>OW386285.2:390206798-391630798 GCA_936432065.2 Rutpela maculata
AAAATTTGTGATTTAGTGTGTGTACAAGAACCAAAAATCTCAAAATATTTTTTACTTCATCCACCTCTATTATCATTCTCCTATCACCACCCCTATCCCACTACCGATGTGGGATATCGTTTTATGGGTTTTTGGGGTAGACAATTTCAAATATTATATTATTAAAGTTCCATAAACAATTATTCCCACATACAAAATTTTTTCGTTGTGAGAAACTTGGTTAGAAAATCTGGATGTGGAAGTATTGACTCCTTGGGCAACGGTTTTTTTGAGTTAATCGCGAAAAACGAGCGTCGAAATTTGACTTTTGAAGGGTAGCAAAAAAACACTAAACCTTAAAAAAAATCACTTCTCGGTCAATTTTTTACCATATTGGAACGGACTAAAATTTTCTTCCCCCTTTGATTGACATCCTTTATTTATGAATTATTTTTTTCTGTTGGATGACGACCCTGCATATTTTTCTTATAAAAACTATATCAGATTTTTTCCTGGCAATAGCGACTGACAACTACATTTCAAATATCATTTTACTGTGTCGTTTCTTATTTTTTAAAGTGGCCACCCTGTAAATTTTTCATATTTTTCTTCTTTGACAGTTATGTTACCTACATACGAAATCTCCGCCACATCTTCTTTCATTATTTTTTTTAGGTGACAACCCTGTATATTTTCATATTTTTCTTACTTGGCAGTTGTGTTGTGATATCTGCATGCGAAATAATATCGTCCTTCATCTCATTTTTTATTATTATTTTTGGGGCGACCACCCTATATATTTTTTCATATTTTTCTTTGACAGTTGTGTTAACTATATGAGAAACATTATTGTCCGCAATCCATTTTTTCATTATTTTCTTAGAGTGAACACCCTGTACATTTTTCATATTTTTCCCCTGACAGTTGTGTTAACTACACACAAAATATAACTGTCTTTTGTCACATTTTTTCCTCATTATTTTTTCAGGTGTCCACTGTTCTTCTTTGACAGTAGCGTCAATTAACGACCAAATATTTTTCTTCTGCGTCAAATGGTTTTGTAATATTTTCCCCACAATACATATCTTATAAACTACAATAATTGTTATGTGTACACATGTATTGTTAGAAATAGATAAGTACTTCTGGCTCTTTTAGATATAGTTGTAGATATAGCGCCAACAGACAGACACCAGACCGACAGACAGAGAGACTGATGGAATTAAATGGCTTTAATTTGCATAGTCTGAAACGCGAAAATCCGAAGAAATCTCGGAGGGTAATTTTTTTACGATTACAATACCCTACTTCCCTTCGGTTAGCGAGGGAAGTAAAAAACGAAATATGATCCATATGGCAATATTTCTAAATGCTTTAATAGTGGATTTTAACATTCCGTAAACAAGTGGCACTGGCCATTTACAGGTACCTAAATTTAGCGGGAATTGGATAGAGAGTGTCGACCTACCCCAACATCTGTGGGTCAGACACAACAATGGGCTGTTATAGTTAGTAATTTTAAATATGTGACTTATACTTTCTCAATTTGCTGTAATGTACAGTATTATAAATTTTTCACGTTCTGACTTTTTAGTTATTTAATTTAGTTTTTAAATATGTTAACATTTTAAATCACATAAAGTGAAGTCAAATTAAGTAAGAAAATAGGTGAATAAGGAATTCTCTGGCTGCAGCAATTTTATTATTTTAATTTGTCGTAGATATAATAAGTGCCACCGAGAAGTTTTTAATTAAATCGGTCCAGCGTAAAAATTTTTTAACAATTTATTTTTCAACGCTGAAATTTTCTGCTCTTTTCCTATTATCTTCGGTCCTAATAATCGTATCGCAAAAATAAAAATAGCGAGTGGCTATGAAAATACTTTCTGATAATTTGTTAATTTGTAAGAAAATAAAAACCACCAAAAATTGCCTTTTTTGACAATTTAAGAAATATAACGTAATAATGCATCCATTTTAACGAAAGTTGGAGAAACTGTGCACTTTATTGAACTAAACCTTCGTGCCAAATTTTAGCATAAAATATTTATTCAAACGGCTAAAAATAAAAAAAGATTTCGAAATTTTAATCGCTTATTGTTTAAGTGCATCGATTCGTAGAACATTTTTTTTTTCAAAATGTAGGTTTTTTACATCTATTTTACAATGATATTATCTTCATTTAAACCTTTTTTAAATATGTTTATAATTTTCAAAATTATAGGTATAAACATATTCAGATAACTGGATTTTTTTATCAAACCAAGAACAGGTAACGAATTATGAAAATAGATGAAATATTTCTTAAAAAAATAATGATCTATTTGCATTTGGGGCCGAGATCCGTCAGTGTTTGCGCCTCAGTCGCTTATAAATAAGCAAATTGATATATGTTCTTAAAATTTGGACTGGTTATTCTTCAATAATATTAGTCTCACCTAGTTGAGAACAATCCAGAAGCACAATTGTTAAAAAAGATAGAGGCCCGATAGTCGGGCTTTTAGCGATTATGTTAGAGATCCAAAAATCACCAAATAGTCTAAATGTGATATTATGGTTTTACAGATCATACTTCACTCGTAAGATAATTCAGTGTGTAAGGCGACCAACACTTTTTTTTTGGATGCAACGTCTCTGGTTCAAATCCTAACTGCGATTTTTTTTTATTGTATCAGTAAAATTAAAAGTTACAAAGCTGTGTACATAGACATAAGAATAACTGTTCAGGTTAGGTTTGTTTTCCCTTCCGCGACAAAAATGAATAAGAAAGTAAAAAAAAATTGACTAAGTGTGTTATAATCTCAAAGCCGCTTTATTCGATGTAATTTTAAAAAACCGCTGCCCAAGGAATCACTACTTCCACATCCAGATTTTCTATCCAAGTCACTCACAACAAAAAATTTTGTATGCGAAAATAATTGTCTATGGAACTCTGATAATATAATATTTAAAATCCTCTACCCCAAAAACCCATAAAACGATACCCCACATCGGTAGTGGGGTGGGGGTGGTGATAGAGGATAGTAGTGGGTACGAAAATATTTTGAGGTTTCTGGTTCTTGTACACACACTAAATCGCAATTTTTTTTTTCATCCCCTTTAATAATGGGGTGGGGGTGGTAATGGGGGTGGCTAACGCCAAAGTTTTTTTTGAGACCTTAGCTTCTCTTGTATATACTAAATAACAATTTTATGAGCTCTTACCTGCTTGATTTACCTATTTACCCCAAATTTACCCCAATTTACCCCCCAACCCTTCGACGGAACAAGATGAAAATATAATCTAGTTCTAGATCTCGTTAAAGTACATATGTGTACCCAACTTCAAGTCAATATCTCAAACGGTTCCAGAGTAAACGTGCGCACAAAAAAAAGTTACAGACCGACAGACAGAAATTTTTTTTCCGCTCAAACTTAAAATCTCGACGTTTCATAACATTCTAAGCCTATTTCAACAATCCACTGGATGTGGAAGTAATTGTAGTTTTGACTCATTTTCAAACAGCGGAGACAAAAATATAAGCATCGAAAAACAATCAGTCCAAATTTCTAGAAAAAATATCGACTTGTTTATTTATAAGTGACCTAAACACAAAAATTGACGTTTCACGGCCCCAAATGCAAATAGATCATTAATTTCTTTAGAAAAATGTTAGATATTTCATCTATTTTCATAATTCGTTTCCCGCTTTTGGTTTCATAAAAATCCAGAGTTATTTGAATTTGTTTACAACTGTAACTTTGAAAATAATAAATAAATTTCAAGCAAAAACCGTTTAAGTGAGTATTCTTTTTTCTTAACACTGTTGGAAAATACATGTAAAAACCTACATTTTCAACAAAAATTTACCGCACACGAGTCACTGCACTTAAACAACAAGCGATAAAAATTTCGAAATTATTATTGGTTTTTAGCCGTTTGAGTTTTGTTCAAAAATATTTATTTTGCGCTAAAATTTAGCACAGGTTTAGTTCAATAAAAAGCTTAGTTCCACGGACTTTCGTTAAAATTGATGCATTATTATGTTATATTTTTATTAAATTATTATCAAAAAAGGCAATTTTTGATGTTTTTTTATTTTTTTTTTTAATTAACAAACTATCATCTAGTTTTTGCATAGGCCTAGTCTTATTCAAGATTTTATTGCGAATAATTCGCTATTTTTATTTTTACGATACGATTACTAGGACCGGAGATGTTAATGAAAATAACAGCAAATTTCAGTGTTTAAAAATAGGTAAATTGTTAAAATATTACAAGAAGCAATGGACCGATTTAATCCAAAACAGCTCATAGCACTTGTTATTATTCATAAAACAAAAATTACTGCAGCCAAACAGTTTCATTCAAAATTTATTTTCACTCCACTAATAGTGGAAAAAAGTTATTAGAAAATCGATTGGATTTGAATGAATTTCCCTGAAAACTTTTTTAATGGCTTTCTAGAATCAAATATGAAGTTTTCTACCACTTTTCCTTGTCCGCAATAAATATAAAATAAATATTGTCAATTTCCTTTCAAATAGAATTTTTTTTCAAATAAACTTAATTAAAAATTTAAAAATAAAATAAGTACATGTTCTATTTTGCTATTTGTTCTCACCTCACTCCACCATATATCTAGAGACAATACACACCTATAAGATAATAGTTATTTAACAAACAAGTATGTTAATGAGAGCGATTGATAAATTGAGACATTTTAACGTGCGAGCGCTAGCGAGCGCATTATTTGTCGAGATTATTAATCGCCGATTAACACACGAGTAAGTTACAAAAATTTTCCGTTGATTGTATCTAGGAAAAAAAACCGCTGCCCAAGGAATCACTACTTCCACATCCAGATTTTCTATCCAAGTCACTCACAACGAAAAAATTTTGTATGTGGAAATAATTATTTATGGAACTTTAATAATATAATATTTGAAATCCTCTACCCCAAAAACCCATAAAACTATACCCCACATCGGTAGTGGGGCGGGGGTGGCGATAGGGGGTGGTAGTGGGGGGTGGATGAAGTAAAAAAATATTTTGAGGTTTCTGGTTCTTGTACACACACTAAATCACAATTTTTTTTCAACTTCTTTAATAATGGGGTGGGGGTGGTAATGGGGGTGGCTAATGTCAAAATTTTTTTTGAGACCTTAGCTTCTCTTATATATACTAAATACCAATTTTATGGACTCCTGCCTGCTTGATTTACCTATTTACCTCAAATTTACCCCAATTTACCCCCCAATCCTTCGACGGAACAAGATGAAAATATAATCTGGTTCTAGATCTCGTTAAAGTACATATGTGTACCAAATTTCAAGTCAATATCTCAAACGGTCCCTGAGTAAACGTGCGCACAAAAAAAAGTTACAGACAGACAGACAGACCGACAGACAGACAGACAGAAATTTTTTTTTCGCTCAAACTTAAAATCTCGACATTCTAAGCCTATTGAACAACAAAAATTTTTTTAAAAATTTTTGTCGTTACTATACTTTCACTGGATGTGGAAGTAATAGGAAAAAAATCTAATTTTATTTTATGACACAAAATTGAATTCTAAGTGTTACTTTATTTATTTAATTATGGTAACACATATGGAATTTAAAAAATATCAAAAATACAATTACAAATTTATTAGGCCTCTTTTTGTAACATCGGAGAAATATGCCAATAGCACCGATTCCGAATAGCGCGATACCTGCTTCTCTTTTATTAATTATAAAAGTTTCATACGCGTTTTATACGTTTGACAATTAGAGTTTTGACATTAATTGTCATATTAACTGTTTTCAATTATGTCCTTAGTTACCTAAACTAAAATCGTATATTAATAGAAAATCATTTATTAATAGGGGTTATTAATGAACGATTTTTTATATATTTATCAAAGCTACAAATACACGATGAACGGAAAAAGTAATAAATAAAATAGGTAGGTATAATTTATTAATTATTTGGAAACACGCGATAATAATTGTTTATGTAACTAAGCACTAAAGTTAAACATTTTATCACGATGTAGAATTTAGTTAAATAAACCACATAAATGATAAAAAGAAACTTTAGTGCCAAGGTGCATAACTAAGTTTTTCTTGAAATTGTGAAATTAAGGTTAATCAACTCTATTTAATGAATAATTTTAAGTGACATTAAGAAATGTCAATTATTTAAATTTCAAATCTCAATAATTTTTTGTAATGTAATTATGTCACAAGCAATGGACAATTTATGTTGACGTTTACCTGTCACCTCCTCCAACTACAAGAAATCGTACAATGTTTGATTACTTTAGTGACTATCTCTAACACTTCAATGAAAATTTTGAGGTTTTTTCCGATTTCAAAAAAATCTATTTTTTGTACGATCGGGCTTATTTGTTTATTTACAATATCTGTTGCCAAGACGTCAGGTTATATTTACTGATTGCTAAGTCGGTAAGTAATTTCCTTACCGGTAAGTGAAATTAATATAATATATATTACCGATATTTCACAAAAATAAGTACAAAAGATAAGGTCATTTCTATCTATTAAAAAAAAAATAACATTATTTTCTGCACGATTGTTTTTAATTACACTTCAATTATAGTTATTAAGGTACCAAGGGTGTTATAAGGATAATAACGCACCGAGGTCGGCAGTGTACAATCCCGAGGGCCTCTGGCCCGAGGAAGTGTACGTCGACTCAGCTCGTCATTATCCTATAACACCAGTGGTGCCTTCAACGTTTAATGTCCTGCAAGTCTGTTATTTAATTCAAATTTTTTTTTTTTGACATTTACGATTTATTATTTTGACATCTATTATGTTCAGAACGATTTGATTTAAAAGAGAGTAAAAATCAAAATTGTTTGTAAACGCCGCCGTTGCATAGCAACGCATTTTGTTTGTCAATAACGCTATCATAATTTGCTTGTTTTG
This sequence comes from Rutpela maculata, assembly GCA_936432065.2. Classification (NCBI taxonomy): domain Eukaryota; kingdom Metazoa; phylum Arthropoda; class Insecta; order Coleoptera; family Cerambycidae; genus Rutpela; species Rutpela maculata. Next base: position 390,213,696 of record OW386285.2, read on the forward strand.
GGTTGTATTATAATTTTATAATGCCCTAGGGCGTTATAGATATTCATAACGCCCTAGGGCGTTATTTTTCATTTAACGTATCTCAAAACAGGGTGGTTATTGTAAAATAACAGACTTGTAGGACATTAAAATAATTTAATTTCTAGTAAATAAACGAAATGTCAAAATACAAATATCTTATTTGACAAGTTGTACTTGCCACGAAATATAAACGTGACTTTTGACTTTTCGTTTATTTAGTAGAAATTAAATTATTTTAATTGAAGTGCAATTTAATACGATTGTACAAAAACAGTATAAGCATCGCGAACCTTATAATCTCCGGCGGTAAACGTCCGTTACCGTTCTGATGATACTTAATATACTATTATTTCCACACTACGGAATAATATATATCTACCATATATTAAGTAAGTAACTAGATTACTTGACAAAAATAAAGTCGGATCTTTCATATGAAGTTTTTTAAAATTAGCTTTTCCTGAATAATTACGCCCTTCTGTAAAGCGTGCATTAAAATAATGTTTGAAATATTTTTTTCAGACTCATTATAGTGCAAGCTTTTATCAATAGTTTTTACTCAATATGATATTTATGCAAAAGTCTTTTCATCCTCCGTGGCATCCCTTAAATGTATCAAATAAACCACCCTTTATGACTTTTCAACAGTTATTAACGGTTGAAACTTAGCTTATAACTTCATCAGAAAATTTTTAAACTTTTTGCTTCTTGCTTAAAAAAAAAATAAAATACCCTGACATGCATAAAAAAACCGCTGCCCAAGGAATCACTACTTCCACATCCAGATTCTCTTTCCAAGTCACTCACAACGAAAAAACTTTGTATGTGGAAATAATTGTTTATGGAACTTTAATAATATAATATTTGAAATCCTCTATCCCAAAAACCCATAAAACGATACCCCACATCGGTAGTGGGGTGGGGGTGGTGATAGGGGTTGGTAGTGGGGGGGTGGATCAAGTAAAAAAATATTTTGAGGTTTCTGGTTCCTGTACATGCACTAAATCACATTTTTTTTTCATCCCCTTTAATTAGGAGGTGGGGGTGGTAATGGGGGTGGTTAATGCCAAAAATTTTTTTGAGACCTCAGCTTCTCTTGTATATACTAAATACCAATTTCATGGACTCTTACCGGCTTGATTTACCCATTTACCCCAAATTTACCCCCCAACCCTTCGACGTAACAAGATGAAAATATAATCTAGTTCTAGATCTCGTTAAAGTACATATGTGTTCCAAATTTCAAGTCAATATCTTAAACGGTTCCAGAGTAAACGTGCGCACAAAAAAAAGTTACAGACAGACAGACCAACAGACAGACAGACCGACAGACAGACCGACAGACAGACAGAAATTTTTTTTTCGCTCAAATTTAAAATCTCGACGTTTCATGACATTTTAAGCCTATTTGGACAACAAAAATTTTTAAAAATTTTTTTGCCGTTACTATACTTCCACTGGACGTGGAAGTAATAAGCCGTTTTCTTCCATATGTATTTAATACCCTTCTCTCAAAATTATTCAGATTAAAAGTAATGTAAACTAAATGAACGGAAATAACAAAGAAGGTGGGAAATATTTAACAAATATAAAGTAGAGGAGATTTGGACTCGCCCCTTTAAAAGGGGGTAGCTTTCCAGGGAGGGTTAATTTTGGAAAAATTAATACTAGAAACTTTCCTTAATTTTTGCCAAGGAATCTACTTAGAAATATCCTCAACATTTTAGTTAATACCCTGTATAGGTGTACTTAAAATCACAAATTAATTATATTTATAATTACGATTTTTGCTGCTGAACGCACGGAAAAGAAAGACAGTCTATATAATCTTAGTGAAGTAAAAAAGTAAAATGTATCAATAGATTTTTTGTTAAATAACAACAGTTTTTTTGTCATCTTATAGCAGATATAAATATTATTTAGTTACGAGTCCGGTTCTAAGCCAGCCATTAGATAAACACAATTAACATAAAATATTTAATTATCATAGCCAAAAATTATCATTGCCACAGCAAAAATATTGCAGATACAGACATATTAGTTGGCTGCATAATATTTACCAAGCAGATGTACAGTGTTGCCAAGACTTAGGGATTTATATAGTGCATCCAATAAAATAGGGCATTGCAAAATGCGTCAAATATATTCACTGTATATATCGCTTATACACCGACAACTGTAGCGCCATCTGAACATCAATTCGTTGAACTACATCGCGTATGTTTTGAGAGAAAGGAGGTGCAATTTGATGCCCGGGCGAAATTTTGCCAATTGGCGGGATTTGTTGAGAATAACATAGTCTAGGTTTTATACACGCTTATTTTTACGAAGCCCGAAGGCGGGCTTCGTATGTGTGTTGTGGGCTTCGAGTAAGCGGCAGAATATACTGTTTTGGGCTTCGTATTGAGGCTTCATATGTCTATATATATATATATATATATATATATATATATATATATATATATATATATATATATATATATATATATATATATATATATATATATATATATATATATATATATATATATATAATTAAGGTCAGCTTTACTTTTTATTAGCATATTGAGAAACAATGATTTATTTATTTTATTTCAGTTACCTTAGGTTATGTATTATTATGTTTATAATTATGTAAAAAAAATAAACCGTAAATAAAAAAAGGTAATTCTCCTATTTTTTTTTTGTATTACTTAATTTCTTTGTAGCACTTTTTTTGTCATTAGAATCCTTTTAAACCTTTTACTTTTTAGTATCCATTTTAATTTTTATTTTTTGTATGTAGGCAAATAAAATATATGAGTGCAGTTAAAGAAATATTAAACGACCTACCATCTTACATTTAAAGTGATAATATGTAAATAATGTTGTTGAATATAAGACAAAAAGTTAATATAAGCAAAGTCCTCTTACAAATTTAATTCATATGAATATAAGGAGCGTTTAACATAACTGGACTAATTTCTTACTTTATTAGGCAGTTCAAAAATAATTAATTTATGATTTCATAATTTTATCAGAATCTTGGCATATAGAATAAACAAAAATTCTGCAGATACCAAATTATGTATGTTATTATAATGAAGCTAATTTTAATAAAAATGATAGAGTTGTCATTTATGTACATCAATCTTTACCAACAAATGTATCACATCTGAAAAAAAAGGGGGTAACTTTCTCCACAATAGAATGTATTAAAGGGGGTAAAAAAAAATCACATTATAACTACTTACCGCCCTCCTAGCACCGATGCCAGCATCTTCGTTGACGATATGAACTTAATATTAAATAATAATAATAATAATAATAATTATAATAATAATAATAATAATAATAATAACAAGCAATATGACATGGAATTTTTTGTAGGCGATATTAATTTAGATATTCTTAAAGGAAAGGAAGTTAATGTGGTTCAACAATACCTAAATGAATTATGTCAAAAAGGATTCTATCCGCAAATAAATCTACAAGGGTTGACGAAAATAGCTCATCATGTATCGATCACATCTTTTTAAAACTGTCTAAACTTGATTCATTTATCTGTGTATCCACCATAATCAAAAGTAGTATTACAGATCACTATTCTGTAGCGATTAGTTTAGTACAAAAGTTAAAAAAACATATGAAATAAATGAAATGAAATAAAAAATGAAGTTAGAGTTTACGAAAAAATTGATTGAATAAACTATTAAAAACTTTAGAAAGGGAAAGTTGGTTTGGTATTTTAAATGAGGTAGAGGTAGATTTGGCAACAAATAAGTTTTTAATAAAATACAAGTATGCCATTAGGAGTCTACGACCAAACATTACAACAAAAAAAATCAGAGATAAAGAAATTAAAGCCATAGATTAGTGAAAGTCTCATTATTTCGATTCGGGAAAGGGATAAACTTAAACAAAAATTAATAAAAAATCCGCATAATACTGATTCAAAAGAAAAATATAGAACATATAGAAATAAAATAAAGAAAGTAACAAAAAATAACTATTATAAAAGAAAATCTCAGGAAGCGCACAATAATATAAAAAGAGTATGGTCAATAATTAATGAATCCACAAATGAAAACGTATCAAAAAATGAAATAAATTAAATTAAACTAGAAAATGATGATGTATAACAAATAATAAAATGGAGATTAGCAATGCATTTATTAATTATTTTTCTGAAATTGGGGAAAAAATGGCTGAAAAAATTTTGAAAAATAATAATAACAAATAAAAATGAAATTATCCCTCTACTCAATACAATATATTTATTTCCTGTTTCATCAAATAAAATTTTAAACAATATAAACAGTTTAAAAAATAGTGCATCTCCAGGTTTAGATAATGTAGGTATAAATACAATAAAAAAACCAGCTGTACACATAATTAAACCATTACTCTATATTATAAATTTAGCATTTGTGAAAGATAGATTTCCGAAACAATTTAAAAAAGCTTGGATCAAACCGTTATTTAAATCTGGAGACTCACTTGAAATGAAAAACTATCGACCAATTTCAATTTTAAGTAATTTTGCTAAAATAATTGAGAAATGTGTAAAAACTAGAATCCTTGAACATTTACAACATATAACATTATATCACCTTCCCAATTTGGCTTCAGAGAGGGAACATCTACTGTTGATCCCATGCATAGTTTAACACAAGAAGTCACAAGTGCATTAAATATGACAAGAAAGCCTTTGGCGATATTTTTAGATCTCGCCAAAGCTTTTGACACTCTCTCGCACCCCGAGCTTTTAGATAAACTAAACAAGTATGGCATTCGAGGGATATATGGTGATCTAATCAAGGACTATCTAACAAATAGAACAACACAAATTGTAACCATTGATAATGAAAAAGTAAAGAAATAATAATTAAGTACGGTGTTCCCCAGGGAACTGTACTTGGTCCAATTGTGTTTCAAATATATGTAAATGATATGTTAAATCTACCTGTCCCTGGAAAAATCATCGCTTATGCCGACGATACCGTACTGCTTTTCGTTGATGCCACCTGGGAAGATGTCAAAATAAAAACGGAAAATGGCCCGCATTTAGTAACAAACTGGTTAAAACAAAATCTGTTAACACTGAATATAGAAAAAACTAAATTTATAAACTTTTCTTCAATCGTTGCTGGAAAATCAACTTTTACCAAAATAAAATATCACAAGTGTAAAACTATAGCGAATTGTAAGTGTACAAAATATATTGAGGCATCAGAACAAGTAAAATATCTTGGTATACACATAGACCAATTTTTAAAATGGAACGTACATGTTGATATCCTAACAAGTAAGCTAAGAAAACTGTTATACCAATTCTATCAATTGAGGCAAATTTTCAAGAAACCAACATTAATAAACATATATACCTAAATCCTTCATTGAATCAGTTGTAAGTTATGACATAGTGATATGGGGGGGGGGTTATGAATTAGCTTTAAATAGTCTGTATATAATTCAAAAATATTTAATTAAAATTATATTACATAAACCAAAAACATTTCCGACTGAACAACTTTTTCATGAGTCAAGATTATTTCATTTACAGGATTTATATATACTATCAACTTTACACTTTGTTCACAAACATAACAATAAAGGAAAATTAATTGATCATAAGTATCAAACGCGTGTTAATATAAATAAAAATTATACTATGTCAAAACCTACAAGACTTGCATTCTATAAATCTGTCGCTTATATTGGTTTAAGGTTATTTAATATGTTAACCTCAGCATATTAGGCAATTAAGAAATAAAATTAAGTTAAAAAATGAACTAAAATTGCATGTTTTAGAAAATATGTCAACTTTCAAAAATATTGTTAATAAGTAGTAATATTAAATTTTTAATAAATAATAGTCATTACCGTAAGACCTACACATTTTCCTTACTCTATTTTTATGTATACTCAAATATAATTGATATATTTTATTTGCTGACATCATATATTATGTATCAAAATTTATCTAAATATTTAATATAATACTATAATAATAATATAATACAGGTAATACAACCTCTTTATCCCTGAACGTGTAATTTAATTTTGTGTGGTAAGGGAGACGAAAGACATACACCCAGTATCTGAGTATTTCTTTTTCTGAATGAATCGTAGTTCCACAGCCAGAAATCGAACTCAGGACCCTGGAGTCAAATCTCCTTGACTAACGACTACGCAGATATAATACATTAAATTAACCGAAAGAATTATTAGTAATGTAAATAAATAGCCATTCCATAAAATATATTTAATCATTAAATAATTATAATATAAATTACGTATACCCTCATTAATTCATTCTGGGAAATTTCGGCATGTAAAGTAAAGAAAACAAATGTAAAACTTTACCATACTTGAAGCTTACATTTCAAGTATAACTCAAAAATTTTCACACACTAGAAATAAAACGAGCAATTTTGCAGATACTACTAAAAGATGAATAAATGCAATAATATGTTTTGCTAAAGATACACGCATTTAAATATTGTCTAATGGTATTATCAATTAAACTGATATTTATTAATTTGAATTTTGGTGAGTAAAGTTTACCAGTTTAGGCATTCAGATCAAATTCAAAATATTTTGAGATTTTTGGTTCTTGTACATACCAATCAATTTTTTTTCACCCCCTTTAATAATGGCGTGGGGGTGGCTAATGCCAAAAATTTTTTTGAGACCTTATAGCTTCTCTTGTATATACTAAATAACAATTTTATGGACTCTTACCTGCTTGATTTATTTATTTACCCCCATTTACCTCAATTTACCCCTAACCCTTCGACGGAATAAGATGAAAATATAATCTGGTTCCAGATCACGTTAAAACACATACGTGTACCAAATTTCAAGTCAATATCTTAAACGGTTCCAGAGTAATCGTGCTCACAAAAAAAGTTACAGACAGACCATCAGGCAGAATTTTTTTTTCCCTCAAACTTAAAATCTCCACATTTCATAACATTCTAAGCCTATTTGAACAATAAAAATTTCCAAATTTTTTTTCTCGTTACTATACTTCCACTGGATGTGAAAGTAAAAACATGTGTTAACATCATTGTGCACTTTCATATTGTTCTTATAACATTATTAATTTTTATTACGTTTGTAATGTGTATTTTTTAAATCTCGTCAAATAAATGACCACATTTTAATTTTTTATATTTTGTCATTACCTCCGCATCCACATCCACGTAGTGGAGTGGAAGTATAGTAACGAAAAAAAATTGAATCTATTTTTTTTTCTTCAAATAGGCCTAAAATATCATGAAACTTCGAGATTTTAAGTTTGAACAAAAAAAAAATTTGTCTGTCTGTCGTTCTGTCTGTTTTTGTGCGCACGATTACTCTGGTACCGTTTATGATATTGACTTGAAATTTGTACACCAATGTATTATGACGAGATCTGAAACTAGATTATATTTTCATCTTATTCCGATGAATGGTTCGGAGGTAAATGGGGGTAAATGAGGGTAAATAGGTAATGCAAGCTAGTAGGTGTCCATAAAATTGGGATTTAGGGTATGTACGAGAAGTTCCTAATTGTATCAATCACCTCTACTGTTACCTCCATTGCCATCCCCACAATGGGATAAAGAATAAAATTGTGATTTAGTGTGTATACAAGAACCAAGGACTTCAAAAGGTTTTTGGCATTAGCCAACTCCTCTGCCACCCCCCAGTACCACCCGCACTACCGTGTGGCACATTGTTTTAGAGGTTTCTCAGGTAGACGATTTCAAAAATTATATTATCAAATTCTGTGAATAATTATTTCCATATAGTGGAGTGCAAATATAATATCAACATTTTTTTCGAGAGATTTGAATAGGAAAGCTGGATGTGGAAGTAGTGATCCTTAGGCAGGTTTTTAAGATATTACTAGATAATCGGCATTGCGCTTTTTGGTAATATTTCAAATGTTCTTTCATTACTGAGCTGCCAAAACTGTCGTTCTTTTTTAATTTTCAGCTTGTGATATAAGGTATTATAACATTCTTTGCATATATACATACATACAGGGTGTCAATGATCCGATGTTACAAACTTCGGGTGCTGATTCTTGATAATATTTGATTAATGTTGTTCTTTCTCTTTATATCGACACAAAACGACTATTCTGTATTCAACAGAGTTTCTTAAATTATCTTGATTAGTTTTTTACCATTTCATTTGGAAAGTAATGAGTTTTGAAATAATTGTATATAACGTTACTACGCCTGGACTATTGGCGGCTTTATTTATAGGATTAACGCGTGTGCAAAGAAACTACTTATCTATAAAACGAACTATAATTAAAAATAATTATGAGCAAATAATTATAATTATTCATATATCAAAAGAAACAATAATTATTTGTTAATCGAATTTATTTAAATCGTTATTAAATGGTTTAGGTTATACTCGTTCCTTTTTAACATTAAAACAAATACAAATATAAAATTAGTCTTCATCTAGTAGCAAAATTAGTTTTTCTACACCTATTTAATTATATGACAATTATTAGCTTTTTTTTGGTGAAAAATCGTACCTATAATTCACTGTAGTGAATTATCGATTCATAATTCACTGCATCCGGCCAATCACAAATACAAATTCAACTGTTTTGCTGATTCAATGATATTTTAAATCGACCGCGATCAACTTTTGCTGCTGTGGCTGACAACCAACTCGCGTGACAGTGACGAGTGTACCGCCATATTGTTTGTTTACTTTTTCGACTTCTTACGAATAGGTACCAATTAATGTTATCATATTTCAGTCTAATTTATTTGTTTAATAGGTGTAGAAAAAGCATAGTATTACATTCGCGATTATGACCATTATTCACTCAAATGATTTGCGCCACTCGCCTACGGCTCGTGGGCTCAAACATCATCTTCGTGAATAATGGCTATCATAATCGCTCATATAATAATATACTATTAAATTACTGTATAATATGTGTATTATATATTATATAGTATAGTTTAGATTAACAAACGCGTATTGTGTATACTGTAAGTTGAATTAAGTGAGACATATTATGTAATAGAAATACCTTATACATTAGTTGTGGCATACCATTTACTTTACATTAGCTATGGCGTACTGTGTATAAAACTTCTATATTGGATTACGTGTGACATACCGTGTAAAATGATTTTATCACATTATGTACGGCGTATTTAGTTTTCTTAATATATCTCCGTTAATATGGAGTGTATAGGAAAACCGAATAGATCTGCCATCTCGTAAATTTTCAATGAATCACACATAATTGAAACATCCAAGTACGCCAGACTTTGGCCCCACGGTGAGTATGCCGCAAATATGGTGAAGACCTGTATGTGTGTGTGTGTGTGTGTATGTATGTATGTTAGCACGATAGCGGCGAAGCTACTAAACGGATTTGGATCAAACTTTGCATGAGGGTTTCTTTAGTGCTCCAGAAGATCTGAAAAGGTTTTGGTTGAGATCGGATTACGTTTAGTGTCGTTTTGGCACAAGTTGTTTATTTCATGATTACTTACAATTTGTAATCGAACCATGGAAAAGCAGTAAAAATTCCGATTTCAACGATATATCACACTTGTACTCTTTCGATTTGATTTCCGTGAAAAAAAAGTAAAGTAAGATATATTTTATAGTCTAACCTAACGTTTGATAGACTACTGTGTTAAAAGCGTGCAGACTGTATGCTGAGTATTTTTGACGTGTAAAGTGCATCGAGAGATTACAAGTTTTTCGACGTTTATAAAGCCCACGGAAGGTGTGAGAGGCCTTCGTGAACCGCTCACAAGCCCCACAAGTGTAAGTAACCCCACCGGAACGCTTTCGGTGAGATTTCTCCAATAAAGCTTTAAAAGTGACAGTGACATTATATCTCAAAAACTATTTCCGCTACTTCCGGCATCCCTCCGGAAATTCTTCTAGCAACATAACCTAAAAATAGTGCTACATAACCTAAAAACAAATTAAGACATTGGTACCAACCTAAAAATTTTTTTCGAAAACTGTCAAAAACCAAATTCCCCAGAAAAACATTGGAACCAAAAATTTGACAGTTGTCACTTCCCCGACCGATTTAGTGAAAAATCGGTCGAGGCCAGAAGATAAAACAAAATATATCAACTCAAACTTAAAACGATGAAAACATGAACACTACTCCGGCCACATCTGACAGGAAAGCTGTCCACCAAGAGTTATATGGTTTTTCCCAAAGATGGCCATCCGTACCACCCATTACCAACGAACAAGTTTTTTGTTTAGTTGTGTTTCCCGTATCAATAATCAAAATTATTAAATGCTCTTGCCTACGAACTTAGTTTTTATAGTGCTGTATTTATTTTTATATTAATTTTAGGTCCATGTGGACACATAATAATTTTAACCTAGTTTTTAAGCCTGCCTACAGAAGACAGGAGCTACTATCCCACATTTCTATTTTTCTCCGAGCCAAACCGGACCTACCTATCCCGTCCAGTCTCCAGTGTTCACCGTAGTTGTCTGGCTGGCTCCGGGCTAGGATCTGATGATGCATATATTTGTATTAAAACATTGAATAAAATATTAGCGTTGTGCAGACTATAAATTTAACACTCAAGTTCTTGGGTCCAAATCCCACCGAACGCAAGACTTTTCTGTTTTAATATGAAAAAAATATTTCAACTAAATAAATATAATTAAATGAGATCGTTCATATTTTTTAGTGCTCTTTTCGGCTTCAAAAATCCAACCGCTTCCAGTAGCTGCCGATTTTTTACAAATACATAATTCCAATATCGCTAATGATTAGTGATATATAAGCAAAAAACTTCATCGGACCACCATTTTTCCAAGATGGCGGTTCGAGCGCAACAAACTGAGTTCAGGACTTTTAGTATGTTTAATAGTACACCTTAACGAACATTGTTAAGTTTCAAAACTGTATAAGTCAGTGGCGCGGCCAGAAAATTCGTCTGGGGGGGGGGGATTACATCGGCCTGCCCAGAGGATGAGGAAGACTTTTCAGAAAATGGTTGAAAACGGATGTGTATAGATTCTTCTACTAGAAAATATTGGCATTAATTACAAAATATTTATTCAAGGGATAATTTGGATACTGCTTTGTACTGATAGAGATTATGCTTTTTTATTTTTTGGTTCATGGAAGATGGCCTGGCTGCGCGCCTTGTGTCAATTATTTCTGTCAAACGTGTCGACATTTCTTCGTATTGAACTGGGTTACATCTCAACAAATATGTTCAATATGTTCAGAAACGTGATATTAAAAAATGCTACGCTTAAATTAAATCTGATTTAAAGATGCTTTCAGAATATTAAATTTACTGCAGAATTCGGCAATGCGTTTACAACCATAAAAAAAACATTTACACCCGTCCACTAGCTAACTGTCCGTGACGAAAAAGCAACATGGCATGTTTTGTTGTTTTGCTGGTAAAATGAAATCCGATGGAATTTGATAATCCTTCGGCTTGACTTCATGAAAAAGTTAACTAAGTTCGTGCCACACGCATTAGAGACTGTTTCCCGACGAGTTCCCCTTTCATATATTTACCCCATGGCTACGCCTTCTACACTCGGCAATTTCTGTAATCGTTTGATACCGGTAAGCGCCATTTCTATTGCTTCTTCCAAGGTGTTACTTTGAAAAGCCATAGACGTAGTTTTATCTTTATGATTTTTATAAACACTGAATCGGAAAAAAGAATAAATACTTAAATAAATATCTACTTCTACAACTATTTATCTATTATATTTTTTTGAACAAATAATGTGACTTATTATCCACTGCCGTGAGTAATAATTCATTACCCACGGGCTAGAAGCAATTACAAGGTTCATATTCATTATATAGTTCTAACTATCTTGAGTAAAGTAGTCGAGAGGATAATTTGCATGTTATACCCCCAGAGACATCTATGAGCGTTGCCTTTAAGTTCAAAAGGTAGACAGTAGGCAAAGAACAATTCAATTGGTTAGTTTGGCAATCGGCCCAGAGATGGCGCGCGGTGTCAGAGTCTGGAAGTTGTAGAGAGCTTTCTTGAAAATTCCAGAACATGGAGGGAACATTCTAGACCCCTCATCTTTGGGTATATAAAGGAATGGACAAGCTGTGTGTAGACAGTCTAGTTTGAATTTAGTTGATGTACAGTACTGATGGTCAGAGAATGAGCAGAGTAGTAGACAAAGTGATCAAGTGACTGAATAATTGAATTATAGAACACAGTGTATTATTAGTAAAGCAATTATTTGTTATAATTATTAGTACGTAAGTTAATAAATTATTGTTTAGTGTTATCCTGGTGTTATAATTTTCCGGATCCACGATACAGGGCGTTTGCAAAAGGTGTAAACACGTAACAATATGATAAAATGCTATAGTATCTTAATAAATATATAATTTCTAAATGCCAAAATGGGTTTTGTCCAAGTAAATCAACGCAAAGTGCCACCTATTATTTTCTTGAGTACATATATAAAGGTCTTGATAAAGGTAAATATGTAGTAGCGATATTCTTTGACCTTTCCAAGGCCTTTGATTGCTTAGACCTTGTTTTCACTAGAGATAAATTATACGCTGTCGATTTTCTTGTCGTGATTAATGTCATATGTATTGTACAGAAAAAATTATGTAAAATTAAATAATAATATCTCTGACGTTCAAAATGGAGACCTAGGAGATCCTCGGGGCTCAATACTTGATGCACTCATATTTCTTATTTTCATTAACGATCTTCCATTCCATGTTTGTACTGACTGCACAGCATATGCTGATAATGTCACACTTGTAGCAGTTGCGGAGAGTGCTGAGGAGCTTCAAGTTCGTCTAAACACTTTATCTGCTGATTTTGCCAACTGGTGTTATATAAACGCCTTAATAGTAAATGCTGAGAAAACTGTTGCCATGCAATTTTAGTCTCGAAAAAATAATACTTCCTTTCATGTTGTCGTAAATAACAAAACAATTCAGTTGTCATTTCTTACTAAATTATTAGGTACTTTTATAGATTGTGATATGAGTTGGAAGAGTAATTGTGATTATATATGCAAAAAAAAATAACAATGGCTATTATGCCTTACTGCAGTGGCTGAAAACAATATATGATATTTACTAGCTTCTTAATATATATTACGCTCTAATTTATTCCCACTTGGCATATAATGTCATTATTTAGGGTAATGTATGTAGTTCCAATGTCAATAGAATTTTAGTTTGTCAAAAAAGGTTATTCTTCTACAATTTGAAATTGCGCCAACTAACTCTATTTTATAAAACATAAAATATTGACATTTCCTTGTATTTATATATACAAATGTATACTACATACCGCCAAATATATTAGTTCCTTTGAAAACAATTCTGACACATAATTATGACACTAGACATGGGAATCTTCTTAGAATACCACATCACAACACTAGCTTATATGAAAAATCACCCTCATATATGGGTATAAAGTTTATGAACTATCTGCCTCTTGACATTAAGGAAGAAAAAATGTCTTTAAAGTTAAAGTGAAGGAATATTTAGTTACCAAATGTTTTTATAACATATCTGAATTTTATAATTTTAGTAATTAATTTAGCACTTGTAAGAATTTTGTTTTAATTTTTTTTACATTTGTATGAATTACTGATTATCGATTATGTATATATCTAAATGTTTTTAACTCAATTGTGTATTATGTTTGTCATATAAATTATGTGATTTATCCAATATTATTGTATGATCTCTGTGGGCGAAATAAATTATTATTATTATATTACTCGACAGTTTTTGTGGAACAATCACAAAAGACGATTTAAAGTAAAAAAAAAAAAAATTAAAAAAATGTGCGTGCCCGAATAAGTCGGATCTTAGACTATATTGTGTTTTATGACTAAAATGGCAATAGTATAAAAAGAACCCTCTTAATATGTTATTTGTGTCTTACCGTAAAAAATACGTGGCAGTACAAGTAATAGATTTTACGAAACAACGGGATATTCAGCGTGTTGTAAATAACGACTTTCACGACCGTTTCTTTGTTTGAGAAGACAATCTGCAATACATGGTTTCTTTGTAAAGCGGCAATATATGAATATCCAAAATCTTTTACCATTTCTTTGTCTCGGATTATTATGCAACTTAAATGGGTTTATTATTTAAAAAAAGTTTTTATGTAAATAAATATTTCATTAAATTCAAATATACAAATATTTACTTTTATATGACAAAAAAATATGGTGTATTCAAGAATGAGGGTACATACATTATCAACCATCGAATGCTAACTGCAAATATTTGTTTATGTAAAAGTCCTAGTAACGATGTTAGGTTACCAGTAATTGGTTTTTTTTTGTAATGTAATTAACAAAAAGTTACATTAACTTAATGTCGAAAAATATTGTAGGAAATGCTAATATTTTTCGAATATTTTAAGACCAAATTCATAGAAAAAATTAAATGACATACAGGGTGGACCATTAATAATAGGCTATAGTTCAAGGGTAGATTCCTTGGATCAAAATATGAGGATATATACAAACATACATGCATTAGTAAATTGTTGCTGTGAAAAAAGATACAGGGGGTCAAAACTGAATTTTTTTTCTTTTTTTTTTGCAATATATCAACTACCTACCTCTTAACCGATCTTCTCCTAATTTGGTAATTTGTAATGACCAGATCATTTGACCTTTTTTCATTCCGAGATAGAATGGGGAAGCATATTCAAATTTGTTGCAAAGTGAAATCCAAGCCTTTCTCGATAATCTACCGTAAGATGTCAGAAGTGACTTGTATTATCAACTTGATAGTGCCCCGGCTCATACCGTTGCAAGGGGTTGACTAGAAGACAATTTTCCAGGTAGACGAATAGGTCTAAGAAGTCAAGTGTCGCCAAGTTCCCCCTAGGTCTCCGGACCTGACACCACTTGATTTCTATTTGTGGGCTAGTAAAAAATATAGTGTATAAGAGCAAACCACGTAGAAAAGAGGAGTTAGTGATCAGAATTAAACAGGCGTGTGTTGAAATCAGTCCGGCTGAGGTTAGAAAAAATATGCGCCATATAAGAAAAATGATTGAGCAATGTATTCGGAATGATGGTGGTTACATAGAAACGTAAATAATAATATAATTAAATTGATACTAACAATAACTTTTGTTTTCATTGGCTTACTTACTTACTCTTTATTGAAGATTATTTGTTAGAAAAATGGTAGGTATGTTCGAATTAGAATTTTTTGCCTTATTAAATAAATAAATTATTATTTTGTTTTAAAATAAATTCAAACTAGTACAATACATTATTCTGAACAAAAAATGAAGAATACATTTTTCATTCGAGAATCCGTTTTACAGATAAAAATTATTTTAAGTTTAATTTTTTTTTTCGGCCCCTCTCTCAAACACCTTTGAACCCTCTTCGATGTAATCTTGTACAAAGAGGTTCTAAAGGTGCTGATTAAGAATATCTTACTAGTCTTTTTCTGAAAAAATCGTTTAATACTTTTTTTTTCATCCTAGAAGCGGATGCGGCCGTTACGGTTACGTTTGAAGAATCACTTTTTAGGTATATATTCACCAGCAAAATTTCAAAATATTCCGATATCAAATGAGCGAGCTATGAGGGTAGCTCCATGAAAAGTGGGGCACACTGTATATGTCACGGACATTGGAGTTGGACAGGGCTCAATAATAATTGGCCCACTACTATTTTCATTTAAATTTTTTGTTACACACACTCATTTCTAACAGAAATAGATATTTTACCTGTTTTATGTGTATATAGTCACAGCAATGCATCTTTGAACTGACGTCATCATTACTCTCAAATCTAACGCGCAGGACGAGCGTGCGTAGGTCGTAGAGTGAGACGCCAATATACAAACGATAGTCTTTAATTGCTACCTGCATTGGTGACGTCAGTTCAAACATCCATTGCTCCAACTATGCACATAGTATTCATACTCTTACGTAAATTTATTTATGTCTGTTAGGTTCATATTCTCTTTGTAGTTTATTAATCTTTATGTGCTTCTATATGAATAGATGATACTTTATCTGTTCTTGTAACAGTTTTCACAGAAAATAATTTATTTCTCTTTCTATTTCTGTTGAAATAAATTAACTAATAGTTTCAACGAGTTGGCGCGAGATTACCTAAAAATTCCAATTAAATTGAAAACTACGTATTTATCTGAACATTTATTTACTTCAATAATAGTCCTCTCCTTCTCGAGATACGCTGCTGGCAAAAATCTAGTTTGCTGTGAGCGATGACGGCCATCGTGTCGCAGATTGCTTGTGTCTCTGGGGAAAATCTCCGAATTTGAATAACCAACAACCATACGGGAAATTGAGATATTTACTTATAGAAAAATAAGGAAATTGCGTTAAATAAATATTACTCCCGCTGTGTATATTAGAAATCCGGACGCAAATGTGGAACTCTCATATGTTTGTATTCAGCTTTGCATACTTTTGTAGCCAAAATTTACACATTTTCAAACAAGTAAGGATTATTTACAGTATAACTTTTGGATTCAGAATTACACAATTACTACTAAAAAAACTATTATATCACAATAATACTCTATGCAGTTTGGCTGGCATTTTACTTACAGCGACCGGAGTGAGAGCTTACCCACAATAATATGCAAATAGATAAAATTATTTTTATAAATGTATTTTTAGGTTATGTAATAAAAACATGCACCGATATTTCCCAAATTGGCAGTTATAAGAGCTAGCAACGTTTTTGTCACTTGGCGGGAGACGTTGCGTTTACCTGTGGAAGTAGCGGCTATACACGTGAAAAAACTACAAAATTGCATGATAATAACATGACTTTGGGTTATATAATATTTTTTTGTTAATTATTCGTGATACTAATTCATTGTTGCCAGACGGTTTCAGCGTTGTTAACACCGTGCCAGACTCTGATTCGTAATTAAAAAAAAATCATTTTCAAGTAATTTTAAAAAGCTGAAATTTTAATGTTATTTTTTAACTATCAGACAAACCGAAACCATATTTAATATACCAGACAGAAATTCTGTTGCTAAATTAATGCCAGACCCAGGGGCGGCTTAAGGTAAATTTTCCACCCGAGCGGGAGCACCTTTTGGCGCCCTTTCCTGAGGTAATCATGGAAATTTCACGGACGTACTACATACTAAAGTGCAAGAGATATCCCTTCGGACTCACGACTTTTTTAACTTAACACATGGGGTAACATAACCGTCGATACACGGTGGTCCAAAATTGTCTCTCGATATTTATGTGGCTGACAGTACATCCAAAAATAAAGGTACTCTAAATGAATAATAAGGAAATTCCCCTTCCATGGGGAATAATAAATATCAGTTTTTCTCCAATATCTTCCGACCACCTTAAAATATAAAATTCATATTTTAAGTTTAGATATATCCCGTCTGGACATCAGTTTACATATAGTATCAGTAAAAAGAAATCTCACAAAAGATTATTTTTAGATCATTAGAAATAAAAGATATTTTTATTGCGTTTCGATAAACCATTCTCAAGTAATTCTTTTACGCATCAATGTGCATTTACAACATTTTCTTAATAATAATATTAATTTGTGATATAAAATCTTTTGTCTACACCATCTAAACGCTATTATAATGAGAGGACCCCCGACATAAGTTTACTTAGAGGAAGATTCGTCTTTATTATTTTGATATTTCACTCAAAACAAATTAAGCATGTATAAACAGTAAATCATGTAAGATATGAAATACAAACAGCTAATGTTGGTCTAACAATTTTCTGTATATTCTGAATGAGAAGTGCATGTTGTCAGCCTGCATTCATGCAAAATACTTAATGATCGACTCCGTGTAAGTCAATAATAGGACGAGAATCTCACAGTAGTGAGGTGTCTCATAGCTAAACAAAAACGTTTGTGTTGCGTTTTTTAATTATTTAGGCGGTTTTAATGTTATTCGACTATTATGCATTATTACCATTTTTATTACTGATATAGACACTAAGTTACTATTTTTCAACAAAAACTAACTATTATTAAATTAAACGTGAAAATTATACAATTTTTGTCCTTGGTTTGACACGCCTCCGAGCCGGCGCCCCGGGCAGTCGCCCGGGTTGCTCGGCCCTTAAGCCGCCCATGGCCAAACCGATTTTCGGTAGAAGAAGAACCGTGTTCTGTTTGTATTGACTTGTATAGCAGTTATCGAAAGAAGCGTAGGCCAAAGCGAAATTGAAATGGACCAAAATTCTGACTTATTTATGCGATCCCTGGTAATGCTAATTTTTTCTTTTTTTAATAAATTTGTTTTGATTTGATTTTGAAATTAACCAAAATTCTGACTTCTTTATGCAGTGGGTTCTATCCCTGGTAATGCTCAATTTTTTTTATTAAAAGTTTTTATTTAACTTGCAATGTTTGTTTGTTTGTTTGTTTGTGTGTTTGTTTGTATATGTGTTTGTTAGTTTAGGTCAAATCTTGCAAGCTGAATTTCGACTAGTTCTAATTAAGCTAGAGTTCTGAAATTTGGCACACATGTATAAGTCCCGTGACAATGCAACATAGTATAGCCATTATCGGTCTAAATCCAATATGGCGGACGTCCCAAGATGGCGGATCGGCTTTTTAGTCACCTTGATATGGGTATCAAATGAAAGTGTTTGACGAGTAAAATACGATAAACAATGTGACGTCATTCTAAATTCAATATGGCGACGTCCCAAGATGGCGGATCGGTTTTTTAGTCACAACCTCCTTGATATGGGTATAGAATGAAAGGGTTTGACGAGTAAAATACGATAAACAATGTGACGTCATTCTAAATCCAATATGGCGGACGTCCCAAGATGGCGGATCGGATTTTTAGTCACAACCCCCTTGATATGGGTATCAAATGAAAGGGTTTGACGAGTAAAATACGATAAAGTGTGTGACATCATTCTAAATTCAATATGGCGGACGTGGGAGAGGTGGGGAAGCGGTGGGAAGAAGTGGGGAAGAGATGGGGAAGGGGTGGGAAGAGGTGGGAAAGGAGTGGGAAGAGGTGGGGAAGGGGTGGGGAGAGGTGAGACGGGGGTGGGAAGAGATGGGGAAGGGGTGGAAAGAGATGGGGGAGAAGTAGGGAAGGCGAGGGACGAGGTGGAGAAGAGGTGGAGAAGGGGTGGGAAGGGGTGGAAAGAGGTGGAAATAGGGTGGGATGAGGTGGAGAAGGAGTGGGAAGAGTGGAAAAGAGGTGCGGAGGTGGGAAAGGGGTGGGAAGAGGTAGTGAAGGGGTGGGAAGAAGTGGGAAGGGGTGGGAATAGGGTGGAAAGAGGTGGAGAGAGATGGGAAAGGGAAGAAGTGAGAAGTAGTGTTAGAGTGTGAGTGTGATAAGACGAGAGAGGGAAGAGGTGGCAAATGGAAAGGTTTTGTCTGTCTGTTTGTAAAATAAGTAGACTAAAAAGTAAAAATGAAATTATAAAAAAAAATATTTAAAAAAAAAGCTTTTATTTGAAAAAACTACTAAAAAGTAAAAATTTTTTTTTTAAATTTATACACCTGGAAACTAAAAGCTTTGGGGGCGGTCAATTGAGCAAAGTAACTATACAATAGCGCTATATGACCGCCCCCAAAGCTTTTGGTTCCCAGGTGTATAAATTTAAAAAATATATATTTTTACTTTTTAGTAAGTCCTATTTATTTCATCGATAACTTGAATTTATAATGCATAAATTAAATTATCACATGTTCTAGAATATTTCTTAATATAAATTCCATGGATATTATTGATTTCATGAGTTGTGAAATTATATGTGAAAAATTATACGTACAAATATTAGATATAGATAATTAAATACACTTTAAAATATAAATGACGTCAGACAGACATAATTCTATAATAAACAGGACTCACTAAAAAAAAAAAAAAAAAATAGCATTACGGGATTGAACCCACTGCATAAAGAAGTCAAAATTTTGGTCCATTTCAATCAATCAATCAATAAAAATTTATTTAAAATTAAATATAAGAATGTGCCTAGCCGGAACCTGGCCCGGAGCTAATCAAACAACCACGGCGCTGCGCGCCGCGGTGAATATGGGTTCGAGGGGGCAGGTCCGGTTCGGCTTGAATAGTAATAAATAGCGGAACAGTTGGGATTCCTATCCGACTGGGGGCGGGTTTAAAAACAACGTCTGTAACTACGCTGCCCACGTGGGCCTAAATCTAACTAAGGACTAAAACTGTAAGAAAAATATTTTAATATATACTACAGGCTACACTATTAATTATGTATATCTATCTGGCCCACATGAACGTACATGCAAGCGGATTACATCGGGTTAGCGTGGCATATAAATAATTTGGTTCAAATTGCATAGCAATCATTAATTGCAATTTAGCATTCGCAACGCAAATTCTCATAGTTCATGCTGTTGCGCGCCCTATATCGAACAAGATCGGCCTGCACTTGTAATTTATACGTTATGTGCTGGTAATTCAATCCAAGATAATGAAACTGGACAAAAACGTAAATGGTTTTAAGTGCAGAGAAATTAATTGACCAAAGAAATATAGATCGGCTCGTGCAATGGTTGCTAGATGGTTTCTAGACTCGTTTGTCATTTTAGATAGCGTTTACTTCTACTATTCTATTTATAAACTGCTCAACAATTCATACGATGTGAATTAAACGTAAGTACATAGAAAGCTTGTCCCACAGATGACTGCAATATGTATTTTGTACATATGCGCACATTCTTCCTCACAGACCAGCCAACGTGACCCGATTTAGTAATAAATTAATAGTTTAAAAAACTAAAAAAACACGCTTTTATAAATACTGCACTAAAAATAAAAAAATAATCATCGAACTTGTTCTCTCTGTCTACCCCGTATAGCGGAGTAAAAAAAGCCTGAAAAATGTTTCAATTTTTTTTTGAGCATAGAACAATAAGTGACCTAAATAATATTATTATATAGGATATTTGACAATCCATATGACTATTTACGACATCTTATATTGGGGCGTACTTCAATTATTTTGAAAGAAAGTACAAATTCGGTTATTTTAAAATATTGTACATTTTATTACTTAACTCATGATATCTCGCTTACCGCTCACCGCTCGTATCGTGTCCTAGGCCTAAGGCCATGATACCTGCGGTAAGCGGTAAAAATACCGGGTGGCAATGGGGTAAGCGGTACTGGCTACAATACGAGCTGTGATACGCTTGCGGCAGTCTTGATCAGTTCACAATATGACGTCTTCCGTCAAACTGTACTGGTGGCGAGCGGCTACCTCGTATTTTAATGTTTGGACCTTGCGGCGGGCGGTGTAGGTACGCGTCGAGCGACGCCGCCCTGTCGCTTCATGTTATCCTAGCCAGACGAGAGCGGTTTCTATACAAAGTCATTCAACTAAAAACTTTAGCGGCACCGCTCTGCCGCTCTGATAATTGCCGCTTGCCGCTCATATCGTGGCCGAGGCCTTAGTGTAAGCCGTGTTTGTAATTAAGACTAGGATTTTGCAAAGTGAGAGGGAAATATGCGTTTATTTCCGATTTATTATAAATATTTAAAAAATCATAAATGATATAATCTTTAAAATAATTTCAGATACTTCCCTGCTCTAAGGAATACAACCATATATAGTTTTTATCATTAATTTTGTATATAGTCAAATGCCATACTTTAATAATGAAATTAGGGACTATTTTCATTGGCAAATTACGATATTTAAATATAACAGAAATTTTTAATAAAAAGAAGAATAGTATCTAAAGAAGTTTTAAGATTATACTGTGTAGTTTTTTAAATATTTACAATAAATTGAAAATAAACGCATATTTCCCTCTCACTCCGCAAAATCCTAGCCTTAAATATTGTGATGTGTTGCAACCCCTAGAATGTAGGCAACACAGAATTCAATTTAGTTCGGATGTCTGAATGTGGAGGTTTGCACCTACTACAGAAAGAACCTACTAGAAGCTCTAGAGTGATGACATCTGGAACTATCTAGAGAATGATGATCACAGAAAAATCGGGATCTGTCATTTTTAGGTATAAAAGGCCGCATTCTCGGAGGGAAGAAGTTTGGAATTGACAAGTGAGGTTAAGATTACAAAGTGAAAACAAAGTGATAAACATTGTTATTTTTAGTCAGTAAAGTGCATTTAAGTTAATAATAGTATTGTGAAGTATCCAGTAAATTATTTAATAAAGTGTGTTAGTGGTTATCTCTTGTTATAATTTTTGGAACCCACGGAATTTGCAAGGGGTGGAAACACGTCACAGTATAATATTTGAGAATAAAAGAGTAGGGCGCTTTTCATTTAATCTAATGATGTATTCAGCGTTTTAATAGGGAAGATGCATGCAATTTTAAAATGCTTGAAAAAGTGATTTGCTCTTAATTTCCATTACGCAGAAAATGATTATAACAAAAGAAATTCAAAATAAAATTTATTTTCCGTAAAATTAATATTTAGATTATGCTGTAATTTGTAAACAAAACCACGTGACTGCAAACGGTTTCTTATTGGCGTGAAGTCAACGACGACATCCGTTATTCGGATAATTTGTCCAAAGTAGACGCAGTATACCAGAAACAACTCTCTGGCATTCCCGCCAATATTGAATTTTATGCGCATATGTCATATGTCGGTGGTATTATTGTCAACCTATAAATCCGCAGGTTTCTAAATTCACCGGTGGAGCGTACCGGTAAGCAATAACATTATATGATTGGCTATTTTGAAAACCAAAGCCAAAATCAGCTTCGAATTTTATCCACCAATGCGTCCAGCGGTGAATTTAGAAAGGTGCGGATTTATAGGTTGACAATACCACCGACAAGATGGTCGAAGGTCACCCCAATTTATCAATGAAAGGGTGCGTTTGCACGCACTCAGTAATTTAGTCGAGTCGCTTAGTAATTTAGTACTCGACCAATGCGGACAGCGTGTTTTAGTCAAGTAATTTAGTGGAAAGCAATTACTAAATTACTGGACCGTCTCTCTACTCGACTAAATTACTGGATGCGTGCAAACGCACCCAAACATCGAACGTGCCTCCGACAGTGACGCTTCTGGTATAGGTCTTCTGTGGCAGTGTCCTAACCTCTAGTTGACGTCTGTCTACAAACTAATTTTGGAGAATCTTGAATGTAAAATTACCATATTTGTAGTGATACTCTTAGTTTTACATTTAGGCACAATGCAATATTTGTAATTCATAAGTCATAATATTGTTGTTCACTAGCTCATTAACCAAGTAATAACACAATAACACCACAAACCAAAACTTGGTAAACTAATTGTAAACAATAGTGATGGGCTGCTAAATAGCAGTCTGCTATTTTTTAACTGCTATTTGTTTCGTAGCAGTAGCAACTGTTACGAGCTCTGATAAATAGCTGCTATTTTTATAGCAGGTTGAAATCACTCCGCTGAGTGCCAACACGCCTTTGCCGCAACACAAGCAGGCTGCGTCGGCCCAATAGCAGTGAACGTAAAACGTAAAACTAATTTATTTTAATAATATTTAACACATGATTATGTTCGCCTGCTCAAATATTTTAGAGGAATATAAAAAAATAAACTAATAAATATAATATTAACAGATAACAAATGAAACTATAAAAAAAACGCAATCGCTGCATGGACAGTTAAATATGATTAGTTTCAAAAGAAATATAAATTATCTATTTATATTTCTTTTGAAACTAATCATATTTAACTATCCATACAGCGATTGAGTTTTTTTTATATAAAGTTTCATTTGTTATGTGTTAATACGTGCCATTTAACCAAAACAACTAATGCTAAGAAATAGCTGCTATTAAAATAGCAGCTATTTTTAACTGCTAAATGAAAATAGCAGTGGCAGAAGTAGCTGCTACAAAAAATAGCTGCTTCGACCATCACTAGTAAACAATAAACAGTAAACTGACATTTGACAAACCCATCGAAATTGCTTTAGATATACGAAATTACAGAAGCATGTTTCTACGGAAAAAGAAACTTCCGTTCGCTATTCCGTCCTTGTCTGACAAGATCTGGTTGGTTGAAGAAAACGTCCGATTGGCTTAACCGTCTGTACACAGGCCGACAAAAAGGATGGAATATAGTGCACGCAAGTTTCTCTCTCTGTGTCACTTTCTCTAGTCGAGTGCATCTTCCAGTTTGTTATTAATTTCGATGGACAAATCATAACGGGAAACGTCACAGTTAATGGCGCCAAATAACTGCCTTTTTGAAATATCCAAATTCCTCACCGATGAAATTATTTATTTTCTCGCTGTATTAACATTCAAAAAATCGTAAATTTTACATTTTTATAACTGTTTTTTGATGCTGTATCGATTTTCATTATAAAAAAAAACATGCAACTTCTCTATTATCGAACCTGTTCGAAATAGCGTTTCAAAAACGCCCCACGTTTCTATACTCAAATATTATACTTAATTACAAACACGGCTTACACTAAGGCCCTTACGGACAGAGACAACAGATTCGATGATTATTTTTTGCATTTTAGTGCAGTATTTATAAAAACGTGTTTTTTTAGTTTTTTAAACTATTAATTTATTTATATTTGTATTTTACCTATTACTGACCAGTGTAAATGCTTGGTATGTGTACAAACACCAATAAAATATCTGTCTATTTAATATTTGAATACATTTTTGTGCTAAAAGAATGCGTTGGATCCTACTAAAATTAGGTTTGCAGATTCCTCAAGAACTTTATCTGGAAATTAGCCAGTTTAAAAAAGAAACCCCAGCTACTAAATTACAGATTGAGATTTATTACCACTAACACTGTATGATAATCAGGTCAAGCCTATATTTATGCTAAAAGGAATCAATACTAAATGGAAATCGGACAAAAAAGAACGAGTCACTTTCCAAATGTAGGTGCTAGCTATCAATCACGCCCTTATACGGGCCTTTTGTGCCCTATTTCTTAGTGTAAATGGGAATGTACTAAATTTAGCTGAATAGAGAAGAACTTCCAACTGCTGCCTACCACTTCATTATAAGTCTATAGTATCTGGAAATATACGTTCGCATCGTTTCTGATAAAGGCGATTTTGTAATTTTAATAGATGTTTATAAGGTTATACCGAGGGTTACACAATAGGGTGAATCCAAAAACATGGACTTTCAAGATTCAATTTGAGATTTCGTGAAAAATTGTCAAGTGGGTGTCTACTGTATACAGAGTGGCCCATTTAAAACTGATCACCTCTCTAAAATTTTTATTTATAGTACGATTTGAATCAAATTTTACTCAAGTATAGAACAAATTAGGATCTAATTATGACTAGAAAAACATTAGCTTCCTAAATATGCAAAGCCACCTGCAGTACCAAAGTATGCGAAAAAAAAATCATATTAGGCATTTTTTTGCTGGAAAATTTTGTTAATGAAACTTGTTCGAAATTGTCCAAAACCTAAGTCCAAAATTTATTCAAAATAAAAAATATTGAAATTTTGATTAAAATAATGTCGAAGCCAGAAAATATTTTAATGGGTTTTGTATTTAGAAAACTGTACTGTGGCAATTTTGTTTGGAATTAAACCCAAGCTGCTAGGTAGTTGTCAAGTAATTTACAGTTTTTTTTAAATAATTATTTTTAAAATTTCAATTTTTCAATTTTTTAAATTTTGATTAAATTTTGGACATAGGGTTTTTGGACAATTCTGAACAAGTTTCACAAACAAAATTTTCCGGTAAAAAATGCCTAATATGATTTTTTGTTTTTTTCCGCATATTTTGTTACCGCAGGTGGCTTTGCATTTGTAGAAGGCGAATGTTTTTCTGGTCGTAATTAGATCCTAATTTGTTCTATACTTGAGTAAAATTTGATTCAAATCACACAATAAATAAAAATTTTAGAGAGGTTTTCAGCTTTTAAAAGGGTCACTCTGTATGTACAAATATTTTGCAGATGACATGTTGGTCCAAAAGAAGTAAAAATCCTTATAATTTTTTTTCGAACAAACCTATTTTTTTTTATTTAAAATTAGTTAGATATAGGAAATGTTTTTAGTTTCGACAGTACAACTATAAACAGAAGACGGACAAGGAATATTGCGCTTACTGGTCGTATCAATAATATGGGTTTTACAGTGTTGCAAAACTGTCATTTAGAGATAATAAAACAGTTTTATTTTTACCTTGTTTAATCAGATTTGAAATGAAAACACTACCTGACCTTTATATTAATTTACTCATTGCCATAGGTATCAATTTTTCACAAATCACAAATAATATTTCATAGGTTTTATCAGAAAGAGTGGGACGTCCAGTCTTCATTTATGCGCACTCGCACAATGCTCAGGCGGCGAATATGCTGCTGAAGGCGCACATAGCCCGTGCCACAGCGTATTACGACAAAGTGGAAGATTCGGATCAACCCCGAAAAGTCGGAATCTATACTCTTCACGCGCCGGTTCACTGATAACCGCTCTTTAACGTCTATTTTGGTGGGGGTCGCCAAATTCTTATTAAACGATGCGTGAAGTACCTTGGAATTAATTTAGACAAGAGAGTAACGTGCAACACGCACATCAACGAGACCATATGAAAAGTCTACTCCACAAACATTTTATAAGAGTTTTTTTTTTGCTTCTTTTGGGTCAATATATTATTATGCAAAATATTTGTAGGTATACAGCTGACACCCTGTATATGCTCCTGTTAAAAAGAAAAAAATGCTCTTACTATTCTAATCCCAATTAAATTTTTGCAAAATATTTTTTCGGTCATTTTAAGTATCATTCGTCTTTCGTGTTAAAAAATTTCCTATTTGATATGATTAATTTTAGACTTATTTGAAATAAATAATTTAAACTGTTGAAGGCCAATACCTACTTTAATAAACTGAACAGTATACATTAGCTCAGTAAATGAAGACATTTCGACTGGAAAAAATTACGAGAAAGCTGGTTTTTTGTGGAGACCTTCATTGAGGTGCCCTTAGTACATCCTGAGAAGTTCGAGCAATTTGAGCCATGGGTTTTTTTGTGAGGGGGGGGGGGGGGGGGGGAGGTTAAAGGGGAAATTTTCAGCTTTTTGCCATTTTCTCAAAAAGTATCACTTGTTCGACAAAAATAGTTATGAGCAAAAACATTTTTATAAAATTCTACACAAAAAAGGTCATTATACTTTTTTTCGTAGGATCAATCGTTTTTGAGTAAAAGTTACGGAAAGATACAATGTCTATTTTTTTAACAGTAACAAACAGTAGGCCTAATCCACATCTGACACTCAAAACAACCCTTTGCATAAATCATTCGTTCTCTTCTAGCAGAATAATTCCGTGTCAACTTCATCGTCCTCTTCATAAAGAGCTTCGTCAATTGGCTGATCAGTTGATGGTATGGTATCTTCAACTATAGCTTCATCTATAGCTCCGTTGTTAATATATATTTCTTCCGTGGCGGCGTTCAAACAAGATTGCCCACGGCAATGCCCGCATACTGCAGAACAGCGGAGACCTAGTTTTCTGCAGCTACTACTAGCGTTACAGCCTTTGATATAGTTGCAGAATATAGTTTTGATCAACTGATCGGGAGCCGGTGACAAGAGGTTTTGAATAGGTTCCAATCTATTGTTGATGATCTTCTATCCCCAGTCTTCAGGATTTAACTCATTCTACTGGGACTAGAACTGACACGCCTCTGGTGGTTGTAGGTACCACAGAAGGCTATGCCTTTGTAGCAGGCGAATGTTTTTCTGGTCTTAAGTAGATCCTAATTTGTTCTATACTTGAGTAAAATTTGATTCAAATCGGAAACAAAATAAAAAAGTTATAAGGGCGTCTTCATTTTAAGTGAGTCACACTGTATATTTTTCGACAAAATATTACGTTAGTAAATACGTCGAGTGTTGTAAAATAAAGATTGTTTTGTAACTGTGATTTATTAGCAGACCACGGTAAACCGCTTTGATAGAAATATTCAAGGTACCTAGTACTTTTTTTTTAATTATCTATTTTGGCTGGCGAATATCTCGTAAACTATAACACATAGGAAGAAAATGAATATAGACATTCTTGTTAATTATGTTTAATTTTGCATAGATTGCCTTTTTCCATACGACGCATAGTTTCCGAGATATAAGTGAAAAAACAAAAAATGGGACCTTTAAGTGCCCCCCTCCCCCCGCTCACCACCTAGGAGTAGGGACTTTTGATATGTTCATCTCCAGACTAGTCCAAACAAAGTTCCGAAGTCAAATTTTCTGTCCCTAAAATATCCCTCTATAATCATTCGTTGCTTGGTCTATATTCTGAGAGCAACTGATTCAACAAAAATCTTGTACCTCATATTTATCGTTCTCCGAGCTGTTAGTATTTATTTGCAATTATCCAAAAGGGTGAAATTAACTACCACATATAAATTCTCTTCTGCAAAAATATATTTTCTTACTTGTATGACTACGTGGTCGAGAGGCAAGAATACTTGGCTGTCACTCTGGAGGAACAAGTGTGACTGTCGGTCACTGGGATTTCTTTCAGGAAAAGAAATTAATCATAGTATACTTGGATACCAGGTGCGTGTTCCTTGTCGGGAAATGTGTAACCCTCTCCCTCACAAAATCACCTCAGGCTTTCAGGGATAAAGGGGATTGCACCTGTGGTGTATTACCAAAGCTCGGAATTTAGGTATCTGTGCATAATATAATATGCATGTCATTTTATTTTAATCCGAAGAGAAGTGGAGGTAGTATTGGGGGGGTGTAATTTTAAACTAACGTACGCTCGTTAGAGGGCCTTAGTGTTAATCCGAGCAAAACAGTTATTGTTCCATTCACCAAAAGAAGAAAACTAACTTTGAGAGCTCCTAAGTTAAATGGAACAGTACTGAATTTTTTCAGTGAAGTCAAGTATCTAGGAGTAATCCTTGAACAAAAACTTATCTGCACTTACAAAGGACACTTACCGAAACAACGACGGCTATTTGGACGTGCCGTAGGCTATTTGGTAAGATTTGGGGTCTGAAGCCAAAAATGATACATTGCACAGTGGGCCAGAATCCGAAAAAGCTGGCCACAAGTCCAAAATTCGAAAGAGGTTTAATTGTATTCAAAGTAATATTTTTGTAGTCAGAAATGTTCAGTTCATTACGTACCGCAAATTCCAACCGTATTTTGCCCATTATTACCTGATACACCCTAAGAAACACAACGTTCTGTTAGCGTACAGTTGTGAATAGTTGCTTGCCACATTCGAACGTACTATTCGATATTCCTGTAATTTGTGTAAATTCAACAAAAACATAGTAAAATTTTAGGAAGATAATCTATAAAGTAAGTATTTCATTTTGCATACATTTATTGCTTGTGAAATGTGATACATTCGGTCATAAAATTGTGTTAAACGGGGTTCTACAAAGATAAAGAAATACAAATTTATGGGTACCTTCTGTTTGAGCTACAAAAAAAGCGCAACGTGTTCCAAGCATGATTCTTTTACTGGTCGATTTCTTATAGTTTTTTCAAATTAAAGTACATAATTTAGAACCCGATTCAACCCAGTTTGGAAGTAATTAGTAATAATTTGGTCAAGTACGAGGTCTTAAATTGAAAATATACGTAGGACGCGACGACGGGCCCTCGCTCGGTAACTGCTTCGAATTACTATTTTAATTTAAAAATGTAAAAAAATGTAAAAATTGGCTGCCTCTAGGAGCCACTATTGTTTTTGTGATCGTTTTTCTGACACGGTACAAAATACAGCGACGCGTTAACTTTGGTTTATTGTGTTGTTTTAGCATAAAAATTCCATTTAAACGTAACAATTTATAATGTTTATGTGTTATAAACAATTTTAGAAAAAATTAAAGCATTTTGTTATGTCAAAAATAATTATTGAAAAAACATTTATTTTTTGGTTGGAATTTATAAAACGCCAAAAGTATGTAAAATTGAATTTAAATTAATTACTTAATTTAATTTTTTATATTTGAATTGAAATTCGTAATCAGCGACCTCGAAAACCCCCGAATGCCAATTTTCAATTAAAATAATTGACTTTTCTCAAATGTTTGTCGCCATATTGGAGCCGCCATTTTGCTTTTGAAAAAACTATTACCAAATTCGTATTCAGCGGCCTCGAAAACCCCCGAATACCAATTTCCAATTAAAATGCCTTACTTTTCTCAAACGTTTGTCGCCATACTGGAGCCGCCATTTTGTTCTTGGAGAAACTATTATCAAATTCGTAATCAGCGACCTCGGAAACCCCCGAATACCAATTTCCAATTGAAATGACTAACTTTTCTTAAACGTTTGTCGCCATATTGTTCTTGAAAAAACTATTACCAAATTCGTAATCAGCGACCTCAAAAACCTCCAAGTGAAAATTTTCAAAACCATTACTCCATTTTCGACTTTTGGCCAGCTTTTTCGGATTCTGGCCCACTGTGCATTGGTCCCACCTTTCGGTTGTCAGATCCATGGTGACCTCGCATCATGTGTATAATGGCCAAAAACAGAAGAGAAAATAGCACAAGGAAAGTTGCAAAAACCGCAACGTCTTGCCTGTTTAGGGACTACAGAAGCAATGCGCTCCTGTCCCACAGCAGCTATGGAGGCAATGCTGGACTTACTTCCTCTACATTTGCATGTAAGGAAGGGGGCAGACTTAGTACTCTAAGGCTGCATCAGGCACTTAAATTCAGATCATGCGACCTGGTCGGTTATTTAAAGATTCTGGAGCTATTCCAATTTGAATCTATGACCAACAAACCCACTGAAGATCTTCTTAAGGGAAGAGGTTCGGCAAAATTTCCAGGTTGGGGGTAGCTCGTCTCCTGGCGTCGGTGATAGGCCCTGGTAGCGGAAATAGGCTGACGTTAAATAGTTAATAAAAAAAAAACCCACTGTCGCTGCTGGTTTGGTGTGCTGATTGAAAGCCGTCAGGCTAACAGGGTCGAAGTACTGCGGTTGGAGAAAGAGTCACACATCTGGTACACAGGGAAATCTGGGATTGTTTTTTAAAACAGTTTTGAATTTTTGTTTTACTAACTCAACAATCCCGATAATTGAAAAATGTAGTGTCGAAGATCCAACATTTTTTTCTTGACGTCGCACGTCGATTCCAATAACATCTGAATATTGCTATACTATTGCAACAATTGTCTAAAAAGTGGCTTATCTAGTTTCGTCCAGTGTACGTTACAGGGTGGCTACTAAAAACTGCTTTTCAAATTCCCTGACTTTCCTGACTGATAAACTTCAGTTTTTTTGACAAATTTTTATAATCCAAGTCAATTTTAGCTGCTTTTTACATTTTTTTAAATTAAAATTGTGATCGATCATAAAAATTAGCCTAGTTGTGCAGTTTTTCATGGAAAATAACTTCTTCGATTGACTCACGTAAAATTCGCAATAAATGAAAAAATTGGATGCAAGCAAGAATATAAATATATTAAAATAAATACGTTTTACACAATTTTCCCTGACTATTTCGTAAAATTCCCTGATTTGAAATTCAATAGTACAAATTTCCTGATTTTTCTGTCCAAATTGAATTCCCTTACTTTTCCCGGATATTCAGAAAAGTGGC
The DNA here is from genome assembly GCA_936432065.2 of Rutpela maculata. NCBI lineage: Eukaryota > Metazoa > Arthropoda > Insecta > Coleoptera > Cerambycidae > Rutpela > Rutpela maculata. The sequence goes on from OW386285.2 coordinate 390,245,254, forward strand.
CACCCTGTGCTATCACTTTCACCATATGTAAGTTAAAACTGCGTTATCTGTCACTATCACTAAAGCCACTCCTTTTATGGTTTTCTGAGGAAACGGGTTCAGTAATACAAATTTATTTTACATGCCTAAAAACCTGCTTTGTCACAACTACTGCAATACAATCATGTACCATTAAATTGCAATTGTGGGATATCGCGAATCCACAAATTTACTATAGCCACTAAACATTTAGATTCAGATATTTTAATAAATCGATTAGGGGCGAGGGAAGATGCGTCTTCACTGTGTATGTATCCTCGACACTCCAGTGAAGCAACGTGCAGCGCGATTAATACTTGGATGGGTGACCCATCTTGGGAAACACAGCGATCTCGTCCCACCTTCTAGCGGCTTGTATATCAGTGTATACGCGGAAGCTATGTAATTTCAAGACGAGGATTACGTAGTGGATATACCATCCTTCGGAGGGGATGTAAAGCAGGCGGACCCTTGTCTATTAAATGTTAGGCAAGTAAAAGATCCCGACTCTTCTTACGACAAGAGGTTCGGCAACATTTCCAGGTTGGGGGTAGCCCGTCTCCTGTCGTCGGTGATAGGCCCTAGTAGCGGAAATAGGCCGACGTTAAATACACAGATAAAAAAAAATAAATCGATTGGTTCTATACAATTTACGATGATATTACATACGTCTCGCTTGTAATGCAATGTATTGACTAACGGAGAACTAGTGAGGAGCAATATTTCACGAACTGTGATGTAATCACTGATATTAAAAAATCACTGGTAAGAACAGTGACGAAAATTGTTAAAAGGTTGTGACATGGTCAAATTAAACATAGTTGCACTTATTTTTTTTATATGACAAAACAAATCAACTATACAAACAAGTATGGGGATTTCAAAACAATACTCCGGTGAGTGCAAATGAATGTATTTCAACTAAACCTTGTGCAATGTGTTTATAATGATGTTGAAACAAAAGATTAGGAAATAAAAGTAAACTAAAGAAATTAAAGAAAACACCCATTTTATCACGGGTTCCGTAACTTGTAGAATTAAGTCAAAAATAATAAAAAAAAAACATATATTTACCATTTTTGGCCCAAAATAAGTTATTTTTACCCTCGTGATTTTTTTCGAAAAATGCATATTTTTCGAGATATGGCCACTCGAAAATTCTTGAAAGTGGGGGAGGGGAAATGTGAAAGTTGAAAAAAAAATCCGAAAAAAATCAGGTGAATGTATCATCGAAATACAAGACTTTTTTTATTTGCAACTTTTCTGTAAAGTGCGTTTTCACCGAGTTTTTCCAGAAAAACATGAAAAACTTCCCCTTTCTTTGAAATTGTAGCGCTTTAAAAACATGTAATTTAAAAAACTGAAAAAATTCAGACGTATGCATTGAGGCCTTCTAAACATTTTTTGCATCTTGAAATTTTTTTGTAACTTGCTAATTTTCCGAGTTACAGGCAGTTTTTCACGATAAATAATGAACATCTTTTGCGCATTAAAAAATACATGAAAATTAGAAAAATTAGCGTGATTTAGATACATATATATTATTATAAAAAAAATATGAAACCTATATAGTTATACCATTTTTAAAGGTTCAATGCAATTTTTAAATTGAAAATGTGCAAAAAATGTGGCGTGATTATTTTATCGTATGTAATATCACTAATGCTTGAAATTTTATCGGTAAAATTTTTTCGAAAGCGAGGGATTTAATCTTTGATAATAAACTGTCAATTTGGACGAGTTATATTATATTAATCTTTTGGCAACTTAGCTTGAGAAAAAAATTATAGATAAAATTTAGAAGCACGAGTGGTACCTATTTGGAGAATATTTCACGAATAAATAATTCATTAAGTACATCTTCAATATTGTGTTCAGTAATTAATTGCCTTCAGACGTTTTCTTGTCACCGTTTAGAGATTACTCACCTTCATCTTCAGTTTCATCATTTATGTCACATAAAAATGCATTTTCAAAGCGACTCATCTAATAAAAAACAAAGTAGGTTTAAATGGCAATCAAGAAAAACAATATACCTACGTTAAACCATAGACCGGTCTTCACAACAAAGGCACGCTTTGACCAATCACATTACAGGTAAAACCAGTCAAATTACATATTACCAATTTATCGCTTTTATGTTCTAAGGCTGCCGGCTCAGATGATACCGCCATCTAGTAACGCTAGCTTAACTTAAAGTGTTTATTAATATATATTTATGTATTTAATCCTTGTTTTTAATTTAAGAAGTTTAGTAATTAAATTAAGGTTTTTACCATACGTAAGTATATTTGTGTATTTAACATGAAATAACTGATTTGTCTGCTTCGTAGGCATTTGTATTTAATTTCAGTTGTGAAAGTTATTTTGTAATTACGTTAGGTATTATAAGCCATTGAAATCTGTGTATAACTTGTCCCCGAACCTATATAAGTTCCACACAGCATTGGCTTTCAAACTGGGAGTTGTCAACTTGTGTGGTGTTTTTAGGTTATTTTTATATTATTATATTACTAGTACTTATATAATACAATAATACAATTTACAATTTACGTTAACAATTAGTAATAAGATAGAGAAGATATTTAGATAACATTTAAAAGCACGAGTTGTCCTATTTGCCGAAAACATTTCACTAAATAAAACGTCAAAAAATTATTGCAATATTTGCCGCTGCAGCGACCTAAAAAATTTGAGCGATAAATTTTGCATGTTGGTACTGTCAAAAGCCGATCGAGCTTGAATTACCACTAATAATGACGTTTGATTGGTGCAATGTTGTGAAAAAATCATCAACGCTTAAAAAAATACGCTTTTTGTAATATTAATGTGTAGTCTCTTGGTTATTAGAAAATAAATATTTCAAATCGCAATTCATGATTTCCTATTTGGCATTTCTGAGTCCATATTGTGGTTCTCGCAACATAGCGCGCCGCGCCAGCGCGGCGCCGTCTCATTTCTTGTTGAACTACACCAATTTAAAGAACAGACAATAGTTACTCGTCCTCTTTTCTAGACATATAAAGCATTCAACGTGAACGGTAAAATCTAAACTGATGTTGTGCTATAGATAAATGGTATCAAAATAGGTGCCGTTTATTAAGTTTATAGTGCTAAAGACGGACACCTTAGATAATGGATCTGTCCTGCTTGTTTTTCTTTGACATTGATGCATTACTTCCTTAGACCCAGCACGCCAACTTCTTATAGGTACTACGAGAAGAAGTCAACTTAGATCTTTTATTACTTTTCTACACATTTATAAAGAATGATTTTTTGTTTTTGTATAGTTAAATGAACATTTTTTATTTATCGCAAGTCGTTTGTATTAAAACAAGATAATTTCCTTTCGTAAATGATATGTATTCATTATTAATACGGAAAAAAGGAAATAGATAAGATATAGAATAATAGAGAAAACTATTAGTGTTTAAAATATTAATTTTCAAGTACCAACTCTGGGAAAAATATACTTGACACCTTTTAGAGAAACTATTAAAACGGTGAAAAAAATCATAGACAATTAACAGTACTGTTGATTGCTACTAATGGATTTTAGTTCAAAAATAAAGATAAAAAAAAATTAAATAACTTAGCAAAACTTATGGCCTGGCCTATCGAGAGGGGGTGATTCCCCCGGGCCTGGGCTTGTTTGGGGGACTCCAGTTTTGAAATGTTGAAAATTTGTATTATAATTTTTTCTTAGCATACTTTAATTTTTTTTGGCTAATCAAAAATTTTTTTTTCAGATTTTCTCCCCCGCTTGTCAATTTTCAATTTTTTTTACTAAAGTAAGTTTAACATTAAAGACACTGAAAACAACGATGATTATTATATTATAGGTATAGGTTTTTTATGCCACAATTACTTTTTAAAATAAATGATTTAGACAAGAAATATTTATCTTGGGTACACTCAAAGAAATAGTATGGGTAAATTCAACAAAAAAAAAATGGTTAACTAACAATATCGTTAATTTTGTTAAACCAAACTATATTGATGGTATTTTTAAACAAGAGGTGATTGTTATTTTAATTAATAGAAAGTTGTCGTACAACAAAACAAACATTAACTTAAAAAATAGATGAATAAGACTATTATTTTGTTCGTCTGACTATTATTTTGTTGAATTCTGTCAAATTAAATTAGATAATAGTATATTTTATTTTTAACTATTATCGAATTGTAATTTTAACCCAGTATTAGTTCGCTGTACTATTGTACTTGGTAGACAAACCAATATTATTGTCGTCTTCTAGAAGTTCTAAAAGAATTACCATAAAATTTGCTTGCTTACCACGTAGTCTATTACAGAAATTATTCCTAGATGACGCCACATACAAATCACTGACAATAATCAATCATGCATTATCTTACACTCTTATGAATTTATAGAAAATTAATAACATGATTGCAGTGTTCAAATTCTCTCAGGGATCATCGATATATTTGGATGGATCTTATAAACGATCTCTAATCTTTGGTTCGGGTGGTCTGATGTCTCAATACTGAGATTTTGGCTAACCAAAAAAAACTTCATTATACAATAAAGTGTAGATCAACCTAAAAATTAGTTGGTGAACATAAAAAAATGTCATTGTACTATTTAATTTGTTACAAGAAGATATGATTACTAAACTACTATTTGTTTACGAAAACAAATAAAGTTGTATGACTATTCTTTACTGATTGATTTAACTATGAAACTAGATAGGCGCGATTTCATATGCTCTTTTTGGTTGAATTTACCTATCATTTTCTTTGAGTGTATTGTTTTCTTAAATGTATATACGTAACTTTAATGTACAGAATTTTTACAATAGAGATACACAACAGAAATCTGTCTATAATGAAATACATTCAGTGCAAAATTATATCAGCCAACCTCTCCTATTACATTCCTCGATGAAATATAAAGCTTTCTCCTTGCCTTCCAAAGTAATAACATCCTTCCCAGGTTTTGGTAAGGTTGTGGTTGATTCAAAGATATCTTTGCCTGCTTTAGGCTCGTCTTTTTTGCCAAAAACCACAATCATAATCATAAACAATACATGCCCAAATTGCATCTTGGAGGCTACTTCCATTTCTTTCAAAAAATTCTCGAAAGAAAACGGCAGAACGTCACATTTAAGCTGTTGTAGAGTTTCAATAAAATGATCGTGGTAAAATTGCATCAAACCATCCAAGTGGCTCTCCAAAACTGTTTTTTGAACACTGGTCCATAAAAAGAAAAACAAATCTGTAGCAGGGGACGAGTATATGGCACCTTGAAAATCTACAAATTTATTTTTGACCGGTTTACCATTTTCAAATTTCACCATAATGTTATTTACCCACATATCATCATGGGCAACGGTTGCAAAGGGTTCTCTAATTTCAGGGAGTGCCATTCTACCTAGATGTTGTTTTATTAAGGGTAATAACGGTTTACATTGTTGATATTCCTCTAGGACTTCTAATATATCCTTGCTTGGAGAATCAGACTTCTCTGGTAGTGAAGGAAGAGACGTTTTGAGGTAAGGTTTAACCTTTGATTGAAAAACTTGCGGTTTAATTAGTTTTAACGCCAAAGGAACTGCGTGGAAAGTGGCTAAATCTTTGAGGATGAGTTTCGTCGTCTCCAAATCGAATCCTTCCAAGCGATTCACGTTTTTGTATCCTGAAGAAATTAATTCATGTTATTCAATGTCATTATTCAAGTTATTTTTTCAATATGAAATTGGAAAAATATCGTTAAGTTAATTCTTTGAATCGAAAGTGTTAGTAGTAGTCAAACAAATATTCATCAACAATTCTTGGCCCAGTAAAAAAATATCTAGACTCGCCGCCTGGGAGTTAATACCATTAAAATTAATGTCAGATATGTTGTTATTTTCCTACAACCCCAGTTTTAACTATTTAATCAGTTGGGATAACTCCATTTTGGGTAATTGTGATTTTAAAGTGTACCGGCACTTACTGCAAAGAAATGAATGATCAAAATCTAGTTAATTTCTAACAAAACGTATTATTATTACATTATTTCGTTTTTAGAGTGAAATTACTTAGAGAAGATAACACGTCACGGTTTCGCGTATCGCGTATAACAGTTGGCATAATATCAGTGCCATGCCATCCATTTTTTTTATTTAAATATTAATGGTAGTAGGCACTGTGACGCCCATGCAGCTGAAAAATATCGTTACCTCGGTAACGAGCACGCGGTAACGATATCGGTCTCTACGCATTCTATGACGATGTTATATTCTCTAAGTAATTTCACTTTATAGTACACGGAAATTAGACAAATTTATGTGGAATAGAAGAAAAAAATTATAATAAGCTGAAATGTCTATAATAAGTTCCCACCCCTAAGGGGTAAGCTTCACCCTATCTCACCCGCTTTAGGGACACCGCACTGGTTTTTTTACATCTTTTAAACGTTTTATCTTAGGGAAAAAACATAAGTATAGGAAAAGGTTTGTCACAAAATTCTCTACAAAAAAGGTTGTGTGTTATGTATTGATATTTCTATTACTTTTTATGTTATTAAATCGTAAACTGTAGGGTTAAACAAAAATGAAAGTCTGATTATATCGAATACGGTACTTAATCGAACATAACGCAGCCTGATAATATTTCAAATGATCCAACACCATCCTAACCACCTTAGAGAGAGAGAGAGAGAGAGAGAGAGAGAGAGAAAAAGGGGGGGGGTGTTTTAACCTGCCTATGACCCATGAGTGGGTGCGGCTAAAAAAAACTACATTTTGATATGCTTTTTATCCCTGCTGGGATGATTCAGTACCTTTTCACCAGAAGGTCGTAGGATGATTCAGTACATTTTGACATGTTTTATTTTTCTTTTTCTTTTTTCTTTTTGCATTGACTAAAGTAAAGGCTAACTACATTTTGAAATACAGAAAGGGCATCGGTTATATGGCGGTCATGCATCTTTGTAAATAACTCGTTTATTTTTAATTTTTCGAAAAAACTTTATTTCAGATTTTTTGTCCAAAAAGGTCCGTGCCTTATACTGGTTATAGAGATTCATCGACGGAATACTTAATTTTCGATTTTTACTAGGAAACTGTTCGGTATTTGTAGAATTTATCGAAAAAATCAAGTTTTCCAGGATTTGCAGATTCGCTTTTGTTTTATCAAATTTCTCACAAACGTCACCTAATAGACTTAATCGAGCCCTACAATCGCCATTATTGAAAATCAAAATCGAACCTTCGGTTCGGGAGTTATCAATTTCTTTGGAAAATCATACTCGGTCTTGGAAAAACTACTTGCAGTCAACGGATTCGGTCCGCCAGCAATGGGCTTCATTTGTGGCCGTGTACCTTTGATCCCACCAAGTCTCATCAAAATCGATCAGTATCCTGGACAGTTATTGTGCTTCCTAGCCCGATTTCGAGAAAACCAGTTTTTTTGCAAAAAAAATTCAATTTCCATTTGTTTCTCGAGATAGTCTCCAGTATCCTTATCTATAGATTGTTGCCAAAGGCACCATCTCTTTTTTGAAATATCTCGATCCGACTGCCCGTTATGGAGTTATTCAATTTTTCCCGAAAAATTTGAAACGTCTATATCGGGTACTTCCGGTTTCCGAACGGACCCGAGTTTCCAGCGTTAAGGTTTTCTAAAGGCCTCCTATCAACCACCCAAGTTTCATGGAAATCCGAAAACAGATTAGAGGGGCTGAGCGTGACAGACCGACTGACCGACGGACGGAATTTTCTAAATTCGCTCTCGAGTCGATAGATATGACTTTCATTTCGATCCGACGTTTTTTTCGGGTTTCGATGGTCCACTGGAAATATGCAAAACCTGTACTACATTTTTTTGTTACCTACCTGTTTGCCGTCAATTAACGTAAACACCCTTAATAATCTGCAAACGACCTATAAGACATGTTTTATAGAAAATTTAATTCTCAATATTTTTCAATACCTCTAGTTTTGTCGTAGAACATCACATTTCCAAAATATTATTGAAAAACTACCACGGTGTCATTATACGGGTGAAAAACGGATGAAGCTCACCAGTTAGGGATGGGAACTTTTTGATCCTGTATTCCTACCCTTATCAACTGTCGAAAATTCAAATTACAAGACGACTGTAGCCGAAATGGTTTAAAAGTGGAAAAATCGGAATGCTCCAAAAAATCGCGATATACTTTACCTCAAGATGGTGTGGAAACGAGTTTAAACATTGAGCTATGCGTAGCAGAAAAGTAAAATCAACTATATTTGAGAATTTTCAGGTATGAAAATAAATTTTTTCTCAACAAAAACACTCCTTCATAAAAGTCGCACCAAATTGAGAAATTACAAAAAATCATAATTTTGTCAAGAATGCTCGACTTGGATCGGCTACTGCACCGAAACTATTCAGTTTAACGAAAAAATGTTATAGGACATAGAAAATTTAATGCTCTTTTATTTTCATAAGAACATTTTTTGCCGTATGAGGCACCCGAAGCGAGACATTCAAAAGAAACTTTTTTTGTGCGCCATTTTTTTCAATATGGCGGTGCCGGCGCAGCAGCTGAGATCTAGTGGAACGGATAGAACGTCGTAGCTCATTAAAAATATTTTCGGAGTAGAAAGATATGGGATAAAAACCATCTTGTTCAGAAATGTTTAACGCATCAGAATCTCGTTTTACGAAAATTTTGGGTGGTACTGAAAAAAAATATTAGCGATTGAATCTTGAAAATGTCTATTTTCGTACGGGCCTCTTCCATAAACTGATGTTTTTTTTTTTCTCCATAGCCAAGTAACGTAAATTACTAATTTTTGTTTCAGTGATGTACTATTGGGTATGGAACGAGTATACACATTCGGAAAATGTTGGATTTGGGTGGCACGCATAGTTTCAACGGCCTGACAGACCCGCCTACAATAAAGGCGTGTACCAGTGCTCTAGTAGAGGGAGCAAATAATGACGCGCTATCAAGAAAACACGTACATACATCATTATTGCTATTAAAAATTTCAGTACCATTTATTCAAAGGAAGGATGTAGTTGGCTCTGTTCAGTATAGGTAATATTATTACGTGCTTTAATAACTGAAATTATTTAACCCGTTTTACTTTCAAAACGAGTCAAATAATTCTTTACATTGCAAGTGGAAGACGGAAACAAATTGAAATTCCGCAAGCAGAGTTGCCCACGCACATGTGGTGGGGAAAGCAGGTGGCATCAGAAGGATGTGTTATACGATAAAAAAGAATAGCCTAGTTGCTTCGCTCTCGCTTGCTCTCATTGCCGACCCAAATGAAAAATTTTCTGACACTGTATAATTTTTAATGTAGAAAGCACCTACAATTTTAGTTATAGTTATTTTTTTTTCCGAGCGGAACACGGCAGAATTGAGAAAGTTCCGACTTCAGTAGTGCTTAACTTTTTTTTTCACATTATGGATTTCAATTTTTTTACCATGTTTGGCTGAATTGAAGCAATACCAACATATGTCCTCGCATAACATTTGGTCGCGTTTCAAAAATAAAGTTTTTAGAGCCATTTTTATAACGTCGTGTCTGGCGAGCTCTTCTCACTGGGAGTGCGAGAGAGAGAGAGCGAATTATCGACTACGGGCGCGCATTGGAAAAGGAGCGCATTATATTATCTACTGCGGTTTCTATACAGGGTGTAACGCAAATTACCCGAAAAATTTTAACCATACATGCAGCTTTAAATAAGAAGTCGACTTCTTAAAAAAAATTTAATAAAAGTTCAACACAGGAAAAGATATGCATTGTTAAAGTTACAAATTGATGAAAATGATAATTTATTGAACTTTACTTCATTGAAGGACTGTTGCATTTTAAAAAAAAAGTAACTAAAAAAAATTTAAAAAAATTTAGATTAAAAATTTTAATTTTATATAGTAGGGTTATTTTAACATTTCCAATATATTATCATTTTCATCAATTTGTAACTTCAACAATGCATATCTTTTTCTGTGTTGGACTTTTATTAATTTTTTTTTAAGAAGTCGACTTCTTATTTAAAGGTGCATGTATGGTTAAAATTTTTCGGGTAAGTTGCGTTACACCCTGTATAATTCAACTGACATGTTATTCGCAACCAATGCAGTGCAGTGTCTTGACTTGATTAGTACATGCTTTGACAGGTTCAGACTCAACGAGTCCATTTTATAAAATTGGCAAGAAAACAGTGTTTGGCTCTTTAATAAAAACACCTGAAATATTCGAAAGTTTACAATTTTTTGAAGTGCTGCCAACAAACGCGAAGCTGTTGACGCTGCGAAAAATTTTGTAGAAAAATTGTACAAGCAAAAGAGTTGCACAAGCTTGGACGAGCTTCGTTATAACATGACGATGAAAACCACGAAATCTGCAACAAAACTTCCTCCAACTGAAGACGCGTTTTTGGAACACGTTTTAAAGTATGTACTTACTTATCAACGTGACCATATTATATTGCAAAAATCAATCTTACAGGTGTCTACTTCAAACCAAGATTTGGAAAAGCAGTCACATTCCTATCGCGGAGGAACTTGATATATTTTCATATGATTGGCACAAGCATGAAAATGTATTGAAACCCGTGTAGACGACGAAAGCTGCCATACCAGATGAAATTAGGGAGGTACTCAATATTTACTGTAAAGATAAGACATGCTCTACTCAGAAATGTGACTGTTTCAAAGAGAATCTTAAGTGCTCTGAACTGTGCAAATGTAAAGAATGCAAAAATGCTGATATCAAGCCCCAATATGATTCAGAAGATTCAAACTTTTAGTTTTGTACTTTATATTGTTTTATATGTGTTACGTAAAACCTTCTTTCATCAATTTTTGTTGTGTTTACCCATCGTCCGATTTGTTACTGATTACTACATCAATCGGTTCGAATTCACATACCTAATACTAGAAACGTAGGTTAGTAATGAAGTTAACTCGTTTATTATACGATACGAGTTAACATTTAATTTATTTGTGAGAGAGTGATGAGTTATATGACTACTTCAATAACTGTATAACATTCGGTTATTTTTCACTTGAGTACTCGTCGACAATAACCGAGTAATGCAGGTTATTTCAATAACCGGATAACCGGTTATTTTTCACTCGAGTGATCCCATCACTAGTCCGGAGGTGAACAGCTCGCCAAACACGACGTTATAAAAATGGCTCTAAATCTTTATTTTTGAAACGCGATCATATGTTATGTGAGGGCATATGTTGGTATTGATTCAATTCAGCCAAACATGGTAAAAAAATAGAAATTCATATCGTGAAAAAAAAAGTTAAACACTACTGAAGTCGGAACTTTCTCAATTCTGCCGTGTTCCGCTCGGAAAAAAAATAACTACAACCAAAATTGAAGGTGCTTTCTACATTAAAAATTATATACTCGTTTCATACCCAATAGTACATCAGTGAAACAAAAATTAGTAATTTACGTTACTTGGCTATGGAGAAAAAAAAAACATCAGTTTGCGGAGGAGGTCCGTACGAAAATAGACATTTTCAAGATTTAATCGCTCATATTTTTTTTCAGTACCACCCAAAATTTTCGTAAAAAGAGATTCTGATGCGTTAAACATTTCTGAACAAAATGGTTTTTATCCCATATCTTTCTACTCCGAAAATATTTTTAATCAGCTACGACGTTCTATCCGTTCCACTAATCACATTTTGCATTTTTTCTTATGTCATTAAGGGATCGAAATCTACAAATTCCCAAAGTATCAAAACTCCCGCACTTATTCGGACTAAGAAGAATCTACCTATCGACTGTACTATTATTCAATTTCAATAAAAAATATGCTTAGATAAAGAGAGAAATTTGTATCAGCCCTTTATATAATGATAATTTAGAAAATGCACGAGAGAAAAACTTCCTACATATCTTTTATAAGGCCAATGGTACTTAAAACATAAATTCCTGCTAATACATTTCTTGCGGCCAAAAAACCCTTGCAAAAACTTGTAAAACAACGTGAGTATTCGCATTAATGTCCGCCAGTAGGCGAGTCAAAAATTAGTTATCAAAAGAAGCCTGATGCAAATAAGAAAAATATTTCCAACAAATGGTTTAGATAGATAGATAGATAGTTTTTTGGCCATTAAGTAGATACATAATTATGTACATGTGGCACGTCAAGAATAGGCCAGGACTGAAAAAAAAACTGTTTTTTTTTTAATGTTTTAAATGGTATATTTAAAACAGGTTTAACACGTTTAAAACTCTATTCAAATAAAATTAAATGGTGCCAAGTTACTGTGTTTCCTACTACTACTTGATGCCAGATGGCGCTCTTAAACGGATTTTGCAGCAAATAAAATATTCAGTTTAGTGCATGTGACTACTGACCATTTGACTCATATGAGTAAGATTACAGAGGCTATTCTCTCCAAAATAATACATTTGTGTAAAACATCGCCCTCTGTTTTGAACTGTGTTTTAAACTGTGTTTTAAACTGTGCTTTAAAACATTGCATTGTGTATTAAATATATTTCAAACATTTGTTTAAAACACGATGTTTTAAATACGTTTCAAACATCTTTAAAGCATGCCAACCCTGGTTTAGGCTGGAAACTTTATTGTGACTACGACTGTACCACTCGATAAGTGAATATGACAAGATGAAAAATCTGTTCAAATATTTATACTAGGAACTCACCTAACACTTTCAAATTTTCTAGCACCATCACCGCATGTTCATCGACTATCTCGCTCTCTCCGTCCAAATTAATTCTTGCTCCGTACAATTTTGGAAACAGATCAATAACCTGATCAACCCCCTGCTGTTTCTGGAACTCCTGAAGCGTCGGCACGATGGCGTCATAAAATGCAATTTCATTCTTAAAAGTGACTTGAATATTAAATATTTGTCGAAAAAATTCAGTAGCTGGAATACACTTCGCTACAACATTCAAGGTCTCCTGAGCACCATTTTCTTTATTTTTCAAAACGACTTCCACTTTCAGAATTTCACTGCCAAAGTTTTCACCAGGAGCTGTAAGTCGGTTTATTTTCGCGTCTATTATCGTAGCGCTTCCAATGTGTTTTTTAAGCAACTGTTCTAAATCTTTAATTTGTCTACCGGCCATTGTATACATGCAGATTATTCAACGTATTAAGTGAAAGATTTATAGCTACGATATAATTATACTCATGGATGACCTTATATTATATTGCATGCGATGCAGCTGCCTTATCTATTACATGCGCCGATCAGATAAAACTATTTGCAAAATAAATCAAAATGAAGATAATTTTTTTTTATGAATGTAACAGACTATTTTCAAGTCCATGTTAAAATACATATTAACTATTAGTATAATATTCGGGGGGGCGTAACACATCCCGTGGGAGATTTGATAATGAAATTGTGGGACCAATTTTAATACATTCTCGATTAAAACTCTTGATAGAGACATCCTATTAATATTTTGTACTGAACCTTTTTTATTTACAAGGAAATTCTCTATAAAGAATGTGCTTAGGAATTCATCCATATCTTTTACCATTTAGATGTTTTGTATAAAAACATTTTTCATTTTCGTATAATTTCAAATTAACACAACACAAAAGAAAAATACATTAACACGATTCTTTTTGACCTCTCCTGAGCGGGCAAGACTTTCTACAGAAACAAAAGCAATGATTGGAATTGTAGAAGAAGTAAAAACAAAACACCACCATTTGACACGATCTCTCCGATTAAAGAACTTATATCTAGATACATAACAGGCTATCTTTTCACTATATACCTTGTTTGCTCCTAACATAATCACATTATATATCCATTAAAAAGAATAGATGAACATCACATCCCATAGGCAACAGTGGCGTTGTGTGTGTAGAAAATGTGTAGAATGGTAAATATTTTCATTAAAATGAATTATTGTAATTCCTGCATTACCGGCTCTTTATACAGGGTGTTTGGATATCGATAGAAAGTTTTCACTGAGTGATAATTGGGGTCGTTTGGAACCCATATGACCACATTTACCCTTATGCAAAGTCGCACCCTTTTTGAGATATAGGCATTTTTAGATATTTTTGCGAAATAGTTGAGTTGTCACTAATAAATGTTATTTTTTATGGTAATAAATACTTTCATCTTTCTTAAATATTTTTTTTAGATATTCTTAATATGCACTCTGTCGAAACAACACAAAAAGAAATGCCGAAGTATTGGTATAAAAAATATGTAAGACAATTTATGTGTCGAAATGCATTGGTTCGATTTTTTTTTCTATTTTAAGCAAAATTTTCTCAAAAACGGCGCCTACTTCAAGAGATTCAAATAGTTTTAAAAACTTCTCTATTGCATACTCTTTTCAATGGTATACCACGTTATGACAGAACTATAGTTCATTAAACTAAAAAGGAAACATATTTGCAGACATTACATTTTTAATGAGGAAAAAAATTAAATAAGTATTGATCATTTTATTACTTTTATTTCCAGTTTTAACTAAAACAAATGTAACTAAAACTAATAATTAATTCATTTCGTTTTCAAAATGAGAACCTCTATTTCTAGCGCATTTACGTGTCCTCTTTCGTATTTGAGTAGTGGTGACGTCTAACCTCATTTCTTCCTTGATCTGGCACCTGCTTCATTAATTCTTCGTACAAGGTGGTCACGGTCGGTTATTTAAATCTCAAAAACTAGTCTTTTATTCGACCCCAGACATGAAAATCAAGGAGTGTCAAGCCTGGAGACCTCGCTGACCACAATATTAGCCCATTTCACCAAATCCAATGATTAGGAAATGTTTCGTCTAAAAATACCCTCGCAGTAATTCGGTAGTGAGCAGGACATCCGTCGCGTCGTTTTAAAATATGTCTCTTACATTTAGAGGTATGTTGTCTAAGATATTATGGTAAATTATTCTGTAAAAACTCTAAATAACTGTCTCCATTTAAATTGTCTGAAAGATAATACAGACCAATGAGAGCTCTGCCAGTTACCGCTGCCCATACATTCACACTGAACTTGTATTGAAAAGAGATTTGTTTTTTCATGTGCGGGTTTTCATCAGCATCAGCCCAGTAATGAAGATTGTGAAATTTTGTTACTCCTTCTCGAGAATACTCTACTCGTCTGTCCACAAAATATAATAATAATAATTTTAAGAAAACGTTCATTTTCCAGATCAGCGTTCAACACAAAACGGCAAAAGGCAGTTCTATAGAGTCCCTAAACAGGCATGTAGTTAAATGGATGTTTTCCTTCAATCCTGAGAATTGTCCAAACTTTCCATATGGACAAATTCAGTTGACGAACTACTTTTCCAATACTGCTGGTAGGATTTGCTTCGAAAGCCTACAAAATTTGCTCATCTACTTCAGGACCATGTTGCACAATATACACCCGTTCCCTATGATGAAGGTTACCTGTTTCATGTATACGTTGATATGTGTTATAAAACACCTGGATATGGAAATCGCTCCCGATAAAAATCTTTAGCTGCTGCTTCATTTTCGTCAGCCATTACGTACATAAAAAGAATATATAATATTCTGCATTAGAAAAAGATGCCATTGCAGAAGAATGTGATAATACTATGAACAATTAAATAAAACAGCGTTTGATCCAAGCGTTCAAATGTGTCACCGGTATCCAAGCAAAACAATTTTTTGTGTCTGGTCGCCTGATATCTACGCTTTGTTTATTTCATTTCTTCTTGACTGTACGTGTAAATACGTTTGTTTTTATTTCAATATGTCACAGACATAAAATTGTCGTTCAACATTAGTAAATAAAATCACCGATTTGGGGCTGAAAGTATTTATTATGATTTTGTTTAATATTTTTTCCTTATTAAAAACTTACTTGTCCACAAATATGTTTCTTTTTTAGTTTAATGAACTATAATTCTGTCATAACGTGGTATACTATTGGAAAGAGTATGCAATAGAGAAGTTTTTAAAACTATTTGAATCTCTCGAAGTAGTGCCGCATTTGAGAAAATTTTGCTTAAAATAGAAAAAAAATCGAACCAATGTATTTCAGCTCATAAATTGCCCTATATAATTTTCATACCAATACTTCGGCATTTCTTTTTGTGTTGTTTCGACAGAGTGCATATTAAGAATATCTAAAAAAATATTTAAGAAAGATGAAAGTATTTATTACCATAAAAAATAACATTTATTAGTGACAACTCAACTATTTCGCAAAAATATCTAAAAATGCCTATATCTCAAAAACGGTGAGACTTTGCATAAGGGTAAATGTGGTCATATGGGTTCCAAACGACCCCAACTATCACTCAGTGAAAACTTTCTATCGATGTACCAAACACCCTATATAACGTGATGTAGGCATACGATATTACAGTAAGATAAAACAGTAAGATAAATATGTATTGAAAGGATATTAAAATTTAATTGCTATTTATTTTATAACTGTAAACTGAACTTCATCATGTTACGACTATGGAACGATCGATTTTCTTCTTTTCTAAACTGCTTTCTGCAAACGGCACA
The DNA here is from genome assembly GCA_936432065.2 of Rutpela maculata. Lineage (NCBI taxonomy): Eukaryota > Metazoa > Arthropoda > Insecta > Coleoptera > Cerambycidae > Rutpela > Rutpela maculata. The sequence goes on from OW386285.2 coordinate 390,261,742, forward strand.
GCACTTCACTATTTATTTGCACTAAATATATTGTCACTAAACTGTGTAAATATGAATAGAGAATATTATTTAGGTATTGAGCAAATCACAACTTAAAATAAAAAGACTTCTTCACCACATTTTGATCGAAAAACACGAAAAACGCTTATTAACATTAATGGCGGATATACTGTCGAAAGTGTCAAACTGAGATTATGATGATCAAACTGAACCGATGGTGCCCGAATCGGTCGCGAACAGATCGACTAGCCAATCAAGAACTTATGGGAAGAAGTGCCTTAGAGTGTGAATCTTTCGGGATCACACAAAGTAATGCCATTATGTATCTAGATATAAGTTCTTTAATCGGAGCACTAGAGAAAAGCGACAACATGATGATGTGCAATGTATCCGTAACACTATCAGACCATCGACCAACCCTATAACATATGAAGGCAGTGAACTGATCAACACAACAACAAAGTGTCTATTTCATGAAACCATACAAACGGATATATTAAGCATTTTAGAAAAGGGTTGTGAAATGTACACCACTTTAAGAAAAAACCGAATTGAAACTGACGGTATGAATATCTGGGACCCAATGAAGAAATGAAAACTTAATTTATGTAAAGATACACGCAAGACAACAAGTTAGCTGACACTGTAGTACAATTCAACCAATCATTATTCACACGCTTGCTAGTCATATCGAGGAGCCGTACTGATATTGAACTAAAAACATCATTAAGTAATTATAAATTCTCGGCAGTTCCATTCTCCCTGGATGGACCAATGAAGTTGTCCACAAATAAATATAACTAATGAGATCTTAGAAGAGCATGTGTGGCAAAAATTGATAATACTGTACAAACTTCTTTGTCTATACCTTTGGTGGACTCAAATATAACAGAGCATCTGAATACAAAATCCCACTGTGTCGCTGTTCTTGATGGAATGGCAAAGCTGCAATCGTTGAAAAAATCAGTGCAAGTTAAAACATGCATCATCTAGTTTTGGAGTTTAACAATAAAATCAAGGAAACTCTTTTAAAATATAATGAAATTCATTTAGTGTTTGACATATATCTTGAAAATTCTCTTAAATCTGCAATGCGACATAAAAGGACATCTACAGTAACAACCATTAAGTACAAAATAACCGACACAAACATTGCAAATAAATAGATGAAATCCCTCTTTTCTCATATAAAAACAAAGGACAGCTAACAGTGTATCTTGTAGAAAAAGCTTTGTTGTACGCACGCAATATTGAGAGAAGCCTAATCGTAAGCTGGAGGAAGTGAGGTAACTGAACTTCAAAGTAGTCATGGAGAAGCTGACGTTAAAATAATACTGCACTACCCGTTTGCCTCCCGAAAAGGAGCTACCGCGATTCATATATATTCGCCTGATACAGACCTATTTCTACTAGCATTGTGGTGGTCAAAATCTTTTACATGTCTAAGCATGTTTGTCACTGGTATAGGAAATAATCGAGGAATGATTGACGTTGGCGCAATTTGTACCGCATTAAGGCCAGAAAAGATAAAAGGGTTACTAGGTCTGCATGCTCTGTCAGGATATGATGTCACAGGTTCACTTGCAAAGAAGGGAAAATCATCGTTTTCGAAGGTTCATAAGACCGCAGATAATGACATTTTTTATGCTCTTGGGAAACTTGGATCCATTGAAGAATTCGGGGATGAAGCTTAAACCTGAAACTATCATTGAAAAATTTATTTGTAAGGTATATACACCAGGGACGAAGATTTCAGACATTGGCTGTTCTCCAAGCACAAGACGCAAAGAGAAAATCTGCCTCCTACAAAAGCGTCACTATCTCCTTTTATTCGTAGGGCACATTACCAGGTTATAGAATGACATCTTGCTGAGAAGCAGCACCCTAATCTACCAACGCCTTCTGAGTACGGATGAGAAATGAAGGATAATTACTTATTATCTTTCTGTTTTGTGTACACTTCCTTGTGCACCTGAAACCATTTTAAAATCCAGTGTTCATATGTAAAAGGGAAATGTGCTGTATCCTGTAAATGTAAATCCCAAAACATTTTATGCACTGGGCTTTATATGTGTGGAGGCGATGAAGAGATGTGAGAATCATGGCCAAATTTTTGACACCGATGACCTTTCAGATGAAGAGTATTTAGCTGAAACTATTTTACATGCAATACAACATTACAATTAATTAAATAAAAATACTGAAATAAATATTAATTTCTTAACTAGGTAGTTGTTATTTTTCAACCTAAAAATCTAAAATTTCTTTAAAACCAAAAATTAAAAATCGGCTAATACACTTTTTAACTGGCTATTACTGATAACCGCTAGGTTATACCACAAAAACTGTTATAACCTTTTTTGTTTAAAATTTTATTTAGAACAAAAAAGATTCAGTACAAAATATTGATAGGATGGGCTCATCGAGAACTTCCGATGATGTTTGGGGTGGCAGCCATCTTGAATATAGGCCGTCTGCCACAAATTCAAGCAAAGCACCTAGTAAGGTATGATTATGGAAGGCATAAGGAATGTATCAAACTTACTCTCACAATTTCATCATGAAATTTCCCACGGGGTGTATATTTCATTAAGTATGCCCCCCAACTATAAATGTTTGCATTATCATGGATAAAGCATTTTTATCAGCTTCGAAACATTTTTAAACACGTAATAAAGTCACTTTAAATGTCCCATTTTTTTGTTTCTCGCTTATATCTCGGAAACTATGCGTCGTAGCGGCTTGACTACTCTATACAAAATTGAAGCTGACAAAATTTGCTACAAGAATCTACTACTTACATTTGTCGATATGTTGTTCTGTTCTCGAGATATCCGCCCTCGAAATTCGGAAATTGCGGAAAACAATTTTTTCGCCTCACGTTTTTTGCACTATTGGTTAAGATAACTCTTCAAATGTTGTTTCCACGAAAAAGTCGCGAGAAAAAAAGTTGTAGAGCATTAAATTTCGTTCAAGAATATATATTATTTTGATTTTTTTAATAAAACCGTTCAAAAGTTATAGCCATTTTAGTATATTGTTCGAAATCCGAGGTTTCGCGAGAAAACTCAACTTTGGTATTTTTCACTTTTTCTTTATTCCAACTCCATTGCACGTGCCAAAATATTAGTAGTCATATATGTACTTATTGTACTGCCAATATATTGTACAGCACAGAGCGGGACATTTTCTACACCACTCAATACTTTGCCGGTAGTAACGCTTAAAACAGTCCGCCAATCTATCGCGCGATGCAGAGCATCTTATGATACCGTGTGTGTAGTCGCGGGCTAGGCATGGGGAGTAAGAATTACAACATCGCGTGTGCCAGCTGGCTGAAATTAAATAACAGAGCTGGGATGCTCCACCCACGGACGAATTTACGGCTGCCGGTGTTGTCAGATCTCTCGCGCTACGTGAATGTACATGCCTAATGGGAAATTATACGCACGGTATACGCGCTCTGAGACACACAATATAATGCGATGGGTACGTTGGCGTTCTATAGATCCGATCTACGGTCGCTTTGAGCAAAGAAAATTATAGATTAAAGCTAAGTCCTCATATTTTGATAGGCTAAAAATGTTGAATTTTATTATTGATTTCGGAACTTTGTTTGGACTAGTCTGGAGATGAACATATCAAAAGTCCCCACTCCTACGTGGTGAGCGGGGGGAGGGGGGCACTTTAAAGGTCCCATTTTTTGGCTTTTCGCTTATATCTCGGAAACTATGCGTCGTAGTGGCTTGACCACTCTATACAAAATTGAAGAATCACTACTTACATACATACATATGTTGTTCTATTTTCCGCAATTTCCGAATTTCGAGAGCGCATATCTCGAGAACAGAACGACATATCGACAAATGTAAGTAGTGTAGCAAATTTTGTCAGCTTCAATTTTGTATAGAATGGTCAAGCCGCTACGACGCATAGTGTCCGAGATATACGCGAAAAACCAAAAAATGGGACATTTAAAGTGCCCTCCTCCCCTCCGCCCACCACCTAGGAGTTGAAACTTTTGATATGTTCATCTCCAGACTAGTCCAAATAAAGTTCCGAAGTCAAATTTTCTGTCCCTAAAATTTCCCTCTATAATCATTCGTTGCCTGGTCTAATTTACCAGACTTTTTGTAGAGGAAAAAGAGTACTCAGTAAACCAAATACCAAATTTCAGACATAACTACAATCGATGATCCCACTACGTGCCATTGCTCTAAATCAGCGGTTTTCAACCTTTTTCGAACCACGACCCCCTTATAAAAAGAAAAAACAAGTTTACCCTCTCGCGACCCTCAACCTCGATCTCTATTAATAACATCTAAAATCAATCAAATTTTAAAATTTCTTGTTATAGTTTTTGGTATGATTTAACTTTATTGGTTTTTTTCTCAATAGCTCGGGACCCCCTTGGAAATTGCTTCGTGACCCCCCAGGGAGTCGCGACCCACAGGTTGAAAACCGCTGCTCTAAATAATAGACAATGTTAATATGAAAATGACCTGATTTGATTGTCAAAAAAATCGAACAATAACACATCGTTTAGAGGATCGCAGATTATTTCTTAAAAGGCAGCGCCAAACCATTCTTGAGGAAATTAATGAACCAAATACCTCCTAAATGAGTAAAGGTGACAACGACTTTTTGCAATGTGAAACTGATTCAACAAAATCAAGGCCATTTTAACTCCTCTCATCTACGCACTAATAAACTCATGATTTTGACTGGAAAAGTCCAGAATCATTAATAAATGCACTTCTGGAAGATTCGAAGTCTGCTTTATTAAAATTCGCTTCACACATTTCTTAACCATCACAAAAAACACTAAAAGATATTATTACGGGAGCCCGCCCTAAGTGTCATTGGCTGCACTTTCAAAATGGTGTCCGTTTAAAAAAAATGCAAATATTGTTTTTGTCATTTAACACAAAAATTTTAAAAAAAATGGAGAAAAACTTTCTGCACAAAAAACAATATTTGGTTAGGAGTTACCATTTTCCAGATAAATGGTTCAGCTCTTAAAATAAAATATAAAATTCAATATAAAACGTAATGCTAAGAGAGCTCACCCTAACTGTCCGTGCACCTCCTCGATCCTTGGGGACAATCTTTTTCATAAAAATTAAAGCCTAAGGAACAATTTAAGACATGTCTCAAAAAAAAAAAAAACTGGCCGTACTTTCAAAATGGCGTCCATTTAAAAAAAAATTGCAAATATTATTTTTGTCATTTAACACAAAAACTAAAAAAGATGAGAAAAACTTTCTGCACAAAAAACAAAGTGCATAAAATTTTCTACAATTTTGTTCCTATACAATATTTGGGTAGGAGTAGGATTTTCCAGATACCATTGTTACCGTTTTCGAGACAAATGTCTGCAAATTATAATATTATTATTACTGATTTTTTTCAGTTTATTTCATTTTTTGTTATGTCAATAATATAAAGTTATATTATACGCCTTACAATAATTGTCACAGTTATTTCCTCTAAGTGATTTACCGATATATGAATTTCCATGTTTTCTTAATTTTGGACTCATTTATCTGGAAAATGGAACTCCTATCAAAATATTGTATAGGAACAATTTGCACGCTGTTTTTTGTGAAAAAAGTTTTTGTCCAACATGTCGTCTATCTCACGAAGTGTCCCATCTCAGTTTTCGTGATTTAGCGCTAGAGCTGTTTTAAGTTTTGGTGGTTTTTAAAATGAATAATAAACATATAAAACTTGCCTTTTCGTTGTTTTTTTTTGCTTATGTTGTGTACTGGAATATGTAGTTACCGGCATGAGGTCTTTATTAAGAGTGCGTATTTCCAGATTTTCAGAAAAAATTTGGAAGCGAGATTACGACATTACGTGAGAGATAAAAAAATGAAACTTTCTAAATACAGTGAGTTACGTCAACTTATGTGATTAGCATTTTATTGTTGAAAATAAAGATACATTCGTAAATATACAACACAATTAACATTTCATTCGTGAAAAAACAAAAATTATGAGTTTTGATCGAAATAATAGCATTTTAATATCTATCGTCATCATTGTGCATAAAAAAATAAAAAAAATCTGATACAAGACCATTAACTCTACAATAAAATAATTCTGTATTAAAAACAAACTCAACTATTACATACTTCAGAAATAAGTAGCTACAAGTTATTCATCTACCCATCGTGACGTGGCAGATTTTTATAAAATTGTGCATGTTCTAAGATTCTAATTCCAGGTGTGGCACCGTTACAAAGCGCCATGAAATCGTTATATTTGTCCTGGGAAATCTTTATGGGTTCAGAATTTAAAATTGACAGTTCGTTTCAGTGTTATAGAACTGTATTCACTATGAATATGACTCGATTTAAAAAATATTTGCGTTGGCTTATCTTTGACTACTATAATGTTCGAGAGTTAGAATGGATAAAATGAAACTCACGATACGACCTAAGTCAAGATACGTCAATTCGTGAGAAATTAAATGTAACTAAATTGAGATACACCAACGTCTACATGTACCCATTCTCGCATAGTATACGCACTTGACTGACGAGAGTTTGTGAGATGCAAGAACATGTCAAATGAAGTATATTTGCCGACCTATCTCAACTATACCCTATAACAACTACTAAATGAGATTCATTAAATGAGCCCATTGTGCTAGCATACCCCGATGAACTTCTAAATAGTCACAGAAGAACAACAGGGTAGGTATTCTCAATTTTATATTTATTTTAATAATGGCCGTCAACAAATAGGCGACCACACCCTAACAATGACGAGAAAACTAAAGTATAGTTGTCTACGGATTTCTTATACGAGTAAAAAATGCCAGTATGTTTGAAGGTGCGGTAAAGATCAAAAGCGCCGTTTTCTACTCGCATAATAAAATCCGAAGACAACTACTCTTATAATCTGTTCACCGAACTCTGAGAGCGTACCTATGTAAACAAATATATATGTGCATTATTACGTGAACATGCCGTAACGCCTCCTCCTTGGTTGCATTTGACATTTGGTTGCATTTGACAACATATTTTGCAGAGCTGGGTAATTACTTGTAATTTAAAAATAATTACAATTACAAATTACTTTTAAAAAAAAAGGAACTAATTACAATTACAAAGTACATGTCTTTAAAAAAGGAATTAGCAATTACTTTTCTAATTACTTTTATGATAAAGTAAATTATAGTGACCAAACAGACAAAAAGGTAAGTTAAACATTTTAATTAAAAGTATTGTGTAATATTGCGTTTTAATATTTATTAGAATCGTTTTTAGAATGTTTCACCTTAAGAGTAACCAGGAAAAATTAAATAAATATATAGAAAAGGCAGCTTAATAGTGGAGTCGGTTTAGGAAAGGATTGGAAAAATTGTTAAGATGGATGCAGACCCTGCGGAAATTGTTTGTCATGACGAGTATAATAAAACCCTAAATTTGAATTTCCAAAAAATGCTTTTTTCGCCGAAAAGGCGTATTTTGGACATTTAAGGGTTAAGTTTGATGTTTTAATTTTTTTTTATCACTTAAGTTAAGAAAATAAAATGGTATCCTTTTATTCTCAAGATTAAAGGAACCTTCAGTTTAAATTTGGGGAAGATATCTGACCATCCCCCTCCTGATATTAATATATATACGAAAAAAATTGAGAAAATCAAATTTCGGCTATCTTGATCAGATCTCAACCGATTTGGCTGAAATTTGGAATGGAAGTAGTCTTCATCACACAAAAACTGTTGACCAAATTTCAGCCAAAAATGTTAAATAGTTTGGCTGAAATTGCAGTTTAGGTCAAATTTTCTGAAATTTTCAAATCGAAATATCTTCGGACCTAAGTCGGATCAAAATTTGCTTTGTGGCAAAAGGTAGGCGTGGTATAATATCAAAACACTCGTTTTGAAAAGTAAAAGATAGACCACGGTTACCCTTCGATTATACATGAAGCGGCTATCTGAGTCACGTAAAAATAAAAAAATAATAAAAATTGTAACACATTCACATATCTACAGAAATAAATACACGCACGCGCACACATATATAATATAATATACATTTATCTATACCTAGTCAAAGCAGTAGGCACGACTATACAAATAAAAAATATACAGTGTGTCCCACTTCGTACTAAGCTATAACTTGGTACTAAGCTATAACTTGTGTTTGGATTTGTATATATTTTTTATAGCACATAATACCCATAATGAACTACCTTTGGAAGGTAGAACTGTTACTCAATCTCTATTTCAAAGCCAACTGTGTGATGTTTTTAAAATGGGAATTTTGCAAAAGTAACATTAGCGATTGAGATAGAGGAAAAATGTATTTGGAAAAGTCGTTCAGAAAAATTAAGTAAGTTCAAACATGAATTTTCATTTAAAAATATTAATTTTTTTTTTTTTTGAAAAATATTGCGTCAGAAAAATTTTTTCTTTTAATTAAATAAATTATCAACATTATGTAAAATGGTTTATTAAATTAAAAATTTTCAACTATTTTCTGGAATTCATAGCAATCTGGATGCTCTAAACTAACCCAAACCTCGAATTTTTTTGACTTGCAATATTTAAAAAAAAAAATCAATATTTTTAAATGAAAATTCATATTTGAACTTACTTAGTTTTTCTGAACGACTTTTCCAAATACATTTTTCCTCTATCTCAATCGCTAATGTTACTTTTGCAAAATTCCCATTTTAAAAACATCACACAGTTGGCTTTGAAAGAGAGATTGAGTAACAGTTCTACCTTCCAAAGGTAGTTCATTATGGGTATTATGTGCTATAAAAAATATATACAAATCCAAACACAAATAGCCAAGTTATAGGGGTGGCTTAATACAAAGTGGGACACACTGTATACATTTTTAAAGTTTTATAAACAATACATACAATTGTTTTCTGCTTTATACATGCCAGTGCGCGCACACATAGTCACTGAGTACACATATATTATATATATAGTGCAAATGGCTAAAAAACTACCGAATGTAAAAAAAAAGTGATTCTTGACTTATATCATGTAAAAGTACATAAAATAACCTACCTTTTTCCATTCGATCCGTCTTTTAGGTCCGGAGATATTTCAATTTGAACATTTCAGAAAATTTGACTGAAACTGCAATTTCAGCCAAACTATTTAATATTTTTGGCTGAAATCTGGTAAATAATTTTTGTGTGATAAAGACTACTTCCATTCCAAATTTCAGCCAAATCGGTTGAGATCTGATCAAGATAGCCAAAATTAAATTTTTTCAATTTTTTTTATATATATCAGGAGGTGGTCTGATCTTCACCAAATTTAAACTGGAGGTTCCTTTAATATTAGAATAAAAGGAACTATTTTAGTCCCTTAACTAATTGTTTAAGTGAAAATTAAAACTGCAAATTTGACCCTTAGTGTCCAAAAAACCCCTTTTCGGCCAATAAAACACGGTTCCGCCCCTATTTGGAAATCAAGATTTTAGGGTTTTGTTATACTCGCCATGACAAGCAATTTCCGCCGGGTCTGCATCCATCTTAAAAATTTCCCAACCTCGCTATTTTATTGACTAAATCGACTCCACTATAATAACAATGCCTAATAATAATAAGAATGATAATAATAAACAGTAAACACATTTAGTTTTTAAAAGTTTATTGGACAAAAATACAAAAGTTTGTGTACTTAAAAAAAACAAATGTGCAGCGGACCACGGCGAAAACTCGTTTTTAGTCCGTACTTTTTTTAACTTTTCAGATTCATTTTAAACTATGCAACTGTAAAATTCTGCTTTAATGTATTCTTGTTTGTTAAATCACATACGCATGTTCTTAAAGTAATTGTAATTGGAAACAGTAATTGTAATTGGAAAAAGTAATTGTAATTGGAGAAAGTAATTGTAATTGGAAAAAGTAATTGTAATTGGAAAAAGTAATTGTAATTAGATAGTTCAAATAATATAATTACAAATTACAATTCCTTTAACAATTTTCCTACAATTACAATTCCAAATTACTTTAATAAAAAAAGTACTGAATTACAATTACAATTACACGAAAGAAAAAAAAGGAATTGTAATTGCTAATTACTTTTTCACCAGGAATTACCCAGCTCTGATATTTTGACATATATTTGTTTACATGCGCTCCCAGAGCTCGGTGAACAGAGTATAGGAACATATCTTACGAACCAGCTGAAAGAAGAAAACTGTAAAGGAAGGAATTAAAACGGCTACAAGGGAGAAAAAAACTACTATCGAGCCTGATCAAGAGAATGTATATAGTCATCGTACAGCCAACGATAACGTACGGGGCTAAAAAGGCTGCAACGACAATAGCTGAGAGAAGAGCTGAAAGAGACATCGTAATAGGAAGTTTCCTATTCTAGAAATATCATGTACATTCAATCTCATTTAGTAGTCTTTCAGATAACTAGTCGAACAAAAAAAAATTATCTCGATATCTGAAAAACTCACGAACTTATTCAATTTCTTATTTGAATACTTCGCCTCGGCTGAAGTCCACCATGACGTCACAATACACAACGCGCTGACTTGCTATGCCGGCGGCGCGCTGTATGTTCCCTTTATTTAGTGTATGTGCTCGATTTTCTGAAATGTCACAAAATGTCACTTTTGATTCGTTCGTGCCGAGCCGAATTTTCGAATTTCGCCGTGCAATTTACGATCAGGTTTATCTGGAAGACTTCCTCTTTACGTCGCGACATCATACGGCCGTCCCAATGGTGTTTTTCGAAAAATACGAACATGCCAAAATTGCATGTTTTAGCAATTTTTTCGGCTCTCAAATGCAAGCTGGCTGGCGCTGCCTGCCAGCGAGTATAAAGGTGCCCGCGCCCGCTCGCTGTTGGCGGAATCATGTATTGTGACGCAATCGAGCTCAGCCCAGATGATCGCGGCATTTTAAACTTGGAAGGACCATAACTTTTTTATTTATAGAGATAATTTTAAAAAAATATTACAGATATTTTTTAGATTTTTACAACTATTTATTACGAGAAAATGAGAAAAATGGAAACTTCCTAATTACTCACGAAACCAATAGGACAAAAGGAACGCGACAAAACATCAACATCAATGGGAGAGAAAGAAATAACAACAACAAAAAGAGAAACGTACACAATGAAGTACGTTGCCGGAATCAGAAACGGAAGAAGCAGAAGACTCAGAGGCAGTATAGAACAGTTACTACTTCGGGCAGGCGCGCAGCCAGGGGGGGGGGGGGGGGCATGGGGCCCGGGCCCCCCCAAGCCGTCTTCCATGAACCAAAAAATAAAGAAGCATAATCACTATTAGTACAAATAGTTCCTTCAAACTAGGAAATATTTAAGAAAATTTCCCACAATTATGAGACCTGTAAAAAGTTAAGTATTTGGGTTGTCTAAATATGATTTTTATCCATCGCAGTTCTAAAAAAGTACTATACTAATTGAGAAATATATACATATATATGAATTTTAGCGTTTTTTCGTCTTTTTCTCTATATTGAGGAAAAACTACGCATTTTGGTGAAAAATATCAAGAGAGCAAAGTAGGAGAGCATAAAATTTCCTACAAGTTTTGTCTCTAACTTTTTTTTTTTCGAATTCCGCTTAGTTTCGCCGCTAGAGGGCGCGAAAGAAATAAATATACATATAGACTTTTGCGCCTATTTTTTAGATTTTGAGCCAAAATTATGCATTTTTATGAAAAATTACATGAGATCAAAGTTGTAGAACATAAAATTCACTATCTTTTGTTCTTTTTTTTCTCATAGAAATATATATATTTTATGTTCTACAACTTTGATCTCACGCAAGTTTTCATAAAAATGCATAATTTTGGCTCAAAATCTAAAAAAAGGCGCAAAAGTCCATATGTATATTTATTTCTTTCGTGTCCTCTAACGGCAAAACTAAGCGGGATTCGAAAAAAAAATGGTAGAGGCAGAACTTATAGGAAATTTTATGCTCTACAACTTTGCTCTCTTGATATTTTTCATCAAAATGCATAGTTTTTCCTCAAAATAGAGAAAAAGACGAAAAAAACGCTAAAATTCATACATATGTATATATTTCTCAAAAACCACCCTTTTTTAGAACTGCAGGTGAGGTGAAAATCATGATTAGACAACCTAAATACTTCACTTCTTACAGGTCTCATAACTGTGGGAAGATTTTCCATAAAACAGCAATTTTTTGACTAATTTGAAATTAATATTTTGTAATTAATGCCAATATTATCTAGTAGAGGAATCTATACACATCCGTTTTCGAAAAGTTTTCCTCAACCTCTGGGGAGGCCGGTCCTATTGCCCCCCCCCCCCCAAATAAATTTTCGGGCTGCGCCACTGACTTCGGGAAAAATTAAATGACTAGAGGAGAAGACGACGCTCTCCATAACATTGGGCTGATGTCATCCAGGAGCTGAAGGGAAAGAGCTCTGGTGAGGTCTAACAGGCAATCGCGATAGATGGCGTGATGTTGTCAGACGTACCATACAGCAAAGAATGCCAAATAATAATGCAGGTCTGCCAAGGAATAGGAAGAAAGGTGGAATTGAGTTTTGGATTTTCTGAATGATCTGCTTTGTAATTTGCGATCAGTCTATTAAATCGTATAGTAATGAAATTCGACACCAGAAAATATAAGTCACTATTGTTAAAAAAAACACTTTCTCCGAAAATGTTTGTTAAAGCTTCTCCTGGAAACTTCGTTTATTTATCCCATATTTTATATGTAGCATTGTTACGCCAATGGAGAAAGAAAGCACGGCAGCACATGTTCCTTGTACTCATATTATTTGTTATTTTCTTTATGATGTTATTCTGTTACAGAAAAATAAAGGCAGGATGATACAAAATTATGTTTTGAATTTTTATCGCATATTTTACTGATATTCACGTTATTGACCTATTTGGCAAAGTTTCTTATATTAGCTCTATTGTACAAATTGCCTTCCGCCTTTCCCAAATGGAAATGGAAATTTTATAGCGGCAATTTACTTATTTTACTTGTTGATGGTACAGATATTAAAAATATTTCATGTGCGAAACAACAAAATAAAAAACTTCCTACGCTATATTCCATCTGGCAGCTTTGCACAATATGTTCAAAATAAACATTTTCTTTCATTGATAATCAAATATACAGGACAGGTAAAGCAACAATATCAAAAACCTTAACATTCTGAAATTACTAAGAAATAAAAAAATATCGTTACATACAAGGTGTTTAAAAGAAATAATCATGGATTTGATTCTGCAATATTAATTACTTCCACATCCAGTGAAAGTATAGTAACGACAAAAAAAAATTTGAAAAATTTGTATTGTTCAAATAAGCTCAGAATGTCATGAATTGAGATTTTAAGTTTGAGCGAAAAAAAATGTCTGTAGGTCTGTAACTTTTTTTGTGTGCACGATTACTCTGGAACCGTTTAGGATATTGACTTGAAATTTGGTATGTATTTTACGAGATCTGGAACTAGATTATATTTTCATCTTATTTCGTTGGGAGGTAAATTGAGGTAAGCAGGAATAGATCAAGCAGATAAGAGTTCATAAAATTGGTATTTAGTATATACAAGAGAAGCTAGAAGGTATCAAATTTTTTTTTGGCATTAGTCATCCCCATTACCACCCCACCCCATTATTAAAGGGGGTAAAAAAAATGTGATTTAGTGTGTACAAGAACCAAAAACCTCAAAACATTTTTTACTTCATCCACCCCCACTACCACCCCCACCCCACTACCGATGTGGGATATCGTTTTATGGGTTTTTGGGGTAGACGATTTCAAATATTATATTATTAAATTTCAATTATTTCCACATACAATTTTTTTTCTCTTAGATAGGGAGGTTTGCAAGTATTTAGCGCCTATGTACACCTTAAAATTCAAGATATATCAGAAAAAACTATTTCAGGTTTTATATGATTTTTTTTATGGAACTACTTATATGCTGTGTAAACCTTATCTTATCAAAAATACTTCCAAGATTTTTCGCTTGCTCTACAAATTCAATATGTTCATGGTTAATACTTAAGGTCATATTATTTCTTATAATTTGATAGCCTCCTTTTAATCTCCTCTAAATAGAATTAGTCCAGTCAATGGATAAAAAAAAGCGTGTTCGTAATGCAAAAAGAGCGTTGAGTCGGTTTTTATTTTTTAAAGTGTAAGAACCTTTTTTTATTCAGAGAATTTGTAGATAATTTAGTACTCTACAAATAGGTCAAGTAATGGGGGGGGTTTCTATTCGCAAAAGGTAGGAAAGGAATGAAATTTGGTGGGATGGTAGACATAGGTCCCCTGATAGTACATCTGAGTTTGCAACCTCGGGGGGTTGCCGCTCGAGGGGTGGGGGAGTGAAAACTCTGCGTCGCGACGTTTTCAGGAAATAACGCCGTTGTGGTAAGTGCTATCGAAAAAAGTTCAAGAGAAATATGTAGAGAACAAAATTGTGCACAATTTTGGTTCGTTGTATTTTTCGTCTGCGACCAATAGTTTCCGCCCTACGGCGAGCCAAAGTTGGGTTTGCAATTTTCAACAAAATCAGAATTTCATCGCGGATTAAGACGGAGATCGCTATCAAACAATTCTGTAATATTTTTTTTCTGAAAGAGTAATATTTTCTGAGTCTGCAGATGCCCGATTTGATACATTTGGTCGTATAATAATAATAATAATAATAATAATAATAATAATAATAATACTTTATTAACCATTTCGATACTTAAGTACATATGGCAGGTCAAGATATTGCATTTAAAATATAAGACTAGCTTATTCAGTGACAAACAATATAACATATTAAAATGACATATTCATACAGATTACACATTCTATTTATATTATAATAAAAGATATGATTTTTTGAAGCGCGCGGAAACTATTGGTCGTAGACGAAAAATACAAAGACCAAAATTGTGCACACTTTTGTTCTCTACATATTTCATTTGAACTTTTTTTCGATAGCACTTACCACAACGGTGCTATTTCCCGAAAAGTGTCGCGACGCAGTTTTCATCCCCCACCCCTCGAGCGGCAACCTCCCCCCGAGGTCGCAAACTCAGGTGTACTATCAGGGGACCGACCTATGTCTACCATCCCACCAAATTTCATTTTTTTTCTGACCTTTTGCGAATAGTACCCACCGCTTGGCCTAAAAATTAATAATAATATATCTACGATGTACGATGAATAGTTTAGAGATATTTAAAAAAATTATTTTTCTATAACTTTTAATGGGCTGTAAACTATTAGCCCTACAACAAGGCGCCTGTCAGATAAATTGTAGAGAGTTTAGTGCTCTACAAGATTGCCATTTGACATTTTAATGAGCGATCAACAGTTTACAAAATAATAATAACAAAAACTACTTTTCTTTGACGCGCTGTAAGCCGTAAACAGTTAGTTTTACGAAAATGGGCCTATAATAGTATATTATTCAACGAGTGGAAATGTAGGTAATAACTCACGCAGATGAAGTTTACAGCACGAGCCGCAGGCGAGTGAGTTATTGCCATTATCGCAAGTTGAATACTATACTTTATCTACGATTATAACAATACATATTGAATTGAGAAAATTTTGTTTTTGTTTGCTTATAAATAAAATTAACTGTAAAATTTAATTTTTGTACACACTTTTATATTTGTTCTGTGATTTTTCGGGTAATAAATTATGTATTGTATTATCAGCTACTTGCCTTAATTCTGGCGGTGTACATAATAGTTCTTCTTCACTAACCGAATTCATCATTTTTGGCACAATTATTACTTAATTGGATTTGAAAACGTCGAAACTATTCAAACATGTTAAATCACCTTCCTCCCCTCAATAATAATGGACTTTTCTATTTCACCGTATCGGAAAAGAATTTCTCTCGGACAAAGCTACCTTCGCGACGCGCGTTACATCGACAGGCTAGGCATGAAGGTAAAGGAGATTGCCACTGTATCTAGTGATTTATAATAACTCACAAGTGCTATTGCGATTTGATTACGGATACTATTAATTGTTCAAAAGCAGTTCATTAATTAGTATATAATCTAATAAGCGTAGATAGAAGTATTTATTTTCATAAACATGAAAGATTCTTACTAGTTTTGTCGTGCCATCAACACTTCGCGAGATATTTGTGTTTGAACTTTTCACAAAGATGGCGGCTAACCTCAACCCCCACCGTCCCCACCAACTTGACAAAATACTCAGAATGAGCCCCCTCGGAACTCTCGAACACTTTGCAAAAGAAAAATCGACTTACACCACTTTTGCAAAAAAAGTACCTGTTGATGGCACTAAATAACATTTGATTTCTGTGATATAACTGAGCTGAGCATGATCGGCATACGATTGTACATCGCAGTTGTCAACAAAACGATGAATATCTGATGTACAGATCATAAAGTAGTGGACCCAGGAAAGAGCCTTGTGGCACACCTGAAATACCTTGTGTATTATACGTACCTAAATTACTTTTTACTTGTTGTGTACGGCTTGTCAGAAAGATCTAAAGAATGCTGTTACTGAGTCAATGAGATCATAATAACTTAATCTTACACAATAGTGATCTACCAACTAAATCAAAAACCTTGGAGTCCTTAGACTTATTCAGTGTATCCAGTATCAGTGCCACAGGTTTTTTACATTTCAGCATTCTTAAGATATTATCTGGGTTGTCTGCAAGTTGCAATAATGTCAACTGCAGAGCTTACCTTTGGAATGATGTTTTAGATTAAAATTAAATTTTCGTATTTGACACTTTGAACCAAATTTCCGATGTGAAGTCATGGAGCTAGCCGAATGAAATTTGATTTGAGTTGATTGCCAGTATAGAAAAGTTTTTAAGATGGGTACTAATTTTTTTTCTATTTTTATATTTTTCGCCATAATGTTGTAAACTTAATAATTTAATAATTAATAATTTTTGATTTAATGAAATATGAAAGATTATTTTTTTGTCCAAACAGTTTCCGTTCCAATAAAAAAATTAATTTTTAAGATGATAGGCCCACTATTGGACTACATTAATAAAGAAAATCATAATGCTAGGACTACACTCAAAGAAAATGATAGGTAAATTCAACCAAAAAGAGCATATGAAATTGCGCCTATCTAGTTTCATAGTTAAATCAATCAGAAAAGAATAGTCATACAACTTTATTTGTTTTCGTAAACAAATAGTAGTTTAATAATCATATCTTCTTGTAACAAATTAAATAGTACAATGACATTTTTTTATGTTCACCAACCATTTTCAATTTGGTCTACAATTAAATAGTACAACGACTTTGTTTTTTGTTCACCAACTAATTTTTAGGTTGATCTACACTTTACTGTATGATGAAGTTTTTTTTGGTTAGCCAAAATCTCAGTATTGGGACATCAGACCACCCAAACCAAAGATTAGAGATCGTTTACAAGATCCATCCAAATATATCGATGATCCCTGAGAGAATTTGAACATTGCAATCATGTTAATTTTCTATAAATTCATAAGAGTATAAGATATTGCATGATTGATTATTGTCAGTGATTTGTATGTGGCGTCATCTGGGAATAATTTCTGTAATAGACTACGTGGTAAGCAAGCAAATTTTATGGTAATTCTTTTATAACTTCTAGAAGACGACAATAATATTGGTTTGTCTACCAAGTACAATAATACAGCGAACTAATACTGGGTTAGAATTACAATTCGATAATAGTTAAAAATAAAATATACTATTATCTAGTTTAATTTGACAGAATTCAACAAAATAATAGTCAAACGAACAAAATAATAGTCTTATTCATCTATTTTTTAAGTTAATGTTTGTTTTGTTGTACGACAACTTTTTATTAATTAAAATAACAATCACCCCTTGTTCAAAAATACCATCAATATAGTTTGGTTTAACAAAATTAACGATATTGTTAGTTAACCATTTTTTTTTGTTGAATTTACCCATACTATTTCTTTGGGTGTAATAGTTAAGACGAAATATGTGGGCAAAACCAGACTTTAGCTAAAAATACACGAAAACCTAAATAAATCCTCAACTAACAAATTTCATATCACATATATTTATATCTAGGTGCAGGGCCGATTACTTGTTCAAATACTGAAATACCGCTGCCTAAGGAATCACTACTTCCACATTCAGATATTTTATCCAAGTCTCTCAGAACGAAAAAATTTGGTATGTGGAAGAAATTGTTTATAGAACTTTAATAATATAACATTTGAAATCGTCTATCCCAAAAACCCATAAAACGATATCCCACACGGTAGTGGGGTGGGGGGGGTGGTGATAGGGGGGGTGGATGAAGTAAAAAAATATTTTGACGCTTTTGGTTCTTGTACACACACTTCATGATTACCTTCATGATTTACCTATTTACCCCCCCCCCATTTACCTCATTTTACCCCCCAACCCTTCGACGGAATGAGATGAAAATATAATCTAGTTCCAGATCCCGTTAAAGTACATAAGTGTACCAAATTTCAAGTCAATACCTTAAACGGTTCCAGAGTAAACGTGCGCACAAAAAAAGTTACAGACCGACAGACGGAGAGAAATTTAAAATCTCGACGTTTCATGACATTCTAAGCCTATTAGAACAATAAAAATTTTCAAAAATTTTTTTGCCGTTACTGTACTTCCACTGGATGTGGAAGTAAAATTCACGAAACATGAATGTACAAATTAAGGTTAGAGGTCAAAAAAGACATTACACATTTTAAACGCCGTGACTAGAGTCCCGACTTGGGACCCAGGTCCAATCCCGAATAACGTCATCAAATGACACCATTAGTAGTTTTGTCGAGATTGCTGTTCCGCTTCGACTCGGGACCCACTTCCTGTCTCGACTTAATAGAAGGCGTTTTGAGGTTATGTTTGGATAATGTAATGTGGTTGAAATAAATTACACGTGGTATTGGTTTTGTGTAAATGGTGTGCATTTGTTTATAAACTCTAAATAGTAGTAGGAAGTTTAGGTAGAAGAACCGAAAATGTATTCGTAAGTATGCCTTTAATTTCTGATGCTCTTGCTCTCACTCACTGAAATTGGCAAAGAATTCAACTCTTATACTGATGTAAAGAATTTCATCAATCGATATGAAAACAATACATATAGTCTAGTGCAGTGGTTCCCAACAAGATTTTTTCAAGGACCCCCTCATCGGTCGCTATACTGACAAAGTTTAAATTCTTAAAATGAAGATTATGTAGAATCTACCATAAATTACTTACTAAACTAATTTACTTAAAGGTGGAAACTGTTCATATATATGAAAATGAAATTTAATGTTAATACAAGTTTAATAGGTACAAGTACAAAGCAACTGCAATAACAATAACGCAAGTCAAGTAAAATATAAAACAATTGAATATCTCAGTGACATTTCGCGGACCTCTAAGACACCTGTTGGGAATCCCTGGTCTAGTGACTTGCGTCTCGAAAATGCCTCGATACTTCTTCCACTTTTGAGTAATAGCAAATTCTTTTAACGATGAATAGACCTAGTCAAAATAAGTAGATATTCGAACAGACCCACCTCGAGAAATCATGCCTGCTCCCCCTGCCCCCCCTCAAAGGGGTTACCTGTATCTGCCTATATATATATATTTTTTTTCTTAAACAGGATAAAAAGGATTTGCTATTACTCAAAAGTGGAAGTATCAAACACCTAAGTCACAAAGCTAATATACAAAGTTTTGGAAACGTGATGCTAAACTTATTTCGTTGAATTACATCAAACGTCCAATAAAAAGCGAATTGTGTTACTTTTACCTTAAATATTGTTGCATTTATTGAGGGCAACAATTTCGGCCAAAAGGCAAAAAGATAAGAGATACAATGACTTTTAAAAAGGAAGATCTGTGTTCGGCATTCATTTCATTTTGTCGTTGACGTTATTCGGAACTGGACATGGGTCCCGAATCGGGACCGAATATCAGTCCCGACAAGGCTTTTGATGACGTTAATCGGGATTGGACCTGGGTCACAAGTCGGGACTCTAGTCACAGCGTATTTTAAAATTGATTTTATTCACTTTCGGCTTGAAAGGAGTGAAAAGAGAAAATATTACTTATGAATACATATTAATATTTCAAAACATAGGTAGTTGTAATAAAATTAAATATTTGTATTCATATACGTAATGTTTGACTAAGTACAATCACAATTAAAATGCAACGTCACTACATACATACGTGGAATAACAAAATATTCTACTGGGCGGAAAATTAATTTAGGATAAATCATTAGTGCATTAAAAAACAATAATAATTCAAGTTATTCAATATGCATACGATTTAACAGTCTAGAAATAAGATTAAGAAGGTTCTAAATAAAAATCAAATTTCTCAAGTATTTTATTAGGCCGTATCCATATCATTTTTATCTCTTCCTCATAGTGTTTTATTTACTCATCCTTCATTAAGGCATATAGTGCAAAATGTAGTTAAAATATTCCATGAAAATGGAAGAATTCGGGTTCTTATAGGGAATATTGTAGCTGTAGGTATATATGAGTTATTCTTATTATCTCAACCACATATATTTATTTATATATGAAAATATGCACAATGCAATGTTCCCTTTCTAGACCAGGCAACGAATGATTATAGAGGGAAATTTTAGGGACAGAAAATTTGACTTCGGAACTTTGTTTGGAGATGAACATATCAAAAGTCCCCACTCCTAGGTGGTGAGCGGGGGGGAGGGGGCACTTTTAAGGTCCCATTTTTTGTTTTTCGCTTATATCTCGGAAACTATGCGTCGTAGCGGCTTGACCATTCTATACAAAATAGAAGCTGACAAAATTTGCTACAAGAATCACTACATCACTCGATATCTTGTTCTGTTCTCGAGATATCCGCCCTCGAAATTCGGAAATTGCGTAAAATAGAATAACATATCAACAAATGTCAATAGTGACTCTTGTCAGCTTCAATTTTGTGTAGAGTAGTCAAGCCTCTACGACGCATAGTTTCCGAGATATAAGCGAAACAAAAAAATGGGACATTTAAAGTGCCCCTCCCGCTCAACACCTAGGAGTGGGGACTTTCGATATGTTCATCTCCAGACTAGTCCAAACAAAGTTCCGAGGTCAAATTGTCTGTCCCGAATATTTCCCACTACACTCTTTTTTGATCATTCGTTACCTGGATTATTTGATTTCCTAATATTATTAGGATGTGCATTCTGAATGAAACTGGCATCATTACTAGAAACACAGTGCTTGTAACAAATGCCGGTGAAAGAAACTGTGTTTAAATTAAAGGAGTCCCGCCGCTTTGGTAGATGTCTTGGCTCTCGTCAGCGCGAAGCAGACTCGGACACCTTTGACGCTGCGGGCTCCTTTGCTCTTGATAAAATCGTGCAATACAAAGTCAGTGACTTGTAAATAGTGTGAGTAGGTCCCTCCAACGGCATCTGTTGCAAATACCTTTATAGGAAGCCTCGACTAAATATCTAAAAATGAAAACTACCCTAACTATCTATCACCCAGTGAAAACTTTCTATGGATGTACCAAACACCCTGCATACTGTCCGTTTTCGAATTTGCGAAGAGCATAATAGTGTAAATTTGTATGGACTTTTAGATGAAAAAAAAAAAGTCAAATTTGCATGAAATATAAGTAAACAACGGTTAGCTAAGTCAACCGCGGAGTGATAGGTACACACCGGCAGAGTGTCTTAGTGTGAATTCAGATAAGTACACTGTAGTATTTATAATTCGAATAGTTACGATAGTACATAGGTATATTTGAATTAAAACTCAATAATACAAGAGCGTAATAGACCACACTATTTTACGGTGATTTGTGAAATAGATCTTTGATATTATTATTAATTATTAATGGACGAGGAATCGGGCGGCTCTAGGCCGCCCGTAGCTAAAAACAATTCGCCTGATGAAGAGGTGGTAAAAAACATCGACTATGATAATCGGTACAAGGAAACGGACACAGGACCGTACTTTGTATATGTAGAACATGAACAAAATAATTTAGGTAGACTATTTCCCGTAAGAGTTGGGCGTTATTTATTTTGCAATCAAAGATTTAAAAATTACATTACAGATATTAAACCAATTGGATTAAATAGAGTAAAAGTTGTGTTAAACACAGCGAGAGCGGCAAATTTATTATTTAAACATGAATTGTTAACCTCAAAACATTTAATATCATAGATTCCAAAATATTTCACACAGAAAAAGGGCATAATACGCATGGTTGATACATTTTTTGAAGACGAATATATTAAATCAAACATTGATTCGAGTATTGAGGTGGTGGATATTAAACGCATGACTCGTAGAATTGTGGATGGTGATGACCAGACCAAAATTATTAAACGGCAGATGGTTGTTTTAACTTTTTTGGGATCAGAGATCCCAAAGTTTGTTAGAATTAATCTGTGTAATTTCCCGGTTGCACCATATATTTATCCTGTTGTACAGTGTTTCAAATGCCTTCGGTATGGACATACAAATAATTTATGTAAAAGTGATGTTGCTAGATGTAAACACTGCAGCGAAAGTCATAACTCTGAAACATGTGACCAGGTCGATAACCCTTTCTGCGTGTTTTGTAAATCCAATGAGCACTCGTCAGTGAATAAAAAGTGTCCAATGTATCAAAAACAGTACAAAATAAAACAAACAATGGCTAGTCAAAACTTATCCTTTAAAGAGGCGGAAGGACTGGTTAACAACCCGTCGTACGCAAAAATAGTTACTAACAATAGATTTGCACTTTTGTCAGACCCAACAAATTTTCCTAGTTTACCTAACTCTAATCAGATAAGTAACAATGCCAATAATTATATTCATAGAAAACCTGCTAGACATTTGAGTAATACCCAAGTAAAGAAACGAAAGGCTGGAAGATCACCTGCCAGAGAAAATACCCCTCCCCCCTTAAGAAAATGTCACTCTATTTTACCCAATCCCTATCGCGAAGAAATTTTAACTTATAAAAATTCTTTAGTAGAGAAAATTTCTGAGTTCATAAATGGACTAATTTACAATCTTTTAACATCATCATCCAGTAGCGTAGATGTTGTCAATGAACTGAATATTAAGGAGTCACTAACTGCCCTACTCACAAATACTTTAGATATAAATATTAGTAATAATGATGAACAATTTAGCGATGAACAGGACGAATATTAGCAATAACGAAATTGTAATTATACAGTGGAATGCTCGCTCATTAAATTCAAATAGGCATTACTTACAAATTTTTTTAAATAATAATAAAGTGGATATTGTGATTTTATCTGAAATTTGGTTGAAACCAAAATCTCAACTTAATTTTCCAAACTATAATTTCATTTGTAAATGCAGAGACAATGGTAAGGGAGGTGTAGGTATATTAATAGCCAATAGCATAGTCTACCAAGAAGTTAATCTGACAAATAATCTATCGAATACTGATATTGAAATATGTGCAATAAAAGTTGATTCAAGTAATGTACACGTCGTGTCTTTATATAAGCCACCAGGTGTACAAGCAACTACTAATGACTGGAATATTCTTTTTTCTCAGTTTACTGGCGAAGTTATAATTGGGGGCGATTTCAACGCCCAAAGTCACATATGGGGATCTATTTCAGATAATAATCAGGGAAAACGGTTAGTAGATGCTCTTGATCACTGTAATTTAGTAATTCTCAATGATGGTAACCCTACAAGAGTTACTCGTCCGAATCAAAACCCTTCAGTAGTAGATCTAACTCTTATAACCATCATTAGCTGTCAAATCTACGTGGAATATATTGTAAGATAATCTCGGGTCTGATCATTATCCAATAAAAAGAACCATTGGCACAAATATACAGCACTTCTCATCAAAACCATCGTCCCGATGGAAAGACTCTAAAGCCGACTGGAATCTTTTTGGCGTGAAGTTAGATAATTTCGTTTCAAGGAATACTACCACTGCAAATAACTCTGAAAACCTAACTCAATTCCCATAAAAAAAACCATTATCATCTAAAAGTAGCAAACCAATTTGGTGGGATGAAGAATGTTCCGATATAACAAATGATCGGTTGAACGCTTTAAAAGCATATAAATAAATATCCAACTTTGATGACTATTTGAAATACCAAAAACTAGATGCTCAGGCTAAAAGAATCTTTCATAAAAAGCGGAGAAATAGCTGGAAAGACTTTGTATCTAAACTCAATAAAAATACACCGATATCGGAAATATGGACACACATTAAAAAGATTGCTAATAGGAACTCCGCCATTATTAAACATCCTATTCCACCAGCATTAATTGAAGAATTTTTAAATAAAATAGCTCCCCCCACAGTCACTAACAACAGCTATTTACTGAACAAACACTATAACAACATGTTAGATAAACCATTTAATTTGGAGGAACTTGATATGGCACTTAAAAATGCAAATAATACTTCACCAGGAATAGACAATATTACAAGTATGATCTTGCTGAATTTAACTGTGTCTGCAAAAAATCTGTTACTAAATGTGTATAACAACTGGTGGTTGTATAATGAACATACAGACATACTCAAGGAAATAGTGATTACGCTTATTAAAAAACCTCTGAACTATGATGATCCCCTATTGGCGCACCGATCCATTTCACTACTTTCTTGTCTAACAAAAACATTCGAACGTATGATTAAAGCCCGATTAGAATGGTTTGTTGAACATAATTCGCTGCTACCAAAATCTCAGTATGGATTTCGTCGAGGAATGGGTACAAATGATGCAGTAGCTCAGTTAGTTACAGACGCACAAGATACTTTTAGTAAAAATTACTATATGGCTACGCTATTTGTAGACATAAAAGGTGCATATGATTCAGTCGATCTTTCATTACTCCAAAATAAATTAACACTAGAATACAATATCTCATCCAATACATCAATCAATATAGTAGAACTTTTCAATAATAGAAAAATTTTGGTGAAAGATCACCTCAACGAATTGCATGGTCCAAGAACTGTCAGTCAAGGTTTAC
The DNA here is from genome assembly GCA_936432065.2 of Rutpela maculata. Lineage (NCBI taxonomy): Eukaryota > Metazoa > Arthropoda > Insecta > Coleoptera > Cerambycidae > Rutpela > Rutpela maculata. The sequence goes on from OW386285.2 coordinate 390,286,719, forward strand.
CACAAGGCTCGGTCCTGAGCCCGCTGCTCTTCAATATGTACACTGGTAGCTTACATCGAATATTTGATGACGAGATTCGCACCATCCAATACGCTGGCGACATTGTATTATTCTCAATTCAAAATTAATTCGAAAAATGTGTAACTCAAATACGGTATATTGTCTACTGTCTTAAAGATTGGTTAAATACTCATAATTTTGAACTATCTGAAAACAAATCCGCGATAATGTTCATTAGTAGACATAAAACAGCCCAAACTGACGGTTTCATGAGACTTAGCTCCTTCGAAATACCAATAGTGAATGAGTATAAATACTTAGGAATTATAGTGGACAAGAAGTTGCTTTGGACAAAGCATATCCTATATATAAAATCTAGATGTGAAAAGAGTATCAACATACTAAAAGCTGTCACAAGAATTAAATGGGGAGCCGACACTAGAACATCACTAATGTTTTACAGTAGCTACATTCTATCTATTCTCGACTATGGATGTTCATTCTATGGGTCCGCATCAAATTCTAATCTTAAAACTCTGGAGAGAATACAGTTCAAAGCTCTTCGAATATGCCTCGGAGCAATGACATCATCTCCTACTGATGCTTTGTTATGCGAAGCACAATAGCCTCCACTAAAATTACGCAGAGAGCAAATAAGCAAAAAATTTATGGTAAAAATCATAGAAAATGACAGCTGTTTGAACGAAAAAATGTATCATCTCAGTATAGATTGTCTATCTAAACAATATTGGGAAAAACGTAACAACCCACCCTTAGTAGAGGCTTTCTTAGAAACTAATGATTTTAAAAATTTAATAACCTTCCAACATAAATATCCAGTTTTTCAGTATAATTTAAAATTACTCCTACAAAGCCATAGAGTAATATTCCCGATATATTCCGATAATATACATTTAAATCAGACTCTTTTCAAGTCCGTATTATACAATAATTCGCCATCGTTAAATATCTTTACGGATGGCTCAAAATCTGAATTAGGGACGAATTGTGCTTTCTATGTTTCCCAATTAGAAATTTCTGCAAAATACAGGCTTCTCAAGGAGTGCTCTATTTATACTGCTGAAGCAATTGCTATTGAACAAGCGTTATATTGGGTACTGAAATGTTATTCTGAAGATTACCAAGACTTGAAGAATATCAACATTATATCTGACTCTAAATCCGTCTTACAGTCCTTAGCACATTTCTCCTATAAATATTATAACAACAGAACCATATTTAATATCGCACATTTATATAACAAAATAAGAAATTTAGGATATATGATCCAGTTCATTTGGGTAAAGGGCCATTCAGGAATTGTTGGAAACGAAATGGTTGATCAATTAGCCAAAGAGGCACTTAAAGATACAGGAGTAGAACACCAATCTTTTCATCCAACCGATCTACAATGTTATTTCAAAAAACACAACCGGTTAAAGTGGGGGAGAACTTATGGACGGAATTTGTTGCAAAATCCAAAAATCACTACACGCTAATTCATTCCAATCTACCCTCCAATACTTCAATTGACAACACAACTTTTAAATACTACACATCAACAATAGTTAGACTAAAATTAAATCATGCGCGTTTAACTCATCATCTACATCGTATTGGAATCGCTTCTACTCCTTATTGCCCTTGTGATAACACATCAATCGGCGACCTTAATCATATATTTTTTAATTGTAAAAATAACTATCTGGCTACCACAAAACTGATATCTACACTACTCAAAGAACAAGTTCAGTTACCTACAAATCTAACTACCCCTATTAAATAAAAATTGTATGAAAATCCACAAGGCATTAATAAATTTTTTAAAAGATGCAAATATTAATCTATAAATTTATATGCTTGTTAATAATATATGAGTATTTTGCTTAATATGTATATTATATGTATATGTAGTACCTATTGTTTCTTCCCCTCATGTTAAAATCCCCTTCATTCCGAGGTCTATCTTGTTTGTATATTATTAACAAGTCGCCCTGATCGACCCCTGGGCGTGAAAATATGTGTCCCTGTTACTCCTTGTAGATGTTGTTGTCACCTTATATATTAATTAAAAAAAAAAACTGAGAAAAAATAATGAAAGTCATGCTAAAGTTAACTTAAAATGATTTCGTTAAATTAACTTCCTTATAGTAACATAATTTTGTGGCGAAGGAGCACTCCATGCTTGACGCCAAGTACCTCACCCCAACCTCAACCTAAGTAAATAACTGACTTACCGCTTTAATGTGAGCAGCAAGTAAAGCTTACCTGAAACAAATAAGTTTGATTAGTAAGTATTTTGAGTTCAGCCTCTGAAGTAGTTTCCACAAACACCAAAACACTTGAACACTACACTCGAATACTATCACTCGACGTGTGTTTCGTCAACCATGTTGTCATCATCTGGAGATGATTAAAACTGAGTGTTAGTTTTAGCCGCCTCCAAGAAGGTCGAGTATAGCGTTCAAATGCTTTGCTGTTTATGGAAACTACTTCAAACGCATTCTTAATATATTATATTAATATACAGTGTGTGTAGTGGCGGGCTAGACATAGGGAGTAAGAGTGCAACATCGCGTGTGCAAGCTGGCTGAAATGAAATAACTGAGAGGTGGGTTGCTTCAATGATCTAGCGCCGACTCTTTAATATATGCCGCCGACGGGCGAGTTTGTTGTTGCTAGGTTGTCATATCTCTCACGGTACGTGAATGTACATGCCCAATCGGCAATTACACGCACTGTATTACATTTAATAAATAACCCTACGGGTTTCAACGACTGAGACCGATAAATCTTTTTTAGACCATTGCAAACAACAGCTACCTTTGGACGACCTGAAAAGATCCATTTTTGCATATTAACCTTTCTGTGACACAAAAAAAAATGCTGTCAATACTATCTTAGCTTCATAAATATCAGGCTTAAGCAATATCTCGATTTTTGAAAAAAATCGCCATGTTCGATGATGGCACCGGGAGCCGTTCTTTCGGAATTTTCGGAAGTTGGATTTGCACGCTAGACCTGACCACGAAAAATGCTGTCAAGGGTATTTTTGGATTTTCTAGGGCATCTTGAAATCAAATGGACAGCAAAAAAATTTCATGAAAAATCCGATGTTAAATTTCAATTTGAATTTTGCAAGTCACGACCGCCAAGAGGTCTAACCCCTACTTCACCCCCTCCTCCTGCACCTACTGACAAATAGACAGCAAAAAGTAGAGTGAGGTATATTTCTGCCTCACTGATCGGTGTCACTAAAAGTGACCAGATTTATTTTTAGGTGGAAGTGAATCATGGCCCCAACATTTAATAGCTAAAACGTCGGTCGTTACATGTAAAATAACTCTCCAGTAACACTTGCACCCACAAAGCAATGAATTTGATAATTTGAACAAAAAAAAAGTTACTTTTTCTGAAATCGATCGGCAATGTCTACATTTTCGGCGCGATTTCAGATCGAAAAATGCACAATTCCAGTAATTTAGTCCGTTGCTAAGAAACTATCAGAAAACAGACCGGAAAAGATCCGTTGCCATGCAACGATCAACAAAACCGTACGGGAATGTTACTTCCCCATCTAGGCCGGGAAAGTAACATTCCCGTACGGTTTTTATGTATATTTTAGACAGTAAATAAATACACGCAGACAAACCAACTCACATTAAAATTGCATTTATTAGTAAGCAGTTAGATTGTAATGAAGATATGTTATGCACTAATACAAATTCCTTAATTTATAATAATACTGACTGTGATTTTAGAGAAAATAGTATGTGTACTTCGGTGTGAAAGCACAATCCCGGACTTCGATACTTTTACTAATTTACATTAGTCAAGTAAACGGCAAAGGGGCAAGAAAAGAAAAGCATGTCAACTCGACCGGTGTAAACAGTTGGTCGAGTAAAAAGTCGAGTAAACAGGTGAGTATTAGGCTAGTCAAGTGGCAGAGCGGACAGCATAGTAGCTCGCCCACTCGCCCTCTTTACCACCACTCTAAAATGAACTTGACTACTTACTCGCCCAGTGTAAAACCCATCAGGTAAAATCGGGTTAGTGGTCAGCGGCTAGTCGAGTAGCAAGCATTAGGATGATTGAAAAGAGTGTTTTGTATGTTGTGTGGTATTACCGTTTGGAAATATAATACCTGTTTGAAAATGAAGTGGACCGAAGACGATACTTCTAAATTACATTAAAACAAGAGGGACAGTCGACTGCTAGCCCGAGTTATTCGACCCAGTTTACAAGGCCAAGTTACTCTACCAATGTAAAGCACCAACCAACGAAAAAAACGAGGGAAGTCGAGTACTGGTCCGAGTTACTGGTCCAAGTTACTGGATCAAGTTTACTAGGAAGGGTTACTCTGTTAAAGGCGCGTTTGCACGCATCCAGTAATTTAGTCGAGTAGAGAGACGGTCGAGTAATTTAGTAATTGCTTTCCACTAAATTACTCGACTAAAACACGCTGTCCGCATTGGTCGAGTACTAAATTACTAAACGACTCGACTAAATTACTGGAAGCGTGCAAACGTGCCTTAATGTAAAGCCGGGGTCCCACGGCCTGTGACTTGGCGAGCCTGGTCTGAAGTTTGTCATACCTCGCGCCATGGGAACATAAATACTCGTTATTGCTCGAGGTGACTCGTGATGGCTTGATCTTTCCCGTGAAATGTCGGTAAATTTTCGGACATCAAAGGCTTGTGGATCGACGGATGACAAGCCAGTACGACTCGTGCATCCGTTCCCACAGCCTGTTGTGGATTGTATAGCGAGATTTGAGCGGCGCAGTGGTGTATTGACGAGAAGTGGTCGACTCGAGGCTACTCGAGATTTGCCAAGCCACGCGCCGTGGGAATGCGCGTGGCTTGGAATTCGACCTATCACAAATCCACAGGTACGAACCACGAGTAACTCGAGGTTTGTCAAGTCACAGGCCGTGGGACCCCGGCTTAAAGTAGCCTTTAATCCGTACGTGAACGTACTCGACTGCCGTTATCTATATGATAATGTATTCATAAATAAATTTAGGACAAAAAAAAACAAGCTTATTTCCCTTCTTTAAATGTTTTATTGTTTTTTTTTTGCCTCCATTACCATTATCGAGATGATAAATTAATAATGAATAGTACAAGCACGCACATTCTATTTTTATTTCACATTGTATTTATATTAACAAAGGACTCTGTCAACTTTATCAAGCGATTAAAATGAAATATAATACAATATAATTAAAACATATCTGTTTTATTTTGTGCAATTCCTATAAAATGTAAGTTTTCTTCTTTATTTTTGGCGCAATTTATAGATAGTTATTTACCAGTATATTCTATTTGTTTTCAAAAGTGCACACTCCACAAGTTGTTTGATTCAATAAGTGTTATGCGTATAACATTAGTATACAGGGTGATTTACCATGACATGCGGAAAATTTATCAGTAGGTTGTCCCCACCAAAAGGACTTAAAAAAATGAAAAATTAAAAAATATGACCAAAAAAATTACCTTATTTTTTTGTAGAAAAGCGCCGCCAATGACTTTAACCAATCTGACGTAACGCGGTACATGCAACCATATCACTTCCCTCCCCCTTTATCAGACTTGGGATTGACATTAATGACAGCAAAGCTGGAGAGGGTAGAAGTGACTTTTTGGTTTTAATCAAATGTCACTACAAAAATAGCAATATAAATCGAAAAGACATTGACACTATGCTAGTGAACTCTACAACAACAAGTAGATATAAGAGATATTTACTTAAACTTTCACAAAACACAAAAACACCAAACTTCGGCGGTATCTTGTAACTGCCGGTGTCCTGATTGTTCGACTGAAAGCAAAAAACGCGGCACTTTGACCTCACCCGCCAGCTTAACTTTTTATGCAAATTAAGGAAATGTAAACATCTTCGATATGTTCTTTCACATGTAAGTTCATCGCCCTATTACTGACCACACACAAGTAACAGTAGCGTATCTTTGCGAGTTTTAATGCAACAAAAATTACTAAACTACCTCGGATAACTCTAAAATTTTGTAGGGACTTTCCCACATAGAAGACTAGTACACCATTTTATTTTCCGCATTTCATGGTAAATCACCCTGTATAGTTTTCAGCTCATGTAGATTTGTGGCAAATTTCATCAAAATTGGTTTGCTCGTTTAGGCGCCATCGTGTCCGCGCACACATACAAACAGACATTTGTTAAAGATCACCTTTTCAAGTTCCTGTGACGTCAAAACGTAAAAATCTGGTCTTCGATTTTGGTCAGTTGCAGTACTCTCCCAGAAACTTAATTGCAAATTACACTTTAATGAAAAATTTTCAACTGAGTTTTGACCAGACAATGGGGTATTTTTCTATTTTTTTTTTTTATTGAATAATATCATAGAATATTTACAAACAAGCCTTCCAATACAGATTTCCGCGAAAATATTTATCAATTTTTTGAGAAAACAGAAGTTAAAATAAGTGGAGCAACAGGTGTTTTAAATTGGTGACGTAGGTAGTTTGGTCGATGACGTAGGTAGACTGTATGGAATTGTTGAAATACAATGAAAGTTGGCATATGGCTCTAACTTTTAATGCCAAATATTTTATCTAAATAGAATTTTTCCGTAAAATGATTTATTTTCTTTTATTTTCTTCTTAGATTAACTCCGCGAGTTAGATCTCATTTTAACTGAAATTTGGTAAAAATCCATTTTATGTCAAGCAGACCGAGACTGCCGTACTAATTTTTTTTTGGTATCGCAAATACAATCCGGGGACACACTGTATATCACCAAAACTGAATTTTAAAAAAATGGAAAATACCCCATTCTTTTTGCATAAAATTATTTTTATTGTCACAATATTTTCTTCTTTCTTATATTTTTTCTTCAATTACATATCAAAAGGGAGTGACTTTCCTATATCACTAGTTAAATAGCGCCCAGCCAATTTGGCACAACATTACGTAAAAAAATGGCACGGGTGCTACTGTTGCGGATTACCTCTAACATATTTGATCGTCCCTTATAGCTTTTTATTTCAACAGTAAATCTGGGTAGAATTAAACTGACCGGGGACGTGACCAATAAAACAGCCCCTACGGATATAAAATATGTAAAAAAGGATTTTGAAAGTAAATGTATTCGTATATTCCTCCGAGAGCAAATATACGACGAAACAATAATAATAAATATCCATTCTGTATGAAATAAATACAGATACAAAAACAGATTATAAAAAATGAGTGCGTATATACCGGAAGTCCTAAAATTCAATTCCCAATATAAGTGTCATGATGAAAAATAAGGTGAATTGAAAAAATTTTAAATTTCGAGAAAATAAAAAATTACACTTCGTATCTTCTCTTAGCAATGAAAACTATATATATACGTCAGTTTTTTCTGTTATATTTCATCTCCATGTTGCTTAAATTGGACGTTGTGTGTTTTTTAAGGTTTCTGTTGGTTAACAACGATTTGGTACCAGATGAAAACTGAAATCTTAAATACCATGAGAAAACTGTAAAGAGTACGGACATGCTGAAGACGCCTCACTGCTGGAGGTGTAGATCGCGATCGCGATAACACCTCTCCGTAAAAAACACCGCTATACCCACGTCCCTTCTATCCCTCGCTAGATTTGTGGCTCCATCCATATAAATTAACGGTTCCAGCACAAAACCCTGAAGAACTCCATATAAATTAAGCACTTGGTGCAAAACGGGTTTTGACATATTGACTAATTGAAACAGGGTGTTATTATTTTTTACAAACTATTATATGACCCCAATAAATACAAATATAGTAGCGAGTTCAGGTTGAAATAGTTTACTATGCAGTGTGTCCCCAGATGGAGTTGACAAGAGGAAAAACATCTCTATTATTGATTTTACGACAAAAAGTCATTCTTTATAAAAAATTCTGCTTGTCGAAAAAATGAATTTACCATACAAAAATCTTAGATCAGACGTACCGGGTGTTAATAAATTAAGAAAACATCATAATGCCTCAAGAGAAAAGTACCTTCATTTATTATTTTGGACAAAATGTTTATAAAACAAAGTTGTTTATAATCCAAAATAAAGCTTAAATACAAATTATGAAGTATGTATTTTGACTTTTATGTTTTTATTGTGTTTATCTTTTTACGTTGAATTTATTAATATGAATAAGAATTCAAATTAAGAAACAGAGTGTTCTGTCGATAATATTGAACTAACAAACATCATTGTGACATTGTGTAGAATATTACTATCTTACGTCTGCATTTATTAGTGTTCTGTTGATCATTTAAAAAATGTTTACCAAACAAGAAAGAATTTATTTGATCAAATGCTATGGGATTGGAGACGTCTCTTATCGATATGCAATTAACCTTTTCCACCAAAAGTTCCCTAACTCAGCGGTATCGCGCCAGTCATTGCTCAAACTTGTAAAAAAATTCAAAGAAACTGGATCTGTATTGGATGTCAAAAAACCCAAGAAAAAGTTCAATGAAGACGATGCGGCAACACTTTTGGCAATAAATTCAGTAATAGAAAACCCGAAATTCTCTTTACGGAAAAGTAAGTAAAAGTCATTTACAGATAATTTATATGGAAAACAAAGTTCGACCGTTTATAGGCGTTTAAGCCAAGGTTCAGACATACACTTGAAAATGGAGATGAAGAGAAGCGATTGGATTTTTGTTTAGGGGTCGGTGAGAATTACCTCGTAGATAGAAGTTTTTACAGTATGTTTTTTTTTTTTACTGACGAAGCAACATTTTATACCAATGGCCACGTTTCATCACAAAACAGTCATTATTGGGCTTTTGAAAATCCAAACAATGTCATTCACAAACGAAGTCAGCATTATAAAAAAGTGAATGTATGGTGTGGGATTTTTTATGATCGAATCGTTGGTCCATATTTCTTAGAAGAAAATTTAAATCAGCATGTTTATTTGGACCTTTTGGAAAACTGTGTATTGCCATTTATAAACACTCTGCAACCGGAAGTAAGGCGTAAAATTTTTTGGCAGCAAGACGGTTGCCCAGCTCATTCCTCAGTTTTGGTACGGCAGTGGTTGACAGATCACTTCGGAGCCAGATGGATGGGAATATATGCTCCAGTCTCCAGTTAATTTTTCTGCAAGATCACCAGACCTTACACCAATGGATTTTTTTCTGTGGGGTGTTTTAAAACAGAGAGTTTATGCAGATGACCTACCGCATGATCGAGAAACACTAAAAGCACGAATACAAGACGCGATGAATGAAGTGAATGTACCCTCAACCTTTCGTAAAGCTTATGGTGAATTTATTAAAAGGATGGAGAAATGTGTTAAAGTTGGAGTAGGCTATGTAGAATAAATTGTTTTTCCACAATCGTTGAAGTTATAATTATGTTTCAAAAAAAATGTAAATTGACATAAATGTAAGTCAAAATTTAGACTTCATAATTAGTATTTGGGCTTTATTTTGGATTATAAATAACTTTGTTTTATAAACATTTTGTCCAAAATAATAAATGAAGGTACTTCTCTCTTGAGGCATTATGATATTTTCTTAATTTATTAACACCCGGTACATCTGATCTAAGGTTTTTATATGGTAAATTCATTTTTTCGACAGCAGATTTTTTTATAAAGAATGACTTTTCGTCGTAAAATCAATAATAGAAATGTTTTTCCTCTTGTCAAACTCGCCTAACAAATTAGTTTATCTATTAGTCTATCTGGAGGTTGTTTGCCGAAACATCTGGCCGCTGTAAGACTAACATTGTCCGCAGTAGTTTATTATTATTTGAATATACACTGAATAAAGTAACTTAAAAAAAATGACATGCCATATACACGTAAATATTGTATTGAATAAAGAATAATTTAATTGGTAATAGGATGTAGCGATTTATAGATCGCGACCTCGACCGCGACCACCACGACCACGACATACACCGCGATGTATCTTCGGCATGCTCGTACCCTAAAGACTGTAGTAGCCACGATAAGTACGGTAAAATGTCCCAAGACGTTCTTGGACCAAATTTGGTATAAGAAGGTAGACAGTAGAAATAGAAATGTATTCCTCGAGTGTTAGCCTCCTATCGCCACTAGTAACCTCTGTACCCTAATAAATATAATTTTTTATTTTTTATTTCTGCACGTTTTTACAAAAAAAATGGATATGGATATTGTTTAAATACTTCTTAAGAAAAAAATGGCTTGCTTTGCTGTCCCATTCGAATTTAAAAAAATATTAAAGAAATAAAAAATTTCTTTACTGATGAAAATAATGATTCGCGTGAGCACAACATTTTTACCACTGTGTTATCGATTAAAAAAAAAAAAATTAAAGTTGTTATGATATGACGCATTGTACTTTGGTTTATGCGACTAGTGGCGCTTAATCACAGAAACTTTAATTATTGATACTGCATCGTCTTTTAACGGTAATTATTATTCACTACACTGACCTTCATTACAGTGCATATCGAGTTAAATATTAACATTCTGGGAATTTCGACAGCTGACGATTAAGCCGTACCTAACCTACCAAACTATTTGCACATTTATACCTTTATTAAGGTTATTGTAGTGCATAATAATTACCTACAGAATAACAGAGTCATCTAATTGGTTACTTTGAGAATCCATACGTTGGGGAAATATTGCTGAAATATATACGGGGTGTCCAGTTAGTGTTCCCTCGGAAAATAAGATTGTGCAAAAACTTTCTTAACAAAACTTTCAATGTTTCATCTCTACTACAACGTAAAATTATTTTCAATCATACAAGGTGTCACAAAAACGAGTTACACAACAAAGTATAATTTTCTTAAATGGAATACCCTAGTTAAGCCTCCAAGGATCCTATTATACCCTAAAATATTTTGTTGCCAAGTTATGATTTTTTCCTGTTTTTTTTTTTTGGCAATTACAAACACTTTTTTGACTGCCATATCTCCGCGATTTATTAATCATTTTTCCTAAAAATGTAAGATGCTATTTGATAATGATATGTATTTACTGAAAAACATTAATTCCACACCTCCACTTAATAGGGATGTTTCCGCCCGTCTTCGCATCGAATTGCGCGCTCGTCAAATATTCCCGGCGTATTCCGTATTGTTTCACACGAGGCAACTATTGGCTCTTCTTTAAATCTTCTAAAGTGTTAATGGTAGTTTTATACACCAGGGTTTTCAGATGTCCACAAAAAGAAATACAAACTCTTGAGATCTGGGGTTCTTGCTGACTATTGCTGAGGTTCTCCGCGACCTATCCAACGGTTAGGATAAAACACATGTAAATGGTCGCGAACAATGGGCCTTTCCACGTAATGAAACTTGATTATTTTTTCATAAATCATTTATTAACACCTAATAAATATTGTACGTACACGTCATATCGTATAATATTTTAATTTTAAATGGATATTTTAAAAATAAAAATATTATCTTATTTACTCCATATTTCAAACAAGTAAACGCGCTCAAATTACGTCATGAAGGGATTCTCCAATCAAAATTAAACAATTTCTGGCTTCATAGGGCATCTGCACGTGGCGTCACAGCTAACCTCAAAAATATGTATTTCTTAAGATTTAAGAGTATTACCCCAGCTATTATTAAAATTTCTGTCTGGTTCCCGTATTTTCAACTAAAATCTAGTTCAGTGTAATGTTTATGAAGTTCTAAATACCTTGTCCTAATAAAATGGGACTGTTTTTTTTAGGTTGGAAATCTAACCTGGAATTAGCAGTCTATTTTTATTAATCAACAATATTGAAAAATTATTTAGGTGAATTTTTAAATATTTCCTTGGAGCCAGTACGGCTTCAAGCTAAAAAAGCTAAAAATGTGTATACAAACATCAAACGTGAGAATAAACTTGAAACACTTAAAATTTAAGGTTATGTTGGTTACATGATGCATATACGAACCTGTTGACGTTTCTGAATTGTACATCTCGTCTGGAAACCTGCCGATGAGACTATTTCCATGTTGCCTAATGTATATGAATGTTTAGCGTTTGAGGAAATGCTTTAATTATTTCATTAAAGAATGCCTACTTTTTATCTTCGCTTTTGAAAATAATGAATTTTCATTGAATAATACCACCTACTATAATAAAAATGATAATAATTAACAGACGAAAGACACTTACATGTCGGCTCCCAACAAATAAATGACATTTGGCAACATTGATGGAAATAAAATAAATAGATAGGTTATGCTCTCTTATTTACGATTTACGTTGTAATCGTACAGATCTAGTATTTTGACTTCATAACTGTGTTCTTATTAATTATTTAAAAGTGTGTGTGTGTACTGTGTAGCTTGATGACATGTCTGTCAATTCGGTAAAGGTAGAAAGAGACAAACACTTATACATCAAGCATTTTTTCGTGAGCTTACCACAACTAACTATAGTAAGGTGTAAAAGAGATGGCTATACATACATAACCAATCCACATCTTAATTATATATAGCCATCTCTTTTACACCTTACCGCAGTTAGTTGTGGTATGCTCGCGAAAAAATACCTAAACAATCTGGACATATGTAGCCTCTACCAAGGGTGCTACAATAAACTGATTGGTCATTCCTCTCAATGTGTCATCAGTGTAGAAATATTGCCGCCAATTTTAAATTCATATAACATAATAATTTTTTTTGTAGTAAAAAAGCAAATTTCGCAAAAAAGAAAAAATACGGGTGAGTTTTTTTAAAGAGAACTTCTCAAATATTCAATAAAAAAAAAACGTGGGAAAGGCCCATTACACTGAAATGAACCATCGTGCGTGCACCACGTTCGCATGGAAAAATGTCAGAAATGTCAGTGGCGTACCACTTTTTTGGTAAAAAAATATCAGAGGACATGTTTGCATGGACGCTACTGGATGAGCGATAAAATGACTTTTCTAACTAAAATATTAACACATATATCAAAATTGAAAACAATATCTAAAATACTTTCTAAGATATTAACAAATAACGATTAAAAAAAAATTTCAACACCCTGTAGCAAAAAATTTTGGGGGTTGTAGACATATGTACATATGAACATTTCTTCATAAAATGTCCTAAAGAATCACACCCTGAAATATCAGCACGTCATATAAATGTGTTCTTAATTTCAAAGTTTAGTTATAATCTACTTTGCTTTAATTTCTTATGTATTTACAATTTTTCTTTGTATATACCAAATTGGGTACTTAGTACCTGTTGGACAGTATATCAAATAAATAAATAAATTATCGAACTTTGTCGAATTTTACTGTATTTTTCCAGCTACAAACTTCAATATACACTTCCTAACTATGCAATCTGTGCATAAATAATTGCTTCCGTATAAATGGAAAACGTTTCTCTGAGGCCGCTCGATTATGAAGGTACACTGCGATTTTCCGCGCTCGTATTGGTCATCTTCTATGTGACCGCTCTTCTCGCTCGATGGAGCGTCAACTCCAATGGTCCCTTAATTAATAATCAATTGAATATTAATGAATACGCTTCAAGTAGAATATTAAACATGTATGTCCTAGAATGACATATTTAGATTGAGAGATTGTCGGATTCTACGGATGTCATTCAATACTATTTTAATATGTAAATATACAGAAAAAAATTATTAGAAATGTTTGATTTTTTACACATTAGCTATTAGCAACCAACAAGCCCCACTTTGGGCATTTTAGATAGATTAGGAAGGGAGTATACACTCTTATTATCATTATTATTTATTTATTCATTTATTATACTCTTCGCAAAAACGAAGAGTATATTGTATTTGATCGGCACATTTCTAAATCAGTAAATATCGCTCGTAGAGAAAAAAATTTTATATCGTTATGTTAGTGAACGAATTCTGAACAACTTTCAAAATGTCCGTCTGTCCGTCCGTCACGTTTCTTGTAAGCACGATAACTCAAGAAAGAAAAATTCGATTATATTGAAATTTGGAGAGTAATTTAGTGTTAGCTAGAGGAAGAACCCTATTGTTTTTTAACAAAATAGATTGGTAAATAAAAAAGTTATTAGTAATTTAAAATTTAAAAAAATATTTTTTACATTTTTTTTATGGTTTGTAATAAATAGAAACCTTGCGAAATGTTATTTCCTATCACTATCTTTTTCTTTTATACATTTTACTAATGTGTGTTTTCTAATAATCACAACAAATTTTCTAATGGTATATATTACACTCATTAACAATTTTAGTAATAAGAAATGGTGGTGTAGCGGCAAGAGTTTCGTCTCGCAATCCAAGGGGTAGCGGACTCAATAGGACTAATAAAAAGTTGCTGTACACGATGGTAATCAAGGCCGGCCATCACATACGCGGCGCCGGTGTGGTGCAGCACCCCGGCCACGACAATGCGGAAGTTGAGAGTATTAGAACACAAATTTATGCGCCTCATTTCAGACTCTGGTAGGTACACCTCCCTCAGAAATCTCTATGCACGTTGCCACGACATAACCCCACTAGCGGACTACGTCCGAGAATCATCGCAAAAATTCTATCAGTTTAAGCTGGACGGTAGTCCGCTAACCCGCAACATTACTCGAATCAGACAGCATAACGCAATACTTTTCGATATAAGACACCCCCTACCATACCAGGCGTTGCCTATCTTCCGGTAACTTCCTTAGCCACACTTCCCTCTACGAAAACCTAACCCTACTCTATTATTTATCTTTCCTCAACTTTAACTTTCCAACCTCTTCTTTATGTTTGTACAATTTTGTTCTTTTCACCTTTTTTGTCCCCTTTTTGTCTTTCTAAATTCCCTCTAGGCCGATAACATCCTGTAAATCCAAACTTTTTAAATTCAACCCTTTTAACTACCCTTCCTTCCTTGACGGCGATCAGACCACAAGGACGTCATTTGCTCGAACGGGTTTTTTCGTTTAATTCTGTTTTCCCGTATCAGCAACCAAAAATTTGCAAGTGCAGTGCAAGTGTTAGTTTTAAGTTTTTTATTCATTAGTTTTAGGCTCGTGCGAGCACATTCCCTAATTTTAACCTAGTTTTAAGTCTGCCTAAGGCGGACAGGTGTCCTAGCTGCAACAAGCATTATCGTTAAACCAAATCGGACCCGCCTCGTCCAACCACACATTTTCCACGACGCTACGCGCCGTGGTTGTCTGGTTGGCTCCGGGCCGGGATCCGATAAGGTGCATTCTTGTAACAAGAAATGTCAAATAAATTTGTTTTCTCTCTCTCTCTCGCAATCCAAGGGTCCCGGGTTCGATCCCTCACATCGTGATTTTTTTTTCATATATTTTTTTTTTCACAACAAAGTTGGTATCACAAAATTTAGAATGTCCAAAAACTAACATTATTTACAAGAAAAATGCGAAGAGTATCCTATAGAATGTGTAACAATTATATAAAAAGCTCAGTAAATTGGCGAAGAGTATAATGCTTCCTCTAGTTTTAATTTATGAAACCTAACTGAATTTACGTTCCAATGGGCCTTTTCCCCGTAATTGAACTTGATGTTTATTATGTCACAAATCATTTATTAACACCTAATAAATATTGTATCTACACGTCATATCGTATAATATTTTAATTTTACATGGATATTTTAAAAATAAAAATATTGTCTACTTTACCCAATATTTCAAACAAGTAAACGCGCTCAAATTACGTCATAGGCGGACCCTCCAATCAAAATTAAACAATTTCCGGCTTCATACAAACATTAACAGAACCTGTTGACATTTCTGAATTTTACATCTCGTCTGGAAACCTGCCGATGAGTCTATTTCCATGTTGTCTAATATATACCGTGCGTGTAGCGGAGCGCTAGGCATAGGGAGTAAAATTACAACATCGCGCGTGCCAGCTGGCTGAAATGAAATAACAGAGCAGAGATGCTCCGCCCGACAGAGGAATTTACGGCAGCTGTGTTGTCAGATCTCTCGCGCTACGTGAATGTACATGCCTAATGGGAAATTACACGCACAGTATGAATGTTTAACGTTAGAGGAAATGCTTTAATTTATTTCACTAAAGAACGTCTACTTTTTATCTTCGCTTTTGAAAATAATGAATTTCCATTGATTAATACCACCTACTATAATAAAAATGATAATTAACAGAAGAAACACTTTATATGTCGGCTTTCAACAAATAACTGACACTTGGCAACACTGATGGAAATAAAATGAGTATTAAATAATAATTAGAAGATATGTTATGTTCTCTTATTCACGTTGTGATCGTACGTATCTAGTATTTTTACTCTATAACTTTGTTTCTTATTAATTATTTAATAACTAAGCAGTAAGTTATTAATTAGCACCTAAACTTTCATTTAACTTAAAGGGAACACTGAGATAGAGTCTTGTTTATTCAATATAGTAAAAGAAGTATTAATAGATGAAAATGATGAAAAAGTGTTATCCTGTGAATGTCCTGTCATGTCTGTCAATTCGGTAAAGCTAGAAAGAGGCAAACACTTATACGTACAATCTGCTCATATGTAGCCTCTACTAAGGGTGCTAGAGTATACTGATTGGTCCGTCCGCCGAATGCGTCATTAGTGGAGAAATAATGCCGCCAATTTTAAATTCATATATCATAATAATTTTTTCTGTAGAAAAGAAGCAAATTTCGCAAAAAAGAAAAAATACGGGTGAGTTTTTTCAAGGAGAACTTCTCAAATATTCAATAAAAAAAACATGGGAAAGGCCCATTACACAACATGAACGTCTATGTTCAAGATCTGGATACAAAACAATATGTCTAACTAATTTCTATACAGTGTTCCATGGGCGCAGCCAGGGGGGGAGCCATGGGGCCCGCCCCCCCCCCCCAAGCCGCCAAAAAATAAAGAAGCACATCCGTTTTCAACCATTTTCTGAAAAATTTTCCTCATCCTCTGGGGAAGCCGGTTCTATTGGCCCCCCCAGATGAATTTTCTGGCTGCGCCACTGCAGTGTTCCACTTAAACTTAACAAGAATATCACATTTCTATTTGTCTTCAACACGTTTTCGGCTTCAACGAGAAAGTGTAGAATTTATAGTGCTATATTATCTATTTTGCATTTTTGTTTTCCTAATCTTTTATTAACTAAAGTCCAAGCTGTGCGAGCCTTATTAGTAGATTGTTTTATATTATTTTTGTAGCAATTTGATTTAATTATTCTCACGATCTAACTTATGATCTTGAGTTTATCGTGTCTACAAGAAACGTACCGGACAGATAGACACACGAACATTTTGAAACTTACTCAAAATAATCACTAACACAATTATATGAAATTTTTTTGTCTACGAGCCATGTTTAGGGTTTTAGAAAAGTGCAAATCAAAAGCAATTTACTCCTCGTTTTCGTATTTGCGAAGAGTATAATAATGTAACGTGTTTCCACCCCTAGGAAACCACCCTCGCAAATTCCGTGGGTTCCAAAAATTATAACAAGAGATTGTCCACTAACACACTTTATTAAATAATTTACTGGATACTTCACAATACTGATTTATTAACTTGAATGAACTTTACTGACTAAAAATAACAATGTTTATCACTTTGTACTCTTAACCTCACTTGTCAATCAAACTTCAAAACTACTTCTATACTTTCTGAACTACCCGCCGAGAATGTGGTCTTTTATACCTAAAAATGACAGATCTCGATTTTTCTGTGATGACGCCACCATTCTCCAGATAATTCCAGATGTCATCACTCTAGAACTACTACTACTGGTGGTAGGTTCTTTCTCGAGTAGGTGCAAATACATCAGAATTAACTGAAGGGGTTGCAACACATCACACTGCCCCCTCCTTAAGCCTGAACGTCCCGGTCAAGCAATTTGGAATCATCGGTGTATTTTGCCAGTCTATCCAAATGTACGATCTTCATCTTGAACTTTTTGCTTCGTTGAATTCGATAAACGACATCATTAATTCGGGTAATAACAGTATACGGTCCACCCCAAGGAGGTTGAAGTTTCGGGGGTCTCCATTTCTTTCGCTGTGGGTTGTGCAGCCAAACCAGATCTCCCACCTTGAATCCCCCTGTACTGGCATTCTGATCATAACGAGCCTTCAATCGGTTACTAGTTTTGTTCATCTGCTCTCGGTCATTCTTCGGCTGTTCTCGACTTCTATTTCTGTAGTTCACAATTCTTACACTTGCGACACCAGGCCTCCACATATTGGCGACTATTTACCCAATAGAACCGTTCCCGTGCTCTACTCAATGTCTTGTTTATGCCGAAGTGTCTGTTGGACGTTTCATTATGCGCTTCCTGGAGTACTTCTGGTACACGACACCTTGTAATCACTAGACGCATGGCAACCTGCTTCCCATCTGGGCTTTCCCATGCTCTCCTCAAAAGCCCGTCTACGACCGTAAGTGAATCCCATTGTGACCATAAAGCCTTCAGCCCCACTTCTTTGTTGGAAACATCCTCCCATACTGGACGTATTCCCCCTTTTGCTCTCAACATGGGTCCGATTTCTACATTGCGCAATTGCTCTTGCCTCAGAGTTTTCTTTGACCAACTGTCTGGAAGATCGACCTTAACAGTGTCGACTTCAACCATGTTCGGCAGTTTCCTCACCTGAGGGTAGCGCTTGCAATCTTCCTTGTCTGGATTTCTGGATAATGCAGGACTCTTGACTGCCTGCGTTGTCAATAGCCTTGTTTTCTGGCATTGGTCGTTCACTTTTGACACAACAATTTGTTCGTTCCCAATCCTTAAGAGTCGCTTTCCTACGTCAACAATAAATCCATACTGTTCCATGATGTCCAGACCCAAAATGAAGTCATCCGTGATGTCAGCCACGATAACCCTGTGGTCAAACCTTAAATGTCCAATCTGCAAACCCAGGTCTACTCCTCCATGAACCGTAGCCCTGTCTCCCGTAGCTGTCCGGACGATCACTTCATTTTGCCTCTTGGTAATCTTTATACCCTATATAAATCCTGGACGTACTATTGATGACGTAGTACCTGTGTCGATGGTAAACAAACATTTTCTTCCATTCACATAGCCTTGTAACAGCAGACTATTCGAAATTTCTCGAAGCTGGGAAATCTTTATTTCTCTGGGGTCACTGCATTCCCTAGCCAGAACAACCCCCCTGGCGTAGTTTTCTTGCTTCTCTTCAAGATTCGCAGCATTTATTCGATTCTCCGAGTTCTGCTGTTGACAGTCTCGTTTCATATGTCCTACCTTGCCGCAGTTGTAACATTTAATACCACCACTCGGCTTTCCTTTATTTTGTTGTTTTTTTTGCTTTCCGAGGTCATCCAGTTTATCGAATAATTTGGTAAACATTTTCTGCATCTCGGTCAACATGGGGTTCTGGTTCATTTCTGGTTGTGATTCTTCGAGAGTCATAGCTCGCACTCTCGACCTTGGAGTATCTCTATAGGCGACTTCTACTTCAAGTGCACGCACCAAGGCTTCACTGCTACTTTGGTGTCTCGTCAGCCTCAGAACTCGAATGACCTCTTCGTCCCTTATGCCATCTAAAAAGGCCCCCACGGCTAATTGTTCCTGAAATTCTCTAGGTGCACTCGGATACGCCAGGTATGCCAGTCTCTCTATTGCAGCTTCGAATTCTTGTAAACTTTCCCCAGCCTTTTGTGTCCGTGATTTTAGCTGAGCCTGGTATACTTGGGCAAGGTGTTGGTCGCCATATCTCAAGTCCAAAGCAGCTTCCAAGACTTTGAAGTCCCTTTGTTTCTCCACTGGGATAGTCTGAAGTAATTCTGAAGCCTGGCCCCTTAACGCCAAAACTAATGCCATAGCCTTTTCCTCGTTATCCCAGTTATTCGCCGATGCTGCTGCCTCGAATTGTCTCTTGTAGGTTGTCCATGAGCTTTGGCCGTCAAAGGGGGGAGGTTTTAACCGAAGACCCGATGATGTTACTAGCTGGCCTCCTTTCTCTCTCAATTGTCGTTTAAGTCTCTCTATTTCTCCTCCGAACTCGCTCATTTTTCCTCTGATTTGACTAACTTCTGTCTCGACCACACCTACTTTGTCTTCGACCTTGTTTATCTCCTCTTTAACTTCTTCCTTGACAGAAATGATTGCGTCCTGTTGTATTTTTATTTGATCGCTCAGAATTTTCCTTAATTCTTCCTGGCGTCTTTCTTGTTCCTTTTTTTCTTCTTGACGTCTCGTTTCTTGCTCTTCTTTTTCCTCTTGCTGTCGTATCTTCAGGTCTTCCATAATTTGTCTCAATTCGTCTTTCTCTTCTTGACGTCTTCTTTCTTCATCCTCTTACGTCTGACGTCTTGTTTCTTCATCCTCTTTTTCTTTCCGACGTCTTCTTTCTTCATCCTCTTTTTCCTTCTGACGTCTTCTTTCATCATCCTCTTTTTCTTTCTGACGTCTTATTTCCTGATCTTCCATCATTTTCTTTAATTCGTCCCTTTCTTCTTGACGCCGTTTTTCTTCCTCCTGGCGTTTTCTTTCTTGCTCTTCTTTATCTTCCTGGCGTTGCTGCGCCATCATCTTCGTTAATTCCGCAAGTAGGTCCTTCATTTGTTTTTCCGTAGCCATGCTTCTTGTTGCAATGGGCATACGATTATGTTAAAATAAAATAAATTTAACTGCCACGTCAATATCGGTAATGGAACTTTTCAGAAAAATCTCGAAACAGCACGAAAAAGTCTTATCCAGAGTCTTTTGTCACAACCCAGTTCAGAGAATTTAATAATCTCCACTAATGTCCAAATAGAAAAGTTCTAGTAATTTTCACGCACTAACACAAATGAGTCTTTTTCAGTGTCTCTGTCACTTCTCAGTTTAAAGGATTTAATTATCACACTAATGTCTTAATAAAATGTTCTACAATGTCTAAAAAAAATGCATTTAACACTATTTTCCTGTTCGAAAATAACCCTCGAACAATGTCCAGTAAATTAAATTAGACCTCTGTGTTAGCACTAACCCTCGAGAATACTTCTCGAACACTCCAGCACAACTTTAGAGCTCCTCTTGTCATAAAATTCCGCTTTCTGACACCAATTTGTAACGTGTTTCCACCCCTAGGAAACCACCTTCGCAAATTCCGTGGGTTCCAAAAATTATAACAAGAGATTGTCCACTAACACACTTTATTAAATAATTTACTGGATACTTCACAATACTGATTTATTAACTTGAATGAACTTTACTGACTAAAAATAACAATGTTTATCACTTTGTACTCTTAACCTCACTTGTCAATCAAACTTCAAAACTACTTCTATACTTTCTGAACTACCCGCCGAGAATGCGGTCTTTTATACCTAAAAATGACAGATCTCGATTGTTCTGTGATGACGCCACCATTCTCTAGATAATTCCAGATGTCATCACTCTAGAACTACTACTACTGGTGGTAGGTTCTTTCTCGAGTAGGTGCAAATACATCAGAATTAACTGAAGGGGTTGCAACACATCAAAATAATATTACATTAAAATTGGGAAAATTGTAATTGTAGAATGGATCTTTATGTCGGTAAAGATATTCAACAATCTCCATGCCTCCTTACCTTTAACTGAAATACTTTTCTGTAATATTCCTCGTATATTTAAATTTGAATATTATTTAACTTGCAGTCGGAATTTTAAATCATAACTTCTGTTCACTTTGTGATTTCCAGTAAATATTTGCAGTTCTGTTTTGATCCGCAATATATAACAAACCAGTATCGGTATTTCAGTTGGGTTCCTGTATCAATGTTATGATAACATACAAAAGAAAACAACGTGGGTAAACACTTTCAATGTTAACGATACTAAGTAAAATATTTGTTTCCTATACAACATCCTGTGATCAAGGATAGACGCACAGGGAATTAAATGAAATTACAGTTCCCATTCAGTATTACAGGTAGCAGGTGTTCCGCAAAAAAAATGAGTCCAGAAACAATAGAAAACTTAGAAGATTTATTAAAGCAGCAAGTTGGGCACGACAAAAAAATTGTAGGAACAACTGTGTCACGACTGACTGCACCCGGCGATAACTATGGAGGAATTTTGCTAAAAGTCGACATCGCGTTAGAAAACGAAGAGAATGGCACACAGGAAGAAATAAACGCTGTGGCAAAGCTCATACCAGAGAGTCAATTTATGCAACAAGTGCTTAATACACAAATCACTTGTCAGAAAGAAATTGTGTTTTACAACGAAATAGTGCCAATGCTGCAAGAGTTTCAGAAAGAACAAGGGATAGATGAGGTTATTGACATTTTCCCCAAATTCTATGGGGCTAGAATTAATTTAAACGGAAGCGATATAGTAGACCGCAATGCTGTGTTGATGTTGGAAAATCTAGTTCATTCAGGTAGGTCACTGCATCCTTTGAAGACGTAATGACTCATTAGTCTAAGTTGTATCAGTAAAAAGAAATAATTATTTCGTTAATGGTTTGAAGAGAAAGGGTGTAAAAAAGTTCTTTATTGATTTCTAAGAATATATCATCTCGGAGAAAATATGTGATTGGCATTCTATGATCTTAGTATAAATTGTACTTTAAAAAGCAAACATTATGGTACTATATACATTCTAGATATATATTTTTTAAAGTACAGTCGGACGTATATAAATATCTTGAATGTTGTATATTCACTATAAAAATTTCGAAAAATTGCAAAATATTTTCATTTTTTTTTCATTTCAATGTTACTTTCCATTCGATTTTCAAGTCTCAATACTAAAATTGTCAAAATGTAGAGGCGCTACGTTCTTGGTAGTAATGAAATCTGTTTTGTTTCAAAAGCTGATTTACTATTTACTGATCAATTTTTTAAAACAATGGTCTCTCTTAATTTAACTAGTTTACAAAAACATGACGAACGTAGAGACAGAGACAGACAGATGGATAGACATCGGACATTTTGAAAGTTGTTCAGATTTTTTTTTTCAATATGAGCGATATTTATAATTTTAGAAATGTGCCCATCAAATGCAATTTTCTTATTTCAAAAGCTTATAATAATAGATACGAGAAAAATGTATACAATAACATATTTTGTAGAGAATTATATAAGTTATACTTTCTATATAAACATGATTCCGATGGCGCTAATAGTTAACAAGATATAAACAATAAACTTAATCGGACAACCATTTCTCCAAAATGGCAGCTCTAGCGCAAAAGACTGAGTTCATGACTATTAGTATGTTTAACAGTAGACCTGAATGAACATCTTTGGCAAATTTCAAAATTTTATCACTTAAATCCGTTAAACGTCGGAATTTATTCTTATTTGACTGGGGTAAATATGCAAGTCGTTATAACTTGCAACTTAAAGATCAAATTAAATCAAAAATTGCATAGAACTTTTTTTTTTCACGAAATTTGATTATCGATCAGTTCCAATGGATATTTTCCTTTGGATGCCACCTCCGATAAATTTTATAAACTTTTTTTGATACATTTACTATAAAATTATATAAATAAAAGGAAACTACATGCATTCTATTATTTTTCTGCATGAGGTCATTAAACATACGTTTGATTAATGTATTTTACGCTTACACTCCTTGCACAAACTTACTAGAAACACCGCCAATATTTCAAGCTTGCTCTAATTATTCAAGAACCAATCCTTAAAGCATTAGCTGCAACTTAAATTAAGATTTTTTTTTTCTATTGCATTTACCGTTGTGAATTATTGTTCTACTTACTTTTATTAATTATTTTACTTAATTTTAGTCTGCCATTCATTAATTTCTTGTCTTTTTATGCCATTACTGTGCGAAAACTATACATGTCCAGCGTTATATGCATTATTTATATACCTCTAATTATTTATCAATAATTTATATTATTAATTATCTGCTTTTATTTAATATTGTTTAATATTTTACCATGTGTATGTATGTCTATCATGTCATTGGAAATATTTTCTGTTGTAGTGTACTTTTTTTTTCCTTACGGGTTGCGGTCCCGAAGCTCCGCTGTACTGAAGCTTAAGCTTATTGTACCCCATAGTCTCGTTATCCCATTACTCTCCAAAAGGAGAGTATACGGTCAATGGGAGCTCTGGCTATTTCTTCCGGGGTTACGGTTAGTCCCCCGAAGTGTGAGAACCTCCCAGCCACTAATGCTGGGCATAGTATGTGGTGAGGAGTTTCTTCATCCTCACCACACATCCTGCATTCTGGATTATCTTTCACACCTATGTTAGTTAGGTGTCTATTCAGTGTGCAGTGTCCCACTGCACATCTCAGCTGTTTTCTGCTCAGCTTTAGCAATTCGTTGGTCTTTGTCATGGATGGCCCGCCGGTGATGAACATACGTGACTGCCTCATCCCCGGCGCGCCGGTCCAGTACAAGATATGTTTCTGACTCAATAGTTCCTTTACCATTCCTCTTGCGGTATTGTATGATATCCCACAGGTCCCATCAAGGCTGTTTTTGCGCCTTCCTTGGCCAGCTTACCTGCTTTTTCGTTGCCTTCATTGCCCTGGTGTCCTCGTGTCCACTCCAGTTGTATACTGTTGTGTTCCGCCAGTTTCGCTAGGGATTCAAGGCAGTCTTTTACCGTTTTGGAACGTATCTCTACTGCATTCAGAGCTTTGATAGCTGCTTGACTGTCAGTGATGATGCGGATTCTTTTGTCAGTATATGACCTCCGTATCATTTCTTGTGCACAGATTTCTATGGCTGTGACTTCTGCTTGGAACACCGTTGCGGTACTGCCCAGGTTCAGACTGATGTCTGTCCCTGGTTGATCCCCTGTAACACCTGCTCCAGTACTACTTGATGCTTTCGATCCGTCAGTATACCTATACCATATGGTATCATTTGGATGTCTTCGCAGTTGCCTTGTTCCTTCCTCTTCCCTATCGGGTATGTATACCCTGAAGGTCTTTGTGAAGTTGTGGCTTATGCTGATTCTGTCTGACTGCATATCTAGTAGTCGATTTTTCCCTATTTGTTGGAATATTTCGGTGTGGTATCCTATTCTTGGAATGGTCCCATGTCCGTTTATTTTCAGCCTGTACGCCACCAACAGTGCCTCACTCTCCACCACTAGCTGTAGTGGGGGCAGGCAAAGTAGCGCTTCCATGGCTGCGGTAGGCGTTGTTGACATTGCTTCCGTTATGCCTAGACATGCCAGTCTTTGTACTTTCCGTAGTTTTCTCATTGCCTCTCCTTTTCAGGCTTTATACCACCAGATCAGGGAGGCATAGGTTATTATTGGTACTACAACCCTTTGGTACAGCCAGTGCACCATTCTTGGTTGTAGTCCCCAGTTTTTGCCTACTATTCTTCTGCTGGCCCATAAGGCCCGCGTAGCTTTGGTAGTCACTCTGTCTAGATGTGCTTTGAAGTTTAATTTGGTATCTAAAATCAGTCCCAAGTATTTCACTTCATTGCTCACCTGCAATTCGTTTCCCCGGAGATATAATCTTCCCAGGTTGAGTTTCCTCTTTCTTGTAAAGGCGACCACAGTGGTCTTCCTTGGATTCACGGAAAGACCTTCCTGGGTACACCATCATATCGTGTTTTCCTGTTACCAGGATGACGATATCATCTGCGTAGCCTTGTGCATATATTCCCCGCTGTTCCAGTCGAAATAGGAGCTCGTCCGCGACCAGGCACCACAGGAGAGGAGATAAGACCCCCCCCCCTGCGGGCACCCTCTGGTCACGGACACCTCCTCTGTCGTGGATCCTAGCGTGGACTGAATTTTCCTAGTTCTGAGTGCTGAGTCGATCCATCTTGTTATTGACTTTTCGACTCCGCGCCTCTTCACTGCATCACTTAGTGAGTCGAATGAGGTATTGTCAAAAGCACCCTCTATGTTTAAGAAGGTTCCTATGGCAGTTTCTTTGCTGCTGCCCTTTCTATTTTTTGAGTAAGTTCATGTATTGCTAACTCACAAGATTTTCCTGTTTGGTAGGCATACTGGTTTCGATGTAGAGATTTTGTACTTGGTTTATTGTAGTGTACTTACATAAATAAATAAATAATTTTATATCATTTGGTACTCTTTTCCAAAATACTGTTTGTAAATAAAAAATTTTTAAATATATTCCTTGTTTTAGGTTATGAAAACGTTAATCGCTTGGAGGGCTTTAACTTAGAAACCACGAAAGTCATTCTTAAAGATATGGCCACCTTCCACGCTGTTCCCTTAGGATTAAAACTAACTAATCCAAGAATGTTCGATGACAAGATCTTACCAGTCTTGGTGGATCAATATCCGCAAGGTGGAGAGACTCCTCGCCCCATCCAACTTCTAATTCTTGACTTCCTCCAAGATTGTGAGGAATGCCAAGCTTTAATGCCTGTCCTGCACGAAATTCTTGAACGGCCAAGACACGAAAGGCCAGAGGAGCGCAAGGAACCATTTTTGACCATAGCTCATGGTGATATGTGGATCAATAACATCATGGTTAAGTTTGACAACGGTGAACCCACAGGGAGCAAATTTGTTGATTTTCAAAACTTTGCCTTCAGATCGCCGGCAGTAGATATATTCTTGTTTTTGTGGAGTAGCGTTCAAAAGTCGGTTTTAGATGAAAGCCTAGATGATTTAATAAAGCTTTACCATGATCATTTTATTGAAAATCTAAATCTACTCAAATGTGACGTTTGTCCGTTTTCCCTTGAATGTTTTTTGGAAGAACTAAAAGTTGCTGCGAAATATGGAGTTCCTCATGCTTTGTTCATGATGACATTTGTAGTTTTTGGTAAACGAGGAGGATTCTCTATCGATGAAGGGTCCAATAAGCTGCCCGATTTTGGAACAAAAGAAGATATTACTCCTGAGGCTAAAGAAAGAGTCGTATATATGATAACAAAGTGTAACGAAAGAGGGTGGCTCTATTAGTTTAACAATTTCAAGTTATGTAAATTAGTAAATTTATAGATAAGAAAATGTTTGAATACAGTAAAAATAGTAAAAATTCGGCAAATAAAGAACAAAATCCGTAAATGATTTTTTCACAGACATGTCTTCAAGGAATTGATGTGCCTCGAGATCACGTGTTGCTCTGTAGCTAAAAGCGATGAAATATGAATTAAAGTGAGTTTTTTGTAATTATCTCAAAAAATATTATATCCAGAAAGAAAATTTGGAGAAAGTTTATACAAAAATCTAATATAATCTATAGGTATTTCCATAAAACTCACTTCTCTATTTAGCACCTTTTATTTATTATCTTTTCGGCAAGATGATCACTGTATATTTTTTAGAACAAAAAGTATTTGTAGATTGTTAATGGGTCACTTGGCCCTAAACTGGCCTTTCTTCACCTCGACCTAAAAAAGATTTTTTGTGAATTACCCTACAACTTATTATTGCCCAGTATTCCAAGACTTTTTACAAAGCTTGTAATTTTCCTCGGGGCTAATTTCTCTATGTCTTCAGGCGTTAATTCCGCCTGTTCCAGGTACTTTGGCCCAATGCGGATTAATACCTTGCATTCGCAAAGTATACGTTCCGTAGTCTCAATTGCAGCAGCACAATGACCAGTTAGAAGGCCTTTGATCAGCCTTAGGTCAGATTTTCGAGTTCGAGAAGCCTTGTGGCATTCTTTGTCGAATAGGTTATGAACTTTTTCGCTTGTCTGTGGCCCGGAGTATTCCTCCAGTAGAGATCTATAGAGATTTCTGCCTAAAAGATGGTTACTCCTTTGTCCATCCTAGATCCATCTTATACCAGATGAGTGATTCTTTCTCCAACCACAAAGCTTCGACCCTGCTCGCTTAACGGCTCTCAATCATGGCATCAAATGGGCGAGGAAATGGGTCCAGCATTGCCTCCATAGCTGCCGTGGGACAAGAGCATATTGCTCCTGTAGTTCCTATACAGGCAAGGCGTTGCAATTTCTGCAACTTTCCATGTGCTAGTTTTTCTTCTGTTTTTGGCCAACATACACATGAAGAGTAGGTCACCATGGGTCTGACAATCGAAAGGTGGAACTAATGTATCATTTTCGGCTTCAAACCCCAAGTCTTACCAAACAGCCTACGGCACGTCCAGATAGCCGTAGTTGCTGTAAGTGTCCTTTCCAAATTTGAGTTACAGGTAAGTTCTTGATCCAGGATTACTCCTAGATACTTGAGTTCACTGAGAAGTTTTAACACTGTTCCATTTAACATAGCTCTCAAATTTACTTTTCTCTTTTTGGCCAATGGGACAATAACTGTTTTGCTGGGATTGATACTAAGGATCTCTGACAAGCACCATTTAGATAGTATGTTTAAAGCAATTTGCATGAGGTTTAAGATCATAACATCATGTCTGCATCTCACAGTAATGACCAGGTCATCAACATAGCCCTGAACGTTGAAGGCAGAATTGCTCAACTTATGGAGGAGATCGTCGACCATCTTCAGCGACAGCCCCTGTAGTCACGGTGGCCGATTCGTCCCCCATATTTGTGATATTTATCCTGCTTCTTAGCATGGATTGTATCCATTTGATTGTTGGGGACTGCATTCCCCTTCTAATTAAAAGTGCAAATAAATCATGCCTTGCTCCTAGAGAGACTTCAACAATATAGATTAACAGGGAAAATTTGTGACTGGATTACTTCATAACTTTCGAAGAGAGAACTGGTGGTCGAATTAAATGGTGTTAGATCTAAGAATATCGATGTTGAAATTGGGGTACCTCAAAGCTCTGCTTTGGGTTCCCTATTATTTCTGCTATATATTAACGACTTACCTAGAATTTTTTCTCAAAATACCATAACAATGTTTGCTAATAACAATTTTCTAATTGCTTCTGAAAAAACTGTGCCAGAATTATTAGCAACGACTCAAAATGTGATTAACAGATGCATAGATTGGTATAACTCTAAATTATTCTTAAATTCCTGAATCTCCAAAAGCGTATTTACGAATTTTACACTCAGATTCACCTCTTTCAATAATAGTTATTTCATAAAAGCGGATAGAAAGGCAACTGGACAAATTAGAATTACCAAAGTTTAAATGTCTCAAACGCTCAAAATAAATATATTAATTTGTCGATCGAGATAATTTCAATGTCGTTATAAATTGACGTATGGACAGGGCCGGATTAAAGATTGGCGCGCCCCTAGGCTAATCATGTATTTCCACCCTCTTCTTCATAAAAAAAATTTATGAGCGGGGGGAGAAATCTGAAAACATTTAAAATAGACGAGCGGAGGGAGAAATATGAAGATAAAAAATGTTTCGTCCGAGTTTCAAAATTGATGAGCAGAGGGGAGAAATCTAAAAAATTTTTTTTAACCAAAATTGATAAGCAGGGAGATACCCCAGTAAATAAAAACAAATTTGAGGCCAAAATAGGAAAAAATTACGAGAAAGCTGTTTTTTGTGGAGACCTTCATTGAGATGTCTTTAGTACATCCTGAGAAGTTCGAGCAATCTCGAAAAGCATCACTTTTTCGACAAAAATAGTCAAGAGCAAAAATATTTATAAAATTTTACACAAAAAAGATCATTACACTTTTTCGTAGGATCAATCGTTTCAAAGATATACAGTACGTACGTACATAAAATGTTGTGTGTCTAATTGTGAGGACAAAGTTTCACAAAGACATCCATTCCCAAATCCAAGAAAGACATTAATCGATTTAAAAAATGGTTAGAAGTCATCAAGCAGTAGAAAAACAGTAATAAACAAATAGCAGAAGCAGCAGAAAAACAAGTAGCAAATGCGGTTGCAGATAAATTAGTTCTAGTTTCTACTATTTCTACTATTGTTTTGTTTTATAAATATTCTATTTGTCTTCGTAGATAATCCCCAAACAGCAATATTATACGTTAAAAGGGGGTGGAATTTATAGAAGATATACTTTTTGCAACTAAATTTCATTCAGTCATTTAAATATTGCACGATAATAAAAAAAAAACAATAAAAGAAATGTAAAAATTGTATTTGTTCTTAAAATAAAGAGAAACAAACTAGACAACTTTTTTGTTTTTAATTTATTTGTCCCTTAACGGATGGTCTTCATTCATAGACCTACGGCCAAGAGGCAAATAAGTTACCTCATCGGGTACAAAAGATTTGAGTTTTTGTAGTCAAAGTACCACATATATGTAGCAAAAAACCGACCGCTAAAGTTACCTCATTGGGTACATGCTTAAAAACATGACAATTCACTTGGAACACCATTATAATTTTTATTTTGTGTGGCAGACGTCAGTATTTGAACGCACACGTAAAGCAGACGCCCGTCGCGACGCCCAAAATTCCGACGTTTCTTACCTCATGAGGTACATGTACAAACCTGGGTTCAAATCAAAGGTCTTTTTATGTAGATCATAAATATGTTTCAAAAAGATCGGCAGACGGTCAACTATAAAGAGCAGACGCTCTGGAAATTATGCAGGAGTTTTTAACGAGTTTTTTCGCCTTTTTGACAAGCTCTTATTATAAGAAGTTGACCATTGAGCCCCGGCAGACGGTCGGTTTTTTGCTACATATATGTGGTACTTTGACTACAAAAACTCAAATCTTTTGTACCCGATGAGATAACTTATTTGCCTCTTGGCCGTAGGTCTATCAGGTTACAAAAGAAATATGGATATAAAAGTAGGTACGTATTGTACGTAAGCTGTCATTAGTATCAAAATAATCCGATCATTTAAAATAGAGTAAGTATTAAGCATTAATTGAATATTTTTGGTATGGAAACTATTTGCTGGTGTTTAAGTTGATAAAATTTTATCCTTGGGAGAAATATGTTTTTATTTGTAAAAAGATGCAGAGTGATCACGATGGTGATGTTCAAATTTTTCTACAGTGTGTGCTACCCTTTTAAAATTTGGACATTACCATCGGCACATTTTTTTACATTTAAAAACATATTTATCCCAAACCAAATTGATAAAAGTTTCCAACCTTTACTCCAGCTCTTCCTTCGTCTACTCTAATATTATATACCTATTTTAAATTTTACCATCAAAATTATTCAACGTTCCCGCCAACCGCCGCGCGCCGTTTGCTTTTTCTTACAACCACTAGAGGCGCGTCGGTTCTAGTACCAGTAGAATGAGTTAAATCTTGAAGACTGGGGATGGAAGATCATCTACAATCGATTAGAACCTATTCAAAACCTCTTGTCACCGGCTCCCAATCAGTTGATCAATACCATATTCTGCAATTGTACCAAAGGCTGTAACGCTAGTTGCAGCTGCAAAAAACTAGGTCTCCGCTGTTCTGCAGTATGCGGGTATTGCCGTGGGTAATTTTGTTTGAACGCCGTGACGGAAGAAATAGATAGTAACAACGGAGCTATAGATGAAGATATAGTTGAAGATACGATACCATCAACTGATCAGCCAATTGACGAAGCTCTTTATGAAGAGGACGATTAAGTTGACACGGAATTAGATCTGCTAGAACAGAACGAATGATTTATGCAAATGGTTGTTTTGAGTGTCAGATGTGGATTAGGCCTACTGTTTGTTACTGTTAAAAAAATACAGATCATTCCGTAACTTTTACTCAAAAACGATTGATCCCACGAAAAAAGTGTAATGACCTTTTTTTTGTGTAGAATTTTATAATAAATGTTTTTGCTCACAACTATTTTTGTCGAAAAAGTTATACGTTTCGAGATAATGGCAAAAACTGAAAATTTCCCCTCATATTTAAAGTTGTGTAGGAGCAAATGTTAATCATAGCTTCTACATAACTTTAAATATTAATTCACAAAAAATAATTTCCATGCAGTTTTAATTGAATGGTTCAAAATAAAATAAAAATTTATTGAAAAAATTTCAAAAAAATAATTTTATATTCCTGAAATTTGGTATAGAGGTATGAAATTGCATTCTAAATAATTTTTCTTAGTGGAATTTTTCATATTTTGAAAAATAAAGGTACTTTATTAGTGGTGATTTTTACAACTTTGCTTATAAAACACCCTGTAGAACACCAAATCAAGTCATTTTCGGTATACTTTAGTTTTACAACAAGCAGGACTCAATCCCCAAATACCAATCCAAAATTCCAAAATTTTTGGTCCATTACACCTCTTGTTACATCTATCCTGGGACATACTGTATATAATATCATTAAATATTTCAAATCATAACAAAATATTTAAGGATTTTGTGTTATTAATTATAAGTTCTACAAACTATAAACTAATTGGTAACAAAACTAACACAAAACATTGTGGATAAGAAGGTGAAGACGAAGAAGAAATATGAATCAATTAAAACAACTACTCTTCTAACTGATACTAAGATATGGAATTACGTGGTAGATTTGAAGCTTTGAAAAGTAAAACAAAAATAAAAGATACATCAAATATTTGTGGAATTTTGCGACATTTGCAATCTCGCTCACTGATATCATCTTATCAAATAATTTATAAAATAGTTTAAATTGAAGTAAATAAACAGCAACGTGCATTTATTAAGGCAAACATATTTATAAAAACTAGGTCATATCTCGATTTCAAAGCGTGAAAGACTTTCATTTGCTCTTAAATAATTATTATTGCATTCGCAATCGTCATACTTTTGTTATAATTTTGCACAAGTATTTTTTATATCAGTACAAAACAACTAAACAAATATTATCCTAATTTAAACCTTATGTATTGACCATTCATTATCTTTATTGTAAATGTAAATAGGTTGAATAAAGGTACTTGTAGAATTAATTTAAAGTTGTTTATAAAATGACTATACTTTTAATTTTATCAGACACTATCAAATTGTGATGAAACGATTATTTTCATATTTTAAAACTTATATTATTACTCAGTCATCAGCAACAGCCGCCATTAAATAACATATATTCGCTGTGAAATATTTATCCATAATCACTATTATCATTTTCAAATATTATTTGAGGCAGTAACACATGGTATTATTTTGTTAAAAGTACAATCAGAGATGAGCTGTGAGAAAATAGAAAATTTGGAAGAATTGATAAGGCAACATGTTGAAGATAATAAACACATCGTGGGCACAAAAATAGCTCAATTAACCGCACCCGGTGACAACTATGGAGGAGTTTTACTAAAGGCAGATATTACCTTAGAAAATGAAGAAAATAAAGCTCGAGAAGAACTGTACGCAGTTGTGAAACTTATACCTGCCAATGAATTTTTGCGGAAGGTCTTTCAAATTCAAGTTACCTGTAAAAAAGAAATTGCGTTCTACGAAACAATAGTTCCGTTACTTCAAGGGTTCCAGAGGGAGCAAGGAATCAGTCAGGTGATTGACTTTGTACCAAAACTGTATGGAGCTAGGATAAATCTAAATGGAAGCGAAATAGTTGATGACAATTCTGCTATAGTGTTGGAGAACTTAGTTCAATCAGGTAGGTTACTATGAAAATATGTTTACAATTTTCGATGTAAAAATAATACTAAATGCTCAAGATTTAGACCGACAGACAGGCCAAAATTCTGAAAATACATTCTTCTTTTGGCATCATTAAACAAACCGGAAGATATCGAATATTTTAAAAGAAGTGAAAGTGATGTAACGGTTCCATGGTGCGATCACATTACAAGGTTTCCAAATACTTGCAATTTTAAAGATTTAAAATGAATACCTAATATCAATTACCTTGACCGGACTAACCTTAACCCATTTTGCCTGGACTATCAAAGTTGTCAACCGTGAATCAATTTCCATTGTACCGAAATCTCTCTCTCTTTATCAAACTGGTAGAGGTAAAATGTAATAAATCATAATTGATTCGTTAATAGGTTAAACTGTTGTATAAAATTTAATTATAACTATGAAAGTAATAGACTTTTAAATCGTCTAAGATTATTTCCTGTATTTAATTAGTGAATGTTAACTTCTTGTAAATGTGTTCGAGTGTATTCGGATAACCGATTTCGAAGTTGTGGGAAACAGCTGATTTAAAATAACGAGCACGCTCTATAGCTGGGTGGCTTTCTTTTTTCGTTTCTACCGTCCAAGCACTCACATGTTTTAATTACTCCCAGAATTTATTAGTGAAGGTAATTAGCATTATATGTTAATGAAGCATCGATGGATTTGAATCTACTAAATTGGTGTTGGAGCAGTTGTTAATAAAGAACCTTATTATTTCATAAGGTATGTTCTCGTCCCTCCTTCTAGCGACTTGTATATCAGTGTATACGCGGAAGCTACGTAATTTCAGACGAGGATTACGTAGTGGATATACCATCCTTCGGAAGGGATGTAAAGCAGACGGTCCCTTGTCTATTAAATGTTAGGCCAGTAAAAGATCCCCACTCTTCTTCAGGGAAGAGGTTCGGCAAAATTTCCAGCTCGTCTCCTGGCGTCGGTGATAGGCCCTGGTAGCGGAAATAGGCCGACGTTAAATAAATAGATAAAAAAAAATTAATAAGGTAAGGCTTTTATTTTATTAAACATTCGAATTATAATTCTAACGACAGTCGTTCTCTTTTAGGTTCTTCCTTTTTTTTCCTTATCTTTTCATTCCCTTTTTTTTGTCTTTACGTTTTTTTGCGTAACGTTCACTAAATACTTACGTTTTTACTCATAACTATGAAGTATGGCTCCGGCAGGACATTTTTTATGTAGTTTTTCTTTGATGGTTTTTTGAAAGAATAAATTTTGGAACATTCTTGTAATCTTAACTTAATCTTTTATGGAAGAATTTTTCGATGAAAATAACTTTGTCTGAGGGGGTTGATGACGCACGAGGTGGTAATCTATTTTTGATACCTGCATCACTCATGTCGGCTGTTATCTGTATGGAGATGTCATCCCCAAACCCCGTTGGATAAGATTGTGAGAAACACTGATTCACCGAGGCAAATAACAAGGCGCAAATGAGGTAGAGGTCATTTGAAATACTTAACTTCCCCGGCAAATCTGGATCGCAAGACTAGATGTTGTCCCACCTCAACAGGAGGAGTATTTAAGTTAAGTACCTATTATCCTGATCAAGTATACAACCCTTTCTTATCTAAATCTTATTTAAAACTTGAATAGAAAAAGTACTAGACTACATTTATTAACATTACCTCCATTTTATAAATTTTTTATTTTTTGACACTATTACTGCTATTTTGTAGTTTTAATCTTTACTTGTGTGTACAATTCGGTAGAAACATGACTGTTGATGTAATTAAGTTTGTTTAACTATTTGTACAAATTATTTTTATCTAAATCTTTTAATAAGAGTTTATACCTAGTGTTATTGAGAACCTGGTGCTTTTGCACGTATCTTTATTCTCAGGTGACGTTAAGCTTAAAAGCTGATTTCTTATTATTGTGATGTGTTGCAACCCCTTCAATTAATTCAGATGTATTTGCACCTATTTGAGAAAGAACCTACCAGTGATGACATCCGGAATTATCTAGAGAATGGTGGCTTCATCACAGAAAAATCGAGATCTGTCATTTTTAGGTATAAAAGACCGCATTCTCGGCGGGTAGTTCAGAAAGTATAGAAAGTTTTGAAGTCTTGGATTTGACAAGTGAGAAGTGAGGTTAAGACTCCAAAGTGAAAACAAAGTGATAAACATTGTTATTTTTAGTCAGTAAAGTTCATTTAAGTTAATAATAGAATTGTGAAGTACTCAGTAAATTATTTAATAATGTGTGTTAGTGGTTATCTTTTGTTATAATTTTGTTGGAATTTGCGAGGGTGGTTTCCTAGGGGTGGAAACACGTCACATTATCTAGTGTTAACTTGTTAATGCAGCGACATTATGAATTAACTTGTCTCGCCGTGTGTATATTTTTCCCTGATCATTTTCTAAATATTGTGCTTTCCCTTAACACTGTCAAATAGTCACTACTTATATCTTTGGTCTAGAACTCAAGTATACCCATGTGTAAATATCAAAAAATTTTAACCTTAGTTAAACTTATAGCTACGAATAACCTTTCTCAATATTTAGATTTTCTCTGTTTTTGCTTACTAACCTAGTACTAGAAATATCAATGATTGTGGAGTAGTTAAACTAGTGTGTAATATTGTACCATTTACACATAAATTTTATTTATACAAAATCCTTTTATCGTAATATATTGTCTAACTTGGATTGTTAACTTGTCTTTATCATTTATTTTTCTATCTTCTTCTACTTTTCTTACTTCTGATTATACTAGATAATCTGGCGCCCACTCTCGAACTCGCACCCTGCTCTCCTCAATAACAACTGGTAAAACATCTCACAAGACAAGGTAAATATTACCTCCCTTTTCTTGGGGCATTTAAATAACGAATTATGAAATACAAACTTCACCATTACCTATTGTTTTGCCGTGCTCGCTAAAATGTCAAAAATGTCACTTTTGATTCGTTCGTGCCGAGCCGAATTTTCGGTTTGCCTTGTGCAATTTACGATGCAGATCAACTAGAACTCTTCTTCATTGCGTCGCGACATCATACGGCCGCCCCGTAGGTATTTTTCGAAAAATATGAACGTTTTAAGATTGCATGTTTTTGCGCTATTTTCGGTTCCGAAATGCATGCTTTTCATTTAAGATTTTTCGCCGCTATCTCTGAAACGATACGAGCTAACCCAAAATAAAAAATACCGTAAAACGAGTTCGTTTTATTACGAATCTTTTGGTTCCATCAGAATTTTGATTTTTTTTTGTTTTGGAGATATTTACTGAAATATGTGACGATGTTCGGCAAAAATCGCACATTTCTTGTTTAAAAAGTTAGTAACTCGTTAACCTTGGCTCCTAGGCCAAAAAACTATTCTAACGAATTTAAATAGAATTAAACTTGCTAAAACTATTTTTTTACTTTTTGTCTTGCGACAAAAATGAGGGGAATAGAAGGAGCGGAAGTGAAAACTTTTTTTTTTCGGTAAAACTTTTGTCACCGTAATTAATCGGTAATTGTATGAACACTGTATTTTTTATTTTTTCCTACCCTGAATTAATATCAAACTCTTGTAAAAATGGATGATACGTTTTTTCTTACTTTTCAGAATATTATTCTACACACTTTCACGAATTCATTAAAAGAAAAATTACCAATTTTGCAAGTTTTTGAAGGTAAATACCTTCAACGATTGGGCTGATTCCTACTGCCCGATTTCTCCTATATTCATTGATCAACCGCACGGACTTTGATTCCTACCACTGCTACCAGAAGTTGGTGCGCTAATAGCAAATATTTTACAAAGATAAGAGACCTAGTCTTATTAATATAGGTATTTAAAGATTTTTGTAACATGCCACCAAGAAAGGCCTTTACAAAAGTTTAATTTATATAACTAGTTGTTATTCATTACAGGTTACAAGAACGTCGACCGTAGAGAAGGATTTGACCTGGAAACAACAAAACTAATCCTCACAGACATGGCTGCCTTACACGCAGTCCCCCTGGCATTCAAAATTTCCAAGCCAGAAGTGTTCGAAAATAAAATAAAACCTTACTTAACAAGTTTATCGCACCCACCACCACCACCGCAATCAGAAAATGGAGAAGCTCCTCGCACACCAGACACTGTGCTTCTGGAGTTTCTAGGAGACTACGAGGAAAGTCGGTTCTTAGTGCCTATCTTAGAACAAACTCTAAAAAGACGAGGCGAAGTAAAACCAGAAGACCTAAAGGAACCATTTCGGACGATTGTTCACGCAGACATGTGGGTAAACAATATCATGATCAAGTTCGAGAACGGTAAACCTGTGGAAAATAAATTCGTTGATTTTCAAAATTTCACTTACGGATCCCCAGCTACAGATTTATTTTTCTTCATGTTTACCAGCGTTCAGAAGCAAGTTCTAGACCAAAATTTAGACGACTTGATAAGTTTTTACCATGATTCTTTCATTGGACACTTACAACAACTAAACTGTGACATCACGCCATTTTCACTCGACGTTCTGATTCAAGATATAAAACTGGCTTGTAAATTTCGACTGGACCAAGCGCTGTTTATGACGACGTTTGTGATTCTTAATAAGAAAGGTGGAATGGTTATAGAACCCGGTTCAGCGAAACCTCCGGATTTTGGAACAAAAGATGACATTACTCCCCAAGCTAGGGAAAGAGTGTTTTACATGATCAGAGAAATCAGAAAGAGGGGATGGTTAGAGTGATGTTATTTTAAGATTGTGCATTTATTAAATAAAGGTTTTACTTTAAGATGTATTCAACTAATTGTAAAGTCAACTGTGGAAGCCGTTACTTTGTGATAGTTTATCATAATGATATGAGAAAAACACTTTACTTTGTTTTCTAATAGAAAACAAAGTAGTGTTTTTCTCATATCATTATGATAGAAAATTTCTATCACTAGTTTATTGTAACAGACACGTTACTGCAGTTTTGGCACATTAACGTGCCATTTTCAAACGTTGATTACAAATGAATGAATTAACAAAGGGATGCGCATATAAATAAATAACCAAGTACTAACAGGTTGACCCTATCTTACTAATATAACAATAAACATTAAGATTAAAGTTATGTAAATAAGTTTACAAGGGATTATAATTAAATACATCAAAGAGAGTGGACCGATATAGGTTCAACTGGTCATTTAAGAGATTATTGTTGGAAATTTTGTTTGATTTGAAGATTTCTATTGATTCCAGTAAATCTAATTTAAAACCTTTTTCTTGGACATGTAAAATCTTTCGATCGTTTATATTAGGAAAATTGTGTTTCTAAAATATGATTTGCGAAAGTTGAATCTGTGTTTTGACTATTAAAAGAGTATATATGTTCTTTATACCTTATTTCAAATGAACGACCAGTTTGACCTATATACAAGGCATTACAATCTGTACACGTTAGTTTATAAACTCCTGATTTTTTTAGGGAATCAGTTTTATCCTTAGCGTTATACAACATGTTTGATAATTTGAAAGCTGGCTTAAAGCTGACTTTCAAATTATGTGTTGACAAAATGTTGCCAATTCTGTCGGATACGTCGCCATAATACGTAAGGGACACATATTTATTTTCACTGCTGTTTTTAATATGGGGATATATACTGAAACAAGCTAATCTGAACTGTTTCCTATTAATTAAATTTTCTATTGTTCTACTTTGGAAACCGTTATTTATGGCTATTGTCTTTATGGTGTCTAATTTAATTTTTAAATTTTCTTCTTAAAGAGGTAATGACAAAGCTCTGTGTATCATAGAATTGTATGCCGCCAATTTATGTGATTTGGGGCTACGTGAAAAGTTTGAAATGGTTGTATCTGTGAAAGTTGGCTTGGCTTTAAAATTAGTGATGTTTTTAAAAATGGAATTGACTTTTTTACCTAATTTTTGCGTAGGGCTATTTATATATGAAACTACAGGTCTTATGGATGCATTTTCGTTGTTATTTTTAATAAGTCCGTAGAGTTTGGGGGGGCGCGGATTCATGTGTACTACGTTATATTTATCTGAGCTACTGAATAGAGTGTTGTTTTCTGGTAGAAATTTTTTGTTTTTGATTAAAAGGTGTTTGTAAGATCTTTTCCAATTTCTTATAACTCCGACCGATTGAATAGTTGCATTTTGTCTTCAAAATCATTTTTAAGAATAATAACTGTTGTATTTGATTTATCCGCCTTTGTTAGAATTAAGTTATTGTCTTTAATTTTATTTTTGATGGATTTAATTATCCGGGTGTCGATACTTTTATGTTGAGGAATATGTAAAGTTGTAAAAGTTAGTACTATACCATGTTTGTTTGATACTATAATTGATACTATAATTTCATTTGGACCAACTAGCGTAAAACTCTTTTTTGCTTGTAGTTTTCATACTCTGTGTTTAAGATCCTTTATAGACTAGCAGTGGAACCAATATAAATTTCGAATGGAATTGTTTTGCTGCAGCAATTTTATTGATTTAATTTGGTTTAGGTGTAACAATAAGTCTAATGAGAAGTTTTGGATTAAATCTGTCCATTGCTTCATATTAAATTTAAACAATTTATGTTTCAACATTGAAATTTTCTGCTATTTTTTTTATTATCTCCGGTCCTAGTAATCGCATCGCAAAAATGAAAATACCAAATTGTTGGCAATAAAATTTGGAACAAAACTAGTCTTACGAAAAAACGAGTCGCTGCGCTTAAACAATAAGCGATTGAAATTTGGAAATCTTTTTTATTTTTAAAAAATTTTGCGTCCAGTGGACTTTTTCGTGGAAGTTGTTTAAGAGGGCATAATAAGCAAGCACAGAAAACTACACCCTGCTACACCATGTGCGTCCCCTATTTTTAGGTTGAAACTTTGAAATTTTACTTACGTGCCCATATCTTTTTTCCTATTGCCGTAGGGCTCTTTACCAAGTCACACTTTTTGAAGATTCATCCCTCCT
The DNA here is from genome assembly GCA_936432065.2 of Rutpela maculata. NCBI lineage: Eukaryota > Metazoa > Arthropoda > Insecta > Coleoptera > Cerambycidae > Rutpela > Rutpela maculata. The sequence goes on from OW386285.2 coordinate 390,326,893, forward strand.
CTACATAATATATATATATATATATATATATATATATATATTACACATTTGCAGTAGGACAAACGGTTTTGGCTGTACGAGGCCGGAAAGGTCGCGCTGTCCGAATTCCGGGGGTCTTCTGTACAGGACAAAAGGCTATTATTTCCAATCTATAATACTACACATACGAATGCCCTTATGGAGGGATGATGATCTGTGAAAAAACTTTCATCAAATACCGCGCGGTTTCCATGATACGGGATGTTGAAATTTTGAAAACCCCATTTTAAAAAGAAAGTGAACCTACTTTTTTTCGCTCATTTTTTTTTTTTTTCATCTATGTACGACCCTAATATAAGAAAATTTACGATGGTTTCATTTTAATACATTCATTGGTTTATGAGCTAAACAGCAAAATATGCCAAAAATGGCTATTTTGGTATTGTTACACAATTTTTTTTGCGAGGCCTTATGGTTCATAGTAGGGCAGAAAGCAATATACACGTGGACAGAGCACATAATAGGGTGTTAAAATGGATCTCTTGTTAAAATGCGATAGGACGTACCGTGTTCGAGTAAAACGCACTCGTTTGCAAAAAATTGCTTCAGATCACACTTCATCGACTGACTAGTAAATACCTACTCACCGCTGACTAAGAAAAAATACAACTATGTGTCGCTCCTTGCTTTTTCTGCTAATGAAAAAATGAAGGGACCCTATTTAAGGGTTCACGCTTTTCTCAAATCATCATTGTAACTTATTTTGTGTCTATAGCAAAATGCACAGTAATTTTACTTTCTTCGAGAAACAGCTATGTCCATTTCATCGAAAAATGATTTAAGAAAGAAAACACCAAAATGTAGAATTTATTTATTTATCCGATCACAATTCAGAACAGAATGAAAATTCAAAGCAAACATAACCTAAAAAATCGTTATAACGATATTATATTATTATTTTTATATTATATTTCTATATCGAATAGTACTAATGTGAAATAAACACAAAATAAGTTGCAATGTTGATTTGAGACAAGCGTGAACTCTTAAATAGATGGGGGTGAGAACCGAGAACCCCCTATTCCATCCGAGTCCCTTCATTTTTTCATTAGCAATGTCCCTCATAAACAGAAAAAGCAAGAAGAGACACATAGTTGTATTTTTTCGTAGTCAGCGGTGAGTATTTACTAGTCAGTCGATGAAAAGTGTGATCTGAAGCAATTTTTTGCAAACAAGTGCGTTTTACTCGAAAACGGTACGTCCTATCGCATTTTAACAAGAGACCCATTTTAACACCCTATTATGTGCCCTACCCACGTGTATATTGCTTTCTGCCCTACTATGAACCATAAGGCCGTGCAAAAAAAAATTGTGAAAAAGGAGACTGGAAAACACAGGAGACATAAATCGTTATTACACAATAAGTGTTGATCCTATTTAAATACAAAGACACATTTTCTATGCGCAATGAATTGGACTTTTAGGATAAACAAAAACATTTACCAGAATTATACCGGTTTTGGTTTTTTTAATGCAACAATATCAAAATAGCCATTTTTGGCATATTTTGCTGTCTAGCTCCTAAACCAATGAATGTATTAAAATGAAACCAACGTAAATTTTCTTATATTAGGGTCGTACATACATGAAAACAAAAATGAGAGAAAAGAAGTAGGTTTACTTTTTTTTTTTAAATGGGGTTTTCAAAATTTCAACATCCCGTATCATCGAAACCGCGCGGTATTTGATGAAAGTTTTTTCACAGATCATCATCCCTCCATAAGGGCATTCGTATGTGTAGTATTATAGATTGGAAATAATAGCCGTTTGTCCTGTACAGAAGACCTCCAAATTCGGACAGCGCGACCTTTCCGGCCTCGTACAGCCAAAACCGTTTGTCCTACGGCAAATGTGTAATATATATATATTATGTAGAGGAGGGATGAATCTTCAAAAAGTGTAACTTGGTAAAGAACCCTTCGGGCAATAGGGAAAAAGATATGGGCATATAAGTAAAATTTCAAAGTTTCAACCCCTAAAAATAGGGGACGCACATGGTGTAACAGGGTGTAGTTTTCTGGGCTTGCTTATTATGCCTTCTTAAACAACTTCCACAAGAAAAAGTCCACTGGACGCCTGTCTAATTCGACTAGAGTATTAGAGTTGATGCATTATTACATTATATGTCTTAAATTATCCAAGAAAGACAATTTTTAGTTTGTATTTTTTTTACAAATTAACAAATTATCAAAAAGTTTTTTCATAGGTCCAGTTTTATTTTATTGCGAACAATTTGGTATTTTTATTTTTGTGATGCGATTATTAGGACCGGAGATATTAGGAAAAATAGCAGAACATTTCAATATTGAAACAAAAATTGTTTAAATGTAACAAGAAGCAACGGATCGATTTAATCCAAAATTTCTCGTAGCACTTATTATACCTACGACAAATTAAAACAATAAGATTGCTGTAGTCACACTCAAAGAAATAGTATGGGTAAATTCAACAAAAAAAAAATGGTTAACTAACAATATCGTTAATTTTGTTAAACCAAACTATATTGATGGTATTTTTAAACAAGAGGTGATTGTTATTTTAATTAATAAAATGTTGTCGTACAACAAAACAAACATTAACTTAAAAAATAGTTGAATAAGACTATTATTTTGTTCGTCTGACTATTATTTTGTTGAATTCTGTCAAATTAAACTAGATAATAGTATATTTTATTTTTAACTATTATCGAATTGTAATTCTAACCCAGTATTAGTTCGCTGTATTATTGTACTTGGTAGACAAACCAATATTATTGTCGTCTTCTAGAAGTTCTAAAACAATTACCATAAAATTTGCTTTCTTATCACGTAGTCTATTACAGAAATTATTCCCAGATGACGCCACATACAAATCACTGACAATAATCAATCATGCATTATCTTATACTTTTATGAATTTATAGAAAATTAATAACATAATTGCATTATTCAAATTCTCTCAGGGATCATCGATATATTTGGATGGATCTTATAAACGATCTCTAATCTTTGGTTTAGGTAGTCTGATGTCTCAATACTGAGATTTTGGCTAACCAAAAGAAAAGTGTAGATCAACCTAAAAATTAGTTGGTGAACAAAAAACAAAGTCGTTGTACTATTTAATTGTAGACCAAATTGAAAATGGTTAGTGAACATAAAAAAATGTCATTGTACTATTTAATTTGTTACAAGAAGATATGATTATTAAACTACTATTTGTTTACGAAAACAAATAAAGTTGTATGATTATTCTTTTCTGATTGATTTAACTATGAAACTAGATAGGCGCGATTTCATATGCTCTTTTTGGTTGAATTTACCTATCATTTTCTTTGAGTGCAGAGAATTTATTAATCACCTATTTTGATTTGCCTTTACAATATAGAGTACGGAAGCCAGCGACACTTTTGGTTGCTACGTTTGTTTAAATTTGGTTTATCTTTATTTCGATGGTATTAATGTCTTCGGGTCTACTAAGCACTCAAAAAATGTCGGCGCCTTTGACCATCAAACATGCCGCACCGCACCGCCAAAGAAGCCGACATTTTTTACACGCTTAACAAGTGTGTAGTCAACTTTACACACGATCCAGCGGCAGGGAGCCAGCCTTGTCGGCATGCTTTGAACTCAGCTCAAAAGTGAACTGGTCCGCTGGAATTCCAATTATCTTCAAAGCGTACCGACAATGTCGGGTCCCAGCAGCTGAATCGTCTGTAGACCTCTTAACTTCTGCGGACCAACGCTTGGCAGCAGCATTTTAATTATGTCAAAAAAGTGTCAATGCCATACGTGTTTTCTGTGTTCTTTGTTGACATTACGGTATGATAGAAAATGTTTTCCTGAAACCTTCATTGTAGATCGGCGTGCTCCTGTCAACATAAATATGTAATTAAAATAAAGTCAATTGGTAGAAATATTCAAAACTGATTTTTTTTGCCAGTAGTTTGTTACTTGAATTGTTAAAAACCTTGTGCTGCCGGCAATTCGACGGAACATGGCTTTAGCAGGGCAAAAAAGTCTTGTCAGGCGTTGGCCCGCGCTGGTACACCTGCAGGAGTCGATTTTGTGAAAACACAGCGTAAATGTAACACAAAAAATTTAAAATTAATTTTAAGCAAATCTTTCAAAAAACCATATACCATATGTATTTGGTGATGGAGACTTTTACTGATACTTTTAAAGATTTTTGAAAATACTAATTTATTATAATCCATGTTAATTAAAAATCAACCATTTACATCGAGCTGATTGATATTTTCCTAAATTGTTCATATGAATATTGAATGTAAATCTTGTCTTTGAGAAGTAAAAAGTATAAACAACACAACCAACCAATCAACCAAATTCACGTTCCATGGCACTGACTTAAGCAGATCCAGAAAAGGCTAAAAAGGCGGAATCCAGTAAAAAACTTTAAACGATGTCAAGCAGTTTTTTTGAAAATCAACTTTAAAGACATCAAGATCTACCATTTTTGAGAAACAAAAATTGAAATATCTCAAAAAGTTTTGCATAATGTATATTAGGGTTAAATTTATTTCTTAGCTCATGTCCTCTCACATCTCCAAAGAAATGTATCGAATTACCAGTAACCCTGTATAATGATATTAGCGGCAAGTGGAGAAAACACCGAGGTTATAACATATGCGATTCTTTATTACATTTCGACATTGAAATTGTTTATATGTGCATACCGGTGTTATTATAATTTATTAGCATTATATTTTAATAACCCAAACAAGTATATTATGACGTCTGGAAAAAAATATATAATAACTATTATTCATAAGTATATTTATAAACTTAATGCTAAACAATATAAAAAAAATTCTTATGGAATAGGTGAAGTGAAGTTGCCGATATAGTATAATGCTAATATTAACACCGATATGCATATTATTGCATATTGCATAAATAAAGAAATATAATGTTCAAATACCATAAAAACTTTATCATTTATTAATCTCGTTGTTTTCTTAGCTAATTATTGTTTGGCTATGAATATTTCAACGGAAAACGCATTCCCAGATTTCGAAGTAAATCACCGATTAGTATATCTAAAGATAATCACCATTATAAACATAGAGCCTAAGACGCAGTGTTTATCAGAGAAATCTTGAATAATAACAATAAGACAGCCCCAAGGTAGAACAGGTTCAAGTTAATCCGATACGCCCATTAATTTAATTTAGTGAGGCCCAGGTACACATTAATTTTGCAAAACACCAATTACCAACAACCCCGCAGCCTTAATAGGGCTGCGCCTGTAATAGCGGTATTTCAATGTAACTGGCAATTTTGTTGTTGATTGGATTCAACACACAATACTAATTGCTGATTAATTATTCACAGAAGTTCAACCCAATTAGTAATAGTAATTGCATTTTCATTTTTCGACCAACGGTCAACGCGTGTATTTCGGAAGCGACAGTATTCAGATTAGTGGCAATCAGTCATTGGCTTGTCCACTGAAATGATGAATGAATGAATTTCATAAAGATTTTTAAAAAATTCGTTTTTAAAATTTATCTTTTCGCATTTGTTTTTCTTAATTCCAAATCTGCTAGTATTAGTTTTCCTTAAACATATCTTTACTATGGGTCTAAATAAATAACCGCTGCCCAAGGAATCACTACTTCCACATCCAGATTTTCTATCCAAGTCTTACAACGAAACAGATTTGATACTATATTTTCGCTCGACTATTTGAAAATAATTGTTCATAAAACCATAAAATCCATAAAACGATATGCCATCTCGGCTGATGCCAGAAAATGATGAGGTCTGGGTCTGAGGAATGTAGTACATTAGTCCACTCAAATTAGGAAAATAGCGGAGAAAAATTCTGAACAGCAGTTTCTCTGCATGGGAAGTAAGTATTCAACTTTTAGACCAAGGTTTTGCTTATGCGCAGAAAAAAAATAATGATTTTTGAGATATATACGTTTTTTCGTGTTTTTTTTTTCATTTAGACGTATATATTTCGAAAAGTATGCGTTTTTAAGGCTAAACGAACATAGGTAAACACGTTCAGAATACGACTTCTTACAAAAAAGTTTCTATACATTTTTCCGATTATCCCACTGGCTTTTCCGGAAAAGCGACTTGAAAAATATATGTGTTTTTTTCGTGTATTTTTTATTTCGAATGTAAATATCTCGAAAAGTGCGCGATTTTAGGGCCAAATGAACATAAGTAGACTTGTTCAGAATGAGATTTCCTGCAGAAAAGCTCCTATACATTTTTCCGATTATCCCATTGGTTTTTCCGGAAAAGCTTCTTGAAGAATATATATACATATTTGCTTTTTCGTGATTTTTTTTTTCATTTTGACGTATATGTCTCTCAAATATACAGAACCTTTTTTTGTAGGAAATCACATTCTGAACAAGTTTAGTAATGTTCATTAGCCTTAAAAATGCGTACTTTCCGAGATATATACGTCCAAATAAAAAAAAAATAACGAAAAAGCAAATATATACTCTTCAAGAAGCTTTTCCGGAAAAACCAATGGGATAATCGAAAAATGTATAGCAGCTTTTTTGTAGAAAATCTCTTTCTGAATAAGTTTATTCATGTTCAGTTAGCCCTAAAATCGCGTGCTTTTCGAAATAAAAAAACACATAGATATATTTTTCAAGTTGCTTTTCCGGAAAAACCAATGGGATAATTGGGAAAATGTATAGAAGCTTTTTTGTAAGAAATCGTATTCTGAACACGTTTACCTATGTTCGTTTAGCCTTAAAAACGTGTACTATTCGAAACATGAAAGTCTAAATAAAAAACACGAAAAAACGTATATATATGTATATATCTCAAAAATCATGTCTTTTTTTTCTGCGCATAAGCAAAAAATTGTTCTAAAAGTTGAGTACTTACTATCTATGCAAAGAAACTGCTGTTCAAAATCTTTCATTAAAACGGCGTTTTTTTTTTCCTAATTTGAGTGGACTATATTATTTATCGTGAAAAACTGCCTGTAACTCGGAAAATTAGCAAAAATTACAAAAAAATTCCAAGAGACAAAAAATATTTAGAAGGCCTCAATGCATACGGCTGAGTTTTTTCAAATTTTTAAATTACATATTTTTAAAGTGCTATTACAATTTCAAAGAAAGGGGCAGTTTTTCATGTTTTTCCGGAAAAACTCGGTGATAACGCACTTTATAGAAAAGTTGCAAATAAAAAAAGTCTTGTATTTCGATGATACATTCACCTGCATTTTCTCAGATTATTTTTTCAACTTGTACATTTCCCCTCCTCCACTTTTAGAAATTTTCGAGAGGCCATATCTGGAAGAATACGCATTTTTCTAAAAAATTTACAAGAGTAAATACATCTTATTTTGGGCCAAACAAGGTAAATATATTGTTTTGTGTAGGCGTCGGCAATTGCCAAGGTCATCTGAAAGATTCTGAAGTGCCGACGTGGCGGGATTTCGGCAGCAGAGCTGGACGGGGAGGAAAGAGTCCAGTGGATTGAGGATGGAGTCATTCATTACTTAACATCGATACGTGTCACATAGTTTCACTTGACGTTATAAATATGGTATTTTAATAGATATAAATATTCTTGAGTTTAGTTTATTTTTATTAAGGGTAGTTTTCACCCCTATTCCAATATTTGTTTTTTCATTTTTGAGCTAATTCCACAAGTCACGGAACCCGTGATAAAGGGGGTGTTTTCTATCCCTTCCGATCATTTCCTACTCTAATCTTTGTTCAACTTTTTTATTAACGTCATTACAAACTCATTGCACAAGGTTTCACCAAAATCCATTCATTAGCACTCAATTTAGAGATTTTGGTCATTTTAACGCTCCGTTGACTGGACTATAAATTAAATCAAAAATTATTTAAATCTAGGGTTAATTTTAAAAAATAAAATAAGTTTGTTTGAGTTTTACTAGGTGAGTCGCTTTGGAAATACATTTTTATGTGACGTAAATGATGAAACTGAAAATAAATTTAAACTCTAGAATATGACAAGACATGTTTTCTGCTCTTCATGAATTATTTATTCGTGAGATATTCTCCCCAAGTACCACTCGTGCTTCTAAATTTTATGTATAAATTTTTTTCTAAAGCTAAGCTGTCAAAAGGTAATGTAAATGGTCAGTTTATTATCAAATATTAAATCCCCAGCGCTACACTCTCTATATTACCAGGCCACAAAGCTTTCGAAAAAACTTTATCGATAAAATTCTAAGCACTAGAGATAGTAGAACAACTAGACCGGCTATTAACAGCACGAACATGCACTTTTATCGCCCTAAATACACGTAAAGTTTGTAATATGCTCATACAGGAACAAGTTAAACGCTTTCGATGATATTTACAATACTATAATAATTATCACTGCTGCAAGCAAAATTAAATAGAAATGCCTATTAAGCAGGCAAATCAACTATTACATGAGTTGACACAAATGACATGAAGCTACATAGAGAGACAAGTTAAACACACTCGCTCTGGGAAATAAAAATATTCTTATGGTAACCCATTAACAGGTAACTGCATCTTAATAATTTGCAAAATTAAAACTACGCAGTGTACATTATAATTAGTAGCACTTATTCAACATTTCAGAAAGTACTCTCTGCTATCTAAATAACCTTAAACTTGATTTTTTAACCTCTTAAAATAAGAATAAGGATTAAATAGATAAATATATTCATTTACTGAGGCGCATTCTGTCTGGAATATGGTTCTAGTAGTGCTAAATGGCGCTATTAGACCCATTACTTCATTTTTATATCAGATAACGGGACCATGGACACATAAAGTCTATGGGCAGGACATGGAGAAGTGCACTCTCTGTCTTCACTCGTCATGTGATTGCGCGAGAGCTTCTTGGAGTATAAAGGCTCCTCAAAGGCTTTGGACCAGTCTATGTATTACAATATCTATGGCTCCAAAGTGTTATCTTGTTTCTTGGTTGTCATTACATTTAAAATACGGCGAATTCTGCGGACTGTTAAATTTCTGCACCTGCGTTTTGTTAAATATTTATATCTACATTGTTTTTTTACTAGATAAGTCGCTTTGGAAATACATCCTTCGTGCCACAAATCATGATATTGAAAAAAGAGTCACTATAAACACTAAAAATGCCAACATAGTATTTGGAAGCACTCTGTATGCGGCACCCTAATGTTTTATATCAATGGAATCTTGCGATAACACAATTAAAACTTATCGCAACATTATGGTGGTAAATAAATAATAAAACAATAAAAATGAAATTTGTAACAATGTGGATTCTATGTGCTCCCAATAGAACGTATTGTATGTCGTTAGATGTGATGTACTGTAATTAGTAACAGTGCATTATTTTGTCTCTTCCGTAGAAAGAACCGGGAAAGTGACTTCTTGGTGGGTTAGAGTGCCATCAAACAATGCATTTATGCGCGCGCAATATAACAATTACGTCCGGGCGATGCACCCAATGATGCACCAATACCACATGCGACATATTATGTCCTCACCGATCATTTGCTTGCCAGTGTTTATTACGATTCGAAGTTATGCGGGTCCTGATCAAGAAGTGACTTTTCAGAAATATCTGAACATCTCACACGTGCACTATTTTGATAAAGTAGGTCACTTAAAAATATTAACTATTTATATGTGGTTTAGTTATTTTCTCTCCTGCATTCTATAATATTGTTTCCACACGATTGTTTTTAATTCTAAAGCAATTTAGGATAATTACTGAACACATTTCCAAAACGTGAAGTATACAGCTGATGATTTAGTGTTGAATACCAAAATAGTTTCATAATAATACCTAAAAATGGAGGAAAATATCGAACGTGTGGAAGAACTAGTGAGTAAATTTATTGCAACAAACAGAAAAATTATAGATACAAAAATATCGCGCTTGACAGCACCAGGGGAAAATAACTGCAGTTTAATGTTAAAAATGGATGTTACAACGAATAACGAAGATGGTACACAAGAAGTATTGAACACAGTGGCAAAAGTTAGACCAACTAACAAATATATGAAGTTTTCATTTGTGAACAGTTTTAAAAATGAAGTTGCATTTTACGACACAATCGTGCCTAGTCTTCAGGAGTTCCAGAGAAAACAGGGAGTGGATCGAGCGGTTGATTTTTTTCCAAAAGTGTATGTTTCGAGGACAAATTTGAATGGGGACTGCGACATTGTTGATGATAATGCAGTGTTGCTGATGGAGAATTTAACCATATCAGGTTAGTATTTGCTATATTATGTATTACACATACCCCAGTCAAACTGAAACATTCGACGTTTGACGGAAAGTTTTGAAACTTGGGAGAGATGTTCATTAAGGCCCATTGCGAAACGAAACATACTAAAAGTCCCCAACTTTATCTCTTACACTCGAGCCGCCATCTTGGAAAAATGGCGCTCCGTTTAAGTTTTTTGCTTATATCTTTTTAACCATTAGCGACGTCGAAACTATATTTATATAAAAAATAAAGTTTATAAATTCTCTACAAAAAATGTGTCTATTATTATACTCTTTAGAGATACGAAAGTATATTGCATATTGCATAAAAATTGTAAATATCGTTCGTAGAGAAAAAAAAATTACATATCGTGTTGTCATAGAATTCGTAACAACTTTTAAAATGTCCGTCATGAGTGCTCCGTCTTTCTATCGCCCGTTCGTCTGTCCGTGTGCCTCTCCGTCCATCATGTCTCCCTTAAGCTAAATAGCTTAAAAGAGAAAAGTCCGGTTTTATTGAAATTTGGACAATAAATTAGTGTTGGCTAGAGGAAGAACTTTAGAGAAGAAGAAGAAGAAGAATAAGAAGAAGACGAAGACGAAGACGAAGAAGTTTTTGAAAAAAATTGATCAGTAAATAAAAAGCTTACGAATTTTATGAAAAAAATACACGTGAGGGTGTTGTAATCTTTGATAAAATTGGAGGTTTAAGTGCCATATTGCAATTTTAATGACAACACAATGTTTACAATTTTTGAAATGTGTCGATGAAATGCAATATACTCTTTGCTTTCGTATTTTCAAGGAGTATAATAATATAAACGAAAAAATTGCCCGTAACATTTTTTGTAGAGAATTTTATAAGCTTTATTTTTTATATAAACATAATTTCGATGCCGCTAATGATTGGAGAGATACAGGCCCCCCACATCAAATTATGGGCCCCGGTACCAAATCCACTGGCGGGCCCCCGTGCCTAATAATTGATGAGCGGGAAAAAAAATTTTTGTCAAAAGCTCTGGCGGGCCCCCCGCTACGGGCCCCTCGGAAGTAAAAAAGATTTAAACGGACCCTCATTTTTCCAAGACGCGTAGGCGCAAGATATAGAGTTGGGGACTTTTAGTACTTTTAACAGTGGGCCTTAATGAACATCTTTGCCAAGTTTCAAAACTTTATCAGATTTTTCCCTCTAATTTTCTCTATTTGACTGGAGTAACAGTATTTCTCAAAATTAACGGGCCCCTCGGAAGAAAAAAAAATTAAACGGACCCTCATTTTTCCAAGATGTCGGCATAGGCGCAAGAGATAAAGTTGGGAACTTTTAGTATGTTTAACAGTGGGCCTTAATGAACATCTTTGCCAAGTTTCAAAACTTTATCAGATTTTTCTCTCTAATTTTCTCTATTTGACTGGAGTAACAGTATTTCTCAAAATTAACGCATGTTATCTTGAAGATAAATTCAACAAATTGAAGATAGTGCTTAGAGAAATAGAATATTGAACAACTGAAACATTACACTACTACGAGTCATGTAACTGAAGTTTCAAAATAAAAAGTTGCAGAAGTGTCTCAGAGTTACAGAAAATATTATTTCCGACCTCTGCAGTTTCCGGATGCCACCTTTAAAGCATCGAGAATATACAAAAACGAGGATTTTTTGAATATGCGAATTTGTTTTGAACAAATGAGCCATAACACGAAAGCAATTTTTTACATATTTATTATGCATGCTTTGAACTTATATACAGTATGTCCCAGGATAGATGTAACAAGAGGTGTAATGGACCAAAAATTTTGGAATTTTGGAATGGTATTTGGGGATTGAGTCCTGCTTGTTGTAAAACTAAAGTATACCAAAAATGACTTGATTTGGTGTTCTACAGGGTGTTTTATAAGCAATGTTATAAAAATCACCACTAATAAAGTACCTTTATTTTTCAAAATATGAAAAAACTCCACTAAGAAAAGTTATTTAGAATGCAATTTTATACCTCTGTACCAAATTTCAGAAATATAAAATTATTTTTTTGAAACTTCCCATTTTTTGTGAATTAAGAGTTGAATTCATATTTAAAGTTGTGTAGGAGCAAATGTTAATCATCCACTGCTTTTCTCATAGCCTACTTTTAGCTTCTACATAACTTTAAATATTAATACACAAAAAATAGTTTCTATGTAGTTTTAATTGAATGGTTCAAAATAAAATACTGATTTATTGAAAAAATGGGAAGTTTTCAAAAAATTATTTTATATTCCTGAAATTTGGTATAGAGATATAAAATTGTATTTTAAATAACTTTTCTTAGTGGAATTTTTTCATATTTTGAAAAATAAAGGTACTTTATTAGTGGTGATTTTTACAACTTTGCTTATAAAACACCCTGTAGAACACCAAATAAAGTCATTTTTGGTATACTTTAATTTTACAACAAGCAGGACTCAATCCCCAAATACCATTCCAAAATTCCAAAATATTTGGTCCATTACACCTCTTGTTACATCTATCCTGGGACTCACTGTATATAAAATATTTCTTTTCCAACTCCTAAATTCCTAAAAATTACCCTTAAAGTTAAACTTCAGTCATACAATATATGAATTTAAAAAATTTTGCTTTTTCTTGAGACCTAAGGTGGTTCTTAGCCTATCCTTAACAAACAAATTTAATTCAGACAGCACAAAAACGTGACCCAAAAAGCTTAAACGTTGGACGAATTATTAAAATATCTAAAATAAACGAAAATAGGCTATGCAAAATCATAAGAAATAAGTTATAGACAATACGTAGATAGATAGATAGTCCGATATTAAAATTATCATTTTATTTCAAAAATATAGCCATATACCACAAATGGATCTTTAATTTAAAGTTTTAATTTTTTGATAAAAAGTCACTCTTTATAAAAAAATTTCCTAGTTAAAAAAATACGATTTGTGTTAATACATTTTTTTAGGCCGTCAAAAATATGAACATTACCTAAGAGTAAACTACCTTTATTTTTCATTCTTAATGAAAATTGCATTTGAAAAAGTTGCTTAGAATGACTTTCTTAGTAACAATTAAAAATTTTATAAAAAAAAATGTTTCAAACAAAAAATTCTAAATGTTTAATTAAAAAATATTCTAATTACTAACTAAAGGTTCAATTAACAAAGTTTTGATTCAACAATGACATTGACACTTCAAAACCCTCGTAGGTATTTTGATTGTATTATTCCTTATATACAGGAAGATAAATAAACTGAGGCATTGGAAAAAAATCGTTTAGACAAGAATTAATTTAAATTTAAAAAAGACTGAAATTTTACAAATTAATACTGAAATATAATTGTTTAAATAAATTATAATTATTTAAACAATTTGAAAATCATTAAAATATTAACACAAGCTAGAATCTGACTAATTAATAATAATTTGTGCAAGAAAATTGCAAATAAACAATAATAAGCGTCAAAAATACGCAATTTTTTACCTTTATGGGGTTATTTTTGAGGCATTATAAAAGGGTTTTAATTCTTAATTTAAAAAGAAATTATTATTTCGTATTCTCTGGACAATTCTGAAAAAGGTACTTGTATGCCACTTTTAATTTATTTACTATATTTTCACGGGTCCATTGCAAATTTACGAAAAAATGTATGTCTTTCGCTGTCAAAAATACACGAGAAATTTCATGGCCTCGTAGTGTTGTATTAACAGATTTAATTCATATCTGGAGAGCATTTTTTGGTATTTCAAAAAAAAAATTGGGGGTGAGAGAAAAAATTAAACTTGATGTTTTGAGGCAACCTAATTCACACTCTACTGCTTTCTAACTCGTACATAATCGAATTAAACCAAATCTGTAGTCGAAAGTTCACCAATCAACATATAGAGAAACTAAAATATTATAAAACAAAAACAATTTTCTATACAAAAAAAAAATGGGTATTTACGTAAAACTTCCTCCTGTTTTGCGTCTTTTATTTATACATTATTTTTTTTGTTGGATGATATTGCATATTTTTTATATTAAAATTATATAAGATTTTTTTCTGACAATACTTTTCACATATCATTCCTCTGTGGTGTCTGTTTTAAAGTGACCACCCTATATATTTTTCACTAAAAGTATGTCAAGTGTCTTCCAAAATAATTATGTCAATTACAGTCCAAATATTATTTCCACCATAGTTTCTTAATTAATTATTTTTTAGAGTGACCACTCTGTATATTCTTCACATTTTTTTCCCTTGACAATTATGTTAACTATATGCAAAATATTATCGTCCTCCGTCACATTTTTCATATTTTTTTTTTAGGTTGATCACCCTTTACATGTTTTCATATTTTTATCCTTTGACAGTTATGTTAACTACATGCGAAATATTGTCCTCCGTCACATTTTTTTCATTATTTCTTTTAGGGTGACCACCCTGTATTTCACTTTTCTTCTTTGACAGTTGAGTTAGCTGTATGCGAAATATTTCCCCCCTTCGCATTTTTTTCATAATTTTCTAAGAGTGACCACCATATATATTTTTCTTCCTTGACAGTTGTGTTAACCACATGCCAAATATTACTGTCTTCCGTCACATTTTTTTCTTTGATTAATTTTTAGGCGTCCACCCTGCATATTTGTCACTGGAAGTATATCCCCGTTCTTCGTTGGCTACCTACCAAATATTATTTTAATATTAATATTATTTTTCTCTGCTAAACGCCAAGAGATAGACATACACCAGACAGGTAGACTGATGGAATTGAATAACTTTAATTTTCGTAATCTACACAATCTGAAACGTGAAAATCCGAAACACCCTCGGAGGGTGATTTTTTCACCATTGCAATACTTCCCTTCGGTAAGCGAGGAAGTAAAAATATATAGACACTTCTTTCCTTATATTCGGCGGTATATCCTGCCGCTTAATTACTTTTGTGTAATTGGCTTGGAAAAAATTTCACTTGATACAAGAATAATACTAGATATTCTTTATCATATACATACACACATACACATGCAAATTAGATGCATAAACGAAGGCTAAAGTCAGTTGGAAAATTATTTAAAAAAAGGCCGACAAAGCACCAACGTTTGATCTGTGTCAATGTCAAAGTACCGCCGCGGTAAAGATCAACATCGCTTTCTCAATTGATATTAGCAATACCCATTATTATTTTTTTTTTCATTCTGTTAATTCTGTTCCACATGGTCACCATGATACTAAGAAATATAAGATATGCTCGGTACGAGTACCAGCTTTAGACCTGCTGTGCGCATAGCGTCACCCTCTAGTCAACTTCAAATAGAGCCCGCGCCCGCGACAGTCCCGTGTCCAATATCTACCTAAAAATACATCGAAAACCGTAATATAAGACCTAGAAAGCTGATTGCAGGCAATTTTACTTTTTAATATCATAGAATTCTGACTGCTTCTGTCAGCACTTTTCATTTTGCATAAGGCCGTTGTGGATTTAAATGTTTGTGAAAACACCTCCAAAATAATTGATGCAAGCACGTATGATCTTTTGCACTGTTGATTTTTCAACGTGTAAGCTATTTATTTTGTTTTTATTTAATATTAAATTTTAATTCATTTAATTAAACGCAATAAATAGTAGTAGTAAATAATGTACTACTTTAATTAGTTTAATTATGATACAGTGCATTTATCTAACGTTATTCAGGAAAATAGACAAACAGTCAAGAATGAAAAATATTTTTTCTGTTATTTCGAAATAAATTGCCGGATTCTTTAATGTTTCTATTATGAAAAACATTTTGCATCTGCAAAATACTGTTTTCGCAGTATGACTTAATTCAATAGCGCAGGATATATCAATGTGTTCTCTCATGGTAATTATTACAAATATTTAATAACCCTCTATATTGATTTGCTGAAAAATCTCAAGAAAATCTGAATTCGATTTCATTAAACAACACTAAGGTACGTTATTTCTCACACCGCATTCTCTGCGCTGCTTATCGTTCGCGAGGGCGTTCCGTATACTTAATTGCAATTTTCTCGAAAACTGTTAGTCCTAGAAAAAAAAGTTTCAAATAAAAAAGTTAGCTCCATCCTTTATCTTCATACGTCCTCAATATACTTGGTATCTAATTCGAAAGATAAAAAAGTTTCTCGCTTGTCATATTCGAGCCTGTAAAATTTCACAGTTTATCGACATGGTCTTATTTTCTTTACTTATTAAAATTTTACCTTCATATTAACACATTTTCTTAACAGATATAGAGTCATGACGTAGTAAAAATTTGAGATTAATTCGTTGGCCCGTTTCTGAGTTAGGGCAAGTTAAACGAAAGAATAATTGTATCTATCATTTTACAATTTTCTCACATTTTTGGTTCTATCTTTTGTCTCGATCAACCAAAAGAATCGTAATTTCTTATTTCATTGAGGGATAAGCTTCCAAACACTTCGGTTAAGGTAATTCTAATTTACGTCTAAAATAAAAATTGACCGCTGAATTAGTTGACTTTTATGTGACGTAACAGCGGAGACTGCGGTAAGGGGAGGTATGCGTGAGAGCGTATCTTACTTTCTTAGTATCATGATGGTCACTACTATTTTTATTAGTCGTATATACCCATGGACAAATTTCTGGCATCATTCACTTGACATGATTTTGAAACTGATTTTTTTTCTAATGATTTCAATGTGGCCTCATCTTTTCTTCATATTTTTATTTTTGGTACACTTTTTTATCTTTGCTATTCAGATATAGATTATACCGGGCGGGAAAAAATCAAAAGTTTGTTTTTGGATGCCATTTTTTTGCTACTTAACCGATACGAATAAACTAAGCAATTTAGCAGACTACAAAACCTTCAAAATGGCAGACATGAAAAAACCAAAATGGTGGACACCTCCAAAAATCGGGATTTTTCTATACCCATTCTTTATGTTTTATCTAATGACATATATTCTACGAGAATGGTACTTTCTCTTTTTTGTCTACCTTTGAGGTTATGCATAGGATTCAAAAAATTTTTAGCTTTTCCTCTTTAAAATAAACTTTCGAATGGTCATCTACGATGTTTTCTCGCAAAGTTATAACCATTTTAACGTGACCTGAATTTGAAACCATGATCCCCTACAACTCAACAATCTTAATCAAACGTTTGTTTAAGATTGTTGGGTTATCCCTTCTGTTGTGTTAAATCTTGATTCGTTTAGAGTCGTTTGGTTAAGATTGTTGGTTGTAGGGATCATGGTTACAAATTCATGTCACCTTAATAGTGCGGTTGGATAGCATTAAAAATCAAAAAAATATTTCAGTGCTGGCGGTGAACGTGCCCTTTTGGATATAGAATATAGATACTATATATACCGAAGATGAAAAATCGCCCCAGACCGCAAAAATTTCGGACTCCCCACCACCGGTAATGACGTCATGAAATGGGGGGTCGAGAAACTGGTTTTAGGCATAGACTGATTCACTTAAACGCCATATTTTTTAATAAAACCCACTTTTAAATATGTCTTGTATACTAAAACATGGTGTCTGTAATGTTTTTTATTATTATTTTTTAATATGGTGACAAAAATTTTACATTTTACCGTGCGTGTAATTGCCCATTAGGTATGTACATTCACGTAGCGCGAGAGATATGACAACACAGCGCAGTAAACTACGTCCGTCAGCGGAGTATCCCAGCTCTTAGTAATTTCATTTCAGCCAGCTGGCACACGCGATGTTGTAATTCTTACTCCCTATGCCTAGCCCGCCACTACACACACGGTATCTGCACATTCGTGTTTGGTATCAATGTTTGTTCTTGTGGTCAATAAATTCAGTGGTTGTAGTCAAATTTTGCTGAGATGGATCTGTAAAGAAATAGTTGCCCCTCCCCCTTAAGTCTTCCATCCTTTGAGTCAAGAAAAAAAACAAAAAAGTTTGCGTAACCATTTTAATAAGAAATTGTTTTACATCTAAAAAAGAAAATATTTACAACTAATAATTTTGAGAACAATGTCCATCCTATGCGCACAATTGCGTACACTGAAGACCGTTCCTGACGCATTTGCACACAGAACACCTTTGTTTGCAGCTACAGGCACTTAGTTCTTCACAGCTTTTTGCGACATCGGGAATAGTAGACCATAATGGCTGAAACCCGTCATTAGTTTTTTCCCATCCGCAAGTATCGAGCGAAGGAGTTTGATAGTTTTTTTCCAGACAGTGCTTCCATATAAGGGCTTGAAGAGTGGCTCGCTTGATATGCTGAAGTAAAGTATTTTGCGTTGGAGGTATATTCTCAATTGGTCTACTTTTTTTAATGAAAAGGAAACGTCTACACTCATTAACTGTGTTTAAGGGAGATGTTACATCATGCAAAAGAATCACACATCGTTGCACGGTACGCATGATATCTTCATCAGGGTGTCTTCCCATTAGCAGTTCCTCAAAAGCGGAATTAATATTAGGATCTGCCATTCATATCTTCCAAGCTCATTTCTTGCCTACTCCACAAAATGAAGACACGGTACCGCAACCTATTGCAGAATGAAATATCGACAAAAAGCTACAGATCTCCTGTGATAAATGAGAACATAGGTTATGGATGCCTATTAACCTACGCTTTTTCCCAGTTCCAAAATCAATCCAGAGTTGTTGAATATTTTCAAAATTTGAAGGCAGATGCTGCAATGACCACAACATCCGAATCTACCGTTCGAATGCTAACGCAGTTGTGGCCATTATCAGCTGCATGCTTAGCATGAAGAAGGAGGCGTCCATCCGCTTCTTCATGCCATGAGGGTGAAATAGCTGATAGATCTAACTCTGATGAAGACGATATTGCTCTTTTCTCAAGAGTACAGATTATTGTTTTTCCTTCAAAATGTTCGTTTATTAGCTGTTCTGCCATGAAAGTAAACAACTGTTTTTTGTTTTCATCTACTCGTTAAAATCCGTTATATTTTTGTGGAATTATTGTGGAAGGTGTAACTCGTATGTGCACTCCCACTCCTCTTGATTGGCGTGTGTCAGCTTTCAAGAATCAGAGCAAAACTTATCAAATACTAAATCAATTCGTTGTAAATTTTGGACTAACCGACAAATGTAGGGCTTAAATATATTGTTATAATATTCCAAAAACGTTTTCACATTTCTTGGAACTAGTAAATGGACATTAACCGCACCGCCCAGTACCAATTTTTGCGGAAACTTCACGGTGTACAACATGAAACACAAATACTGACAAATACTTTGGTATTCTGTTTTTACTGCTAAACACTAAAACGCTGCAATTCCACGCTGGACTAAAAACTTTGCAGCTCTGTATATATACGTAAACACGCTATAAATACTACAACAGATATCCCGGTATATATTTAAGTATATAAAACATATTTAATATTGAATTTTACTAAAATATACGGTCCTTAAGTAAGTTAGTCTATGCCTATGCATAGTTTTTTGACCCTCAGTTTGATGACGTCATTACTGGTGATGGGGGATCCGAAAATGTTTTGATCTTTGATATATGTAGAAACTATATCCAAAAGGGCATGTTTGCCGCCAGCACTGAAATATTTTTATGCTATCCGATTCCACTATAAAATGACTATAACTTTGCGAGGAAACATCGTAGATGTCTATTCGAAAGCTTATTTATTGGTACCAAATGATGTATTTATTAAAAATGAGCTGAACATTTTTTTGAGTTCTATGCATAACCTCAAAAGTTGCCAAAAAAGGTATTTTTTAAGTACTTAACCTTAAATATTTTAAAATCCTGACGTGATGGGCCAATTCTGAGGCCAGATTCGGATTCAGCGCGAAGGATTACTTAGGAAATGACCCTCAGCTGCCCAACAGCATTCATGACCCCCTTTATTCGCAGACATGTGGATTATTGTTGGAGTGGAGTGTTGTTCGCCCAAAATGTTATATATTTAGTCCTCAAAATGAATCAATATTGTAATTAAAACGGGAGAATGGATAAAAACCGTTAAAAGAAAGTTATTTTTTTACAGGTCCTAACTAGAGATATGAAATTTTGTTTCGAAATTACATGTTCTACTAAAAAGTCAGTGAGAGCATGTCTCTTTTATAATATGTGCAAAGAAAGCATGCAAAGTTCGGATTCATCGAATTTAAATGCATATATTGCCAAAATAATAAAAGATGTCGCTAATTTCCTTCTTATATGAAATTTAATTTTCTACAACTTTGTTCCAATAGTTTTTCCACAGCTCTTACCATTTTGGCAGCGTTTTCACTTCATTGCTTTATATGTGCATAGAGATTGGCAGCCATATTGGATCTGCCATTTCGACTTTTTCAATTTTTTAAGCTCATCAAGAAGTACCTAAACAATTCACTGGACAGATAAATAAAGGTAAAACCAGTTAAAAAGCAATATAACTGCTTATCCGCATGATTTGATAGGGTGTTTCCAGACATCCTACGAACTTGAAATTTTGCAAGTAGAGAGAAAATTAGTAAAAATTGAAAAATTCAAAACGGCCGCCCCAATATGGCGGCCTGAAGTTGAGTAAACCTTTAAGGAACTTCCAATCTTGAATAATTTATAGATGGTTCTTATTAGAATAGTTTAGTTTTTCCTAATAAAAATTGGATGAGGATTGTTATTAATTATTCTTAACAAACCCGTAGTGGAATCAAAGTTGGTACACAAAAACCCAATCAACAAAAACCCTGGTGGGTTTTTGACAAATACTTTTTAGCAAAAACCCAAAAACCCATCTCACAAAAACTCAAACTTTATTCTGATGAAAAAATGTGAAAAAATATTAAATAAAGTAACTTTGATTGCTAAAAACATTAAAATAAAATTCAACGAGTCAACTACAAACTTAAAGTACTTAAACTTAAATCTAATAAACTCAAAATAGTTATTAAGTAATAAGTAATTAAGGTTCAGTTATTACTTAATTACTTATTACTTACGTCTCTACTGCTTTTTGAAAAATCAAGGAATGAATTATGAATAATCCTCACTTCAACCAAACGAGGCACCACAAGGAAATCAAGGAATAATAAAGAAACCCCCACTTAAACTTTAAAACTTTACAAGGGCACAATAATTTGGTAGGTTATTTTATGTTTAGTTTCTAGTTTTAAAGTCGCCAATCTAACCTGTAAAAATAACACGGCAAATTGCTTTGCTTCGATTTCTATTCCAGTCCAGACGGTGCGGCAAGTAACAATGCTCGATGAAAGTACAAAAACACAAAACCCGCAAAAAAACACTACACAGGGTTTTCCAATAAAAACCCGCGTTTTTTGCCATTCTTGAGAGGAATACGGGTATTTTGTTAGTCAACAAATAAAACACTAGATTTTTGAGACGCTTGCCCTGTCTCTCTTTCTAAAATGATGATAAATGGCCTAATAGACCATTTTGATTGAGTGGTCAAACTTATCAATAGCTGAAACTCCTAAATAAAAATTCGCACCTACTAATTTGTTATTTTTTAGGTTACAGAAACATAGACCGCATGATAGGATTCGACTTTGCAACAACAAAATCCATCCTCAGAGACTTGGCTGCGTTCCACGCAATTCCGCTGGCGTTGAAACGTTTAGATCCTGAACGCTTTCAGAAGGAAATTCAGCCTTACCTCGGAGGATTTAAACTACCATCGGAAGCGTTGGCCGGAAATGGAGAAAAACCTCAAGATCCAGATGCAGCACTAACAGAAGTGCTTGCGGAGTTTGATGAGTTTTTACCTCTCCTACCATTATTGAGGAAAAATCTAAAATTTAAAGAATTTGGAAGCGAACCAAATTGGCTATATTCAACAATATATCATGGGGACATGTGGGTAAACAATATCATGACCAAATTTGAAGACGGGGCACCAGTGAAAAATAAATTCGTCGATTTTCAAATGTGCACACATAATTCCCTTGCAAAAGATTTGTTCTTCTTCTTGTGGACTAGCGTGCAGCAAGAAATTTTGGAAAAAGAGCTTGACAGTTTAATAAGATTCTATTATGAATATTTCGTTGAAAATCTGAAGCAGCTAAAATGTGACACTACCCCATTTACCCTTCATACATTTCTGGATGAATTCACGGCAGCCAGCAAATCTGAATTCGGACACACAATGGGTATGATTTTTTTAGTTATTTTTGCGAGAAAGGGCGGCCGTAATGGTGAAGATTCATCTGAACCTCCATTATTTTTTATAAAGAAAGAAGACGTAACTCCAGAGGCAAAGGCAAGAGCATTGTATATGACAAAAGTGTGCGAAGAGAGGGGGTGGCTCCTTTAATATAATTGTTTTCAATATATATTTAAATAAATTAAAAGTTATTTTAGTTATTAGTACTTTTAGTTCAAGCATTTTGACTAAATCCAAATGATATCTAAGGACTTTACTCCTCACAAGTTGCTGTCATAAAAATATAACTATTTCAGACCATACTTAGTGTGAAGTATGTACCCCCTTTTTATTTCTGGATAAAAAAGTTATTAATAATACTAGCATCAAAACTAGAGGAAGATGACAGCTACCTGTGAAGACTAATGTCAGACATAAATATACAGAGTGATTTACCCCAACACGCGGAAAATAAAATGGTGTACTAGTATTCCATGTGGGAAAACCCCTGCAAAATTTTATGGTAATCCGAGGTAATTTAGTATATTTCCTAGCATTAAAACTTACGCTACTGTTATTGTCTAGGTCAGTGCATAATGCAATGAACGACGCACCTGGAACGGATTCGTCCTTCAAATAAAACTCAAGGCAAATCGAATTTGGCCAACACGCAATCGTGACTGGTATCTGTCTCTTTCTATCTTATTACGAACTTCAACGAACGGGGCCGTTGCAGGTACGTAGTATAAGAGTTTACTGACACAGAGTTAGTGTGTTTATTGTCTTCCCGACAGTTGGAGCGTTCCGTTAAATTTTAAATTGTATTCGTAGATCGACACCTTTCAATATGCCATTCTGTACTTAAAACAGTGCATTGAACGTAATGCACAATACATTTCCTTTGACTTTTCATTACTTTTCTGCTGTGCTGAGTTCCCCAGTTCTACAAAAATTATTTAAATTTTTGTAGTCTTTGTTATATGATTAAATCCAAAAAGACACTTCTAACCCCGCCAGCTTTGCTGTCAGACGCAAGTTTGAAAAAGGGGAAGGGGAAGTGATATGGTTGCACCGTGTTACGTCAGATTGGTTGAAGTCATAGGCGGCGCATTTCTACAAAAAAATAAGGTAATTTTTTTGGTTATATGTGTTTAATTACTTCCACGTCCAGTGGAAGTATAGTAACGACAAAAAAATTTTTAAAATTTTTTATTGTCCAAATAGGCTTAAAATGTCATGAAACGTCGAGATTTTAAGTTTGAGCGAAAACAAAATGTCTGTCTGTCTGTCTGTCGGTCTGTCTGTCTGTAACTTTTTTTTGTGCGCACGTTTACTCTGGAACCGTTTAAGATATTGACTTGAAATTTGGTACACATATGTACTTTCACGAGATCTAGAACTAGATTATATTTTTATCTTGTTCCGTCGAAGGGATAGGGGGTAAATTGGGGTAAATTTGGGGTAAATGGGTAAATCAAGCACGTAAGAAACCATGAAATTGGTATTTAGTATATATAAGAGAAGCTAAGGTCTCAAAAAAATTTTTGGCATTAGCCACCCCCATTACCACCCCCACCTCCTTATTAAAGGGGATGAAAAAGAATTGTGATTGAGTGTATGTACAGGAACCAGAAACCTCAACATATTTTTTTTACTTCATCCACCCCCCATTACCACCCCCCTATCACCACCCCCACCCCACTACCGATGTGGGGAATCTTTTTATGGGTTTTTGGGGTAGAGGATTTCAAATATTATATTATTAAAGTTCCATAAACAATTATTTTCACATACAAAGTTTTTTCGTTGTGAGTGACTTGGATAGAGAATCTGGATGTGGAAGTAGTGATTCCTTGGGCAGCGGTTTTTTTCATTTTTTTAACTTCTTTCGGTGGGGACAACCTACTGATAAATTTTCCGCATGTTGTGGTAAATCACCCTGTATTATGCTTGCACTATTTATAATTTGTTAAAAAATAACACAATGTGATAAATATACATACAGGGTATCCATGAGTAATTGGTCACAGCAATGGGTGATAGACAACATTAAACTGATTTCAAAAGATTCCCATTCCCCTGGAGCCATTCGTTAATATACAGGGGATGTTGTAATTTTGGCCAAATTTTTTACACTGTTTTTTAAACGTTTTATCCAATCATTTAGAATTTGGCACACATGTTTGTGAATATCAGGTCTACCTGTGATAATACTGTTTTAAAAAAATGAGACCGTTCATTTTTTTAAAAATTGAGAAAAAATGCTTCTAGGATTCGATCAGTAAAATCATCCATAAAACTTAACCCGTTCAAGCACTTCTAGAGACAGATTGTGGAAAAAGGAGAAATGATTGAGAAACAATGACTGAAAAACTTGACTATGATTTTATGATTTTAATTTTACTTCCATATCCAATGGGAGTATAGTAACGACAAAAAAAAATTAAATTTTTTATTGTTCAAATAGATTTATAATGTCATCAAACGTCGAGATTTTAAGTTTGAGCAAAAAAAATTCTGTCTGTTGGTCTGTCTGTCTAACTTTTTTTTGTGCGCACGATTACTCTGGAACCGTTTAAGATATTGACTTGAAATTTGGTAGACGTATGTATTTTAACGAGATCTGGAACTAGATTATATTTTCATTTTATTCCGTTGAAGGGTTGGGGGGTGTAAATTGGGATACATGGGGGTAAATAGGTAAATCAAGCAGGTAAGAGTCCATAAAATTGGTATTTAGAATATACAAGAGAAGCTAATGTTTCAAAAAAATTTTTGGCATTAGCCACCCCCATTACTACCCCCACCCTTTTATAAAAGTTGGTGAAAAAAAAAATGTGATTTAGTGTGTGTACAAAATATTTTTTTACTTCATCCATCCCCACTACCACCCCCCTATCACTACCCCCACCTCACTACCGATGTGGGATATCATTTTATGGGTTTTTGGGGAAACCGATTTCAGTTATATTATTAAAGTTCCATAAACAATTATTTCCACATACAAAATTTTTTCGTTGTAAGAGACTTGGGTAGCTTATCTGGATGTGGAAGTAGTGATTCTTTGGGCAGCGGTTTTTTTTAGTGATAAGGGATCTGCCAACAGGTAGTTGCCAACATTGGACATTAAATAATAAGCAGTAAGTATAGCAGATAGTACAACCCAAAGCTTAATATTTAGTACGCAATGTCAAATGCTGACATAATTGGTATATACAAAAAGTAAATGACACAAAAAAATAAATTTAGTTTACACTGAAGAAAAACCAAGCAAGTGAAGGTAATAGGACTTTTGCTGTTTGAAATATACATATGCTGGATGTCAGAGTTCCTGACCTCATATGATACTGTTGTAGTCTTGATGACGAGGGCCCCCACAAGTGGGGGTCAGTAGGTACCGTGGTCCGTTTAGACTAGTAAACGCAATCCTCGCTCATTAATTATGAGAACTGGACAACATTTTTTTTTCAAATTTGTTCCCCCCTTCACCGCTCATTAAAATTATTGAGCGCGGGGCCCGCCAGATTTTGGGATTTTTTTTTATTTCTACCCCCACCCCCCGCCGCTCATCAATTACTAGGCGCGGGGGCCCGCCAGTGAATTTGGTACCGGGGCCCATGATTTGATGTGAGGGGCCTGTAGATGACACAATTAACTTTAACTTTATGTATGATGATGTATTATCATAAAATATACACACGTATATTTTATGATTTGCTTTATAGACTGGCGGTACATGACCAGTCAGGTGCAACGTTTTTAAAATGCATGCCAATCATATATATGAATGAAATTACCATGAATATGCCAGAAATGCAAATTTTAGGCAGTCGTCGCGTGCACAAGGGGGTGCAAATCGGTTTTTTTTGTGTCTTTTTTTTGGGTTTTATTTTTTTATTTTTTTTAATGGATTCCAATAGTGCCAAACGAAAAGCCTTCAAAAAAAATCCAAAATCAAAATCATCCAAAATGAAGAACACCAAAAAATTTTACGATTTAATGTGCACATTAACAGTTGTTTTGAGCGCGGAAACTGCATGCCAATGAATTTCCGCTGGATTTTTTTTCACGGCTTTTCGTTTGGCACTATTGGCATCCATTAAAAAAAATAAAAAAATAAAACCCAAAAAAAAGACACAAAAAAAACCGATTTGCACCCCCTTGTGCACGCGACGACTGCCTAAAATTTGCATTTCTGACATATTCATGGTAATTTCATTCATATATATGCTTGGCATGCATTTTAAAAACGTTGCACCTGACTGGTCATGTACCGCCAGTCTATTATAATAAGCTTGTTGTATGTGCCGTATATTTTAAATTAATTTATATATATTAATATAGTGTTATTAAAGAAGGGGCAAATCTGAGAAAACACTCATATTGGGCTTGACGTCATGTAACAGAAAACAATGACAAGAGTGTATCTCTGCGAACTGCGAGTGCAATGGTTCGAACATATAGTGGAGCGAAATCGACCTACACCGAAAAAAGGGATTTATTTTTGTCAAAATGTCCTGTCTAACATGCAAGATGCAGAAGAAATTACACCCGAAAAGCTTATCAACAAAAAGCAGAAAGCACAGATGTGGTTAATACTGGTGACAAAAAAAGGAAGACCGTTGAAAGCCCAAAACGTTGTATAATTTGCAATAAAAATCGGGATACTAAAGGGTCCAGAAAATTGAAGCATGTGACAACATTTAATGTGCAAAATGAAATTTGGGCGAAAGCCAAGGAAAAAAATGATGAAAACCTTTTGTATAGAATACAAGGTTTTGGAGACTCTTATATCGACATGATTGCTAATGAAAATTCTTATCACAATGTGTGTACTTTAAATTATTTAAAAATAAAGGCTCTACACCCAATAAATTGGTAACTTTAACATTAAATGAAATGTTTCTAAATGTGTTGCCAAGTTTGGAAAATGCATTGCTTATTCGAAATACAGTTCTTACATTGCTGATATTAGGACCATGTTACAGAGAGGAGCAAGGATCAAGGTTATCAAACGTCGAGTGGTACCCAACCTATCTTCATTCAGACGAAATAATTAACAAATTGAAGCAACAATTTAATGATAAAGTGATGGTATTGCCCCGCAGCGTATGTTCTACAAAAATCGTTCTCAATGGAGTAGATTCTCAAAAAAATTCCCAATCGTCTTCCGATTCTGAAACAGTATTAGGTACGGTCCAAAATTAGCCTTATAAATTGCAAGCAAATGTATATAAGTTTGCAAAATACCTGAGAGCTGAACTCATGGCGTGGTAAAATGAAGATCCTGTAAATATTACTAAAACTTGTGCTTCCAATTTGATTCCTAAGTCAGTATATAATCTGTTTGCCAGGCGGGGCGTTTTGAAAGGCGAGAAACAAAGCCACGGTATAAAATAAGCCAACCCAATCTTTTATCTTGCGACGCGACGCGGCGGTCAAAGTGTTATATTGCAACACCGTTTACTTGAAAACTAAATAAGTTATCAAAAAAATCACCAAAATAAAAAAGTTTCTTTGGTTCTCTGGCTACAACTTTGTAGCTTACTATATACATCTATTTTTAAAAACAAAAAAGTTTTCTCGATCGAGTATTTGTTGCTGCATTTTTGACAAATTTCGTGTCACCAACTTTTAAAAAAAATTTTACTGGTGACACGTAATTTTTTTTGCAATTCTGTCATATCGGTCATCATAACAAAGGTCTAAATTGGCTCTCCTAAAAATTAAAAAATTTCCATAAAATTTGAGATTTTTCGGAAATTGCCGATTTTGACCAGTTTCGCAATTCCGGATTGTCTGGTGAATTCCAAAATCGGATCCGCCAGGTCGATTTACATAAGAATCATTCATCTTGGCTTCAATCGCCTCACTGCATGTATATGAAAATTTGCAAAAATAAAAAAGTTTGTCGCTTAGTCAAAATATAAGTACATTTTAGCAAATAATAGTCAAGTAATAAGTTCATTGTTTAAAGAAAATAATAAACAATTATCATAGAAACAAAAAGACCATTGGAAGCGTTTATTTGTATATCTGAATTTAAAAAAAAATCAGATCGATAGCTCAATTAGATTTGAAGATGGCAGTGTAATGTTAAAAAACACGATTTTTATAATCAATCAATTTCTCAAGTTTTTTTCGAAATAAAAAATATCTGTATAGCAAAAAAATATCGTAAACAGCCATTTCGTATGTAGAATTATTCACTTTATAAAAACTATAAGGTCTGGTCTGGCTCTACGCTGATTTTTTTATTATTTTATTTGGATTTATTAAAACTTTAACGTTGGATACCGCCTGCAAAAAAAATAAGAAAAAATCCTTTACGCACTGTGTGTTGTATTAAGTACTTAAATATTCTAAAAATACTAAAATTATATTTTGTGCAACAAGCCTATTCTGAGTCACCTTCTATTTATCTTTTAACAAGGATCAAACCGTTAAAACGCTCTTGCATTTAGATTATTCTGCACTATCTGAATTACTTTATTATTTTTTATAATCGAATGTCGTATTTTTATGTAAATGTACTTGAAAATATTATACAGTGTCCGCTATAAATTTGGCTACATATGGGGAAAATTTGTATTATTGAGATTTCTAAAAACTCGATTGGGGAGGGAGGTTCATTTATACATGTCCGACAACCAAAAAATACGTTTCGACACATGCTCTGTGAACATCGGTTTGGCGGGAATGTAAAAAATAGTTGACGGTGGTACGGAAAAATGGGTCAAATTGACAAAATTTTGAAAAATTTTATGAAGAAAAAGTGCTTAGAATCAACCAGATCTAAGAAAAAAACAAAAAAAAATTATTCCGTACCATTACTATGAAAAATCATGAATTTTTTTTTACTTGGAAATAGCTTTATTCAACAAAATTACATAAGGTTATATCAAAACTAATGAAATATTTGTGAAATAGACACTTTGCTGGAAATGAATTAAAAAAAAAAAAAACGTTCTAGTCGTGTTACTATCTATAGTCAACATTATGGCGAACACTGTCTAACATGAGTGGACATTTCTCATTTTAACGACACTTTTAAATAAAAATTACTCTCAATGTAGAGAGTGCAGGTAAAGTAAAAATAAACCTAATAGTATCCTTCCTTTAAAGATTTCCAATCGAGCAAACGGTAACAGTTAAAACGCAATATTTTCAGAGTATTTTCCGAACGTGAAAAAGTAGAAACATAAATAAAGGCCTCCACAATACCGGTCATACGTAACGTATACTATTCCGAACAATGAGAAATGAATCCAATTTTACGACGAATTTTGTTCAACGATAAAGGTTGGGCGCAAATATCGAGTTTTCAGAAGACATTGGGGCCAATAACTTACAAAAGCAAAGAGGAAATCGAAGGAAATCAATTTCTTTTACTAACTTGCCGTTTACAGATAAGATTCTTTTTGGTTATATTGCCATTGCATCGGGTGTCTATTGAATAAAAATTTACACAATGGATATTAGGTCAGTAAAATTTGTTCACGTAGAAGCAATTTTGTTTTACAATATAAATGTACTGACGACCTTTAGAGAATATGTAACGGTCATTTTTATTCATAGGCATAAAAGCCCTTAAATTACATTATTTCGTATTTTCCGTACATAAATTACCTATTTTGTTACCTCTTAAAAAATAAATTATCGCCGCTACTGTAAGATTCTAGAAGGTAACGTAACCGTCGCCTAGTTCTCGGCTCTACTGGTAAATATTTGAAAATAATGCCTTTCTTCCAATGAGAAACCATAGTTTAAATTCGCGGGTTTAAGGAGTGAGGTATTTCGACTACTAGTGGGGGAAGAGATAAATACCGAACCAAGCGGGAGACATATTGTTTTTGGACGTGAAATTCGTAAGATGAATAATCGTCCTAGTGTTAGAGGGTTGAGTCTTTATAAACCTTGATTTTATTACCTATATTTATGATTTGTTTAGTACAATTAACCATTTCTCGTCAATGGGAGTTTATTAAATGGTTATGTTTGTTTTTTTTAAGAGTGTAATCTAAAAATATTCTTTTGTGTGTACAATTGTACGTAAAAATAGTGTTTTAATGCTGTTCTGAGTCTACTTACACTGTAGTGCTCAATTCTGGAGGTGTGCTGTATTTAGAAGAAAGTGTATTCCATTTGACAGTCAACTTCAATGTAAGTAATCAAACTATTCTATATTTCAAAGGCAATCATCGCAAAAACTAACTCTTAAGTGCTAAGTGCGGCATTTCGAGATCGCGAGTGCCTAGTCCCGTTTAAAAAGACTGATAATGAAATTTCTCATTTAATAGTTATAAAACATTTTCTATGTTTCGTACCTTTTGTTTTTATATGTGCCTTGTAGCATGAAATGCTACATTTCATTTGTTATGTTATTTAACTTTAGTTACATATAGAGATTTGTTTTGATTCCTATAAAAATTACAATTTGTTTATTAGTATGATGTCATTTTACCTTTCTACTTAAGGACAAATCGTTGGCCAACTATGCATATATATTAATAATTTAGTTATCTATATATTTTGCAATATTATTTTGTGTATTGTGGCCTTTTGCCGACAAAAGAGTTTCTTTTTATGGTACCGTATCTGTGATTTATTGTGAGTACCTATCTTATAAATGTCTGTCTCTCTGTACCATTTTTTGCTCTGTTTGATTTTTGTGATCATACTCCAAGCACAAATTTTATTTGCTCACCCCTGATTTGTCAATTGCTCTACCATGTCTTTTTGCTTCATAATAAATTTGTTATTGTTAATTAGATATGTTTTATTTCAGCAGCCATAAAAATATAGTTTTTTAAAGATAGCCGGGCTTTGCTATTTGACATTTTTTTTAAAGATTTATAATTTGCTCTCTAGAAAATAACAAACGTTATAAACTGGCTTTGCCAACGTGGGACTACGTTCTAATTAAAAATTTTAATTGGAGAATAAAATTTGTGCTTTCGAAAAATAATTTTTTATTTAGGTTACCTATTTGTGATTTTTGTGTATATGTATTTAAAGGTTATGTTCTGTTTTTGTGTAAAGGAATTGTATTGCTCAAAGTTAAAAAAGCAAACATAATCGTGTCGTGAAAAATTTTGTCTTTTGGGCTGGAGTATTCGGTTTTAAATTTCGGTATAGATAAATATTGTTTATAGTAAAATATAGAAAATACAAAAATGGAGCCTAATGATTTGCTAACTCCAGAAATAAATTTTGAGTTACTTTCTCGTGGTATTAAACCTGAGGAAACACATATTTTACGTAGGGCACAATTAAGGGGTGCGCTAGCAAAAGAAAAAGAGGGTTTTAAGTATCCTGTAATAAATAATTTCGAATTTGATAATGAAATTTTGGAAATAAATGATACGTTGACAAAATTAACCACTTTGGTAACGCGTAAAGATCAAATATTGTCCGACTTAGAAATTCGCCGGATTGATTCACGATTAGCTCAGGTGCAGAGGCGTTGCACATTTTTACATCCAATTAGTGAGGCTGAGAAAAGTGAATTAAATAAAATTGAGGATTCGTTATTAATAATAATAGGCCTTTTTCTAGAATTAAAAGAAAATAGTTTACCTACTCCAGTGGCGTCCTCCACAATGGGAGCGTCAAATGTCTTAGACACATCTACCTATACTGTAGTTGCTAAACCTATAGCTATTAATAAATGGGGAGTTAAATTTTCTGGACTTTCATCCAAAGAAAGTGTTATGTCATTTTTAGAGAAAGTACAAGGGCTTTGTGAAGCTAGACATGTTAGTAAAGAGGCTTTGTTTACTTCGGCGATTGACTTATTCACAGGTTCGGCTTTATTATGGTATAGGAATATTAAAAAATATGTTCATACGTGGGCTGAGTTAATAACCTGTCTAAAACGTGATTTTTTACCGGTAGATTATGAGGAAGATTTATTATCCGAAATAAGAGCTAGAACTCAGGGTCCTTCTGAAAATGTTATCTTTTTTATAATTGCCATGGAAGCTTTATTTAATCGGCTTACTATACCTCGTACAGAACAAGAGATCATTAAACAAATACGTCGTAATTTACATCCCTATTTTTCGGAAAAACTAGTACTTTGGGAAACAAATTCGTTAAGTGATTTAAAAGAAAAATGTCGAAAAATACAAGAGCTTAAAATTAGAAATGAGCGATATCGCCCGCCTCCATCTAAAAAGCAAAATCTTTTAGAACCCGATTTAGCGTGTTTTTCAGAAGAAAATTTCTCTTCTATTTCTAAGTTTGTTGATTCGTCTAAATTAGTAAATTTTACTTCAAAACGCGCAAAGAAGCGTCGTGCCGAATCTTACAGTTTCGAACTAGCATCCGATCCCGTTATGTTTAATGAGTATGATACTTGTAATTTCGAGCAGTCTTCCGAAACTAAATATGAAACAGAATCGGGCAGCAAAGAGTGCTGTATTTCTACAGATTTCGTCCCTAAAAATAGTTACATTAGTACCTTACAAGCCAAAAGAAAATGTTCCCAGAGTGACAAGCCCATCAGGCAACAAAAAGTAAAATTTAATGAGAGTAAAATTATCATTCCTGATCAAGAGGATTCTCTTTTTCCCTTTATTTTCTATCCCTCATTACCAGAAGGTTCTCAGTTGCAGTTTTCCGAAATTGATTCTGATTTATTTTCATTACCTGATTTCTTTTCATTGGCTCATTGCGTTTCCGCTGATTTTCGTATGGGTCAAGGTATAGCAGTACGATTTCGTGATACGTTTCAATCTAGAGATTTACTTTTAGCACAACAACAAGGCCCTGGTGGTTTGGCGTACTTGGTTGATGCTAATCGTTTTATTTATTATCTGGTTACCAAAGAGAATTTTTTTGATAAGCCTACTTATGAGACTTTATATTTATCGTTTTGTCAGCTTAAGGAGCACATTATAAATAATGATGTAAAATTTTTAGCCATTCCAGCTTTAGGTTGTGGGTTGGATGGTTTGTCTTGGTCTTACGTTAAATCTTTATTATTTTTGTGTTTTTCTGATTTGGATATTACCTTAGTAGTGTGTCATTTTAAAAAGCAAGTTTTAAGTAATATATCTACTTCTTCTTCTTCCTCGATAAAAGATCGCCCAAAATTAAATGATTCATATATGCCTACTGCTGAGGAATGGAATGATTGGTTGACTACAGTACGTAATTTTTATTTAAAGTCTGTATTATCTCCGATTTGTAATACTATGCCCGGTGATTCCCGTCCTTATCTCGAGGTCTATATAAATTCAGTTCCGGCTACTTGCTTATTGGATAGTGGTGCTTCTGACACAGTCATTGGTTGGGATGGGCTTGAATTTTTAGATGAAAATAAAATTCCTTATAAAATCAATAATTTACCCTTTGCTGTTACTACTGCCGATGGAGTCATCCAAGATGTATTGGGTGAAACCACTTTGTCGTTTAGTTTGGGAAATGTGACTAAAGCTATTAAATGTTTGGTTGTTCCTGCCATTAAGAATGCATTTACTTTGGGAGTTGATTTCGGAGCTGCTTTCAATATTTGTTTAAATTTTTCACAAAATACATGGTCTTTTGTTCCAGAAGGTAATATTCATTCAATAAATGCTATTCAACCTCGTGAATCTTTGTCTCCTGAGCAACAGAGTATATTGAATGAAACCATTCAACAATTTAAAAATTTGTCTTCTGATACTCTAGGTAGGACTACATTAGTGGAGCATTTTATTGATACTAGTGATGCTCGACCATTTAAGCAAAGACAGTATATGTTATCTCCGGCAATGCAAAAGCATTTACATAAAGAAGTAAATGATATGTTACGTTTAGGTGTAATACAACCTTCAAATTCTCCTTGGTCGTCTCCCATTTTATTGGTTAAAAAGAAAAATGGTGAATTACGTGCCTGTTTTGATGGTCGTAAATTAAATTCTGTTACCGTTAAGGATGCTTATCCGCTTCCGCAAATAGATTCTATTTTAAATCGTTTGCGTGATTCTCGTTACTTAACTTCCATAGATCTGCGTAAAGCATTTTGGCAAATTCCCTTAGAGAAATCGTCTCGTGAAAAGACAGCGTTTTGCGTACCTGGTATGGGTCTGTTTGAATTTGTGGTCATGCCTTTTGGCCTTTCTAATAGTCCACAAATGTTGCAACGAACTATGGAACGGGTTTTAGGTCCTGATTTATTAAATGGTTCTGCCTTCGTTTATCTAGACGATGTAATAATTGCTTCTTCGACTTTTGAGAGTCATATCGCTTCGTTAAAACTTCTTAGTGAACGCCTTGCTGCGGCTGGCTTCCGCATCAATCTAGATAAATGTGAGTTTTGTAGATCGTCTCTCTCTTTCCTTGGTTTCATAATTGATGAAAATGGACTTCGAACTGATCCGGATAAGGTTTCCGCCATCCTGAATTTTAAGACTCCTACTAATACAACGGAAATAAAACGTTTGATTGGTTTAGTTTCATATTACCGAAGATTTATTAAAGATTTTTCGACAGTGGCTGCGCCAATTACTTCTCTTTTGAAAGGACGAAAGAAAGGTCAGGCTATTGTTTGGACTGATGAGGCAGAAGTCGCCTTCACTGAAATTAAACATAGGATGACTACGGCTCCCGTTCTTGCGTCTCCAGATTTCACTCAACCTTTCTTCATTCAGACAGATGCATCCGATGTGGGTGTAGGCTCGGTAATTTTTCAGAAAATTAATGGTGCAGAGCATCCTATAGCTTTTGCTAGTCGAGCCTTAACATCTGCCGAACGTAAATATTCAGCCACCGAGCGTGAATTAATTGGAATCATACATGCTATTGAGAAATTTCGTGGATTTGTCGAAGGTACTAAGTTTACTGTAATTACAGATTGTTCTGCCTTGACTTGGCTACATCGCCTCAGAGAGCCAACTGGACGATTATCTCGTTGGTGTTTACGTCTATCTCAATTCGATTTTGATGTCCAACATAGGCCAGGTACTCAAAATGTAATTCCTGATGCTTTGTCCCGCAATGTGAGTTCCCTTGATATGACTTCTTTAAAACCTGATGCTTGGTATTTAACTATGATCGCTAAGGTTAATAATTTTCCTGATAAATATCCCGATTTTAAGGTTGTTAATAACTGCCTGTATAAACACTTACCTTCGATTTTACCTAACAATTCTAATGTGCCTGATTGGAAATTAATTGTCCCTACCGATAATCGTCTACAAATTTTACAGCAAATGCACGATTCTCCTACTGCTGCCCATTTAGGTATATCCAAAACTATGTCCAGAATAGTAGAATTTTACTACTGGCCGAGGCTAAGACAATCCGTAAGTAGATATGTTAAAAACTGTCAAATTTGCGCGTCACAAAAAAGTGAAAATGTTGCTCGTCCTGGTTTAATGGGTTCTGAAAAGAATATTAGTTTTCCTTTCCAGGCTATCTCTATGGATTTAATGGGCCCG
Source organism: Rutpela maculata (assembly GCA_936432065.2). NCBI lineage: Eukaryota > Metazoa > Arthropoda > Insecta > Coleoptera > Cerambycidae > Rutpela > Rutpela maculata. Next base: position 390,362,631 of record OW386285.2, read on the forward strand.
TTTCCAAAAAGTAAAAAAGGAAACCAGTATGTCTTTGTCGTTACCGACTATTTTACCAAATTTGTCCTAGTTCAACCTCTGCGTAAAGCCACTACGGCCCCCATAATCAAATTCCTTCGAGAACAAGTTTTTCTTATATTTGGTGTTCCTGAAATTGTTATTTTTGATAATGGATCACAATTTACCTCTAAAGAATTTGAGAAATTTTTGAAGTCTTTTTCTATCCCTAAAATTTGGTTTAATGCTAGGTACCATCCCCAAGTAAACCCAACAGAACGAGTCAATAGAGTCTTAAAAACGGCAATTTCTTCTTACATTACCGACAATCAAAATGTTTGGGACGAAAAACTTCCTGAAATAGCACAAGCATTGCGTTTGGCCAAACATGACACTACCGACATCTCCCCTGCCTATCTTGTCTTTGGCAGACATGTCCCAGTTTCCGGTGATTTCTACTCGTCTTCCGCGACTTCAAATGATTTTGAAGTTCAAAACAATTTATTTTGGGCAAAAGAAATGTCTATGTTGCCTGAACTGTATACGGAGGTTAAAGAACGTTTGCATAAGGCATATGAAAAAAATGCCAAATATTACAATTTGCGTAAACGTCCTTTACGTTTTGAATTAGGTGATACAGTTTGGAAACGTACACATTATTTATCTGATGCCTCTAAAAATTTCACTAAGAAATTGGCACCTAAATATGTCCCTTGTATGGTTACTCAAGTTATTTCCCCCTTGGTCTACGAATTGGTAGATATGTATGGTAAACCCCTTGGTCGTTGGCATATTAAAGACTTGAAACCAAATCAATGTGATTTCGAAGAGGAATCCTCTTAAATTTTTGTCTTAATTAGTCCCTTTCTTTATTCATTTTCTAAGTGAAATTCACTTTCTCTTTTTAGTAGTCCCATTTTAAAGAAATTATGTCTTGAGTCTGTTTCGTTCCCTTCTGGTTGGTATTTCTCCTCAAAATACCTGGCGCCCTTCAAAATTAAAATTGATTTTATGAGTTCATTGTCTTAGTATTATTTAAATGTTCTCTTTCCTTAAGTCTTTAAACATGTTTGTTACCTTACCTTTCCGATTCGCTCTGTGCCAGTACGGAGTTCTACTATTCTACATTACATTTTTGCGTAATTAAGATATTAGTCCAGAATTACCTTTTGTACGAATTTCATGGTGATATGTTTCATTACCTTACCTTTTGCCGTCTAAGTTTTGCTTAGTGCGGGTTACCTTGTTGTGCATTTGTTGTGGACAATTACCATTGTCATACGATTTCTTTTCGTGCATCATATTTACGTTTACCTTTATCTTTTCCTGGCTGAGATAATAAATAGCCTAGGAATGTTTGTTTTACTTTTACCTTTTCCTGGCTCAAAGAGTTGAGTGCAGAGTACCATGTAAGTCTTGGCTGACCTAAAGAGTTAGTTGCAAGCTAGGTGTAGCTAGTTTCATACTAGTTTATGTTTCGTTTTCCTTGCTAATAGACGTATTAGTAAGGTTTCTTTTCGTTTTTCCCGTCTAGCTAAGTCTAGTGGGATATTTTTTTGTTTAGGTTATTAGCTTAATGCTAATATTTTGCGTCAACTTGACTAGGAATATCTAGTTGAGGATACTTTGTTAATTAGCCAAGGCTAATATTTTTATATGTTTCAAGTTTAGTTTTTTGTGTAGTCTGGACTAGTTTCAACTAGGCCCAGACTAGTATGTGTTAGCGAATAGCTAACACATACATTTTTGATTTTTACTACGTGACATAATGTCCAGAAAAAAAAAAAATTTATACGCGATGCACTGGTGGTTGGTCCATTCTGACGGCGGTGCCAAGGGAAGTTTGAAAGGTGGGCAGTCTCTGTCTTTTCTCTTTCCTACATACCACCCTTGACCCCGGCGTAGTGTGCGTACCTCCATTCCTTAGTAACAGGGTCCGTATATTCTGGACATTGGGTTCGTTGGGGGCCTTATATAAAAATCCCTTCCCTTCATTTTGTTTATTTTCCCTTCCCTTTTCTATCTTCCCTTTTCCTTTGAATATCTGTATGATATTAGTTTAGGTATTAGTTAATAAGACATGGTTTATATAGACAGACTTATCTTCTATATATTATGAACATTTGGAGCTTGGCAAGCTGAGGAATTTGTTTAGAGTATTATAAATTTTAACCCTTCTCAGTTATTTAGTAGACCTTATCTATAAATTTTAAAAGTCAAAAATTTTATATTTACTCGTGGGTTCAACTGTGTCCATTGGTTCGTTTCCATTTTGGTTTGGTTCACTTTTGTTCAGCTTTATTTTTGAATAACGTTAATTGCATTCTCCTTCTTATTACTTTACCTTTTACTATACTTCCCTAACTATTTCCTTATTCCTTTTGTTTGAAGTATGTGTGAAATCCGAACGTTCGGTATTGATTGAGTTAATCCCTCTCTTTAGCTAAGTATGTTTTGATGTATGTGACACGAATGAAGTATGTTTGAAAATGCTAAAGAGATATTCCCTATTATTTTCCTATACCTCAGTTATTCCGGTCTCCATCCTTTTGGGAAGGATCCCGCTAGTAAGGAGAGGGAGAGTGTAACGGTCATTTTTATTCATAGGCATAAAAGCCCTTAAATTACATTATTTCGTATTTTCCGTACATAAATTACCTATTTTGTTACCTCTTAAAAAATAAATTATCGCCGCTACTGTAAGATTCTAGAAGGTAACGTAACCGTCGCCTAGTTCTCGGCTCTACTGGTAAATATTTGAAAATAATGCCTTTCTTCCAATGAGAAACCATAGTTTAAATTCGCGGGTTTAAGGAGTGAGGTATTTCGACTACTAGTGGGGGAAGAGATAAATACCGAACCAAGCGGGAGACATATTGTTTTTGGACGTGAAATTCGTAAGATGAATAATCGTCCTAGTGTTAGAGGGTTGAGTCTTTATAAACCTTGATTTTATTACCTATATTTATGATTTGTTTAGTACAATTAACCATTTCTCGTCAATGGGAGTTTATTAAATGGTTATGTTTGTTTTTTTTAAGAGTGTAATCTAAAAATATTCTTTTGTGTGTACAATTGTACGTAAAAATAGTGTTTTAATGCTGTTCTGAGTCTACTTACACTGTAGTGCTCAATTCTGGAGGTGTGCTGTATTTAGAAGAAAGTGTATTCCATTTGACAGTCAACTTCAATGTAAGTAATCAAACTATTCTATATTTCAAAGGCAATCATCGCAAAAACTAACTCTTAAGTGCTAAGTGCGGCATTTCGAGATCGCGAGTGCCTAGTCCCGTTTAAAAAGACTGATAATGAAATTTCTCATTTAATAGTTATAAAACATTTTCTATGTTTCGTACCTTTTGTTTTTATATGTGCCTTGTAGCATGAAATGCTACATTTCATTTGTTATGTTATTTAACTTTAGTTACATATAGAGATTTGTTTTGATTCCTATAAAAATTACAATTTGTTTATTAGTATGATGTCATTTTACCTTTCTACTTAAGGACAAATCGTTGGCCAACTATGCATATATATTAATAATTTAGTTATCTATATATTTTGCAATATTATTTTGTGTATTGTGGCCTTTTGCCGACAAAAGAGTTTCTTTTTATGGTACCGTATCTGTGATTTATTGTGAGTACCTATCTTATAAATGTCTGTCTCTCTGTACCATTTTTTGCTCTGTTTGATTTTTGTGATCATACTCCAAGCACAAATTTTATTTGCTCACCCCTGATTTGTCAATTGCTCTACCATGTCTTTTTGCTTCATAATAAATTTGTTATTGTTAATTAGATATGTTTTATTTCAGCAGCCATAAAAATATAGTTTTTTAAAGATAGCCGGGCTTTGCTATTTGACATTTTTTTTAAAGATTTATAATTTGCTCTCTAGAAAATAACAAACGTTATAAATATAAAGTATATAAACTGAATTATAGCCAAACAAGTAAAAAAGGGGCGTCGATAAGCTACCAAAAATGACCAGATCGAAAAAAAAATCAACGTTTTTAAATTTTCATTATACTATGGGAGCCCACCCTAACTGTACGTGCACCCCCGATCCTTGGGGACATTGTTTTTCATGAAGATTAAAGCCAAAGAAACAATTTTAGACATGTCCCCAAGAAAAAAAAAACTGGCTGTACTTTCAAAATTGCGTCCGTTTATATATAAAAAAAGAAATTGCAAAATATTGTTTTTGCCATTTAACACAAAAACTAAAAAAGATGGAGAAAAACTTTCTGCACAAAAAAACAAAGTGCATAAAATTTTCTAAAGTGAGCGTCAGTTGCCGCACCCGCGGTGGAGCTAATGGTGAGAGCATGTTAAAGTTGTAAAAAAAAATTATTCCTCGAGTATTTTCATACCGTGCCAAAATTTATGGGATGATTATTTATCATTTTCAACAAAAAAATAATAATCAGCTGTATAGAGGAGAGGGGATTATACGCCAGTCACATATCTGAACTATATTGAAAATGTTCAATTTTAAAGTCATTTTATACCTTATGAACTTTATGCAGCTGAATTTTTATACTTTTTAAATAATAAGGAAAATCGTCAGCTGTATTTATTATGAGGGAAAGACCGTCAGTCAGCGTCATAAACATGCTGCGCGCTCAGTGCATCTGAGAGTTGTACTGTCACTTTGACAAATGAACTGATTATATTTACACCCACATACATTCAACTAACGGCGATTTTTATTTTTGTTAACAATATAATTACTCTTTGTTTCAATTTCAGTCAGTATTACATCAATTTAACATAAGTTATGCCACTTTATGCTGTGAATAATTAGTTTTTAATAGATTTTTCATACTAATCAAGTTCGTGTCGGTTTTAAATTATATTATTATGTACTGTAGAACCAAGAAATCCTCAACTGCGAAAGTCCCACTACTCCTCTCAAGGATTTTTTTCTAAGCATCCAGGTAGATCAATTTAACATAAGTTTTTCTGTAAATGACTATTTAATAGATTTTTCATACTAATCAAGTTCGTGTCGGTTTTAAATTATATATAAAAATATTTATTCATAGAAAAACGATTAATCAGATTCTTTTAATACTATACATTTTAAATTTTTTATTTGTTAATAAATTCGAAAAATACACAAGAAAGCTCATCTTTGCTGGTAAATACATACATTTAAGAGGATAATTTAAATGATCATTAATTTAAATATAATGGGCATTGGCTTTGAGCATTATAATAAATATTTCCTTAATTAACAATCAAATCATGCATTTCAGAAAATTATTTTCCAATACAATAATTTACCGAGAACCTAATTATTAATTATAACACTATTAAATACTAACTCCCATTTAAAAAATCATTGATATTGAAAAAAAAATGTTTGTCAAAGTGACTATACAACGCTCAGATGCACAGAGCGCGCAGCATGTTTATGACGCTGACTGACGGTCTTTCCCCCATAATAAATACAGCTGTCGATTTTCTTTATTATTTAAAAAGTATAAAAATTCAGCTGCATAAAGTTCATAAGGTACAAAATGACTTTAAAATTGAACATTTTCAATATGGTTCAGATACGTGACTGACGTATAATCCCCTCTCTTCTATACAGCTGATTATTATTTTTTTGTTGAAAATGATCTAAACAATCATCCCATAAATTTTGGCACGGTATGAAAATACTTTAGGAATAATTTTTTTTAACAACTTTAACATGCTCTCACCATTAGCTCCACGGCTACCAGAGTAGCTGACGTTCAGATTGCTGATGTATTAGGGGAAAACCATTATTGTTATGATTTCCAGTCGGTATGAAATGACTTGTTAAAATCAGCGCTGCCTCCCGTACTAATACCATATATTCATAGATTTCAAAACTGCATATGGCACTCACATCAGAAGACCAAAACTAAAAGGTGCATTGTATGAACTTATATACCAACAAAATTTGTAAGATTGGCAAAAGCAACAAATTGTGTGCAAAATAAAAGATCAGAACTAAACGTCCAATAAATTTAAGACCAACAAGGCCCTGGGACAGAGTAACACACTTGCATGCCTTTTATTCAATATCGCACCAAATAAAGCTGTTAAATCAGGAGTACGATACTAAAAAAATCGACGCAAGTGCTGGCAGACGCAATGATGTAGATATTGTATCCCAGACTTTGCATAAAGCCACAGAGGCGTATTCAAGGGAAAGTAAAATATTTTAAAATTAAAAAAAAAAAAAAAAATCAGAAAATAGAAATTGAAATTCTCAAGATATTAAAAAATAAAAAATAATTATTTTCAACTACTATAAAATAAAATCTAATTTTCGATTTGTTTTTTGTGGCGAATTGATCGATCACAATCGGATAGAACCGTCGACAGTCGCGCGTCGTGTCGTCGCCCTACTACACCGCTTAGCTTACATGGCATTACCTCCCCCCAGAGCTGGGCAAGTACACGGATACTTTACTCGTATTTTGTACTCGAGTACTAAAATTACTCTTTTTTAATTATTCGTAAGTACTTTTTGGTTTAGAGAACTTAATACTCGTATTTGCAGCACATTCAAAATTACTCGTACAAAGTATTCGTCAAAAATTGTTACTTTTCACGAGTACTCAACCCCCTCTATTTCTCTGGTACAGTAGTCTCAGAGATTTAGTTTACTTTAGTGTGCAGTCATTAGTTTACCACTAAGGGCTCAGGTACTAACTAGTCAATTGTCATCTGTCGTCAGCTCAGCAGTGTATATTATATATATTTGATATTATACAGGGTGTCTCACTTTTTATTAGCATGACTTCATTAGGTAAAAAACCTAATTTTGAGAATAAAAGTGTCCATAATCATCGATCCTAAGATGCTTCGTTTCTGTGACACAGGGCATTGTATTTGTAAATACATTTTTGTTATTATTATTTTTTAAAATAACCGCTCGCAAAAAAATTCATATTGTTGCGAATGACTTCTTTGAGAGCAAATAATTCAATACTGAAAACCATTGATTGCCTATTATTACCAACTGAGAAGATACAAAGATGGAGAGATATTTACTATTCATGAAACTTAAGAAAAAATTATCGCCGAATTGAAATTTTGCAAATGTTTTCAAAAAATATTAAACAGCATTCAATTTCATTTAGAAAATGCCTTTTGCCAGAAATCGACAGGACGCATTGTTTTCAAGAAAAAGCGACAATACTGATTAGAAGCCAAATCATGATTTTACATTGTCTTATTTATTATTTAATTTAATTTTATTTACTTTCGGGATAACATTGAATGCCATTTCATATTTTTTGAAAATGTGTGGAAAATTTCAATTCGGCGATCATTTTTTATTATTAAAATAAATCATAAATACCCCTCTATTTTCGCCACCAGAAATAATATAATAGATAGGTGATGATTTTCAGTATTGAATTATTTGCTATGTAATACTAAGTCATTCGTAGCAATATCACAATTTTTTTATGAGTGAGATGTCCTATGCCTATGTTATAAATGACAATGTTTTTATTTTCTGTGAACAGAATGCCTAATGGTTATTTCGTTAAATTTGTTTTATTAAATAAAAGGTTTTATTTTATTTTAAACTTGACTGATTGTCTTTTTATCTGTTCTTATCTATATAGTTAAAAAGTTATATCTAAAGATTATGAAGAGAAAATATTAACTTATTTTAATGGTTAAGGGTACTCGTACTCGTTACTCGAAATTATGATGGTTTTGCGAGTATTACTCGTACTTATACTTTCTTATTAATAAAATACTTACGAGTATTGTACTCATAAGTAAAATGAATCGGGTACTCGTACTCGAATTTTTGCAAGTACTTTTTTTTGGTACTCGGCACAGCTCTGCCTCCCCCCCCCCCCGAAAAACGCCCAGGAAACGCCCTTGTAAAGCCAAGGAAACATTTTTAACATTTTTAGAGAGGCGGAGAAGAAAGAGTTAGCAGTGACTGAAGAAGAAACTAAAATAATGGCCTCAACACCTTGTAACAGACCCCCAATGATTAGCCGAAAAGTACGAATAGATAAATATGACTTTGGCACACAACAAACATATATCTTTTTGGATCCTCTGTCAACAACAGAATTATAATATCACAAGAGATCAAAAGAAGAATGCTAATCGCCGGCATATGCCACTACCGACTCATCAAACATCTTAAAAATCATAGTCAATCATAGAAAACAAAAACACTCATATACAAAACTCTATAATTCCAGTCCTGAACTCAGGATCCGAGATCTGGACAATTAGCAAAGCAGATGAAAACCTAACGATTTTTTAAAGTAAAATTCTAAGAATTTTTGGCGCAACCTAACAATGAAACATGAAACAGAAGATATCACTTTGAATTACATATATCAAAAGAATGTACAAGTAGCCAAAAGCAAGAAAATCGTAGTAACAACCAAGACTGCACGACTTCGATGGGCGGGGACCATAGTACGGGCCATTGAACACTACTCGCCAAAAAGATTCTAATTTTAGTTCCTTTTTTCGATACTAGTTTTACTTTTCTTCTTGGCATCCTTGTGAGTAGTTTCGGTTCCCAGGTATTTTTCCTGGATTTTACGAGATTTCTCTTGGATGGAATACAAGTTCATGTCCTTATCATGCCCTTTAACTAGCCGTGTGAATTTGTCCTTTCCCTGTCGGGTATACGCGCTCAGTCCACCAGATTCTAACTCTATTAATCCATTATTATTATTTAAGAAACCGCTGTTCAATTAAATTTGATTAGTAATATATAAATTTCCCACAGAACTCCAGCCCCAACGTCCTGCTTATTTTAAAAACAAACTAAATAATTTACCTCATTCAGTCAAGCACTAAATGAATCAAATTTTATTGACTGAACGGGAACAGTTGAAAACTTCTCTTTTTAGTTCTCATCACCGTTTAATGGTTAAAAGGTTTGCAATTAAAGTTTCAAAATTAAAATTGCGAATAGCAATTAGCAAATTTTTATTAGTCCATTAGAACGGAATCGATATTTCCAGTGAAAAACACTGTAGCTCCATTTCAGTCCGCAGCGAGAAGGCGTTCCACTTCATTTAAAACTTGGTCTAGCCTTTTAAGCACGGCTTCACATATAAATTCCGCCCCAGTTTCCAAATTTAAATATCCTTTTAAAACTGAATATAGTATAAATCTAGTAACATAAAGGACTAAATAAATAGAGATATCAGTATAATGGAGCTCTAAAATTGAAATTTTAAACTCCCTGGTGTCTTTTAGGTTTATATTATCCTGTCACCGCAGTCTTAATTAAATTTAAGAGAGTTTTACGTTTTTGCCTGTTATTTTGTAGTAAGTAATTTGTTGAAAAGAACATATGAATACTGAAATTAACGTATTTAACTATTTTCCTATATTGGTAGCCCAAGAGTATGGGCATTATTTCGGGGTCGTCGGATGACAACCGGCAATAAGGTAGTAAACACTACGTTGAATACTTAATACATATACCGGGTGGCCACGAGTCAATGTACGCACCCAATTTTTTTTTTTATTGTTTTTGAATTTAAAAATTTCGTTTTCTGTACACATAAATTAGACAAAAGTGAGCTACTTTTAGAATAACAGGAACGAAAATATCACTTCCGGTTGAACCGGAAGTGACATCAACTATTTCTTCTTAAATTGAATTACTATATTTTTTGGATGTTTTCTTATTAAGCATAAAATTCTAAGTGTAACAGTTTTTTCCGATTTAAAAAATAAGTGAGATATGAACAACTTTTTTGTTTTTTTTTCAAAATGGCCGCGTCAGATGAACTTGACGTAAAAAAATTACTAAGTAGACTATGGAAATTATTAGTAAGATTGTAGACTTGCCTGTAAAGAACAAAATAGCTATTTGAATTACTAATACCCAGCTAACAATTTAGGTGTCGACGACTTCAGCTAAAGGAAATTCGACCAAAACAGGTCGAAATTAGGTAATTTTAAAGTTTAATTGGTTAAGTCGCTGTGTTCCCTATTAGGTACAGGTAAATTATTAGTGAATTTAAGCTACCGGCACGGTAGCTCAATCGGTTAAGGCGTATTGAGTGGCGAATACGCTGATCGACTCGCTACCGCGCTCTGGGTTCGACCCCCAGCCCCGGTATTGACAACATCGGGGGGTGTGGATGTATGTCTGCGTTTTTCCGAATGTGTAACCCCCTTCCGGACAGCCTTGGCTTTGGATTTGGGGGTTGTCTACTATCTGTGGTGTGTTTTAAAAAAAAAAAAAAAAAAATGACAAATATTTTAGTAACTATTTTCGCCTAATGGGGGGTAGGTGAAAAGTGACCTATTTGAAACAATTTGGTAATGTAAATAAGGGAATATTTGTGACTTAATAAGTAATATTTTCGTTAAATAACTTATTAAGTAATTTTGTTGACGTTATCAATATACCCTGATAAGAGATATTAGTGAAGTGTATTGAAATGACAATAGGTGATGGTATGTCTTGAAGAAAGCTTTTTAGATACCTAATAAGGGCCCTAAAAATACATATATTTTCACCAAAAAGTCGAAATGACTTTATTATTCAACCAATAAGTTATTTGCACCTATTGGTCAAAATTATTAATTACTTATTTTGTCGAATTTTACCAACATAAGTGACGCGCAGGAAATTGCGTATAGTATTATGAACTTGCCGTGATTATTCATGTTTCTGTGGTCCAATGTGATTGTGTTGCCATTTCGTTCATTTCACTTTCTCCGTAATAACTTTAAAACACTATGAGTAAAAGAAAAGTGACATACACGACCGATTTTTATCGCCAAGTTAAGAAAATAATAAGTAAAAATGAAATGCAGTGGAAAATTGTGCGCAGCAATAATTATTCTGTTAACGTCTCTAGTACACAAGCCGTGAAAGCTATCCGTGAAACCGTGATAGGACAAACTGTAGAAAATCTACATGTTTCAACATCTTGTTGAGATGTTGAAGATCCATCTACATCTACGTTTTTGTGCCGCCGCACAGTGTGGCAGGAGACATCAAAATCTAGCAAAAAATCAAAATATGTAATAGAGTTAACACGATCGCTCTTTTGAGCTATGTGTAGCCAACACCTTTACATATAACAAAATGAATAGCAATTGGCCATTACATGATTCATTTCAGCGCCCACATCAATCAAAACCGAGTAGTGCAGATAGTGCTTTGTGAATTTTAAAGCTTTATTAGATATTTATGCTCGTTTATTTGTTTATTACTTTATTAAAATTCGAGTTTTTTGCTATGGAGACTTCAAGTTCAGATGTGTATTACATTTTCTAGTACTTATAATTTTGTGATAAGCAGTAATATTTTTGTAAAAGCCAATTTAAAGTCGTCAGTGTAAAATGTTAATTGTTCTTAGTAATAATGAAACATTTAGTTTGGTTCCAAGTGCGACCAAGACATTTTTTTAAAATGAGTGTATTCTTTATATATTAAATAAATATATTACGTTTGAAATTTATGCACTATTTTGCACTTTACTTTTAAAATTGAAATTATTTCTAGCCTGAAACGCTTTTTAACAAGTGTATAATTATTATATTCGAATGTTTTTTTCGATAATTATAAAACCTTTATAAATTAGATTTTGTAAAATATTTTTCCATCACTAGCATTACATAATACATAAAAATACAAAATTTTGAAATTTTCTGTTGATGTAATTTTTCCATCCCCTATAGTTTTTGAGAAATGATTTTATTAAATAATTTTTTTATAAACCTGAACCTACTTTTGGATCATTAGCCAAGTTTCAGATTTTTGGCCCGATTTTCGAGTCTCCTGCCCCATTGTGCGCCGTGTCGTCACAACTGAGGTATTGGGCGGCACAAACTCGTTCACTAGTCGCGTACTGTACCTATTATTTTATGCTCCAAAAAAGACATCCATTTTGCAAATCAGAGTTCATATAAATAAGCAAACTACTTAAAATTAGAAAAAATAACTCTGAACAAGAAATAATGTTGGTTTCCAGTTGATTCATTGTTTAATTTTTTGGCACCTCCGGCGGCCCTTGTATTATGGTGCCCGGGGCGGTCGCCCCGCTCGCCCTGCCTTAGAACCGGCACTGGTTTCATCGATAAATCAACTGAATTATCAAAGCACTTTTTAAAACAGTTTGTATTTTCCGAAATATCCAATTTGTATGAACAGTATACAAAATCAGAAAGTCCTTCGTTTGGCATTGCGCTATTAACCGACCGCCCAATAAAGACGTCTACCAGTACTCTAGCAGAGGTAAAGAGTGGACCCGCCCATCAAGAGAGACTTTTACATGATTGCATGCTTCGCTCTCGCTTGCTTTTATTGCCATCCCAATACGTACACTTTCCGATATTGTATATATTATGTTACATGCATGACCATGTTATGGTTTATAAAATAAATATAACTTTATAAGTACATAGAAACCTATTTTCCACGTGAAAATAAGTACACTAAGGGAATATTCTGAGCACAAATAAACACTAACAATCGAATAAAGTAACCTGTTGGTTCATGTAAGATCTAATAGGTGAAATCACCTATTATGTATGAAATAGCCACCAAAACGAGACTTGTTAGGTTGTAGAATAACCCCCAATAGGTGAATTTAGTGATTTACGTAGAAATAACGACATATTAAAACAGGGGACCAATTGGTGTAACATAACGTAATTAGGTGAAATAATTACAATTATGTGAACAAATATTGGTAATATTAAACACTTATTACCTAATAGATGGCAAAAATAGCTTGTTTTTCACTAATCTCTAAAGATGAAGTGAAAAATATTAGTGGAAATTAAGTTCTGACACCTATTAAGTAACATTGCAAGGAAGTAGCCATATTTATTCGAAGATACGGAACACCGAAAACTCGCCATGAAAATTTTAAACTTTTGTTTTTGGAAATAATTAAATTCATAAGTATTCATTGAACATATTGAGAATTATTGAATTATTATAAGCTTGAAAAAATAGAATACAAAGTCAAAAATTGAAAATAAAAATTTTATATAGTTAAAGTATTTTTTTTCTTTATAATAATAGGTATTTTTAAAGGGCTTTGTAATATTTCAAGGTACAATGCCTAATTTCAACAGAAAAAAATCATTCCCTAGTAAATTCTCGCGTATATACAGTGCAAATTAAACAATAGTCAAGGATAAAAATATGTCTCATAGGTAGTTAATAAGTACTTAGTTATTATTATCAACCATTATATAGGTACATATATAGTTTTACCTTTTTGACGAAGCTGTTTTAAAGCAAGTATGAAAGGTAGCAAATAAGTAATCCGCTACGTAGATTTAATGTATTTTCGACATAAAAAAAAAAAAAAAGGTGTCTGACAACCTAACCTAATAGATCCAATAACACCTATTCAGCTTGTTCTCCGCGTCGAATCGACGTGTCAAAAAACACCATTTAGGTTGATTCGACGTCGAATTTATGTCATAGTTCACGTATCGAAATTGGTGGCGTCACCTGTTTGACATCGAATCGACGTCGAATAACACCTAAATTGTTAACTATTTCTAGGTTTTTTTCAAAAGACGGAATTTCATTTTCATTTTCATTTCCGTATGGATACTATTTAAAATTTTTTAATGGGATCGTGCTATTTTCTTTTATTAATTAGAAATAATGATTCATAAACTTTAATTTTTTGGCTAATAATAATTTCTTAACGATATCGATATCAATTTGAGAACGAATTCTGAATACCTTTCACAATGTCCGTCTGTCACGTTTCTTTTAAGTATGATAACTTAAGAAAGAAAAGTCCCATTGTATTAAAAACCCTGTTTTAAACAAAACTCAGTAAATAAAGAGGTTATTAAACATTTCAATTTTAAAAATTTATTTATTTAAATATGGCAATTAAGAATAGTCACCTACGGCTCGTGTGTCAATCTTCTCATTTATGAAAAGTACTACTTCATGTACTTGCTGCATAATTAACTGTTTCACATGTATTTATACCTTAAAAACTACCCGGTATTGATTGTTACTATTTTTTATTTAATTTGACTACTGATAGTGCAGTCAAATTACGACTAAAAAATTCGCAATGTGAACTGCCTGGTTAGGGCAGTTTTTTTGTTTTAACGTGTTCAGGGGATCAACTTAAGTTCACAGCTCAGTTTTGCAGGTTCTGCGAGGTCGGCGTATTGTTTCTTCAAACAATTTAGTTTTTAAGACCGTGTTTTCCATCGGTTTTCTTTGAATATCTCAAAATCTATAAGTCCTATGAAAAAAAAAACAAAAAAAAAGGAAAATGTTCGTTATGAGCTGCACAATAAAAATACATAAACTATCATTCATTCCAATTGTTATTATTATTTAAAAAAAATTGAATATTGAAAAATTATGCGTTCCTAAACAAATCACTGTTCTTTAAAAAATAATGGATAATATTCAACGACATTTTGGAGAAATGTAGCTCTTATAAAGTACAATCACCACTTAAAATTTCAAATCAAAATGATTATTAAAAGGCTCAAATATAAAATTGTTGCTAAAACTTTGCACCCTTGTGCTTAAGCTATAAGTACTTTAAGATTACGGAGAGAGATTTTTTTTTTAAATTTAAACCCTTTCGATTGCAGTTGTTTATAATTTTCGAAATTATAATTATAAACAAATTCAAATACCTGTGTTTTTTTTATGAAATCAAAAACGGTAAAGTAAATTAATAAAACCAATTTAAAAAAAAATATGCTCTTGCATTTGGAGCTGAGATACGTTAGTTTTTACGTTTAGGTCATTTCAAAACAAATCGATATTTCTTATTAAAATTTGGATTGGTAATTCTCCAATGTCTATTATTTATTTTCTGCTACTTGAAAATAATCCAAAGCTAGAATTGTTAAAAGATACTGTATAGAGGCCCGAAAGTGGCGAGTTTGTTAGAGATCTGAAAATCACCAAATAAGTTTCTAAATGTTATTATGTTATTATGTTTTTACAAACCAGACTTTAGTCAGTTGATAAGGCGACTAGAACTTTTTATTCAGGATGCGGACGTCTCGGGTACAAATCCTGCTCGCGAAATATATTTTTTTTATTATATCAGTAATATTAAAAGTTTTACAAAGCCGTATACATGAACATAAAGGTAGTTGTTCAAGTTAAGTTAGTTTACCATTTTCGTATCAAAAATTAAAAAAGTTATAAAAAAATTGAAAATGTTCTCAAAGCCGCTTTATTCGATGATATTTTAACAATTGTAGCTTTGGATTATCTTCAAATAGCATAAACAAAATAACAAGCATTGGAGAATAACCAGCCCAAATTTCAAGAAGAAATATAATCCACTGCATTTAGGATTTTTCTTCAGACCAATTCATACAAAAGCAAATGTTGGTTTTCCAGATAGGTTCGGGTGTCTTTAATAAGATCTCAAAAGTCCCCGAAGTGGGAGTGTAAGTATAAAATCTGGCAACGCTGTAAAGGGCTAAAATCGTGCTCGGAAACGAATTTTTCGAGATATCTCGGTTTTCATTGCCTCTGCGACAAAAATACATTAGACCAAAAAGAAAGCTATGGAAATTCTCTATAAAAAAGATAGAGGGTCTTTTTTCGTATACTCAATAGTTTTCTTGAAAATCTTGCATTGAATTTGAACTCATGGGATATTATGGATAATTTAAGTACTCTATTCCACACCACTCTTGAGTTTGAGTACTAGGCGCGTTTTTTTATGTGGTTTCCCCGGTAGGCCTAATCCACGACTGTCATACTTACTAAAATGTTGTCAAATTAATAATTTCCTTCTTGTCCGTTTTCTCCTTCTATAAATTCATCGATTCGTTCAAGGAAATTCGAGTCAATCTGAGAACTTTCAGTCTCTGCTTCAGTGACGGCTTCTATTTCTGACGAGTTTTCAATTGGTTCAGCATTCAAGCAAGATTTTCCATGGCAGTTGCCGCAAACTGGTGAGCAATTAAATCCCAACCTCCGACAGCCACACAATCGTCCACAACCTTTCGTACAGTTGCAGAAAATCATTTTCAGAAGGTAGTTAGGCGCAGGAAGTTGGGATGTTGTTTTTGGCCAAAATATGGTATCTTTCAACATCCATCCCCACTATTTAGGATTCAATACATTACCCAATCATTTCTGTGCTTGAAAATAAACACGAAATAGATGCTGTTGAGCTGGGTCATGAGTGGGTGGTAATGAATTCAATTTCACTGGTTTGCTTTTGCTCACAGCGTTAATAAAGCAAGAATATTACATTACCCAATCATTTCTGTACTTGAAAATAAACACGAAATAGATGCTGTTGAGCTGGGTCATGAGTGGGTGGAAATGAATTCAATTTCACTGGTTTGCTTTTGCTCACAGCGTTAATAAAGCAAGAATACCGATAGTTATCGATGGAAACTTCTTTAACTGGAGCGTTATAGATTGTGAGGAAAAATTTTATCCCATTCGAAGTAACTATGTTAGGAGAAGTACCAGTCTTGCTGAAAACTTCAGCTACAAGTTTCAAGTCCTGCTGTTTTTTCATCACTTTCAAAACTGCAGTCTTGCCTTTATTAAACAGAGCAGATGCAGTGTCACACCCAGAGAATGTGTGCAGAAACAATATGTGATCTCGAATATCTTTATGGTGATCAAAGCTTCGTGAAGACTAAATTTTTCGTTGGACCTTCCCTCTGCCTGGTTTGAGGAGAAAAATTTCTTTATGAATAGGTGTACGAGCAGTTAAAATTATAAGAAGATCCACATCTTCCCCAACCAAAACCGTAATATTTTTACATGATTCCTCAAGCGCTGTTTCGACTATCAAAATGTCAGCATCATCTTCAGCATGTCTAACAATATAATTATTTGCCTTAAACTTTTCTGTCAACATAAAAATCAATCTGGTTTTATTTTTATTATTGGAAAGGAGCTTATCTTGGCTGGTTGCAACCATCTGCTCATCAAAGCAAATGTCAACAGATGAAGCTTTTGAGGACCGGCGAAGCTGCTCCATAGCCTTCACACTGTTGCTAATATTTTCATAACCATCAAAAACAATAATAGAGTTCGAGCCAAAATGATTTTGCACATAATTAACATATGTTTGGCAAATAGCACCGTAGGTTTCAAGTTGATGCCATATAACTCGGTGCAAGAGAAATCCCCCATCAACGATATAAGTGGAATTTTGGAGATCTGGTTCAGGCTCAGATGGCTGGAAATTGTCATAGAAAGATGACTTGTTCGTCTTGCGCATACCAACTTCGTCAAAGAGTGACACCGGATACGGAGCTAATTCATACTCCAAGTAGGTGCGAAGCTCTTCATTTCTCCTCTTCATGACAGTAATCCTTTGAAACAATGACAAAAATTTTTTTTTTGATTTTAGGTATGACTGGAATTTTTCAAGAAAACTATTGCGTATACGAAAAAAAGACCCTCTATCTTTTTTATAGAGAATTTCCATAGCTTTCTTTTTGGACTAATGTATTTTTGTCGTAGAGGCAATGAAAACCGAGATATCTCGAAAAATTCGTTTTCGAGCACGATTTTAGCTCTTTACAGCGTTGCCAAATTTTATCCTTACACTCCCACTTCGGGGACTTTTGAGACCTTATTAAGGACACCAGAACTTACCTGGAAAACCAACATTTGCTTTTGTATGAATTGGTCTGAAGATGCGGCTCATTTTTCACTGAATGCCACAGTGGATTAATATCGATTTCATCGACCTAAACGTAAAAGCTAACGTATTTCAAAATACAAATTCAAGTAGAGCATTTATTTTTTTTTTCATAAGTTGGCTTTTTTAATCTACTTTCATTATTCGTTTACCGTTTTTTATTTCATAAAAAAAAAACAGAAGGTTACTTGAATTTGTTTATAACTAAAATTTGGAAAACTATAAACACCCACAATAAAACGGGTTTAAATTCATTTTGATTTGAAATTTTAAGTGGTGATTGTATTTAATAAGAGCTATATTTTTTCAAAATTTCATTGAATATTATCCATTATTATTGAAAGACAGTGATTTGTTTAAAAACGCATAATTTTGCAATGTTCATTTTTTTTTTTATTAATAATTGGAATGAATTAGTTCATGCACTTTTATTGTACAGCTCAAAACGAACGTTTTCCTTCGCTTTATTTTTTCCATAAGACTTATAGGCCGGGAGCCCGTGTATAAAATGACTGACTATCCGGCGAACTTTAAAAATATGTGAAATGGATTGTTCGTATATAAGTTAGCAATGAATGGACCGTCAGCTGGTTGGGTAGCGGTGGGGGTGGCTGTCAAAAGGTTGAAAACACGTAAAAAAAATTGATAAAAAAAACTATTCGGCGAACGCTGAAGCTTATATGAGGGGAAGATTATGTTATATAATGAAAGTAGAACATAGTCAGCTGGACGAGGGGCGGTGGATTTACCGTCAGCTGATCGATCAAACAGGTCCAAAAACATGAAAATTTAAATTATTCGGCGAACTTTAAAATTTGGGTATAAGATAATATTTATACTGAAATTAACTAAAAACATAGTCAGCTGCAAGTATGTGGGTGGAAAAGTCGTCAGCTGGTACAGAACAGTGCTGAGTGTTAATCGCCTGCGAGGCAGCGCGGATCACCTTTCTTGCATCAGCTGACGCATCTTCCACCCACATACAGCTGATTGTGTTTATCGTTAATCTTAGTATGAATATTATCATATACCCGAATTTCAAAGTTCGCCATAAAGATTTAATTAGTAATATCGTTATTGATAACTTAATGTTAAAAAATGTGCGTGCGGCATTTCCGAGTTTCTCTTTTAATTTGATTAAATATTCAATTTATTATTAATATACATTATTTTATGAGAATACAAATTAATACATTCGTACCTTTCAAAATTATACAGAATGATCTGCTCAGAAAATTTATTTAGTTTAGAGAAAATAAAAATAAATTTATTCGCCTTCCGATAACAGATCTTCCTCATTCTCATTTTCATCCAACCCATCACTCTCTTGATGTTCTGTGGGTGAAAGATCATTTTTCTCTTTGTCACTTGCGTCTAAAAAAAATAATTATTTATAAAAAATTGATTAAAATTATAATAGGATGAAAAGTGAAAAGCACAAATGATATAATACCTTCAGTATTTTCGGCATCTCGGATAATCATTTCCTCTTATGGAGGTAATTGATCTCCATCTAACCACTTGCAAGTTAAATTTGTTTTCCTCAAGCTGTCACCCATAACCAAGGGATCTAATGTAGATGGCCCTTGTTTGTGTGCGTTGTTCCAAATCGTATACATATATACACAGTTCTTAAAACGTGCTGTACAAGTTCCAATTTCGACGGTGGCGAGAGAGATGCATCAAAATTTTTGTCTGGTAACCGGAATTCGTTATCATTTTCGCTAAATTTATACACCTTCGTGAAGGTAGCTACATGAGCATCATTGCCGTTTTTTATAGCTTTAAACCCATAAATCGTGCAAACAAACTTCTCTATTATGTTAACGACATTATTTAGGTTCTCCTCAGGTAAATTATTCGAACTTTTAAATGCTTCAATAAACTCTTGATCTTTTCATAATATAGTAAAATGCTTTTTTTCCTTTCTTAAATAATGCGGGATTATAATCACATTCCGCGAAACCATGGAAAGCAGGCAATGCGTTACACAAGTCGTCGCCAAGTGCTGAATACAAATCGTTTAGGTATAAAAATCGTTCTTTATTTCCTACGTTTCTTTATCTCCATTTTTATCCAAACTTTCACATTATTATGTACATTTTCCATGTTTCCCAGCATGATGTTAGGAAAGGTGAAAAATCATTTTAGTGTCCGCCTCCTCGTGACTAGAAGACGACGGTTTCTTGAGTGACACTAGATTGGATATCATCGTTTCGAACTCAATAACTATAGCAGTTTTCAGCATTTGGGGTTTTACTACCTAAGAACGGAGCCATTTCATCACTTGCCCAATACATTGAAAGAGCTTCTAAAAGAAGTTATTGAAGCATTTAAAAGTTTGAATAATTTACCAGAGGAGAACCTAAATAATGTCGTTAACATAATAGAGAAGTTTGTTTGCACGATGTATGGATTTAAAGCTATAAAAAACGTCAATGATGCTCGTGTAGCTACCTTTACTAAGGTATCTAAATTTAGCGAAAATGCTAACGAATTTCAGTTACCAGACAAAAATTTTGATGCATCTCTCTCGCCTCCATCGAAATCGGAAATTGTACAGTACGTTTTAAGAACTGTGTATGTATGTATACGATTTGGAACAACGCACAAAAACAAGTGCCATCTACATTAAATCCCTTGGTTATAGGTGACAGCTTTGAGGAAAACAAATTTATCTCGCAAGTGGTTTGATGGAGATCAATTACCTCCATAAGTGGAAATGATTATCCGAGATGCCGAAAATACTGAAGGTATTATATCATTTGTGTTTTTCACTTTTCGTCCTATTATAATCTTAATCAAGTTTTTATAAATAATCATTTTTTTTAGATGCGAGTGACAAAGATAAAAATGATCTTTCACCCACTAAGCAACAAGAGAGTGATGGGTTGGATGAAAATGAGAATGAGGAAGAGCTGTTATCGGAAGCCGAATAAATTTATTTTTATTTTCTTTAAACTAAATAAATTTTCTGAGCAGATCGTTCTGTATAATTTTGAAATGTACGAATGTATTAATTTGTATTCTCATAAAATAATGTATATTAATAACTTGAATATTTAATCAAATTAAAAAAAGAAACTCGGGAATGCCGCACGCACGTTTTCTAACATTAAGTTATCAATATCGATATTACTAATTAAATCTTTATGGGGAACTTTGAAATTCGGGTATATGATAATATTCATACTAAGATTAACGTTAAACACATTCAGCTGCAAATATGTGAGTGGAAAATTCGTCAGCTGATGCAAGAAAGGTGATGCGCTCTGCCTCGCAGGCCATCAACAATCAGCACTGTTCTGTACCAGCTGACGACTTTTCCTCCCACATACTTGCAGCTGACTATGTTTTTCGTGAATTTCAGTATAAATATTATCTTATACCCAAATTTTAAAGTTCGCCGAATAATTTAAATTTTCATGTTTTTGGACCTGTTTGATCGATCAGCTGATGGTAAATCCACCGCCCCCCGTCCAGCTGACTATGTTCTACTTTCATTATATGACATAATCTTCCCCTCATATAAGTTTCAGCGTTCGCCGGATAGTTTTTTTCTCAATTTTTTTTACGTGTTTTCAACCCTTTGACAGCCACCCCCACCGCTACCCAATCAGCTGACGGTCCATTCATTGCTAACTTATATACGAACAATCTATTTTTCATATTGTCAAAGTTCGCCTGATAGTCAGTCATGTTATACACGGGCTCCCGGACTATTATAGATTTCGAGATATTCAAAGAAAACGGTCTAAAAAATTTAATTGTTTAAATGAACAATACGCCGACCTCGTAGAAACTGTAAAACTGAGCTGTGAATTTAAGTTGAGCCCCTGAACATGTTAAGACAGAAAAACTGCCCTGACCAGACAAATTCACATTAAAATCCTAATTCGACTCCACTATAAACAGGAAATTAAATTAAAGCAGAACCTTCCTCTACCGGATAAATAAACTACTAGTAGTATTATCATTGTACATTCCAAATTCAAACTAAAAAGCAGTCAGTAATGGCATAAATTACATCTAATTTCGCCCATTTTAAACGAAACAAACCAAACAAATGCACTAAATCAAACTAGTTTGTAGATAAATGCGAAATACGCGGTACAGCAATATCACTGCAACACAGCGGGTACATATGCCTGAAATAAAAAGGAAAATTAAATTATTATTGCCGTTCCTACAATTGTACATCGCCATACTCGTTTTTTGTCATTTTTGGCATTTTTTATTACTTTTAATATCCATAATATATATCAGCATGGCACAGCCAATATTTCGTTTATTTGGTATACTCCAGTCGAATTAGACATAATAAAAAATTTTGCGTACTGCGGACTTTTTTTGTGGAAGTTGTTTAAGAGGGCATAATAAGCAAGCACAGAAAACTACACCCTGCTACACCATGTGCGGTTGAAACTTTGAAATTTTACTTATGTGTCCATATCTCCAAGTGTAACTTGGTAAATACCAAGTTACACTTTTTGAAGATTCATCCCTCCTTTACATAATATATATATATATATTACACATTTGCCGTAGGACAAACGGTTTTGGCTGTACGACGCCGGAAAGGTCGCGCTGTCCGAATTTGGGGGTCTTCTGTACAGGACAAACGGCTATTATTTCCAATCTACAATACTACACATACTAATGCCCTTATGATGATGATTTGTGAAAAAAACTTTCATCGAACACCGCGCGGTTTCCATGATACGCGATGTTGAAATTTAAAAAAAAAAAAGTGAATCTACTTTTTTTCGCCCATTTTTTTTTTTCATGTACGTACGACCAATATAAGAAAATTTACGTTGGTTTCATTTTAATACATTCATTGGTTTAGGAGCTAGACAGCAAAATATGCCAAAAATGGCTATTTTGGTATTGTTGCATTAAAAAAACCAAAACCAGTATAATTCTGATAAATGTTTTTGTTTATCCTAAAAGTACAATTCATTGCGCATAGAAAATGTGTTTTTGTATTTAAATAGGATCAATACTTATTGTTTAATAACGATTTATGTCATGTGTTCTTCAGTCTCCCTTTCCATATTTTTTTTGCGGCCTTATGGTTCATAGTAGGGCAGAAAGCAATATACACGTGGACAGGGCACATAATAGAGTGTTAAAATGGGTCTCTTGTTAAAATGCGATAGGACGTACCGTTTTCGAATAAAACGCACTTGTTTGCAAAAAATTACTTCAGATCACACTTTTCATCGACTGACTAGTAAATACTCACCGCTGACTACGAAAAAATATATGTGTCGCTTCTTGCTTTTTCTGTTTATGAGGGACATTGTTAATGAAAAAATGAAGGGACTCGGACGGAATAGGGAGTTTTCACCCCCCCCCTATTTGATGGTTCACGCTTGTCTGAAATCATCATTGCAATTTATTTTACAATTTATATAATTTTACTTTATATTATCTTATCAATTTCTTATATTTAAATAATGCTTATAAATATTTATTATAAATATATTTTTTTAAGTTTATTAACAATAATATTTTCATTATATAATTAACTTTGTAAAGTGCACAGGGTAGACCAAATTAGATGGGATTTGGTTTTTTTTCTAAAACTACGGCAGATTCGATTCGACTACAGAGCTACAGATCGTTTTTGGAAAATTTGCATTTTTGGATGACCTCTATATCTCAATTACGAAGTGTCGAATCGAAAAGCGAGTAACACATTATTAAGGCACTTTTTTTAGTAGAATCCGTTGCTAATAAGAAGAAAATTATGCATGTCTCAGTTTTCGAGATATAGACATAACTTTTGTTTTTTTTTTTAATGGAATATTGTAAATTATTTCATTATTCGATAACAACTTAAATTAGGTATCCAACTATATACCATACGTCATACTTATCTCTCGCAAAAGTGTTTAATTTTCGAAAAATTTAATATATTTGTGAGCAGACCATGGAAAACTATTAACAACAACACTTTTTATAATATAAAATAATGTTGCCAAAAATAGGAAAACCAAAACCACAATAAATGTTCGAATTGTCCTCCATTGACATCTATGCATTTTTGACACCTTCTCCTTGCAGCATTTGTTGCATTTACAATCATGAGTTATTGTCCGAAACGCAGCTATTGTTTTGTTTTCCAATTCTTCTATGTTTTTAGGATTTCTACATTTTTCTGTATTTCGCGAGACGATATATGAGGATTTTTTCTTACAGTTTCTAAAACAATATGTTCTACAGCTTCTCTACCTACTTTATTATATATTTTTGCTCGAGGTTTTACAAATAACCCAAACTCTTTTAAATTTTGTTGTAGCCTTTTGAATATTTTTTGTCCGGCTGCCTTTTTTCTGGATATCTAAAAGTATTGTTTAGGCGGCACTTTTGGCACAATGTTTTGCTGTCTATAACTTACCTATTAAAATAAATTTTAATCTCCGCATTTTATAAAACACTTAAATCAAGAATTTTATGCTCTACAATGTTTCTAAGAGGGGCGAGCGTATAGGCGACTTCAATGTGAATGTCAGTCGATATTCCGTTGAAGCAACGTCAAGCGCGGTTAGTACTTGGATGGGTGACCCATCATGGGAAATACAGCGTTCTCGTCCCACCTTCTAGCGGCTTGTATATCAGTATATACGCGGAAGCTACGTAATTTCAGACGAGGATTACGTAGTGGATATACCATCCTTCGGAGGGGATGTAAAGCAGGCGGTCCCTTGTCTATTAAATGTTAGGCAAGTAAAAGATCCTTACTCTTCTTAAGGGAAGAGGTTCGGCAAAATTTCCAGGTTGGGGGTAGCTCGTCTCCTGGCGTCGGTGATAGGCCCTGGTAGCGGAAATGGGCCGACGTTAAATAAATAGTTAAAAAAAAAGTTTCTAATAACCACTAACGACATGCGACGCGACACATCGGAAGCGAGATATTTGCAAAAAAAAACGATTTTTGTGACCTTTGATATCTTGACTAGCAGATACGAGACCTTATGAGACTTCTCATCTCGTCTTTAGAACGTCAAAACAAAGGTCTATGCAAATTTTCAGCTTTCTGACTTTTATTCCAAGGTTTAGCCTTATTTGACTGCATTATAGCCCTTTAAATAGGTTTCGAACCAAGCATTTCGGGGCCCATGTTCATACATACATAGAAATGTTTCTACTTATTCTGCATCCAAGTTTTTGAAACACCCTGTACAACATTTCAATACAACTTAATGGCCAATTGTGTCTACAAGCCCGACACATAATCTGGCTAGGCATGAAAATTGCCATAGTGCAGAATTCAATTCAAAACTAGACACTACTTCGGAGAGTTATTATTCTGAAAATAATTGCATTATTAAAATTTTAATATTTTGTTGTTTTATTTCCCTCCTCGACAGTGTTAAAATTCTGTCTACTTCGAAATAATAGGAAAGGACATTTATTAAGTTAAGCTCACTCTTTATTGGCAAAGCAAATTTTATAACAATTTTAAATTTGCATAATTTCTTTCAGGACTCAATACATAAATTTATTTAGAAAAAAGAAGTAATTCGCTGAATTTGAATAATCAATGTATATATAAATTTGCACAGAAATCCAACATTTTATTTAAGCAGATTATATTCTGGTTATCTACGAAGAATTTTACTCCACATTTTTAAAACGATATATTTTGACGATTCAGCTGCAAGCCAATTAAAAAAACCGCTGCCGAAAGAATCACTACTTCCAGCTCCAGATTTTATATCTAAGTCTCTTACAACGAAAGAACAATAATAATACTTGAAATCGCCTACCCCAAAAACTCATAAAACGATATGTCATATTACTCGTCATTTTAACAAAAATATGGCTTCTGATCTAACAAAATACATCCTTTATTTTTTTTTTTTGAAATCGATTTATTTTGGTGTTTTAAAGAAAATATTAAAAATCGGCAACGAGATCACTACGGCATAAAAAATTATTCAAGGTCAAGGTTCACCAAAAAACGGTTTTTTGTGAATATCGCGCTCTCTGTGGCTCGGAGGCCAATTGATTTATTATGAAAATGAAAGATAATGAAATTCCGCACAAAAATGATCTCTTCCATTTTTTATGTACAACGAACGGTTTAGACAAAAATGTGCTTCGAAGTTTCCGCGCAAGGCATAATATATTTTTTTTATTTTGATTAAATTTTGGACTTAAGGTTTTTGGACAATTCTGAACAAGTTTCATTAACAAAATTTTCCGACAAAAAAATGCCTAATATGATTTCTTGATTTTCTCCGTATATTTTGGTACCGCAGGCGGCTTTGCATTTGTAGGAGGCGAATGTTTTTCTGGCCATAATTAGATACTAAGTTATATTATACTTAATAGTCTAGGTGCCCGCGTACATAAATGCAATTTATACATATCCTCGTATAACTTCTTGTACGGCATAATTGCGCCTAGTCTATCACTTTTTTCTTCTGTGAGAATTTTGGTAAACCCGGCGTTCCTCCCAGGATTAATGGACATTGTTTCCTCTGCTGTTTTTTTTTTTAAGATTCATCGGTGCTAAGACATTGAAGTCGATTAATTTTCTATGTGGACCACTTTTAGTGGTCACTTTATGTAGTGTAGATATCATTTTTAAGTCGTACAGAAAAGGCATAGCAGGATAAGCATGTGTTAGGTGCCCCCGCACCAATCCGGTCGAAATTTTTAGCACAAGTTGATAGTAGTGTTAGATGAAATTTCCCAAAATATTATTTTTGGAAAACCATTTTTACGGGAGTTATGGGGGTAAAAAGAAAAATGGAAAAAAAAAATTTTCTCGAGAACGGATAAACCGATTTTAGTGAAAAAAATATATGTTATGGCTTCTGATGGTGCAAATGTGGGGAAAAATTATTGAGTCCATTTGTCGAAAAAAAGTGGTGAAAAAATTTTTTCAAAATAAAAAAAAAAATTTAGGGGATGTTCTAGAGGCACACCCACCATTTTCTTCCAAATAAATGCTTATATGCCCCTTTAAAACATATCCAATTTTCATAGCGATCTGAAGGGTACAACATACTCAAAATTGATAATCATTGGCAGACTGCGGGCGGCGGGTAGTCTATGTAATGAAGCATTATAAGACGACTTCTTTGTAAATATTTCGTGCAAAGACGAGATTACCTCCCCCCCTCCCCCTCGTTTTCGAGGGTGCTAAACACGATGCAGGTGAAATGGCCATCCCTCTTATGAATCCCATTATGTTTTCATATATAAACGGGTTTGGGGAGTGATTTATCGACGGGTTATACTTGAAATAATATGGAAGGGGGTTATAGAGTAAGTGGAGTCCAGACAGCAGGCCTAGGGGGTTGATTAAACCCCATTTTCGGGGTGGCTGGTCACGGGAAAAATATTCATTTTCAGCTCCAACCCCCTCAAACGGGCTGAAATTACCCCTCACTCACCGTTTGAGAGATGAAGAGAGGTTGGAGCTAAAAATGAATATTTTTCCCATGATCGGGGACCCCAAAAACGGGGGAAACGCGTTTGAACCCGAATTATTTGATAAAAAATGATTTTCCACTCCTCGAAAGGGTTTAATTAACCCCCTGGCCTGCTGTCTGGACTCAACTTACTCTATAATCATCTTCCATGTTATTTCAAGTATAACCCGTTGATAAATCACTCCCCAGACTCGTATAGAAAACATAAAGGGATCCATAAGAGGGATGGCCGTTTTAGGAGGTTGCGGCGGTAAAAAACTTCTCCCTCCACATCGTGTTCAACACCCTCGAAAACGGACGGAGGAAGGTATTCTCGTATTTGCAAGAAATATTTACACTATTTCTGCCTTTATTACATAGACTAGCGGTTCATTACTACATCTTACTACCACGGTCACTGGCGGCCATTACAACCCTAGCATTTAAATCAGTATCAAACTTCAAGAAGTGTGGCGCAAAAATTCTCTGACGTCAACTGTGGGGTCAAACAAAATCTAGTTTGAAAATCTGAAGATTTTGCAATGATGACATCTGCAGTCAGCCTACGAAAGAACTAGTTTTCAAAGTCCACTACGAGGAGGTTACAGTGCCTTTCACTAGTGAAGGTGCCTGTTTGTTGTGAGTCCCCTTGCCTCTCACGAGTCGGGGTGTTTATTTATCGTGAGTCTCCTTGCCTCTAACTAGTCGAGGCGCTCGTTTATTTTAAGTTCCCTTGCCTCTCATTAGTCGAGGTGCTTGGTTATTATGAGTCCCCTTACCTCTCACAATTCGGGCTGACTTTTTTGCGTGAGTCCTCTTGCCTCTCACGAATCAGGTTACTCTATATTGATGAGACTTCTCTTAGTCTTCATTTTTCGAGAACATCCCATAAAAAAAAATTATTTTGAAAACATTTTTCAAAAAAGTTGCAGGGGGTTGCGGCGGTCAAAAACTTCTCCCACCACTTGCATCGTGTTCAGCTCCCTCGAAAACGAGGGGGAGAAGGTAATCTCGTCTTTGCACGAAATATTTACAAAAAAGTCGTCTTATAATGCTTCATTACATAGACTACGCGCCGCCCGCAGTCTGCCAATGATTATCAATTTTAAGTATGTTGTACCCTTCAGATCGCTATGAAAATTGGATATGTTTTAAAGGGGCATATAAGCATTTATTTGGAAGAAAATGGTGGGTGTGCCTCTAGAACATCCCCTAAAAAAAATTTTTTTTTATTTTGAAAAAATTTTTTCACCACTTTTTTTCGACATATGGACTCAATAATTTTTTCCCACATTTGCACCATCAAAAGCCATAACAGATATTTTTTTCATAAAAATCGGTTTATCTGTTCTCGAGAAAAAAATTTTTTTTCATTTTTCTTTTTACCCCCATAACTCCCGTAAAAATGGTTTTCCAAAAATAATATTTTGGGAAATTTCATCTAACACTACTATCAACTTGTGCTAAAAATTTCGACCCGATTGGTGCGGGGGCACCTAACACATGCTTATCCTGCTATGCCCTTTTACATTATGTACTAATTTTAAACTTTTTTGCTGTTCTTTTTGGAGTATTATTAAAATTTCTGACGCATTTTTATAAATAGACTTGTAATATATAAAAGGTACAGAAACCTTGTCCCATAAAAATAATGTCGTTATTTTTTGTAATGATAATATATGCGTAAAAATGTTTTGAAATGCCTCTACATGACAAAAAATGTTCGCTTCTGTAGAGCTTATTATTTTACGGCCTCCCTTGTTCTTATTCCCTTGACAGTTTTAATCTCGTTTGTCCCGTAGAATACAATGGTGAGATATGAGCTTTGTAATCAAATTATGTGTGTATATACAAGCGAATCACTGTACAGTCAAACTCTAAACTTATATTAGTTTAGTTGTTTACTCGAACTCGTGATGTATAGTAATACAATGTCGATGATGGCTTATATAGGATGACTGCTGTATACGTACAAATATTTTGCTTGATAATTAGTATAGTAAGTGAAGCTTTTAAGTCCCAGCCCGAAAACGATGCAATGAATTTCCAAATTTTTTTCTTCGACATGCTTCATAAAGTATGTACATAAAAATTTAAATTGTCATTTTTCCTGCTCTTTGATTAGGGATGGTTCCCACCCTCTCTTGGGGGTTGTCGCAAACAAACACAATCTGATAGAGAATCAAATTATAAGTAAGAAAGGTCATATACACTGTTTTGCTAACATGCATTTTTTTCGAGATATTGCGAACTGAAAATTGCAATTTTCACCCCCTTATCAGTATTCCTAGACGGTTTTACGAAAAATATGGACTTTAATAAAAAAAATGCAAGGGTACAAAATTAAAGCTTTTACGGAAACAAATCGAATGGTTTTTTATTTTTTCCTTTTTCTTTCTGTCCGGTTTAGTTTTGGAATTATGGCATTCTCAAAATGGCGCCGAAACGTTCAGAAAAAATATACGACGTTAAAATCTCAAATTACTGAAAATATACAACTATGAGAAAAATTATTCTTGTAAAAATTGAAGGTATTAAAATTTTCTTTCGATTAACACGTATTACGACCTTTTATAATGAAAACTAAAAAAGTTACAAATAAAAAAGTAGCGCATTTAAAAATTTAGGCGCCATTTTTTTAAGTCTTATTGCTCTAATTTCTTATTAAATCAAAATTTTGAAAAATTCTTCTAGGTATTGTTAATGCATATTATTACTAACACTAATATGCCCAAATTTTTTAAAATTTTTAAAATAATTATTTTTCATTCTGTACCCATTTTCAATAATGAAAATGTTCATATATTTTTTTTAAATCGGTTTTTTGGAAATTGCTCAGAAAATATTTTTTTACAAAAAATGATAAGAGTACAAAAATGAAGCTTATAAAAAAACAAATAGTTTGTTTTTTTTTTAATTTTCCTACGACAAACTGTTCCAGAGATATAAAGGTTTAAAGATGGCGCTTGAGCGCATACGCGAGAAAATTATGAATTTAAAATATCTCAAAAACTATTAAAAAAATGATAAAAACATGATATAAGAAGGAAATGAAGCTTATAAAAAAACGAAGAGTTTGGGTTCTTATTTTTTTTCCTACGACAAACTGTTGCAGAGATATGACAGATTAAAATAATATTGAAACTTTTCAGTTTGTACGCGCATTTTAAATGTCTATAGTAGATAGAGAAACGAACAATAGCCCTCTATTACTTCCACGTGCAGTGGAAGTATAGTAACGACAAAAAAATTTTAAAAAACTTTTATTGTCCAAATAGGCTTAAAATGTCATGAAACGTCGAGATTTTAAGTTTGAGCGAAAAAAAATTTTCTGTCTGTCTGTCGGTCGGTCTGTCTGTCGGTCTGTTTGTCGGTCTGTCTGTCTGTAACTTTTTTTGTGCGCACGTTTACTCTGGAACCGTTTAAGATGTTGACTTGAAATTTGGTACACATATGTACTTTAACGAGATCTAGAACTAGATTATATTTTCATCTTGTTTCGTCGAAGGGTTGGGATGTAAATTGGGGTAAATTTGGGGTAAATGGGTAAATCAAGCAGGTAAGAGTCCACGAAATTGGCATTTAGTATATACAAGAGAAGCTAAGGTCTCAAAAAAAAATTTTGGCATTAGCCACCCCCATTACCACCCCCACCCCCTTATTAAAGGGGATGAAAAAAATTGTGATTTAGTGTATGTACAGGAACCAGAAATCTCAAAATATTTTTTTACTTCATCCACCCCCCACTACCACCCCCCTATCACCCCCCCCCCCACCCCACTACCGATGTGGGGTATCGTTTTATGGATTTTTGGGGTAGAAGATTTCAAATATTATATTATTAAAGTTCCATAAACAATTATTTTCACATACAAAGTTTTTTCGTTGTGAGTGACTTGGATAAAGAATCTGGATGTGGAAGTAGTGATTCCCTGGGCAGCGGTTTTTTTCGAAGAATGCGCAGAAAAAGCGGGTTGCATTGCACTTGAGCATGTTTAGAGTGCAGATTAAAAATGTTATTTAATTAGTTTACTTAATTGTATTAATTTGATTTGATTTATTTATAACAATCTGTATTACTTCCACATCCAGTGGAAGTATAGTAACGACAAAAAAATGTTTAAAAAATTTTTATTGTTCAAATAGGCTTAGACTGTCATGAAACATCGAGATTTTAAGTTTGAGCGAAAACAAATTTCTGTCTGTTGATCTGTCCGTAACTTTTTTTGTGCGCACGTTTACTCTGGAAACGTTAAAGATTTTTGGTATTGGTATTTTTGGATTTTTGAAATTTGGTACACATATCTACTTTAATGAGATCTGGAACTAGATTATATTTTCATCTTGTTCCGTCAAAGAGTTGGGGGTAAACTGGGGTAAATTTGGGGTAAATAGGTAAATCAAGCAGGTAAGAGTCCATAAAATTGGTATTTAGTAGCTAAGGCCTCAAAAAAATTTTTGGCATTAGCCATCCCCCATTACCACCCCCAACCCATTATTAAAGGGGATGGAAAAAAATGTGATTTAGTGTGTACAAGAACCAGAAACCTCAAAATATTTTTTTACTTCATCCACCCCCACTGCCACCCTCTTATCACCACCCCCACCCCACTATTTTTAATAAAATTAGACATATTACTTACTATACTCTTTTGTGATCATTTTTTTTTATAAATTTAGACCTCATTCATCATATTAAAATTAGTATACAGATTTTCGAGAATTTATTCGTAACATTAGAAGAATTATTAATTCTTCAGTATGTAAGGGTGGTTTCAACTCTTTCCTATGTTTTGACCTCATAATCATATTCAGCGACCCCAAAAACATAAGTATATGGATTTTCGTTAGTTTATTCGCGAAATTAGAACTTATTAATTTTTTCATTTTTAGTGGTGATTTCCACCCTTAAAATAAAAAGCATATTGCAAAAAAAATAAGGAAATTCCTTTCATCGTTTTCGGGCCGGGAATTTTACCATTTTTACGGCTTCGCTTACTGTACTAAATATATTCACCCAAAAGAACCAAAATATTTTCTTCGCTCCAACGGTTTCGCATAATCAATTAATTGTTTTAAAAAAATACAATATTTTCAGGCCAGAATATTGTGTAGAAACTAAAATCAAGTTCAAGTTCTTTTTGTGACCTACATCTCCCTTTTTATTATGTTCATTGTATTGATGAGACATAAAAAACTTAAAAAAAAACGCCGGTGTCTCTTTCATAAAAGGAATCCTCTACTGTCGGCGCCGGCGTTCGAAGAAAATGTTCATGCGTTTTTCATACTTTATTGTTTAGCAGCAGGTAGACCGCCGCATAGTGGCATCAAAGTGACTCTTTTTTTTCAAATCAGTCTGCAGGTCATAATACTAATACGTAAACAATCGGATTTTTTGTTAAACGTTCGTTTTTTAATTGCCCATCGATCTGTCAAGCCACATTTTCGATGGTCTGTAGAGCCCAAATACTTTACAAACCTTATACCCAAAAGGTGTTAAATTTAAAACTAAATTGGGCGAGTTTTATGGCGGGTAATTTAAATTTTTCTGTAGAATTGCGTTGGTCAAGAGAAATGAAATATTATAATAAAACGGGGGGTACTTAGTTAATGAAACTAATATTTATATTTTGTTAAATAATAGCAAAACAATAAAAACTAACCACATTTATTTGGATGTTCTTATTTGGTGCTTTAAGAACATATAAGTGTTTAATTGTAAAGTAATATCACGTAGTTCTATTAACAAAAACAACATTTTAATCTTTCCATTTCACATATTAATCACACATGCCATTTAAAAAAGATTAAGTGAAACTTTTTCCATTTCGTGTTCTTCGTCTAGTAGCAAATGTTTTTTTTATTTTGAAACTCAACAGGTTGCCCGTTTCACTCTCATCAGATAAAAAAATATAGTCCTGTCAACGAAGGAGTTGCAGAGGACATGGATGGGGGGGGAGAATTTTCCTCTTCAGGAATGTGTTGGGGGTAGTTTGTAGGTAAAAATACCAAAAGTCCCTGCCGTTTCAGGGGGGGGGGGGACGGACCTTTTTTTTCGATTCTTCGCTTATAACTCGGAAAAGATGAGTTGTGCGGAAAAAGTATCCTAATTAAACATAATTAAATTTTCTACAAGAGTGTCTATATTCATTTTCTTCCTATGTGTTATAGGTTTCGATGTATTCGCCAGCGAAAATCGATAATATTGTAATGTGTTACAACCCTTAGAATGAATGTAGTGTATTTGCTCCTACTCGAGAAACCTACCAGAAGTTAGTTCTGGTGACATCTGGAATGATCTAGAGAATGGTAGTGTCATTACAGAACAATCGAGATCTGTCATTTTTGGGTATAAAAGACCGACCGCATTCTCGGCGAGTAGTTCAGGAGTTCAGAAAGTATAGAAAGTGAGGTTAAGAGTTCAAAGATAAACAAAGTAATAAACATTGTGATTTTTAGTTAGTAAAGTGTATTTAAATTAATAATAGTATTGTGAAGTATCCAGTAAACATTTAATAAAGTGTGTTAGTGGACATCTCTTGTTATAATTTTTGGAACCCACGGATTTTGCGAGGGTGGTTTCCTAAGGGTGGAAACACGTCACAAATTGGTGTCAGAAGCGGAATTTTATGACAAGAGGGGCTCTGAAGTTGTGCTGGAGTGTTCGAGAAGTATTTTCAAGGTTTAGTGCTAACACAGTGGACTAAATTACTGGACACATTGTTCGAGGGTTATTTTCGGTCAGAAAAATAGTGTTAAGTGCATTTTTGAGACATTGTAGAACATTTTATTAGGACATTAGTGCGATAAACTGAGAAGTGATAGAGACACTAAAAAAAAAAAAACTCATTTGCGTTAGTGCGCGAAAATTACTAGAACTTTTCTAGTTGGACATTAGTGGAGATTATTAAATTCTCTGAACTGGATAGTGACAAGACTCTGGATAAGACTTTTTCGTGCTGTTTCGAGATTTTTCTGGAAAGTTCCATTACCGATATTGACGTGACAGTTAAATTTATTTTATTTTAATTTCATCGTATGCCCGTAACAACAAGAAGTATGGCATCCGATAAACAAATACAGGACTTATTCGAACAATTCCAAAAAATGATGGCACAGCAGCGCCAGGAGGAGGAAAAACGGCGTCAAGAAGACAAAGAAGAACAGGAAAGAAAACGCCAGGAGGAAGAAAAACGGCGTCAAGAGGAAAGGGACGAATTAAAGAAAATTATGGAAGATCAGGAAATAAGACGTCAGAAAGAAAAAGAGGATGAAGAAACAAGACGTCAGAAAGAAAAAGAGGATGAAGAAACAAGACGTCAGAAAGAAAAAGAAGAACAAGAAAAGCGACGTCAAGAAGAAAAAGAAGAGCAAGAAACAAGACGTCAAGAAGAAAGAGATGAATTAAAGAAAATGATGAAAAATCTGGAAATAAGACACCAACAAGAAAAAGAAGAACAAGAAAGACAGCGTCAAGAAGAAAAAGAGGAACAAAAAAGACGCCAAGAAGAATTAAGGAAAATTCTGAATGAACAAATGAAAATACAGCAGGACGCTATCATTTCTGCCAACGAAGGATTAAAGAGTAAAGTCAAAGAAGAGATAAACAAGGTAGAAGAAAAAGTAGGTGAAGTCGAGACAGAAGTCAGTCAAGTTAAAGAGAAAGTAAACAAGTTCGAAGAAGAAGTTAAAGGAGAAATAGACCGGCTTAAACGACAGTTGAGAGATAGAGGAAGCCAGCAGGTGGTATCATCAGGTCAGCGACTAAAACCTCCTTCTTTTGATGGCCAAAGTTCCTGGACGACGTACAAGAGGCAGTTTGAGGCAGCAGCGTGTGCGAACAACTGGGATAATGAGGAAAAGGCCATGGCATTAGTTCTGGCGTTAAGGGGCCAGGCCTCAGAGTTGCTTCAAACTATCCCAGTGGATAAACAAAGGGACTTCAAAGTCTTGGAAGCTGCATTAGACTTGAGGTATGGCGATCAACACCTTGCCCAATTATACCAGGCTCAGCTGAAATCCCGGATGCAAAAAGCTGGGGAAAGTTTACAAGAATTTGAAGCTGCGATAGAGAGATTGGCACACCTGGCGTATCCAAATGCACCTAAAGAATTCCAGGAACAATTAGCCGTGGGGGCCTTTTTAGATGGTATAAGGGACGAAGAGGTCAGGCGAGTTCTGAGGCTGACGAGACACCAAAGTAGTAGCGAAGCTTTGGTGCGTGCACTCGAAGTAGAAGCCGCTTACAGGGATACTCCAAGGTCGAGAGTTCGAGCTGTGACTCTCGAAGAATCGCAACCAGAAATGAACCAGAACCCCTTGCTGACTGAGATGCAGAAAATATTCACCAAATTATGCGATAAATTGGATGGACTCGGAAAGTAGAAAAAACAGCAAAATAAAGGAAAACCGAGTGGTGGTATTAAATGTTACAACTGCGGCAAGATGGGACACATGAAGCGAGACTGTCGACAGCAGAATTCGGAGAGTCGAGTAAATGCTGTGAATGTTGAAGAGAAGCAGGAAAACAGTACCAGGGGGGTTGTTCTGGCTAGGGAATGCAGTGCCCCCAGAGAAATTAAGATTTCCCAGCTTCGAAGAATCGCAAGCAGACTGTTGTTGCATGGATATGTGAACGGAAGAAAATGTTTGTTTACCATCGACACAGGTACTACGTCATCAATAGTACGGCCAGGATTTATATCGGGCATAAAGATTACCAAGAGGCAAAATGAAGAAGTGATCGTCCGGACAGCTACGGGGGACAGGGCTACGGTTCATGGAGAAGTAGACCTGGGTTTGCAGATTGGGCATTTGAGGTTCGACCACAGGGTCATCGTGGCTGACATTACGGATGACTTCATTTTGGGACTGGACATTATGGAACAGTATGGATTTATTGTTGACGTAGGAAAGCGAATGTTAAGGATTGGGAACGAACAATTTATTTTGTCAAAAGTGAACGACCAATGCGAGAAAACCAGGCTGTTGACAACGCAGGCAGTCAAAACTCCTGCATTATACAGAAAAACAGACAAGGAAGATTGCAAGGTGAGAAAATTGCCGAACATGGTTGAAGTGAACACTGTCAAGGTCGATCTTCCAGACAGTTGGTCAAAGAAAATTCTGAGGCAAGAGCAATTGCGCGATGTAGAAATCGGACCCATGTTGCGAGCAAAAGAAGAGGGAATGCGTCCAGCATGGAAGGATGTTTCCGACAAAGAAGTGGGGCTGAAGGCTTTATGGTCACAATGGGATTCACTTACGGTCGTAGATGGGCTTTTAAGGAGAGCATGGGAAAGCCCAGATGGGAAGCAGGTTGCCATGCGTCTAGTGATTCCCAGGTGTCGTGTACCAGAAGTACTCCAGGAAGCACATAATGAAACGTCCAGCAGACACTTCGGCATAAACAAGACATTGAGTAGAGCACGGGAACAGTTCTATTGGGTTAATAGTCGCCAGGATGTGGAGGCCTGGTGTCACAAGTGTAAAAATTGTGCTGCCCGTGGAGAAGCATTTTCGATGAGCAACTACAGAAATGGAAGTCGAGAACAGCCAAAGAATGATCGAGAGCAGATGAACAGAACTAGTAACCGCTTGAAGGCTCGTTATGATCAGAATGCCAGTACAGGGGGATTCAAGGTGGGGGATCTGGTTCAGCGGAAGGAATGGAGATCCCCGAAACTTCAACCTCCTTGGGATGGACCGTATACTGTTATTACCCGAATTAATGATGTCGTCTATCGTATTCAACGAAACAAAAAGTCCAAGATGAAGATCGTACACTTGGATAGACTGGCGAAGTATGTGAAAGAGGCTGAATTGCCTGACCGGGACGTTCAGGCTTAAGGAGGGGGCAGTGTAATGTGTTACAACCCTTAGAATGAATGTAGTGTATTTGCTCCTACTCGAGAAACCTACCAGAAGTTAGTTCTGGTGACATCTGGAATGATCTAGAGAATGGTAGTGTCATTACAGAACAATCGAGATCTGTCATTTTTGGGTATAAAAGACCGACCGCATTCTCGGCGAGTAGTTCAGGAGTTCAGAAAGTATAGAAAGTGAGGTTAAGAGTTCAAAGATAAACAAAGTAATAAACATTGTGATTTTTAGTTAGTAAAGTGTATTTAAATTAATAATAGTATTGTGAAGTATCCAGTAACATTTAATAAAGTGTGTTAGTGGACATCTCTTGTTATAATTTTTGGAACCCACGGAATTTGCGAGGGTGGTTTCCTAAGGGTGGAAACACGCGACAATATTAATCCGTGAAGAATAATGTATTTCCGCTGAACAATACTGAAACTTTTAATTTCCGAAAAGCAGACTTTTTAAATTTATATACTCATTTAAACTCACTTGATTGGACATTTTTATCTGAGATTCAGGACTGTAACTTAGCATGTGAGAAATTTTATGAGCTGCTGATGTATGTTTTTGAATTATATGTCCCCAAACACGTGCCACGCCCCAGAAAATATCCACCTTGGTATACAAACAGTATTTATTATCTTGGACATCAAGAAAAAAGCGATTCTGTGGAGAGATTATAAAAAACATAACAATGCAAAGTCTTATGACGAATTTAAACAGTTAAGAGCAAAAATAAAAATCGATGTTAATAACTCCTACAAAGATTATCTGAATGGATTACAAAATAATATTAAATCAAACGCGAAACAGTTCTGGTCCTATGTAAATTCCAAAAGAAACAGTGGCTCTTTGCCTGATCAAGTAATATATAACGACCGTGAATACAGAAATCCCTTAGACATTGTCAACGCTTTTGCCTCGTTTTTTCAAACTGCATATACTCCGAATAACGCTAACTGGAACCCTGGTGATGTACTTAGCACAACAAATTTCACGCATATAAATATGTTTAATGAAGTAAATGTTTTAGAAGCTTTACTGAAACTGAAGCCTAAGTTCACTAAGGGACCGGATGACATACCGGCTTTTATTATTAAAGACTGTGCGTACGCTTTTGTTTAACCACTAATGATTATTTTTAATTTAAGTTTAAAATCCGGTGTATTCCCAGATCAGTGGAAATTATCCAGAGTGTGTCCAATTTTTAAAAAGGGAGATAAAAGTTACGTTGCAAATTATCGTCCTATTAAGATAATTTGTAATTTCGCCAAAGTCTTTGAAATTTCTTTATATGACCAAATTTATAATAATGTGCGAGGGCAGATCAGTATGTCTCAACATGGCTTTGTAAAGGGTAGGTCAACAGTTACAAATTAATTCACTGCCACACAATTTATTTCTGAGTCTATCGATGCGGGCAAACAAGTTGACGTTATATATACTGATTTCTCCAAAGCTTTTGACAGACTTGGCCACGGCATTCTCCTACATAAACTTAAAGTATTCGGTTTTTCAGACTTGCTAATTTCCCTGCTATCATCTTTTTTAACTGGAAGGAGCCAATATGTAGAATACCGTGGCTTTAAGTCTGATCAATTTCTAGCTATTTCCGGAGTACCCGAAGGCTCAGTGCTGGGGCCTCTATTATTTATTTTATTTATTAACGATTTAGTGACTTGTGTTGATGTCAACAGCCTGCTATATGCTGATGACATGAAATTGTATTATAATACTGTTGATACTGACGAAGATTGTGCGTTACTCCAAAGTAATTTAAATTATGTTAATGACTGGTGTCTTCTAAATAATCTGCCTTTAAACATCGTCAAATGTAACGTTCTGTCTTTCTGCAGAAAGAATAATCCACTGTTATTCGATTATGAGTTGAACGATACCGTATTAAATAGATCAGATGAGTTTAATGACTTAAGAGTTCTATTCGACTCGAAACTAAATTTTAACAAACATATAGAAAATATTGTTCTCTCTGCTTATAAAAGTTTGGGTTTTGTGATTAGAAATTCAAGTGGTTTTGATGCCATAGAATTAATAAATCTTCTTTATTCTGCATTTGTTAAATCCAGACTTGAATATGCTTCACTTATTTGGAATCCAGGATATAATAAATATTGTAATTGCATAGAGAATATACAACGGCGCTACCTAAAATTCGTTTCATACAAAATTGATCATGTATATCCCGCTGTTGGCTTCGAACATGCACAGTTGCTAAATAGATTTGGTTTTCTTAGTTTACACGACCGCAGGAAACTTTGTTCTCTTTTGTTTTTGCACAAGTTAATTTTTAATCTCATCGATTGCCGTAACATCTTGAATATGTTAAATTTTCATGCCCCCTCATTTGAGACGCGTAATCATAAAACATTTTATCTTCCCACTCCACGAACAAATGCTCTGATGTTCTCTCCCTTATTTTTTATGTGTAACACTTACATGTCAATTGATGGACAGCTTGATATATTTTACTCGAGTATTTCAAGTATTAAGTGTATCTTTTCGTAGTAATCTGTAATTTTATTTTAATATTCTTTTAATCTGTTAGTGTATTATGCATGTATATAATCTGTTCTTTTTCCTTTTTGTCTGTTTGTATATTATTTACCATTAGGTATAAATCATTGTATTGTGTTTTTTTTCCCACCCCGTAATTGGTTTTTACTGTGGGGTGGTGTAACTATATAAATAAATTAAAAAAATATACATTCAGAGAGACTCTTGATTTTTTTTTTTTAAACAAATGTATCAAAACGGCAGCACCGCACAGCTATCTTATTTTTAACAGTTCTTTTAAGGTATGGCGACTCTTATATTTTCGTCCACATTTCCAGAAAAGACATAATCACAAGTAGTGAAATGCTTCTAACACATTTGTTGTCATAAATTGAATTTTCAGAAAGTGTTTTATGGAATAGACATTTGCCTTTTAGATTTATAGATGCCTTTTTGCTTTATAACGGTTTCGTCAAAACATTTTTAAGATACTAGTTTTGTAATGGCCTTTAATAGTACTAATAGCCACTAAAAATGTCTAGTTTGAAAAATAACTTGAAATGTATTTACCGCATACTTGTTAAACCAGAAAGAATAATTTAAAACCTTTTTAAATCTTAATGGAAAAAGCATTGAAACTTTTTGGACATTTTCTATAATTTCGAAGTGAAAAAGCAAGTACACCGTTCTCAGCTTTTTTGTTTCTTTCGAAATTCGTTTCTACAAAATGAAATCTATACAATTTACGTCCAAATTCACCCAAAAAAACCGCTGCCCAAGGAATCACTACTTCCACATCCAGATTCTCTATCCAAGTCACTCACAACGAAAAAACTTTGTATGTGAAAATAATTGTTTATGGAACTTTAATAATATAATATTTGAAATCCTCTACCCCAAAAACCCATAAAACGATACCCCACATCGGTAGTGGGGTGGGGGGTGGTGATAGGGGGGGTGATAGTGGGGGTGGATGAAGTAAAAAAATATTTTGAGGTTTCTGGTTCCTGTACCTACACTAAATCAATTTTTTTTCATCCCCTTTAATAAGGGGGTGGGGGTTGTAATGGGGGTGGCTAATGCCAAAAATTTTTTTGAGACCTTAGCTTCTCTTGTATATACTAAATACCAATTTTATGGACTCTTACCTGCTTGATTGACCTATTTACCCCAAATTTACCCCAATTTACCCCCCAACCCTTCGACGGAACAAGATGAAAATATAATCCAGTTCTAGATCTCGTTAAAGTACATATGTGTACCAAATTTCAAGTCAATATCTTAAACGGTTCCAGAGTAAACGTGCGCACAAAAAAAAGTTACAGACAGACCGACAGACAGACAGACCGACCGACAGACAGACCGACAGACAGACCGACAGACAGACCGACAGACAGACCGACAGACAGACCGACAGACAGACCGACAGACAGACCGACAGACAGACCGACAGACAGACCGACAGACAGACCGACAGACAGACAGAAATTTTTTTTTCGCTCAAACTTAAAATCTCGACATTTCATAACATTTTAAGCCTAGAGAATATTATTTAGGTATTATGCAAATCACAACTTACACACTTTTTTATCTATTATGAAAATACCTACTTTCTGTATATTGTTGCCCTAATCTGGGCACGCTAATATACTAGTTAGGTAAATACTTTAAAACACTCATTATTGGAGAACCAATCAAAACAACTACTCTTCTAGCTAATACTGACGAAGTATTGAATTACATGATAGGATTCTTAGCATTTTAAAGAAAAAAATATATTGAAAATATTTCAATCATTTATTTACAATTAGTCATCACAATATACAGAAAGTAGGTATTTTCATAATAGATAAAAAAGTGTGTAAGTTGTGATTTGCATAATACCTAAATAATATTCTCTAAACATGATAAAAGCAAATAAATAAAAAATAATTAATTGTAAAAAATAAATCAAGAATAGGCTTGTAAATAATGAATGAATGTTTCTATACTCTACTGATGAGAACTAACGAGTTCGAAAAAACTTGTACAACTTTTCTAGAG
Organism: Rutpela maculata; assembly: GCA_936432065.2. Classification (NCBI taxonomy): domain Eukaryota; kingdom Metazoa; phylum Arthropoda; class Insecta; order Coleoptera; family Cerambycidae; genus Rutpela; species Rutpela maculata. The sequence goes on from OW386285.2 coordinate 390,404,130, forward strand.
TTGAAATAGAATGTAAGGTTCAATAATTGTTGTGAATTACTGAATTTTAATAAATAATTTAAGTAGTTTAAATATTTTTTCTTTAAAATGCCAGGAATCCTATCATGTAATTCAATACTTCGTCAGTATTAGCTAGAAGAGTAGTTGTTTTGATTGGTTTTCCAATAATGAGTGTTTTAAAGTGTTTTCCTAAGTGGTATATTAGCGTGACCCGATTAAGGTACCAATATACAGAAAGTAAATAATTTCATATTAAATAAAAAAGTGTGATGACTAATTGTAAATAAATGATTGAAATATTTTCAATATATTTTTTTCTTTAAAATGCTAAGAATCCTATCATGTAATTCAATACTTCGTCAGTATTAGCTAGAAGAGTAGTTGTTTTGATTGGTTCTCCAATAATGAGTGTTTTAAAGTATTTACCTAACTAGTATATCAGCGTGCCCAGATTAGGGCAACAATATACAGAAAGTAGGTATTTTCATAATAGATAAAAAAGTGTGTAAGTTGTGATTTGCATAATACCTAAATAATATTCTCTAAACATGATAAAAGCAAATAAATAAAAAATAATTAATTGTAAAAAATAAATCAAGAATAGGCTTGTAAATAATGAATGAATGTTTCTATACTCTACTGATGAGAACTAACGAGTTCGAAAAAACTTGTACAACTTTTCTAGAGTTGAAATAGAATGTAAGGTTCAATAATTGTTGTGAATTACTGAATTTTAATAAATAATTTAAGTAGTTTAAATATTTTTTCTTTAAAATGCCAGGAATCCTATCATGTAATTCAATACTTCGTCAGTATTAGCTAGAAGAGTAGTTGTTTTGATTGGTTTTCCAATAATGAGTGTTTTAAAGTGTTTTCCTAAGTGGTATATTAGCGTGACCCGATTAAGGTACCAATATACAGAAAGTAAATAATTTCATATTAAATAAAAAAGTGTGATGACTAATTGTAAATAAATGATTGAAATATTTTCAATATATTTTTTTCTTTAAAATGCTAAGAATCCTATCATGTAATTCAATACTTCGTCAGTATTAGCTAGAAGAGTAGTTGTTTTGATTGGTTCTCCAATAATGAGTGTTTTAAAGTATTTACCTAACTAGTATATTAGCGTGCCCAGATTAGGGCAACAATATACAGAAAGTAGGTATTTTCATAATAGATAAAAAAGTGTGTAAGTTGTGATTTGCATAATACCTAAATAATATTCTCTAAACATGATAAAAGCAAATAAATAAAAAATAATTAATTGTAAAAAATAAATCAAGAATAGGCTTGTAAATAATGAATGAATGTTTCTATACTCTACTGATGAGAACTAACGAGTTCAAAAAAACTTGTACAACTTTTCTAGAGTTGAAATAGAATGTAAGGTTCAATAATTGTTGTGAATTACTGAATTTTAATAAATAATTTAAGTAGTTTAAATATTTTTTCTTTAAAATGCCAGGAATCCTATCATGTAATTCAATACTTCGTCAGTATTAGCTAGAAGAGTAGTTGTTTTGATTGGTTTTCCAATAATGAGTGTTTTAAAGTGTTTTCCTAAGTGGTATATTAGCGTGACCCGATTAAGGTACCAATATACAGAAAGTAAATAATTTCATATTAAATAAAAAAGTGTGATGACTAATTGTAAATAAATGATTGAAATATTTTCAATATATTTTTTTCTTTAAAATGCTAAGAATCCTATCATGTAATTCAATACTTCGTCAGTATTAGCTAGAAGAGTAGTTGTTTTGATTGGTTCTCCAATAATGAGTGTTTTAAAGTATTTACCTAACTAGTATATTAGCGTGCCCAGATTAGGACAACAATATACAGAAAGTAGGTATTTTCATAATAGATAAAAAAGTGTGTAAGTTGTGATTTGCATAATACCTAAATAATATTCTCTAAACATGATAAAAGCAAATAAATAAAAAATAATTAATTGTAAAAAATAAATCAAGAATAGGCTTGTAAATAATGAATGAATGTTTCTATACTCTACTGATGAGAACTAACGAGTTCGAAAAAACTTGTACAACTTTTCTAGAGTTGAAATAGAATGTAAGGTTCAATAATTGTTGTGAATTACTGAATTTTAATAAATAATTTAAGTAGTTTAAATATTTTTTCTTTAAAATGCCAGGAATCCTATCATGTAATTCAATACTTCGTCAGTATTAGCTAGAAGAGTAGTTGTTTTGATTGGTTTTCCAATAATGAGTGTTTTAAAGTGTTTTCCTAAGTGGTATATTAGCGTGACCCGATTAAGGTACCAATATACAGAAAGTAAATAATTTCATATTAAATAAAAAAGTGTGATGACTAATTGTAAATAAATGATTGAAATATTTTCAATATATTTTTTTCTTTAAAATGCTAAGAATCCTATCATGTAATTCAATACTTCGTCAGTATTAGCTAGAAGAGTAGTTGTTTTGATTGGTTCTCCAATAATGAGTGTTTTAAAGTATTTACCTAACTAGTATATTAGCGTGCCCAGATTAGGGCAACAATATACAGAAAGTAGGTATTTTCATAATAGATAAAAAAGTGTGTAAGTTGTGATTTGCATAATACCTAAATAATATTCTCTAAACATGATAAAAGCAAATAAATAAAAAATAATTAATTGTAAAAAATAAATCAAGAATAGGCTTGTAAATAATGAATGAATGTTTCTATACTCTACTGATGAGAACTAACGAGTTCGAAAAAACTTGTACAACTTTTCTAGAGTTGAAATAGAATGTAAGGTTCAATAATTGTTGTGAATTACTGAATTTTAATAAATAATTTAAGTAGTTTAAATATTTTTTCTTTAAAATGCCAGGAATCCTATCATGTAATTCAATACTTCGTCAGTATTAGCTAGAAGAGTAGTTGTTTTGATTGGTTTTCCAATAATGAGTGTTTTAAAGTGTTTTCCTAAGTGGTATATTAGCGTGACCCGATTAAGGTACCAATATACAGAAAGTAAATAATTTCATATTAAATAAAAAAGTGTGATGACTAATTGTAAATAAATGATTGAAATATTTTCAATATATTTTTTTCTTTAAAATGCTAAGAATCCTATCATGTAATTCAATACTTCGTCAGTATTAGCTAGAAGAGTAGTTGTTTTGATTGGTTCTCCAATAATGAGTGTTTTAAAGTATTTACCTAACTAGTATATTAGCGTGCCCAGATTAGGGCAACAATATACAGAAAGTAGGTATTTTCATAATAGATAAAAAAGTGTGTAAGTTGTGATTTGCATAATACCTAAATAATATTCTCTAAACATGATAAAAGCAAATAAATAAAAAATAATTAATTGTAAAAATTTTAAGCCTATTTGGACAATAAAAATTTTTTTGTCGTTACTATACTTCCACTGGACGTGGAAGTAATACAATGAGCACTTTTGATAAACTTTTTTGAAGTCTCTATATGGAAAAGTCTGCATACCTACTAATAGTATAAAAAAAATACATAAAAGGCTTTGCGATCTAGCGTCGATGATTAAAAAATCATTTGTAGAATACGTTGAGCTTAAAAATCGTTTTTGACTTTTAAAAAAATTTCAGTTTATGACCTGAACGGGAATTTCAAGTCACCCTGTACATGCTAAACAACAGACATAGACACCGTATTTTTCACAACCCCACTGATAAGATGCCGTTGAGATTAGAAGTGATGAGGAAAAGTTATATGCAGTTTGTCTGAAAACACAAATGGCAAGGGCGATAACGAATCCGGCGATGACAATCCCACAAAGCGAGAATACAGGCTAAATGACACAATACAATCTCCTGCCAATTGACTAGATAGTGGCTGTGCCTTTACGGTCTTTACACCAGCAAAATAGCAAATATCTCGGGGCGATTATCATAACTCGACATCTGCCGGCTGATAAAATGACGTTTTAAATTAGATCGTCCAATCCACTCTGGCTGTTTAGAGAAGTTTGTCTGTCGCGTTACGTGTTGTTTGAGCGCTTATTATCTTTTGAGCTGCAGACAGGAACGTTGATGCATTATGGAGAGCTAGTATGTTAAATTAAATATGAAATGCAGATATCGTGAAAACTTATTTCTTTTTTAACAATTTAAACATATGTAAAACATACATAACTGTCTAAAGGTAAGTACTCATAAACGCGCTTTGCGTTTTTTTTTTAGCAATCACACAGTTCCTTGATAATATGGGGATAAGGGACTAAAGTCGGATTTCATCAGTTAATTAATTTTTAACCGTTTATTAATAATTGAAGTAATTTCATTGCATTTGTCTGAACATAGATAATATTGATATGACACAAAAACGAAGTTGAAAAAATTTTGATCAATATAAATATCCATTTCTTGTTACTCATCCTCATCTGTGAGACTGCGAGTGACATCATTTAAATTGGTCCAAAATCGAAAACTGAGATAACATCAAATCTTTACGTTTTGAGGTCCCAGGAACCCAAAAATGTGGTTTTTGAAAAATGTCTGTGTGTGTGTGTGTGCGTATGTGAGTATATATGTAATCAAACCGTTGAAAAGCAGTAAAAAATTCCGATTTCAACGATATATCACACTTGCACTCTTTCGATTTGGTTTCCGTGAAAAAAATTAATAAACAAGATAATCTATAGAGTCACGCTTCTTGTATAAGATATATTTTATAGTCTAACCTAACGTTCGGTAGACTAGTGCGTTAAATCGTGCAGACTATGCACGTGTTTTCTCTGAAGACGTCATACTAGTTGTGATATTTCGCGAAAAAGTGCAGTTATAGTGATAGCTGTGTAAGTCCTAAACAGCCCATAAGGATTACGGACGGTCCTTAACTGGCCCCAAAGTAAGTTTTTTGCCCAAAACTATTAATAGGCCAGGCTAGATAAGTGCCAGAATTAAAAAAAATAATAATTCGTTACAGCAAACTGATAGCAGAATATTTTAGAACATATCACAACTAAAGAAGGCAAAATAATCCGAACCACCTGCAGTTATCTGGGGTGAAATGGGTGGGTTTTTAGGGGTGAAAAACGGTTTTTTACGATTTATGGCTTAACTACGCATCCTATCAAAAAAAGTTAAATATAAATGTTATAGGTAATAAAAATATCTACAACTACCGTTACAATAGAAGGCATAGAAATCAGGATCATACTTTTTTGTTTGTTTAATAATTCAAACGTGGTTGAGGAATGAAATTAATTATTAATTATTTTACTTATTGTTTGTAGCATACATTGATATTACAAACTTATATTAATTGTAATAAATAATAACAAAGGACAAGGGTAGATAAGGGCCTTTTCCGGCCATCGGCAATGTTGTATGTCATTATATTTTCCGAGTAGTATATGTCTTGACGAGTAATAAAAAACTGTTCTTTGGAATAGATTATTCAGTGAGCGTGTAATGATGGCTATTACTCGCGGGGTGACGTTTACGGCACAAGACGAAGGCATGTCGTAAATCATCCGAGTGTGTAATAGCCATTATACGCGAACTGAATATTATAATTTATCCAGGAATATCGCATATTTTAACTGTTTTAATCGTTTAAAACTGAAAAAATAAAGTTCATTTACAGTAAAACGTTGACCTGTTAAACGTCAAACAGGAAAAAATGCACGAAAACATGGAAAAATGGATTCGCCGTTTCCTTATGAATATTGCTAGTTCCTGATTGGTCAAAGGTGCGTTAGAATGAAAACAACTAGTTCCTGGTTGGTTAAATATGTGTAAGAATCAGATTATGTTCATTATACGTTTGGTTGGAATAATGACTATCATTATTTGACAATTGTTAAATGTAGAATGCAATGATTAACGATGGTCGTGGATAAACATATTCTTATTCAATACATACCACAATATGTGGTTTTGATAGCTGACACGTTTAAATTCGCACGCAACGTCGACACTACTACGACTCCCGCGGAAACGATTTTGCTTTTTATACATTGAAGCGCTTGATGAAACAATATAAATTAACCATTATTTAAAAGCTTAAATGCTCAACAATGAAATGAGGTATAGTTTATCTTGTTTCACCGAGCGCATCTAACTGAGGTATACATTAAAAGTTCGAAAAAAGGTCAAAAATTACTAAAAAACTGATGCCCACTTTGAAATGATATTACTATGACCTACTGTTGTTTTTCAAATGTAAAACATATAGAAACATAAAGATCATATGTTCAACTATAAATAAATAACGCTTAATGACTTTAAAGGGAACTTTTCTTTTTTATGAAATTAGTGGGCGAAAATTATATAGCTTATCTACCCTTGTCCTTTTTGACAGTAATTAAAAAACATACAACGAAAAAAGGCATTTTTTCAAAATTTTAGATTTTCCGGCAATTTTGTTCATTGCGCTATATATATATATATATATATATATATATATATATATATATATATATTTTATTTATTGAAAGTAGACATAAAAACAAAAAAAATGAGCCCTGTCCGAACTCTATCGGACAAATACTTTTATGAGGAATCGCAGTTGAATTTCACTTTTTTTTTTAAATTGAATTAAACAACAACCGTTAAATATTTTGCTTCAAAAAAAATAATGCTTATGTGGGACACCAAAAGGTATACTTTTACCAAATTTGAGCTAAATCGATTTTTTTTTTGAAAGAAAAAAATAAAAAACCGAAAAGGGGTTTTTTTGCGTGTATCTCGAAAAATTTAGAGGTTAGATTAAAAATGCTCTCCACACAAGTTGTAGATTTCTCTATTACCTACAACTTTTATAATCAACTTTTTTCGATAGGATGCGTAATTAACCCAGAAATCGCAAAAAACCGTTTTTCACCTCTAAAAACCCACCCCATTTCACCCCAGATAACCGCAGGTGGTTCGCATTATTTTTCATTCTTTAGTTGTGATATGTTCTAAAATATTCGGCTATCAGATTGCTGTAACGAATTATTTTGTTGTTCAAACCTTATTTAGCCTGGCCTATAAAAGTAACAGAGGCATTAAAAGTCTGAGAAACTTGAATCCATTTCCAGCACAACGCCGGAAATATTTCCGGCAATCACAACCTAAAAAACATTAACATAACCTAAAAATCAAACCAAGTGCAATACCAATCTAAAAATTTCGACAACTGTAAAAAAATAAAATCCCAGCAAAGTATTTTCTATTTTAATATGAAAAAAATATTTCAACTTAGTAAACATAATTAAACGAAATCGTTCATATTTTTTAAAGCTCTTTTCGGCTTCAAGGATCCACCGGGGGAGGTTCCAGCCGCTTCCAGTAGCTGTCGATTTTTTATTCAATATGAAATTACCTATTTTCTGTATATAGGACCTTATGCAAGACAAAAATTCAAGTAATCAGTTCAAGGCGATTCTAAATTATTTTCAAAGAAAAAAACTGAAAGAAAACTAAAACTCTTACACCCTGTAGCTCAGCAACGAAGTGTCACCGGACCTATGTTCATATAAGAACTTTTCATAGCATCGTTAATGACGCATCTCCACCAGTACTTTGGCGAATATGTTTTTAAACACCCTATATATTAGCAGGGATTATATCTCAATGTACTTACCTCAGATACCTACCTAATGAAATAAAATGAAGATAAATAAATTTTCATTGCGAACCACTCAAATGACGTCTTACGTGCTTGACCCAGAAACTCACTTGACATTATGAAATTAGGCTTTCGCTCTTTCAATCTGACGTTACCACTGTTTGTTACAAATTATCCGAAGATCAATAACAAGCATGCTCACCTGTCGCCTAATTTACATATATGCAGATATGCATTATGCATGAGGCACCTGTCAGACCTGCACCTTACGTTTACATGACTTGATACGTTCGATGGTGTTTATTTTATTTAGTACTACATTTAAAGACAATAATAGATGAATCAGTGAATCAGATGTCAAAACAAGAATGAAAAGTGTATATTATCTGAAACTACACATTATGTTTCAATTGTAACGGTTAAAAGAGTTTAAAATATTATTATGAACTATATATTGGTCCAAGTCCTGCTATATTAACCTCCCCACAATAAAATTGTGGGAGGTTACTACAATTAGTCCAAAATCGAAAATTGAGATAACATCAAATCTTTACGTTTTGAGGTCCCAGGAACCCAAAAAAGTTGTTTTTGAAAAATGTCTGTGTGTGTGTGTGTGTGTGTGTGTGTGTGTGTATGTATGTTAGCACGATAGCGGCGAAGCTACTAAACGGATTTGGATGAAACTTTGCATGAGGGTTTCTTTAGTGCTCCAGAAGATCTGAAAAGGTTTTGGTTGAGATCGGATTACGTTTAGTGCCGTTTTGGCACAACAAGTTGTTTATTTTATGATTACTTACAATTTGTAATTGAACCATTGAAAAGCAGTAAAAATTCCGATTTCAACGATATATCACACTTGCACTTTTTCGATTTGGTTTCCGTGAAAAAAATTAAAAAACAAAAATTTCACTTGTTTTGTCCTCAAAGCAGTACAATGTACAGGGTGATATTCTAATAATGACAGAGGTATTCAGTGATTTCGGCTGAGAACTCGGGAACGGTTGAAGATATCGAACTGAAATTTGAAACGTAGGTATAAATATTGTAGACGGACGGATTACGAGTGAATTAATAATACACCTACGTCACATGACGTCACAAATAAGAAAAATTCTTAGAAACTGGTGCAGATATCGACTTAACTGGAAACATCCAATTAAAGTTTGAAACGTAGGTGGAAATATTGTAGATGGATGGAATACGAGTGAATTAAAAATACACCTACGTTCTGATGACGTCGTAAAAGCATAAAATTCTTATAACAGGTGAACTGATGATGATATCAAAAAAATATTTTTACAAGACGAGTCACGAATTTTTTTTTTTTTTAATTTCCAAGAAATGTAAAATTTTCGGAGAAATGTCACTTTTCAGAAAAATGTCAGATTTTTAAGAAAATGTCAAATTTTCAGGAAAACGTCAAATTTTCGGAGAAATGTCACTTTTCAGAAAAATGTAAAATTTTCGAAAAAATGTTAAATTTTCAAGGAAATGTCACTTTTCAGAAATATGTCAAATTTTCAGAAAAATGTCACTTTTCAGAAAAATGTCAAATTTTCGAAAAAACGTCAAATTTTCGAAGAAATGTCACCTTTCAGAAAAATGCCAAATGTTTGAAAATTGTCAAATTTTCGGAGTAATGTCACTTCAGAAAAATGTCAAAAATTCAGGAAAATGTCAAATTTTCGAAAAAACGTCAAATTTTCGAAGAAATGTCACCTTTCAGAAAAATGCCAAATGTTTGAAAATTGTCAAATTTTCAGAGTAACGTCACTTCAGAAAAATGCCAAATTTTCGAAAAAATGTCAAATTTTCCGAGAAATGTCACTTTTCAGAAAAATGTCAAAAATTCAGGAAAATGTCAAATTTTCGGAAAAATGTCACTTTTCAGAAAAATGTCAAATTTTCAAAAAAACGTCAAATTTTCGAAGAAATGTCACCTCTCAGAAAAATGTCAAATGTTTGAAAATTGTCAAATTTTCGGAGTAATGTCACTTCAGAAAAATGTCAAATTTTCGAAAAAATGTCACTTCAGAAAAATGTCAAATTTTCAGAAAAAAAAATTTTATTAAATGGACTCAAAGGAAAATTCCCAAAAAATACTACGGGTCCATTTGTGGTATAAGTTATCTGCTAGTGTGTTAAAGCGTGCAGACTGTATGCTGAGTATTTTTGACGTGTCAAGTGCATCGAGAGATTACAAGTTTTTTCGACGTTTATAAAGCCCACGGATGGTGTGAGAGGCCATCCTGAACCGCTTACAAGCCCTACAAGTGTAAGCAACCCCACCGGAACGCTTTTGGTGAGTTTTTTCCAATAAAACTTTAAAAGTGACAGTGACATTATATTTTAAAAACTATTTCCGCTACTTCCGGCATCCCGCCGAAAATTCTTCCGGCAACATAACCTAAAAATAGTACTAAGTACATAACCTAAAAATAATTTAAGACATTGATACCAACCTAAACATTTTTCAAAAACCAAATTCCCCAGAGAAACATTGGAACCAAAAATTTGACAGCTATCACTTCCCCGGCCGATTTAGTGAAAAATTGATCGAGGCCAAAAGATAAAACAAAATATATCAACTCAAACTTAAACGAGCCACTATGAACACTACCCTGGCTACATCTGGCAGGGAAGCTGTCCACCAAGAGTTAAATGGAAGAACAGAGCTCGGCGTAACTTGCTTATGTCGAAATTCTGAATTTCGCTCCGGGAATTTTTCCAATAATCCATTAACTGTTTCGTAAAATATATTTATGTTATATACTTATTTTTTTTTTTATACCTGTATTATATTTAATTAAAATCTGTACTTTCTTGTAACTGTTGTTATTGGAAAAATAAAAAAGACGTTTATTATTATTATTATTATTATTATTATTATTATTATTATATGCTTTTTCCAAAGATGGCCATCCCTGCCATCCATCCCATTACCAACGAACAGGTTTTTTCGTTTAGTTGTTTCCGAGGTTGTTTCCCGTATCAATAATCAAAATTATTAAGTGCTCTTGCCTACGAACGTTTTTATAGAATTGTGTTTATTTTTATATTAATTTTAGGTCCATGTAGACACATTATAATTTTAACCTAGTCTTTAAGCCTGCCTACAGAAGACAGGAGCTACTTTTCTATTTTTCTCCAAGCCAAACCGGACCTACCCCGTCCAGCCTCACACTCGCCACGGCGGTGTTCACCGTGGTTGTCTGGCTGGCCCCGGGCTAGGATTCGATGAAGCATATATTTGTATTAAAAACATTGAATAAAATATTAATGTTGTGCAGACTATAAATTTAACACTCAAGTTCTTAGGTCCAAATCCCACCGAACGCAAGACTTTTTTTCTGATTTAATAAGAAAAAAATATTTCAACTTAATAAATATAATTAAATGAGATCGTTCATATTGTTTAGTGCTCTTTTCGGCTTCAAAGATTCACCGGGTGGGGAGGTTCCAGCCGCTTCCAGTAGCTGCCGATTTTTTTTTTAATTTATTTTATTAACAAAATGTAGAATCAACAACAATATGCAAACAAGATACATTTCAACATTAGACCAAGAAACTAGAGGAAAAGTGAACGCAAAAAAAAACAAATAGAATATAAGAAACCGAGCGTTGGGTTTTGGAGAGTCCACCATTTAACCGCCACTACCAGAAATAATTGTTAGATCTAAAAAATAACTGCACATGGAATAGTCAAAGTAATGAACGAATTAATACAATACAGACCAAAAAGTTTAGAAGAGCAAACTGTAGAAATTATCACCGGAGCATACATGGAAATCACACCTCTACCTATGGAATTTTTGTTAGTTGTAGATATAAGTATGATTATTTTTAAAATATTTAAACTTTTTGTCATACTCCGCTCAAGGATTTTTCTTACTTACGGAGTTCTATCTTGTTTATTGTATTATTATTTTATTATTGCATTTTGGTAATGAGCAATAAACTTCCACGAGGAATAGAACACAATCACACAAATACTACTCCACAAAATCAACCGAAATTAACACAGAAGAAAAACATCATACTGCTAGTCAGAATTCGCCAAAGGCATATCAACGGCAGCCATATGTATATCACCAGAAGCATCCCGGAAGAAAAATTAAGATAAGGGACCAAAGCTACATATTCCTGATAGATCTCTAAGAGGCATTTGACACTAGCAGTCACGAAGCAATAGTCGATATCTTACGCAGCAAAGGAGTATTAGACCAGTAGAATTAGTAAAAAAAAGTCTGAAATTTATTGTAATTCGTTTCAGGATGCCACGCGGATTAAACGATAGTTTTATTGATTACGAACATGACCCTACATTTGGTCCACTTTTTGACCGCCGGAACATTGTTTATTTAACGATTTATTGTTGAAAAATTCCAAAAAATCGACTTTTTTAAAGATAACTTAAAGACCTTTAACGATAAGTTTTTCAATTTGTAGATACTGTTAGAACTTTGGAAAACGGTTAATTTTAGAGGTGGTTCGTTTAAAACGCTTGAAAATTTGTTTAAATAATTGCAAAAAACCGCGAAAATTTTCGTAATTTACAAATATTTTTCATTCTTTAACAAAAGCACTTTAGTACTTGAAATTTTGACAAAATATGTCTTTTGTTACCCCAAAGTTACCCCTAAAATTTCACCAAAAAATTTTAATTAGTTTAAGAGATATTCAATTTGTTTATTAAAAACATAAATAATGTAAAGTGCAAATTCACCCAGTTCCCGTTATCGTAGAGAGTTGATCCGGGCATCATTTTTTTCGTTGAGACTTAAACTTTATGTTTTCATTAATGGTAAATCAAATTTGCATTATTTTCAACTTCAAAATGGCGTTTGAAAAAGTGTCACATTTTGAGGTTAGGTTTTTTGCTAATAACTGTTAAACAAATGAAGATTTTGCAATATCGTCCTCATATCTTTGTTGCTGGGTTCTTTTCACGGATCAACCCTCTACGATAACGGGAACTGGGTGAATTTGCACTTTACATTATTTATGTTTTTAATAAACAAATTGAATATCTCTTAAACTAATCAAAACTTTTTAATGAAATTTTAGGGGTAATTTTGGAGTAATAAAAGACATATTTTGTCAAAGTTTCAAGCACTAAAGTGCTTTTGTTAAAGAATGAAAAATATTTGCAAATTGCGATAATTTTCGCGTTTTTTTGCAATTATTTAAACAAATTTTCAAGCGTTTTAAATGAAACACCTCTCAAATTAACCGTTTTCCAAAGTTCTAACAGTATCTACAAATTGAAAAACCTATCGTTAAAGGTCTTTAAGTTATCTTTAAAAAAGTCGATTTTTTGGAATTTTTCAACAATAAATCGTTAAATAAACAATGTTCCGGCGGTCAAAAAGTGGACCAAATTCAGGGTCATGTTCGTAATCAATAAAACCATCGTTTAATCCACGTGGCATCCTGAAACGAATTACAATATGCATATTTTCTAATTCCACTGGACTATATGGCACAACCTAATATACAGGATTAATACACCTAATATACAGAATAATCAAAGGCTGCCTTCAAGAAAACACTGCAATTCAATGGTTCGGACAGATGACAGAAACCAAACACAGGAATGTCGGAGTCAAGCAAGGATGCACGCTATCCCCTCGACTAATCATCAGGGTGCTATAACAAATAATACAAATCACAACAAAGCAAACGCTAAATTTTTTAACGAAGATAGAAAAATCGCACCCCGATCGTACACTGATGATCGCCTAATCGTCGCGGAAGAAAAACGAGATATTTTAATCTAGATCATGAATTACAACTAAAAAATTAAAGACCAACAATGATCGCCACCACGTTTAAGCCCAAAATGTCCACAGCAGACATTCCTGCACTGTCGAAAGTTGATTTTTTCATAAATTTTAATTTTCATGTTACCATTACAAATTATTTGAGCAGTTAGGAACTCGCCGAAAGGGGACTTATTACTTCACTTTAAATAACGCACGTTTCAATTATAATTGTAGCTGTTCACTGTTCAAATTAAACACAACAAACATTTTGCATTTCCATACTGAATAATTTGATTTCAAATGCATTATGAAACCGTTGCTGTATTTGTGTGTTATCGGATTTATGATGACAATTATGCAGGCATACCCATTCCGAATTCTAATGATTCGAGTTACCAACAGTTAATTCTCAATTAACGGTAGGCAAATATAACCTTCGGCAGTGGCGGAGGTGGTAACATCAAGGGAAATGAGTCATTTGCTGCTTAGACTAGCCAACAGTGCCACTAAGATTTATGAACTTACAAGTTAAAATTAATTCGTGATTTAAATTTTACTGTCGATATATGTATGATATCTCACGAAATAACAATATTTATTACAAAAATAAAAGGTAGTGGTAGAGCAATTGACAAATCAGGGGTGGGCAAATAAAATACGTGCTTGTATTATGGTTACAAAGATCAATTAGAATGAAAGATGTTCAGAGAGACAGACAGATTTATCATATACTAAAAAATGTAAATATATGTGGTAACTTACAAAGATAAATTCAGAATTATAGGCCACAATACATAAAAACTACTGTAAATACCTCAAAAAGATAGATAACTAAATTATTAGTTGGTCAACGTAGTTATTACTAAATGAAAAGATTAAGGGTGCCGGTGCCGTGCTTAAGAAAATGATTTCGTAGTCCGAGAATTTCTCTTACATCCCTGAACCGAATCAAAAAATTTTTTCATAGGCCTTTAGAGACAACATTATAGAATGGTACCAGACTATTGAAAAGTCAAAAAAATTTGTTTTTATTTCCGCACAAATAAAAAAAATTTTTCTATTTTTAGTTTTAAATAGCCTAATACCATTCTATAAAGCTGTCTCTAAAATAATATCAAAAAATTTTTTCAATCGATTCAGGGATGCAGGAGAAATCCTCGAATTACGTTCACGAAACCGCCCACCTTAAATGACATTTTACAAATAAACAAATTTTGATATTTTATATCATAAACAGATCTCTAAACGCGAATAAAGGTAATAACATAGGCAATGAAATAAATAGTAGCATTTTAAGCTACAAGATACATACAAAAAACGTAATGTGCTCCGCACAGAAAATTATTTACAGATATTAAATAAGGAATTTTATTAAGAGACGGGACAAGCACTCGCGAAAAGGATGTAGCTTGTCTGTTTAATCGAACAACGAAATGCCCGCACATAACATTGAAAGTCGCAACACACTGGCGTCTTTGGCCACAATGTAAAACGAAAGTTAATGGAATGTAGTCCGGAACTATTCTCAGTTGCCGGAATACCAAAGTAGAAATGTAAATGTACTTACAAAAACTGCAGCGAAAGGGACGAAGGCACTGTTATGAGTTGCAAGTTTAAATTATAGGTCGGTACCAGCTTTAACCTCAACAAACTGCATAACTATACCATTATAGGTATATTAAACACTGACTTTAAACTGAACTGTTTTATTAACTCACTTAAAGTAGCTAGTATTACACCAACAAATGCTACTTTAATTCAGAAACGTCTATACTAGACACATTTTAGTGTTAACTTCTCTCTACTCGGTACAATTCGCCAAAGAAGTTAAATCTCAAAACTAATAAACACTTGAATGGCTCAAATTCCAGCCATGATTTTAACGACCTCCAGGCTTGCAGCTGGTATGGAGAGTCAGTATTTAACATTAATTTGCAGTTTTATATTCGCGCCACGAACTATTTTTGGTAGGGCTATAACCAAGGAAACTAGACATTATGTCATAATTGTGCCCGATTATTGGAGGAAAATTTCTAGCGTTAGCTATATGTATACCCGCGCATTTAATGGAATTTATGGAATGCTAACTCGTAAACAATTAACTGTCCGACAGGGCCGGCGTTAAATCTTGTTTAACAAAACTAACAAAATGGGTAATTTTTGTAATGCTAATAGAAAATAATGTAATTTAACGGTTTTTAATAGAATTTTACGAATACTTAAAAAGTTGACCGTTACAGGTTATCCTACTGAACAATTCAGCTTGTTATGCAGTTACCACACAGCCATAAGCACTTAGTTTATAGAGACAGACCGCAGTTTACTAAAGTAAACAGCCGAATTGTTCTCTACAGAGAATAGGCAGGACATCAGACCAAACGCCCAAGTCATATAGACCCTTAAACCTGTTCTCTTGGACAGGTACATTAGAGACGAAAATACTAAGGAAACCCCCTTTACTACCGACTAGATCATTATGTGACAAAGAAATGGCAGTGGCAACATTTCTAGATATAGAAGGGGCGTTTAATAAGAGGAGTCCCAACGGTACTCTGCCAGTGGATTAAAGCCAGTCTAGAAAAGAGGATAATAGTGTCCAATCTACGTGAGGCTACCATTGAGGCAAAGGTGAGTATAAAATGCCCTCAAAGAGGAGAACTATTTCCACTGCTGTGGGCAGCCTTTGTTGACCGTCTCCTTTATAAAATTTCTACGGAAGGCTTCTACTGTTTAGGATATGCTGACGATCTAGTGATAGTAGTCAAGTGGCGATTTGCGGACACGATATCAGAGCGCTTGAAAAGAGCTCTAAATATGGTCGACATATGGTGCAGTGAGGAAAGACTCTCTATAATCCCTCACAAAACTATAGTCGTTATCTTTACACAAAAAGAACCTTAGGTGAACCAAAACCCCCAAGACTCAATGGAGAGGAAATTTCATTTACCAGCGAGGTAAAATACTTAGGAGCCATTTTCAACCAAAACTGACATGGAACATCCATATTTCAAAAATTCATAAAGAAAGCCACAATTGCTCTGGGGTGGTAGAAGCAGATGTGTGGAAAAAACTGGGAGTCAAACATCAATACGACTCTATGGTTATCCACTAGGGTCGTAAGATCCATGATAATCTACGAATCGGTGGTATGGTGGACGAAGATTCTGTAGCTGGGAGCAATAAGTTCAAGTGGCATACAAAGGCTTGCTTGCCTGTGCTCCTATAGCTGCTTTGGAAGCTATAGTTGCTATGTGAACGATAGCTTAATTTCAATATTGCCAGTAAAGAGCCAAGTGGTTCCAGAATAATTTCCTTTACTGGCTTAATTTTCTTCCATCTCAACATCATACTGATTATTATGATGTTCTTTGAATACCTACATTAACTGACGAGATCATAAACTATAAAGTCAAGTATTTCCCATGTTATAACGAGAACATTAATTATTTCCTCTTCTTATTAATATGACTACCGCAGGTGATATGCTGCAATGGCAAACTTTGAGCTGTATAAAAGTTCTTTATGCATTCAGTAGATTCCGTTAAAACACCTTATAAAGTTCTTTGTGAGAGCATTTAGAGCTGTCAATTAGTTCACAATAAAAATTTTAAAAAATATAAAAGAAAATGCTTCCTTCTCGATCGGTCTTCGATCCGTCTGTATACCATTCCAGATTGCCAGGACTCAGAAGATGCCTTTTATCGTAATCCCGATAATCTCGATTGTATATGAAATAGTAAACCTATAAATAGGAAGACACCGATCATCGTCTGACTGAGAGATGGCCCCTGACAGGTAGAGCCTTTGTATGCCTCAGCTCTATGTCCAGATTCCGTTCTTGAAGAGTACATTTCTATATGCTGCTTTCCTGACTTCAAATTTTACTTCAATATACACGAGTGTGAGGCCAAAGATAGCATCCATTGCAATCGTTTGAGTGGCGCTGATAGCTCCTGTTATTCCCAGTCAGGCCAACCATTAGGTCAATTATTTTCGTCTGCACTATGTGCACCAGTTCTAAGTGTGTGAATGGTGTTGCTGAAAATTATGTTCGTCTCGATGGATGCTACTGATTTTATAACGTTCCTTTTTATCGAGTGTGGCTGCACCAGAACTGCACAAACTACACTCTGCTTAATGCAGAATTGTAGACGACAGAAATAGCTCAGAACACTCGAATATTTTGAGGTTATGTTAAGGGACCTAAAATGGATAAAGCTTATTTAAAAATAGAGAAAAATGAACCCGTAGTAATAGACTGATGCTATATATTCTCACGTAATCACATTAACGTGTATCTAAATCTTTATATTATGATGGAAGAGTATATATTCCTGGTATAGGTGGAAATGTCTTGAGGATTTAGTAACTCCAACGAAAATGTGTGATATAATTGGAGCCTGGAGAAGATTTAGACAATATAACAGAACTTTATAAGATTAGGAACAATTGGCTTAGAACCGACGCACATCATCATTACATTTATTATGGCTCTACACCAAGTGTAGACTAAAAAAATTGACCTATTGAACTTGTGGAGCGCTTCTGGAAACGCCGACACGCCAAGGCGTATATTATATGATTGTTATTAAATTCTGTAAAATTAATAATTAATGAGTACACTACTAAATTCTTACATTCTTATTAAACAACTTATACCAATAGTCCAATCAATGAATGCCCAAAAGAGGATTGTAGAGAACATTTGTTCTTAGCGATGTCGGACGCGGAAGACGAGCCGAGCGAGCTCCGCTGTGAAAGTTGTTATAATCCTGTAAATGATGAAAATTTTATCAAGTGTGATGGCCTGTGTAATTGTGTGTTGTGATGTAAGAAAATCTGTCATAAAATTGATCAAACCAGTGGATTCGATAAAATGGCTGTGCAAGGTATGTCTGAAAATAGACTCTATTATTCCCGCATTCATACAACAAAAAGTAGAAGAAACGTTAAATTTGTATTTTAATAAATTTCGTCTACAACTGGAACAAGAAAAAGAAAATTTAATACAATCGATTACGTCCAACTTAATTGTTCAGTCCAAAGATAATAACGCTAATAGACGAGACTCTCATATCGGTCCTAGCAAAAAAGACGCCGCTGATAAGAGCAGCCTTAAAAACAGCCAAGGAATTCCGTCAACTAATATCTCTACGTACACCAATAAAAAACCAACCTCCAATCATTCTATATTAATAAAACCTCGCAATGCCAATCAAGTCCCAGCTGATGTATTAACTGAAATAAGGACAGCAGTAAATCCCGCCGAGTTATCAATTGCCGTTAACAAAATTAAAACGACTAATTCTGGAGTTTTAATTAATTGTGACAACCCGGAATCACTAAAGAAGCTTAAGGAAAATTTAGAAAACAAAATAGGGGAAAATTGCGAATTATCTACATCAAAAATTTTTAACCCAAAAGTAATAATCTTCGGTATAGAAAAACTTCAAAATCCAATAAATAATGAAAATTTGGTTTCTGAAATAATAAGGCACAATAATATTTCCACCAATCATCCTGATTTCGAATTCAAAATAGTACGAAAAATCGACCATGAAAATTCGACAGACATAATTGCTGCAGTTGATACCAAAACTAGAATATCGTTGCTGAACAAGGAATATATTTATGTTGGATGGTACCGCTGCAAAGTACATGATTCACACGTGAAGCGTTGCTTTAGTTGATGTAATTTTGGCCATATATCAAAAGACTGCCCTAGTAGAATTCCAGTGTGTATCAATTGCGCCGATGGACATGAGAAAAACCTGTGTACATTTAATGTACAAAAATGTGCATTTTGTATCAAGTCTAACAACCAATATAAAATGAAATACAGCTTCCACCACTCTGCAAATGATCCCAAATGTCCATGCTACGTCTCCAAATTAAATTTAATAAGATCTAGAACTCTGGCTAATCTAAGCTGCCAATCCGAATAGCAATCAGCAATGAAAATCAATAAACTAGACTACAACATATTACACATCTGTCATGTCAATATTGTTTTGACGACTTCTCCGCCCTTGTTATTGAGCAACAATTTGACATCATAGCGATAAGCGAAACATGGCTAGCTCCTAATGACCCATCAGAAAATTTTGTTATACCCGAGTACACTTTGTTGCGGCAAGATCGTACTAGAAGAGGAGGAGGCGTATGTTGTTATGTACATAAAAATATCAAACACAGTTTAATAATTACAGATTACATTGAAGACGATTGTCATTTCGAACAGTTATGGATTTCTATTACCCTTAATAACAGAAAGCTAGCCCTTGGTGTAGGATATCGTCCTCCTTTATGTAATATTACATATTTAAACAACTTAGAGGAAGTTCTTAGCAACATTTCTGGCGTAGTCGATGATATTACCCTTGTTGGAGATTTAAATACTGACTTTTACAAAAAAGATACAACTCAATACAAATATATTAGTAATATATTGAAATGCTTCAACCTTGTGCAACATGTTAATGAACCTACTCGTGTAAGTGACACTAGTTCAACACTTATCGATATAATCTGTACAAATACAAAAGATAGAGTTATAGAATGTAGCACACTTGATATGCTCAACATGTCTGATCACAGATTAACTTACTGTAAATTAGATTATAATATTGCAAAAAATTTACCTCGAAAGGTAACCTATAGAGATTATCGCTTTTTTAATCTAAATGAATTTGCAAAAGATGCCTCTTCCGTGAACTGGAATTACCTAAACACATTAACTCATATCGATGACAAAGTTGAGTTTCTTAATAAAGCTATTATAACTCTATTTGATATACATGCACCATACAGGACGGTTACCTTCAAATACCCACCAAGGCCCTACATCACTGACACCATTAAACAAATTATCAGGCTCAAAGATCGTGCATATAATAAATATAAAAAAACGAAATTAGAAAATCACTTACAGACTTTCAAGGATCTCAAAAATTATCTATCTCTGGCAATCAAAAATGAAAAGAAAGCGTATATTACCCATCAAATAAATTTAAACAGAAACAATCCGAAAAAACTGTGGAGAGACTTTGCAAACTGGAATGTACATAGTAAACCCCGTAATGAAATTTCCCCTGATATCAACAACGCCAATGAGATAAACCAATTCTTTACAAATATACCAGCCGGATCCATAAATAATGACACTTTAGATTTTTACCGAAACAATATTGCCAGTTCTTCATCAACTGAAATGGAACTTCCTGTAGTTTTGGTGGAGGAAGTAGAACAAACTCTCAAAGAGATTAAATCATTCGCCTTCGGCTCTGATAATATCAATTTGGAAATGCTACGCCATGTTTTTCCATACTGTAAGAATGCCATAACACATATTATAAATACATCATTTGAACATTCTACTATTCCTTCCATTTGGAAAAAATCTTCCTAAAGTTTCATTAGCCACCGAACTTAAAGATCTTAGACCAATAAGTGTTCTGCCACCTTTATCAAAACTTCTAGAGAATATAATGAGTAGAAGACTCACTGATCATATCATGAGCAACGACGTACTTCCTCCTACACAATCTGGATTTAGAAGGCACCACAGCACTACAACAGCGCTAATGAAAATCACCAATGATCTTATAGGAAATATTGACAAATCACAAACCACATTCTTAGTGCTCTTAGATTACAGCAAAGCGTTTGACGTAATCAACCATGATCTTCTTATCGCCAAACTCCATTATAATAATATACATCCCACAGTGTTAAAATGGTTTGCTAGTTATCTGTCTGATCGTACCCAAATGGTGAAAACTAATGATATCCTTTCTCTTGACTTGCCTATTACAAAAGGCGTACCTCAAGGAAGCATTCTCGGTCCGCTTCTATTTATAATATACACCAGCGATCTGCCAAAAGTGTTATCTTCCTTGTGTACTATGCATCTATATGCAGACGATGTGCAGCTTCAAATAGCAAGTGATCCACGAAATCCTGATCAATCAATTGCAGTGTTAAATGAAAACTTAAAGCGGGTATCTGAATATTCCATGAACCATGGTATGGTGATTAATCCAACCAAAACAGTAGTTCTGTGCATCGGAAATAAAGTGCTGTGTGCCAAAACTAAACAAAATGTGACTTATGACATTTTTTTGGATAACAACTGCATTAATTTAAGTGATGCTGCCAAAAATTTAGGACTTATCATTGATCAAAACATGAATTTTGAAAAGCAAGTGATAAACAAATGTAGCATAGCATATTCCAAAATTAAATATATTTATAAATATAAGTACATTCTGCCCTGTGATATAAAATGGAGATTAGTGAATAGCTTAATATTAAGTCATTTTGATTATGCCAGTAGTGTAGTACTTTCACTTTCTTAGCAAAAACTTTCATAATAAAATTCAAGTTGTGCAAAACTGCTGCTTTAGATTCTCTTATAACATAGATAAAAAGGACCATATAACACCACATTATGTCGATAAAAATATTTTAAAAATAGAAAACAGATTAACTTTCCTGTACGGTACGCTCCTTTATAATATTGTTACCAATAATACACCCCAATACTTATCTGCCTTTCTTGAACGCAGATCTACTACTCATAATGTGAACTTAAGATATATCGATAATTATACCATTCCAAAACATAATACAAGTAAATTTGAGGGTTGCTTTTCTTATCTTGCACCTAAATTGTTAAACAAGCATCTTAGTATATTTATGTCCACAAATTCTATATTTCAATTTAAAAATAAATTCAGGAAAGAACTACTAGACCAGCAGAAAAACATGTTAGCGTAATTTACTTTTATATCATTTGTTTATAGTAACTATAAGTTTAAATATAAGAATTCTATTACCTGTATTTTCACTCGGGAGAAGTTGCAATAACGATACTTTCGATACTTCCTCCCATTTGATTTGTATATGTATTTATATATGTATATGTCAAATAAAGATTGTTTATTATTATTATTATTATTATTTAGGAGGGAAAAATTTTCCTCTTCAGGGATGTGTTGGGGGTAGTTAGGAGGTAAAAATACTAAAAGTCCCCGCCCCTAGCCCCGCTTGATTTGGTTATTGATGGGGGATTTCTCATATATAAGCTCATCTGGCAAAGGGGATCCTCAGCTTCCGTAATTTGTGGTGGCTACGTGAAATTCGTCAAGGCCCATCAATATGATTTTTAATCTTTTTCCTCATATTTTGGTACCGCAGGTGGCTTTGCCTTTATAGCAGGTGAATGATTTTTCTGGTCATAAGTAGATCCTAATTTGTTCTATACTTGAGTAAAATTTGGTTCAAATCGGAAACAAAATGAAAAAGTTATAAGGGTATCTTCATGTTAAGTGAGTCACACTGTATATTTAAGGAAATGTATAGATTTCGACAAAATATTACGTTAATACGTAAATACGTCCAGTGTTGTAAAATAAAGATTGTTTTGTGAATGTGATTTATTAACAGACCACGGTAAATAAAACCGCTTTGATAGAAATATTCAAGGTACATACTGATTTTTTTTATCAATTATCGATTTTCGCTGGCGAATATCTCGTAAACTATAACACAGGAAGAAAATGAATATAAACATGCTTGTGGGAAATTTAATTACGTTTAATTTTGCATAAATTACCGTTTTCCGTACAACGCATCGTTTCCGAGTGATAAGCGAAGAATCGAAAAAAGGAACCTTTCCACCCCCCTCTCCTCCTGAAGCGGTGGGGCTAGGGGCGGGGACTTTTAGTATGTTTACCTCCTAACTACCCCCAACACATTCCTGAAGAGAAAAATTGTCCCCACCAACATGTTCTCTCTCATTGACTGGACTACTAGATACATAATGTGTATTGGTTTGTTGTTGCTGAGATGGTCACAGTCTAAGGCACTTCAGTTGCACATATCCCATAAGTTCCTGATTCACTAGTCGTTCTATTCGCGCCCGTTTCGGATACGATTGGGTTCAGTTCGATTATCATAATTTCAGTTTGACGTGTCCGCCATTAATATTAATAAACGTTTTTCGTGTTCTCCGATCAAAAAGTGATGAAGAAGCCATATTTACACAGTGTGTGACAATATATTTAGTGCAAAATGGTGAAGTGCTGTGCCGTTTGCAGAAAGGAGTTTAGAAAAGAAGAAAATCGATCGTTTCACAAGTAAGTAGAAGTTAAGATTGTAAGAGACAGGTTGCCTGGTAACGCAGAGCCAATAAAATTCTTGCGCGGGAGTGACGTGTCCAGAGGACCTTTTAAAATTAACATGCACAACAAATGACCTACTTAAAATATGAATATCCAAAATAATATTTTCAATAACTGTGTAAGCAGAAAAAAATATTAAACAAAGTACGACGCGATCAACGAAGTTAGGGATACACTGGTCGACTGGTGATCTTGGACTGGTGCATCTTTTACCTATGTGAAGTGAGTTGTAGAAGCGGGTCCTCTGGATGACGCGCAATATGGCGCTCGCGTCCCTAGTTACCAGGCAACCTGTCCTCTTTACAAACCTTGAGTAGAAGTAGGTATAAACTTCATAGTCGTAACATGATGGGGTTCAGTTTGCAGTTGTAATAAGGTGAATAGCAATTAAATTTTAATATCCTTTCAATACATATTTCCTTTAATATCCTTCAGAAAGCAGCATGTATTTATTATTTTAAATATGTAACTCCCACCCAGACAATCTTGATTTTGAATTTAAGGCTTGTCTAATTTGTGGTGTGTTTATTAAATATGCCATTCAATAGTGCAGAAACATAATAAATTATAACGACCAACATTCAAATAAAAAATATTAACAATTTAGCCATGTAAGTATGTATAACATTTACCCTCTTATTATATGTACATTTTCAGAAAGAATAGAGGAAATGTAATTTTTATGAATTTTCAGACATTTTACAGATTTGTAACAATAGATATATTTCAAAGTTTAGGCTAATTAAATTTGAAATATATCAAGCATTATCTTATTGTAATATTGCATGCCTACATCACGTTGTATAAAGAGCCGGTAATGCAGGAATTCATTTTAATGAAAATATTTACATTTCTACACATACCCGCCACTGTTGCTTATGGGATGTTATGTTTATCTATCCTTTTTAATGGACATATAATGTACTATGTTAGGCCAGAATTTTACGAAACTGACGCCACAATTGGGTTGTTGACGAATTTTCAAATATGGTGAAATATGGTAGTGGAGGACTTAATTTAGTTATATATTTAATTTGGAAGAAAAATTCTTAGCGCAACATATTTTAAAAAATTGTTAAACTTCGACTATTTGAATGTGCCGCGAAAACGGTAGTGACATCATAACGGCAGTTAGATGTGAACTTATAAGCAGAACAGATGAAGACGAATAAGTTGACATTGCTGACAAGAAAGAAAATAATCTCATATGTCAAAAGTAAATTTGACGTTTAGTTAGCAGTGATTGATGTTTGCAGTTATTTTTAATATTTTTTTTACAAAACGACTAAGGCAGTATATCTGTAAAAGCTAATTCTGACATTCTACTTGCGGTAGATATATTTATGGTCAGCGAATTTTTAAAAAGAGACAATCATTTTGACATTGCAATGGTTGCAAGTGCAAAAGCTGCAAGGTACTTACGTTACAGCTGCTACAGACAGTACAAACTATTGTAATTTCTGCAAGAACTTCCTTTATCTTATCTTATTAATATTACATAATATGTCTAATATGTATTTTATTGTTTAATTTAGATGAATTTGTTAACTATACTTTGTATTTTATTAAATATTTCCTTTTCATTGTTTTATTTCCTATTAACTATATACATGCGTATCTAACTGAAAACAACAAAATAAGTTTATCTACTAAAGAAATTATTTATTATCCATTGATACTCACTTCTAAGAAGAGTCAGAATGAGACTTACGAAGATATCAAGAAAGGTCTGTATTATAACAAAAAATAATAAATAGGTAAGTACTTTATGCTAGTATCTATCTAAGCAATAAACAATGATATGTATTTATAACACACATAATTCAAAGGGCATTTATAACTACAATCCAACGCATTCGTAGCCATTACCGACTGATTGTGTTCACCGACTTTAGACGACTTTCACAGTTTGTTTCATATAGTTTTTCAACGGCGTTTTTAAATTTCCTTTCTTAATTTATTGATCATCCTAGTATTATGGGGCGTCTAGGGAGCTTCATAAATAATCAATAGCTAACAAAAACAACTGCACTTTATTCCAACATAAACTAGATAAAATACATAAAAGCAGATTAAAGCCATTTCCCTCCTTTTAGGAAGTCAAAGCATGAATAACATTCTAATCTAGAGCCGTTAAGAATACAGTAATACACCCGATTTTATCCACCAGTTTGGCGAGTAATTTAAATTTGTAATAGCTAGAACGCCACACGCCGAAGTCTTGTAATGCGGCCGTTTTTCCTACAACATAAACCTATATTAAAAATCAAATTCCTACATTAAGATACAACTTACCACAAATAAAACGCTTAGAATACATTGTAATTTGTTACTTTACTTGACATTGAAATGGTCTCCACAATAAGAAGACTTGGTCCTTCTCTGGTGGCTTTGAATCATTCATTATTATTACGTTCAGCGTTTATTATTGGAACACAATAGTTTTTCTGGTGAATTGGTGGTATTATTTACACAGTACGGCAGAAAACGCTATCTGTACTTATATTTATGCATAACTAGATGCTGTTAAACTATACCGAATTGTAACCTATGAACGTCAGTTGAATTTGACGTTAAATATAATGTCAGATTAAACTGTCGTGATTGTCTTTTTTCTCCGTCGCTATCAGCGAGTTTCTAAATTAGTACCCGTTTCTCGTCGTTTTATAACTAACTTCTCTAAAGACTGCCGTTATTATGTCATCTCCGTTTTAAATGCATGTATTTTTGTAATTAATATTATAAGACTTTCTTTTCAACTTCTACATGTTTCTAATGATTTTTTATGAATAATTGTTATTGTTTAACATAGATTCTCCTCAAATTTTAACTTAGTGCAACAACCCAATTGCGCATCAGCATCCCATTCTCTTACATTATGATCAAGTTCAGATTTATATTTGGTAAAGTAACTACCAAAAGGTAATTTCCCGAGACAGGATCCACTTCGAAAGGCCGTCACTGGACTTATATAACAGTATGCGCACACGATACTGCTCTACACGAGGTAATTCAAGCTTAACTGGGTAAGGATGATACTTTAGAGAGACGATAGGCGATAAAGTCTGGAGAAACTAGATACATATTTAAATGATGTTACACTTGTAGTGGAAGTTAAATAGGATACGGCACAGTATTAAATAGGAATTCCAGGAGCATCTGAGCATGTTTATGGCGTTAAGTAGATAACTAATTATATGCATTAAACTTGTAAGCGTTTCAACTACTAACTACTTCACTTAGAGCGTAATACAATGTATTTTTGGTGTTTCTATTTGTTGCATGTAGCTCAATCGTATCCGTAACATTCCTGTTTCAAGGATTATGAGTATGTACTTGCAACAGTATGGTATTGATTATTCAAGATATTAAAGCTACGTTATCTCACTAAATTAAATTAAAACTACCTACAGGGTGTCTCGTAATAAGAGTTGAGCGAAATTTATTCGATTGCCGAATAACGAAAAATAATTATCTGTTATTCGCGAATGTTGAATAAAATTATTATTCCACAAATTATATTTATTCGTAATCGTGATACAAATAAGAATAAATCTACGAATGATGACAATTTACCAAAAAAATACTCATGGATTCTCAAGTCGGTTTTCGAAGGTGAAATGCTCCCATGCAAAACGCGAAAATACCGGATGAAACTCAGTTAAATTTGATAAAGCTTAAGTGAATTGTAGCTCAAAAAATTCCGCGTAAAGCGGTGTGCTATAATAAAAGAACAAAGTTGAAACTGAATTAATATCTAAAAATTACTAATACAGAGTTATTTCAGAGAAATGCTCAGCTATCGGTAAGTGAAAAGGTATTAGTAAGTGAAATAGTGCAATCCAACCCTCGACACTCCAGTGGGTTTAACATCGTACACCTGGAGAAACTCGAGTAAGAACCAAGGGATCAGATAAGTGCCTATATTTTTAACTTGTATTAAATAAACGCATTTTCTTACAGGCCAATAATTTCCTAATGATTTTTAATTTTTACTTTACTTACTGGTCGTCGTCGTCCAAATTTCTCGAAGATCATTTTTTGAAATATGGGTCTTTAATCTCAGGCAAAGCAAGTCAGATGCCATAATGTCTCACATTTTACAAAAGTTAGGTAACCACTCATTCCCAAATGGTATTCTGAGCAGTATTCGTAGGTCAGTGGACCTTGTTTGTAGCAAGATAGGGCAAAGATGGGCTGTCGGGTAGGCATCAGGGGCGATTTTTAAAATATAATGGTTCTTGGCTTGATGGAAATTTGATGCTGGCTGATATTGTTTGCCAAGCTAGAGTAGTATTTTGCTTTGAAGTAGAGAGTATAGGGTAAACCATGTCAGCTAGCATCTAATCTTCCTTGATGCCTACCCGACTTGGCATATTTGCCCTATCTTGCTACAAACAAGGTCCACTGACCTACGAATGTTGCTCAGAAAACCATTCAGGAAAACAAGACATTATGGCATCTGACTTGATTTGCCTGGGATTAGAGACTCATATTTCAAAATCTTCGAGAAATTTGGACACTGATTACAAAATTAATGAAAAACTAGTGAGATCGCAACTTTCGCTACTTCTTCTTTGTGATATTAGAAGTACATGAACCAAGCTTTTATTTGAATATTACAAGTTGAGAGTAGGCTGCGGAGGTCTTAATTAAAAAAGTTTGGTTATTTCTTTATAATATATAATTTTTCCATGTTATCTCAAGCTTAAACTTTTATCTTCTTTTAAAAAAAAAATTATATACCCACTTACCTCTATTAATAGTATATTATATTACTAGGAGTAGAACGCACTTTTTTTTGTGTTGAGCCCAGGATTTGCAAACTGGGCGAAACACAAAAAAAGGCGTTCTACTCCGTGTAATATATACTATTTTTTCTTCAAGCGTATTAAAATGCAAAAATTCATTTATTTATCATAAATGTACAAATATTCAAACTACAGTCTTACATGTTGACACAATATGACAAGTGGCTAGTGGATAGCGCGCCACCGGTGGCTTTCGTTATTAACATTATGTTACTAGTAAAACAATACCCACTACGGCGGCGCTTTTGGAACTAATATTATATTACTAGTAAAACAACGTCCACTACGGTGACGTCCGGTACTAACATTTTGTTACTAGTAAAACAATGTCCTACTTCTACTTCTGTTTTTGGTGACTATAATTTAAACATTTTAATACGCTTGAATAAAAAATAATATTATCACTAAAACAGATGTAAAACGCAGGGACACTTTTAGTCAACTAATAAGTTGAAACGTTTCAATTCAATTGATCTCTACCTGCTACAGTTTACGACACTTGTTTGGATATTTTGAATGCTGTTGATAAAAAATATACAGGATGCGCCACTTAAAACTCGCCAGACTTGTACTTTTTTATTTTTGAAGCGATGACCATGTTGGGCACATCAAATTGTAGATATTTTTTAAAGCCTTTAAACATGCATACAGAGTGATTTAATTTTTTTTTTAATTGTTAAGAAAAGAAACCTAATTTCTTTGAATATTTTTTTACCTCACCCTGTACATGAACTGTGTTCATATTTTCTTATAAAGGTATTAATTTGCTTCAATTTGTGTAATTAAAAAAAAAATTAAAAAATAAAAATTTTGCAATTTCCTATTTACTTAGTACCTACATTTTAATATAAGTTTGTTTTTTAAAATGTTTATTTCTTTTGTTTCTTGTTGCTGTTTTGTTACGTTGAATTTTATTTGTGATATGTCTTTTACAAATAAAGCATAAAATTATTATATACATTCTTTTCAAAGTTATTTAAAAAAAATCAGTTTGGAATCGGAAAGTGTTTTTAATTCCTTTCTCTAAAACCAAAAAGAATTTCGAATATGACGTAATAACATAAATTGAAGCTAATTAAAACCTTTATAAGAAGTCATTAACGCAGTTCATGTACAAGGTGAGGTAAAAAAATATTTATTTTTTAAATCATTCTATACACGTTTAAATACCTTAAAAATATCTACAATTTGATGTGCCCAACATGGTTGCCGCTTAAAAAACCGCTGCCCAAGGAATCACTACTTCCACATCCAGATTTTGTATCTAAGTCACTCACAACGAAAAAAATTTGTATGTGGAAATAATTGTTTATGGATCATTAATAATATAATATTTGAAATCCTCTACCCCAAAAACCCATAAAATGATACCCCACATCGGTAACGGGGTGGGGGTGGTGATAGAGGTTGGTAGTGGGGGTGGATGAAATAAAAAAACATTTCAAGGTTTCTGGTTCTTGTACACACTCTAAATCACAATTTTTTTCATCCCCTTTAATAGGTGGGGGTGGTAATGGGGGTGGCTAATTCCAACATTTTTTTTGAGACCTCAGCTTCTCTTGTATATACTAAATACCAATTTCATGGACTCTTACCTGCTTGATTTACCTATTTTCCCCAAATTTACTCCAATTTACCCCCCAACCCTTCGACGGAACAAGATGAAAATATAATGTAGTTCTAGATCTCGTTAAAGTACATATGTGTACCAAATTTCAAGTCAATATCTCAAACGGTTCCAGAGTAATCGTGCGCACAAAAAAAGTTACAGACAGACCGACAGACAGAAATTTTTTTTTCGCTCAAACTTAAAATCTCGACGTTTCGTGACATTCTAAGCCTACTTGAACAATAAAAATTTTTTTAAATTTTTTTGTCGTTACTATACTTCCACTGGATGTGGAAGTAAAATAAGAAAGTTACAAGCCTGGGGAGTTTTAAGTGGCGCACCCTGTATATGCGCATGACAACTTTGACTTTGGATTTGGAGGTTGTCTACTACGAGTAGTGTTTATTTATTATTTACGATATAAAAAAAAAGTCTAGAAGATTATAGTAGAGAATCTAAAGGTCCGAATTCGATCATGGGGTATGAACTCGCAGGTATAAAATTTAAAAAATATGGATAATACCCAGAATTTTATGCCGAATTCGATTCCAGAGGGCGCGATGTCGGCCAAGATTGCGAAATTGTAAAAAAGTAATAATTTCGAAAAAAAATTGGAACTTAAATATTGCATTATATTTTGTTTACATTGTATTTACGAGCTTATTTATAAAGATTTCTTAATAATTCTTATATCAATCGAAAGCTTAATGTTTGTAGTTTCATACAAGTGTAATAAAGAGACATTATTTTCATTATAAACAACACTATAAATTGTTTAAACAATATGTGCTCGGAAAGTGTAGTGTAATTTTCGGCGTCGAGGTACTTTTGTTATTATTGCAGATAGAGGTGTAGTTATTTGAGTCGAAATACGTAGAATAGACCAATGAACATTTTTTATTAAAACAATTTTTTAATTCGCTGAATAATTTAGGAGATATGATTTTTTAAATGTAGGGCGCGCGGCCGTAGTCATAACTCATCATAATAATAAATATAAGCGTGGTCTTCGGGTACGCGATTTGCCAGTGTGCATTTGCCGTTCGCATTGTTTATTAGTTTCGTTTTTCATTGGTAATTTGGACAATTTGCGAGCACATTTATTTCACACTTGTAAATCGGATATTAGAAATTTGCCACCAACTAAATACTTATTTCACCAGCACATTCTTAGAGCTGCCTACCAAATAATTATTTGGAATACAGCAAGTCGCGTCAATCCAGTGTTTCCCAACCCTAAAGATTTTGGTTGGATTTCGAAGGACAATATATTAGTATCAAGACTTATGACAAAAAGTGTCCGTCCAAATGTAACTCCTGGAAACATATTTTGTAAATGCAAACAATTCCAAAATTGCATTGGACACTGCAGTTGTGCTAAGGCCGGTTTGGCGTGCATACTAGGTTGTTTTTGTGAAGGCCGATGTCAAAGGTGTTAGATTAACCTTAACTTATACTATAGTATTCAGCGTTACCACATTTGGTAGATTTTTATTTCTTTTTAGTAGAATTTTAAGGATTTTTTTAAAGTTTGGTAGGTAAAATTTGCTGGTAGATTTCTGATAATAATCAGAAATCTGCCAGCAAATTTTACCTACCAAACTTTACAAAAATCCTTAAAATTCTACTAAAAAGAAATAAAAATCTACCAAATGTGGTAACGCTGATAGTATTATTACATCAATACACTTAATTATAGCATTATAACATCAATCATATGTATAACGACTTACCTATAATACTCCAATTTTAGTTATATCATATGTATTATTTACAGAGAATTTACAATACATACAAGCATTATTTTGTTAAGACGAAAAATATTTTAATTTCATTGTAGTTCTTAAATACAGATAATTTGTTCTGTTTGTAAGCATTATTTATGATCTGTACGAACTTTCATATGAAAGACGTTACAAAAATGTTGCTTATACCTTACAAAAAAATTAATAAAATAATGTACAGTGCCCGTCACAATAATCTTGCCAACCTACATTTTTCGAAATTCATTACATTTCCTCCTGGTAAATTATTAGATTTTTTTGTTTATTTTGTTAATAGTCCTCTGCTGTATAAGAATAAAATGTCAATTGTGTTGTGGTAAAGGATGGCGGATTTATATAACTGATAAATCAAATAAAACTGGCTATAGGTGGCAAAATTATCGTGACGAGCACTGTACGTAATAATAAATACTTTTATTATAATAGTAGAGAGCTCGCACTGCAAAATTCCTCTTAAAATTGAAATCTGTGGGGGTTTGGAAACTAAAAACTGCGACCGGTCTTATTTAATAGCTTATAATTAATTGTGTTTATGTGTAAAGTTGGTCAAAAATTGGCCTGGGAAAAAGGGCGTTATTCAAAATTTTCGAGATATTGACACTGAACAATTGTTACAGGTAAAGTAAATATTTTGGCACGAAATTATCGAAAAGTCTGTAGCGGTTGCTCCAAAAAAAAATATTTAATAAAAGAAAAAGCATTGACGCTTATGGAGTTTTAAAACTTTGAACGTCCGTATCTCGCTTCGAGAACCTAAAAAAATTGTAATTTTTCATTGCATTTTAACGTTCAACAACCGATATTTCGAAAACGAGCACTCAAATCAAAAAATACCTCTCTTATAATATTGTAGAGTGGAGTTTCCCGCTTACAACGATATAACGTTCAAAATTTTTGGGCGTAAGATAGCGTAGGAAAATTAATAAATGTAAAACAATGCACAGATCTATTTACATCGCGGCAGCCGACCGTCGATCTCCCTCCCTTACGTCGCACAGCCCGCGCGCTCCACTTATCTACTTTCTGCTTAGATTAAATAGGTAATTTATTACTCTCATGTATTCATATTAATGCCCAATATGCCCATAGAGATATGTCATTAGATTATATAATATTAGTATAAGCCCAAAGTGTTGAAGGTTCTATCAGTTAAAAGTAAATTCTTTCCTGTTAAAAACTCTGTCTAAGTTATAGGTCTGTTATTCTATTGTTAGTTTAATCATATAAAAATTACTGTCAGCGTCCAGGTAAGTGGAATTTCCTAAAATTAAAAATTATATTAAGAACATAAATATAGGCATCATTTTAGTCTGATTTTCCATGAATAACTAAAAATGGACCGAAGTGGAAGTTCAACATCCAAAAGTGAGATAGTCAACATTTCGTGTTTTACAAAGAGAATGTTAAAAACTCTTTAATTTGTGGAAAGTCTTCTGGTAGCTTAGTAAAGGGCTCTGAAAAAACGTTAAAAAGTCTAAGACAAATGTTACAAATTAAGGACAGTATGTATAAATCTAGCAATATTCACTTGCGTCAAGATATTGCTAACACTGAAAATGGGGACAAAATTTATTAATTTGACACAAATCGTGCTACTGTAGTAGTAAAAAAAAGTACTGAATTGCTGCGCCGAAAAATTGAAAAGGAAATGCTATTAGAGAAAATTGAAGTTTACAGAACCGAACCTCCAGTTTCAGTACGAAAGGAATATTTAATATACATGTGTGCTTTGTAAAAAGAGGCGTAATGATCAAAATGTATCACAAGTACTGACTACTAATATCGAAAGATCAAAATTTTAGCCCAAAATGATAGCTCTGTTATGAAACGCATTGGCGATATTGATTTAATTGCTATGGAAATAAAATATCACGCGAAATGCTTTTTAAAGGTTTCTTCAAATGCAGAAACATACAGATTACATTGAAATACTGCTTTATAAAGAATTAAGTTTATTAAACAAAATTAAACAAAAGAGATATTCTGTTTCGTCAATATATGCTAGATATACAGATCTTGGAGGAAATGTATCAAAGATACAGTTAATTGACAAATTAAAGATGCATTTCAGTGATAAATTATTGAGTCAACAAGGCCTGATAGATCAGACATATATTTTGTCCTCAAAATGTTCATCAAAAGATGAAATTCTACATAATGATAATCCAATATTTACAGGATATTCCGAATATTCCGTTCTGCATAATATTATTAATAATATGGACAACATTCCGGAATGTGATACATTCAAAAATTTGTACTTAACTAATATAAAATATATTCCTGAAGGTTTAATTTAGCAGAAATGCATGCAGAGATGGTGTACTTGTAGAAAATATTGTATTTCTTGGATAGGATCATGCAGATGGTTGGGACAAAAATCCTGCCTTAATGTAAATGCAGCAGTGAAATCGCCTCCTTCTTCTATATATATATTGAAGGTGATGACGAAACCGAAACTGATTAGTGATTAGTGATTAGTCATTAGGTAGGCTATTAGTATTTTAAGTGGCTAGTACCAATTTTTTTATATATTTATTAAGGAATACAGGGAAAAAAGGCATCGCGAATGTAATAAAGGAAAGTTATAAATAATGTCAGGTGAAGTCTTAATACAAAGTTTCATCCACATAGACAATAACTAATTTTCTTGTCAATTTTTATTATTAAATTTTTGTGTAAATTACATTGGCTGTGAATTCAAAAATAAAAAGGCTTACACGTATAGTTAAGTCCATCCGTGGACACACTGTATACATAAGCATGTTGTTTTCTTTACCTCATAATATTGTTAATTTGTTCCGTTTTATTCACATACTTTTTTAAGATTGTTATAATTTGTAGCATCAGAATAATATAACTAGAAAGAGTAATACGTACGTTTTGTAATTCGTTATAACACCCTGTCTGTTTTCTTGGTATTTCGTTTGAAGTAATATTATTGTTAAATAAAAAACAATAACAAAAAAAAAGACAAATGGGCTAATAAAACGCAAACCACGGTGGTTGTAAGTTACAATCAGTCTTCCCAGAATATAGACAACTGGAGCGCGCGGGCCGTACGACGTAAGGGAGGGAGATCGATGGTCGGCTGCCGCGATGTAAATAGATCTGTGCATTGTTTTACATTTATTAATTTTCCTACGCTATCTTACGCCCAAAAATTCTGAACGTTATACCGTTGTAAGCGGGAAACTACTCTACAATATTGTAAGAGAGGTATTTTTTTATTTGAGTGCTCGTTTTCGAAATATCGGTTGTTGAACGTTAAAATGCAATGAAAAATTACAATTTTTTTATTTTTTTTATAGCAACCGCTACAGACTTTTCGATAATTTCGTGCCAAAATATTTACTTTACCTGTAACAATTGCTCAGTGTCAATATCTCCAAAATTTTGAATAACGCCCTTTTTCCCAGGCCAACTTTACACATAAACACAATTAATTATAAGCTATTAAATAAAACTGGTCGCAGCTTTTAGTTTCCAAACCCCCACAGGGTGACACCTTTTGCCCAGCCGTGCTCTCTACTATAACAGCAGTTCCTCGAAATCATGTGTAAATAGCCTACAGAGACAAGACCGCGTGCGCGGCAGACCAAAACAATGCGCTTCATTTTAAAAAAATCACATCTAAATTATTCAGCGAATTAAAAAATTGTTTTAATAAAAAATGTTCGTTGGTCTATTCTACGTGTTTCGTCTTGAATTACTACACATCTATCTGCAATAATAACAAAAGTACCTCGATGCCGAAAATTACACTACACTTTCCGAGCACATATTGTTTAAACAAATCATAGTGTTGTTTATAATGAAAATAATGTCTCTCTATTACACTTGTATGAAACTAAAAATATTAAGCTTTCGATTGATATAAGAATTATTAAAAAATCTTAATAAATAAGCTCGTAAATGCAATGTAAACGAAAGATAATGAAATATTTAAGTTCCAAATTTTTTTCGAAATTATTATTTTTTTGCAATTTCGCAATCTTGGCCGACATTGCGCCTTCTCGAATCGGATTCGGCATAAAATTCTGGATAATATCCACATTTTTTAAATTTTATACCCGCGAGTTCAGGGTTCAGCATTTTAGACGCGTCTTTTTAGATGCTAGATTCCTTACTATTATAAAGGGGTTGGGTACACTCCCACCCCGACGGTACGGCTTTATTGTCCAACAATTTGTTCCGAATTTCAGATTCGCTTCAAGTTCCTCATTATAACCGGCTTATTTTCTACTTAAAATTTCAAGAAACACCATCCATAATATATGGAAAACAGAGGAAAACGCACAGGACACACCTTGTAAAATAGAACAAAACACCCAATTTCATAACTCGCATGCAGGGGCGACCGTATAATACACAGTATCAGGCCTTTAATGCTCGGAACATCTGGACAAAATGTATGTTCCTTAATTATGCTGCAGACCGCGATCAGTTTCTGACCCTTATTTTCTGCTTGATTTACCAAATTACTTCGAGCCGAGTTCAATGGGATATCGGGATGAAACAATGGCTACTCATTTTCTAATGAAATTTCCGGAATTCTATCCGCATAACAATCTAATTATATAGGTTTGTTTCATTACAATGTTATTAATATAAGTCGAGATGTATTTATTAGAGAGCATTTAATCAATTAATTTGAAAGGGAATTTGACAAGGAAATTTAGAGCGATTTAAAAATGACTTTGAACTCTTCCAAGCCTCCTAAAAATCAAGGAGGCAGTAATTAAGGCCTTTTTTCAGAGTAATACAGTAAATCCATGCCATAACTGAATATAAAACCGCTGCCTAAGTAATCACTATTTCCACATCCAGATTTCCTATCCAAGTCCCTTACAACGAAAAAAATATTGATACTTTATTTGCACTTCACTAGTAAATAATTAGTCCGGGGGCGTAACACATCCCGTGGGAAATTTGATGATGAAATTGTGGGACCAATCTTAATACATTCCTTATGCCCACGATAGCGACTATAGCGACTCACTCACTGGAAATCGAGAAGTTCCAAAAGCGAGAAGTTTCCATGGAGTCGCTAAGAAACAAAAAGGAAAACTCGATCCATAATGGAGAAGTTTCCATGGAGTCGCTAGGAAAAATAAAAACATTCGATATAAAAATATAATATCAATATACTTTTAATACCAAAATTACATAAAATATGAACATGTATTAAAAACAAATATACGTATATTAACTTCGATTTTAATTTTATTTATAGCGATAACGCTATAAATTTGGTGACCCCGACGTGATCATTTTATGTCCAACGTGATAAATATATGCCAGAAGTGAAAATTTTATGTCCAACGTCATAAATATATGCCAGAAGTGAAAATTTTATGTCCAACGTGATAAATATATACCAGAAGTGATCGATATATATGTCCGAAGTTATCCTATAACTTACATGATGAAATCTACGTCATTTAATTAATTTGAAGGAGAGATAAAATCATTTCCACTTCAAAAGATAGAAGAATATCTCAGATATAATTACCGAAGTATAACACTTTCCTGTTTTGGAACAAATATTATCAATAATTTCAAGAAGAGATTCAATATATCAACTACTGTTATAAATTGACCATTTTATGAAGAGAAGAATTTTCCCGATGAATTTTGAATAGAGGTTCCAAATTTGAATAGATGTTCCTATAATTTATGGTAATTTCCTAATTCAATCAACTGAAGTTGTACATTACAAGTACTGTCATCTGTCGGTGAGTGAGTTAAAGTACATTTCCTTTTTTATCTGAGAGAGTAGTCAATCAATCAATCAATCACAATCGATTAGTTATGCCAACACAACCTTCAGACGAGGATTTTCCTCAAACCCATTATGTCACGTCTGTCAAATTACCCCCATTCTGGAAATCAAAACCAGAAATTTGGTTTACCCAGATCGAATCACAGTTTTCTGTTGCAAAAATTGTCAATGACAAGAAAAAGTATGATCAGGTTATAGCTAATTTGCCATTAGATGTGATAGATAATATATACGATATAATATCTAATCCCCCGGAAATGGATCTCTATATAAATTTAAAGAATGTTTTAATCTCACGTTTATCATCGAGTGAGGAAAAACGTCTGAATGATCTGTTATCAGGTTCCCAAATGGGCGATCTGAAACCTTCAGATTTCTATAGATCCATGCTGAATATGGTTGGAGGATTCAGCATGGTTAGTCAAGATTTATTGATAAACCTATGGAAAAGATGTTTGCCTCAAACAGTATATATTGCCATTACAGCTTCAGGGAAAACAGACACAAAAGAGATTCTAGATATTGCGGATCGGATCTGGGAGTCCTGTCAAAATTCAATGGTTGCATCGTACTCCAAAAACCCTCTTGACTCTGAGTCAACCCCGTTATCAGATTTAACTACCACTATCAAAAATTTTTCAATCACTTTCCATGATTCAATTAATCAAGTATTACAAAAACAAGAAATTTTTAATTCTCGATTAAACTCTAGAATCCAGACTCTCCAATCAATTCTTCGAGCCTCAACCTTCTACTTCATGCTGCAACAATTGCAAAAATAGAAGCAATTCACAAACTCGTACCACTAATCGCAATCGTTCACCCAGCCGTAATAATGTTTCCAATAAATTTGATCGTACAGACAATACTATTTGTTACTACCATCAACTTTATGGTGCCAATGCCTATCGTTGTGGAGGTGAATGGTGCAAATTCAGTAAGAATTGTAAAAAATCTGATAATTCTCAAAGATGACTGAAGTTTGATAATTCTATGACGTCTGATTTTGACATTTCTAACAGCAAACGTCGTCGACTTTTTATTTACGATAGATCTAACAACCTGAACTTCCTAATCGACACTGGTGCCGATTTATCTGTGGTGCCACGCAATGCTTTCACAGATTTAAAAAAGAATTTTGATACGATATTAACCGCGGCTAACGGTTCAACCATTTTTACATACGTTAAGAAATTGTTAAAAGTCAATCTAAACTTACGTAGATTATTTCCTTTCGTTTTCAATATAGCAGACATTGACATACCGATAGTCGGAGCAGATTTCTTGTCTCATTTTGGTTTAGTTGTCGATCTTAAAGGAGCTCGAATAATTGATAACAAGACTAATTTGTCAGTTAATTGTTTTATTAAAAATAGTCCTTTAGACAATTGTAGATTAGATACACTTAAATTATTTCCTTTGACAGATAAATATAACAAATTACTTTTACAATTTCCTAATTTAATTAGTTCCCCAGATTACAATTTACCTATTAAACATTCTATTGTACATCACATAGTTACTGAAGGTCATTTACCTTTTTCACGACCTCGTAGATTAGACAATCTTAAATTTAAAATAGCTCAAACAGAATTTAATAACATGGTAGAATTAGGTATCTGCAAACCATCATCTTCTCAAGTTTCCTCTCCACTCCATCTAGTGGCGAAAAAAGATAAGAATGACTGGAGACCTTGTGGAGATTATCGACAACTAAATACGATTACCATTCCAGACAGATATCCATTACCTCATATCCACGACTTTAGCTCTCAGTTGCACGACTGCACTATTTTCTCCAAGATTGATTTAGTGCGAGCGTACCATCAGATACCTGTCGCTGAAAATGACGTTTATAAGACAGCTATAACAACTCCATTCGGACTGTTTGAATTTTCCCGCATGCCTTTTGGTCTACGCAATGCCGGTCAAACTTTCCAACGTTTTATGAATGAAGTACTTGTCAATTTACCTTTCGTTTTCGTCTATTTGGATGATATATTAATCGCAAGTCAATCAGATGTACAACATTTGGAACATTTGGAAAAGGTTTACAAGAGATTAGACACATACGGAATTAACATTAAACCATCTAAATGTATCTTAGGAGTTGACAATTTAACCTTTTTAGGTCATCACATCTCTTCATCAGGTATTTTACCATCAACTGAGAGAGTCGAAGTCATTAATAATTTCCCTTTACCGACAACTACAACGTTTCATAGGTATGGTGAATTTTTATCATCGTTTCATACCTCATTTTGCTGAAATATTACTTCCCCTATATTCTCTTTGTAACAGTTTATCTCATGATAAAATTACAAAGATAAATAGTTGGCCTGATCAATGTTTAGACGGATTTTCGAAAGCCAAAGACGCAATAAGTAATGCAGTAGTTTTAGCTCATCCTTGCAATAATGACGATACTATCTTATCTCTCTCAGTCGATTGTTCTAACCTTGCCATGGGTGCAGTTTTAGAGCAAAAAGATAATAAGGGATTTCTTGCTCCTTTAGCATTCTTTTCCCGTAAATTAACCACAGCACAAACCAATTATTCGGTTTTTGACAAAGAACTTTTAGCATTATATACTGCAATTAAACATTTTAAGTTTATACTTGAAGGTCGAAAGTTTAATTGTTTTACAGATCACAAACCTTTAATCAACGCTTTATTCACAAAAGCAGAAAGATCTCCTCGTCAAATACGTCATTTAGAATACATAGCTCAATTTTCTTGTAAAATACAACATGTTAAAGGAAAACATAATGTAATAGCTGACAGCTTGTCACGTATTTACGACACTTCTTCCTTAAAACAAGATATTTTACCACTTCAACTGAAAAATTCTCCCTTCTTTAATGTTAACTTTGACTTAAAGTTGCTTAGTGAAGCTCAGGAGAAAGATTCAAATCTCAACTATTTATTGTCAGATAAATCATCACTAACTAAAACCAATTTCATTTTAAAAAATATACAAATTCCAGATTCAAATGATTTTATTTGGTGTGATGTTTCTCGTGCAAAAGTCAGACCTTTTGTCCCACTTGTTTACAGACGAACGATATTCGATATTTTTCACAACTTATCTCATCCTGGTATTAAAGCCACTAGACTGTTGATTTCAAATAACTATTTTTGGCCGAAAATGAACACAGATTGCAATTTATGGTCAAAATCGTGCATTAACTGTCAAGCTGTCAAAGTCAGTCGACATACGCGAAGTGCTCTCGGGAACTTCACCATCCCGAAAATCAGATTCGACCACATCCACATAGATTTGGTAGGACCATTACCTCCATCCAAAGGTAACTCTTACATTCTTACGGTGATTGAACGATTCACTAGGTGGCCGGAAGCGTACCCTCTTCGCGACATCACAGCAGAAACAGTTGCGCGTACTTTATTTCAAAACTTTGTTTGTCGATTCGGTGTTCCCTTGTCAGTAACGACTGATCAAGGAGTACAATTCGAGTCAAGATTATTTAATGAATTTGCAAAGTTTTTAGGTTTTCATAGAATACGTACAACTGCATATCACCCCCAGAGCAACTCTTTAATTGAAAGATTTCATCGCTCACTTAAAACTTCCTTGTTAGCTAGAGCCAATACATCACATTGGACAGATGAATTACCCATCATTTTATTAGCATTTAGGACAACTCCCAAGGAAGATCCTGCAATGTTCACCTGCTGAACTCATATATGGCCAAACCCTTCGTTTACCTGGCGAATTTTTCGTTGAATCGTATAATTCCCCAGATATTCCTTATTTCATTGACAAATTACGCATTTATTTTAATAATTTAAAATATGTTCCTCCAACTTCGCATGGCAATTACAAAACTTTTGTTAGTTCAGATCTTGCCTCTTGCGATTTTATTTTCGTTCGCATTGAACGTTTAAAACATTTACTCCTTTATATGAAGGACCGTTTAAAGTTTTATCTCGTTCAGATAAGTTATTTACCTTTAAGAAAGGAGCCAAAGTCATAACTGTCAATATTGATAGGGTTAAACCGGCTTTTGTATTAGTTGACAGATGTGACACTTTGCCTACCCCGATTAAAAAAGTACGTTTTGCAATCGACACGTTGATTGACTGACTATTTTTTTTTTTAACGAGGGGGTGTATATAGCGACTATAGCGACTCACTCACTGGAAATCGAGAAGTTCCAAAAGCGAAAAGTTTCCATGGAGTCGCTAAGAAACAAAAAGGAAAACTCGATCCATAATGGAGAAGTTTCCATGGAGTCGCTAGGAAAAATAAAAACATTCGATATAAAAATATAATATCAATATACTTTTAATACCAAAATCACATAAAATATGAACATGTATTAAAAACAAATATACGTATATTAACTTCGATTTTAATTTTATTTATAGCGATAACGCTATACCCACCATAATCATGCCTTACCAGGTGTTTTGCTTGATTTTGTGGCAGACGGCCCATATGACGTCATATATTCAAGATGGCGTCCACCCCAGACATCATCGGAAGTTCTCGATAAAAACTCTTGATAGAGCCATCTTATCAATATTTTGTACTGAACCTTTTTTTATTTACAAGGAAATTCTCTATAAAGAAGGTCCTTAGGAATGTATCGATATCTTTTATCACTTAGGTGTTTTGTATAAAAACATTTTTAATTTTGTTATCACTCGTATCATTTCAAATTAACATAACACAAAAGAAAAATACTTTAACACACTGAGCTGGCAAGACTTTCTACAAAAACCAAAGAAATGATTGGAATTGCAGAAGAAGTAAAAACAAAACACCACCATTTGACACGATCTAGAGGAAAGCGGCAACATGAAGATGTGCAATGAATCTATAACACTATCAGAACATCAACCAACCCTATAACATATGAAGGCAGTGAACTGATTAACACGACAACAAAGTGTGTATTTCATGAAACCATACAAACGGATACATTAAGCATTTTAGAAAAGGGTTGTGAAATGTACACCGCTTTAAAAAAAATCGAAGTAAAACTGGCAGTACAAATTTCTAGGAGAAAGGAAAACTTAATTCGTGTAAAGCTACGCTCAAAACAACAAATTAGCTAAAACTGTAGTACAGTTCGACAGATCATTATTCACACTCTTGCTAGTTATAGTCCGGGGTCCAACCACTCCAAAATCAAGATGACCTGTTCCGACATGACGTACAAATGTTGATATAAGTAATGAAGAGAGCATTACCTGGGGCACTAGAAAACACTTGTCGGATTAATTTTTGCTCTTGCGCAACTTCAGAAATCGCAAAAAAGATGGCGGATTGATAATTACAAAATTATGTTTTACAATGGTTATTCTCCGTTAAAACAAAAACTATGTAACCTACCGATCTGATTTTTGGTATGTATATTCAAAAGATATACGGGATTCTAACTAAGCTACTGGCATTTTTGAAAAGAATTTTTTTTTTTGGAAAAAAATAATTAAAATCAAAAGGTTAATATTTACGTTCTAAAAATTTCGATATGCGGACAACTATGTTAAATTTATGAAATTCTTATATACAATTGCTTACCAAATATAGTCCATATATTGAAAAAGTTTTTTTAAAAAAGATCCTGTCGATAACGTATACAGTTTTTTGTTTATGATTTTTTTATGAGGAGCGTAATTATGCAGCATTAAAATAAAAATAGTCTACACGATAATTGGTACAGTGTAACAGTAAAAAGCACTATACTGTGCAATCTAATTGCAAATTTGAATTACTTTATGTTAATAATACAACAAAACGAATGAAAGTAGTAGCCGTTGCCGATTGCGACCACTGATTTAAAAAATTAACTAGTGGAAGCATTATACTCTTCGCCGATTTTCTGAGCTTTCTATATAATTGTTACACATTCTATAGGATACTCTTCGCATTTTTCTTGTAAATAATGTTAGTTTTTGGACATTCTAAATTTTGTGATACCAACTTTGTTGTGAAAAAAAAATATAAAAAAAAATCACGATGTGAGGGATCGAACACGGGACCCTTGGATTGCAACAACAACAACAACAAGCATTTATTAATGTTACATGATACAACATGCGCCATTCCGGAGTCCGGCCCGGAGCCAGCCAGACAACCACGGCGAACATCGCCGAGGTGGGTGTGAGGCTGGGCGGGGAGGGTCCGGTTTGGCGGTGACGAAAATTACTTGGCGAGTTAAAACTCCTGCCTAATGGAAAAAGGCTTAAATTTAACAATATCGTGCAACGTAGTACACGAGGGTAGGTACTTAAAAATAATTAAAATTAAAACTGAAAAACTATCAATTTCGCACACACGCGAACACTTAAAAATTTTGATTGCTGGCACGGGAAAACAAAACTCAACGAAAAAAACCCGTTTGAGACAATTCCACCCTGGTAGTCTTCCTGACGCCAGGGAAGTGTCGTGGATAGTTAAAAGTGTGTAATGTTATGTGAAATTTTGGTTCATTAAGAGTTTATTGGTCGAGACTGAATTTAGAGACAAAAATGGACAAGGAACAAAAAAAGGTAAAAACAAACAGAGGGAATAGAAAAGGGTTGGTTGTAGGTTTTGCTACACCACCATTTCTTATTACTAAAATTGTTAATGAGTATAATAGCATTAGAAAATTTATTGTGATTATTAGGAAACACACAGTAAAATGTATTTAAAAAAAAATAGTGATAGGAAATAACATTTCGCAAGGTTTCTATTTATTACAAACCATAAAAAAATGTAAAAAATATTTTTTTGTAAATTTTAAATCACTAACTTTTTTATTTACCAATCTATTTTGTTAAAAAACAATCTAGCTAACACTAAGTTACTCTCCAAATTTAAATACAATCGGATTTTTCTTCCTTGAGTTATCGTGCTTACAAGAAACGTGACCGACGGACAGACGGACGGACAGACGGACTGACAGATGGACATTTTGAAAGTTGTTCAGAATTCGTTCACTAACATAACGATATAAAAAAATTTTCTCTACGAGCGATATTTACTGATTTAGAAATGTGCCGATCAAATACAATATACTCTTCGTTTTTGCGAAGAGTATAATAATCGATACAAAGTGAATTGTGTGTTCGAGCAAAATGTTAATCAAATAGGTATTCGCAATTGGCCATGCCCGAGTACAACTTCTACTCGTTTTTATATTTTTTAAGAAATAAAACATTAGTGAGAAATATTATTTTAGGTATTTAGCATATTTAATAGAAAGCAGAAAAGGGAGATATTTTAAATAAAACATTAATGTTGTATATTATGTAATTTTTGTGTATAACGATTCTAACATTTTAGTCAGAATCACTATCATTATAAAATGATGCATATTGCTTTTTCTCTTAA
Organism: Rutpela maculata; assembly: GCA_936432065.2. Taxonomy (NCBI): domain Eukaryota; kingdom Metazoa; phylum Arthropoda; class Insecta; order Coleoptera; family Cerambycidae; genus Rutpela; species Rutpela maculata. Next base: position 390,448,964 of record OW386285.2, read on the forward strand.
AACAATTTTTAGGAAAAGCAGCACACGAGCACGCAACTGAATACCACTCACAAGAACATTTTGTGTCGCATTTTATTTTACAGTTGCACTTTTTAGTTTAAGTTCAGATAAACTTTTTTTTTGTCGACATTATCGGTACCAGCTCCTGATTTCCAATTCTGCATCCAAAATTTTGTGCAAGAGAAAATTTGAATGACGGTTCGCAACACTGTGTAAAAAAAGGTAATATTTGCAACATGTTGTTGAAAAGCGTCTTCCGTCGGTGGGAGGAAGCGTAAATCACTTTTATTAAATTATTTTACCTTTTAATAATTTTCAAACGTAGATATACATATAATACATTTGTAAAGTTGACGTGTATGTACATTGAAAATAGTTACAAAAAACTGATGTGGGGGATGTAAGATGAGTAATGGAATACATTAAGACAGATTTTGGAATTTTTCTCTGTTTGTCTGCTTGTCTGTTTGAACGCGCATCACGCAGAGACTACTGAACCAATGACGTTCATCTAAGTTTGGAGTAACATTTAGTTCTTATTTCATCGAAATCGGCCTAGACTAAGCCAAGTTTTATGAAAATCGGTCTAGTAGAACAGGAGATACAGATCTCTACATTAAGCGTATTTGCACGGCATAAACTTTTAAGATTAAACTTCTGTAATATTCCAGAAAATGTGAGAGTACTCTGGAATATTCCAGAAAATTTATGAGTTTTCTGAAATATTCCAGAATGGTGATTCTACCTCAAACGTCGTTTATAAAGAAGCTTTTTAGTCAATTTCAAATTTCCACGCGAACGTAACCACGGGCATAGCTAGTAAATAATAAATATGAACCGCAAACAATAATCAATCGATTTAAACAATCAAACACAAATAGTTTTTATAATGTTAAAATGTTAAGACAAATAACTTCACACTATATACATAAGTACATACGCCTAGTAAACATAAACATACCAGCTAATTCCACTGTAAACGGTTTTCATGCGCTTTATGAATTTTAGGAGAGCTGTCGCCTTTATTATATGCGCCGCATCATGCACCCATTTTAAAAATTCACAACTCGAATACTATATGCAATATCAACTTAGTTCTTGTCTTAAAAACATTTTCAATATATTAGGTATATTTGTTAGCATAGTTTATACACAAAAAATTTAAAATTGAAGTACTTGCTCGTATGTTGAAATTCTTACTACAATATGTTATAGTTACAGATTTCATATTTTTTTCCCAAAAAACTAAACATATTTAAACAGAGCCATCGAGCCTCATCCAAGCGCTTATGTCTTTAGTGTATACTGTAAAAAAATTAGATGGATAGCACTCATAGTTTCTTTTACAGGATGTGTTATGTATTAAAAAACATTTTTTTAGGAATTATCATTTCGTTTCTTTTCTTATCATTTAAGAAGTTATGCAAGAGCTGATAAGAATCCGACAAGTCATTTCTGGTGTCTTATATAACCCTTTTTGCAAATCTGAAGTTGAAAAATGTACGTCATGTCGGAACAGGTTACTTGGAATTTAGAGCGATTTCGTACTGTTGGACCCCAGACTATTATATCGAGAAGCCGTAGTGATATTGAACTAAAAACATCATTAAGTAATTATGAATTCTCGGCAGTTCCGTTTTCCATGTTTAATCTGGATGGATCAATGAAGTTGTCTACAAATAAATCTAAATTAATGAAGATCTTAGAAGAGCAACACCCTGCAAAAATTGATAATATTGTACAAACTTCTTTGTTTTTACCTTTGGTGGACTCAAATATAACAGAGCATCTGAATGCAAAATTCCACTGTGTCGCTGTTCTTGATGGAATGGCAAAGCTGCAATCGTTGAAAAAATCAGTGCAGGTTAAAACATGCAATGATCCAGCTTTGGAGTTTAACAATAAAATTAAGGGAACTCTTTTAAAATATGATGAAATTCACTTGGTGTTTGACACATATCTTAAAAATTCTCTTAATTCTCTTAAATGTGGCATAAAAGGATATCTACAGTAACACCCACTGAGTACAAAATAACCGACTCCATAAATATTGCAAATATACATATACCAGACGACAGAGAACATTTTATAGTGAAACCCACAAACATTTGCAAACTGAATAATTTTTTTTTAATGAGTTCGTGAAAGTGTATAGAATAATATCCTGAAAAGTTTACATTTCGCTCGGATGCAGAACATAAAAAAAAGTGAAAAAAAAATTTTTTTTAACCATTTTTTTCAAAATTTTGAAATTAAGTCAGGACAGGAAAAATAAAAAATACATGTGGATATACCACGTGTTTCTGAACAAAAAATATGCAAATAAAATTTATAGCTAAAGCCACGGTATTCATGGGAAAATATAGTGAAGTAACTTTATCACTCTGCGCGGCCAGCATACTATGCTGCCGTCCTAAGCCAAAAAGACGTATCTCAAGTTTTGGCCGAAATGCATATTTTTATACCTTAGGATAGCTGGAGCTATTTTCTATATATTTCCATAGCGAAATAAACGTATTTCAATCGTTAAGTATTTTTAAAGTGCTAACAAAGTTTGACGTATCTAAAAAAATATGACACCCTCCGTAGGAGACAGAATGGGCCTCTGGCTCATTCTTGTTGCATCATAAAATATTAAACAAATATACAGGGTTGATAAAAATTTAATTAAAGTTAGATATAAATCATAAATTTCTTAAGAAAAATTGCCATTCCTGCCGGTAACGATTACACATTACGGAACTTTTGGTACCGTTTAACCCCTACTAAATAGAGCTTTCTGAATATCCGGGTGGCCCATATCATAATATTTAAAATAAATGAGTCATTTTGAAAAATGTGATTTTAATGAGTTTACAGCACCCTGTATGATGTATTATTGGACATATTGACGTTCTGGTATTTTTTATATGAATTACATTGGAACAAAATTAATTTTAACATATTCGCAGCCATCTAGATTGATAACTAAAATTCGAATTATTTTTCGTGCAACACTGTATAAATTGTTCAAAATAGTATAAATGTATCCAAAATGTGATCTTTATTTCAAAAATGTAAAAACATACAGGGTGGTCCATTTAGAAAAGACTATTGGGGCCATTTCCGGTGAAACCGGAAGTGATAAATATGGCGGATAGGTCTCTAAAAGTTGGAAATCTTACCTAATTTCACCATACAAAATTTCATCCCGATATCTTCAAAAACAAGGAAGTTACAGGGGTGGCCCACTATTCGTTTACACCCGGTATATATTTATCAAAAAAATCATCAAGCAAGAAATTAAAATGATTTGAGATGCACTTTTTTTTAATCCTCGTTACTACAACTTAATAAACCATAATAATCATGAAGTGTACATACCTTTTAACAGTTCTCAATGAAGAAAGAATTTTTTTGAAGGGCTTTTATTTTTTTCTATATTTTTTATTGCGACGATTGAGTTCGGGCGTGATAATATAAATATAAGTATATTTTTCTCATCCATTCTTTGCTTGTATTGTTTAAAACAAAAAAAGCATCAGAAAGCTACAATTTCCATCTTTTCAATGAACCAACACTCATATAGATTGAATAAATTCTGATTTAGTGACATGTAATTCAGTGCATTGGTGTCACAGTCATACGTATTCAAGCGCGCGCACGCATGGATCTCGCTTCAATTTTTTTTATGTTCTGCATCCGAGCGAAATGTAAACTTTTCAGGATATTATTTTATACAGTTTCACGAACTCATTAAAAAAAATTATTCAGTTTGCAAATTTTTGTGGGTAAATATCTTCATCGACTGGGTTAACAGATGAAATCCCCCCTTTCGCATATAAAAACAAAGGATAGCTAACAGCGTATCTTGCAGAAAAAGCTTTGTTGTATGCACTTAATATTGAGAGAAGCCTAATCGTAAGCTGGAGGACTGAAACCAAATCGTCTTTCGGAAGTGACGTAAGTGAACTTCAAAGTAGTCATGAAGAAGCTGACGTTAAAATAACACTGCACTGCCTTTTTGCCTCCCGAAAAGGAGCCACTGCGATTCATATATATTCGCCTGATACAGACGTATTTCTACTAGCATTGTGGTGGTCAAAATCTTTTATATGTCTAAGCATATTTCTCACTGGTATAGGAAATAATCGAAGAATGATTGACATTGGCGGAATTTGCACCGCATTAGAACCACAAAAGATGATAGGTCCGCATACTCTGTCAGGATATGATGTCACAGGTTCACTTGCAAAGAAGGGAAAATCATCGTTTTGGAAGGTTTACAAGACCGCAGATAATGACATTTTTGGGAAACTTGGATCCATTGAAGAATTTGGGGATGAAACTGAAACCTGAAACTATCATTGAAAAATTTATTTGTAAGGTAAATACACCAAGGACGAAGATTTCAGACATTGGCGAGCTTCGTTGGTTGATGTTCTCCAAGTACAAGACGCAAAGTGAAAATCTGCCTCCTACAAAAGTGTCACTATCTCCTTTTATTCGTAGAGCACATTACCAGGTTATGGAATGGCATCTTGTTGACCAGCAGCACCCTAATCTACCAACACTTCCTTCTGCACCTGAAACCGTTTTAAAATTAATTCGGTGTTTATATGTAAAAGGGAAATCTGGTGTATCCTGTAAATGTAAATCCCAAAACATTTTATGCACTGAGCTTTATTATGTGGAGACGATGAAGACATGCGAGAATCATGGTCAACATTTTGATATCGACGACCTTTCAGATAAAAAGTATTGAGCTGAAAACATTTTACATGCAATACAACATTACAATTAATTCAATAAAAATATTGAAATAAATATTAATTTCTTAACTAGTTGTTATTTTTCAACCTAAAAATCTAAAAATCCTTTAAAACCAAAAATTAAAAATTGGTTAATACACTGTTTAACTGGGTATAACTGATAACCAGTAGGTTACACCACAAAAACTGTTATAATTTTTCTGTTTAAAATTTTATTTAGAACAAAAAAGATTCAGTACAAAATATTGCTAGGGGGAGGGCCTATCAACAGTTATAATCGAGAACTTCCGATGATGACTTGAATATATGACGCCATATAGGCCGTCTGCCACAAATTCAAGCAAAGCACCTGATAATGTATGATTATGAAGGGCATAAGCAATGTATTAAACTTACTCCCACAATTTCATCATGAAATTTCCCAAGGAATGTATATTTCATCAAGTATGCCCGCCGACTAAATTGTTCATAGAACTTTAATAATATAATATGTTAAATCGTCTACCCCAAAAACCCATCAAACGACATGCCACACGGTAGTGGGGTGGCTAATGCCAAAAATCATTTTTGAGGCCTTTGGTTCATCTTTAATAAAAAATTGTTATAGTGGGGGGGGGAGGCTGATGACAAAAAAAAATTTGACACCTTGGCTTCTCGTACATACCCTAAATCCCAATTTTATGGACTCCTACTTACTTGCTTTGCCTATTTACCCTCATTTACCCCTGAATTCTTCAAAGTAATAAAATTAAAATATAATCTAGTTCCAGATCTCGTTATAATACATTGGTGTACCAAATTTCAAGTGAATAACATACACCATTCCAGGGTAATCGTGCGTCCAAAAAAAAGTTCCAGACCGGAGTTTCGCCATCATCTGGAGGAAAATCCTATCACAGTTTCCGAATGCATTCCAACCCATATTAGCGATTAATTACAAATTACTTACACAACTATTATTCATGAAATATGAGACTTACGTAAAACTAGCATATGAATATTATAAGTTGATTATGCACTACATAAAGGAGGCAAAGAAATAATGATCATAAAATTAACACGAAACGAAAATCAAACCTTGGGTAACTCAGGATTAGTTATTAGTATAAGAACAAGAAACATGCTAGAAATCAATAAAAATCAAAACAACGCTGCACTTCTACAGCATTACAGAGAATACAGAAATAGGATTAACAACCTCATTAAGAAAGTTGAAATAAAATAATGGCATACAAAAATAATAACAGTTTGGGATATAATAAAAGAGGGATTAAATAACGGAGAAAAAGGTAAGAAAAAGATAGCTGACCCTATTGCCAACGAATAAATCGAATATACTTTTAGTGAAAAATACACAGGATTGACACCCTAAAAATAATAATCAATGAAAAATATGTGACAATATTTGGCATGTAGTTAACACAATTGCCAACGAAGGAACCTGTCATCCTATTAGTAAAAAATATACAGGGTGGGCACCTCGGACCTTTAAAAAAGAATTAACGAATTTTGAAGGAGGACAAAAGTATTTAATATGTAGTTAACACAACTGTCAAGGAAGAAACCGTTATATTTTAGTGAAAAATATATGGGTGGTCACTCTAAAAAATAATTAAGAAACGATGGAAGAAAATACTATTTGGAATGTAGCTAACACTATTGTCGAGGAAGAAAACTTGGCCACTCTAATAAAAATTAAATAATTTAAAATTAAATGACGGAAGAAAATAATATTTGAAATGTTGTCACTATTACCAGGAAGCACATGCGTTTCCAGGCAGAAACTTTGTTTCAAAGTTCTAATCTTTTTAATATGAGACAATTATATTATTGTATATTGTTGTCTTATTCATCAATTTATAGTTACGAATAAAGCGGCATATGTCTCTCATGCTTACAACACTAGATGCAGAGAAATGGGTTATTTATAAACAGAACGAAAGGTGAAAATAACATGACAAAATTTTTTTGGCTATATCGTTATTAAACTATATAACAGATGTGTAAAGGATAGTAAACAATATACACTCAAAGAAATAGTATGGGTAAATTCAACAAAAAAAAAATGGTTAACTAACAATATCGTTAATTTTGTTAAACCAAACTATATTGATGGTATTTTTAAACAAGAGGTGATTGTTATTTTAATTAATAAAAAGTTGTACAACAAAACAAACATTAACTTAAAAAATAGATGAATAAGACTATTATTTTGTTCGTCTGACTATTATTTTGTTGAATTCTGTCAAATTAAACTAGATAATAGTATATTTTATTTTTAACTATTATCGAATTCTAATTCTAACCCAGTATTAGTTCGCTGTATTATTGTACTTGGTAGACAAACCAATATTATTGTCGTCTTCTAGAAGTTCTAAAAGAATTACCATAAAATTTGCTTGCTTACCACGTAGTCTACAGAAATTATTCCCAGATGACGCCACATACAAATCACTGACAATAATCAATCATGCATTATCTTATACTCTTATGAATTTATAGAAAATTAATAACATGATTGCAATGTTCAAATTCTCTCAGGGATCATCGATATATTTGGATGGATCTTATAAACGATCTCTAATCTTTGGTTTGGGTGGTCTGATGTCTCGATACTGAGATTTTGGCTAACCAAAAAAAACTTCATCATACAATAAAGTGTAGATCACAAATAAAAATTAGTTGGTGAACAAAAAACAAAGTCGTTGTACTATTTAATTGTAGACCAAATTGAAAATGGTTAGTGAACATAAAAAAATGTCATTGTACTATTTAATTTGTTAGAAGAAGATATGATTATTAAACTGCTATTTGTTTACGAAAACAAATAAAGTTGTATGACTATTCTTTTCTGATTGATTTAACTATGAAACTAGATAGGCGCGATTTCATATGCTCTTTTTGGTTGAATTTACCTATTCTTTGAGTGTACACAAATTCAAATCCTTTTTAAAGAATTGGATTAAAGCAGAAGGGACAAGTATTTGTACAGAATAAAATAAAATTAAAAAATAATAATAATAAATAAACAACAAAAATAGGATTAAGTTTTTGTCTCTTTTCCTTTGGAATGTTTTTTTTTGTTTTAGTTTATTATTATCAAAAAATATCTTAATTGTGAATATACCTTGGCAAAAAAAATTATAAAAAATAAATAAGTACCTATATAAATAAACAAAAATAAAAAATAAGACTAAAATCATAGTAGGTTAGAAGTAAGCTTATGTAAAAATTGTATTGCAAACAAATTGTTGTCGGACCCCCAGGTATCATATATGATATCTTAGTTCTAAATTTTTTTCTCAGCTCAGAGTTGGGAATCATGAATTGTGCCTGCGAGTATCATACATGATATGCGCCCAGAATTGCGCAGAAAATTTTGCATGTGAATCAGACGCGTTTTAACCTTAGTATTGGTTTGTTTATGTGAGTGGACACATGGGTTATGGCAACCATTAAGGAAATAAATCGTTTGAAACGTAAGTAGTATATTTATTTATTTTAGTTATCACATTGACTGAAATAATGTTAGTTCTGATAGTTAATATGTTGCATTTGACTGAATTAGCTGAAATATACTTTTTTCTACCCTTGAACTTAAGGTATCAATACTGATACTCTCTCTCAATACAAAAATATAAATATTGTAAACTACTTCTAGGTTCGCTCACCCAGAACTGCAGCTGTAAGTCGATAATACAGACTTAGATGATTTGGAGGTGGATGATAATCTTCTTTGTGATGAGGAGGAAGAAGGGGATGAGTTTGCTTGGACCGCAGTCAGCCAAGATCAAGAGGAAATAGTATTAGAAAGTGAAGATGAGTACAATGGCGACGAAACGTTGATAAAATTACTTCCAGAAGGAAAAAAAAAATCAGATACTAGCGAGGATGAAGAAACTGCCCAGCCAAGTGCTAAACAACGAAGAGTTGTGCCCATTCCTGTTAAAAGTCAGCGTAACCAGGAAGAAAAACATCTTCCTGAATTTATGAATGACAAGCAAAAATCGTGGTCAAAGTACAGATATGCAGGCTACAAAAACCTGACATTTTCAATTTGTAAAGTTTGTAATGTATTTTTATGCTGTAGTGTTCAGCGAAACTGTTTTTCTAAATTCCGTAAATAAATTTGAGACTTAAAATTATTTCAGTCTTGTCGTGTTAAAGACTCAACGTATCGTATATCATACCCAATTTTTCGAGAAACCCAAAAGCTTTTTCGAAAATTTGGTTACATTACAGTGGTATTTAGACCCAATTGAACAACTTTATGTCACATGGTATTAATATTTTAAGGCAAATTAGTTGTGGGTCCGAGGAGGGTATGAGTGGTTGGGTACTTAGTGCACTCAAGTTTTTGTAAGTGAAAACTATTTTCTCTATGAGTATATCTATCTATCAATTGATATCCATTTTTTGTATTATACACTATAATATACACATATTATTAAGTATTTCTTGGAATAAATTATTATTATTATTAAGAAAACCTGATATGCTTTTAATTAACAAATATATACAGGGTGGTCATCCAACAGAAAAAACAATTAATAAATAAAAGGTGCCAAATAAAGTAGGAAGTTTAGCGTAAATATCTCAACAGATTTTTTTCTTAAATGGTTGCTCTACAGTAGCTTTGCATGTGGAAGAGTATCCTTCAAATCGAGCAAAGGTTAATGACATTAACACGTTTTAACCCCTGACCCCAAAAGAGGGATGTTATAAGTTTGACGGGTACGTTTGTATGTTTGTTTGTCTGTCTGTCTGTGGCTTCATATCTCTTCAACGGGTGATCCGATTTTGATGTAGTTTTTTTTATTCGAAAGAGTATTTTGTCGAGAAGGTTATAGGCCATATTAGATTTTGATGTTTGGTCGCCATCTTGAATTCGCTATGTTGAACTTCTCTAGAAATTGTCCGATTGAAGTAAAATTGCAAATGTGCAGACAATTTTGGTAGCCGAACATGATTTAGGCCTCATTTTGATTCGGTCATATGAAACTGGTGCGATTAGATACATTGATCGGGGGTTTTTAAACATTTTCAATTTTACTTGGTATGCCTTCTTATTACCGTTAGATCGGCCTGGTTGTAAAAATTTCAACGTAAACGAAACTCTTTAGATATTATCCCTAATAGCGCAAATTCACGATCTCCCTTCTTTAAATTAGGACCGAAAAGGAAAGGACGTTCGGCAATATTTTTTGTTCTCTTCTTACTCACGACTTGTTATTTTATTAAAAAAATTCTATGTATTAAAAGTTGATCTTTCACACTGCCCACTTTTCCCGATTTAATTTTCTGCAATTTCGAAATTTTTGGCCAATACTGGATAGCCAGATTCTCGATACATTTTTCAGGAGTCCAAAAAACGGAAACACCTTAGTGAATTTGTTAACCAGCTCTTAGTGTGTAGCAAAATCCACATCCAGAACATCAACTAACCGCCAAAGAAGTGCCAATGGCAGTATTACAGAGGATCAAGAGAGAATTAACACGAAACTTTATAATTAATTTAATAAGCAATTACTTGAGTTAAGAAACTTAGGTTATCGGTAACAGTTTCTGAAAAATCAAACAACGAAGCAACTGTGATACAATACGAATTTTAATGATTTTGTTGTCACTGAATTGCAAACAACGTTGCATTGGGACGACAGTTTCTTTAGAAATAAGCAAAAAATAAATAGGCACCCGTGAGGAATACAAAAGTTAGACGTCTCTTCGCTTCGCGACGAAGTGGCAGAAGTGACATCTCACAGATTTGAGTGGTGTGCATCGAATTATAAAACTTCTGTATTAAAGTTTTGTTTCTTTACAACTGAAAGTTTAGAATAGATATTTAATAAAACAGAGGCTTAACAATGCCGAGACGGGACAAAAATTCCGACTTTCTTTTGTTTTTCAACTCGAGACAACTTAGGTATATTAGAAGTTATTTATATCGTTTACATCTTAACTGAATGTTATAGTATAGTAAACAGAGATTTTAGTTCAGAAAGATTGTTATGTACACGGTGTGCTTGAAGCAACAATAGGTATGGAAGAAATGACACCAAAAGCGAGTTACAAGGCTTGGAATGTAAGTATCAGTAGTTTCTAAATCCGTTTTAACTGAAATCCTACTCGTTCTTATAGTCAAAATATCGCAATATCCAGTTTTACTCAGAAAAACGTGATAAAACTATTAGACTACAAGCCCATCGTAATTTTTAAGGGAACAAGTGTCCCAGCATGAATTATGTTCAGTACGATGCTATATGAAACCATAACTTTAGGCACTTTGCCGTCACTTTTGGGCGGTACAGGTGAGTACACTGAATTTTCCATCCGAAAATGCGCTTTTCGGACAAAATATCCTTGTACGGCATTGCTCATGTTGATAGTTCATAACCTACTGCCGTACAAATATAATGGGATCGAAAGCCAGAAGAATTTTTGATTTTCCGAAAATTATTCCAGGCACATAGGTAACTTAATACTGCACGGCGTTTGCAGTTAGATTTGTATGCTGTTATAGATTTATTATTTAGCAACGCCGTACATCTTTGGTGGTTACAGAGTGAGGGGCGCAACCCCTTCCCTAGACCCATAGGGTGCAAGATCATTGCAAAATGTACGGCATCGATTCTAAAATATTATTCAACACCTACAATAACTTTTAACAATTCTCCCATCTAAAAATTATGGTAACTATAAATATAAATAAACAATTACCTGCGTTTGGGGGTTGAATCTCATTTTTTGGCAATAAGATCATAAATTCCTGTAGGGCAACCGATTTTTTTACATGATGTAACTAAATATTATCGTTGTACATTATAGCCGATTATAATTAATGGAACCAAATGAAAATATGAATTAAAAAAAAAATTCAAAACTTAAAAGATTTGCAAAATGCGCTGTGTATTAATAAAAGGAGTAATATTTCTAAAATTATTGCTATTTTGAATTCTTTAAAGATGGAAGTACAAAGAAAAATAGATGCCATACATTTTTACTTTTAGGATTTTCCACAGCTGATGAGATTTTCCATAACATTTTCACAGGGGAAAGGGGGTCTTTAATTACTGTACGGCATTTACAAAATGTTATCGACTGTATCAAATAGTAATTGAAAATTGTGATACCGTTCATATTAGTCCTTTCAGTATGGCAGCCATATTGACTTATTGTTAGCTTGAACGGGGCAATTATATATTAATCATTGAATGTGACGGAGTTTATCTTTCATAAACAGAGATCGGGAATTTTATCTCGGTGACGTGAAAGTCAGGGTTGGCTCTGCCAGCGCGGAAAGATTTTTATGCAAATATGACAAACTATATCTCACCTTCTACTTTTATAGGGAATTCCGTCATATCCAAAGTTAATATGATCAGTTTATTATTCACTATTATTCACTCGAAGAGGAGATATTGGAGGATGTAACATTGAATTAACATTATCTAGTTTCGACCACGGTATGTTACCAGTATCACTTCCAATAAATCTAATCTAAAATTACGTTTACATATTATTACATTTAAATGTTGACGTAAATGCCAAGAATTGCCACAGTATAACCAGCAAATATGTACGGCATTGCTAATTAACAGATCCATTAAAACGTAAAAATTGAATTGTACAAACGCCGCACAGTGGGGCAAAGAGCTCATTTTTTGGAAAAACGATAATTCCCAAGTCTGGAATTAATGAAACTTAATTTTTTTTTTAAACTATTCGTTATAAAATTGCCTTTAATTCTATCGAGTCCGAATTTTGAAATTTCAAAATTAAAGATGGCTAATCCAATATCGCGGACATAAATTTTGAAAGTACATTAAAATTTTATCAAAAGATTGTTTAAAATTATAAAAAATTGTTACTTGGGGGTTTTCTTGGTTTCTAATCTCATTTCTGATCCCCAAATTTTGCGATTCAAAAAACCAAGATAGCGGATCCAATATGGCGGCCATAATATTTGTTTAAATGAAATGTACATGCACAAACTGTTAAAAATTGTTATTTAGGACTTTTAAGGGTTTCTGATCGAGAATCTGAAATCTAAATTACGTAATATCGTAATCCAAAATGGCGAATCCAATATGGCGGCCATAATATTTTTTAATTGACATGTAAATGGGCAAATTGTTAAAAATTGTTACTTGGTTTTAGAGACTGCTGATCATGAATCTGATGTCCAAATTACGTAATATCGAAATCCAAGATGGCGGATCCAATATGGTGTCCGTAAGTTAAAAAAGAATGACAAATCAAGAAGGAAACTGTTAAAATTTGTTTTTCGGGGGTTTCGCAGTTTGCTAATCTCGTTTCGGATATTAAAATTTCGATATTTTGCAAACCTGAAAATTAAATTCAATATGGCTGCTATAAATTTTTTAAAAATTATGATGTACATGCGAAAATAGTTAAAAATTGTTACTTGCAGGTTTTTGCGATTGCTGACTACGCATTCGTAATTTCGAATTCTAAGATGGCAGATTCGAATATGCTATCTTATAAAAAAATGAGATAACCAATCAAAAATGTTGACATCTTTAAACCTAATTTTTAAATTTGCATGTATATTTCATTTAAAAATATATTATGGCCGCCATATTGGATCCGCCATCTTGGATTACGATATTACATAATTTAGACTCCATATTCATGGTCAGAAACCCTTAAAAGCCCCGAGTAACCATTTTTATCAATTTGCGCATGTACATCTTATTTAAAAATATATTATGGCCGCCATATTGGATTCGACATCTTGGATTTCGATATTACGTAATTTGGACTTTAGATTCATGATCAGTAATCTCTAAAACCTCTAAGTAACAATTTTTATCAATTTGCGCATGTACATCTCATTTAAAAAAATATTATGGCCGCCATATTGGATCCGACATCTTGGATTTCGATATTGCGTAATTTGGACTTCAGATTCATGATCAGCAATCTCTAAAACCTTTAAGTAACAATTTTTAACAATTTGCGCATGTACATGTCAATTAAAAAATATTATGGCCGCCATATTGGATTCGCTATTTTGGATTACGATATTACGTAATTTAGATTTTAGATTCTCGATCAGAAACCCTTAAAAGTCCTAAGTAACAATTTTTAACAGATTTTTTGTGCATGTACATTTCATTTAAAAAAATATTATTGGATCCGCTATCTTGGTTTTTTGAATCGCAAAATTCGGGGATCAGAAATGAGATTAGAAACCAAAAAAACCCCCAAGTAACAATTTTTTTATAATGTTAAACAATCTTTTGATAAAATTTTAATTTACTTTCAAAATTTATGTCCGCGATATTGGATTAGCCATCTTTAATTTTGAAATTTCAAAATTCGGGCTCGATAGAATTAAAGGAAATTTTATAACGAATAGTTTAAAAAAAAAATTAAGTTTCATTAATTCCAGGCTTGGGAAATATCGTTTGTCCAAAAAATGAGCTATTTGCCCCACTGTGCGCCGTACAGCATTAAATCACGTTTATGAAGTAGAAAATAGTTGCAAAAATAAAATAAAACTTAGAGGTGACAAACTTCTTTTCCAGCCATCTGGAACCGTTCTTTCTGTACAGCATTTAGTTTTTATTGATTATTGTTTTGAGTATTAACAAACTATGATAATGCCGTAAACAAATTTTTCACCCTAAAATTGCTCTTTTCAGAGGGAAATACATTTTTCTGACGCAGCCATGTGTTCTATGAAAAATGTACGGCATGGCAAAAAATGTCTTCGTTTCATGAAAAAGCATTAAGATCATTGAAATTGATGTTGGTTCAAATTACCACCACTATACTAGCTGGGTTTCTCAACCTGGAACCACCAAATATGTACGGCGTTGCTGAATAATGAATCTATAAAAGCATACAAATCCAACTGTACAAACGCCGTACAGTATTAAATTACCTGTATGCCTGAAAAAATAAAAAATTGCATAATTTTCTTCTTATCAGCAACGGATTCTACTCAAAAAAGTGCCTTAACAATGTCTTACTCGATTTTCGATTCGACACTTAGTAATTGAGATATAGAAGTCATCCAAAAATGCCAATTTTCCAAAAACGCTCTGTAACTTGGTAGTCGAAAAAAATAGACGCTTGCGGTTTGCGCACTTGTTTGTTTCTCGAAAATCGAGCTCAGTCTATCTGCTATAATCTTAGAGAAAACTTCAAATCCCATCTAATTTGGTCCACCCTGTACAGTGTTACAAAGCTTTATTGATGATCTCCACAGAGTTGCTATTATAATATTCTCAATACGATTTCTTTTTTTTATACCCTGTTAAAAATATATTTATCGGTTTAAACCGTCTTTATAAGCTTGTCATGAAAAAAACGAAAAATCGTAAACTATAAAGTTTTAACGTACGTAGATTTTCATTTTTGAATACAGAACATTCCACATTCGTTTTTTCAGTTGAATGTTACATTTTCTACTTAATCTTCGTCCAATTTTAACATTTCAAACACCGACTGTGCTAAACTTTTAGATCACAGACCAATAATAACGGATGATTAATCCCATCCTATTCAAAATTTACCAACCCTCATCCATTTTCACTTATAGAGACGCAAAACATGGGCAAGTCGAGTGTTTCATTATCTCCCGCACATAATGTATCCCAGCATTCACCAGATGGGACTCGTAAGTAGGTGTTGATGTAATAAGATGGATCTACGCAACTCGCATATTATATTTCTTATCTAGGACTTATCTATAACCACTTACCTTTAATGGTCTTTTTATAGTGACGGTCTCTATCGTCGTGGTGGGCTGCGACATACCGCTGGAAAAAAAATATTCCGGTTAACAAAAACAATTTCACCGGTGTTATGTTCAAGATACAGAAACTAAATAGTACAGGTTTAAATATCTTAGTTATGTTGTCCATTTAAACTATTCAAATGTGTGTAACCCATTATTAATATCTCAGTACACGTAAATATTTCTTTGTTGTATGTCTGGTTTATCGGTAAATGATTAATGGTTCATTTTCGTTTATTAGTATCAAGTGATTCATGATGAATCGCTATTTTACATTCGTAACTATATCTAAATGAGTTAGATTATTCACGGCATTTTTTTTATTTTCGAGAAGTTGCCATTAAGCCAATTATAAGATTGTGTGTAGACAAATAGTAGAAAGGAATTTTTTAGAATTGTTGCAGACATTATTTATTTTGGTTGACCAGATTCAATAAACAATTTTTGAATTGAAATCTATCGACGTACCCCAGTCAATCTAGATATTCGTCCCAGGAAAAAATAATAGGGAGTAAAATTAGCTCCGTATTGGTCTAGGTATTCCCCAAGTGTTCAGATCCAACATAATAAAAGTCCTCTCTAAACTTTTATTAAGCACATGCAGTTAAGTACTTAAAAACTTAACCTAAATGTATAAAGGTCAAAATGTTTTTATAAATCCTTTTCTTATATATATATATATATATATATATATATATATATAAATATATATATATATATATATATATATATATATATATATATATATATATATATATATATATATATATATATATATATATATATATATATATAGCGGATTCCAATACAGCTACTGTAGCCGTTTTCCGCATTCTAGCCTCCACTCTTTTCTATCATAGAAGTCCCCCGCTTCCATGTCCCGCTTCCTTAGACTACTCCGTATTTCCATGTTCCAAGATTTTCGTGGTCTTCCTTGCTTTCTTCTGCTCCTAGGCTTCCATTTCCATATCTTTTGAGGTAGTCGTACCTCATTCATCCTACGCATGTGGCCGTACCATAAAAGCTGTTTTTGCTCAATTTTTTCCAGTAGTGGTGTTGTGACTTGCATCTGTTCTCGTATTCTTTAATTTGTAACTCGGTCCGGGAGAGGTAGTGCACAGCATCTACGCCAAAACATCATCTCAGCATTTACTTTTCTCTTCATATTTTCATTTAACACCCATGTTTCTGCCCCATATGTAACGCAACTCTCAATCAAGGACGAGAACATTTTCCTTTTCGTTGTTTGGATATTTGGTTTCCTTTTCGTTGTTTGGATATTTGGTTGTTCCACAGGACCGAATGCAGTTGTTTTATGGCAACTTTTCCTTTGCTTATTTTATTTTGAATATCCAAGTCGTCTCTTCCATCAGCTGTTAATGTTACTCCTAGATATTTATAGTATATTATTATATGAGCGATTATGATAGCCATTATTCACGAAGATGACGTTTGAGCCCACGAGCCGTAGGCGAGTGGCGCAAATCATCTGAGTGAATAATGGCCATAATCGCGAATGTAATACTATGCTTTTTCTACACCTATTAAACAAATAAATTAGACTGAAGCATTAATCGGTACCTGTTCGTAATAAGTCGAAAACGTAAACAAACAATATGGCGGTATGGCGGTACACTTGTCACTGTCACGCGAGTTGATTGTCAGCCGCAGCAGCAAGAGTTGATCGCGGTCGATTTCAAATATCATTGAATCAGCGAAACAATGATTTTTGAATTTGTATTTGTGATTGGGCGGATGCAGTGAATTATGAATCGATAATTCACTACAGTGAATTATGAGTACGATTTTTCACCAAAAAATGCTAATAATTGTCATATAATTAAATAGGTGTAGAAAAAACTATTTGTTATCTGTATTGTACCTTTATCTGTCTGTATGTTTTGTCCTTGATTTCCAATCACCATATACTGTGTTTTATTCATGTTAATTTCTAAGCTCCAAGTGTCGTACTCTTCTATCAATTTCCTAATCATATATTTTATATCGTCTTCATCCTCCGCCAGTATTACCTGATCATCAGCAAATAAAAGACTAGATATATTCGTCTCCAATTTGTACTCCAATTCTTTTGCATTTTCTGGTCCATTTGTTTAAGGCTTGATTTAAATAAATTTTAAATAGAGTGGGACTAATATAACAGCCTTATCTTAGGCCTTTGTTAACATAAAATTCTTCTGAACTATTCGGTCCTATCTTCACTCTACTGTTATTTCCTTTATATATTCTTTTCACAGCGTTCACATAATTTGCGTCTAGTCTAGCATATTCTATGGTACTTTTATTATACTTCAGGCAGGCAGATTTCTGTGTCGGTCTCTGACAGTTATTTGTTTATCGCAATGGATCGCTCTAGTAACGTAGCATAGGCATATAAAAATAGCAAAAAATTCCATATGAGCTAAAGTCACTATTTAGAAAATATGGCTGCCAAAGCCGTTTTCTTTAAAATTAAGCAACTCCTTTTGGTTTTCCAAAAATGTTTGCGCAAAAATTTTTGGAAAACCAAAAACGAACGCTCAAAATTAATCATATACAATGCATTTTTTGCAATATTCAAAAATGATCCTTGCTCTCCTAGGAATGCCCGAACAATAACTTTCGCCAAACGAAATTCACCTCCTACTAAAAATTTTTGCAAAAAAAAAATTAAAAACAAAATCAGAGGGGCAAAAATCGCCTACTGATTTTGCTCGATACCTTAGACACAACTTTAAAGTGAGGATACACATGCGCATTAATTTGACAGTTTGATGAATTTTCATTTCCTTGTTTATAGAGTTTTGAATAATTTACTTGTTTTTTTATGAAAAAGCTATTTTTTGGTGCGTAAAAGGTGAATTTTTTTGAGGAACACTTATTACATCGTGAACACGAGAACGAAGTCGATCGAAATTGATGGTTTTTTAGTGTTTACGGTGACGGAGAGTGAATGTAATGGTGAAAAATTCAAATGTTTTTTTGGAGAAACTATGCATTTGCCCCGAAATCTGATTTCAGATTCGTGTTCGACGACCCCAAATTAGTGTATACTGAAAAAATTTCGTAAAAATTCCGATGCCCCGCTAAAATGCAGAATTACCGAATCTTTTTGTGCCAAATCGATTGCTACTACATATTCTCCATTGTATGGTGGTTGTGATACACGTACTCTAAAGGAGGCCTTGCCATGTTTGGTAGGCAGATTCTTAGATATTGACTGTATGTGCCCTTTAAATTACTCAATAAATGGTAGTTGAAATGATTAACTTTACGTTTAACCTCTCGAAAGCTTCTGTATGTTAGGTCGACAAATGAATGTAAAGGATCCTCATTAGGACTTCAATCGATCAGATCATAGAGGCTGCTGGGAAGAACTTCATAAATGGAAGTAATTAGAAAAATTAAGAGGTGATGAATAAGCAATTATTACAGATAAGACAAGTACATCGTAAGAAGACTTTGGAGGTAGCGGTGAGCAATCCACGGCAGGTACGAACTTATACCTTTCTTGTTGTTACAGCACCGGTCCTAGGATGTCTCTTAGAACTTAACCGAACCACTGAGAATAGAAACTAACCACCCTCCAGTCAACGGGAGGAACGCGACTGGCGCCAATGGCGTCCTTAATAAATAAAGTGTCACGTCCTTCAGATAAACGGTAGTGAGTTCTTCTACAGTAAAACAGAGCCTAGCATGTATTATGAAGACGTTAAAGAGTCTCTAAAATCAATAATGTGCTGGGTACACATCTACCAGGAAATTTGAGGGTATATTTCCTTACATATGTAGGTACGTACATTTTCCTTAACTGCATAGTGAGTGATAATTATGTCACAATACTTCTGGGGAGCAAAGGCTACCATAAATCAGGCTGCCATAATTCAACTAATCACATACATCGGCGTGCGGCTTTGATAAGTTGTAAATGAATCTTTCTACGGAGGATATTGATGAAAACATGCTACACGTTCAATTCAAAATATTTTAAAATAAACAAAAAAAAAAACGAAAGATACCAGTATTCACTAAACTCTTAGTCATTAGCAATAAATCTTGAATTCTGTTATCTAATAATTTTAGCCACATTTACTACAGTAACAAATCTAAAACCGAAGAGACTTTAAGTATCTTAATTAGAATAGCTGAATCTGGGCTAAAATCATTATTGTCTGAATGGGAGAACATTATTTGCCGAACACTGTGTTAATTTGTTTAGATTACACACCTATTATAGAATTAATTGTGAGACTACTTTCGCCAAAACATACAATTAAGATTGCAAGAATAATTCTGGCGTTAAATATTTCAACATGAATTGTCTCGAAACTTCACAGCGCATATTTCTTATTTCTCTACGACTCTAATGCGGTAATAAATGTCTGGAGAAAAAGTAATTGTGTTGAAATCATGACTGTGTATATCATAAATTAATGTGAAAAACATTTGAATAACCCGTTAATTATTTTATATTTACACGCCAGTATTATAAAAATGTATTCATCTGACCCAAATACCATTATCAGATTCGGCATACTTAGTACAATATGGAAATTTACGTCCCTAGATCGAATAAAATAAGAACATACAGGGTGTTTCACGGCTAAGTGCATATAGTTCAACCATGGATAGAGGAAATCAATGCGATTTATAATCATTCATGAACATGCCCTCTAGACAATTCGTTAAAGAGAACAGGATGTTTTGTGAATTTTGCCCAAAATTTGGAGTTCTATTTTTCTAACGGTTAGACAGAATTAAACAAAGTTCATCAATACATGCCACTCTAAGACACTTTCGTATGAAGTCATACCGACGTACGGACTGGCAATACTGCTACCATTCCTCATCAGACTATACAGAGCTGGTCTGGTATGGAACTACATCCCATCCAGTTGGTCGGCGACTAAAGTGGTATATATACCTATACAGAGAAAGACCCATCAGCCTGACATCATTTCTGATGAAAGGTCTGAAAAAGGTGCTGGACGGACATCAGGGAAACATCTTGAGCACTCATCATCTGAATGTCCACCAGTATGCCTATCAACCAGTAAAATCAACAGAATTAGCACTAAATAACCTAGTAGGGAAAAATCACCCAATCTCTTGAGAAAAAGGAGATTGCGGTGGCAGCATTCCTCGACATTGAAGGAGCATTTAACAACGTAATGCCCTATATACAACGGCGGCTGCTAGAGCTAACTGTAACTTGATGGATTCAAGCTATGCTTGAAAATAGAATCATAACGATTTCTTTATAGGGAGAAACGGTCAGATTTAAAACCGCAAGAGGGTGTCCATAAGGTGGGGTTCTTTCCCCCTTTCTATGGTCACTGCTTGTGGATGACCTGCTGGCCATTCTCTCTCTGTGGGAAGCCGAGATCCAAGCATATGCGGACGATCTAGTCATTATGGTTAGAGGAAAATCTGAAGAGGTGCTAGATACAGTCCATACTTGGTGTGAGAGGGAGTAGATGACTGTTAACCCCACAAAACTGTAATAGTACCCTTTGCCAGAAAAAGGAGGCTGAATAATTTAGAACCGCCCTCCTTAGCAAGTGAAACTATTCCTTTTGCGGGAGAAATACCTAGGTGTTACACTAGATAAATCATTTAACTGGAGCTCCCATCTGGAAAAAATAATCCACAAAGTAAGACTGTGGACATGTAGAATTTGTGGCATAGGTCCCAACAAATATATTGGATATACGTTACGGTCATAAGACCAATGGTAGCGTATGCCTCCATAGTTTGGTGGTCGAAAGGGCAACAACAAACGACCAAAGCCAAACTCTCTGGTTTAGAAACACAAGCGTGCCTGGCGATAACTGGTGCAATAAGTATCACACTGTCAGCTGCTCTGGAAATCCTCCTGGATCTATCTCCTCTCCACATCTATTTGGAAAGAGAGGCCAGGAAGGCAACATACAATCGGTAACTAATATGCCGTAGGCTATGGAACGGAACAAAACCGACCTACCTGTTGGTTTACAGACGGCTCCAAAACCCCTAAAGGAGTTGGAGCTGGAGCATACAGGCGCAACCCAAAGGTAAGAATTACTTCGAGCCTGGGTAATAATGCGACTGTGTTTCAGGCAGAAGTTCATGCCACTGAACTGTGTACAAGGAGGCTTGAACAGATGCATCCTGGACACAGATCGATAAGAATCTTTTCAGACAGCCAAGCAGCTCTTAAACCTCTTGGCTCACATCGCTACAATTCTAAAGGACCCTGCACTTTTTAAAGGTATTTTGGTGATCAATAGATTTTTCTGATTTTTTTATATGTTAATTCTTGAGGTATATTTACCAACCCTGCAAAAGCACAATCATATGGGGTTCATAGTTTAGACAGGAGAGGGCGTTCAAGTTGTCTTTGTAAGTTTTATATTTGCTTCCATTCCGGTAAAACCGTTGAAGTAAAATTCACCGGGAACGATACGTGTATAAGTACATGTCATTTATATCATAAAACGATTGTTGTGTCGCATCCGTTTGTACCGGAAATGACGTAAATTGCAGATTTCGCACCAAAATCGGGGGTACGGCGTATAAGTATCTGGATACATGCCTATGTCTGAATTAATAAAAGGCGTAATGACATATTTTTGCCACATCTATACAGCGTGATTCATTATTAGCACATACAGGATGATGCAGTTACATCCATTCGTAAACCAAATAAATTCGCCCATCGGTTTTATAACCCCGACCCCGAAATTGTGCGAGATACTTTACGAAGATTGTACGTATTTAAAAGTGTCCAAAAGGTCTAATTTTCGTGGTGCTAGACAGTCGTACTCAATGCATAAAAAGTATACCTTACTTAAAGCAGGACTCTTAGTTGCTCCAAGTGGTTTCATTTTGGACGTCTATGGACCTTACTCTGCCGACACGCACAACAATGACGCAAACATTCTAATGCATGGCATTGGATTCGAAATGGAGATATCTTAACAACGGACAGGGGTTACCGTGATGCTTCTGCCTTTCTGCAAGATTTGGGTTTACTTCATGAAATGTCAGAATTTCTTCCGCGGAATTAAAGACAATTCACGATAGCAAAAGCAAGCCACAATAGGTCGCTGATGCCATGTTGAGATTGGCTCAAACAGAAAATCAACTTTTGTGGGGAATTGAAAGGGACGAACTAAGCTTTAGGCAAGGTGGTGGGCCGTGGATGGACATAGAAGCATGCGACCTAAACTTTCCTCACCTGTCGCTCGATTATCTTAGAGACAAAGTCTTCGGAATCTACCAAGTGTTTTTGGAGCCTGGATACATGTGAGATGTTCGAAACCGACAAGGGTTAGAAGTTTTCAAGTAAAAAAGATGCAACCAAACCTGATACAAGCCAGATTATATTCTCGTTTTACCCAAGCCGATAAACACAATTTATTTATTGAATTTAATAGAATGGAAGGGGATGGAATAGAAAATAATCCTCCAGAAGAACCAATAACTGCGGTTATTATATGTACATACTACTACCATATTTGCTATAGTTTTATTGTTAATGTGTACTACCTCTCCTAAAAAATGATTGCGTTATTATGTCTACTCTCTTTCTCAATTTATTTGGAATGCGAATGGATGTAACTGCATCATCCTGTATATGCTAAAAATGAATCACGTTGTACATATGTGGCAAAAATATGTCATTATGCCTTTTATTAATTCACAAATAGGTGTGTATCCAGATACAGTTATACGCCGTACCCACGATTCTGGTGCGAAATCTGCAATTTACGTCATTTCCGGTACAAACGGATGCGACACAATAATCGTTTTATGATATAAATGACATGTACTCATACACGTATCGTTCCCGGTGAGTTTTGCTTCACCGGTTTTACCGGAATGGAAGCAAATATAAAACTTACAAAGACAACTTCAACGCCCTCTCCTGTCTAAATTATGAACCCCATATGATTATGCTTTTGCAGGGTTGGTAAACATACCTCAAGAGTTAACATATAAAAAAATTAGAAAAATTTATTGATCACCAAAATACCTCTAAAAAGTGCAGGGTCCTTTGTCTGGAACTGCCAAAAGGCTCTAACCCAATTGGGCAGATACAACAAATTAACTCTGGTCTGGATACGGGGCCACTCTGGCAACGAAATAGTCGATTCCTTAGCCAGGGAAGGTGCGGTATCAAAATTTATTGGACCAGAACCAGTGCTTGGCATATCGGCAAGCACTGTGAAAACAACCATCTTAGTCTGGACCGAGAGGAAAATCCTCCAGTACTGGCAAGAACTACCAGGATTAGTTCATTCAAAGGAGTTTATTACATACCCTCTGAAATCAAGAACTAAAAAACTAAATAGGTTATACCTAAAAGACCTCCAGCTGGCCTAGACACTGGGCACTGCAGACTAAATCACCACCTACACAGACTCGGAATAGCGGACAACGCTGAATGCCGACTGTGTTTGGAGGAGGATAAAACGGCAGCGCACGTTCTGTACAGAAAGAACAGAAAAGAACTGCTGCAGAAAGAACCAGGTTCTCACTTTCTGGCAAAGGGCAACTGCTGCCAGAGAACCTGGACAATCTCTCACCCAATAAGGTAGTCGGCTTTATCAAAAAGCTATACCTATTGGGTGAAATATAATTAGGAGTGAGCCACAATAGACCAGATGGTCGCAGTGGAGGGTCTGTTATAGCCCACTCACACATCAATCTAACCATACCGACGTATTTTTAATACAAATCCGGATTTGAAAATATTCATTTTCTATTCTACTCTAAAAAACAAAAGACCTCAAATTCTGAAAGTACATAAAAATCAGGATGCTCTCTTTACTTTTTGAAAGAAACTCAGAAACACCGTCTACACTTATTTGTTTGCCATACAAAGAATCACAGCACATGAACTACTCTACTATAAGTTAATTACCCGTAATATCGGGTTCGATTTAAATTTATTGTTATTTATACTTACATTATTTAAGAGCTGCAGCCCAAATATATTTGTGAAAAAATTCGACACAACCACTGCATGAGCCCCTAAACTTTCTCAAATTCGGCTATGAATTACGAGATGGCAAGCTGCACGTAAATGATAAAACCCCCTTTACCAGACTCTTTAAGTAGGTCCTGCAAATGTAATTCTGTGGCATAGAAAACGAATATTTTCAAATCCGGACCTGCATTAAAAAAGGACGCTACAAGGCATTTCGTTCAGAAGTGCAGCACACATACTCTGACAAACATTTAACAGCAAGTAGTAAGAAACCACCACCAGATACAATGCTGCATGAAGTGCATGTGAAACATCACTGTAAAACATATCTTCTACTTGTTATTCGCTGATTCTAAAAATAAAATTTATATCCAGCACAGTTTCACTCTATCGCTGCTCTCGAACAATCCTTCCTTTGTTTTTATTAATTTTCCTAAGAGCTCCATCCAGCTTTGTTAATTAATTATTCTTCTTCGAGTGTGAGAACTGTAACGTTATGAATTATTTACTCTGTGTTCATTTATATTCTAATTACAAACGTTTCCCACGAGCTACGGCAGCTAATATACTATAGTTAATGCTTGCATACATTTTCAGGAGCGTAATTCAGGGTGGGCAAAGAAACTAAAATGTCCAACTTTTTTACAAATCATCAAGTAAAAGCAATTGAAGGCGAAATCACAAAGTGGTAAGTGAATTAAATTTCAAATGAATTGATTTATGCAACAGGTAATCTATAACCCAAGACCCACGAAAGAGTACAAGAATACTCAAAAATTAGACCTAATAGTACAGTAACTAGAGGTTTTAACTTCGGAATAATGTCATATTGAAGGGATTTCGTTCATTTTTGGCAGTATAATAGTAAATGCTCGTTTCTATATTGTGCGGGGGCTTGCTAATTTATAGGGGGTGGATACCACCCCCTCTCAGGGGGTGGCACTTAAAAAATGTACATATTTATTGGAGCTGAAATAGAATCAAATTTTAAGAAGAAGAGGTTCTATGCAATTTTTCACATAAATAGATAGTTTTTAAGTTATAACGACTTCAAAATGGCGATTTTAGCTTAAAAAAAAGGTATTTCCAAACGGCTTTTGCCAAGTACCTCGAAAAGTATTATTTTATTGAAAAAATGTTACAGACCAATTACAGAAAGTACAAACTGGGAATTAATTATATTTTTTGTTTATTAATGTAGGATTAATAATTTCGGAGATATTTAAGTTTATATTTGGTATAGTGTTTCGAAATAACCCTTGAAGTTTAAAATGCATTTTTTTCTAAAGCAAGTGTTTTAAATGAGCAAAAAAATGAGCATCTAGGTAATGGTACATCTTAACGTATTTGAGATATTTTTTTTAAATTACTGGCTAATTAAAGTAACAAAATGACGACCTTTTTTTATAAAAAAATTATAAATACGCGCATCTTTCCGTCATAACTTCTTTATTTCTTATGCTATAGGAACGAGCAAAAAATAATTTGAAAGCGCAATTAATTGTCTTTAATTTCATTTCTTAGCATGAGTGACGTAGGTGTCACAATTTCTGAGATTAACATTTAAACTTCATTTTTCGTCTTATAAACGTTCGGACGCCATTTGTAAACTTTCATATCTCCGAAACTATTAAATCTATGTAAATAAATAAACAATCGAAATTCATTATCAGTTTATAAGCTTTATTTTTGGAAAGGAAAAAAAATTACGTTTTATCGAAAATACCTTTATAGTTTAAATTGTATTTTTTTCTAAAGCAAGTGCTATATACAAACCAAAATTTGAGCATATACGCCATGCTGTATATTAATGAGAAACAATGTTTGAAATTCCCTTTTTTTTAATTACTGGCTAATTACAGTAACAAAATGGCGACGTTGTTATTAAAAAAATGTGTAAACGCACATTGCTTCGGTCATAACTTCTTTGTTTTTTACGCTACAGAAACAAATAAAAAAACAGTTGAAAGGTTAATTAATAACCTATTATTTTACCTATTAGCATCCTTGACGTATGTGTCACAGTTTCTGAGATATTTAACTCTCACTCTAAATAATTATATTATGAACACTTGGATGCCAAATGTAAACTTAAATATCTCCGAAATTATCAATCCTACATCAATAAACAAAAAATATAATTAATTCCCAGTTTGTACTTTCTGTAATTGGTCTGTAACATTTTTTCGATTTTTCGAGATATTTGACGAAAACCGTTTGGAAATGCATTTTTTTTAAAGCTACAATCGCAATTATGAAGTTGTTATAACTTAAAAACTATCAATTTATGAGAAAAATTGCTTAGAACCTTTTCTTCTTAAAATTGTATGTATATGTATATGTTTTTTAAGTGCCACCCCCTGAGAGGGGGTGGCATCCACCCCCTATAAATTAGCAAGCCCCCGCACAATATAAAAACTTTTCTGTGAAGCATTTACTATTATAGTGCCAAAAATGAACGAAATCCGTTCAATATGACATTATTCCGAAGTTTTTACCTCTAGGTACTTTACTATAAATCAAGTGGCTTCTTTTTTTACGATGCTAAATATCAAATTTCTAGTAGAAGTACGAAGGGCAACTCTTCAAGGTACAAAATTATAAATAAAATAATCTGTATTTTTGAAATGAACTGTTTCTTCACTAGATGCAGTATCTGTAGATTCTTTTGAATTTATTTTTATTCGTATCCTCAAATGTATTGCTGAGATCTTCAGACACGCTCTTCTTTTTCTTCTTTCCATCACTTGAAGCGTTTACAACATCTTGATCCGCATTTGAACAGACTCCTGCAGTCTCTTTTGAATCCTCTGTTTTATTTTTCTTCGAATCGTGAGATGAGTGGTGAAATCTTCTTTCAACGTGCTCCTCTTTTTCCTCTTTCTGTCCCCAGAAGTGTTTTCAACATCTGAATCTACACTTGAACGTTTGGTATTTGTATCTTGCATTTTGGAATGTTTCTTTTCACCCATTTCTATACAGGGTGAACCATTAATAATAGGGCATAGTTCGAGGGTAGATTCTTTGGACCAAAATATGAGGATATAACCAAACATGGAGTCAAAATTGTCGATTTTTTCCCCCTTTTTGCATAATCTCAACTACCTCTTGACCGATCTTCTCCCAATTTGGTAAGGAAATATTTTCTAAGCTAAGAAACAATAAGTCTGACAAATCACATGTGTGTTAATACCAACAAATGCAAAACTTTTCGTTTCTATAAATGTCAGAATCCCATTATTTATAATTGTAATATTAACAACACTATTTTGGAAGCCCCTTGGCGTCATCTTCGATAAAGATCTTAGCTTCGTAGATCATGTTAACAACATAACTCTCAAAGCCCTGAGACTTTTAGGCTTCATTAAAAGACATACACAGCAGATAAGCGATCCGCACCTTATATCACACTTTAGTCCGCAGTATCCTAGAATATAGTAGCGTAATATGGTCACCACACTATGCCTCTCATATATGTCGCTTAAAAACTGTACAAAATAGATTCACAAAATTTTATGCTTATAAAATGGGTCTGCCGTATCATGCTTTCGAGTCTCATATAAGATTAGAGATAACTAGGTTAAGGTCACTAAAAGATCGTAGGAAACTTGCCCTTCTCTATTTTCTACATAAACTAATTAATGGATTTATCGATTGTCCATCTCTTTTGAGTAACATTAATTTCCATGTTGCACCCTGTAACACCCGCCACAGAAGACTATTTTTTATCAGGCCTCATAGGACTAACTATGGACAACAAGCTTTTTGTGACAGAATGGCGGCCAACTTCAACAACAATTTTGCTGAGTACGACTTGTTTCGCACCAGCTTATATAGCCTTAAAAAATCTCTTACGAGTCAATAAACCCTTCCTACTTTTGTTGCTAAAGTTTTACCACTCTTCAAGAAAGGAGACATTAATGTAATCGATAACTATCGTCCCATATCTATCATCCCCATATTTGGTAAAATTATTGAAATTATTCTTAGGAGAAGGCTTGTCAAGTATCTAGACACTAATAATATTTTAAATTGTTGCCAATTTGGTTTTCGTCACAAATTCTCTACCACCGATACTGTTTTTAAAATAGTTTTTTGACATTGTGGAAGGCCTTGATGACGGTAAGCATGTAGTTATCAGCTTATGTGACTTATTCAAAGCTTTCGACTGCGTGTCGCATGACATACTTGTGGAAAAATTGAGTTTTTACGGTGTTAGAGGTTTACCTTTGAATTTGTTTTCATCTTATCTGAACAACAGACAACAATGTGTCTCTATTAATAACGTTAATTCGGAGTTTCTGCCAGTCATATACGGGGTGCCCTAGGGTTCTGTACTGGGGCCTCTACTTTTTATTTTATATGTAAATGATCTTTTTCACTATTTGTCTCCTATTAAATGCATTGCGTATGCCGATGACACTTCCATGCTAAATTTTGATTATGACATTAACAATGTAAACATCACCTCCGCCGCGTCTATTCAGTAAGCTAAGGTATGGTTTTCTGCTAACAGTTTAATGTTAAATGAAGACAAAACTCAAAAACTTTTATTTTCCACTAGAAATGCACTGGTAAACGGTGACAGTGTCAAGATACTGGGAGTTCTTGTAGACAACAAACTAAGCTGGTGTAAACACGTGGAGGTACTTTCAAGCAAATTATCCAGTATAATTTTTTTACTACGCAGACTAAAAAATGTTCTGTGTTCCAACACTTTAAAGTCTTGTTATTTCTCCTTATTTCACTCTCACATTACCTATGCAATACTCCTCTGGGGTGGCTCATGCCATGCTACTAAAATTTTTAAATTACAAAAGAGAGCTCTCAGGTTAATCAGCAATGCTGGGTGGAGAGATCACTGCCAGCCATTTTCTAAAAAACTGGGTATACTGCCTGTACCTTCTTTATTTATGTATATTTCGTTATTGGAAATTCACAAAAATAAGGGCAATTTTGTGACCAATTCTGATTTTCATAATTATTCAACCAGATCCGCCCCACAGCTTAGACAACCTCGACATAGACTTGTTAAATCTTCAAGAAACTCATTAAACCTTCAGCTATATTATCATTTACCATTTACAAAACCCATGAAAATGTTGATTCGGTGGAATCGGCTGAAATTCTGGTATTTTGTAGTTCAAGTCATGCTGATCAAAAGTTCTTACCACATCGAGTCAATCCTATGGACAGTTTTTGAGATACAGCTTGTCAAAGTTAGGTAATTTGCGTCATTTTAGACATTCAAGGACTTTTTACTCTTAAACTATCAACTTTAGCAAAAAATTGCAAGGGTCGAAATATTTTTGTTCAAGTCCAATAAAGCTCAAGAATTTTTTTAGATTTTTTTTTTCA
Source organism: Rutpela maculata (assembly GCA_936432065.2). Taxonomy (NCBI): domain Eukaryota; kingdom Metazoa; phylum Arthropoda; class Insecta; order Coleoptera; family Cerambycidae; genus Rutpela; species Rutpela maculata. The sequence continues at coordinate 390,478,812 of OW386285.2, forward strand.
ATTTTTAGGTTAGGTAAAATATATCATATTTTGGCATGCTTCGGTGGGATTGGCTGAAACTTTGCTATTTTGTAGTTAAAGTCGCGCTGATAAAAAATTTCTATTGCACTGAGTCAATCCTATGAGTGGTTTTCGATCCAGGAGTGTTTGAAGGTCCTAATAACGAGGTAACGGGTAATCTATATGTACGTGTTTATGAATGGCTTCCAGTGTGTTTGTGTACATGCACAAAAAATGTAATGTAATGTTAAAATAAGCTTGTATTATTGTCAATATGTTTATAATGTCACGTCCCTGTAAATAAAAAGGTTTGTGAAATATAAAATAATAATCAGATTTTGGGAGCAATTTTCAAACGGCAGTAGCTCAAGGTATTCGCGGACATATTTTTGCATGTAGAATCTGCACCAGAAGTTTGTCACCGATATTTCCAGAAAACCTTGTAGATACTGACAAATACATACACACAAACGCATGCACGCAGTACACAAACATGCTGGAAGCCATTCATAAACACGTACATATAGATTACCCGTTACCTCGTTGTTAGGACCTTCAAGCACTCCTGGAGCGAAAACCGCTCATAGGATCGACTGAGTGCAACAGAAATTGTTGATCAGCATGACTTTAACTACAAAATAGCATATATATATATATTGTAACGTGTTTCCACCCTTAGGAAACCACCCTCGCAAATTCCGTGGGTTCCAAAAATTATAACAAGAGATGTCCACTAACACACTTTATTAAATGTTTACTGGATACTTCACAATACTATTATTAATTTAAATACACTTTACTGACTAAAAATCACAATGTTTATTACTTTGTTTATCTTTGAACTCTTAACCTCACTTTCTATACTTTCTCAACTTCTGAACTACTCGCCGAGAATGCGGTTGGTCTTTTATACCTAAAAATGACAGATCTCGATTGTTCTGTGATGACGCCACCATTCTCTAGAGAATTCCAGATGTCACTTTGGAATCTTCTGGTAGGTTCTTTTTCGAGTAGGTGCAAATACACTACATTCATTCAGACATTCGATCTGTTGAAGTCTGCCTACTTTTTAGTAACATAACCTTAAATTTTAAGGGGTGCAACATATTACACTGCCCCCTCCTTAAGCCTGAACGTCCCGGTCAGGCAATTCAGCCTCTTTCACATACTTCGCCAGTCTATCCAAGTGTACGATCTTCATCTTGGACTTTTTGTTTCGTTGAATACGATAGACGACATCATTAATTCGGGTAATAACAGTATAAGGTCCTTCCCAAGGAGGTTGAAGTTTCGGTGACTTCCCTTTCTTCCGCTGTGGGTTGTACAGCCAAACCAGATCTCCTGCCTGGAACCCTTCTGAACTACCCTTACGGTCGTATCGAGCCTTCATTCGGTCACTGGCTATGGTGATTTGGTCTCTAACCAGCTCATGAACATTTCTTAGCCGTTCACTCATTTCATCCACATAGCTGTTCACAGGAAGCTGTTCTCCGCCTGGTGTTCCGAAAATCAAATCACACGGCAGTCTGATCTCATGTCCAAATACTACACGGGCTGGTGTTTGTTTCGTAGACTCGTGGATAGCAGCTCTGTATGCCATGAGGAAGAACGGTATGTGGAGATCCCAATCGCGTTGATTCTTATGAACCACTTTAGAGAGATGTTCTTTCATGGTCTTGTTATGTCGTTCCACCATTCCATCTGATTGCGGGTGAAGGGCTGTGGTCCGTGTTTTGTGTATCCCCAATAACTTGCAGATTTGCTGAAACACCCCTGACTCAAAGTTCCTCCCTTGATCTGAGTGCAGCTCCAGGGGTACACCAAACCGACATATCAAATTATCTACCAAGACTTTGGCGACAGTGACTGCTTCTTGGTTTGGAATTGCATAGGCCTCTGGCCACTTACTAAAATAGTCCATTGCAACCAGTATGTACTTGTTCCCATCCTTGGTTACTGGGAATGGGCCGGCTATATCGATCGCGATCCTCTCGAAAGGAGCTCCGACGTTATACTGCTTCATTGCACCTCTACTTCTAGTCTGTGGTCCCTTACTGGCTGCACAAATTTTGCAATTGCGACACCAAGCTTCCACATCTTGACGACTATTTACCCAATAAAATCGTTCTCGTACTTTATTCAGGGTCTTATTAACGCCGAAGTGCCCACCGGATGCTCCATTATGCACTTCCTGAAGTACTTTCGGTACTCGACACCTGGGAATCACTAGACGCATAACAACTTCCCTGCCATCCGGGCTTTCCCAAGCTCTCTTTAGCAGCCCGTTCATGACTTTAAGTGAATCCCATTGGGCCCACAAAGCCTTCAATCCAACTGCCTTATCCGAAACATCCTTCCACGCTGGTCGAATTCCTTTCTCCTTTGCTCTCAATATAGCCCCAATTTCTGTGTCATTCAGTTGTTCTTGTCTCAGGGCTTCGGTTGTCCAATCGTCCGGAACCTCTATTTTAATAGTGTTGACAGCCACCGTACCCTGCAATTTCTCAACGTGGCGGCAGTGCTTGCAATCTTCCTTGCATGGTCTTCTAGATAAAGCGTCTGCGTTCTTATGAGATCTTCCAGGTCGATGTTCTATTTTGAAATCATACTGTTGCAACTGTTCTATCCAACGAGCCAGTTGACCTTCAGGGGTTTTCAACTGCAACAGCCATTTTAATGCAGCATGGTCGGTCCGAATCTTGAAATGTCTTCCATAAAGATATTTATGAAAATGGTCCACTGATTTTACGATGGCCAGTAACTCTTTCCGGGTTACACAATAATTTCTTTCTGGTTTGGACAGCACCTTGCTGAAGTACTCGATCACTCTTTTCTGCCCATTCTGGATTTGAGACAGTACACAACCGACCGAAGAATTGCTGGCATCCGCGTCTAAAATAAAAAGTCCTTCCCGTTGTGGGTACGCTAGCACAGGACCAGTGCACAGAGCTGCCTTCAATTTTCTCCATGCCGTTTCACATTCCGGTGTCCATTGGTACTGTACTTTCTCTTCCGTCAGCCGGTGTAATGGCTTCGCAATTTCTGCAAACCCTTCCACAAAGCGCCTATAATAAGTGCAGAGGCCAAGGAAGCTCCGTACTTCATGAACGTTAGATGGTCTTGGCCAATCTCGTACAGCAGAAATTTTGTCGGGGTCTGTTTGTATTCCATCCGAAGACACCACGTGACCAAGAAATTTGACTTCTTTCTGGAATAGCAGGCACTTCTTCGGGTTCAACTTCAGATGGGCATTCCTGACTCGCCCAAATACTTCTTGAAGATTTTTCAAATGTTCTGTAAAGTCCTGTCCCATAACAAGCACGTCGTCAAGGTAAACCAGGCACGTCCTCCAGGTTAGCCCTCGCAGCACGAACTCCATCAGTCTTTCAAAGGTAGCTGGCGCATTGCAAAGTCCAAAAGGCATCACAGTAAATTGATAAAGACCACTGCCTGCTGAAAACGCTGTCTTCTCCTTATCATCAGGATGAAGCCCCACTTGCCAGTATCCACTCCTAAGGTCTAACGTAGAAAACCATCGTGAGCCTGCCAACGTGCTTAACGTGTCGTCAATTCGTGGTAATGGGTAACTGTCTTTCTTCGTGACATCATTTAATTTTCGATAATCGACACAAAATCTTAATGTTCCGTCCTTCTTGGCAACCAAAACTACTGGCGATGACCAGGGACTCGTTGACTCCTCAATGACTCCGTCTTGCAGCATCTTGTTTATCATTGCCGAGGCATCCTCTTGTTTTGCTAATGGAAGCCTCCTAGGTGGTTGTCGAATAGCTGGTGAGTCGCCAGTATTTATCCGATGCTGGACTATGTCTGTTTTTGTAAGGGCCTCTGTATTCTTGGCAAATACTGAACTTTCCTTTTCCAGGAACTTGATTGCCTCCCTTCGTTCATCCTCAGATAAATGCTCCAACTGGGTACTCAACAAGGTCAAAACTTCCTGGTCTATTTTCATAGATGAACTTCCCTCTGTTTCTTCCTCGCACCTCGCTACCCATGTGACCGGTTCATAGGAGCCAATCGGTTTGCCTTCCTTAATTGTCACCGAGTGGGAATTTAAATTAACGACTCTAATTGGGATTTTGTCTTTAGTCCGGGTTAAAGTTCTCGCCACAATAATATTGGGTAGGGACTTAATCGATTCGTCATCTTCAACTAGGCCAACACGGTACCCTCCAGGATTTCCTTCTAAGGCAACATCAATCATTTGTTCTGAATGAGCAGGAATCTTGATTGTTTGTGTTGTTAACAACCTAGCTTTATGGAATTGGTCGTCTGCGGTTGCCAGAATAAATTCCTCATTTCCAATTTTTAAGACTCGCTCCCCTACGTCAACAATAAATCCCTGCTCTCCCATTATGTCTAGACCCAAAATGAAATCATCCATAATGTCAGCCACAATGACCTTGTAATTGAACCTCAATCGTCCAACCTGCAGTTCCAAGTTGACCTCTCCATGGACCGCAGCCCTGTCCCCCGTGGCTGTCCGAATGATTACTCCATTTTGCTTCTTGTCAATCTGCAAGCCTGATATAAACCCTGGCCGCACTATTGATGACGTAGCACCGGTGTCAATAGTAAACACGCATTTTCTTCCATTCACATATCCTTGCAACAACAGACTGCTTGGAATTCTTTGGAGCTGGGAAATCTTTATTTCTCTGGGGGCACCACATTCCCTAGCCAGCACAGCCCCCTTGGTGCTGGCTATCTTTAGTTTTCCTGCTTCTCTTCAACATTCACAGCATTTACTCGACTCTCCGAGTTCTGCTGTCGACAGTCTCGTTTCATATGTCCCACCTTGCCGCAGTTGAAACATTTAATACCTCCGCTCGGCTTTCCTTTATTTTGTTGTTTTTCCTGCTTTCCGAGGCCATCCAATTTATCGCATAATTTGGTGAATATTTTCTGCATCTCAGTCAGCAAGGGGTTCTGGTTCATTTCTGGTTGCGATTCTTCGAGAGTCACAGCTCGCACTCTCGACCTTGGAGTATCCCTGTAAGCGGCTTCTACTTCGAGTGCACGCACCAAAGCTTCGCTACTACTTTGGTGTCTCGTCAGCCTCAGAACTCGCCTGACCTCTTCGTCCCTTATACCATCTAAAAAGGCCCCCACGGCTAATTGTTCCTGGAATTCTTTAGGTGCACTCGGATACGCCAGGTGTGCCAGTCTCTCTATCGCAGCTTCAAATTCTTGTAAACTTTCCCCAGCTTTTTGCATTCGGGATTTCAGCTGAGCCTGGTATAATTGGGCAAGGTGTTGATCGCCATACCTCAAGTCTAATGCAGCTTCCAAGACTTTAAAGTCCCTTTGTTTCTCCACCGGGATAGTCTGAAGTAATTCTGAGGCCTGGCCCCTTAACGCCAGAACTAATGCCATAGCCTTTTCCTCGTTATCCCAGTTATTTGCCGATGCTGCTGCCTCAAATTGTCTCTTGTAGGTTGTCCATGAGCTTTGGCCGTCAAAGGAGGGAGGCTTTAATCGAGGACCCGATGATGTTACTAACTGGCCTCCTTTTTCTCTCAACTGACGTTTAAGGCGCTCTACCTCTCCTTCGACCTCACTCATTTTTCCTTTAATTTGACTAACTTCTGTCTCGACCACACCTACTTTGTCTTCGACCTTGTTTATCTCCTCTTTAACTTCTTCCTTAACAGAAATGATTGCGTCCTGTTGTATTTTTATTTGATCGCTCAGGATTTTCCTTAATTCCTCCTGGCGTCTTTCTTCCAAGTCTTCCATTATTTTTCTGAGTTCGTCTTTTTCCTCTTGACGTTGTCTTTCTTGTTCTTGACGTCTTCTTTCTTCATCCTCTTTTTCTTTCTGACGTCTTGTTTCTTCATCTTCTTTTTCTTTCTGACGTCTTGTTTCTTCATCCTCTTTTTCTTTCTGACGTCTTATTTCCTGATCTTCCATCATTTTCTTTAATTCGTTCCTTTCTTCTTTGTCTTCCTGCCGTTGCTGCGCCATCATTTTTTGGAATTGTTCGAATAAGTCCTGTATTTGTTTATCGGATGCCATACTTCTAGTTTTTATAGGCATAAGATTATGTTAAAATAAAATAAATTTAACTGTCACGTCAATATCGGTAATGGAACTTTCCAGACAAATCTCGAAATAGCACGAAAAAGTCTTATTCAGAGTCTTTTGTCACTATCCAGTTTAGAGAATTTACTAATCTCCACTAATGTCCAAATAGAAAAGTTCTAGTAATTTCCACGCACTAACACAAAAAATGAGTCTTTTTCAGTGTCTCTATCACTACTCAGTTTAAAGGGTTTAATACTTAACACTATTTTTCTGTCCACAAATAACCCTTGAACAATGTCCAGTAAATTAGTCCTGTGTTAGCACTAAACCGCGAGAATACTTCTCGAACACTCCAGCACAACTTCAAAGCTCCTCTTGTCATAAAATTCCGCTTTCTGACACCAATTTGTAACGTGTTTCCACCCTTAGGAAACCACCCTCGCAAATTCCGTGGGTTCCAAAAATTATAACAAGAGATGTCCACTAACACACTTTATTAAATGTTTACTGGATACTTCACAATACTATTATTAATTTAAATACACTTTACTGACTAAAAATCACAATGTTTATTACTTTGTTTATCTTTGAACTCTTAACCTCACTTTCTATACTTTCTCAACTTCTGAACTACTCGCCGAGAATGCGGTTGGTCTTTTATACCTAAAAATGACAGATCTCGGTTGTTCTGTGATGACGCCACCATTCTCTAGAGAATTCCAGATGTCACTTTGGAATCTTCTGGTAGGTTCTTTTTCGAGTAGGTGCAAATACACTATATTCATTCAGACATTCGATCTGTTGAAGTCTGCCTACTTTTTAGTAACATAACCTTAAATTTTAAGGGGTGCAACATATTACAATATATATATATATATATATATATATATATATATATTACCTATATAATATATATATATATTACCTAACCTAAAAATTGATAAAAAAATTCTGAAAAAAATTATTGAGCTTTATTGGACTTGAACAAAAATATTTCAACCCTTTCAATTTTTTGCTAAAGTTAATAGTTTAAGAGTAAAAAGTTCTTGAATGTGTAAAATGACGCAAATTAGAACTTTTGATCAGCATGACTTGAACTACAAAATACCAAAATTTCAGCCGATTCCACCAAATCAACATTTTCATGGGTTTTGTTCCGGGGTCCTTTCTGTTTTTACTCAGTGGAAGAGTATTTTAACACTGAATTTCCCACTTTATAAAATGTCTGCTACCCTATTTTTATGTTCTTTTGCTCTTTAAATGTATAATGTCTTTTTTCTTATTTATTGTTTATTATATGATAATTTTATTGATTATTGTATTTGTATGTTTATATTTCCATGTTTTTTGTTATAATTTTTGACTTGCCAAAAACTTTTTGTAACCCTATTTTTATGTTCTTTTGCTCTTTTAATGCATAATGTCTTTTTTCTTGTTTATTGTTTATTATATGATAATTTTATTGATTATTGTATTTGTATGTTTATATTTCCATGTTTTTTGTTATAATTTTTGACTTGCCAAAAACTTTTTGTAACTTGGTTAAATAAATTTTCTTTCTTTCTATGTACAAATTGGAATTTTTATTTAATTCTGTAGTGTACAAATTTGAAAATAAATAAATAAAATAATTTATATATTACATCACGCCTCATGAGTTATACCTGATGATGAATATTTTTTCTCTTTTTCTTTTACGAAATCTAGTGGTACTTTTGACTAGAAAATCTCATGCAGAAGTCATTTCTACGTAAAAAAGGTACACTTGATAGAACTTGACAGTTCCAACCGTGTTCGAGAAAATTGCCGCATGGATCTCAAAAGAATTCTTTGAAAACAAACTCAATTTGAGAAGGACAAATTGTATTTATTGAAAAATGTGCTGTGGTGACATCTTAGTTCCGTCATTTACTTACAATTTCATTGGTTTGATATTTTGACAGAACTAAGACGTCACCAAAGAACAGTTCAATAAATACAATTTGACCTTTTCAAATTCAGTTCGTTTTTCAAAGAATTCTTGAAATCTTTGCGGCAGTTCTATCATGTGTACCTTTTTTTACGGAGAAATAACTCCTGCATGAAATTTTCTAGTCAAAAGTTCCACAACGTTTCATAAAAGAAAATAGAAAAAATATTCATCATCAGGTATAGCTCATGAGGCGCCCTCCATGGGCTAGCGCGATCTGATACATAAATTATGGTTTTTTAGCTTAAAAAATGTTTCCTTACCAAATTGGGAGAAGATTGGTCAAGAGGTAGAGATATTGCAAAAAAAAAAGAAAAAAATACAATTTTGATTTTGATTTTCTTTTTCCACAGCAATAATTTACTAAAACATGTTTATTTATATCCTCATATTTTGATCCAAAGAATCTACCCTTGAACTACGGCCTATTGTTAATAGTCCACCCTGTATAATATAGTGCTGGTGTACAGAATTCAGTGCTATGACATAATATGCGATCAACAGTTCACGCAGTAATTCATAAGAACCACTTTTTGCAAACTTTATCGCGCTCACAACTCTTAAACAGTTAGTTTTATGAGAAGTTCGCATGTAGTCCTGTCTAGTTTAAAAAAAGAATGATATCGTGGCCTGTATTTGTAGCTGTTGGGATGTTGCATCTATGTCCATGAAGGTGCCAATAATTATGGGTGTGGGTTGCTGTCATTGCAGAGAGGCCTTTCTTACAGACAGCAGTAATGCAAGAGAAACTTTAATTATTATTACAGCATAGATAGTTCAAACCTTGCGGTTTTATCACAAAAAGGATAATAAAATTTTAAAATACGTTAAAATGTTATTCTCTCAATAGTCTGAACTTTTATAAACTTGTCGCTGTTATCAAGACAGAACAGTTAACGTATTCTTAATGAAAAAATAAATGTGGACAAAAAGTTTTCACATCCTCTTGATGGATGGTGTATTTAGATAACTTTGACGAACAGTTTCCGAGTTAAAATGCACATTATTATGTTTTTACTCGGCGCATCCGCCAAAACGTGCTATTTACTAGATATGAATGAATTAACTTTTAAAAATAGTGTTAGTCTAAGCTCCCATGCCACAAAAAGGTATCCCATCGAACACCTCAAATTTAAAAGGTGAAAATGTTTGGGAAACATGTAATAAACCTCTTACGCCGCCAGACTCGTAAAATGTGTTCACTGCTATTTTTAATTAACTTTAAAAAATAATTAATTTACTTTTCAGAACACCTGCTTGAAATTGATGAGAAAAATATGCTTTTATATATTATTACGCCTGAACTCAATCGTCGCAATAAAAAATATAGAAAAAAATAAAAACTCTTCAAAAAAGTTCTTTCTTCATTGGGAACTGTTAAAAAGTATGTACACTTCATGATTATTATGGTTTATTGAGTTGTAGTAACGTGGATTCAAAAAAAGTACATCTCAAATCATTTTAAATTAATTGCTTGATGATTTTTTTGATAAATATATATATTGGAGACTGTAACTTGCCGAGAAATTCACCCATTGGAAAAAATAAAATATCACTATTTCGGAAAAAATTTATACTTTTCGAATGTTCAAACACAAATTCGTTTACTTTCATGCATTTTTTCGAAAATATGATTAATCATATCATGATAAGAAATTGCAATTGTCATTTCATATATTGCTGAAATGTGGATAGGTGTATACAGGGTTGGGCAAATGTGTGGAAACACCTGATTTCTGGCTAAACTATAAGTTCGATTAAAAAATACCCTTAACAAAAGTTTTTGTAGCATTTTCATTCTATCCAGTGACGTACGTTGATTTCCAACATCTACCCTGTTTTTCGAGATATGACGTCATCGGCAGTTTTTTTAAATGGATGGCCATGTGTATTTTTACATTTTCAGATAGACACTTTTTCATCAGTTATAGTAATATAGGGTTTGGTGGTTGTGCGGCTTGTGGTGTTTTAAATATTAAATAAAATAATAAAATAAAGTGTAATAAATATTTATTAGTTAATGATAATTAAATTTCTTATTACAAAATATTGAGCACTTTAATATTGAGAAAATAATATTCAAAGCTCTTAAAGAGTTTTGAATAGCATGCTGTGATATTTCTTGAACAGCCATCCTAATTCGATCTTCCAACTCTTCTAACGACTGAGGCTTGGTCCTATAGACAACGGATTTTAAATGACCCCAAAGAAAATAGTCTAAATCTAAATCTGGCGATCGCGGTGGCCATTCAATATGCCCTCTTCGACTAAAAACGAATATTTTTTTATCAGATAGCCCTGTTGACAATAATTAAAATGTAAACAGCCATCTCTTTGCTTTACTATTTTATTTAATATTTAAAAAACCACAAGTCGCACATCCACCAAACCCTATATCACTATAATTGATGAAAAATTGTCTATCTAAAAATGTAAAAATATATAGGGTCATCCATTTAAAAAAACTGCCGATGACGTCACATTTCAAAAAATAGGATAGCTGTTGAAAATCAAAGTACGTCATTGAATAGAATAAAAATACTACAAAAACTTCTGTTAAGGGTATTTTTTAATCGAACTTATAGTTTAGCCAGAAATCGGGTGTTTCCACACATTTGTCCAACCCTGTACATATGTAATAAATACAATACAGTAAAGGCACGTAAAAATTCATGTGAGCGATTCAGCCGCTATGTGTGGTGTCTGTGTATGCTTTCATAATTATATATTATCCCTCCAGACTCACTATTTATCCTCTTAGTTGCTAAGAAAAATGTTAAAAATGTGTAATCAGAAAGAGAAAAAAGCTTTATTTTATTTGTTAGAACTGCTAAAAATTTTTAGAGGTTCCGTAGTATGCATTTAACCGTACGCTTAGCAGAGCAGTGACAAAGTTACTTCACTATTTTTTTCCTGGAAAACCGTGGCTTTAACGATAAATTTTATTAGGACATTTTTTCAGAAACACGTGGTCTACCCACCTGTATTTTTGTTTTTTTCTAGCCTGACTTAATTTAAACATTTTGAAAAAATTGATTAAAAAAAAATTTTTTTTCACTTTTTTTATGTTCTGCATCCGAGCGAATGTAAACTTTTCAGGATATTATTCTATACACTTTCACGAACTCATTAAAAAATAATTATTCAGTTTGCAACTTTTTGTGGGTTTCACTATAAAATGATCTCTGTCGTCTGGTCTAAAAAACAAAAATAAAGTTATGAGATGCCAGCGGTTCAGTCTGACATCTATCTCATGCATGTATGCTGCGCATTCAAAATTCAGTCTGAAAAAAATTATTTATGACAAAAGGTCTGTCAGATGTTAATTAACTAAAATTGTCAGACAGACAATTTTTTTTTAAAATGATACATTATTTACCATAAATTGTGTTTCAAGCAGGTGTTTTGAAAAGCAAATTCATTTTTTTAAGCTAATTTTAAAAGTTAATTAAAAACAAGCTAAAAACGTACTCTTCGCCAGTTTACCGAGCTTTTTATATATAATTGTTACACATTCTATAGGATACTCTTCGCAGTTTTTTTGTAAATAATGTTAGTTTTTGGACATCCATAATTTTGTGATACCATCTTTATTGTGAAAAAAATTGTATGAAAAAAAAAATGAAAAAGAAATATCCAACCTGTGGGATTCGAACACGGGACCTTTGGATTGCAACGCAACAACAACAACAACAACAACAAGCATTTATTAATATTCACATACAATAATGCGTCAATGCTTTAGCCGCTGCGCCGCCACATATTGCTACAAAAATTGATTGTCTGTGGTATATATCTTTCGACATTCATACATATTTTACTTCTATGAAATATATATTAGTAAACTTCATAAAAAAAAAAAAATTATGGAAATAATATCTTGCAAGATTTCCATTTTAGTACAAGCGACAAGAATTAAGAGAATTTTTTTTTTATTAATTAAATAATTAATAACTTTTTTATTTATAGATCGATTTTCTTCAAAAACAATAGGGTTCTTCCTCTAGCTAACACTAACTTACTTTCTAAATTTCAATACAATCGGACTTTTATTTCTTAAGTTATCGTGCTTACAAGAAACGCGACGGACAGACGGACAGACAGACAGACGGACGGACAGACGGACATTTTGAAAGTTGTTCAGAATTCGTTCACTAACACAATGATATGAAAATTTTTTCTCTACGAGCGATTTTTACGATTTTAGAAATGTGCCGATCGAATACAATATACTCTTCGTTTTTGCGAAGAATATAATAACAATTAACACATTTTTACTAGTCTGGCGGGCGTAACATGTTTATTACATGTTTTCCAACCATTCTCACCTTTTAAATTTGAGGTGTTGGAAGGGGTACCTTTTTGTGCAATGAGAGCTTAGACTATGTTGAGAGAACTACATTATATTTTAAAAATATGTACGTGAGACATGACATAGTCCAAATTTTACATATACTAGCTTACTTTTAAGAATTGGCACGGCAATCTTCAAGGCATACCGACAAGGTTGGCCTCAAGAAGTTGGATCGTGTGTAGACTCACTGAACTTAACAGACACAGACAAGCATGCAAGATTACGAATAATGTTTGTGAGTTACTTTCATTCTATTTAAAAAGTGCCGTGAAAATAAATAAAACGAGAAATGAACGCGTTTAAGTTTTTCGCATTTGAAAACTTTTACGGCCGTGTATGTTCACAGGAACTCCGTCAGACCTTTTAATTATAATAGGATTACAAATCACAAGTGGTGCGATTTAAATTAAACGGGAAAGTTTTCGAATAAATTTCGAAACTTTTCCCCATATCCCATAATTCAGCATCTGTTATCAACTTTATAAAATTCAATTAAACGAATTTTATGTTATATATTATGCTGATGCATCAGCTAGCTACTTTGTGTTTAATTTTATTGAATTTAATTAAATCGCAGACTTCGTAATTTATCGCCCATTTGGCACTAAATTTGAATTTATTTCTAGCGTTTCTTCACTCAGATTTAAGTGAATTGTAAAAAGAATGAGAAAACTGGACACACACTAAAATTAAATATAGCTATATATTATACACAACTTTAATTAAATAAAGGATTCGACACACCTCGGACTAACTACCCCATTATATCAGTAGGCCTATTTCAGTGGCGGATTTACGGGGGGGGGGGGGGGGGCAATGGGGGGAAAGTAATGGGGGGAGAGTAATGAATTACAAAGATATAAAAAAAATTATGTTTTACTAATAACAAAAGAAGAGTAACGGAGTTTGTGATTTACCTAATTAATGTATTTTACTAAGCATAAATTAAAATTTTTACAGTTTTTCATAAAAAATTTGTAGTTTCTCTCATTTTAAATAATGCATTGAAAACTATTTTCCCAAAATCCCGCAACTTAGAAATGAAATAAACGCTTAATAAAAAGAAAAATCGTACTCATCCAGGAGTTTACCCCTCCCCCCATGACAAAAAGCTAAATCCGCCCAATATACCTTGAACCATAGATGTCATAATGCATAGACTGGTAACCGGTCCAAAACTGCTGAAACTCTGAGAGTCTTCATTGTAAACAATTCTTAGGCATGTTTCGAAAAATCACATTATGCATAAAGACAGAGAGAGCACTACCAATGTTACGCCTTATGTTCTATTTTAAGTTGACCAAAGAGAAATGAAATATGGTTCTGGTACCGCCATCTAGTAACAGTAACGCTAAACGCTACATACAGGATATATATTTACTTATTATACTCTTCGCAAAAACGAAGAGTATATTGTATTTGATCGGCACATTTCTAAATCAGTAAATATCGCACGTAGAGAAAAAAAATTCACATCATTATGTTAGTGAACGAATTCTGAACAACTTTCAAAATGTCCGTCTGTCCGTCCGTCCGTCACGTTTCTTGTAAGCACGACAACTTAAGGAAGAAAAGTCCGATTGTATTGAAATTTGGAAAGTAAATTAGCGTTAGCTATTGCTGTTAAACAAATCAATAAATGAATAACAAAGTTATTAATCATTTAAATAAAAAAAAAATTTTCTTAATTGTTGTCGCTTGCACTTAAATAGAAATCTTGCGAAATGTTATCTCTATAATATATAATAATAATAATAATAATAAATCGTCTTTATTTTTTTTCCCCAATAAATAACACTAACAAATAATATTCTAAAGCAAAAGATACAGAAGTAAATAAATAAACAAACAAGCACATATGCTCGCATTATATAATACAATTTACCGGGGTATGACTACCTGCTACATGCGAAGTTTAGCTTATGGCTATTCTTACACTTAACATGCTGCAGGTAGCATGCTAGCAGAAAATAATTATTTATTTAAATACATACAATTAAAGATATAAAGGTACCTTGAAGCGAACTATATAACATATATTATCTTAAATATAAATATAAATGTTAAACTATAACTCTGCAAGTGAGAAGCAGCTGGGCAGAGGCCCGCTCCCTCGGAGAAAAAACGCTGCCCGCGCCGATCATGAACTCAAAACACATTTCAAGTCCAAAATCAGGCTAGACAACATCTCCAAAAGAAGCGGACCGCAGCACAAGCGCTCCCCACACGCAGACTCATTGCGTCAGTAGTATATTCTGTTTCAACTGATATTTAAAATTAGGAGTTTTTAGAGTTTTTATAGAAGAGGGAAGTTTATTAAATGACTTAACAGCATTATATGTGAAACTTCTTTGAAATATAGCTGTAGAATGATGAGGGAGAGTAAACATATTGGTTTGTCTAACATTAACATTATGAACATGAGATCTCATAATTAGCTTTGACTTCAACGAGCAATCAATATTTACGTTTAATAATTTTTGAACAAATGTGTTTAAGTGAAGTAATCTTCTGTTCTCCATGGTTAGCCATTTAAGTTCATTAATTTTGTGTGATATGTGATCAAATTTACGTAATCCAAAAATATAGCGAACACAGAAATTTTGAACCTTTTGAATACGTTTTTTATAAATCAGAGTAAGACAGGGACCATAAATAAAATCACAATAGTTAAACGCAGATAAAACAAGGGACTCACATAGAACCTTTTTTAAATCACCATTCAATATGAACCTGTTATAGTATAAAAGTTTCATGGAGCAATAAGATTTTTTTAACAGATTATCTACGTGAGATTCGAATCTGAAATCATCATCTATAATTAAGCCTAAATTTTTAGAAGTTGATACAACGGGCAAAGGGTAATTATTAATTCTGATTGAAATAGAATTCTTAACAATGTTGACTTTTGACTTAGCACCAAATATCATAACATGTGATTTTTTAGCATTCATTTTTAGATTGTGCTTTTCACACTTATTGTATAACATCTCTAAATCGCTGTTGATGCTAGCCTCTGCTGCGACCATATTCTCAGTTAAAAAACTAATATAAATTTGAGAATCATCAGCATATGCTTGAACTCTGGAAAATCTTATAGACTTTAAAATGTCTGCAGTATATAAGATAAAGAGTAGAGGACCAATAACTGATCCCTGTGGAACTCCAGCTTCTATGTTGGCCAGATCTGAAGTTTTATTGTTAATTCTAATTTGTTGTTGCCTGTTTGTTAAATATGATTTTAAAAAAGCCACTGATTCATAATCAAAACCATAATATTTCAATTTGGCACAAATAAGCTTATGATTAATAGTGCCAAAAGCTTTCGAGAAATCAAGCAACACCAACACACTAACTTTGTTTCTATCCGTAGCAAATAACAAATCATCAGTAACTTGAGCCAATGCCATACTAGTACTACAGAATTTTCTAAAACCTGTTTGAAAGGCCGGTAAAATATCATTTGAATTTAAAAACTCATACATTTGGATAAACATGACTTTTTCTAAAATTATCTGTTCCATATTTTTCAATTTATGCATTTTACTAATATATATTTTATCATAATATGTCTAATGCGTTGAAATATCATTCTCGAAATATATATATTACAGACATTGAGTTTTTGTAGTGATCTCTGATGGTCCAGTGGCCAAATTTTTTTTTTTGCAATCCAAAGATCCCGTGCTCGAATCCTAGTCAGGTTGGATGTTTTTTTTTTTTCAATTTTTGTTCATATATTTTTTTCACAACAAAGTTGGTTTCACAAAATTTAGAATGTCCAAAAACTAACATTATTTACAAGAACACTGCGAAGAGTATCCTATAGAATGTGTCACAATTATATGAAAAGCTCAGTAAATTGGCGAAGAGTACGTTATTAGCTTGTTTAATTCTTATTTTCAATTTAGAGAGGGTAAATATTAAGTTACGGATGTTTATTTAAGCAGATAGTATCTATACTGATAGAGTGGAGTTGGAATAAGTGTTACGAATTATTGTAATGCATGGTACAGTGATGGATTACCATACGTAAGTACATTTGTGTTTAACATGAAATAATTGACTTGCCTGCTTGTTATTTGTGATAATTATTATTTTGTAATTACGTTATTATAATCCATATTATTATTATTATTATAATCCATTTGCGGTAAATATTTCACGAAACAAATCTTAACATATATATAGAAAAATTATTGCAATATTTGTCGACGCGTCGACACTGAAAATTAGAGCGATAATTTTTTCGTGTTGGTACTGTCAAAACCCGATCTCGGTTAGTTTACCACTAATAATGACATTTGACTGGTGCAATGTTGTCAAAAAACGGACATTCATTGGCTACCGCATTAATGAGTGAAATAATCGGTATAATGTGGTGCATAACCTACGTTCCAATGAGTCCGTGGCACTGTCACTAATGTCACTATTGTAAATTCGTCATTTGTATGTGCACGATAAGCACTTAGTGTTGTCCACTGCAAAAAAGTTACAAAATTATCAGTGTTGTAGCGTTTTTATATATTGTGTTGGATTTGTTTATGTGTGGGTGTAGATGAATATAAAACGGAACTATATGTTATTGCGTAGGCATAGTTGAGATTAATATTTGATGTTCATAATCAACATTACTAGACCAGAGAATTGTTATTTTAAAATTACCGAGGAATTTTTATAACACAAAGCAATTGCGAAACGACAATATTTTTTTTATTTACTTATTATCCGAAACTCAAAATAATTTATTTTAGCCAGAGAATCATAACAAATATTTATTTTGGCGTAGTTAAATTCAACCGGATTGAAAGTCTAAATTAAATTGTATAATTAAACTCCTGCAAACCCTCCCGAATATTTTAGATTTACCAGCTCTGAAAGATTTTAACGATGGCGGATGTCCACTCAGTCAGGTTCTGTAGCAAACCGTAATGGATTATGATTAAATTATTAGCACTAATAGGTTTTGAGAGTGCTTTGAGAAGTCTCATTAGCACATCCATTGGTCGCGCAGGTCGTTAATTTGGCATTGATTAAACTATTTAAATGTTGAAATATTCGAATAACCTTTTGCAGCACATTTGATGAATGATGGGTAGATCTAACTTTATAAATTATTCTTCTAATTGTTCACTAATCAAATAAAATTTTAACTATAACTACAAAAATAGAGCTTAACAGATTTCCGACACGTACAAATATTGATTTAATTACTTCGATCAGACAAAGAACGACAGTAGGACGCACAGTGGTCATTTTAATTATTCTAGGAATTAATAATACTAAAAATTTAACATCACCAATGTCATTCGTTTTAATTTTATTTCAAACAGGGATGGTTGTGTGAAACGTGGTTTAAGAATTAAAGAAATCAGTAAAGGCGTATATTAATAGTAATTTCATAAACATGTGTCATCAAATGAAAGGGTAAATATTTACTTAATTCAGTTGTGCTTCGTGCGTCTTACAATAAAGTTATAGTGACAGTTGTGCCTTACGATTCTTCACTTTTGTCTGTTAAATACTAAGTTAAAGGTTTGTATTTACAATTTATATTGTAGATACTACTTTTATTTCTTAATAAAATGTAGTTATTGCATATGCTACCTCTCATAAATTTTTTTAAAATTTTATTTGTAACTAAATTGACTTTCATTACGTGTGTTCGTGTTTGTTTTTAGTAAAATGTTTTTTTCAGTTAGATAATTTTCTTATCTTCTCACTCCGTTAAAGCTAGCTGCCAAAAAGTGCCAGGAATTAAAATATTTTAGGTATCATGTCGATTTCGAGGAGAGATCTGTTCATCATTTGGCGCCCATTTTCCAGGGAAAAAACTATTCGAGATTTGCTAAATGCTCTTTTATTTTCTTCAGACCCTCTTATTTCATCATTATCACAGTGCATAGGAAAACGTTCACACAAAGAACCACTGATTAAAGTGGTTTTAGAATTGCTACAAGAGCCACATTTGGTGAGTACTTTGCTATCCACAAATGATGATCCTGATGATTTTGACGATTCTGACATCGAATACTAAATTGTATTCCATAGACTACGTTCCCAGCACTTTAGTAATAGTGGTATTGGTTATTGTATTCCATTAATGCTGCGTTATGTTAAATGTAAATTAATATTTATTTCAAAATAAAATCAAAATGTTTGAATTGAAAAATAAAAATGTTAAAGATTTATTTGTTGTTTTTTTTTCTATATATATCATAGCTAACGGCTCCATCTTAAGTTATTTATCAGTTAATCTTACACAAACTAATTGTAACATAATTTAGAAAAATAAATTTGACACCGCTATTTATTATTTCCTAGAATAATTAAAATGACCACTGAGGGACGGTTTCGTTCAGACAAACGTTACTGCAAGAAAGTTGCTTAGTATCAGTATTTTCTAAAAGTAGAAACAAGTCCCAGAACTCCAACCAATTTATTTAAAAATATTAGTATTACTTTTATAAAGCCTATTTCAGCACTTAACCAGGTCACACTCACAATGGTCAATTACACAACAACCATTCCCTGCGACAATGCCCTCTTCGGCATCTGAGACTTGAAGTCAGAAGAGATATCAGCGACTAGCCGTGTTGTCTCACTCAACCCTGGTCTAGCCGTCTTAGTAACGCATTAAAAACATCACTGAACATTCATACTCTAGCCAGGATTCGAACCCGGAGCTCCCTGGTCTCAAGTCACTGGAGCACCGTCGAGTCTAACTGACTCGGTTAACTGCTCAGTATACAGTATGCAATAGGGTCATTTAGTAATTTGGCAGTTTCCTACTTTTCCTTCCTCATTTTAAAGTATAACAAATCAATAGCCTCAGAAAAAAATTTCAGCTCAATTGAATCAATAGCCACAGAGATATTCGCATTTGAATAGAAACACGCTCGGCCGGCCAACAGTCCGTACAGTGACGTCACTTGGCGTGCGCCGATACCTATATTAGAGCAGCGATTTCGTAAGTCTATCGTGTTGTTTTTTTTTTTTGGCGTAGAACAAGGTCAAACATGTTAGGTTCCTTTGAGTATGTCACCGGGCATATGAAATCATATTTTACATTTTTTTGTGGTCTCGAACTTTTTAAATCAATAAAAAGTGAAAAAAATGTATTTTTAAATAAAATTGTTTTTTTTTTGTTTCCACCGCCATATCTTTAAAACTATTAAAGGTACCGAAATTTGTTTTGTGTCAAATTAAAGCACACACTGTAGCACTTTTACCAATATTAACGGTTTGGGCACAATTCGCACTTTCATTTCTCTAAAAATCAGATAAACTAAAAATATATATTTTATGTATTGAAATCTTCACCAATCGATACACTTTTTTATTTTTGAAAATATTTACATACATGCAGCGAAGAAAATAAAGCCTAATAATCAAAAAAGTTTTTGAAACAATATATTTTTTCCTAAAATGTACCGTGTGGCAACAGCGATTTTTTGTATCAGCGCTAAATGCGACATTGGGACCCAATTAATACACCTCGTATGCAGGGTTGGTCAGATTAGTTGCCTAGAAGTGGCAGTTGTCGAAAATCATTAAGTATTCATTGTTCGGATAAAAATTTTGACAATCGAAAATGTGCTTGTTTTAAGGAAGGCCTAAAATGTTGCAACGAGTGCAAATGTCGTTCCTGTAACAACATTATTAAAGATTTCGAGGCAGATATGAACGAATTAGAATGCTATTAATGTAGGGCCTACATAAACTACATACTACATATTTATCTATCCAAATAGAAAATATATTTCAACAATAAAACTCATTTTATGCGTACGTTTTTACTTTCATTCATTTAAAAATGTCTAATAAACTTACTAATTAGGTGGGTAGTTAGTAACACTGATTGATATTTATAGATTAGGTATTTATCTTTTTATTATTAAAAGGAGACTATTTTATATTTATTGTACAATGTCTTAATATTAACAACATATGATCAATACTACTGTACAATATATGAAATATTGAACAATAATATTGATCCCCTAGATGCTTTTGATCACTACTGGTTTTGTATCTATTGATATAAGGTAAACTACTACATACACCCCGACCGGGACCGTTAGATCGTTGCAGTCGGCTTGCTACAGCCGAGCGCGTAAGAATATATAATAGACTTTGGCCCGTTAAAAAAAATCGCTGACTCAATACTATGAACGGAACATGAAAAATTTTTATCCTAAAAACTTTTTTCAACTATTGGCTTCAATTTGTACGCAGCATGTATATACAAATTTTCATAAATAAATTTTTTTCTCGATTGTCTAAAATTACGCTACTGAAAATAGCAAGTTTGAGTTTTTTATTATTTTTCCAACTTAAAAAAAAATAAATCGGGTTCACGTGGGACGTTGTTCGAAGCGCTAATGTGTCTACTTTAATCTAAAAAAAAAAATAGCTTGATAGCACAAATATTTTCAGAGATATAGCGGTGGAGACGTTAAAAACATATTTCATTAAAAATCTTTTTTTTTGAGTTTTTCCGAAATAAAAAAGTTCTCGACCACCAAAAAATGTCGTAAAAAATGATTTCGTGTACACGATTATCTTACTAAAGAATCCCACTAAGTCTGGTTTGGTTCTGCGCCGGTTTTTCTCGGTGGTTCAGCCATCTGACGTCACAACTCGACTACATGGTTATCCCGAGCGTTTTTAAGCGCGCCGACTTTAATAATTTTTTTATACATGAAGGCGGCGTCAGTAAATTCTAATTTTTGGCATACTTACTATACTCACCAAGCTCTTTCAGAATACGTAATAATAAAAAATTGTTAAATGAGCCTATTTAATACCTAAAGGGATGGCGTCCCCTCAAACAAGTTTACCACAAAAGCCATTTTGTGGTAAACGGTATTTATATACAAAGTTTTCAATTTTATTACTTCTAAATGCCAGTTGAAAAAATAAGTTTTATCACCTGCATTTTTCTACTCGCCCTAAAATGATCACTTGCTTTCAACTGAAAACTGGAACCAAAATCATGGAATGGAATGGAATGGAATAGAATAGAATAGAATAGAATAGAACAGAATAGAATACATTTATTCATCCAATAGATCACATACATGATATAGGACAAGTCAAAAACATTACATATATGAAATGAAAGAAAAAAAATACATGATAACAATGTGTGTATGTATTGCAAAATAAAAATATGTTTAAATGTGTAGTATAAATTAATACATTAGAAATCCACAGCATAAAATGCATTTCAGACAAGAAATACTTTTAACTATTCGAGTTGTATAATTCAAGTCTGTGTATTTCGTATTGAAAATCAGAACCATGACGAGTTTGATAACTGTGGTGTGTATTTAATAAATTAAAGTTGGATAAAATTTTTATAACCAATTTCAAAAATATATAAACATGGTATAGTAAACATTTCTGGTTGCTTGAATGTCATATTACTGGATTTCCTACATTTAATTCCGAACACACAACATATAACTCAAAATAATTTATTTTAGCCAGAGAATCATAACAAATATTTATTTTGGCGTAGTTAAATTAAACCGGATTGAAACTCTAAATTAAATTGTATAATTAAACTCCTGCAAACCCTCCCGAATATTTTAGATTTACCTTTTTTGTAATACAAATACTCTATTTGCTAATGCTGAATTACCCCACATAGTAACCCAATATCGAAGATGTGAGATTCAATGTTGGAAAAATAAAAAGGTTTTACCGTACTTATGTTTGTAATGGTTCGTAATCTTTTTAGAGCGAACGAACTGCTTGCACACTTACCACATAGATAAGTTACACGAGTTTTCCAGTCTAGAGATTGATCTATATTAATACCTAATAATTTGAATCAATTTCCCGTCATTTTTCACATATACACTTGATGTGTAATGTGATCCAACCAGATGAAACTCCAAAACAAAAGTTTTATTTTGATTCAACACAAATTTCTTATTTTTGAGATACACCGAAATTGAGAGCAAGTTAGTGTTCAATAAGTATGTTGCGTCAGTTAAGGCTTTATGATTAGCAATGATCATCTCTATATAAAATAAACAAGAGAGGGCCCAGCACACTCTCTTGCGGAACTCCAATGTCCACCTCCAATTCCTTATATCTAATCTTACAGCAAAAAAATCAACAAATTGTTTACGGTTACCTAAATATGACGTTAAAAGTTTATTGCACGTATGTACCTTGCAGACCATAATATTCTATATTTACAGGATACTATGACCAATTCAGTTAAAGGTTTTGGACACATCAATAAATAAAGCTATAACTTTATTTCCTTCAATAATTTTAGAAAATACTGATAAAAATAGAAGAGAGCTCAGAGGCTCAAAACGTTCATCCTGTAGGGCGTTAAAAACTAAAAGCTGACAACTGGCTAAATCGGTGGCTTATATACAGCGTGTGTAGAAAGTATTGAAACATGACCCGTAACTTTCAAAATATTGACTGTTTAGTTTTACGCACTCCCATCTCCAGCCACTCCAACTTTTTTTTTCAAATAGCAACCTACCCTTTGTGATACTTCAATAGGTTAATCAACGGCGTAAAGAAAATCTAAATCCGCCAATGTGATTTGCTTCCCGCACGCACGCAATAATTTTTTTAAGGAAAAAAAAAGTTTAATTAACTTTATTATTGAAAGAAAATTAACAAATAATAAGATGTTTAAACTGAACTCCGTTAACAGCTAGGCAATGTGCAAGTCGCAGTTGCAAGTAGCTATAATTTACAGAACATGGAGTCCACATTTGATTCAGCATAAAAAAGAAGATATTAAATATAGACCACGCAGAACTAAAATGTAACACAATAAACAAAATTAGATTTACCTAATTTGAAATCGGTTTTATCGGATTGCGTTGTTGTCAATTGTATTGCAGATCTTCATATCTCCGAGTATATCTCGCATATGGTAAGAATTCCTTTGTATTGTCTTTTTAATTTTTTCTATATAAATCTTCTATTAAAATTGAACACTCATATCCCTAAAATTCTGCACATATAGTTTCACAATATTTTATTTTACAAAATAATGCAATCTTGCTTTGTTCCAGAGACCTTTTCAGAAGGCAAATTAGGTAAACAGCTAGAAAACCTATCAAATCAAAATCAAATGTCACCCTTCGATTACATTTTCAACGGTTATTTTCCACAAGCAATTATACTTTACGTTCCAGATTTCGAAGCTGATTTTCCGCAATAGAGATCCACGCATTGATTTCGTACAGAACTCTATTGAATTCGTTCGGTAAACCACACTCGAAAAGCATTGACAGATACGTCATTAATTTAACGCGTGAATTGTAAAATAAACCATTTAACACGAAAATTCGTATCTACGAATCCGCAAAAACCCTTCAGTCACATGCGCTTTATTAGGGGGAGAATTGAGCTATACGTATAGGGCTGCTTGAAATTCAATATCCATTTAGAACGTCTCAACTGCGAAAACAAAGACAGGCACATTTTATTAACACATTTTATGTAAAACCTTAGTTGCAAACCAGGGTTGCAAATATTTCAAATCACTCAATACAAAATATAGAAAGAAGTTTATTCGGAGAATATTCAAAAATAAATATCACAGTGCTTATTACACTAAAATAGTATACTTAGCATTTTTAACGCAAGGGCCATAGTTTTTAAGATATTTAACATTTAAACTAAATACTTCGTCTTATAGACGTTCGGACGCTACCTTTATACTTCCTGATCTCTGAAACTATTAATTCTACATATATTAGAAAAACAAACGGCCTTCATTCTCAATTTAGTAGCTTTCTTATTGTTATCTGAAATGTTTTCGCTCAATTTAATACCTTTCCAGTTATTTGACGAAAACCTATTTGAAATATCCCTCTTTGAAGCTACAATCCCAATTTTCTAGTCCTTATAACTTAAAGATTTATATAAAAAGTTGCATAGAACCTTTTCTTCTCAAAATTTGATTCTCTTTCAACTCCAATATTTTTGTTTTTTTTTAGTTGCTACCCTCTGAAAAGGGTCCACCACCTATAAATTAGCAAGCCCCCACATAATATAGAAACTTTTCTTTGATGCATTTACTATTAAGATGCCAAAAATGAATTTTCGTAAAATTCTGAAAATGGAGAGCAACTGCTTAAAATAAATAATCATAGTAACCACCAACATATTTTTAAAACAATTTAATCCATATAGTGGGTACTTTGCGTGGGTGCACAGTGGTGTATCATTCTGGTTACTGTAAGGTGACATTTCTTGCTTTAAAAGTAAAATATATTATAATTATTTTGAATTTTCATACCAAAATAAGAACACGTACCTCATACACTTAAGGTTATTTTACAAAAAGACAAAATTATGCAAATGTACCCTACACAGCATTAAAGTCCATATCCTTAGCTTTCAAATTAATATTAATTTGCTCTAGGGAAATACTGGGAACCATTTTAATACTCCATTAGAGATTTGATAATACGTGTATGCCCTTGCTATATACCCAACTTAAGAAATTGACTAAAAAGGTTCAAACGGATCTATTTTGTTCGCAATTTTATAATAGTGGAGTCAAAATAATTTTTTAATGGAATTTCAATCTTCCTGGCAAGTTTTAGCGTAGAATTTTTTTTTGAACTGCTAAAAATCAAGAAAGATTTCAAAATTTCAATCGCTTTTCGTTTCTTACGGCCATTATTTTACATTTATTTTATAATGGTATTAAGAATTTCTACATTTAAACGGTTTCTTGAAATTTGTTTACAATTTTATAAATTGTAGCCATAAACAAATAACTATGAAACCAAAACAGTACACGAATTACGAAAGCAGATAAAAAAACCAAAACATAAAAAAATAATGCTCTATTTGCATTGGGAGCCGAGATCTGTTAGTTTTTGCGTTTCAGTCGCTTATAAATAAACAAATTGATATTCTATTTTGAACTTTGCACTGATTGTTCTCCTGTGCAAATATTTTTGTCTCTGCTAGTTCAAAAATAATCCAAAACTACAATTTCTAAAATTACACAGTTGACATGAAAAATTTTCCTCCTCCTATAATTTTTCAACTAGGCGTTTAAGATTTAAGAACTAATGCAATGTCTCCCTCAATTTTCTTCGCATCAGGAAGTTTTTTTAAATTAATCGCCTTTTTTCTTACATTTTCATTCTTCCATTTACTTATAGAATAGAATAGAATAGAATAGAATAGAATAGAATAGAATAGAATAGAATTTATTGATGTATTATACATATAGTATTTACACAAGTCATACATGAACAATAACAAAAAAAATAAAAATGTGTAGAGACAAAAAAAACGAAAGATGTACATATATATACACGTATATATAGAGACAAACAATTTTAGGTATAATATAACAATAAATGATTAACCAACAAACTAGAATGGACAATACGTACATAACCGGATTTTTGAAGTAACGTGTACTATGTAAACAAAGTTAATAATGGTCAGCAACACTATGGCTGTGAGCACACTTAATGTATAAAATTAATGTACTGAATATCATTTGGTTTACAAAATTCTTAAATTTCAACGCGTTTTGGTGCATCTAAATATTCATTTATTGAATAGAAGCAATGTGTTAGAATATAGTTTTTTACTCTATGTTTAAATTGAAAATCGTTAAAGATTTTTACATTAGAAGGTAGGATATTATACAGATTTGTATTCAAGGAATTTTTCAGCGATTTTGTGAGCCTGAACTTATCCGGAACAATTTTATCCGCAAATCTGGTGTTGTAATTATGAACATCAGCATGTGTACAGAACAGTGATTTATTTTTATGTATTTCTAAAACTTAATAATATATATATGCCGAAGGAAGTGGCATTATTCTAAATTTAATAAAAAGTGGTTTGCAGTGATCTCTGAGTCCTGTACCAGCTAATACTCTTACTGCATACTTTTGGAGTTTGAAGATTTTTATAGATTGTGATGAATTACCCCATAGGATCACGCCATAAGTTAAATGCGAATGAAATAATGAGAAGTATGCAGTATATAAAATTTCAGAGTTAATACATTTTTTAGTTGCCTAAGAAGATAATTACAACTTGCTAGTTTACTATTTAAATTATTTATACAGTGTCGGAAGATTTTGGATTTGGGTGGCAGGCATAGTTTCAACGGCTTGACAGACCCGCCTACAATAAAGGCGTGTACCAGTGCTCTAGTAGAGGGAGCAAATAATGACGCGCTATCAAGAAAACACGTACATACATCATGGCTATTAAAAATTTCAGTACCATTTATTCAAAGGAAGGATCTAGTTGGCTCTGTTCAGTATAGGTAATATTATTACGTGCTTTAATAACTGAAATTATTTAACCCGTTTTACTTTCAAAACGGGTCAAATAATTCTTTACATTGCAAGTGCAAGACGGAAACAAATTGAAATTCCGCAAGCAGAGTTGCCCACGCACATGTGATGGGGAAAGCAGGTGGCACCAGTAGGATGTGTTATACGATAAAAAAGAATAGCCTAGTTGCTTCGCTCTCGCTTGCTCTCATTGCCGACCCAAATGAAAAATTTTCTGACACTGTATGGGCAGACCAATTTAGCCCACTATCGAGAGTGATCCCTAAAAGCTTAACATTATTTATGGTAATATCATTAGTTATCTATATTATCTGGATTTAATTTCAAGTAGTTAGCAGTAAACCACGTTTCAGTTTTATTTTCATTATCTTCTGGTTAAGGTTTATTTGGGACAGTATGAACCAACGTTGTATCATCCGCAAACAAGTTACATTTACATATAACAAGTACTTTTGATTTTTTTTATATATATAAATTTTTCAATTCTTGTCTTATTAGAACGTTCTTTTTTAAAATTTCATGGGTTTTTTAGCGTAAACTTTGATAGTTTATTTTAATTTAACGTAAACTCATTTGTTTAGGTGTAAAATCTATTTGACGACTTTCGGATCTATACCTATGTAATCGCTAGAGATTCGACTCTCGGACATTATCTTTTAACAATTGAAATTATGGACTGTTTTCAATTAGCTGAGAGAAAAATATAAGTGTTAGAGTACAACCAGTTCAAATATCAAGAAGAAATATCAATCTGTTTATTTATAAGTTACCAAAATGCAAAACTTACGTAAAAAATGCCCTACTAGTACACGGAAATTAGGCAAATTTATGTGGAATAGAAGAAAAAAATTATAATAAGCTGTAATGTCTATAATAGTTAGCTTATGTGGATAAGAATACATTTCAAAAAAGTTCCCACCCCTGTATTATATGTTATGTATCGACATTTCTATTACTTTTTATGTTATTAAATCGTAAACTGTAGGGTTAAACAAAAATGAAAGTCTGACTATATTGAATACGGTACTTAATCGAACATAACGCAGCCTGATAACATTTCAAATGATCCAACACAATCCTAACCGCCTTATTCATAAACATGCTAGAGAGAGAGAGAGGTTATTTTGACCTGCCTATGACCTATGAGTGGATGCGGCTAAAAAAAAACTACATTTTGATATGCTTTTTATCCCTGTTGGGATGATTCAGTACCTTTTCAGCAGAAGGTCGTAGGATGACTCAGTACTTTTGACATGTTTTATTTTTCTTTTTTTTTTCTTTTTGCATTGACTAAAGTAAAGGCTAACTACATTTTGAAATACAGAAAGGGCATCGGTTATATTGTGGTCATGCATCTTTGTAAATAACTCGTTTATTTCTAATTTTTCGAAAAAACTCTATTTCAGATTTTTTGTCCAAACAGGTCCGTGCCTTATATTGGTTATATTGATTGATCGACGGAATACTTAATTTTCGATTTTTATTAGGAAACTGTTCGGTATTTGTAGAATTTAACGAAAAAATCAAGGTTTCCAGGATTTATAGATTCGCTTTTGTTTTGTCAAATTTCTCACATACGTCACCTAATAGACTTAATCGAGCCCTACAATCGCCGTTTTTGAAAATCAAAATCGGACCTTCGGTTCGGGAGTTATCAATTTCTTTGGAAAATCATACTAGGCCTTGGAAAAAATACTTGCGGTCAACGGATTCGGGCCGCCAGCAATAGGCTTCATTTGTGGCCGTGTATCTTTGATCCTATCAAGTCTTAACGAAATCGATCAATACCCTGGACAGTTTTTTTGCAAAAATATTCAATTTCCATTTGTTTTCGACATAGTCTCCGGTATACTTATCTGTAGATCGTTACCAGTGGCACCATCTCTTTTTTGAAATATCTCGATCCGACTGCCCGTTACAGAGTTATTCAATTTTTCCCGAAAAACTTGAAACGTCTATATCGGGTACTTCCGGTTTCCAAACGGAGACGAGCTTCCAGCGTTATTAAGGTTTTCTAAAGGCCTCCTATCAACCACCCAAGTTTCATCGAAATCCGAAAACGGATTAGGGGAGCTGAGCGTGAGAGACCGACAAACCGACTGACTGACGGACGAAATTTTTTAAATTCGCTCTCGAGTCGATAAATACGACTTTCATTTCGATCCGACGTTTTTTTCGAGTTTCGATGGTCCACTGGAAAAATGCAAAACCCATATTACATTTTTTTGAGTTTGCCGTCGATTAACGTAAACACCCTTAATAACCTGCAAACGACCAAAACATGTTTTATAGAAAATTTAATTCTCAATATTTTTCAATACCTCGAGTTTTGTCGTAGAACATCACATTTCCAAAATATTATTGAAAAACCAGCAACTGTCGATTCAGAAAATAGCAGCTTATTATAATTTTTTTCTTCTATTTTTGCTAATTTCCGTGTACTATACGAGTCGATGCATTTAAACAACTACTGGAAGCATTATACTCTTCGCCGATTTACTGAGCTTTTTATATAACTATTACACATTCTATAAGATACTCTTCGCATTTTTCTTGTAAATAATGTTAGTAGTTTTTGGACATTTTAAATTTTGTGATACCAACTTTGTTGTGAAAAAAAATATATGAAAAAAAAACAACTACCATGTCAGGGATTCGAACACAAGACCTTTGGATTGCAAGGCAAAAGCTTTGGCAGTTGGGCCATCACACATTACTGCAAAAATTGAATGTAATCATTGAAGTATTATATTTCAACGGATTTGATATATTATTGTGAAATATATATATACAGTTTGTCCCAGGATAGATGTAACAAGAGGTGCAATGGACCAAAAATGTTGGAATTTTGGAATGGTATTTGGGGATTGAGTCCTGCTTGTTGTAAGACTAAAGTATACCAAAAATGACTTGATTTGGTGTTCTACAGGGTGTTTTATAAGCAAAGTTGTAAAAATCACCACTAATAAAGTACCTTTATTTTTCAAAATATGAAAAAATTTCACTAAGAAAAGTTATTTAGAATGTAATTTTATACCTCTATACCAAATTTCAGGAATATAAAATTATTTTTTTGAAACTTCCCATTTTCTCAATAAATTAGTATTTTATTTTGAACCATTCAATTAAAACTACATAGTTCGATTAACATTATACCTTCTTACATCTCGTATATTCAATTTTTTATTTACCAATAGCCTTTTTGAGATGATTAACATTTGCTGCTACACAACTTTAAATATGAATTCGACTCTTAATTCGCAAAAAATGGGAAGTTTCAAAAAAATAATTTTATATTCCTGACATTTGGTATAGAGGTATAAAATTGCATTCTAAATAACTTTTCTTAGTGGAATTTTTTCATATTTTGAAAAATAAAGGTACTTTATTAGTGGTGATTTTTACAACTTTGCTTATAAAACACCCTGTAGAACACCAAATCAAGTCATTTTTGGTATACTTTAGTTTTACAACAAGCAGGACTCAATCCCCAAATACCATTCCAAAATTCCAAAAATAGGATTTGAAGGAAACAACTACTCAGCGGGCAAATACCCCGACCTGCATTGAATTACACCTTCAAATCGTGATCAGTAACCAACTATCATTTGTCTGTTCCTAACCAGACATAGACCGGTTTCGAACTTATTATGTTCTCGTCAGTATGCCATAGGTCATGGAACAGACAAATGATAGTGGTCAACTTGCTAGTCTTATACAAACTGAATCAAATGAAGTGACAGTGAGAGGTAAACTCTCATATGGTCAGATGCTACATTTGTCCGACGTATAGTAGCATCTGACCAAATGAGAGTTTACCTCTCACCGTCACTTCATATACATATATATAGTTCCTTACATTCAGTGTTATATTTAAATGTGCATATCCTAATTTTAATTTAATTTAATTAAGTTTAAATTTGCAACTTTATTTCGTTCTCACTTCATTATGTAGTACTGTCATACTTTTATTCATATTTTGTTTTATTTTTTTATTATGAACACGTGATATAATAGTTTTGCTAATGGGGCTGAAACTTTGATCAATAATTGTATTGTTTTTCAGTCCCCTTGTAGCCATATTTAAGTTTAAATATTGATTTATTATCATTAATATGCATGTATTTATATGGACTACAATAAACGTTATTATTATTATTATTATTATATATATACATATATATATTGCACTGTACTGTGTGTGTATGTTGTAGACATACGAGGTAGTTTTGGGGCGCCAGGCAGCACGAGGGCTGTCAAATTTATTTTCTTACCTCTACATGCACCACACAGGCATTCGGAGCACGATTTCCACACCAGGAGGATTGACTCCGCTCAGGGAAGAAGCCGGTTCAAGTTTATTATTATTTTTTTTTTTTAATATCAGGAAGCAAATAAATAACACACAAGTTTGGTCAGAAATGTTTGAACAGAAACCTTTTATTTTAAATTTTAAATTTTGACCTGGATTGAATTTCTTAATTACAAAATGGTGAACAATATCTCTTAAAATAACTTATGCTAATCGGCCTTTAGATTTTTGATTTGATAATAATCAGTGTTTTTGCTTTTATGAAAATTTTATATTCAAATTGAAAATTTTATTTTAACGAAGACGAATTTTTAATAGAAATAAATAAATTGACACTTTTGTGTCTAGTATTCTTTATTTAGAATTTGATAAAAGCTTTTACCTTTGTGCTAATCCCAATTGACGACGAAAGTTGGTTGCAACCACGCGACCGTTCTTCACAAGCGAAAAGTCCTGTCGAAACAGCCTGAAGTTCTCTGTTGACACGCTGTCTTCAAGTCGGTAAAGTGACTCGTTACAATGGTGATGTTTTGTTTTGATATAATCAGGATTCTTGAATATTCCTCTTGAAAAACCAGGATACTGATTGCGTTGCACTATTTGGCACTTTAATTAGACGCAGGTAGGTGTTTTACCCTTACCTTTCGGAGCAAACACTTTTTATTTTATTTTCGAAGACGATACCTTTTTTGTTGTTTACAAAATTTTTATTTGCATTTTAATTTTTAATTTCCAATTTATCAGATGTATTTATTTTGAGTCGTGACTAATTTTCAAAATTATAATGTTAAAACTTGATTTGACCAATCACAGGTCACAAAATATATTTTTCAAAAACTTAGGTTATAATTTCAGCAAATTCTGATTAAACCTCTCCCTTTGAATGATAATTAACGACTGAATGCTAAAATATGGCTTCTAATTGGCCTGGTTTGACAATTTTAAAAAAAATCTGGATTACTAGATTTTGACTTTTGATGTTTATTTTTGGAAATTTTATGATTTTGAGCTTATTTTTAATACAATGCTTATTTTTCTTTCTGTACTTTATTCCTAGCTTTAAGCTGATCATTTTGGTATGCAACATGCCTAGTTTGAATGATGTATTTTGAGGTTACCTGATCAGTTGGAAATTTCACAAAAACACTCTTAAAAACTAATTACAGCTATTAAAAACACTTCCAGGTCAAACATAAAGCTATAACGAATATTTTCTTACATAATAAACATAGAACAACATTTTATTTAATCTAACATGAACAAATGTTTTTTCAGAGTCTCGGAGACCCTATACTGTGAAGTGTCCAGCCCTAACTATGGACAGTGCATGTAGCAATTTGCACTAAAACAACATTGTGTAACATAATCTAACTTCTAGTAGTGAAATTACACTGAAAAAATCTTAATTTATACCAATTTGACAAGAATATATGGTAGCGTCCCATACCTAGAAGTTTGAAAGTCAGCTGTGGCCCCCTTTTCAAGTCTTTTGTTGGAAATAACCACGCTGTTAAGTGAACTAAGGTATGTAACTTTATGTTTTAATGCTTTTTAGTCTATTACGATTAACATTTTACACAATTTTTGACATGATTAGAATTTACCGTTGGCTGTCCGAGCCTTGTTTTGACCAAATTCATAGGAGCTTAAAATGTTTGTTTGATTTTGTTCCTTATGAACTTATAAGTTTATTATGAGTAATTTCTCACTTTTTAACACATGTTTAGTCTATTTGGAATTTTAATAGTAATGATTTTGTCTATTTTTAGGCTGTCCTTGTAGCCAGAAAGTACCTAGGTAGGTTCTACACTGCTCCAACAAGCAAATCCCGCACTGTGGTCCTTTTGCCTGCCGTTGAGAGTTTTCGAAGCACTAATTTTACAATTAGATTGTACAGAGTGATTTTCTCTATAGGTATGTTACAATTTTTATACAATATTTTACAAAGTACATGTTTAATTACAAAATATGGCAAAGCATTTCTAAACCAAACCTTGCCTATCATTTCACTGTTCCTTCTGTGTAGTTTGAACATGAGGAAAGTCAATACACCCTGCTATGGCTCTCACGCTTAACGTGTACACCATTTGCGATTTAAAGTGTTGATAAATTTTTATAAAATGTTTTATTTTTGATTTAAAATTTTACTTTGTGTTTTTTCTAAAATCGAGCATTGTCCATTGATCGGTGGGCTATGTCATGGCATTCCCCCTTTAACTAATAATAATTTTTGACTGGTGACAATTTTGTTAGTTACCAATATGGCATGACATGCACACAGTCAAATTAAAATTAAATTTTTATAACATTCTGTCTAGCCTGGCTCATATGGATATATCAGACTGACGTGAAATCTTCCCCTTGTCGTGTTGTCATAAATATTCTTTAATTCATAGGTATTTTCATTCAATATTTTGTGTACCACGTACGGTCCTTCGTATGGGTACTGCAATTTAGCGCAAATATCGTTTTTATAGTCCGATACCCTTAATCTTTTGATTACTACTTTCTCCCCTTCTTGGAATGAAACCTTCTTCTTAATTTTTTTGTTTTCCCGCTTTTCATATCGCCTCGCAGTGCGATCTAATCTTTGTTTGACATTTTTGTGTACATTTTCTAGGCTTAAATTTTCATTATTTGTCCATGGCCTGACTGGTAACTGCCCAAGCATGGTTACAATTGGTGATACTTGTGTTACAGTACTTGGCACATTATTCATATAATTTTCTACATCGTTTACCGCAGAAGGCCATTCTCTATGATCGTATTGGATAATTATACGTAAAAATCTAATAAGTTCCTGGATATAGCGTTCTGCTGGGTTGGCATTTGGTCTTCTAATCGTTGTAAATACCAATTTTGTCCCCTTTTTTTCAAGATATGTTGTCAACCTTATATTATTAAAATAGGTTGCATTATCTGCCAATATTTTACATGGTTTCCCTATGTTTCTACTATAGTGACTCAATTTTTGTAGTACTGTAGTAGTATTGCATCTTTTTGTCGGGTATAGTTTAATAAATTTAGAAAAAACGTCTACTAGTATTAAAATGTGTTTATAACCGTTTTCATCAGGAATTAGGTTACTGACAAAATCCATAGCTACAAGTTCTAAAGGTTTACTGGTAGTAATGCTATAAACTATGTTCTTATTGACATGATTCTTTATTTTTGCCATGCAACATTCGTGGCATTTAATTATTATTTCCTTTGCCAAGGATAAATCCCTCTTACAGAAAAAGGTTTCCCTGAAAATCATCCAAGTTTTCCGAACTCCGATGTGTCCGAATTTAACATGCAGATCTATTATAATCTCTGCAGCTAAACTCTCGTCTAAAACATATTTTTCCTCGTTTGCAATTGTTTTTAAAATGAAATTGTTTCTTATGATGTAACCTCTACTGTGTGGGTATGTCGATATGTGGTTCCTTAATTCGTGTAATTGTGCTTGGCTGTCTATTACGTGTTGATATGTGTACAAAGTGTTGTTGTGTGAGAGTGCGTTTAATCCTACTGTGAAAGTGTTCCGCTTGTCAACTGTGTCGATTTGTCGGTTACGTGTCAAAGCGTCTGCAGTGACATTGTATCTACCCGGTCTGTGTTTAATTGTAAACGAGTACTCCTGTATGAGCAGAGACCATCTGTAAATTCGGTTATTGGCGAATCTATTCTTCATTAAGAAGCACAGAGCTGCGTGGTCTGTTTCAATAGTAAAATGGTTTCCTGTTAGGAAAAACGATAGTTTGGCCACACTGTAGGTGATCGCCAACATTTCTTTTTCGGGCGTTGAATACCTGATTTCATACGGCTTTAAGATTCTAGATATGAAACATACCGGTGTTTCAATTCCTCCTATTTCCTGTGTGAGTTCCGCGGCTATTATGTTGTCTGACGCATCGGTCCTCAACGTGAAAGGTAGCGAAAAATCCGGACTGTGAAGAAGTAGATTGTCGTGAAAGTTCATCTTTACCTTTTGAAAAGCTTCTTCCCTTCTTTCATCCCACTCCCACTTGACGTTTTTGCGAAGAAGTTCAAGTAGTGGAATCTCGAGTTCTGACAATCTCGGTATAAATTTTTTGTAGTAATTTAATATCCCCAGAAATCCCCTTAAAGTTTTCAAATTTGTCGGACGCGGATAATCTTTTATTTCTTTTACCCTTTCTTGCCCTACGCTTATGCCTTCTGGTTTAATTTTGTACCCTAAGTATTTTACATAAGTACGGTAAAACTCACATTTTTCAATGTTTAACTTTAAACCCGCTTCATTCAATGCATTCAAAATTATGTCTAAATGTTCATAATGCTTTTCTTCTGTTTCAGAAAACACTAATATATCATCGATATAATGTACGCAGAAACTATCATACTTGTCTAGTATGTTTTGCATCGCCCGGACAAGAGCTGAAGATGCTGATTGCAAACCAAAGGGTACCACTTTAAATTGAAATATGTGGCCATCTATGCTGAATCCTGTGAACTTGCGTGAGTCTGGATGCAAAGGAATCAACCAAAATGAATTTTTGAGATCGAGCTTTGAGAAAACTGAATTTTTGCCGATCCTGGATAAAAGTGTGTCGATCGTTTGAGGTGCATCGAACTGTGATTTTGTGATTG
Source organism: Rutpela maculata (assembly GCA_936432065.2). NCBI lineage: Eukaryota > Metazoa > Arthropoda > Insecta > Coleoptera > Cerambycidae > Rutpela > Rutpela maculata. The sequence goes on from OW386285.2 coordinate 390,514,439, forward strand.
TATTTAAGTTTCTAGCATCTAAACATAAACGTATTGACTCGTCTTTCTTTTTTACAACAACTAAAGGATTGATATAATTAGTTTTAGCTGATTCAATAATGTTAGAATTAATCATATTTTTAATTTCTTGCTGTACTTGTTCTCTGTGTTTATAAGGTATTGGATAAGTTTTGCACTTAAATGGTTTATTTTCGTCAACATCTAACTTGTGTTCATAACCTTTTGCAACTCTAGATTCATAATTAATTAAAGAAATGTAATTTTGTAGCATGTTTTGTATTATTTTATCAAACTTAGCAGGACATCTTATCAGTAATTCTTCGGGCTTTTTATAACTAGTATTCATTACATATGTGGTACTTTCCATCATATGTTCTCCGCAATATTTATTCTTACCGCTGGCATTTTTGCCTTTTATAATATTTCCGCTGGCACTATCGCCTTTTTTACCGCATTTTTCATTTTTACCGCTGGCACCTTCGCCATTTATATTCTTAATATTAAATATGGGTATTTTTTCACCCTCAACAACTAGGATTCTTTCTCCTAAATCAATAATTGCCCTTAATTCAGATAAAATATCTTCCCCCAGAATGACATCATAATTCATTTTTGCCACAATAACAAAATCACCTTTAAATGTTTGATTTTTAATTTTAAATTCTGTACTTAATATTTTGTTGCATTCTGCGAACTTTATACCGCTTAAATTAACCAATCTTATTTTTGATATTTTTATACATTTATTTTCACCATTATTAAAATATTCATTAAAAATCTTTTCATCAATCAGACTGATCTCTGACCCTGAATCAACCAGTGCCCTAACATTTATATTATTTATTTGCATATTTATTATAGGTAATTGACTAATTTTTACATTTTTAAATTCATCATCCATCTCAGTTCCCAAATATTCTCTCATGTGTTCATACGTAGCTTTCGAATTTAAAATTTGCCTAACTAAAAATCCTGATTTTCAGGCCTAACATTAATTTGTGCCTCCGTTTCTATCCTATGCATGTGAGCCTGTGAATTTTCACTTCCCCTTTGTACAGTGGTATTTGCCACTTGCGAGTACGTTCTTGTATCCCCTTTTCGTTCATCATACGTTGGCTTCTTTGATTCCCAATGTACCTGTTTCTTTTCCTGTATCTGCTTACCCTGTTCCCTGTTTTGATTCATAGTTTGTTGCCCCCCATATGGCATATTCCCATTGAAATTTCTGTTTTGCCCTTCATTTTTGTCATACCTGTTATAATTATTATAGTTATTTCTGTTTTGATTGTACCTGTCCTCATTATTCCCCCCTTGATAGTTGAAATTCCCATTTTGGCTATAATTGTTCCCCTTGAAGTACCTGAAATTATTTGTCCCCTGCGTATTATCATATCTATCATATTTGTTATCTTGATTTCTGTTTCGATTTTCATTATTACCGTACCTATTATCATTGTTCCCATACCTGTTATCGCTATTTCCGTACCTGTTCTCGTTATTCCCGTATTTATTATAATTGTTCGACGAACCTTGGTGGTAATCGTCTATTTCCCGTAAATATTCTAGGAGACTGTCCATCGTTCCTATCCTTTGTGTTATAATAACGTTTTGAATGCTATTTGAAAAATGTCTAGCCAAATACCGAACAATTTCACTCTCAGTGAACTTAGGTTCTAAGTGTTTTATGTTGTACACTTTTCTTAGTACATAGTTTTCCCTAGAAATACCTGATTTGTCATTATACCTTCCGTTGAATAGATTTTCCCTTACCTTTTGCTGGGTGTGATCACTCCAGTATTGTTTCATCAATAAAACCTCGAACTCCTGGAGAGATTCGAACCTATTTTCCACAGATTGGTACCAATATTCACATTCTCCTTTTATCATATTTTGTATATTAGTCTTGAGGTCGGCAGAGCTATGCAATGTGTCCATGTGTTGCTTTAGGCGTGTTATGAATATTTTTGAATGTGTTCTGTTGTCTCCGTAGAAGTAAAAAGGTGTTTTGTTACATGTGTATGTGTGTAGTGGCGTGTGCGTTCGTGTACTATCCCTGATCATTCTAGTAACTTCAGATATCTTTCTCTCCTGTTCTTTTTTGTGAGTGTCAACCTTTTCTCCTTGTTTTCTTATCCTTGCGTCCATTACATTCATTCCTTCTTCGAAAATTCCAGCCATTTCCGCTCGTACTTCTTCCCTCACTTCTTTTGTTGCTTCACCAACTTTCTCACAAATCGTTTCATCGATTTTTTCCCATTTTCCTTCCAGATTGTCACATCTGTTTCTCAAATCTTGCGTGCTTTCTTCGAATTTTTTCATCCCTTCTTCACTTTTCTTGTTCAAATTCTCCGTGAACATTTCCATCTTTTCTTCTAATTTTTGTTGTGTTTGCAAAAGTTCTGTTGCCAGCTTTTCTTCCAACCACTTTGTCCTCTGTTCTATTTCTTCCATGGTTTGATCGATTATGTTTTTAATGTTGCCTATCTCATGTGTGTTTTGGTCTAGTTTTTCTTCTAATTTTTGACTGTTTTCTTCCATTCTTTGACTGGTTTGTTCCATTTTCTCTTCCATCCTTTGACTATTTTGCTCCATTGTTTGTTCTAATTTTTCTTCCATCCTTTGACTATTTTGCTCCATTTTCGCATTCATTCCTGTCATCATTTCCATCAGCTTATTTAGCATGTCTGGATTTGTTTGTGTAGTGGTTGCATCACCTGCTTGTTGTGTTTGTTGTGTCTCTTCTGTCGAAGTTCCAGGTGCTGGGTTGTCTCCTGCCATGTCAGTAGTCTTACCTGATCTTAATCTCATTTACCAAAATATGTAGATTATCTCTACCTTACCAATAGCCTTTTATAAAATTACCTTGTTATTTACCTTTAAATCGACAATGCCTGATTTTAAATTGATTTTAGAATTTTAAATTTTGTTTATTATTGAATTTATTTGCTTTCCTGAGCTTGATATACAAAATGTGTTACAACACGTTAAACCTCAAACGTTGCGTGCTTACAAAATGCTCACCACGTTGGACGCCATAAAATGCACTGTACTGTGTGTGTATGTTGTAGACATACGAGGTAGTTTTGGGGCGCCAGGCAGCACGAGGGCTGTCAAATTTATTTTCTTACCTCTACATGCACCACACAGGCATTCGGAGCACGATTTCCACACCAGGAGGATTGACTCCGCTCAGGGAAGAAGCCGGTTCAAGTTTATTATTATTTTTTTTTTTTAATATCAGGAAGCAAATAAATAACACACAAGTTTGGTCAGAAATGTTTGAACAGAAACCTTTTATTTTAAATTTTAAATTTTGACCTGGATTGAATTTCTTAATTACAAAATGGTGAACAATATCTCTTAAAATAACTTATGCTAATCGGCCTTTAGATTTTTGATTTGATAATAATCAGTGTTTTTGCTTTTATGAAAATTTTATATTCAAATTGAAAATTTTATTTTAACGAAGACGAATTTTTAATAGAAATAAATAAATTGACACTTTTGTGTCTAGTATTCTTTATTTAGAATTTGATAAAAGCTTTTACCTTTGTGCTAATCCCAATTGACGACGAAAGTTGGTTGCAACCACGCGACCGTTCTTCACAAGCGAAAAGTCCTGTCGAAACAGCCTGAAGTTCTCTGTTGACACGCTGTCTTCAAGTCGGTAAAGTGACTCGTTACAATGGTGATGTTTTGTTTTGATATAATCAGGATTCTTGAATATTCCTCTTGAAAAACCAGGATACTGATTGCGTTGCACTATTTGGCACTTTAATTAGACGCAGGTAGGTGTTTTACCCTTACCTTTCGGAGCAAACACTTTTTATTTTATTTTCGAAGACGATACCTTTTTTGTTGTTTACAAAATTTTTATTTGCATTTTAATTTTTAATTTCCAATTTATCAGATGTATTTATTTTGAGTCGTGACTAATTTTCAAAATTATAATGTTAAAACTTGATTTGACCAATCACAGGTCACAAAATATATTTTTCAAAAACTTAGGTTATAATTTCAGCAAATTCTGATTAAACCTCTCCCTTTGAATGATAATTAACGACTGAATGCTAAAATATGGCTTCTAATTGGCCTGGTTTGACAATTTTAAAAAAAATCTGGATTACTAGATTTTGACTTTTGATGTTTATTTTTGGAAATTTTATGATTTTGAGCTTATTTTTAATACAATGCTTATTTTTCTTTCTGTACTTTATTCCTAGCTTTAAGCTGATCATTTTGGTATGCAACATGCCTAGTTTGAATGATGTATTTTGAGGTTACCTGATCAGTTGGAAATTTCACAAAAACACTCTTAAAAACTAATTACAGCTATTAAAAACACTTCCAGGTCAAACATAAAGCTATAACGAATATTTTCTTACATAATAAACATAGAACAACATTTTATTTAATCTAACATGAACAAATGTTTTTTCAGAGTCTCGGAGACCCTATACTGTGAAGTGTCCAGCCCTAACTATGGACAGTGCATGTAGCAATTTGCACTAAAACAACATTGTGTAACATAATCTAACTTCTAGTAGTGAAATTACACTGAAAAAATCTTAATTTATACCAATTTGACAAGAATATATGGTAGCGTCCCATACCTAGAAGTTTGAAAGTCAGCTGTGGCCCCCTTTTCAAGTCTTTTGTTGGAAATAACCACGCTGTTAAGTGAACTAAGGTATGTAACTTTATGTTTTAATGCTTTTTAGTCTATTACGATTAACATTTTACACAATTTTTGACATGATTAGAATTTACCGTTGGCTGTCCGAGCCTTGTTTTGACCAAATTCATAGGAGCTTAAAATGTTTGTTTGATTTTGTTCCTTATGAACTTATAAGTTTATTATGAGTAATTTCTCACTTTTTAACACATGTTTAGTCTATTTGGAATTTTAATAGTAATGATTTTGTCTATTTTTAGGCTGTCCTTGTAGCCAGAAAGTACCTAGGTAGGTTCTACACTGCTCCAACAAGCAAATCCCGCACTGTGGTCCTTTTGCCTGCCGTTGAGAGTTTTCGAAGCACTAATTTTACAATTAGATTGTACAGAGTGATTTTCTCTATAGGTATGTTACAATTTTTATACAATATTTTACAAAGTACATGTTTAATTACAAAATATGGCAAAGCATTTCTAAACCAAACCTTGCCTATCATTTCACTGTTCCTTCTGTGTAGTTTGAACATGAGGAAAGTCAATACACCCTGCTATGGCTCTCACGCTTAACGTGTACACCATTTGCGATTTAAAGTGTTGATAAATTTTTATAAAATGTTTTATTTTTGATTTAAAATTTTACTTTGTGTTTTTTCTAAAATCGAGCATTGTCCATATATATATATATATATATATATATATATATATATATATATATATATATATATAGAATAACAATAAGATTTCTATTTAAGTACAAGTGACAAAAATGGAGAAATTGTTTTTTTTAATTTAAATGATTAATAACTTTTTTATTTACTGATTGATTTTTTCAAAAACAATAGGGTTCTTTCTCTAGCTAACGTTAACTTACTTTCCAAATTACAATGAAATTGGACTTTTCTTTCTTAAGTAATCTTAAGTTATCGTGCTTACAAGAAATGTGACGGACGAACAGACAGACGGACATTTTGAAAGTTGTTCAGAATTCGTTCACTAACATAATGATATGAAATTTTTTCTCTACGAGCGACATTTACTGTTTTAGAAATGTGCCGATGAAATGCAATATACTCTTCGTTATTGCGAAGAGTATAATAAGCGACTGAAATTTCGAACTCGCATTCTTCGCATCATCTTTTTTTTATTTTTTGTAGTTTATATAAATATTTTGCACTAAAATTTGGCACAAAGCTACAGTTCAATAAATGGAACGGTTTTACACACTAGTAAAAATTTATGCATAAATTTCTTAAATTATGCAAAAAAGGTAATTTTTAATGGCTTGTATTTTTTTGCAAGTTAACAAATTATCGGAAAGCTTCTTTATAGCTTATATATTTAACTGTTTCGTTTTCAATGGCCTACCCTGTATAGGGAGACTTAGCCCTTGTAGCCTTTCCATAACTGTATTGCTGAAGGTTCACATTAATCTGCTAATTATTATAGTAACTTTATTCATACACGCAAGTCCAAGCAAATTATTTGATGTAAAGGGTTATTCATTATATATTGCGCCCCCCCCCCCCTTTATTACTGTTATTATTTGAAATTAAAAAAAGTTTTGTAAAAAAACAACTGCTTGCATAGGTCACGTGATAATGAAGGTTGTTTTTTAAATGGAAAACCCTGTATGTTTTTACATATTCTTTAAGATTTTTTCCCTGATTTCAAATATATAAAGGTTGATAGGTCTAGCTGCAATATATCTTGACATATCGGACATTAAAAGTTTGATATATTATAAGAATAAAAATAAAATCCTGAGATGAACAATATTTTACAACTATTTTATGGTTATAATTCACTTTGTCCTTTAAATACCCCCTCTAAAATGCATACAGAGGTGTTAAATCAGGGCTCTTTGGTGGCCATCGGATTTTTTAATTATTTTATTATTATATTTTTTAAAGTATATAAGTATTTGAAATCAGGAAAAAAGATCTAAAAGAATATGTAAAAAACATACAGGGATTTTCATTTAAAAAACAACCTTCATTGTTGTATCACGTGACCTATGCAAGTTTTTTTAATTGCATTTAAAACTATTTGCTACAACTTTTATACGAAACCTTTTTTTTAATTTCTAATAATAACAGAAATAAAGAGGGGCAATATATAATGAATACTGTACGACTTTACTGAAAGTAGGAATACAATTTTTATTGCTTGCTCACATCAAAACACGAATTATTCTCTAGATGCATGCTTTGAAAGTATTAATAAGGAAGTCAAAGTGATTATTTTTTAGATTGATTAAATTTTTAACTTCGCTCCGTCCAAAGAAAATCGCATTACCCTCAATCAAGTATTGATTCAGCGTTAAGTATACATTTTGCGACATAATTACCGCAAACACTTCGGCATCGGCATGTTCCGTTAAAAAACTTATCTCGTTAAGAAAGTTTCTAATTTAATTTTCTATACCTTTTACGCTCGGCTTCTGTGCAGGACAGAAAGTAACCGAATAAGGGTGCCGTTAGACTGAACAAATGGGGGTAAGCGGACCACATATTGCCCAATTTAATATACTGCTTTTGGGCTGTTTCGTATAAACGAAAGGTGGAAAACAGACCTTGAAATATGCTCCTGAATTTGTAAAAGCGAGCGCACGATAAATCTCAATCTCGGTGGAATTCTGCAACGCAAAGGGACTTTTTTTTTACTGCGATGTAAGTTAAATTTTACAAATCTAGATGTATTTGAAGTTGACAAGATTCATAGAGGCTATTTTAGCAAAGTAATACTAAAATTTGTAGGGAATTCTCTTGCAATAGCATTCTTTTTTACTGGGACTTGTAAACATTACAAGAAGTGTGTATAGTTCTGCTAAACTCAGTTGGAAAATCACAAAAAAAGGCGGACAAAGGAATTGTTAATATTAGGCTATTGTCTATGTACAAAAAAAGAGGGTTGAAAGGAACTAAAACGTTAAAGGGTTTTTATTGTTTATTATGTTCAATTGACCCTAAGATATGAAAAAACCGCGGAGTGCTACCATTTAAAGTGGTGCGTTTTTGAGATCGAAGTAAAAAGGTCTACTTTTCATATTTTTTTTGCTCGAAAACTATGAATTTTTTCTATAAACACGTCAATAGAAAAGTGTGTAGAGATTTAAATTTCCAATCGAAATGGCACCTTCAGAAGTCAAAAATTTTTTTTTTACAAAAATACGTCCAAAAAACAAAACAAAAAAAAACGAAAAAATGCAGTTTTTTTTTTTTATTTATTTTAGCCTGTAACTATTTTTCGGGTACATTTAGGCATAGACATTGCTGCATAACAAAAAAAGCTGTCGTTTTACCCGTTAAAATGAGATTTAGTAAACAGTTTTACGATTAATAGTGAACGAGATATAGCGTTTCAAAGTTTGCAACTTTTAACTTTTTTTGCTAATTTTTACTATTTTTTTTCGTCCTGTAACTTTTTTCTGAGTGAATTTAGGTGCAGACATTATTATATTAAAGTGAAAGCTGATTTTACGCCCGTTGAAATGGTGGCTGGTAAAAGTCTACGACAAATAGAAACCTAGATACAGCGTTTCGAAGAGTGTTACTTTTATTAACTTTCTTCCAATTTTTACGTTCTTTTTTAAATTTCGGCCTATAACTCATTTGTCAAATGTTTTAAGTACAGATATTGCTACAGTGAATGACCTCGCAGCATTCTTGTTTAAATGGTCTGCAATAGAAGTTTAACCCATCTTAAAGTATTGTTTTTTCTCCTTATTATCCATTTTTCGTATTTCCGGCCTCAGAAAATCAGCTTACTGGCACATTTCGTGATGATATCATGTAGACGGAATCAAGATATCTATAAGATATATGCATGCATCATGGTTTAAGAACTTACTTGCAAATGCAACATTGGAAAGGAAATATTGTAAATCCTCTCATCTGGGGTTGGAAAAGTTCAGAAAATGGACTAGTACCAATTTTGACAAATAAACCTCCCGCACCACAAGTTTTACTGGAAAAAATAGCCTGTAAATGCACCAAAGGATGCAGAGGAAACTATGGTTGCAGGAAATTGGGAATGAATTGCTCCATTTTTTGCAAAGAATGTATGGAAATGAACTGTGAAAACGCTGATGTACCTCAAATAACGGAAGACGATGTTTACATAGATGCCGATGAAGAAATCGACTTTGATTTTGAAAATATGTTAAATCCAGAATTTGAATAATTTCATAATGTAAGTTATTAATCTAAGTTATTTGAACAAAAAAAAAACACGTGATATAATAAACTTCAGAAGTGGAAAAATGTAAAAAGTTATTTTTTAGACTGTATCTTGGTTACAATTGATCACATAAACTTCTATTGCAGACTATTTAAACAAGAATGCTACAAGTACATTCCATGTAGCAATATCTGTATTTGACAAATAAGTTATAGGCCGAAATTTAAAAAAGAACGTCAAAAAAGGGAAGAAATTTAATAAAATTAACACTCTTCGAAACGCTTATCTAGGTTTCTATTTTTTTTTCACTTTAATATAATAATGTCTACACCTAAATTGACTCAGAAAAAAGTTACAGGACGAAATTTGGAAAAAAATAGTAAAAATTAGCAAAAAAAGTTAAAAGTTGCAAACTTTGAAACGCTATATCTCGGTCACTATTAATCGTAAAACTGTTTACAAAATCTCATTTTAACGGGTAAAATGCCAGCTTTTTTTGTTATGCAGCAATGTCTATGCCTAAATGTACCCGAAAAATAGTTACAGGCTAAAATAAAAAAAAAATAAAAAATTGCATTTTTCTTTTTTTTCTGTTTTGTTTTTTGGACGTATTTTTGTAAAAAAAAATTTTTGACTTCTGAAGGTGCCATTTCGATTGGAAATTTAAATCTCTACACACTTTTCTATTGACGTGTTTTACTTCGATCTCAAAAACGCACCACTTTAAATGGTAGCACTCCGCGGTTTTTTCATATCTTGGGGTCAATTGAACATAAGAAATAATAAAAACTCTTTAACGTTTTAGTTCCTTTCTACAGCACATGGACAATAGACTATATTTCCAGCTATGTTATGGGCATCGACCGAAAATTTTTAGAACCATTTTTTAATTTTTGGAATTAAATGAATATTTTTTTTACTACTTTATATTAATTGATAAGTTTGATGTAAATTATTTATTTATAATAAATAATGTTAGTTAAATGAACAACTCCATAGACGATTCAATAAACTAAAATTTTAGATCGATCGTCCAGAAATTGAAACTATATATCTGACTGACTGTCTGACTGATCATCAACTCACAGCTCAAACTGCTCTAGAAACTTCAAATTCTGCATAGAGGTTCCTCGTATGACGTAGGCAACAACTAAGAAGGAATTTTTCGAAATTCGACGACTAAGAGGGTGAAATCTTAAGCCTTTTCGGAAACGGAAATATTTTTTGTTGAAATTTATTAGATACGTTTAAGACGAAATTTCGATTTTCACTTTTTGGAGGGGTGAAAATGGGGGTGGTAGGTGGTTTAAAGCGCACGCGTATTTTTATTGGAATCTATTAGACACGAGTAAGAGACGAAATTTCGATTTTCACTTTTTGAAGGATGGATGATCTAAAATCGCGTAAGTCAGAAACGTTATATTCCAGCGATGGGCTCTTCTGAGGAAATAAGGAGACACGTATTCGACGAGAAACCCCCCAATGGGTGAACAGGGAGAGGGATGTTTTTAAGCATGAAATTTGACCATACCCGCCCATGTGCTCTATTGTCGATTAAAATAATTAATTTTTCGTTTAAGTAGCTCTAACACAAAAATAGAATAATGAATTGTTAACAAATTGCCATGCGCAGTGGGTTTCCCCGAGTACTATGGATGCGCAGTGGGTTCCCTCGAGTACAATGGATGCACAGTGGGTTTCCTCGAGTGCAGTGGATGCGCAGTGGGTTTCCTTAAATGCAATGGATGCGCAGTGGGTTTCCCCGAGTACTATGGATGCGCAGAAGTTTTCTTTGAGTGCAATGAATGCGCAGTAGATTTCCCCGGGTACCATGGATGCGCAGCGGGTTCCCTCGAGCGTATTTCCTGAGTACTGCTAAAAAATATGAAAAAAAGTTCATATAAACATCGGAAATCCCTCCTAAGGGCGCTGCGGGCGTCAGAAGGGGGCACCCAAAATTAACTTTTTATTTTATTTTTTTATTGTCTCATCGGAATATGATTCCTTGGCTAATCGTTACATTTTGTAGTGTCTCGGCACCGTCTTTTTGGCATATAGTGCATTGTATGTAATCTATTTCTGGCTCTACAAATATTTTTTACTTTTTTTACTTTTCAAGCACATTTCGTTTAAACATTTTCCGTAGCATTTGTTGGCAGCATCTAAATCAAGAAAGAATACGCTTAAAAAAAATCATTAAGAAATATTAATAAATAAGCTTGCAAGTGCGGTATAAACAAAAAATTAATACATTTTCAGTTTTACAAATGTTTTCTAAACATTTGTTTGCGCTTTTTGTAACCGTAAGCAGAACTATGCGCTCCACATTTAGATCCACAAGGCCGTTCCTGATAACGTAGGTATTTTTTTAAAACTATATCTTCGAATTCACACCCTCTGTGATCGAATCTCTGGCTCCTGATTTTCGACTATTCAGGTTCTTCAAACAATAACTTTTTCAAAACATAAATAATGACGTTCAGAATAAAGAAAAGTTGATGCTAGTTGCCAACTGCGTTGTTAATTAGCAACTACCCATTAATAATTTATATTTTTCACGTCAATTTACACAATAAAAATGATTATGACAGGGGATATATAATTGACACAAAACAAAAAAGTTACGAAACATCAGCGAATGACGCGCTCGAAAGGGCCAATTTACGTCATCTCAATAAAATCGCACAAGAAAACGATAATTCTGTTCAGCAGAACTTTCCTCCCAAACCTCGACCTATAATTACAGTAATTATACGGAGTAACGGGTAGTGACATTTAAAGGGTAAGGTATGTACTGATGAAACAAATAATCCCCAAGTTGTTACAGTCCTTTGGTGACCTTCAAAGAAAACACTTTGCCTAAATCAGATTTTAACGGACAGATGCTAAATTTACATTCAACTGATTGATGGGGGAGTGTTTCAGGGCACAAAAAGAATTGATGGTGATTTTTTAAATGTCTACTATTTGTCGAACCGCTTTTACCTAAATAAATCTTAGTGGTGTTGATACATAAACTTAGGATTTCCCAATTTTGATATCTGTTCCTTTACCAGTATAAAATGGATAAGAAATAAATGACTATCTATTAATTATACAAGGTGATTTAAAACTATTGTGCCAAACTTCAGAGGTTCCTAGATTTCTTAATAAAATGTTTTAAAAGCACGCTGATTTGTAAACATAAGTTTTATTTGAGACTGGCTCAGTTTCTCGAAATGCGATAAGAATACCTTTTTTATTTCTAATGACATGAAAATTATTATTTTTTTAATTTAGAAATACGTATAAATAAAAAAGTTGGGGGTAAAATACTAGACACTCCAATGAATATACCTGTTATTTCCTTTGATAAATTAACTCCTATATAAAAAAGTCTATTTGACAGTCACATTTTTGTCACTTTGAGAGCGATAAAAAAAAGTGCATCGTTTTTTATCACCGATTAATATATTCTTACTTTATTAACCAATCAAAACGTACATTTTCAAAAAAATCAATCAATAGGATTTGTTTAAAGTGAGAAAAACGGCTATCGATAAGTAGAAAAAATCGAGAAAAATGTATGTTACTTTTTCGTAGTAGCCATGTGTCAAACTAAAAAAGTCATTGAAATTATGGGTCGCGTGCGCCGACGTCACAGATTTTGAGACCTTAGGAAAAACAAACAGCTGTCATTGAATTATCCGCGTATTGAATGTTTTTCTTTAAAGTGAATTTTACTGTGTTTGTGCCATTTAAAAGTTTACTGTTGGATTATTTAAGATCTGCAGCTATTCTTTATTACTTTTATATGCTCAATTTTGTTCGACAGGATGACGGTTAGTTCGTATTTTACAGAATTGTCTCATGATGTAGAGGTTAGGTATACTGCTGTCATGGAATTAAATCCTTCTATTTTGAGAAAAAAATGCTTTAGTGTAAATATTGATGTATTTCCAAATAGTACACATAGGGATACTGCGAATGACTTGGTTTTTGAGAGAAGTGTATAGAGAGAAGGATGAGTTCAAGGCATTTAAAAGTCTTAAAGCTGTTTATGGTTATGTGAAAGAAGTACTCTGCAAGAAATTTACAGAATAAAACCTTGTTGCAAAGGTAAGAATTGTTATCAATGATTTACCATTCTTTTCATATACACTTGCCTAATTAAATGTTGCTTTAGAAATAATTGCTAACGTACAAATTTATTTTTCAGGTTAAGTCGTGGCATCATGAAAAAAAGCCATCGACTCCAGATTCAGATGGTTTCTTAGTACTTACTGTGAATGTGTTGCTAGTTTAGACAAAACATGTCAACTATTTGAGAGAGGAAGTATTTCCTTTTTAGCAGTAAACATGGCTATGATCAAGATATTAACCGCCGTAAATTTTGTGAAAAAGACACCATATAAATTAAGCAATGAAGACTGATGTGCTATAAACTATTTGAAGTATGTAGTAAGACGTGCATAATTTCTTCTCGTCTATACAATCCATTTGTAATTTCTATAAAAATTTTATTTTTCATATATTGTTAATTGTCTTCCATAATTTTATGTAATTCGTTTGTTCATTATCGTTTTATTAAATATACTCTTTTTATTATGTTTTATTTATCACTTCTACTACTATATATTTTTAGCAGTAAATTGAAATTATCAGTTACGTCGAACGAGATAGGTAAGTACATGCTTGTAGCTGAAAGCAAAACAAAATATCTTTACTAAATAATTTATTTATTGTCCAAGGTCCATTAGTACTTCTAAGAAGAATCGACAAGAAAGTTATAAGAGGGGTTAATATTGTAACAAAAAATAAATGATTGTAATGTAGGTACCTAACATAACATAACATATATACTTTATAGTAATATCTATCTAAGCAATAAGTAACATTTAACTCGAAGGGCTTTTATAGCTATACAATACAACACTAACAAAGCCGAGTCAGACTTTACTTATGTGTTCACTGACCGTAGACCACTTCAGAGTTTTAATTTTCAACTTTTTCAGTGTTCAATAGTCCAACACTGAGTTTTTAAACACCACACGATATACTTTGAAAGGGCACATTGCATCGTGCACTTGTTGACGGCCGGAGGTACTTTGAATTTCCTTTCTTAATTTATGCACCTACTTTATCAAATATCTTTATGAAGCCTGCTTCCTCTTGGAGTGTACTTTATTTAAAACAATTTCTACCATTGCACTTTTCTCTCCTTTGGCACAGCTCCACACACCTTTCGCTCAACTAAAATTTAAACAAGAAATAATTATTAAAAACTGACAAACCAATATAAAATGTTAATTTTCTTTACCATGAATTGTTTATTGCTTATGTGAGCAGCAGTTATTATTAATATAAGCACTTTCAGTTTCACATATGGGTTTTAAATTGTATTCCTTTTTAAGAGAGGATGCCCAAACTGGATGTATCGTAATGGTCTTGTAATACGGCTGTTTTTCCTACAACATAAACCCACGTTAAAAACCAAATTCTTACATTAATATGCAACAACGTACCACTAATAAAATCCTTGGAAGACTCTCGTAAAATCATTCATTTTATTTTTTTGAAATCAGTTGCAGTCTTTTAACCTCTAACTTCTTCTGGTTTTAAATTGAGGTTATTTTATCAAAACTGGCATTGTTTTGGATTGTCACACTTCCACAATTAATAATAAACCAAAAACTTGTCATTTTGTATGTAAAATATACATAGAAACAATAATATTACAAAAAGTTCAATCAGTTGCCATTTGACAGTTAAAGAATTTCTGTTTGTTTTTCCTAAGGTCTCAGATTGTGACGTCACGCGCACGCGACCCATTAAAATCTGACATTTCACGTTTTGATTTCTGTACACAAAATGAATCAGAAAAAGCGATTTGGTGATGTTTCACAAGAAAATATTAACTAAGCTATGAATGAAAGTGTCCCAGTTAAAACGAGAAACACTAAAAATTCTATATGGAAACAATTTAAAGCTTTTTGCAAAGAGCATTATTCCCTCGAAAAAGATACGACTACTATGATGAACTTGCAAATATTTTGACTGACTGGGGTTATAACATGATAAAAAACATTAGAAAATGTTTTTATTTTTTATTACAAATCGCTATTTTTAAAACATTAAACAAACAGTTTTGTTGTTTTAATAATCATTTTATATATTTTTTAATCATATATTAATCTTCTGTAATACACACGAGGTTGATTTTCTACTTGGTTACATTTTTTTTGAGTGACTCAAACCTGTTTTCCATGAAAATTATGCTCGAATTAAGGGACATAGGAAAAATCGCTCCACTTCGTGTCGCGATTTTTCCATGCCCTTAATTTTCGAATAATTTTCATGGGAAAACAGGATTTTGTACAAAAAAATTTACCCGGTAAAAAATCGACCTCTTGTGTATTAATAACCAATAAAAATGACTGTTCCTCAAAAGCAGAGTACATCTAGTAGTAGCACGTCACTTTAAAATCTGTACTGTCAGCTATAATTTACGAATATTCGACATGTGTGGAAACTAGAGAAGATAATATTGAAATCAGTACACCAAACCAAACAATTTATAACAACTGTATTTTTAATAATTGTTCCTTCAAATAACTGTTTGTATAAATAAAGATAATAATTATTGTTGTCGTTCGTTCACATATTCTGTCGTTAATTTATCTTGCCAAAAAACACTCGAGCTTTTCTTTTATGGATAAATTTTTTTTAACTCAAAATTTTGCCAATCAGTAATTCTTCTCGAAAAACTGACATTTGACAAAATCGCTCGACCTCCGGTCTCGCGATTTTTTCATGTCAGTTTTTCTTATAAAATCACTGATTGGCAAAATTATTTCGTTACAAAGAGAAATTTATCGGATAAAAAAAAGCTCTTGTGATTTTACTGTTGATAAAAATACCGCTCATTTCTTGTACTACTACCAGAACTTTACGCCCATACACTCAAAGAAAATGATAGGTAAATTCAACCAAAAAGAGCATATAAAATCGCGCCTATCTAGTTTCATAGTTAAATCAATCAGAAAAGAATAGTCATACAACTTTATTTGTTTCCGTAAACAAATAGTAGTTTAATAATCATATCTTCTTGTAACACATTAAATAGTACAATGACATTTTTTTATGTTCACTAACCATTTTCAATTTGGTCTACAATTAAATAGTACAACGACTTTGTTTTTTGTTCACCAACTAATTTTTAGGTTGATCTACACTTTATTGTATGATGAAGTTTTTTTTGGTTAGCCAAAATCTCAGTATTGAGACATCAGACCACCCAAACCAAAGATTAGAGATCGTTTATAAGATCCATCCAAATATATCGATGATCCCTGAGAGAATTTGAATATTGCAATCATGTTATTAATTTTCTATAAATTCATAAGACTATAAGATAATGCATGATTGATTATTGTCAGTGATTTGTATGTGGCGTCATCTGGGAATAATTTCTGTAATAGACTACGTGGTAAGCAAGCAAATTTGATGGTAATTCTTTTAGAACTTCTAGAAGACGACAATAATATTGGTTTGTCTACCAAGTACAATAATACAGCGAACTAATACTGGGTTTGAATTACAATTCGATAATAGTTAAAAATAAAATATACTATTATCTAGTTTAATTTGACAGAATTCAACAAAATAATAGTCAGACGAAAAAAATAATAATCTTATTTATCTATTTTTTAAGTTAATGTTTGTTTTGTTGTACGACAACTTTTTATTAATTAAAATAACAATCACCTCTTGCTTAAAAATACCATCAATATAATTTAGTTTAACAAAATTAACGATATTGTTAGTTAACCATTTTTTTTTGTTGAATTTACCCATACTATTTCTTTGAGTGTACATCTTCAGATGATGCAGGGTGTATACCAACTCACATTTTTGAAGTTCTCTGACTTTTCCAGGTTTTCCAGGACTTTTCAATGAAAATTTCAGAAATTGATTGAAAATGAAAATTGATGAGCGGGGGGGACATTTTTTGACAAGCGGGAGGGCGCAAGATGGGAACAACTTTGGATATAAATAGTTTTAATAAATTTTTCCTGACTTCTTTTTATAAATTTATAAATTCCCCGACTTTTCCCTGATTTCCCTGACCAAAATCAAAATCCCTAACCTTTCCAGGTTTTGCCTGTTTTCCAGAAAGTATACACCCTGGATGGAGTCCACGATTGGCAAAATTCGCTTCAAGTATAATATTCGAGTTATAGTCTATGTAAAACGCGGGGTTTGACGCTCGGAATGCCCCCCTCATCGGGACCACTTGTAGTATTTAAAAATGCCACATTATTTATTACATCTAAAGTATACCGAATTTCTAGAGTGATCAGAATTATCAAGGAATTATTTGTAAAACATGTTGAGTTGGAAGTCCATGCGGTATAGTACGCGGTGTTTTCAACGTTCCCAATGTCTCTGCATTGTGCTGCCCTCTGTCATAATCCTGAAGGACTAAGAATTTGAAATTGAGCAAAACGAACTGATATGTGATAAGGTGCTATTCTGTGAATGTTAATGTGAGAGCACACAAAAATAGTTTGTATTTGTAGTTAAATATTATGATATCTTATCAGCTTTGCAAATAAAACCACAGGGCATTTTTGTCTAGTGCAATTCTCAAATTTAAAATAGTAAATGAGCAACCTTTTTTAATAAGGCCCACACAACATGAGTTTTTTCCACTTTTATAAGTGTTTGCTAATTTTAATTTCGATTTTTCTCCTTCTCTTTTAGGCCTTCTTTTTTGTTCCCCTTTATTCATTTAATTTTACGTCTCTAGTAAAATATATGTGAGGATTTGTTATATGGTTTTTGTCTCGTTACGACGATTTTTTTGTTCTTGTGCCTGTTCCTGTTTAAGAAAAAACTGCAGTATATATGTTTTTTGGATGTTTCCCTTTTCACTGTTGGTAAAAATTCATGAAATGGTCGTTGGATATATGGATCATGGTAACATCCCCTGGAAAATTGTTGCTATTCACGAGTAATGTCCAGATGTAATCCAGAACATTCCTAGGAGCAAATTTCCTATTCCACCAAAGGATATCTCAGTTAAGCAATTATTTCATTATACTTTTTATTTGATTAAAATTACATGCTTTTACCATTACATATTTATATAAAAACAATTTTGAAAAATATTCATATGATATTACATTTCATTTACATAATTTTTTTAAATAGCAAAATTTCTGTAAAGCAAAAACATACGTATGCCATTCCTAATCATATATTTTATAATAATTAATTAATATATCATTAATCAAAATAATATTTTCTATATATTTTTATACTATTTTTAAAGTTTAATCAGACATATTATAATCCTGCTTATTAGACTTCCCTAAGGAATTAATGCTATCTAGTGAAAATACCCTTTTTTGTCTATATGCGTGTGTTCGTCTATTTAGTAATATAAGTCTCAAACAAAAATATTTTTTTGTCTCATTTTAACAAACATAACCATCTATTAACCTTATAGTTAAACTTATTGGTTGGTTAGCTATAGATTACGTTTTTTAAACACTGTTGGTTGCAATTAATTGGCGCCCTCTATAAGTAAGTATAGATAGTTAAAAAAAAAAGAACATCAGCCGTTAGCGTTTACGGTGTTACCTAATTTTTCCAAAAATTACGGTACGGAATGCCCCCCTCATCGGGACCACTTGTATTTCATGTTTTTTTGATCCCTGATCACGAAAATCGGGGTCCCGCAACTCTAAAAATAGTGCGTTACCTCTAAAAATGCCAACAACGCGATAATGTGAATAATACTGTAAAATAATGTTATGAATGTGCTAATTGTAATGATATATTGCCAGTTCACTATGTTCATCTAAAATAAGGACAAATTTTATGCTGAGGAGGTAAACTACCCCAAAATTGACGTAAAATGGAAAAATGATGGAATTTTTTTCACTTTTTGATTTGTGTTTAAATGGATGGGGATTGTACAATGAAGAACATTCTTTTCCAACCCTATATTGCCTTTAAATTGGACTAACGCTTAGAAAATAAGTAGAGTGTATACTTTTTAGTTTGCTTGTAATATCTGATAAACTTCTGTCGAAAAAATACTAAAAAAAATTAAAAACTACCCCCAAGCTTGCAGGGAATTGAAAGAAAAAGTAGAAATATTCTTGATAAATGAACATTTCATATTGTTTGCAATATTTTTAATTAAAAAAATATAAATATTGTGCAAAATTAAAGTAACTAAATTTTTTTATCAAAATATAAACATCATGTACTAAGTTTTCTCCAGTCTTGGTCTCTTATAGGAGGAAATGAGCCCCTCTTCATTATCGCTAAAATCAATTAGCTCATCTTCATATACTTCGGTTGATGCATTGATTCCCGATTCATACCAATCATAGTTAAGATTCAATTCATTCGCTTCTCCTTCTTGAAAAGAAACTTCCGGCTCAATTTGCATATCCCAATTTTCATCAAAATCTTCACCTTCATCAGCAAAGTCTTGAGTGGTTAAAGTGTTCTCACTGTTTTTGCAATCTATCCCTTTACACTCTTTGCAGAAAATGCTGGGAACGGAGGCCTAATTTTTTGCACGTGCATTTTCTCATCTTATCCTCACACGAGACAACAATTTTTCCTAATTTTGCAATCCATCCCCATTCATCCAAACTGAAATTCAAAAAGTAAAAAAAAAAAAAGATTTTGCGTCCATTTATATTTAGATTATCATATTTATATTTTTTTATTAAAAATAATGCAAACAATATGAAGTGTTCATTTATCAAGAAGATTTCTACCTTCTCTTTCAATTCCCTGCAAGCTTGGGGTTAGTTTATCAGAAATTACAAGCAAACTAAAAAGTATACATCTCTAGTTATTTTCTAAGCGTTAGTTCAATTAAAAGGCAATATAGGGGTAGTTTTCATCCCTGAAGGGTCGGAAAAAAATGTTCTTCATTGCACAATCCCCATTCATCTAAACTCAAATTAAGAAGTGAAAAAAAAATTTCATCATTTTTCCATTTTACGTCAATTTGGGGGTAGTTTTAACCCTTCTGGTTATCCCTCAGCATAAAATTTGTCCTTATTTTAGATGAACATACTGAACTGGCAAAATATCATTAATTAGCACATTCATAACATTATTTTACAGTATTATTCACATTACCATGAGAAACCCCCGTTTTTGGCATTTTTAGGGATGACGGACTATTTTTAGAGCCGCGGAACACCAATTTTCGTGATCAGCGACCCAAAAAACATGAAATACAGGTGGTCCCGACGAGGAGGGCATTCCGAGCGTCAACCTCGCATTTTACATGGACTATTAATGTTAGGTGTTTTGGTGTTCATGGAAATTACTTCGACGTTAATTTCTCTCCCTTTCCCCGTCAGGAGAACGTGCGCTATATAATAAAATCTTGTCAAAATATTCTTCAGTTTAAAATACCTTTTTTTAAAACTTTGATTTTAAGATTGCTCCTTTATCACATGATGGAAACTACAGATATTCATAATTATTATGTACCAGAAAAAACGTAAACACCTATTTGATAAGATGATCGTGAACAAAATACGCATATTTATTTCAAAAATTATTGTAAATAGTTAATTGTTATTCATGTCAACTTGTGGTGACACACTAATATCAACAATATTACTCATCAATAATCATGGAAACAGTAGCAAATTATTGACGTCTAAAACCGCAATGAAGAGAAATTTTATATGGGGTGAGTCAACAGATAACATTGAACAAAAAGTATGACAATTTTCATTATAAATAGGCTTATCATAATTTAAAAGACAAAGGAGAAAATTTCTAAATTTGTATTTTGGTAAAAATACTTTATTTAAATAAAAAATATATTTATATTATTATGTCACATGTATTTTTAGTTAATCTGGCAACAGAAGGTATCCTTCATTAAATTTTATAATACAACATAGGTAATTTTTATTCCATGAATAGAAGCTATTTTTTAAACACAGGTTCAGTTAGAATATTCAGTAAATATTAAATCCTTATTAAAGAAAATAATATTCATATATTTATTTACAAACACTATTCAAAAGGTCGAAAGACCCAATTACTGATATTTTTTACATAGACAGTAATGTACATGTATTATAAAATAGCTTTTATTTGCACATAGCCAACAGCGTTATCGCCGTAATTTTATCTGGCTGACCTAGAGTCAGATAAATTTGGTAGAATTTATTAAAATAAATATGTATCTAGTTAACCTACCTCTGTAATTTGACACCCTCATCTCAGCACTTATGTAATCTTTATTATTATTAAAATATTTCATAGCCATAAAGATGTCTACACACGGCAAAATGTTGAAATCAGCCTTAACGTATCCATTTTCTAGAGAACACATAACACATAACAGAATCAAATTAGTTAAACTGAATATAAGCGCATAACTCATAGTACCAGTGGAGTGGTGTGACATCATCCGCGCCGTCGCGTTTTACAAATGTTACGAATTGCAAATCAAATATTAGAGTTAATATTAACGCTAGCGGCTTAACTTTTTCACTATATACTTAAAGCGTTAAATACTTACGGAAAATGCAAAAATAGATTATAAAATAAATATCACTAAATGACCACATTTCTGCTTTAAGGTGTAATACTGTCAGTCTTAGAATTAATGTTCAGAATTTAATAAAATTCAGCATATTGGTAGATTATGGTAAGATAATGATCCACTTAAATTTTTGAAGAGCTACAGAGAACCAGTAAAAAAATATTGACATTTGAAATTTTATGCTTTTAACATTGAGAAATCACAGGTTTTATCATATTTTACAAAAAGTACCGTTCAGATTTCAATTAAAAAGGAGAAAACGAGAAAATAATATACAAAACATTTTAGACACTTAAAAGTACAGCTTTAAAGCATGTGATAGTAGTAATTATTAGCGAATGAACATTGATCCTTATGAGAAATCACTAGGGATTGCAATTTATCGGAAGTTTTAATAACCGGTAAATCGGTAAATAAAAATGTAAATAACCGGTTAACCGGTATTTACCGGTAATTTTTAGAATGGATGATTAGGGTGGCGAAAATGGAAATTGTCTTTTTCCATGTACAAAATGATCTAAATTTACCAAAAAACATTTTTTTATACGTATATTTAATATAATGAACAAACAAAAGGTTTTTTTATCAACAGTAAGATGACAAGAGCTTTTTTTATCGGATAAATTTCTCTTTGTAACGAAATAATTTTGCCAAATCAGTGATTTTATAAGAAAAACTGACATGAAAAAATCGCGAGACCGGAGGTCGAGCGATTTTGTCAAATGTCAAATTTTCGAGCAAAATTACTGATTGGCAAAATTTTGAGTTAAAAAGAAAGGACCCCCCCCCCCCCGCACACCATATAGGGGGATTTCTGCCTCCAGTCAAATTTAATCTAACCCACGTAAAAATGTTCTTTTGGACCCCCTGAACAAATGTTCAAATGCAGCCAAGTCCGAAAAGATTTTCGTTTTCGAGATGGAGCCCTAAAGATCGTTCCAAATCCAAAATCGCCTAAAGTTACCTTGTCTTAATGACTAAATTCTATTGCTGTTTCCATAGAAATCAATAGTAAAACAATATTGTCTTGATTCATTGAATTTCCTACTATCCAAGAACGAGTGTGTTATTTATTAAAAAATATCGGCATTTTTTGAGTACGGGGACACGAATTACTGATCGAAATTGTTTAGGTAAGATTACCACAGAAAATTCCATAATCATAGTTCAAATAAAAATCAATGGACCTGATTAAATTGCCCATTTAATGGGCATTTAAAATAAAAAACATGGTACGCTCTGAAAGTTCAGATAAAAAAGAACAATTCCAATCCTAGGAAGCTCGGAGAACAATAATTCATCATAAGATTTTGAGTCACAGAACTTAACAGAAGTTTTTTATTTAAAAAAAAAGTATCACAACTTTATTCTTGAATTGAAAAAACTGCAGCGAAGCCTTTGAAGATCCACGGTGTCATTAACATGAGTAAGAAATATGGTGTTATTTAAGAATTAATTATGCAGTTCTGAATTTCCATAAAATCAAAGCCAACTTTAATTTAATTTTTTCAATTTTAAAACGTATTTGGAACGATCTTTAGGGCTCCATATCTCGAAACGAAGACCTTTTCGGACCTGACCGCATTTGAACATTTGTTCAGGGGGTTCAAGAGAACATTTTTACGTGGGTTAGATTAAATTTGACTGGAGGCAGAAATCCCCCTATATGGTGTGCGGGGTCCTTTATCCATAAAAGAAAAGCTCGAATGTTTTTTGGCAAGATAAATTAACGACAGAATATGATAACGAACAACAACAATAATTTATTAAAAATAATTATAATTTTCCCAAAACGACTCGTATTGTACGGTATAGTTTCCACAATACTTAAAAATTATAGCTCACAGTACAGATTTCAAAGTGACGTGCGACTACTATATGTACTCTGCTTTTGAGGAACAGGCATTTTTATCGGTGATTAAAAAATATGCATCTTTTTTATCGCTGTCAAAGCGACAAAAATGTGACTGTCAAACAGACTTTTTTATATAGGAGTTAATTTATCAAAAGGAAAAAATATAAATGAAACAAATTTAAATAAATAATTATTCTGTAAATAACAAAAATATCCACTTAAATAACAAAAATTATAAACATAAACTCAAATATGGCATTTACTGAATATCTAATCTAAAAATACAATATATTTTTTTAAAATAGCCTGTTAAAAGGGTTAGTTTTTCAAAGCTATATCTGTTAGTCGTCTGATATTTGTGCATAGAATACCGCAGCTGAAGATTCCCTTCTTCAATCGGTGGGTCAATAAGTTAATAAGAATTGGTAATAACATAATTCTAAATGTATTCCAAGATATTTGCGGCAGTGAAATATTCAATTTTCTGTCGTAAGATATTGTCAATGTCTCTCTTGTATTTCTTTGGGCTTGGTGTTTGGAGTTTACTTTTTATAATATTATTTATTTATTGTTAAAAGTGCTCGGTGTTGGAACAATCACTCTGTCTTTAGTGAATACTAGTCAGTGACATAAATAGAAACGTTGAATAAGTGACATATCGTAAGTTCAGAATTTACCGAAATAACCGGTAAAAAATTAAAATAACCGGTAATTATCGTCATGTGTTTTTTGTCCTAATAACCGGTTAACCGGTTAACCGGTTAACCGGTAATGCAATCCCTAGAAATCACAGGTTTCATCATATTTTACAAAAAGTACCGTTCAGATTTCAATTAAAAAGGAGAAAACGAGAGAAAATAATATACAAAATATTTTCGACTCTTAAAAGTACAACTTCAGAGAATGTGATAGTAGTAATTAGCGAATAAATGTTAAAAGTCTACTTTTTGTATCATAGTTTATTAGACGTGGCGACGTCGTAAAAGAGGTTACAATGCTCGCGAAATTTAAAAATGCATGGAATATGATAATGTAGGTTTCATAAAAGTTCTTTATTAAAAATAACATGAACGATGTTTGATTAGCACAGCCATATTTATTAAATCTAATAAAATATAAATGACTAATAATGTTACAGATAATAATATTTCAGTTTGTTAGTAATTAATCTTATAATAACGAGATTTCATGGTTATTTTTTTTCTTTATTTTCTAAAAAATTAAAAATTTTCTGTAATATTTTTTGTGTTTGGTAACTTTAACAACACCGTTCTCAACTTTCCCTAAGATGTTTAATAAACCATTATATTTATTTTTTTATATGCATCTTCAACCATTTCATCTTAAAAAAATCATCTTTCCCAGAAACCTTTGTTTTGAAGGGTGGAGATTAATGGAGCGTCTAGTTGATATATGATCTGAAGTGGACATCGTATATGAGATCAATTTCAATTAATTACCGATTAATTACGGCGACAAAATAATTTTACCGGAAAACGAAAAGTTTCCAATTCCGCCCAAATGCTGATGGTAGCAAAAGATTTGTAGTGGAAAATACTTGTTTAACCGTATTTTTAATTTCGAGCTAGCTCGAAAAATAGCAAACATTCGCAAAAGAAAAATAGCAAAGAACAATAACTCGCATTTCGGAAAAATTGCAAAAACATGCGATCTTGACACGTTCATTTTCTTGGAAAAACACCAGCGGGACGGCCGTACGATGTTGCGACGTAAAGAGGAAGACTTCCAGTTAAACCTGATCGTAAATTACACATCGTAATTTGAAAATCCGGCTCGGCACGAACGAATCGAAAGTGGCATTTTTTGACGTTTATTGATTTCGAAGGCAGTTGAAGCGACGATTTTGATAAATCATTGTCAGTTCTCTCCTTAATGAAAAATCGCAAGATACAATTCTAATAACTTTTTAAATTCTTTTGTTGTAGAAGTTTTCAAAACCTTTTGATAAAGTA
The DNA here is from genome assembly GCA_936432065.2 of Rutpela maculata. Classification (NCBI taxonomy): domain Eukaryota; kingdom Metazoa; phylum Arthropoda; class Insecta; order Coleoptera; family Cerambycidae; genus Rutpela; species Rutpela maculata. The sequence goes on from OW386285.2 coordinate 390,539,706, forward strand.
GCATTCTCCATGGTAACTATTAATATAAAGAGTATGGAAAAAGGAGCGGCTAAGTACTTTTTTAAATTTTACGCCGCATGACTGGAACCCACTGTATATACAATAATACATATTATGACCACAATATATAAAATATATTTACATAATTTTGCATTTGCTGGAATTTAATAACCTCATTTGAAGTAGCTGAAATTTCCACATTTTTATAATTATTATCGTCGTTAACACAGGAATTCTATGCAAATTATATGAGTTTGTAATTTGAATTTCTTACGTTAAATTTCAATTATGACTTTAACAGTAAATTCAAATATTCTATAAAGTAGAAACTATATAGTTTTTTATAGAAAAATATATTTTCTTGCAAGCAGTTCTTTCTAACAAACGATGTCCTTTATAACATTAAATATAAAAGTGTAATGGTGAATAATGTTATAGTTGCAGAGTTGCGATTAAATTGATGCTTGACACAATGATTGGATAAGAGTGAACAGGCGCGTTTCTAGAGATTTGGCTGTTCGTGTGGAACATCAAAAATGCCTCCTTCTACTTCAGCAAGCATCTGATTTTGCGCCCCCAAAAATTTGTTGTTAATGGAAAATAAAAATTGACGAACGGAGTGAGAAAATCGGACAATTTTTATTCCCCTCGAAAATACAAATTGATGAGGCGGGAGGCTGAGAAAATCTAAAAATTACGCCCCTGTTGCCCTGCCCTAGATACGACGCTGAAAATTGCTCTGACCTAATCATATTAAAAAACCGTGGCCCGTTTATCCGGCCGCCCCTAAAAATAAACGAAGGTGTGCGGTGCACCTCGCACATCCTCTACACGGCCCTGAAAGTGAAAAAATGGCACCTACTTTTTCAGCTTGTTCTGTAGAACTGGTCTACTCGGACGTTCGTCTGTCTGTCTATAAACGCCGTCTAACCTTTAAATTACAATGTATTACAATTATATGCATGAAATTTACACCAAAGTTAGAGCTAGTGTTATTTTGCAAAAATATAATGGGGATGTGTCCAGTTTATGCAAAAACTAGAGAGAACATTGTTTTTATACGCACCTGTAACAACATATCGTTGGAAAAAGCTTTTTGAGTAAAGTTTATCATGTTATTAAAAATAACGCAATTTCTAAATGTGATAGGTGTTCCCTATAAGGCATCCTTTGCTTGTTAGATTCTTAAAAAAGGACCCCGGAAGGTGGCAATGGAGATTGGTTCGCGGTCAATTTCCTCAAATTCTAGTATGATGTTCCTTTGACCTTCCTGAATAAAAGTCTCCAAGGGTATAACCTTCTAACTCCTTTCCTTTAAGCTACAGAAACCTCAAAAGATGCTGGGGTCTCATAGAGTGGAAACCGGGGGAAGTTTTTAATGTAAGTCCATTTGTCTCATTTATTACCGGGGTGCTTGAATTTATGAGAGGCGAGGGGACTCACATTAAGCAAGCACTTCTGTATAAGAGAGAGGCAAATTGACTCACACTGACCAAAAACTTTAGAATTTGGGAATTTAATAGTAATAGTATTAATTAAGCACTCGTGTATAAGTAAATGGTGAGGAAACTAACACGTAGAAATTATTAAGGATTAATATGCTGTAGGAACTTGCGACTTGTCTATTTCTACATATTATGACTAGCCATCCAAAGCCCCTATTTACTTTTAAATATGCATGCACTAACTAATCTGTTAGGCTAGGCATATTAGGATTCTCAGAGGAAAGTTTTGCTATAGTTTTTATTTTCTCACCCTCTATGTTTTTTGGGTCGCTGAATACGAATATTTGAAGTTTGCAGGTAAAAATTTGGCCCGGAACTTTGTTTTTTTGGCACTTTTTGCCCAAATTTTGGCACTTTTCTCAGTTTTTGGCCTATATCTCGTCAAGCCCATTCCATACAAAATTAAAGTAGACAAAATTTCCTGTATTTTTCATATATCACTTTTTTTTTGTAAGACTAACCATTCCACCGTTACAGCGTGCCAAAAAAAAACATATTCCCGGACCCAGTATACCTTACATGAATAATGAATATAGGAAAAGTAATTGAAAAAATGGAGACAAAGGAATGAAATGCAGTTATTACTAAAGTAGTTATGTACAGTGTATTATAGTCAGTAGCATAATATATATTCATATCACTATAATGATAAATGTTGGGAATGATGAATTAGCGCAGGAGTTTTAGTCAATATATCGCTTCTACCCGGAATTAATTATTGTAAAGCTGAAAATTTCCAGGATTGTAGTTTTGGTCCAGGACAACACGTAGTAAAAAGTCCTATACTCTCCCCCGTCGGCTTCACTGTTTTTTCAGAGCAACAAGGGCCTAAGTTGCAAAAATTGCAGAGCTGGCTATAAAGTGCAACAGGAAGGTTGTTACTGGTCCGATTTGGGTCGAAATGATCATAAAAGATTAGAAGAAGCATATCCTTTCATATTTCAGATGTTCCATGCATATTTTTGTTCATAATTTTCCGTTCTAGTTCTGTAAACATTTCAAAAATTTCAACATTTTTTTAAAAAATTAGAAAAATTCTGAGATGGCGCCATTGCGGATAAATGAAGACACGGAGGGGAAAACGTACCCCAGTAAACATTTCTCTTCATACTCTGGGCTTTTCATTGGAATGTCTACCTTCTCTGTACCGTCACCCGTTACGGAGTTACGCCACTCTGAGTGTCGCGGCGGCGACACTCGGACATTTAAGTGCGTTCATTATTCAGTCTATCACGTCTAGTCTAAACAATTAAGAAGGCGCAAGACGAGCTATACCCTTAGTTCTTTAACTTTGACAGTTCTCTAAGTGTATGCATTGGTTCATTGGTGCGGCAAAATTGAGTGATTTTAGTTAAGCCATGTAGCACAGGAATTTTAGTTTTTGACCAGGAATTAATTATTGTAAAGCTGAAAATTTGCAGGACTGTAGTTTTGGTCCAGGACAACACGTACCAAAAAGTCCTCTACTCTCCCCCGTCGGATTCTTTGTTCTTGGGGAGTAACATGGGCAGTCGCAGAAATTGCAGAGCTGGCTATAAAGTGCAGTAAAAAGGTTGTTACTGGCCCGAAATGATCATAAAAGCTTCGGAGAAGCATATACGCTCGTATTTCACATGTTACATGCATATTTCGTTCATAATTTTCCGTTCTAGTGCTGTCAAAACTTCAAGAATTGAAAAAATTTCGAAATGGCTCCATTGCGGATAAATGAAGACTCGGAGGGGAAAACGTACCCGGTTAAGGATAACTGTTTTAAAATTCAGTTGCAAGATTTGCCCTAAACAAACTAACATACATACATACATAGCAAGTTAAATAAAAGCTTGTAAAAAACCATTCGAGTGTTCCTTCCAACATTTTTACGACTTGATCCGCTGACCAAGAGTCTCACGCAAATTTTGTAAATTTAGAACTTTATATTCAGCAATCATGACAACCCACACAAAACACGAGTTCATTATAATAATCATTTACAATCAACAGTTAAGTATCATAGCAAGGGCGATTTCCGCGAAAACGGTGAATTTCACTAGATATGGGAATATGGCCCTTTTTTGGCGCGCTCTAGCGGCGGAATGGGAAAAATGTAGGAAATTGTGTCTACTTTAATTTTATATGGAATGAGCTTGTCGAAAAAACGCTTCCTTTCTGAGATATAGGCCAAAAACTGAGAAAAGTGCTCAAATTTGGGCAAAAAGTGCCAAAAAAACAAAGTTCCGGGCCAAATTTTTGCCTGCAAACTTCAAATTCATATTCAGTGACCCAAAAAACATAGAGGGTGAGAAAATCAAAACTATAGCAAAACCGCTGCCCAAGGAATCACTACTTCCACATCCAAATTTTGTCCGTGGAAATAATTGCTTATGGAACTTTAATAATATAATATTTAAAATCCTCTACCCCAAAAACCTATAAAACGATACCCCACATCGGTAGTGAGGTGGGGGTGGTGATAGGGGGTGGTAGTGGGGGTGGATGAAGTAAAAAAATATTTTGAAGTTTCTGGTTCTTGTACACACACTAAATCACATTTTTTTTTCATCCCCTTTAATAATGGGGTGGGGGTGGTAATGGGGGTGGCTAATGCCAAAAATTTTTTTGAGACCTTAGCTTCTCTTAATATACTAAATACCAATTTTTTGGACTCTTACCTGCTTAATTTACCGATTTACCCCAAATTTACCCCAATTTACCCCCAACCCTTCGATGGAACAAGATGAAAATATAATCTAGTTCCAGATCACGTTAAAATACATACGTGTACCAAATTTCAAGTCAATATCTTAAACGGTTCCAGAGTAAACGTGCGCACAAAAAAAAGTTACAGACCGACAGACCGACAGACAGAAATTTTTTTTTCGCTCAAACTTAAAATCTTGACGTTTCATGACATTCTAAGCCTATTTGGACAATAAAAATTTTTAAAAATTTTTTTGTCGTTACTATACCTCCACTGGATGTGGAAGTAAAACTTTCCTCTGAACCCCCATTTATTTCCTAATATGCCTAGCTTACGTGTATAATAACGAAAGTATCATTCCTTGAGGCCCCAGCATCTGCTGAGGCTTCTGTAGCTTAAAAGAAAGGAGTTGGAAGGTTATGCCCACGGAGAATTTTGTTTAGGAAGGTCAAAGGAACATCATACTAGAATTTGAGCGGAGTCCTCTGCTTTATTTATCCACGGCAAATGCTTTTAGGTATGTTCTAGAGAAATTTACATGTCAGCGTTGTTAACAGCGCAGTTATTTAAAAAATCTAAGGTTAATAGAGTACCTGAAAGGGGAGTACTAAATGGAGGATTAACACAATGTGGTCAGTGAAATAAAATAACTTACTATGTATTTATCACATATTTTTATTTAGTTCATTTTCTTCAAACCTTCAAAAATACATTTACATTTATTTTTCATCCAAAAAATACGTAATGAATAAAACAGCTAACAGTAAAGTTTAACAATATTATAGTAAAACACATGTAATCGAGATTTTCATCAGTCAAAATTAAAACACATTCAAAATAAACAAACATTTTTTATTACTAGATAGCTTATATAGTTCTTATAATAAGCTAGAGAAAAATATGTGTAACATCTATCCCAATTGAAAAAGAATTTGACTCCAAATTGGTCTTAAAAAAGCGAAAATAAATACTATATTTTTGGAGTAATCATCTTGTATAGTGTCATTAATTACATCAAAATTATTTGAAATTTTTTCTTTTAAACTGTTTCTTTCTTTATGTGCTTTTAACACATGCTAATAATTTTTATTTTTGGTCAAAATATTGATGACAAAAGTAAATTTGTTAACAAAAAAAATTAAACAACTTTAAAAAAATGGTTTCAAAATAAAACATTTTTTTGTTAATATCACTGAAAAGAAGATAAAAGAAGCTACAATTTGAAAACATTGCTCTGCAATTTGATGCACTTAAATAATCGACGATTCAATTTTCGACTTTGTTTTTGTTTTTTAAGCGTTTTTGTCAATATACCAACTTGAAATTTAGTATGACGATTTAGCTCAGAGGCATCGTTTCCTAAAATTTCGTCAAAATAGTTACATCATTGTTTAAGTTATCATCAATTGTTTAAAAATGGCTGCTCTTTATTTTGCTTATTTATTGCAAATTAACAAATTGACATAAAAGGTTCGGATAAATCTACTTTTCTGCGGAATTTTATTATGAACAATATATTTTTTTATTCATTGCGATAAAAGCTATTCGACCAGAGATATTTAAGAAAAACTGCGAAAAAAACACAATTTTCAACATTCTTTTGTTTAAACAAATAACTTGTGGGACAAAGGTTTAATCCAAAACTTTTTGCTACAAGTTCCAGCAACAAAATTGCTATTGTAAAACAATTCCTTACAAATTTTAAGATTACTCCACTATTATTATTATTTAGATTCATGGAATTGAACTATCAAATTAACAAAGGATGAGGGTCCATAACAAGAAAAATTGGTCTGAAAAATGGTGAAAAATGAAATGAGTCTAATTAAAATTCTAGATACAATTTTTTAACTTAGGACATACGTACCCAATGTTTCAATCAATATTTTTTTCATTCCATTAATATTTATGTCTGCTAGATTTCCAAACTTGAATAGTTTAAGGCATTTTACGAAAAATTGCCCATTTTTCGTTATTCTCGTAATGTTTTTACTATGAGCGTAAGATCCTTCCACCTATTAGACAAAGTGTCATTAATTACACCTCAATACAGGGATCACCCAAATATTAGTATGAACATCTTAAATACAATTTTGGATAAGTGGGATAATCCTTTGTTGATATAATCAGACGCTTCTAAGTTTTTCTTGGGTACTGGTGCATGCTACATACCTTCGACCAATAACATTATAAAAATCAAATTGCCGTCTCAGTGCTCCATTTTTACAACAGAAGCAATTGCTATATACGAGGCTCTCGAATTTATATATTCTTCTGATGCAGATACTTCCACAATTTTATCAGATTCTCTATTGGTTCTATCTTCATCAGAAAACAGTTTTTCCTTCAACATTATGTTATGTTCTAAAAATAAAGAAACTACTACACGATGTTTTAGGTATGGGAAAAGAGGTTCATTTTGTATTGTACATGCCTGTTATCCAGTACATCTGCATAAAATAAATGTTCTGCCTTCAGAGAATTGTGATATTTGTAACATTAAAGGGACCTGGACCATATTTTCTTACCGTGTTAAAAGTATAGAGCAGCAAGTGACAGACTGTCCTTTTAATATACCTTCTCTCCTCAGCCATCATAATAAACAAATTTTTGATTGTATCATCGTTTTTTTTTGGAAGAAACGAATATTTTATTATAAAGTGAGTGAACGTTTAAGTAGGTTAGCTTCGTACCATCTGTTGTCTTTCCTCTGTTGCATCCCTTAATTTATAGTGGTCCTCTAATTTTGTTTCAGTTTAAAACAATAAATGTCCTGATAGACCCCAGGAGAAGCGTGTGTCCCTGTTTTTTCTCCTTTGCTGATCTTCAATATTTGTTTTTTCATTGTCGACATAAGTTAATTAGTCCAATCAATGGATACCCAAATGAGGATTGTAGAGAACATTTAGGAGGGGAGAATTTTCCTCTTCCGGGATGTGTTGGGGGTAGTTAGGAGATAAAAATACTAAAAGTTCCCGCCCTTAGCCCCGCCGCTTCAGTAGGGGAGGGGGGTTAGGGGTGGAAAGGTTTCTCTTTTCGATTATTCGCTTATAACTCGGAAACGAGACGTCGAATAGAAAAAGGTAATCTATGCAAAATTAAGCGTAATTCAATTTTTCACAAAACTGTTTATATTCATTTTCTTCATATGTTATACGCGAAGAATCGAAAAAAGGAACCTTTCCACCCCCCTCTCCCCCTGAAGCGGCGGGGCTAGGGGCGGGGACTTTTAGTGTGTTTAGCTCCTAACTATCCCCAACACAAGGTTTCTCTTTTCGATTATTCGCTTATAACTCGGAAACGAGACGTCGAATAGAAAAAGGTAATCTATGCAAAATTAAACGTAATTAAATTTTTCACAAAACTGTTTATATTCATTTTCTTCATATGTTATAAGCGAAGAATCGAAAAAAGGAACCTTTCCACCCCCCTCTCCCCCTGAAGCAGCGGGGACTTTTAGTGTGTTTAGCTCCTAACTATCCCCAACACATTCCTGGGTGGCTATTCTTGAGCGCGAGAGAAATTGTTACTCCCCGGCGAATTAATTTCCTCGCCTTTCACTTGAAATTCCCCTACTCGAAAAACATGTATTCTTAAACAAAAGGAATAGCGAGGGACCGGTGAAAGTTTGAGGGAGAAGTCCAGTGTTATCATATTGTTCTTCACAATATAACCAATCAGAACTCTCCTATATCTGATATTTGTCAACTGTGGTGGCCAAAAACTGTTTGGTGGTGGCGTGACAGTTGACAGGTCAAAAATATATTTATTCTAGTGATTTAAAAGTTAATCTCATACCACAGTATTATAGTCTCATACGAAAAGCATTGTTTATTGTGTACAGAATGGACACCGATTATTTAAAAAAGTCGTGTCATGTCACACGCACCCAAAAAGATTTATTACTTAGTTATCTTCTAAATCATCCAAAACTTGTCTAGCCACTAAATCTTCGATATCCATTATAATCCACTGCATTTAGAATTTTTCTTCAGACCAATTCATACAAAAGCAAATGTTGGTTTTCCAGGTAGGTTCGGGTGTCCTTAATAAGGTCTCAAAAGTCCCCCGAAGTGTAAGGATAAAATTTGCAACGCTGTAAAGGGCTAGAATCGTGCTCGGAAACGAATTTTTCGAGATATCTCGGTTTTCATTGCCTCTACGACAAAAATACATTAGACCAAAAAGAAAGCTATGGAAATTCTCTATAAAAAAGATAGAAGGTCTTTTTTTCGTATATGCAATAGTTTTCTTGAAAATCTTGCATTGAATTTGAACTTATGGGATATTATGGATAATTTAAGTACTCTATTCCACTCCACCCTTGAGGTTGAGTACTAGGCACGTTTTTTTATCTGATTTCCCCGGTAGGCCTAATCCAAGACTGTCCTACTTATTAAAATGTTGTCAAATTAATAATTTCCTACTTGTTCGTTTTCTCCTAAATTCATCGGTTCGTTCGAGAAAATCCGAGTCAATCTGAGAACTTTCAGTCTCTGCTCAGTGACGGCTTCTAATTCTGACGAGTTTTCAATCGGTTCAGCATTCAAGCAAGATTTTCCATGACAGTTGCCGCAAACTGGTGAGCAATTAAGTCCTAACCTCCGACAGCCACACAATGGTCCACAACCTTTCGTACAGTTACAGAAAATCTTCTTCAGAAGGCAATCAGGCGCAGGAAGTTGGGATGTTGTTTTTGGCCACAATATGGTATCTTTCAACATTCATCCCCACTCTTTAGGATTCAATACATTACCCAACCATTTCTGTACTTGAAAATAAACACGAAATAGATGCTGTTGAGCTGCGTCATGAGTGGGTGGTAATGAATTCAATTTTACTGGTTTGCTTTTGCTCACAGCTTTAATAAAGCAAGAATACCGATAGTTATCGATGGAAATTTCTTTAACTGGAGCGTTATAGATTACGAGGAAAAATGTTATCCCAACTATGTCAGGATAAGTACCAGTCTTGCTAAAAACTTCAGCTAGAAGTTTCAAGTCCTGCCGTTTTTTCATCACTTTCAAAGCTGCAATCTTGTCTTTATTAAACAGAACAGATGTAGTGTCACACCCAGAGAATGCGTGCAAAAACAATATGTGATCTCGAATATCTTTATGGTGATCAAAGCTTCGTGAAGAATAAATTTTTCGTTGCACCTTCCCTCTGCCTGGTTTGAGGAGAAAAATTTCTTTACTAACTTTTCTGTTAACATCGAAATCAATCTGGTTTTATTTTTATTATTGGAGAGGAGCTTCTCTTGGCTTACAGTTGCAACCATCTGCTCATCAAAGTAAATGTCAACAGATGAAGCTTTTGAAGGCCGCCGAAGCTGCTCCATAGCCTTCACACTGTTGCTAATCTTTTCATAACCATCAAAAACAATAATAGAGTTCGAGCCAAAATGATTTTGCACATAATTAACATATGCTTGGCAAATAGCACCGTAGGTTTCATGTTGATGCCATATAACTCGGTGCAAGAGAAATCCCCCATCAACGTGGCATTTTGGAGATCTGGTTCAGATTCAGATGGCTGGAAATTGTCATAGAAAGCTCACCTGTTCGTCTTGCGCATACCAACTTCGTCAAAGAGTGACACCGGGTACGGAGCTAATTCATATTCCAAGTAGGTGCGAAGCTCTTCATTTGTTCTCTTCATGACAGTAATCATTTGAAACAACAATAATGGATTGATTAATGGGCATTGTGGTATCATGGACTTTAACATTGCTATTGACAGTTAATAGTGGAAGCACTCTATCTGCACGTGAGAATTTAATATCACAGAAATTGTTGCCCTGTAATTCCCTTAATACCTAATAATTCCTTCCTAATTTCTTCTTAATTCCTCCGATGTGTACACAATTTCCCCTCAGCGGTTGCCCCCTCGGAAATATTTATCTGAACGTTTAACCGAGAAAAAGTCGTTGGTGAACTTCTGGAAAGCTGCGCTATCCATTGAATTTTTAAAATTTTCCGTCTCTTGTACGTATACATGTGCAGATTTTGCGTAAAAAAAATGTCCAGCCGTGTGAAAATATGGAAGCATTTGAAAACTATTGCGTATACGAAAAAAAGACCCTCTATCTTTTTTATAGATAATTTCCATAGCTTTCTTTTTGGCCTGATGTATTTTTGTCGTAGAGGCAATGAAAACCGAGATATCTCGAAAAATTCGTTTCCGAGCACGATTTTAGCCCTTTACAGCGTTGCCAAATTTTATCCTGACACTCCCACTTCGGGGACTTTTGAGACCTTATTAAGGACACCAGAACCTACATGGAAAACCAACATTTGCTTTTGTATGAATTGGTCTGAAGATGCGGCTCATTTTTCACTAAATGCAGTGGATTATTATTTAAATAACACCGAATTAATATGATACGTCTCCACACTCACGATCATAACCTACAAAGTAGTTAAAAAATGTTTCTGCTTTCCCTCGATTTTCTCTCATTAAAAGTAAGGGAATTAGTAGGGAGTGTTTTCGTCTACTTAGCTGGGGAAAATAAATTCAGGAATACAAACTTTACATGAGAGAGTAGAAAAAGATTATTTTCTCTTACTCATTCTACTCCCCCAAGCTCAAGAATAGCCACCCGAAGAGAAAAATTCTCCCTTCCTCAATGTTCTCTACAACTCTTTCATTGACTGGACTAAATTGGATTAAATGGTTTTTAGCGGTTGGCTGTATGGCTAGTAGTCAGATGCCGAAAAGAAAAAAAAATTATATAGATACTTTTATATCAGTAACAAAGAGTATCACGATTGACTGGTTTTTCTTATGTTATGGACCCTCATCCTTTTTATCGTACCCTATATAATATGTGCACCAACTACAAGTCTGTAGTGAAGTCTTTTCCGAAGTAGAAAATTGAGAAGCATTGATGTTCATTTACCATAATTTACCATTATTTAATAATTATTATTGGTACTGTTATTACGACTTATGTCTCAGGAGTACTTAATTATAATTCTCAAAGACGATAGATAATGATAGACTTATGGCAGATGATGTTAATGAATGGCTTCTTGGCAATACAAAACGGTGTAATCATAAGAAAGAACGAAGACCCAATTCAAGGTATTTTCAGTAATTATATTGATCGGAAGTGCATGTGAAGCAGGAAAATTTAAAAACAAAATTTGAAAACACTGCATTATAAAGTAACTTGTCTTCTACGATCCCAATTAACGGATCCTAAAAAAAAATCGAGAAAATTTCAATTTTCCCTTGTTCTTCAGTATTACCGAATTTTAACGCCACAATACTATAATTTTATATTTAGATAAACACAGGCATTCAGGGCCTAAAACGTTCATAATTTAAGAGAATAACTTAAATGTATGAGAATTAGGTATGGATCAAATAAATGCAACTTGCTTATTTTCTCTGCCTTGGTTGCTTTTCCTTCATTCTCTTATCTAGAGGATATTCAACAAATTGTACACGTCTGATGAATTCATATAAATTAAATCTGTGAATGTGTGAGATCATTTATTTAATGGTTTTTAATATTTAGATGTTCATAATACATCGGAAAAGATTAGCTGGTGGCACAGTCTTCTTCTTGAGCGTCTAGTAATAAATTGAAGATATCTCTCTTCACTCTTCTAAGTATCGATTGATTTTTTAATTTCCTCATTTCCATGTCAATTGACCTAAACAAAATAAACATTTTCTAATCAAAACAGTCGTATTCATTAAATTCTTTATCAAATATGCAGGATGTTAAGGGTATGGTGGTAATAATTTTAATAGGTGATATATTGGACCAAAAAAAGTTTTATATAATAGATATCACAATGTCAGCGGTTTTGCCAGAAAGAAAAATATTAAAACATTTTTGATTAATAATAGACAATGTGTTAAAAAATTTTAAGGCAAGGTACAATTCGAAGAGTCAAATAAAAAAGTACTGTATGAATTTTTTTCTTCCGAAGACAATTTTGAGCGAGAAAAATGTGTGCTTTAATTCATAAAAATGGACATCTGACAACATCGCATCAATATGGCTATCTATCGACAGGTTAAGGTAATAAGTTCACTTGTTCTGGTAAGGGCGCATAAACAGAACCTTGTCAGTTTCGGAAGCAAACGAAGTTAAAAGAAATAGCAAGTCTTTATCTTGACCAATAACTGCGACTGTAGCTCCACCAAGAGCCTTCTCCAATGCTGCTGAAACAACTATAGAATCCGCCCCTCTGATAAAAGTAAATCGATAACATAGAATAGTTGTTTTGGTCCCAAAATTACTTTTCTCAGAGATCAAGTAAAGATAGTGCAGAGGTGGGTAGTACTCGTATGATTCGTATCATTGGTACGAATCCTTGCAGAGGTACGAATGGTACGAAAAAAGATTCGTACTTTTCGTATCGCCGATACGATTGATACGAATACGGAATTTCGGTACTGGTATTGCGATGCGAAACTCTTAGGGGCAGTTGTATAAGGTTAAACTTCAAACGGTGGATGGGAGGGACCGTTTAAATTGGAGATTTATTCAGATTTTAAAAAATTCATAACCTCATAATTGAAAAAATTCCCTGTTTTTATATGTAACATAATTGATATATTCGAAATATTTGATTATTACTATATGATTATTATCAATGTACTGCAAGATAGCATTCGTTTTATACAACGTACTGATTACAAAATCTGTGATATATTATACCCTTTTTTGCTCTGTTTGTTATTGTTTTTGTTTAGTTGATTTGCTACAAATATACAAACAGGTATATAATCCGGTTAAATAAACGCTATTTATCTGTCTATTTACTGTATAATGACGACGAAGAAATTATTAATGTAATAGAAGGTGCTCGAAGTCCTAAGTTTAAACTGTATGGTTAATATAATATTATAATACTCTGGCACTAACCAACACCACATATAATATTCTATAATCTATGCTGAACACTATGGAGTGGGAGTGTGGGTACGAATAGTACGAATCAGTACATGATATTGTTTACTATCATGGAATCAGTGATACGAAGTGGTACGAATCGTACGAATCTCTCGATACGAATCTTTTCTTGATAGGGATTCATTTGGTACGAATCCTTAAAGAGTCGAATCGCCCAACTCTAAGATAGTGCCGAGGAGAAGTAGGAAACGAATAGAAGGAAATGGAATATAAGTTTCACTGTAACAAATGTACTAAGATATCGAAGATAGAATAAAACACTCTTGCATCAATATCGGGTGGATGTATCGAGATAAGTTTTGCATAAAAATCTTTTGAAATGTTCGAAAACCAACTATTTTTATTTACCGAAAATGAAATGGAATAAATATTAAGTAGATAGTTTATAATAGTATATTGTTTTATTAGGAATAAAAGCGATAGTTTTGCGACGAGTCTGTAGGTTTGCCGGACGAACGAAGTTGGTCCCAGCAATTACAGACGAGTCACAACAAGTGGATTTTACTCCTAATAAAACATGCTATTTTTTCTTCAATCGCCGATTAGCTATTAAAAAAATAAAGATAAAAAATCTCGAATTTCACCACCAAAAACGCATTGTGTTAATATCGAATAGCCAGCGTATTAAATAAAATACACGTTGCTATGGACATTACTTTTTCTGTCGCACACAGCGTCAGAAAAAGTACTTTTACTCCCGTTGGTAATAGCAACGCACAGCCGTCTAAAAAGTCAAACTTTAATATCAAGAAATGTCATGTTTGAAGAAAAATACATTAGTAATAATGTTATATTTACATAGGTAATAGCGTATTTGAAATAAGTTCCAGACTGTTTTCGGCTAAATAAGTATTTTTTTTAAGTTAGTACGAGCACTCGCGAACAGGATGTAACGAAATGCCCGCACATAACACTGAAAGTTACACCAAATTGGCGTATTTGATCACAATGTAAAGGAAAGTTAATGGAATGTAGTCCGGAGCTATTCTTAATTATCTTGGTGCTAAGGCTTTCGCGCTTTCGCTTCGATTAACCAGCATCCTAGATGAAGAGACATGGTCAACAATTGACCGACTTTCCACCAACAAGGCAAGGGCAGCGGCAGATAAATCAAGAGAAACGCAGGAGAAAAAGTTTGAGAAACTCCATAGCACACAGCATCCACATCAACCGAAACTAGAAAGCAACAGAGTTGTCATAAACATGTCGTCATTACCGTTAGATGCCGACACAACATCAGTTCTCTGCAAAGGTTTCAATTATGCCGTTACTCCAAGATCAATACCGAGGGAAGACATAGTAAGTTCTTTGGAATCAACTCTTTACCAGCTATCCAGGGAAGACGCAGAAGAAATCAGAGCAGCATCAGCAGCCATTCTAAAACAAGCCAAACCACCGAAACCAAACATAAAGAGAGGAGAAAGACAGGCCCTAAAAACACTCACGGACAACGCCAACGTAACCGTTCTGCCAGCGGACAAAAGAAATGCCACTGTACTAATGGACAGAGCAGATTACCAGCAGAAAGTACTAAACCTGTTAGAAGACCAAGTTTACGTCACTTCGCTTCAGAAGAAGACCACGACAAGATGGTTGAAACGTCAAGCACTCAACCAAGTCTACGCGGAAGAAGACCCGGAAACCAGCAGTCAGATATTCTTAATTACCAGTGCACACAAAATAAGAAGGGAAATATACTTACAAAAAAATTGGAACTTGATGTATGCATTTATAACAGTAACAACAAATTTATAGCTTGATATTAGTGGTAACTCTGACATAATGCTAGTATTTACCAATCATAGGCAAACTAACTGAAATGCACTTCAAGTCAGGGGCGCAGTAGGGGGGAGCCATGCCCCCCAAGCCGTCCTCCATGAACCAAAAATAAAGACGCATAATCTCTATCAGTACAAAGCAGTATTTAAACTGCCCCTTGAAATAAATATTTTGTAATTAATGCCAATATTATCTAGTAGAGGAATTTATACACATCCGTTTACAACAATTTTCTGAAAAGTTTTCCTCATCCTTTGAAGAGGCCGGTTCTATTGCCCCCCCGATGAATTTTCTGGCTGCGACGCTGCTTCAAGTAGCTACATTACACTAAAAAATTAAACCAATAATTCAGTACTGTTTTACTTGACACACTTAAAGCAGCTAGTATTATATTTATTAACTGAACAAATTTTAGTATTAACTTGACGACTTTGCGAGCCCGAAGACTGCTGGGTAAAAAGTGCCTATATCACACTCCTTTACGATTTTATATGCGCGCCTAGCGCTTTATTTTCGGGGCTCCGTAACCAAAGCAACTAGACATTATGTCATATTCTTACTTGCCAATTGGGGAAATAGTTTCCACGCGGCTGTTTTACCCGCGCATTTTATGGAATTTATGGAAGGCTAACTCGTTATCTACCGCGAAACTCTAATGTCGGCTCGTTAACAACAAGAAGTACAGGACCGGCATTAAATCTTTTTAATAAAAATAACAAATTAGGTAATGTTTGTAATGAAGATATAAAATAATGTAATTTAACGGATTTTAATGGAAATTTACGAATACGACAAAAATTGACCGTTACAACCCCCGGTGTCCAAACGGTATCGAAAGATTTCTCAATATCTAAGACCACCATTGTAGTACTCTTTCCGAGGTTATTTTGTACTTGTAGATCGTTAACAATTCTTCCGACTTGCTGCGCTGTACTTCTCCCCTTCGTGAAACCAAACTGACCCTCGTCTTTATTGTGAAGCCCATTCTGAGCAGAGTTTGTTTTGTTCAGGATGACCTTTTCCACCGGTTTAGAAATCGCAGACAGCAGCGATATGGGTCGGTAGCTGCCGACGATTTTAGCATTCTTGTTCGCCTTCAGACTATTCCACTGGATGGACCAGTAGTCGTAGATTAGCATTAACGATGTACATGAACTGCGCTACACCTTTACTCGAAAGATATTCGAGAAGCTTTTATTCAATACAGTCCTTCCCTGGGGCTTTGTTGTTAGTAGTGACGTCATCAGCTTTGCTAGTTCAGACGGTTGAGAAATTCTCGTTGGGTAATTTGGCAATGTTGTTGTCAATGCGGTCATGTTCTGCGCTATTTGGAACATTTTCGTTGTACGTTCTCGAAATGAAGTGTTTGTTTGTTGCTTGTCTCTTTCACGGTAAAGGCTTTCTGTGTATTTTTTAGCGCCTTGGTTAGTTTCCAAAGCGAGTTGTTCTGAACCATCCGGACTAATCAGACGCCCCAGATATTTTTATTTAATTGCTCGGTAATGGTAAGAGTTTAGAAAAATAATAACATTATCTTATCCCCCTTAGTCCAATATAAGACCATAATTCTAGTACCCTGCATAAATGAAGACCTGTTTAAAACTAATGTACAATGTACTTACTTTCCGAACGCTGATATGTCGTCTTCTTGATGTTGTATATTAAAGCTGCCCTTGGGTGACTGGGGCAGAGCTTTAACAAATTGATACATTGAAGGTTTCTTGGCCAATATTTTTTTTGGATATCTCACAACTGAAGGCAACGGGGTGCTAATTACCGAGCCACGATCAGAACCACTTGGTGAAAACAATTCGGTGTTTAACTCATCTAATTCTTCTGACAAATCTATGTTCGGTTTAATATCTGCTTCTTCACTTGGATCATATTCCATTATTTGAACGCTGACCTAAAAGAAATCAAACGATTATAGCACATCGTACCGACTGCTTAATACGCTAAACAACTTACGTCTAAGTTTGAATTTGCCGACCTCGCAGACTCGCTGTCCCTCAAAAAATCCATTTGCGAAAAAAACCACAGTCTCGGTTCATATGATTCACTTAGTTTTACTTTTGCCAGTTCCTTGAAATACTGTGTCCGTAAACCATGGATTTTGCTTCTAATGTCGTCCACGGATAAACACTGTTTGTTCGCAAAGTTATTTTGGGAAACAATTTTCTGGCGAATAACCTCCAGTTCCGCTAATCTTCTACTTTTGTTTTTATATTCGGGGTCGTCGGTCTTATAGAGCACAGGAATTTGCTTGTACAGATCAATTAATAGACTGGTGATCTCCCTCTTCCAAAGAAATTTTCGCTTTGACATTTTTGACCTACAATTTCCATTTATTAGGGTCACTTTATTTCCAAACCATTCACTTACCTGCACACACAAAAAAGCATATAGTAGTATGTTTATAGCGAAAACAACGCAGGGATCACAAAACAAACAAAAAATCTACACAAACAGGCCGATAGTTGTCACTAGAATATTAAAAAGACACACAGTGCGCTATGTAGTGGAGGAGAAAGGTTAAAAATTATACCTCCGTTTTTATATGCAATATAACTATAGTTTTATTTCATAAATAAAATTAGACTACTATAAGGTACATTAATATTGGAAATTAAATTTAGTTTTATACAGTGTACGTCAATTATGACAAAGCTTAGATCACATACATCTCTGTGAGAACTAAGTTAATTTATTGTGCAGTTTATCTTAGAATCTTCCCCTCTGCTTACTAAATCTTGCCAGCAAAAAGTGATAAAAAACATGAACGCATCTGTCCTTTTCTCTATAAATGTCCAGAGCTCCCATCAAACCTCCATTTACAAATTAATTCTGCATTTTTATTATCTACAATATCTACAATAAATTAAAAATGCATTCTGTGATTCTGTTAACATTTTCGGTAAATTTATCTAAACTGATTAGATTAGATTTAATTGTGACTGAGTCGTTCAGGCATAAAGCGCATTTCTTCACATCGACCTACAAAGATCTTTTGTGGATACCCTTTAGCGTCAAGTAACGGTCCCTGACCAAGAAGCTAACGCACAACGAATCATCACCTCATGTGTTCCTGGGGCCATCTTTCCCACTTCGGTAAGTGTCAAAACCATCTTGTAACCTTTGGCGGACCAGGACCTTGCATAAGCAAGATATATGTTGCGGAGTCTCAGATGTTTCAATTACAAAAGGGACAGATTTCATCCACAGCCTTGCCCATTTTCTGCAGATGCCTTGAAAAGCCTGTTATCAGTCTTAATTCTGGTTTGATGATATCGAGTAGATCTTTTGTTCTTTGTGAATAGCTGATGGAGTTTCGCTTATCTTTGACTTATTGGACACCAATAGGAGGATTTTTTCATCCTTCCATTTTCTTACCTCCTCCGTTGTGTGATATTTTACTATCCCGTTTAATGAGGATTTAGCGTCTTGTCTTTCAAGGACATCTGCAATCTCATTCAATTTAATTGCTTCATGCCTTGGCATCCTCTTCAAGTCAACCTTGTTGTTTATAACAGATCTCAAAATGTTATACTTCCCTTCAAAATAATCCAAATCTAAGTTTAGAGCAAGTGTTTGATAAGGAATCAAACCTGCATCCTGTTCACTTTAATCTGATAATTAGTTGAGATGGCTGAGGCAAAACTCAACTCCTTATAATCACTACTTCTTGGCCTCGGCGTTTCTTCATTTCTAAAGAAGCCTCTTCAATTGGCATTTGAGTTTGCCTCGGCTAGAACCAAATTGGTCGTCTACGGTGTATGATCCGAGAATGTTTCCGATAACTGAGTAAACGAATTTCTTTATCCAGCTACGTTCTGTAGTGTTTCATAAATAAATTCCTGTTTCTTGCGCACTTCCATTTTTATTTAATGTGAGACAAAGTACTCAGTTTCCTCAGATTCACATCAGCTAGCTACCTCAGAACATTATTTTCTTTCCAACAAATGTTTAATGTTTACTGGTCTCCAAAATATTGGAATCTCTTTTGTTAAAATCAATTGAAATCCAATAATCAGGCTTTATCTGAAAACAATAGCAAAAACAGTAGCAGCTAATATATGCAAGATAGCAAACTACATTATCTGAGAAAAACAAAAATTTAAAAATGTGTTTTTTTAAAAGCTTCCTCAAAGTTAACGGAACAATCTATTTAATTAAATAATTTGTATTTACCTATATAAATCTCTTGTTAGATAAAAACACATGGATAAATATGAAATTTATATAACGTGAGAAAGTACATACCTTTGCCAAAATAAACAAAAATAAAAAACACATAAGTCAATATAGAACCAAATTGACTATTGGAATGATCAACCCCCAACTCAGCGGATTTATTTCAATTTTGTCTATACGACAGCGCACTTTGCGTCAACGTTGCATAGGTAGTACAGATTTTTTAGTATAAATAATAAAGATATTTTTTTAAGTTTCTCTACTCAACCTGCATATTTGTTTGTGTTTTCTTTCTATCTTCACGTAGCCTGAACGGCTAAACCAATTCGAAAGAAACTTTCGGCAAAAGAAATTCTCAACTTAGATTTCAGACATTTTATTTTGACAAAGAGATAAAGAAACTTATTCATTTGCTTGGACTCGACTCGACTCGACCTTTGAGCTAGAAACCTTGTGCAAATTGCAGATTTAGCACACTTACAGACATTCATTTAAAAAAAAGTAAGGATGAAATTTCGCCCATCTTTCTCATCTTTGACGGTCCCTATCTGGAAACCCAAAAGAACGAACGGAGTTTGCGTCAATCTATTTCTTTTTCAGTTTTCTATCAACATGAATTTTTTCGAAATTTTTTGGTACTTTTTCTGCTTTTTTTTCAAATTTCTTTCCACCTAAAGTTATAGTTTTAGCTATCTCTAATCATTGATTTATGCACACACTTTTTGCTTGTTTTCTAATCATCATCTGTTCAGAACCTATTGATATTCTTTTCTATTGATATATTTGGCGCTACGGACCGAGTATATGCGTATATAGTCCAGGAGGCAGTGACGATTTTCGGTACTTATTTTCCCAGTCAGCAAACATGGATAGAATTGTTCGGTTAGTAATTCTAAGCAAAATTCATATATATTTAGGGGGAGGTTTTCCGATGGGTTGAGGCGGAAAATGCGTCAGAACATACGAATACACTGCCCTTTTTTCCCAGTGATAAAAATAGTTCTAGTAGAAAGAGGTATACTGAAGTTAAGTAAAAAAATCGGCAGCTACTGGAAGCGGCTGGAACCTCCCCACCTGGTCAATCTTTGAAGCCGAAAAGAGCACTAAACAATATGAACGATCTCATTTAATTATATTTATTAAGTTGAAATATTTTTTTCGTATTAAATCAGAAAAAAAGTTTTGCGTTTGGTTTTTGAAAAATGTTTAGGTTGGTACCAATGTCTTAAATTGTTTTTAAGTTATGTAGTACTCTTTTTAGGTTATGTTGCCGGAAGAATTTCCGGCGGGATGCTGGAAGTAGCGGAAATAGTTTTTAAAATATAATATCACTGTCACTTTTACAGTTTTGGAAAAAACTCACCGAAAGCGTTCCGGTGGGGTTGCTTATATTTGTAGGGCTTGTAAGTGGTTCAGGATGGCCTCTCACACCATCCGTGGGCTTTATAAACATCGAAAAAACTTGTAATCTCTCGATGCACTTGACACGTCAAAAATACTCAGCATATAGTCTGCACGCTTTAACACACTAGTAGAGAACTTATACCACAAATGGACCCGTAGTATTTTTTGGGAATTTTCCTTTGAGTCCATTTAATAAAATTTGACATTTTTCCGAAAATTTGACATTTTTCTGAAGTGACATTACTCCAAAAATTTGACAATTTTCAAACATTTGACATTTTTCTGAAAGGTGACATTTCTTCGAAAATTTGACGTTTTTCGAAAATTTGACGTTTTTTCGAAAATTTGACATTTTTCTGAAGTGACATTTTTCCGAAAATTTTACATTTTCCTGAATTTTTGACATTTTTCTGAAAACTGACATTTCTCTGAAAATTTGACATTTTTTCGAAAATTTGACATTTTTCTGAAGTGACATTACTCCGAAAATTTGACAATTTTCAAACATTTGGCATTTTTCTGAAAGGTGACGTTTCTTCGAAAATTTGACATTTTTCGAAAATTTGACATTTTTCTGAAAATTTGACATATTTCTGAAAAGTGACATTTCACTAAAAATTTAACATTTTTTCGAAAATTTGACATTTTTCTGAAAAGTGACATTTCTCCGAAAATTTGATATTTCTTGGAAATTAAAAAAATAATTTCGTGACTCGTCTTGTAGAAATTTTTTTGATATCATCATCAGTTCGCCTGTTTAAGAATTTTATGTTTTTACGACGTCATCAGAACGAAGGTGTATTTTTAATTCACTCGTATTCCATCCACCTACAATATTTCCACCTACGTTTCAAACTTTAATTGGATTTTTCCAATAGTTAAGTCGATATCTGCACCAGTTTCTAAGTATTTTTCTTATTTGTGACGTCATGTGGACGTAGGTGTATTATTAATTCACTTGTATTCCGTCCGTCCACAATATTTCCACCCACATTTCAAATTTTAATTGGATGTTTCCAATCGTTAAGTCAATATCTGTACCAGTTCGCCTGTTGTAAGAATTTATCTTATTTGTGACGTCATGTAGATGTAGGTGTATTATTAATTCACTTTTATTCCGTCCATTTACAATATTTCCACCTATGTTTCAAATTTCAATTCAATAATTCCAACCGTTAAGTCGATATCTGTACCAGTTCGTCTGTTGTAATAATTTTTCATTTTTGTGACGTCATGTGACGTAGGTGTATTATTAATTCACTCATAATCCGTCCGTCTACAATATTTATACCTACGTTTCAAATTTCATTTCGATATCTTCAACCGTTCCCGAGTTATCAGCCGACATCACCGAACACCTCTGTCATTATTAGAATATCACCCTGTACATTGCACTGCTTTGAGGACAAAAGATGTGAAATTTTTGTTTTTTAATTTTTTTCACGGAAACCAAATCGAAAAAGTGCAAGTGTGATATATCGTTGAAATCGGAATTTTCACTGCTTTTCAATGGTTCAATTACAAATTGTAAGTAATCATAAAATAAACAACTTGTTGTGCCAAAACGGCACTAAACGTAATCCGATCTCAACCAAAACCTTTTCAGATCTTCTGGAGCCCTACAGAAACCCTCATGCAAAGTTTCATCCAAATCCGTTTAGTAGCTTCGCCGCTATCGTGCTAACACACACACGCACACGCACACGCACACGCACACGCACACGCACACGCACACCCACACACACACACACACCCACGCACGCACGCACGCACGCACGCACGCACGCACGCACGCACGCACGCACGCACGCACGCACGCACGCACGCACGCACGCACGCACGCACGCACGCACGCACGCACGCACGCACGCACGCACGCACGCACGCACGCACGCACGCACGCACGCACGCACGCACGCACGCACGCACGCACGCACGCACGCACGCACGCACGCACGCACGCACGCACGCACGCACGCACGCACGCACGCACGCACGCACGCACGCACGCACGCACGCACGCACGCACGCACGCACGCACGCACGCACGCACGCACGCACGCACGCACGCACGCACGCACGCACGCACGCACGCACGCACGCACGCACGCACGCACGCACGCACGCACGCACGCACGCACGCACGCACGCACGCACGCACGCACGCACGCACGCACGCACGCACGCACGCACGCACGCACGCACGCACGCACGCACGCACGCACGCACGCACGCACGCACGCACGCACGCACGCACGCACGCACGCACGCACGCACGCACGCACGCACGCACGCACGCACGCACGCACGCACGCACGCACGCACGCACGCACGCACGCACGCACGCACGCACGCACGCACGCACGCACGCACGCACGCACGCACGCACGCACGCACGCACGCACGCACGCACGCACGCACGCACGCACGCACGCACGCACGCACGCACGCACGCACGCACGCACGCACGCACGCACGCACGCACGCACGCACGCACGCACGCACGCACGCACGCACGCACGCACGCACGCACGCACGCACGCACGCACGCACGCACGCACGCACGCACGCACGCACGCACGCACGCACGCACGCACGCACGCACGCACGCACGCACGCACGCACGCACGCACGCACCCACACACACACACACACACACACACACACACACACACACACACACACACACACACACACACACACACACACACACACACACACACACACACACACACACACACACACACACACACACACACACACACACACACACACACACACACACACACACACACACACACACACACACACACACACACACACACACACACACACACACACACACACACACACACACACACACACACACACACACACACACACACACACACACACACACACACACACACACACACACACACACACACACACACACACACACACACACACACACACACACACACACACACACACACACACACACACACACACACACACACACACACACACACACACACAGACATTTTTCAAAAACAACTTTTTTGGGTTCCTGGGACCTCAAAACGTAAAGATTTGATGTTATCTCAATTTTCGATTTTGGACTAATTGTAGTAACCTCCCACAATTTTATTGTGGGGAGGTTAAAAAATAGTCTGGCTAATCTGTGAGTATGGATAATATGTCTGGCAGGTGAAAAACTGAAAAGTTTTCATCAAAAAAATTTCCCTCATTTTCGCAGTCATGAAAATTTATCAGATGATGGCCTATATTATAATAACAGCTTAAAATACAATCTGGCTAATGCGTCTAATGATCGTCAGGCGCGCTGAATTCGGCACGTTCAATTATACAGGTGATTAGTGTCATACGTACATGTTCTTTTTTATGACAGCATTAAATAATTGAATACAAAAAAGCAAATACACTGTATAGAGTGTAGAATGATGATGGGGCAGGTTGAAAAAATTTATTGATGAAATCGAATTTTAATGAAAGCCACAAAAAAGTCTTTATCTTATTTTTATAGCAGGTTGAAATTACTCGCTGAATGTCAATGCGCCCTTGCAGCAACACAAGCAGGCAGCGGGCAGCATCGTCGGCCCAATAGCAGTGATAGCACAAGCAGCGCATGCATATTCTTTCAGCTACAGCTAGCAGCAGGTCCACAGTACAGCACTTAGGAAGTGAATTGTAATTCATGTAAAAGTAAAAACTATTATTTTAACAATATATTACACATGATTATGTTCGTTCTGCTAGCGGAATATAAAAAATAAACTGTAATAAACGTTATAGAGATAATTTATATTTCTTTTAAAACTAATCATATTTAACCACTCATACAGATATTGCGTTTTTTTATATAAAGTTTCATTTGTTATCTGTTAATACTGTTAATATGCGCCATTTAGCCACCCATACAGATATTGCATTTTTTTTTTATATAAAGTTTCATTTGTTATCTGCTAATAGTGCTAATACTGTTAATGTGCGCCATTTAGCCAAAACAACAACTAATGCTAAAAAATAGCTGCTATTAAAATAGCAGCTATTTTTAACTGCTAATTGAAAGTGGCAGTAGCAGAAGTAGCTGCTAAACAAAAATAGCTGGTTCGACCCATCACTATAGTGTATATTGTCATATGGTAGTAAGAACGAACTCAAAATCCGAGTAACTGACAGAGATAGGTATACAAGGGACAGGGGTCTAGGCAGCTGCGCTCAGGTAACTCGCATTCCAGCGTCGTTACCTAAATACGCACGTGCTGCTATTCCACTCCTCGTTTAACTACCTGGCTTGTGAGTCTGGCAAGGCCTTCGTGATTGTAAATGTCAGCCAGACGTGTATTTTCTATGAAATTATAGTATAATCTATCATGTGGCAAATTTTCAAATCCGGGAAAATAAGAGCAAAAATTTTCTATTTTTCCCATTTTGAAGATGCCGCCAGACTCATTTGCCAATTTCTTAAATGAGCCAGACTTATTTTTAATTACAGTTTAGAATTGTATCAATTTATGTGCTAAATTTCAAGCCTGGCAAAATAAGGGTTACGGATCCGCAAAATTCGTCAAATTTTGAAATCCGCAAATTTTCAGCCAGACTCACTTTCCGCTATCTGAGATAAGCCAGACTGCTATTTTCATAAACTTTATGTTCCACTTTAGTAAATGTAAAATATTTATGACTGGGAAAATAAGTGGACTTGCATTGTTTTTATTTTTTGAATCCATCCAAAAATTTTAGCCAGACTCAAAAATTCTTGTTTTTTGTCACTAAGAGAACAGATTAATTCATATACACCGACTGGGAAAATAAGTACGAAAAAATTTCACTGCCTCCTGGACTAATAGGAGAAAGTTTAGTTTTTATGTGTTTTTATTTGTCTTTTACTTTATATATAATCTGTGTAACGAATAGATTTAGATACTAGCCGGGAAAGGGGGATAGTATGAATGCACGTGATCAGTACGTGCAATAGATCATATAGGTGTTTAAAATGGAGGGGGTGTAATTCAAAATAATTTTTACTCAAGCTCAATGACATGTGCCGCTTGACACAGTTCAACTTATCGCTATCCTCCTTTACCGGCTAAGGTATAGTATTTTTTATTATTGTTATTATTATTATTATTTGTAATCAGCAATTAAAATCTTTTGGACACATTCTACTGTGTTCCATATTCAGAACAACGATTTAAAATATCGATTGAATTTGTATACATTTTAATAGGTATTAATATAAGTTATTAAAGTCCGCCCCTGATATATCCATATCTATGAAAAATCCTGACTATAAACCTGCAATATATGAGTTTGTAGATACAAAATCACTAGAAAAATATTATAATATATACATTTTCTATATGGACAATTTTTTTCTGTTAAGACTTCATTAAACCAGTACAAATTTGAGTTCTTTCACGTTTAATTCTAACATTCGTTTTGATATTTTGTCCAATGGCTTTCTGTAAGTGTAAGAGTAAATAATTACTTTCGCAGCACTTTAATTAATCTGATGACTTTCGGTGCAATTTTCTAAAGAGCAAATTCCAGGCTTTAAAACTTCGAAGTGGTTCTGCAACCTTTTTGTCTCTTTAGCGATGTGCCAACAAAGTTGAAATTACTAAATATGTGCTGGCAGAAAAGCATGTGTGAATAACGAAAGTTTTATTAGTAGCGATGTGAAATTTTCTTTCGTTCAATTTTATTGTGGAGCTTTCTAAATTATAAGTTTTAAGCGGTTTTTCATAAAGTTTCTCGCAGGGCTGGACTTTTATTGAATGATGTAGTTATTTATTTACAGGATCAACAGGACAAAAATTTTAATTACTTAATACCTACTTAAATAAAAGATTCTACAATAACAAAAGTTATATATATTAAATTAGTTATAGGCTTAATTTTACACACAAAAATATGAGTATTGGATATACTCCAGAGCACCAACACTACCAAAGGGCTGTACATGTATAGAGAGGATTTAGATAAAAATTGTTAATTTGAAAATTACATTTCATGAATTATAGAATCGGAGCAAAGGACCCAGCTCAGATCTTATGCGAAGTGGCCCCCGGTGAAATTGGCTGAATTTTTAGTCTGTTGTAGATTTCGACTTTCTGATCAAAAGCTCTCATACAGCTATAAATTCTTCTAAAATTCTGTATCTTGTCGAACTTTTAATCTATTTATGGGATATTAGAAGTCAAAGGAGCAATTTCCGAAAGTTTTTCGATTAAAGTTTTTTGATCAGGAAGACGCATACTTTATGTAAAAAATGTTTTAGCCAATTTGACCGAATATTTTTTTCACTTGTTATTTTTATCTAGATTTCCCGGCGCCTTCACCATCATTTTTAAAACTTTAATTTTTTTTCTACGCTATTTTTATTAAAACAACAAATGTTATTAGTGCAAGATATTATAAAGGGCTATTAGAACGTACCACAATATAAAATGTATGAAAAAAATCATAAATTCGATTTTTTTTTATTGTACAAGGGGTCATTCTTGTACATTTCTTGAGCTGTATCTCGGAAACTAGTCACAGGATCGAGTTGGGCCCATGAGAGCTTTTGATCAGAAAGTCGAAATCTACAACATTTATTTATTTATTTATTTATTTAATTATACACCATTTACAAGATGGGAAACAACACATATTTAATATAAACTACATACCATAGATGAGTAACTAAAACTACAAATGTAATACAAAGAAAACAATAAGAATAAAATTAAAATTAAACTTAATAAAACAAAAAAATAAGGCTAACATATAATTATGCATACGGCACATAAAAGAATATAATAAAGATGGTAACTAACTGTAGATAACGTCTCCTATTAAGTAAAAATATCAATATCATTCGGGTTGTTATTATAAGTAGAACATATATTATATATCGGTGAGTATTGCAAGACGATTGCAAGACGTTAGTCCGGGTTCTAGGCAGATAAAAAGTTTGGTGGTATCGCGAATTCACTCTTGGAGTGTGAAAATTTAATTTATGGAGGATCTCGCAGCAACTAATTTCATGATGAATTAGTTTCTTTAAGAAGTTAATGGAGTAGTTGTTACGTCTATCACTTAGGCTGCACATGGAAAACATTTCAAGCAAATCTCCTTGCGGAAAACCAATGGGTGGATATGTATCATGAGATTTAAAGTGAAGATATTTAAGAAAACGACGTTGTACATTTTCTATTTTTGAGATGTGAATATTATAGCAGCTGCCAAACAAGGGATGCATACTCTAACTTAGATCTCAGAAATGAAAAATATAGTAATTTTAGCGTTGCAATATTTGAGAAATCGTGGCTGTTACGTATGATAAAACCAAGTGTCTTATTTACGTCACATATTAACGTATCAATGCGGTCATTAAAAGTTAGTTTTTTGTCGAAAATTACACCAAGGTCTTTGAACGTAGACGGTCGCATTAATTGTTCATTGTTTAGCGCGTAACCGTAGGTAATCATAGAATCTCTATTTGAAAACGACATAATATTACACTTTTGCACATTTAATGAAAGTTTGTTTTTAACACACCAAGAACTAATAGAAACGCTATTTTGCAATGTGATGCAATCATTCAAATCAGTGATTCTATGTAAAAGTTTTATATCGTCCGCATACATTAAAAAGTGAACTCCTAGGGCATTACCTATGTCGTTGACAAAAATATTAAAAAGCAGCGGCCCAAGAACGGACCCCTGAGGAACACCTGAGGTTGAGACATAATCAGAGGAAGCCATTGTACGCGACGTATTGTTGTCGTTCAGTTAAATATGATTTAAAAAAAGATATGAGCTAATCTGAAATGCCAAAGCTAGAGAGTTTTGTAGTAAGTAAGTTGTGATTGAGCCTATCGAAGGCTTTCGTAAAGTCAAAGTATATTACGTCTGTTTGAACTTGCATGTTGATGGATTCAGATATGTATTGCGTAGCACATATGAGATTAGTGGTAGTAGAGCGGCCCTTCATAAATCCATGTTGTTGCGTAGAAATTATGTTTTTAACATGTGGGTAAATTGAATTATGTAGTAATGTTTCGAAAGCTTTACCAAAATTACAGATTATAGTTATCGGTCGAAAGTTTCTTATATCATTTTTTTCACCCTTTTTGTATACCGGACAGACTTTGGAGTATTTCCAAATGTCAGGAAATGAACAACACTTAATAGACAAGTTAAATAAAATCATGAGTGGCTTCGCAAATATATAAGCACAATATTTCAATAAGAACGCGGGAATGCCATCAGGTCCCATGGTGAGCTTGGGTTTTATTTTTTTTAAAGCCAATAGTACTTCGTGTTCTGAAAAGGACACTATATTGATGCTACTGTTATTATTATTATCATCAGACTGATCTGTTAATGTGTCTTCCGGTTCTACAGGTGAAAATGATTGTTCAAAAAGATCAGCATAAGCATTTACAATATCTTGTGGGTTATTCAAATGATTGCCATCGTAATACATATCTTTAGGTATGTTAGTCACTCCTTTTTTAATTTTTATGTGGGCCCAAAACTTATTTGGATCATTGCTGATATTATTTTCAACCTGAGCTGTATAGTTTCTGAATGCAGTTTTAATATCAAATTTAATTTTAGACCTCAATCTCATAAATTCACCAAGCGCAATGTTATCTCCTGTTCTTTTGTGCAGCCTCAAATATTTTTCTTTAGTTCCTATATCTTTGATAATTTCAGCATTAAACCAGGGTGGGAATTTTCTATTATTTTTAGGACACACAGATTTAGGTACACAAGTTGTGAATATCTCCGATAATTTATCATAAAATTGTTGACACGCAGAGTTAATTTAAGTGTAATCTTCGAGGCAAGACCAGTCGACTTTAAGCAGTTCCTGATATAATAGTTCAAAACTGGCTTTTCTAAAATGAAATGTATTGGTATAATTGATTGGAAAATTATTATTACAGATTTCAGATTCAGTATTCAAAGAAATTACAAGTCCGGGATGATACTTATCTTCTTTTAACAAAAGATCTAACGCTTTCTCAACTGCACAACTGGTATTGGACAGATTAAAAATTCAGCGAATTTTACCGGGGGCCCTTAAGTTCTGAGCGGGGTCCTTTAAGAGGAGGATAAACACAGTGTAAAATAAGTTTAGTTGTCTTGGCAGAACAAAATGTACAAATTTTGAGAAAAAAATAATTTTTTCATCTAGGACTTGTAATTTTTTATTTATGAATATTTTTGTAACGCAGTAGCATATGGCATCCACCCGGCAGGTGTACGGCGTAAATTATCCGATTGACCTATGAAATAACCTTTTTCAGTCATGTTTAAAACAATTTAAACTTTTAAATGTGGTACACTTAAATAACATTATAATTTAATATCACAGACCGAATACAACTAAATAATTTTAGGAAATAACTGCAAACTGCACGAATTATATGTCCGAATCATTACACGCGCAGAGATATAGCGATAGATGACGTCAAGTCCAATAAGTATGTTTTCTCAGATTTGCCCCTTCTCCCGGATATTAGTCGGTGATTTACTTAAATACTTTCCAGTGAGAAATTATGAAAACAGATTTGATAATTACTAATGTTTAGTAACACTATATTAATATATATAAATTAATTTAAAATATACGCCACATGCAAGGATGCCAATAAATGGCATTATTATATCTGCAAAAATGGGGCTCGTATTGGTTGTTGTACTCATATAATGACGATCATTTGGTACCTAGGATATCTTCAATACCTTGGTGATGGCATATAAGTATCATCTGAGTATATCAATCATATATTTTTAACATTTGAGAGTTCCAATGATGAGCCATTACGTTCGATTGCCCAGAACTACTTTCGACGGGCTTTAAACAACTTAATAATGTTCAATTATTATTACTACCAAAGTTACTTACAGAATGGTATATAATTCATCATTAATCGCGTTTGGCCCAAAAGGACATAGCAGGATAAGCGTGTAAAATCTGCCCCCAAAAAAATTTTAAAAAACAAAAATCAAGAAACCCCCCACCCCTCCTCCAATATGGCGGCTGCAGGCTTGAAATTTTGGAAAAATCATATTTAGGGTAAGCCCCTTCAAATAGTTGATAACAATCAAAATTTTGTTTTGGGGCAGATTTCACATGCTTATCCTGATACGCCCTTTGTATTTATTTGCAAAAATCGTTCCTGTGACTTTTTTAAGACCAACTTGGAGTGTATTTTTTACAATTGGGATAATAATAACAATAATAATAATAATAAGCATCTTACATCATCTAGATGCTGGAGAGTCGTACACTTACTTGGGTGTCGAGCAACGCTCCACCCAAGAAGTGAGTGTAGTGAAAAACGCTCTCCGCGGCAAATATCAGCACCGACTCCGACAGATCTGGTCTTCAGAGCTGTCGGGGAAGAACAAGGTATCTGCTACCAACATGCTTGCCGTTCCGATCCTTCTCTACTCGTTTGGAGTAGTGAAATGGACTCAAGAAGAGTTGCGTCAACTCGACGTAGGAACCCGCAAGAAGATGCATCTCAATAGGAGTTTGCATCCTAAATCGTCCGTTCCACGGCTATACCTCGCACGACATCGGGGAGGCCGTGGACGCTTGAGTTTGGAGAGTCTCCATAATAGGATGGTTCTGGATGGAGCCTGTAAGGTCATCAGGAGTTCGGATCCCCTCCTCTGCATAGTCCGGGACTATGAAAATGCAGGGGTAGGAGCCTTTCTATTTAAGGCAGCACAGAGAGCAGCCGATGAACTTGGTCTCTCCTTCGACGTCGAGCGGGTAAATCGCGACTCTGTCACCGAGTTCGAACCTGCTCCGCGAAAAGCCCAAATTAAAGCTGCAGAACACAACAACTTTCTGCAGCTTCACACGGTCACAAGGTCAGCCGGGCTGAAGCTGAGACCGAGGGATTCATAATGGCTTGCCAGGATGGTGTATTTAACACCCTCATCTATCGTAGTCGTGTCATGGGTATAGAGGTCCCTGATGTCAGCTGCAGGTCCTGCCGCAGGGCGCCAGAGACTCTTATGCACTTGCTGTCGGCTTGTCCGACATATGCAGTCTCGGCCTATATCAGCAGACACGACGGAGCATTACAAGTGCTTTATTACCATTTAAGGCACTCGTATGGGATAGACGAAACACCAGTGCTGCCTTATGCTCCGGGGGATATTGAGTCCGTTGTGGGAAATCAGAAGTGTCTAATTTATTGGAACTACTCTTTTCCCACCGTCAGGCAAATACAAGCCAACAAGCCTGACGTAGTCCTCCTCGACCATCAACTCAAGACAATGTTTGTCGTGGAGTTCTCGGCTCCCGCGAAGAACAACATTGTCTTGAAGGAGGAGGAAAAACGGTCAAAATATCGAGATCTGCTCTTCGAACTCCGCAGACTGTATCCAGACCATACTGTTAAGGTAGTGGTACTGATTATAGGAGCCCTCGGTGGAACGAGACACACACTGCTTTCGGAACTTAAGATCATACCGGCATGCCGAAATTCGGCAGCGGTCTTAGCCGGCAGAATGCAGAAGGCCGCCATCCTCGGTTCATTACGTTTGCTCAGGGCACACGATTCTCGGACCCAGTAGTCACTTACCCGACGGGTGTGGGGAGTGGCTGCCGGTACTACCAGCTCCCCTCTGTGAGGGTCGGAGCCACAGAGAAGGGTGACTGGTTTTTAACAAAAAAAAAAAATAATAATAATAATACTTTATTAATACTTTAGATCATTATAGATGATTAGGATAAGTCAATTGGACAAAAATATGTATTTAATACGTCAATAACGTAAGTGGAATAGTAACCAATAATACATTGAGAAAAAAAATTAGAATAAATAGGTAAAGGTTAAACATTTTTTGTATAAATATACCTACACGCATTGTAAATGGTCTACATATGTAAAACATAAAAGTACAAGTACACAAAATATGAAGAATAACACTAGTAAACATAAATTTATCCATTCAGGAAGGCATCAATGCTAAAAAATGCACCGTCTGATAACATATTTTATATGAATTAAAATGTTAATAATTTTTAAATCAAGATGCAAAGAATCATACAATTTAGTACATCAGTAGAATAGTGATTTTTCAAATAATGTAGAATTATGCGATGGTATTAGGACGTCACTGCTTCTCGTAATATGACGAGATGAAGCTATCAAAAAGGCGAAAGTTTTTTTTTTACAAAACATAAGCATTTATAAATATTGATGGAGTTATAAGTAATTTATTTAATTACTTCCACATCCAGTGGAAGTATAGTAACGACAAAAAAATTTTTAAAAATTTTTATTGTTCAAATAGGCTTAGAATGTCACGAAACGTCGAGATTTTAAGTTTGAATGAAAAAAAAATTTCTGTCTGTCGGTCTGTCTGTAACTTTTTTTGTGCGCACGTTTACTCTGGAACCGTTTGAGATATTGACTTGAAATTTGGTACACATATGTACTTTAACGAGATCTAGAACTAGATTATATTTTCATCTTGTTCCGTCGAAGGGTTGGGGGGTAAATTGGGGTAAACTTGGAGAAAATGGGTAAATCAAGCAGGTAAGAGTCCATAAAATTGGTATTTAGTATATACAAGAGAAGCTAAGGTCCCAAAAAAAGTTTTGGCATTAGCCACCCCCACCCCATTATTAAAGGGGATGAAAAAAAATTGTGATTTAGTGTGTGCACAAGAACCAGAAACCTCAAAATATTTTTTTACTTCATCCACCCCCACTACCACCCCCCATCACCACCCCCACCCCGCTACCGATGTGGGGTATCGTTTTATGGGTTTTTGGGGTAGAGGATTTCAAATATTATATTATTAAAGTTCCGTAAACAATTATTTCCACATACAAATTTTTTTCGTTGTGAGTGACTTGGATAAAAAATTTGGATGTGGAAGTAGTGATTCCTTGGGCAGCGGTTTTTGAAACTGTGTTTACAGATTTTCCCTGGTTTTAAGTTAAATATTATTAAACGTGGAGGCGAATGTTTTTCTGGTTATAAGTAGATCCTAATTTTTTCTATACTTGAGTAAAATTTGATTCAAATCGGATACAAAATAAAAAAGTTATAAGGGCGTCTTCATTTTAAGTGAGTCACACTGTATATTTAAGGAAATGCATAGATTTCGACAAAATATTACGTTAGTAAATACGTCGAGTGTTGTAAAATAAAGATTGTTTTGTGACTGTGATTTATTAGCAGACCACGGTAAACCGCTTTGATAGAAATATTCAAGATATATTCAAGAATTATACAATTTAGTACACCAGTAGAATGGTGATTTTTCAAATAATGTAGAATTATGCGATGGTATTAGGACGTCACTGCTTCTTGTGATATAATTATGACGAGATGAAACTATCAAAAAGGCGAAAGTTTTTTTTACAAAACAAGCATTTATAAATAAAAATTGATGGAGTTATAAGTAATTTATTTAATTTGAAACTGTGTTTACAGCTTTTCCCTGGTTTTAAGTTAAATATTATTAAACGTGGAGGCGAATGTTTTTCTGCTTATAAGTAGATCCTAATTTTTTCTATACTTGAGTAAAATTTGATTCAAATCCGAAACAAAATAAAAAAGGTATAAGGGCGTCTTCATTTTAAGTGAGTCACACTGTATATTTAAGGAAATGCATAGATTTCGACAAAATATTACGTTAGTAAATACGTCGAGAGTTGCAAAATGAAGATTGTTTTGTGACTGTGATTTATTAGCAGACCACGGTAAACCGCTTTGATAGAAATATTCAAGGTACCTAATACCTTTTTTTTTAATTATCTATTTTGGCTGGCAAATATCTCGTAAATTATAACACATCGGAACAAAATGAATATAGACATTCTTGTAGGAAATTTAATTATGTTTAATTTTGCATAGATTACCTTTTTCCATACGACGCATAGTTTCCGAGATATAAGCGAAAAACCAAAAAATGGGATCTTTAAAGTGCCCTTGGATATGTCAAATTGTAGCATTATTACATATTTACTTTTATCTAAATTAAATCGTATCTAATAACTGAACGCTAGCAGTCTACTGATTTACCACCCCTGAAGCCATGTTGACATGAAGTAAGAATGTGGTATTTTTCAATAAATACCGATAATTGATCGTAAATTACCTTTTCCATTATTTTAGACAGAGAACTAACTAAAGTTAGTTATAAAATGTTACATACATTTTTCTCTGTGCAATATTTCACCAAAGCATGCGTCTCAATCTTCATATTTTGACCTCTGGAATGTACAGCTGAAGAAAGTGTCATTACTTACAAAACACCCCAACTCAACCCAACTTTTCAGGGTTAACGTTTGTGTATTTGACATTGGTAATTGATTTGCCTGTTAATGAAGCGAAATATTAGACATTAATTTACGAAGTTCATTAAAGTTCTGGTCGTAATCGAGTCTGTGCCACTTCTGTCTTGGTTCGCTAAATATTTCAAAGTAACAAAGGCAACGGCAACTCTCAAATGAGAAGGGCGGACCATAAAATTATAATTGGGTACTTAAAGTCTCAATTTTATGATGACTGAAACAAATGTTTTTATGGACGCCCGGATAAAAGCTCTAGGTATAATCATTTTCTCTTTCTTGTATTTTTTATATTTGAAGGGATAAAATGAGGGGAAAACGACAAAGAATTCTTGGAAAGCTTTGAATTTTTCAAGAAGCCTAATATATATTATTTTCACAGAATGTTTGCCGTATTCCTCAAACATAACAATACATTTCAGATATAAAGGGCATGCGGTAGGTTAAAGGAATAGCATAGCTTTACATGTGGTATATAAACAAGGGATTACTACGCTCCAGAATACAAGGTCGAATTACAATCTTTTTTATACACTTTTCATTGATTAATAAAAAAAACTAATGCCTGAGTAAACGAAGTGGAACCGTTTGTGCTGTTCAAGTAAAACGACAGGAAAAAAACATGATTTTATTTAAGTTTAATAAGGATCCCCGAAGGGGATGTAATCTATAAACAATGGGGTATTTTCTCATTTTTTTTATTAAATAATATAATAGAATATGTATAAACAAGCCTCCAATACAGATTTTCGCGAAAATAATTATCAATTTTCTTGAGAAAACAAAAGTTAAAATAAGTGGCGCGAAAAGCGTTTTAAATTGGTGACGTGAGTAATCTGCCGATGACGTAGGTAGTCTGAGTTGATTTGTTGATAGAATGGTTTTATACAAAACAGTGTGGTGTTGCCAAGCTGAAATTTCTTCTCTAGTTCTAGTAAAGATAACAAAGGTGGACAAAAAAAAATTCTTCTCCAAGGACTAAACCTATCATGCCGTAAGTATTCTTGTGTGCTGAATCCGAATTTTCAATTAAAAAAATTTTCATCCGCGAGTAAATCGCGGTTTTTATTGTAAAAAAACCGTATTTTGATGATAAAAATCGGGATTTACTCGAAATCTACGCGGTAAAAATTTTTTTAAATTGAAAATTCGGATTCAGCACACAAAAATACATAAGGAATGATAGGTTTAGTCCTTCGAACAGAATTTTTTTTTGTGTAGACCTATCCGCAAAGTGCACCTGTGCACAGATCTACAAAAAAAAATCTAAGTATATGGATTTTCGTTAATTTATACGTAACATTAGAAGAGTTATTAATTTTTCAGTTTCCACCCTTAAGAATAAAAAGCAGGTGATGCGACAATATAGATTTTGATGAAAGTATTTTATAAAGCATATTGCAAAAAAAATTAAGGAAATTCCTTTCATCGTTTTCGGGCCGGGAATTTTACCATTTTTACTGCTTCACTTACTGTACTATTTATTATAATTTCATATTTATGTTACTGATAGGAGCACGCCGGCAAGAGGGTGGCAGGAAATCACTTTCCATAATACTGTAATAACAATAAATGACACAAAAATAAATATCAACTTTAAACACGTATAGCAGTGACACTTTTCTTGTTAGACTGGCGGTACATGACCAGTCAGGTGCAACGTTTTTAAAATGCATGCCAATCATATATATGAATGAAATTACCATGAATATGCCAGAAACGCAAATTTTAGGCAGTCGTCGCGTGCAGAAGGGTGTGCAAATCAATTTTTTTTGTTTTTTTTGTTTGTTTTTTTTATGTTAAAATGGATGCCAATAGTGCCAAACGAAAAGCCTTGAAAAAAAATCCAAAATCAAAATCATCCAAAATCAAGAACACCAAAAAATTTTACGATTTAATGTGCGCATCAAAAGTTGTTTTGCGCGCGGAAACTGCATGTCCATTAATTTCCGCTGGGTTCTTTTTTAAAATAAAAAAAAAACACAAAGAAAAAACAAAAAAATCGATTTGCACACCCTTCTGCACGCGACGACTTCCTAAAATTTGCGTTTCTGGCATATTCATGGTAATTTCATTCATATATATGATTGGCATGCATTTTAAAAACGTTGCACCTAACTGGTCATGTACCGCCAGTCTAGTAAGTCATCAAAATGCTGCTGCCAAGCGTTGGTCCGCGAAAGTGGGAGCATAATATTTATTCGGTTTTTATACATAAATTTACATGTGTAGGGTTATTTGAAGTCTATTTTTATAGTCATTACTTTCAAATTTTCGCTCTAGAGAGAGCAGGGATCGAGGATATATATCACTTGATATATATCATGATATATATCATGATATTTATGGAAAATATCACACCATAAATATCATGATATATATCGCAAATATAAAAATAAAACGCCTACGCCTATGGTGCGTGATTAAACACCTACGCCATTAGTGAAAAATATATATATATATTTTTAAATTAGTTTCATTTTAATACTTATAGGTACTTCTTTATTGTCCTTATAATACTAATATTGAACATCTATGAGAGCAATTTTGTTATGTTTTTTTAAGCCAAATTCTTTTCAGCTGCTTAGCTTTACAGTTGGACGGGGCAAGATCGTCATTTTAATATTGATGTAACAAAACTCATGATTCTCTTCCCACTTATACGAACCCAATGATACCCAAATGCAGCTGGGAGGATAGAGGAGGTAACCCGGGTAAAGTGATACATCATTGGGCCGTGAGAAGAACTTTCGGGCGGGTGCCTTGGGCACCCAAGGCAGCTGAACAGAATTTGACTTTATTTTAAATTGTTAGAATTTATGTTTTGTTTGTTACATTTTCAGAGCCAAGACATAATAAGCTTAAAAAACATTGAATAAAAACGATTTAAAATATGATATGCACTGTTTTAAATTCAATCGTGGTTTTATTAAACGTTACATGAATTAAAAAAATAAAAATAAATTTCATAAATATCAAAAAGTGATATATATCACGTTTTTTGTGATATATATCAGTTTGTCTGATATTTATATAAATATCATGATATTTTCGATCCCTGAGAGAGAGGCGTAGCACCAGAAAATAGTATCTTGTTTCTAATATTTTCAACGTCACTTTTTCGCCCATACTATAGCCGAGATCATTTCGATGAAACTAGTGATAAAAAACTGTTGTATATATCTACTTTTATTGTTCTTAATTCTGGGTCATCCGGTATAGGTACTTCTAATTAGGTATATTTTTAAACAAAAATAGTTTATTATCTTATCTTTCCTTAAGTTGGAAGCAGCTTGGTTTATGTATTGTCAGAAATAGGAATATTAAACAAATAGTTAGGAAATGTATAATGAACGATAAAATAAGAGCAATAACCCGAAAACAAATTATGTATGTTAATTTAGTTTTGTATCCTGTTTAGATATTGCCGTATTATTACATTTTATTTATTTATGTTCTTCTCCGTCCACTATATATCAATTATGGGTCAATCAGTTCTACTATACCACTAAAATACCTGATACGCCGCATATTTATCTTATACGACTTTTATAAATATAATGAACGAGTATAATAATATGTGCATGACCTCCGATTAAAGAACTTATATCTAGATACATAATGGCATGAATTTTATGATCCCGAAAGACTCCCAATCTAAGGTACTTCTTCCCATAAGTTGCTGATTGGCCCATCGGCGTATTCGCGGCCACTCGTACACGGTCGGCTTCAGTTCGATTATCATAATCTCAGTTTGACAGTTTTGACAGTATCAGTCATTAATGTTAATAAGTGTTTTTCGTGTTTTTCGATCAAAATGTGGCGAAGAAGTCTTTTTATTTTAAGTTGTGATTTGCCTAATACCTAAATAATATTCTCTGTTCATATTTAGACAGTTTAGTGACAATTTAGTGCAACATGCAACAGTGCTGTGCCATTTGCAGAAATAGTCGTAACATGATGAGGTTCAGTTTATAGTTTTAATAATAATATTATAAATAATATCCTTCCAATGCATATTTCCCTCGAATAAAACATCTTTACCTATTGTATTTTTTCAATCTGCGTTAATATTCCTAGAAGTTAACCAATAATTATCACATAAAATAGGTACAATATTTTACATTTTCCCTTCTACACATACCCGCCTCTGTTGCCTATGGGATGTGATGTTCATCTATCCATTTTAATGGACATATAATGTGACTATGTTAGGAGCAAATAAGGTATATGAATAAAAGGTAGCTATTATGTATCTAGATATAAGTTCTTTAATCGGAGTGCATGACTGATTACACAGGCATACACAAAAAAAAAGATCATGTACTTTTTCACCGACTATCATATCTATATTTTGGGGCGCTGAAACCAAATCGGAGTTCAGAATTATCACATGTCGTCAATATTTTCGTTTAAGCTCAAAAAACAGCTTAGAGCAAGCCTGAATCCGAGTAGAAAATAAATTGACAGATTAAACGAGTTGACCCATATTTCTATTCGCATCTTGGTGCGCTGAAACCGAATCTGAGGTCAGAATTTTCTTATCATGTCAGGATTGTGACATAACCTCAGAAAACACCCCATAAATGGTCAAAAATGCATTTAAAAGTAGATTTTAGTGTCTTTTGATTTTTGATTCTCTTAAATACATTTTTAACCATTTTTGAGGTGTTTTATGGTGATTTTTTGAAGTTATGTCAAATTTCTGATATAATGGGGGAATTCTGACCTGAGATTCGGTTCAGCGTTCCAAAATTTATATAAGTAAAGTGGTTTGGTCGTTTTAAGCTTTTAAATTTACTTTAAAATGCATTTTTGATAATTTATGAGGTGTTTTCTGAGATTTTTTTGAGGTTATGTCAAAATCCTGACACGATAAGAAAATTCTGGCCTAGGATTTGGCTTCAGTACCTCAAAATACGTATGGAAACATAGGTCAACTCGTTTTATTTTTCAATTTACTTTTTACCCGATTTCAGAATTGTTCTAAGTTGTTTTTTGAACTCACATGAAAATATTGACGACATGTGACAATTCTAACCTCGGATCCGTTTTCAGCGTCCCAAAATACATATAGATATGATAGTCGGTAAAAAAGTACATGACCTTTTTTATTTTTTGTGTGCCTGTGTTATAATTCTCTATCTAGCTCATGTGTGAAACATTTATCAATTAAACTCATTAATCTTTAAAACGTTTTAATGAATAGAAATCAGCAATTTTTCGCTGCCACGAACGAAACTGTTAATGGTAAAAAATTATAGAAATAGCATATTTTCTCTTCGATCGTCGTTTTGTCTGTTTAGTATAATAGAGAAAAATGTTCCATCTAAGTTGTGTGAAAAAATGTATTACTTATTCAAAATGCCTAGCAGCCTAGCAAACTACCTGCAATTACCGAATATTCAGGCTTATACTGATCATAGTTTAAAATGGACTTCTGTATCGTTGTTATCTGATGCATGAATGGATATTTTAAGTCTAAAGAAACATGGTGGATGGAAGTCGACGGTTGTAGGTGAAGGGTACACAGATTTAATGATAAAAAAACAACGAGTGCTCACCACAATACACAGAAGTCTTCACCACCTATATCTTCAATAAATTGTGAAATACCTTAATAAGACCATAATGTCAAGTGCCCACACTGACGCTTCAACACAGAGCACAACCGGTCCTTTAAAGAGTAGGCCAATCACCAGGGACTTCCATAGGGCAAAGTTAGACAAAAATTGCGAAGTGTTTAAATTTTGTAACATTGGGGGAGGTAAAAAAATAATAAATCCGGTATTCCACCCTTTTCCGCCCCCGGAACATTGTTAAATTAACAAAAAACGACGTAACTTTTTGAAAATAATTCCGAAATTTATGCAAACCTTGGAGAACATTTTAATAATTATTAGACATCTTCTATCAAGTGTGCTACGATGACCGGAAAAAAAAAATTCATATAAATAAAAATATTTCTAAAAAAAAAATTGGACGCGAAAAATGCAATTCTAAACAAAGTTTCATTTTTTTAGACGTTTATATAAACGATCATTTGCATAATTTTCGAAATTTTTAATCGACTAAATATATATTGAAGTAAAGTTAATAAACAACTATTTGCAATGTTCCGGTCATCGCATCGTGGCAGGGTGCAAACTTGATAGAAGATGTCTAATAATTATTAAAATCTTCTCCAAGGTTTGCATAAATTTCGGATTTTTTTTCAATAAATTACGTCGTTTTTCAATAATTAAACAATGTTCCGGGGGCGGAAAAGGGTGCAAAAACTGGATTTTTTATTTTTTTACCTTCTCCAATGTTGTCTTAAAATTTAAAACTTTCGCAATTTTTTATACCTTTTTTACTCTAGTGACTGACGTAGAGATGTAAGATACCTACATGAATCGCATGTCAAAACCGCCTGCTAAAAACTGTCAGTTTTTCAATTGCGAGATAATGTTTCTTAACACATCTATGCAAAAAATTTCGAAAAATTCCAGAGGGCGGTGTTCTAGAAAATGACCAAAGTTAACTACATACTAATCTAAAATTATTTGTATCATTTGTTAGGTAATTAAATTAATTGTAATTTTTTAAACAAACAAGGTAAGCACTTACAGCAGTAATGGCGAAGGTAAAAAGCCATTCCGTCAAAAATAAAAATCATTTACCTATTCTCATTTTCTGGTGATGGTGTCGGCATCATTGCAAGGTAAGCAACCTTTAAACCACCTCCGTTACTTCAGCTGTATACCGCTTTATCTGCTATATAAAAGTATATTTGCACTAAACCGACACTACTAACAACTCTCACACCGCCACATAAAACTGAAAACGTGAATGCAAAGAAAGCATTTTAACCTTTGACAGTCACGATTCTAAAATGTCACGATCGAGGAACTAGAGCGTTTTAGCATGTTTTATTGTCTTGGTCCCAGTTCTAGGACTTACAACTAGTGTAATCCTTGCGTGCAAGCCTCAATCTAAACGTATAAAAGATATTACCTATTCGACAGAGAGGCACATCTGTCAAATTGTGAGGGATTTACAGGTCCGTATTTTATTATTGTGTAGGAATTGAATAAAATACTACAGTACTGCATGGAACTAGTATAGTTCTCGTTTAAATTTTAAACTCATGAATGATAAAGTTTGTTCGCTGATAGAATCCCGGTCGTATAGTGTAAGGAATATCATCCGGAGCTCTATTCTTCCTTGTCTTTATTGAAATATTGTTTGTAACCCAATCTGTAACGTAAGTTTTAATCTTTGTGGTCAAGTTACGACCGAGGTGTGGCATTTCTATTGTTCGATAGCAAACCAATTTGCGTAACGCGTGTCGTCGTGGAATGAGGCTGGCGATTCCAGAGGCGGGTCGATTTTCTCTAAAGTCGGGTATAGCAGGTATAGTGCACTTATTTCAATTAGTGCTTAAGAGGGCAATTTTAGTCTTGTTCTATTATTAAAATAGTAAACATCCCAAGGAACAATTTTGGTTTCTTAAATATATACAAGGGTGCTATAAAACTATTTATAAAATGCCTTGAAAAATCTATTTTGCTGTAACAATATCCT
This sequence comes from Rutpela maculata, assembly GCA_936432065.2. Taxonomy (NCBI): domain Eukaryota; kingdom Metazoa; phylum Arthropoda; class Insecta; order Coleoptera; family Cerambycidae; genus Rutpela; species Rutpela maculata. The sequence goes on from OW386285.2 coordinate 390,582,100, forward strand.
TAATACCATCATAAAGCGACTTGTAGACTAAAAGGGCCCACTCTTATGAAGGTTGTTATGGCCTTTTGAAATTCCATCATAAAACTTCTTAGTGAGGCATAGTGCCACTCTTGAAAACCTTGTTAAGGTCGTTTTAAAACCTTTGTTAAAACCTGTTTTAAATATGTCGGAAGCTTTTTTATTAGCTTCCTGCATTTCTAGAAAACACCTAGAAGGCTACCTTAAAACTGGTTTTTAAAACTCTTATAAGTTCATATTAGAACTGAGAAGCTATAAGAATGTCCACGAAGGAATCCAAATAATTTTATTATTGCATTTATTTTTTTCTAAACTGATTTAAGCAAACACACCATCAGACTTACTGAAGATAAAATGGAATTTGAAATTTATAAAGCGTAGAGTGGCAGTATAACCTCTCTAAGGCCGATTTAAAAAGTAACAAAAATACATCAGGTATGACAAAAAATTAAAACCAACAGCAGTTTATCGTTAAAACTACAAAAGAAAGGCCCAAAAAACAAAGGGGCCTCAGAAATAATAATGATTTTAATATTCATACAAAATTTGCATAGACTTGTAATCAGCAAATTTAAAAAAGTAGGCTGTTTCTCGGTTCCCACGTTAATTTTCAGTCGTTTCTTGTAATTCTAGCTTAATTTGCTAAAGAAAAAGTGATAATTATTGTGAGATTGACCTTGAATATTTTTATATAACAAGAAAAACATGGCCGACCAACTAAAAACCTATTTGTCATTTTACAGTCCTCTCATTAAACTATATATTCTAATAATAGTAATGACCGTTTACTCTAAATGAAGTCCTTTTAGTCTTTTTGTATACTATCACAAATAATCCCTTCCTTACATAAATGCAAATGCACTTGACGAAGATCACATGGACTTGATAAAAGTTGTAATAAAACGTTTGGGATTTAAAAGAACCGCGTTGACATTTGATACAAAAAACTTAAAACTTAACCTCAAAATAATTTCTTTCATAAAAGACATAATTACACATCAGTAAGTCGTGAAATGCTTTTAATTAACACACATACACATGCACCAACAACAATTCAGGCAAACATATTGTTTATTATTTTTATAATGAATGTTTTACTGAGGTTTTAGAAAGTGTTTTATGGAATTAAAATTTACCTTTTGGATTTATAGAGGCCTTTTTTTCTTCATAACGGTTTCATCACAACATTTGTCAAGGATGTTTTAAGAGTCTAGTTTTGTAATGGCCTTTAATAAGTACTAATTAATAGGCTTTGAAAATGTGTAGTTTTAAAAAGGATTTAAAATGCATTTATTGCAAATATGTTAAAACCATAAAGAATAATTTAAAGCCTCTTTAAATCTAAATGGAATTTAAGGCGTTCATAAAACTAATCAGCTTTATGGAGAGTTTTATGTAGGTATGATAAATCCATTAAAAATACATATTATCCTAGAAGCAAATTGGCTTTATAATTAGGTCTTACAGAATGCTTTAAAACTTACCATATAAGAGCAAGTATACTTGAAGCCTAAAAGGCCTTAATTACAACATCAATAAAGCACAAGACTATTTCCTAACCCTGACAAACCTTTTTTAAAACCTCCTCAAGTCCAAATGACTTTTAAATTGTTCCTGGTGAATTTTTAAATCCGCAATCACCTCAGTTACTTTTGAATTTGTTGGAATATTTTCAAAAGGAAAATGAAAATGGTAGACCTTTATTGTCAATAAAAGCTGTTCAAAGGCGAGTGGGTAAGGCTTTAAAAAATCTATGAAAAGAAAAATAGCTAAATAGTTCACGACAAAGTTGCAAAAACCCCAAAAGTGCAGTGACTACCCCCCCGTTTTCGAGGACGGCCAACACGATCGTGATAGTCGCGTGGTCCCTACCCCCCTCAAACTACACCTAAACGCAAAATACCTTTTTCGATTTTTCGTTGTCAGGCATGCCAGGACTTATTGGATCGGGTTTTTTTTTGAGGAAACTCAATATGTCCTGTAAAATTTCGCAACCAGACATCCTAACGACCCACGGGGGTTGAAACGACTCCTTTCCTCATTACCGAAACATGCAAAAAACATCCAAACGTGCTGAAAATTGTTTTCCACGCGTTTTCAAGCGCGAGGAAAACGATGCTGATATTATTTAGCCTCCCACCCCCAACCAACTACCCAACCAACATAAATGCATAAAACCACCCCTTTTTATCATTTTTCGTTTTCAGCCAAGATGCAGAAGTTTTTGAAAAAAAAAATTTCACTTATAGTTTTTTATTTATGAATATTTTTGACGCAGTAGCATACACCCGGCAGGCGTAGACGTAAATTATCCGACTGACCTTTGAAATAACCTTTTTCAGTCATGTTTAAAACAATTTAAACCCTTTTAAATATGGTGCACTTAAATACACACTATAATTTAATATTACAGACCGAAATAACCGCAAACTGCACGAATGATATGTCCGAATCATTGCACTCGCAGAGATATACTGTTAGATGACGTCACGTCCAATATGAGTGTGTTCTCAGACACGTCCCTCCTCCCGGATATTAATGGGTGATCTAAATATGTTTCAGTTAGAAATTATGAAAACAGACTTAATAATTGATAATGTTTAGTAACACAATATTAACAAACCGCTGCCCAAGAAATCACTACTTCCACATCCAGATTCTCTATCCAAGTCACTCACAACGAAAAAACTTTGTGTGTGGGAATAATTGTTTATGGAACTTTAATAATATAATATTTGAAATCCTCTACCCCAAAAACCCGTAAAACGATACCCCACATCGGTAGTGGGGGGGGGTGATAGAGGGTGGTAGAGGGGGTGGATGAAGTAAAAAATATTTTGAGGTTTCTGGTTCTTGTATATACACTAAATCACAATTTTTTTTTCATCCCGTTTAATAAGAGGGTGGGGGTTGGTAATGGGGGTGGCTAATGGAGGTGGCTAATGCCAAAAATTTTTTTGAGACCTTAGTTTCTCTTGTACATACTAAATACCTGCTTGATTTACCCATTTACCCCAAATTTACCCCAATTTACCCCCAACCCTTCGACGGAACAAGATGAAAATATAATCTAGTTCTAGATCTCGTTCAAGTACATATGTGTACCAAATTTCAAGTCAATATCTTAAACGGTTTCAGAGTAAACGTGCGCACAAAAAAAAGTTACAGACAGACAGACAGACAGACCGACAGACAGGCCGACAGACAGACAGAAATTTTTTTTCGCTCAAACTTAAAATCTCGACGTTTTATGATATTTTAAGCCTATTTGAACAATAAAAATTTTTAAAAATTTTTTTGTCGTTACTATACTTCCACTGGACGTGGAAGTAATATATAAATTAATTTAAAATATAGGGCACATGCAAGAGGCCCATTATAAAATATTATGCCAGAAGAAGATGCCACTGACTGGATATCACAAAATTAGGAAGCGCTCACAACTTGCCTTGATGCAACGTTTCTAAATCACCAACATCATTCCTGAACTTACATCTGTGTTCGTACCTAAGTAATTATTGCAAATGAGGAGACGATAGATATTATCCTATTTGTTAAATTTCCAGTTTCCTTCCCACACACGAATAAAGTGCAAAGCAACGCCATGGCATACATGAGGGACTGAACGAACATTTACCCGAAACTTTCGTAAATTCAGCCCTATATAACGTTAAACTGCAGCAAGATAGTTGTGCTGCTAAAATATGTTACCGACTAACTTCTTAACATGGTCTAACTTTATCTATTTAGAAACCAAGTTTTATTGAAATGAGGAAAGCGCGCCAGTCTATCCGATCTTTATCTAAACTTTAGTTGGGTTAATATACACTGGAATAAGAGATATCAGATATCCGGTAATAAAGTGGCAATTTGGCAAACAAGCCGGAACTTAAGTTGTCTTAATTCACATTTACAAAAGCAATGAAACTATCTACTTATTTATGATAATCGGGGTTTCCATGTTTGTGAAAATTATTACAAACTAAAAACGTGTACAAACCAAGGGATCCTAAAATCTAAAGGGCAAATGCTTCTCCAAGCAATAAAATAAAATTTTTAGAACGCACTTTATTATAAATAAATAAATACACTATTTTCGAAACAGATAAACAAAATGATATCACAGTTAAGGAATAAATTCCACCATAAATTAAATGAACCCATTTAAGAATGTAGAGCGGGTGATTAACGACCCAGATAATAATAATATAATAATAATTTATTTAGAAATACATAGTTAGTTAAGTACTGTTATGTGTTTCACCCCTCCAGAGACATGTAGAAGAATCTAGAACATTACAGACAGCCTGTGGAACCTTGTAGAATGTGTTGGAATGTAGTGGAAAGATCTAGAACACATAACCTGGGTATATAAGGAATGACAAGCTTGTGTAAGGGCAGGAGTTAAGTTAGTACAGTTCTAATGGTCAGTTGAATGAGCAGTTGAGTTGAAGGTTCAGTACAGACAGTCAAGTTTGAAATGAGGAAAGTTTGAGAAAGTGAGCAAAACAGATCAAGGAACTGAAGTAGTGAATTGTAGTACACAGTGAATATTAGTAAAAAGTAATTAATTGGTTGTAATTAGTAAGTTAATAAATTAATGTTTAGTGTTACCCTGGTGTTATAATTTCCAAACCCACGATACAGGGTGTTTACAAAAAGGGTGTAAGCACGTAACAGTACAGATATTTGTTAGCAAGTATAGTATAGTGTACAACTAAATAAGAAAATACTCACAAAGTATAAGAAATACTTGTCTGTGAGGGTTGTAAAGCAATAATATATTATTGCTTTACTTTCAGAAAATTATAAAGCTAAGATTTAAAGTAGTTTTTAAATTTATTATACTATTCAACTTAATTACATGGACAGAGTTGTGACTTACAACAGTTTTTAGAATCAGTGTGATGTTTTTAGATTTATGATGTTATTTAAATGATTTCTAGGAATACTAATTACAAGATTTGACATTTTCTTTTTATATAAATTAAAGTTATTTACATTTCGAAATTCTACTGGCACAAGGTCAAATACATAAGGTGTTAGGTAAGTATAGCATTTTTGTGCCTTATTTTTATTAACTTTAGGTTTTAGAGCATTTATATATTTTTTTTCGAGTATCATATTCATGGATATTACAATTATTCTGTTTCTAAAACTTGATTATGGGGGTTGTTTATGTGTTTCTGGTACAGCTCGTCTTTGGTTTTTATTTATTTAATTAATCCGTCAGTAATCCAGTCTGTCTTTTATAATTACTTCGTTTAATTTTAATTAGTTTGGTATTTTTTTCAATGTACATTTTTAGCGTATTTATAAATGCATCTGTTGTATCATTAGCATCGTTACTAGTATAAATAGCAAGCCATTCTTCTCTTTGCAAGTCAAGTTTTAGTTTTTCATAATTTACAACTTTTTTAAATTTAATTTTACTTTTGTAGTTTTCGATTTCTGGTTTATTATTAGTGTTTAAAGCTATTGGATAGTGGTCTGTTATTTGTGTTAAGAAAATATATGATTTAAAGGCAGGTGTATTATTTTTGTGTTTTACAAAATAATGGTCTATGTATGATTTTTGGTTACCTTGTATACGCGTGTAGTCGTTTATATATAAGTGAATCCTAACTCAATCCTAACTAAATATTCTTGTGCAAATGTTACTTCAGGAAGAATATTTATATTTACATCGCCAGCCAAGATATGTGTATCGTGGTCATTTTTAAATGATTCTAGGTATTTTTTTAATTATCTGTTAAATGTAAAAGGGCAGGTGCTAGGTGGTCTATATAATGCAGTGATAATAAAGTCATCACATTTTTTTTCTGAGGGACTCATTTTTAATAACTAATAGGAATTTAACTAATGCAGCTATTACGGCTGAAAAGAAGGCTTATTTAAGACATAAATTTAATAATTGTAATATTAAAGAGAAATGGGGCGAGTTAAAAAATTAAATATTGCTAGAAACCGAAAGATTAATATACCTGAACAGTTAAGTAATGTGGATGCTATTAACGATTTTTTATCAATTCCTCTAATAATAATGATGTATCTAAAGATGAGTTAATACATTTTTATAATACCAATGTTAAAGAAGGCATAGATGGTTTATTTTCTTTTGAACTGATTTCTGATTTAGACGTAATTAAAATAATTCAAAACATAAAATCCAAAGCTTATGGATATGATAAATTAAATACAACTTTAATACATTTATGCTGTCCTTATATAGTTCCATTCTTAACACACATATATAATGAGTGTATAAATACACACTATTTTCCTAAAGCTTGGAAAATAGCTTTAATATTTCCTCTACCTAAAATCAATCAACTTAGACAATTGAGCCACCTGAGATCCATTAGTGTTTTACCTGTTATATCAAAAATTTTTGAAAAAATCTTAGAATTGCAAATTAGAGAATTTGTGAATCTCAATAATAGTCTACCATTAAAACAGTCGGGATTTAGATCTGGTTTCATTTGTGCTACGGCCCTTACTGACGTAACTGATGGAGCTGCCGATAATAATAAAATCAGTGTATTAGTATTATTAGATTATACGAAAGCTTTTGATATGATAAATCACCAATTACTTTTTTCAATTTTACAATTCTGTGGCTTTGAACGAAATTCCTCCAATCTAATTTTGTCATTCTTGTCGGATAGAATTCAACAAACAGTACTTAATAATAATATTTCACAACCACTGACGGTAGTTTCAGGTGTCCCGCAAGGAAGTATACTTGGACCGTTATTGTTTACAATTTTTAGATCAAATTTTCACAATTCCTTGCAATACTGCAATTATCATTTATATGCTGATAATACACATATTTATTGTTCATTTCATGTTGAAGATCTACAGGAATACAGGAATTTAATTAACAACGATATAAAGAATTTGGTGTCAGTCTCTACTGACCATCTACTTAAAATTAACCCTAGTGAATCATCTGCTATAATATTTTGCAATGACAATGCACGTGAATTTGTGTCGAGAGAAATGAATACAGATCGGAAATGATACAGTCGCCTTTAATAACAGCTCGAAAAGTCTTGGTCTTATTATTGATGATAAATTAAGATTTAAACAGCATATTACGAGTAAATTAAGAACAGCATATGCTGCACTAAAAATGATATATACTCAGAGACATTTTTTAAGCATGGAAGTAAAAAAAATGTTATGTGATTCTCTAGTTTTGTCCCATTTTAATCATTGCGATGGGTTTTATGGCCCTTGTATTGACAGCGTCGAGACCCGGCGTATACAAAAAGTACAAAAATTCTTGTCTACGTTTAATTTTTGGAATTCAACGCCGTCAAAGAATATCTCACAAATTGAAAACTGCAGGATGGCTGAATATGTACAATCGCCGCAAACTTCACATGGCTTGGTTTTTCATAAAATTTTAAAGTTTAGATCACCACCTTACCTCCTCAACAAGCTCTCTTTTAGAAATGATATTCATAACATTAATATTAGACGAAGAGATATTCTCACCATACCACAACACCGTAAGGAAATATTCAAAAGGTAATTCTCTTATAACATTGTTGCCTGTATAAATAAGCTACCCTTTAATGGACTCACCCTTTCATGTGTAAATTTTAAAAAAACATTTAAAAAATATTTAATGCGAAATCAGTAAAGTAAAATCTTACCTTTTCCTGTAACTTCTCTATCTTTTTTTATTTTTTATTCCTCTCTCTCTCTCTTTCTCTCCTCTCTCCTTCTGCTCTAGTCTGCCTCTTTTTCGCTCTGCTTTGATGAATCTTTTTTTTAATTTTCTTATGTATTATGTTTTGTCTAGGTATGAATATAAAGCCACATTACATGTACTTATATTTTTCTACTTCTGACGTTATTTATAGGCGGTAGTGGAAGAACAGTTTACTGGCTTCGACAGTAAATTGAACTACTCGCCTTTTATTTACCTCTAGTGTAAATGTAATAATTTATTTTTGATAATTTTGTGAATTTGGGTAAATAATAAATGCTTTATTATTATTATTTTTTTTTTTTTTTTTTTTTTCGGGTAGCCCGCTGACGGACAGGACTTCCGTGGCCTCCGACACCTCACGGTAGCCGCGCCGGCAAATTCCTTACAGCCACTCTCCACAACCTGTGGAGTTAGTGACTGCAAATACCTAAATCGTGTGCCCTAAGTAGACGAAGGGACCCCAAGATAACCGCCTTCTGCATCTGGCCTGCCAACCATTCTGCTGAATTCTGACAGGCCGGTATGATCTTCAATTCTGAGAGCAGCAAAGGCTTCATCCCTCCGAGTACGCCGATTATTAGGACGACCATCTTGACCGAGTAGTCTGGGTACAGCACTTGGAGCTCATACCGGAGATCACGATATTTGGTCCGTTTTTCCCCCTCCTTCAAAGCGATGTTTGTCTCAGCAGGTGCTGAGAATTCAATTACAAACATCACTTTGTTCTGATGGTCGAGGAGGACTATGTCAGGCTTGTTGGCTTGAATTAGCCTGACGGTCGGGAGCGAGTAGTTCCAATAAATTCGGCACCTCTCGTTCTCGACAACGGACTCAATATCTCCGGGGATGTAAGGCAGCACTGGTGTTTGGTCTACCCCATACGAGTGCCGTAGGTGGTAGTATAGCACTCGTAAAGCCGCGTTATGGCGGTGGATGTAGGCCGAAATCGCGTATACCGGGCATGCTGAAAGCAAATGCATCAGCGATTCCGGCGCCTGACGGCAGGTCCTGCAGTTGGTATCAGGGACCTCTACACCCATTACGCGGCTCCGGTAGACCAAGGTGTTTATTACACCATCCTGACAGGCCACAATGAATCCCTCGGTCTCCGACTTAAGCCCAGCTGACCTTAAAAAGGCGAATGTCAGCCTAGTCGATAAACCCAGTGTTTCCATGTTTTTGTAGTATACACCGTGCATGGGTTTATCGACATGCTGCCTAAACAGGCTCTCCTGTTCGGCAGTTTTTATTTGGGCTTTCAGAGGAGTCGGCTGAAGCTCAGTGACTGACTCTGAGTCAGCACCGCGCCGGCCGCCTCGTCTGGCGTCGAATACGAGACCGAGTTCATCTGCGGCTCTTTTTGCTGCCTTAAACAATCCTGCGCCCACCCCTGCGATTTCGTGATCTCTCTCTAATAGCAGGAGCGGATCCGAGCTCCTGAGGATGTTACATGCCATACTCAGTACTACTCTGCCATGCATACACTCCAGACCCAAGAGTCCTCGGCCCCCCCGATGACGTGGGAGGTAAACACGAGGAACGGACGATCTAGGATGAATACTCCTATGGATGTTCATCATCTTGCGGGTGTCTCTGTCTAGTTGGCGCAGCTCATCTACCGTCCATTTTACTACTCCAAAGGAGTAGAGCAGAACAGGAACGGCAAGCATGTTAGTAGCAGACGCCTTATTCTTCCCCGAAAGTTCGGACGACCAAATCTTTCGGAGTAGGCGTCTGTACTTGCCGCGGAGAGATTCCTTGATTTATTGCACATCCTGGATGTGATGTTGTTGCACACCCAGGTATGTGTAGGTCTCTCCGGCATCCAGATGCCTTAGGATGCTTCCGTCTGCGAGCTGCGCGTCCTCAGAAAATTCCCCGCATCGCCCTCTCTTGAGGTGGACGACCGCGCACTTGTCCAACCCGAACTCCATACCAATGGCCCGCGTGTACTCCTCGACCACCCTTAGAGCATTTTGAAGTTCACGCTCTCCGGAGGCATACAGTTTCAGGTCATCCATATAGAATAGATGGGTGACCTTATGCCTCCGGTTGCTGGGTGGTCCAGTGGTACCCGCGAGTTTGGCGGAGTTCAACAGATAACGGCAGCAGTGAGATGCAAAAGAGGGGGGGACTCAGAGAATCTCCCTGGAATACTCCTCTTCTGAATGCCACCTGCTCTGTCGTAACCCGCTGTGCACCTGATGTTATGGTGAAGCGGGTCCTCCAGAGTGGCAGCAGTTGTTCTATGCATCTCACTAGTGGCTCTGCTACCGCAAGACATTTGAGCAAATGTAACAAAAGTTCATGTGATGTTGTGTCAAATGCCTTTCGATAGTCAATCCAGGCCATCGATAGATTACGCTTGTACTGCACAGAGTCCTGCGTAATACAGCGGTCTACCAGCAGGCTGTCCTTGCAACCTGCCATGCCCTTTTTGGCGCCACGCTGCTCGTATATCTGCTGGAAGACCGGATCAACCTGCCGTAGGGTCCGAGCATACAAGATACGAGTAAATAGCTTGTAGCAGGAGTTCAGACAGGTGATTGGTCTATAATTCCTTGGGTCAGACAGATCACCCAATTATTATTATTATTATTATTATATGATTCACTTTCACAGCATTACTACTGGAATTATTTGACCTATCCTTTGCGGTCTTAAATAGGATCAGGTGGTCATCTGAGAAGGAAAAATTCATTTCAGCCCTCAGAGTTAAAAAACTTTCTTATAATATGAATTGTTTGAAGAATGGTGGCTTTCTGTATAACGGATATCAAGTAAGTTGGTAAATTCAATTTGACTAAGTTGGCCGTAATATTCTTTGTTACCATTCCGTCCGTCGAAATCACTATAGGCACTATTTTAACTTGTTTTAATTTCCATAGGTGTTTTAACTCCAAAGCGAGGTTTTCATATTTTGTTATTTTAAGGCTTTCAGTCCTAGACAGGTTTTGGCGTAAGGGGACCGCTATGTCAATGATAGTGCCAACGGCATTCTTTTTATCTATTAAGATTATGTCAGGCCTATTGTAATCGATGGTTCTGTCAGTTAATATGGGTCTATCCCAGTAGAGCAAAAAGTCTGAAGTCTCAAGTACAGGGGTTGGATTATATTTGTAGTATGGCGGCGGATTGTGTAAAAGCTTGAACTTTTGGCCTAATTGCTGGTGAATAATTTTGGCCACGGCGTTGTGACGGTTTAAGTAGGCATTATTAGCTAATGCGGGACATCCTGCCGAGATATGTTCTATAGACTCCCCTATCGTGTTGCACTTTCTGCATCGGTCTTCTTGATTGTTCTTAAGAATGTGTTTCTCATAATTTCGAGTCTTAATGACACCATCCTGAATGGCTATCATGAAGCCTTCAGTTTCTGGGTACAGATAACCTTTTTTCAACCATAAGACTGATGCATTTTTGTCGACTTCATTCTTTTCCAGATCGTTTGGATATTTTCCATGCAGTACTTTGCTTCTCCAAGACATCTTCTGGTCCGCTGCAGATCGTTTAACATACTGTTGACGTGGTTCTTGCAATCGTAAAGGTGTTAAGGAATCATCGGCTGATGCTAGCTGTCCATATAATGTGTTTCTCGATTTTTGGAAATAGGTCCTCAAATTATTTTCCTGGGATCGGCACAGCTGGCCGATGTTCAACAAACCTCTACCTCCTTCCTTTCTTGGTAAGTAGAGTCTATCTACTGATGAATTAGGGTGTAGCATACGGAACTTTGTCAGGAGGCGCCTTGTTATTATTATTATTATTATTATTATTATTATTATTATTATTATTATTATTATTATTATTATTATTATTATTATTAATAGTTTATTTAACTACTCTAAATAAATAAGTGGTAGTAGGCTAGAGGGGGTGGGAGGGGTTGGAAATTTTCCGTTTCACCTGGAAATAACTTATTTTTGCTCAAGAAGTCCAAAACACTTTTAAGAATTTTTCTCAAAAATTGCAGGGATCGAAGACTTTTTTTGTATCGAAAATTGTAAGAATTTTGTGTCTTTTACTACAACAACTGGAAATAGAAAAAGAAATAATTCATTAATTTCTACACAATTACAATCGTTAGACTTGAAAACGGATAATTCATTTATATTCAAGAGTAATAGTAAGTTTTCTAAAATTCTTGAGCATAACGAAACGTGTCGCCAATAATTTACATTCTACTGTTTCATTTCCTGTCGTATAAGAGAATTCTCGAGAATAATTCTTACATTTTCAACGTGAATCGTATTTTCGAACTTTCAAATTGCCCTTAAGCTAACGTCAATGCATTTCTTTAAATTATTCAATAGACCGGAAAATTATGACATACAACAGTCGAGTGCGTCGAATACAAATTACCATAATAATAAAACTGCTATTTATTCGAATTAAATGGGCATGAAGATCATCATTATTTATGTTCTACTTAAACTGGCGTATGACTAGACAGAAATCTGATCCAGATTAGGACATGGAAAGAAAAATAAATCATTTTGATGAATAAGACACTCGCTATTTAGAAAACAAAAAGTTAGCAGGATGTAAAGGCTGTTCTTTTAATTATTCCTACACGGAAAAAAGGGTCAGGGCGATATATCACAGTTATGTTTTATTTCAGCCGCAGTGAGAAAGGGACGCGACTGTGGCGTACTTCTTTCTACCACTCAATTTAATCATGAAGTTTTTCTTTATTTGTGACAAAAAAATATCAGTCGCATGGAAGAGAAGGTCGTAGCAAAACGGGGGGAGAGAGGGAGAATTATTTTTTGGATATGTACAGAAAACTAAAAAATACATCCAACGTGGTGGAGAATGACATTTTTTTAATTAGCAATTTATGCTTTTTTAACTCCCGACACAAAAAGGAGGGGTATTATAACTTTGACGCGTATATTTGTATGTCTGTCTGTGTGCCTGTCTGTGGCTTCATATTTCTTTAGCAGGTGATCTGATTTTGATGCGGTTTTCTTTATTTGAAAGAGTATTTTGTCGAAAAGGTTTTTAGGAACGTTTCATCTAGGTAGACGCCATCAATAAAGACCAGCATATTCGCAAGGGGCATAGCAGGATAAGCATGTGTCAGCTGCCGCCGCACCAATCGGGTCTAAATTTTAAGCACAAGTTGATAGTAGTGTTAGATGAAATTTCCCAAAATATTATTTTTGAAAAACCGTTTTTATGGGAGTTATGGGGGTAAAAAGAAAAACGGACTTTTTTTTCTCAAGAACGGATAAACCGATTTTCATGAAAAAAATATATGTTATGGCTTTTGATGGCACAAACGTAGAAAAAAATTATTGAGTCTATTTATCGAAAAAAAGTGGTGAAAAATTTTTTCAAAAAAAAAAAAAATTTTAGGGAATGTTCTCGAGACACACCCATCGTTTCATTTCAAATAAATGTTTATATGCCCCTTTAAAACATATCCAATTTTCAAAGCGATCGGAAGGGTATAACAAACAAAATTAATTAATAATCATGGGTTCATTACGGTTCATTATTACATCTTACTACCACGGTCACACTTCAAGAAGTGTGGTGCAGATATTTTTAAATTCTGTGACGCCAACTGTTGGGTCAAAAAAATCTAGTTTGAAAATCTGCACATTTTGCAATTATGACGTCTGTAGTCAGCCTACGAAAGAACTGTAGTTTTCAAAGTCCACTACGAGGAGGTTACTAGTCAGGGTACCTGTTTATTGTGAGTCTCTTGCCTCTCACGAGTCAGGGTGTTTGTTTATCGTGAGTCAGTCCCCTTGCCTCTCACTAGTCGGGGCGCTTGTTTATTGTTAGTCCCCTTACCTCTCACAATTCGGGTTGACTTTTTTGCGTGAGTCTTCTTGCCTTTCACGAATCAGATTACTCTATATTGATGAGACTTCTCTTAGTCTTCATTGCTATCGTCCTAAATTGCAGGAATAATATTCTTAGTAAACATGTCGCTGAGAATTTCAGATGGCTTCAGAACTTTCGACAAATACCTTGCGTCGTGGACAGATAGTATACAATTGCAGCAATGTGCGAGCAGCAGCCAACAGCTGTTTCCGTTGCACAGTGTGAGTTTTTAGTAATCTAGGCGGACAAAATACCATTTTGGCAAGTGTATTTATATTTTAATAAACATCTTAATTCCTAAAAGTAAAATGATGAAACTTCATAAGCATATATATATATATATATATATTTTTATCAGCAACATTCAAAACATCCAAACAAGTGTCGTAAACTGTCTTGTTTTCTTGTTTGCGCTATACCAAGTAGGAATAAATTGAATTGACACGCATCAACTTCTTAGTTAAGTACAAGTATTCCTGCGGTTTACATGTGTTCTAGTGACAATATTATTTTAATGGTATTTGAAGGTATGTGGCCATATATATATTTTTTTAATTATTCTATAAGTTTAAAAAGAAGATAAAAGTTTAAGCTTGAGATAGCATAGAAAAATTATATTTTATGAATAAATAACTAAACTTTTAGTTTAGACCTCCGCAGACTACCCTCAACTTCTTATATTAAAAAAAAAGGTTAATTCGTGTACTTCTAATATCAGAAAGGAAAAGTTGCGCGAGCTTGCGCTCTCACTAGTTTTTTCTTATTTTCAGAACGAGTGTCGAAATTTCTCGAAGATCAATTTTTGAAATATGGGTTTCTAATCCTAGGCAAAGCAAGTCAGATGCCATAATGTCTTATATTTTACAAAACCACTCATTCCCAAATAGTATTCTGAACAGCATTCGTAAGTCAGTGAACCTTGTTTGCAGCAATATAGGGCAAAGATGGGCTAAGTCGGATTGACATCAGGAGCGATTTTTAAAATATAATGATTCTTGGCTTCATGGTAGTTTGTTGTTGCCTGACATTGTTTAACAAGCTATATCCTATACTTCAAAGGAAAATATTATCCCTTACATGCGTTAGGCCCCAAAAAATATTTGAAGAGCCAGCTACAAAAGTAAGAAAAGTAAAATTCTTTATCTCGCTAATTCTGCTTCTCACAAAGAACTATCGCTTGCAAGTGCAATAAAGTTGCATAAAGTAGGTAAAAGGGATTCAGCGTCGATAGTTAAAGAACTCAGCAATGGAAGCAATGCCAGGCAGCAACAAACTTCCACCAATTATGTTTTAAAAATCACTCCTGATGTCTAGCCGACTTAGCCCATCTTTGCGCTATCTTGCTCCAAACAAGGTCCACTGACTTACGAATGCTGCTCAGAATACTATTTGAGAATGAGTGGTTACTTAACGTTTGTAAAATATGAGACATTATGGCATTATGACTTGCTTTGCCTGGGATTGGAGACCCATATTCGAAAAATTGACCTTCGAGAAATGTCGACAATCATTCTAAAATTAAGAAAAACCTAGTGAGAGCGCAAGCTCGCGCAAACTTTTTCTTTCTGATATTAGAAGTCTACAAACTAACCTTTTTTTGAATATAAGAAGTTGAGGTTTAAATTAAAAATTTAGTTATTTATTTATAAAATATAATTTTTCCATGTTATCTCAAGCTTAAACGTTTATCTTCTTTTTAAACTTATAGAATTAAAAAAAAAAAAAATTATATGGCTTCAAATACCATTAAAATAATATTGTCACTAAAACACAATACATATAAACCGCAGGAACACTTTTACTCAACTAAGAAGTTGAAGCGTGTCAATTGGTATAGCATGAACAAGAAAACACGACAGTTTACGATACTTGTTTGGATGTTTTGAATGTTGCTGATAAAAAAAATATATATGCTTTAGAAGTTTCATCATTTTAGTTTCAGGAATTAAGATGTTTATTAAAATATCATACACTTGCCAAAATGGTATTTTGTCCGCCTAGATTACGAAAATTCCACACTGTGCGTTGGCGCAATTTTATACCGTCTGTCCCATGCAAGGTATTTGTCGAAAGTTCTGAAACCAGCTGAATTTTGTTTTTTTATATATATATAACTATTTAACGTCGGCCTATTTCCGCTACCAGAGCCTATCACCGACGCCAAGAGACGAGCTACCCCCAATCTGGAAATTTTGCCGAACCTCTTCCCTTAAGAAGAGTAGGGATCTTTTACTTGCCTAACATTTAATAGACAAGGGACCGCCTGCTTTATATCCACTACGTAATCCTCGTCTGAAATTACGGTGCTTCCGCGTATACACTGATATACAAGCCGCTAGAAGGTGGGACGAGAACGCTGTATTTCCCAAGATGGGTCACCCATCCAAGTACTAACCGCGCTCGACGTTGCTTCAACGGAATATCGACTGATATTCACATTGAAGTCCCCTCTACGCTCGCCCCCCAGCTGAAGTTCTCAACGATATTTTTACTCGGAATAATAACATTCCTGTAATAGAGGACGATAACTATTAAGACTAAGAAGTGTCTCACCAATATAAAGTAACCTGATTCGTGACAGGCCAGAGGACTCACGCAAACAAGTTACCCCGAACTGTGAGAGCCAAGGGAACTAACAATAAACAAGCTCCCCGACTAGTAAGAGGCAAGGGGACTCACGATAAACAAGCATCCCGACTCGTGAGAGGCAAAGAGACTCACGATAAACAAACACCCCATAATAAGTGGACCAAAATCGTATTGTAACCTCCACGTAATGGACCTTGGAAACTACAGTTCTTTGGTAGACTGACTACAAACGTCATCATTGCAAAATGTTTTTCAAAATTTTTAAAAAAAGTGTTGAAATTTTTTTTTTCAAAATAAAAAGAATATTTTGATGGGATGTTCTCGCAGAATGAAGACTGATTCGTGAGAGGCAAGAGGACTCACGCAAAAAAGTCAACCCGAATTGTGAGAGGCAAGGGGACTCATAATAACCAAGCAGCTCGACTAGTGAGAGGCAAGGGGACTCACGATAAACAAGCATGCCGACTCGTGAGAGGCAAGGGGACTCAATAAACAGGCACCCTGACTGAGAGATACTGTAACCTCCTCGTAGTGGACTTTGAAAACTAGTTCTTTCGTAAGCTGACTACAGACGTCTTCATTGCAAAATGTTCATATTTTCAAACTAGATTTTGTTTAACCCAACAGTTGACGTCAGACGTCACACTTCTTGAAGTTTGACACTGATTTAAACGGTGGGGGTGTAATGGCCGCCAGTGACCGTGGTAGTAAGATGCAGTAATGAACCGCGCCGTCCTGCTCCCGCCCAGAGTATGCTCATGATTATCAATGCTGAATATGTTGTACTCTTCCGATCGCTTTGAAAATTGTTTTAAAGGGGCACATAAACATTTATTTGAAAGGCAATGATAGGTGTGCCTCGAGAACATCCCATTTATTTTGAAAAAAAATTTTCACCACTTTTTTTCAACAAATGGACTCAATTATTTTTTTCTACGTTCGTGCTATCATAAGCCATAACATGTATTTCTTTCATGAAAATCGGTTTATCCGTTCTTGACAAAAAAAAATCCATTTTTCCTTTTTTCCCCCATAACTCCCGTAAAAATGGTTTTCTAAAAATAATATCAACTTGTGCTCAATTGGTGCGGGGGCAGCTAACACATGCCCTGCTATGCCATTTGGCGAATGTACCAGTGATTTAAATTAAAAACATAGTTTTCAATTTATTTAAAATAGTTTGTCGAAAAGATTTTTAGCATTATTTCATTTCGGTAGATATTCAAAGAGCTGCATATCATCAATGAATATTTACCTAATTATTCACATGTAGCTTTCTAATGTCCCAACTGATATCAATTTTTTCTTTATAAATATACGTACAAATATTTGGCAGGATGATATTAGACCATGTGCCAGACCTCCTAAAGTCATTATAATTTGGGGGGACTGAATGAAACTTTTACCAGCTGTTTCTAGGCTCATGTGGAGCAAAAAAGTCGGGAGGGTCCATCATGGGGAGGTAGCTTTCAAATATGGCGGCCGTTCAAAATGGCGGCCCGACTGCGAATATTTAAATTCAATTATCTCGAGATCGGGTGGAGCAACCTTGAATTTCTAAATGTAGGTTAATGAATTGAATATATTTTTGTTTGTAATGTTTATGGCCAAAAAACCAGTATTTATCGGTCAAAATTTGAAAAAGCGAAAAATTGGATTTTTTGAAATTTACGTTTTGCTGCTTATTGGACTAACGGTTGGGTATATCGAGAACATGTTCTGAATAAGAGGTTTATAGCAACATCTTACCTTTAAAACGCAAAAAAGAAATTGAAGATCGGATCAATAGAACCCGACATTTCAAGATTCAAAGTGAACGGGGCGAGGTTGAGCATTAATACTGTATTTTAAAATAATAGGGTTTATCTATCTGTCCGTATAATTTTATTGTTTTTTGCATTTTATTTTATATTATTTATTTCATATTTCAGGTAATAGTGTGACTCCTCCAAAGAAAACGGGGATCCGTCTCCAAAAAAGTTGAAAATTGACTGTAGTTGCATCATTTGTGAAAATTCTACACCACTCCAAAGACTTGGACTCATGGAATGCTTTGTACAATGCCGCGATACTAAGAAAATTTGAACCAATAATAAAACTGCACGAGGGGTTATCTGACCAACAAATACCTGACGTTTGCTACCATAAAGAATGTCGCAAAACTTTCGTCCACAAAAGAAATCTTGAAAGAATCGCCCGCGCCGCAGATAAAGGTCCTTCACCTGATGAAGATAATAGAAACATCAACGGAACTCCGTCATCTATGAGAAGATCATTGCCCGACAGGAAAAATGTCAGTACTACAGGGCGTGTTTATCCGGAGATCTGCATCTTTTGTGACAAGCCAGGAAAATACTCCCAAAGTTCGAGGACAAGGGAGAAGTGTGTCAAGTTCGTTGATCTCAGAGCGGACAAGATACTTCGAGCTGTAGCCGTCGAGCGAATGGATAGTAAAATCATGGCAATTACTTCACGAGATATTTTCGCTGGTGAGGCTCACTATCATCATTCCTGCTACAAGTCATACACCAGAAACCAGAAGGTACAGCAGACTCCAAAGAAGATAAATTAGACCAAAAATTCGTTAATAACAAGGTTTATATAGCTGAGAGTGGTCTCAATGTCAGTGAACAAATTGAAGTAGCAGCTGATATTCTGAAGAGTTCAATAAAGAATTCCATTTCTTCGGTAGAACAAAAATGGCCACCGAATATCAACAATCTGTCCATTGATGACTTTCAAGGGCCAGAGATACTTCTTAATTTCTTAACCAAGCTCCTCAGTAATAGTATGAATAAAGTCAATATTGTCTATAGCTCAAGATATACTATATGCTCCATTGATAAAGTTCTTGCTGGTAAGCACTACAACTGCGCAGTTCGCTTACACAAGCTCGTGTATGGAGCCTGCATGAGAGTTCTGTACTCTGGAATGGGTAGATATAAATGAGTTAGACCTTTCCTACGTCCTACGGTCAGATAACCCCTCGTGTAGTTTTATTATTGGTTCAAATTTTCTTAGTATCGCGGCATTGTACAAAGCATTCCATGAGTCCAAGTCTTTGGAATGGTGTAGATTAACCGGTGTAGAATTTTCACAAATGATGCAACTACGGTCAATTTTCAACTTATATTATTTAGATAGATCTGTCCGTATAATTTTATTGTTTTTTGCATTTTATTTTATATTATTTATTTCATATTTCAGGTAATAGTGTGACTCCTCCAAAGAAAACATGGATCCTACTCCAAAAAAGTTGAAAATTATTTATTATTTTAAAACACAGTATTAATACTCAACCCCGCCCCGTTCACTTTGAATCTCGAAATGTCGGGTTCTATTGATCCGATCTTCAATTTCTTTTTTGCATTTTAAAGGTGAGATGTTTCTCTAAAACTCTTATTCAGAACATGTTCTCAATATACCCAACAGTAAAACGCAAATTTAAAAGAACCTTATTTTTCGTTTTTTCGAGTTTTGACCGATAAATACTGTTTTTTCGGCCATAAACATTAGGAACAAAACTGTAGTCCGTTCATTCACCTACATTTAGAAAATTCAAGATTGCTTCATCCGATCTCGAGATAATTGAATTTAAAAATTCATAATCGGGCCACCATTTTGAACGGCCGCCATATTTAAAAGCTACCTCCCCATGATGGACCCCCCCAAATTTTTACTCCATATGACCCCAGAAACCTGTGGTAAAAGTTTCATTCAGTCCCCCCAAATTATAATGACTGATAGGTCTGGCACATGGTCTATATGTTGGCCCAAAGACAGTAAAAAATCCTCAAAATCTCAAATCTATTTTTTTGTTTTTTTTTTTTTTTAATAAGCTAAGTATGCTCTATATATAATAATACCACAAATCCTATAAATTGTTTTATATAAGAAGAAAATAATTAAAAACACAATGTAAACAATCTACATATCACTAAATTGAAGCAAAAATGATCCACACAACGCACGTAATTGTCTATATACCATGATGTGCGGAAAATTTATCTGTAGGTTGTTCCCACCGAAAGGAGTTAAAAAAAATGAAAAATTAAAAAAATATGACCAAAAAATTACCTTATTTTCTTGTAGAAATGCCCCGCCAATGACTTTAACCAATCTGACGTAACGCGGTACAACTATATCATTTCCCTTCCCCCTTTATCGGACTTGGGATTGACACTATTAACAGCAAAGCTGGAGAGGGTAGAAGTGGCTTTTTGGTTTTAATCAAATCACACTAAAAAAATAGCGAAATAAGTCGAAAAGACATTGACCCTATGCTAGTGAACTTTACAAGTAGATATAAGAGATATTTACTTAAACCCCTCAATAACACAAAAACACCAACCTTCGGCGGAGCTTTGTACCTGCCGGTGTTCTGATTGTTCGACCGAAAGCAAAAAACGCGGCACCTTGACCGCACTTCTCCAATATGTTCTTTCACATGGAAGTTCATCGCCCTATTACTGACCACAGACACGTAACAGTAGCGTATTTTCGTAAGTTTTAACCCTTTTTAATATACTAAACTACCTTGGATCACTCTAAAATTTTGCAGGGGCTTTCCCACATTGAACACTAGTACATCATTTTATTTTCCGCATATCATGGTAAATCACGCTGTATAATGAAAACTAAATTTAAAAGTGTACATTTTACTAATTGAAAGCACACAAAACTTAAAAAAAGCACAGGAAAACTGTAAATTTTAACTTTATTACATTTAAAGATTGAAGCACGAAATTTCCTGAATAATCTGACGCTGATGGTGTCTAATGAAATAATGACGCATCTGCCCTCTTAAGTAATTTTAAAATAAAAAAAAAAACATTCAAATATTAATATATTATATTTGACATTGTCCACTATATTGTATGTGAGTACCAGAAAAATGGGTTGACTACTTTTCCAGAATTGTATTTTTTCGATTAAAAAAATAATTGATAGCCCTATAAAAATAAATCATTAAATTTTCCTCTCCAACGACTGTAGCGCCCTAGACATTACTTTCACCAATTCCCAAGATAGAAACCCGAGGGCGGGGTTCGTAAAACGACGAGCATAGAAGCACAGAAGCATAAAAGCTCACGGCATTTATGCCATTCGGAATTTAATATACTACTGACCACCCCCTTTCTTAAAAGCCCTGCCTAAACATTCTGTAATATCCGCACTTGATATCTCTTTTCCCCACTAATATACGAATTTTATTATTACTAGTCATGTTTCGAATTTAAATAAAACGTGCTATATCAAGCCAGATCAGGACTGCGGTTCTCTACTGATGAGGCTGATTATGTCAAAAATTGTGTATTTTATTTTTGCTGCAAAGAAACCAGTTTGGACGAGTTTGGGTTTATTGACAAGTAAATTCTTTTATACAATATGTATTGCCACATTTGATTAAAAAAACAAATTATGTCAGATTTTGGCTTGAATGCTCTTTTCCTATGTTTTTTCAAACAATGCCAAACCATGTTCTTACTAATAGTACGGGAACCATCGACCAAAATTTCTCGTTATCTCGACATGGACAAATTCATAAAAACTGTTTAGTTTAAGGGAAAATAAAAAACTTTGTTATGTAAAGCAAAAATTTACACATCACTTATTATCTAACATTAAAGGATTCTACACACGATCCAGCGGCAGGGCCCCGACATTGTCGGTACGCTTTGAAGATAATTGGAATTCCAGCGGACCAGTTCACTTTTACGAATGAGTTCAAAGCATGCCGATATGGCTGGGTCCCTGCCGCTGGATCGTGTGTAGACCTCTGAAACCAGCATTCACATGAATTTTTAACTGATTAACTTATTTACGTTTAATAATAAATTGACACTTGCAATAACTTTTGTTTTCATGGCTTACTTGGGTCTTTATTGAAGATTATTTGTTAGAAAAATGGTAGGTATGTACGAATTAGAATTTTTGCCTTATTAAATAAATAATTATTTTGTTGTTAAATCAATTCAAACTAGTACAATACACTATTCTGAACAAAAAATGAAGAATATATTTGTTCCATTTATTTGAGAATCCGAAATTATTTTTAGTTGAAAAAATAGTTTTTTTGACAGCTCCCATCTCGAACACCTTTGAACCCACTACGATGTAATCTTGTACAAAAGGATTTCTAAAGGTGCTGATTAAGAATATTACTATTTTTTTTCCATCCTAGAGTCGGACGCCTTCCACTAAAGACTCACTTCATAGGTATATATTCGTATGTAATATCACTTAGTGCTTAAAATGTTATCGAAAATTTTTTCGAAAGCGTGTTGCCTGGTAATATAAAGAGTGCAAATTGGCAGTTTATTATCTGATTAAATCCCGACCGCTTTAGCGGGAGGGATTTAATCTTTGATAATAAACTGCTAATTTGCACGAGTTATATTAATTAGGGCAACTTAGCTTGAGAAAAAATTTTTAGATAAAATTTAAAGCACGAGTGGTATTTGTGGAGAATATTTCACGAATAAATAATTCATTAAGTACATCTTCTATATTATGTTCAGTAATTAATTGCCTTCAGACGTTTCATTGTTACTTTTTAGAGATTATTCACCTTTATCTTCAATTTCATCATTTACGTCACATAAAAATGCATTTCCAAAGCGACTCAACTAATAAAAAACAAAGTAGGTTTAAATTATGACAATCAAGAAAAACAATATACGTTAAACCATAGGTACTGTAACTTATAAGACTAGTCATCACAACAAAGCACGCTTCGACCAATCACATTACGGGTATAATCACACAAATTGCATATTACCAATCTATCGCTTTTACGTTCTAAGGCTGCGGCTCAGATGGTATAGTACCGCCATCTAGTAACGCTAGCTTAACTTAACTGGCCTAAACAGTGAATTGAATTATTATTAAAGTGTTTATTAATATATATTTATGTATTTAATCCTTGTTTCTAATTTGAGAAGTTTAATAGTTAAGTTAAAGTTTACTT
This sequence comes from Rutpela maculata, assembly GCA_936432065.2. Lineage (NCBI taxonomy): Eukaryota > Metazoa > Arthropoda > Insecta > Coleoptera > Cerambycidae > Rutpela > Rutpela maculata. The sequence goes on from OW386285.2 coordinate 390,605,241, forward strand.
GTTTAAGTAGACAGACTTTAAGTACAACGAATTATAATGTATATAGTGATACTGCAGAGTTTTGATTTTCCAAATAAGTGTTAGCTGCTTTGTGATGATTGATGAATTACCATACGTAAGTACCTACATTTGTGTATTTATCTTGAAATAACTGATTTGTCTGCTTCGTAGATATTTATATTTAATTTTAGTCGTGAAAATTATTTTGTAATTACGTTAGGTATTAAGCCATTGAAAGCTGTGTATAACTTGTCCCGAACCTATATAAGTTCTACATACATTGGCTTTTTAGGTTATTAATACCTACAATACTACAATTTACAATTTACGTTAACAATTAGTAATAAGCTAGAGAAGATATTTATAGATAACATTTAAAAGCACGATTTGTCCTATTTGCTGAAAACATTTCAGGAGACAAAACGTCAAAAAATTTTCGCAATATTTGCCGCTGCAGCGACCTAAAAAATTAGAGCGATAAATTTTGCATGTTGGTACTGTCAAAAGCCGATCTAGCTTGAATTATCACTAATAATGACGTTTGATTGGTGCAATGTTGTGAAAAAACGGGCTCTGATTGGCTACAGCGTTAATGAGTGAAATAATCACTACAAAAATTTCAAAATATTCGGATATCAGATGAGCTAGATATGGCTCCATGAAAAGTGGGACACGCTGTATATAAACTGTTTCATTATAACTTTATTATAATTCTAGAGAATAATGTTATTAAAGTACGAACATGTGCAAGATGTAGAAACTGTAATACACAGTGTGCCTCTCCCGAACTTTACGTAGATTAGGTGATATATAATTTCTATTTTAAAATTAAAGTATTTTTAATAAAGCTACCCCCGATTGAAAATTCTATTCGTTTCATACATGTAATAAACCTCCTTGGAAAAGTAAGGCTTAGTTTAATCTCATTCAAACAAGAAATAATAAAAATAAGTATTCGGTGCGATTCTACTAGTAGTTATTCACAGATTTTTCTCATTAACGGGATATGTCGTAGAAACTTAACATTATAATTAATGTGAAAATAGTATACAATGAAATTTTACTTAATTCTACCTCATTAGACACCTGTACGACCGCGTACCAACGCCTAACGAGTCCACAGGCATTCTAGCGTGTGAAGGTAACATAAGGGATGGCTTGATGAGGCCGTGGGGAAGAATACTTGTTTCCCCAGTTATTAAAATGGCAGGTGCATGCTCGGAAACCGTACAGGTCCAACCTTAATAGCCGTAAAAATGTGTGTTTTAGTTCATAGATATTGAAGCGATAATTCAACTTGTATTATATTTTGTATATAATAATTAAGGCAATAAACGACGAGGTACGTTTAGTGCTATTTTTAAGAAAATACTTGCTAAAATATATATAAAATATAATGCCCGTACACTTCCTGGTCGTAATTTTCCAAAGTCATTTAAACATTTTAGATATCATCTATATTTATAAAAGAATACCCTGACTGACTGATCTATAAACGCACAGCTCAAACCACTGGGTCTAGAAACTTCAAATATTGCATAGAGGTTCCCAGGGCCGCCGACAGGGAGGCAGGGGGATAAATCCCAGGGCCCGGACTCCGGCTATATTACGTCATATAGGCTAGGCATTCAGTTGTGCACATTTGGTGATTCTCAAAAAAACAAAATTATATAAATATTTCAATCCAATAAAAAACTATAACATTTAAATACTGTGGTAGTTTTTTAATAAATTAAAAGCTTAATGCGACAAATTAAACGACAAAACCTTGAAAGAGGGAAGGGGCCCTCAATAATAAGCAGCCCCGGGGCCCGGCAAAGCTGTCGGCGGCCCTGGAGGTTCCTCGAATGACGCAGGCAACCACTAAAAAGGGATTTTTCGAAATTCGACCACTAAGAGAGTGAAACAGGGTTGATAGGCCTTTTCGGAAACGGTTTGATCTAGAACCATGCAATTTGGCAGAAATATTTTTATTGAAATCTATTAGATACATGTAAGACGAAATTTCGATTTCACTTTTTGAGGGGGTGAAAACTGGGGTGATAGATGGTTTAAAGCGCACCCGCATTTTTGAAATCGCCTAAAGCAGAAACGTGATTATTCGAGAGATGAACTCTTCTGAGGAAATAAGAAGACACGTTATTCGACGATTTTCAAAAAGAGACCCCCGAACGGGTGAACGGGGAGGCTTTTAAGCTTTTCGGGGAAACGGTTAGGCCCAGAAGCATAAAATTTGGCAGAAATACTCTTTTATTGGAATAAGACAAAATTTCGATTTTCACTTTTTGAAGTGGTGAAAACGGGGGCCGTAAATGGTCTAAAAGGTACTCTTATTTCTAAAATCGCGTAAGTCAGAAACGTGATATTCCAGCGATGGGCTCATCTGAAGAAATAAGGAGACAGGTATTCAACGGTTTTCAAAATGAGACTCGGAACGGGTGGAGAGGGAAAGGGATGTTTTTAAGCATGAAATTTGACACATATTCGCCCTATTGTCGATTAAAGTAATTATTTTTTCGTTCAACTTGCCCTGACACAAAAATATAATAATGAATTGTTATCAAATTGTGATGCGCAGTGAGTTTCCCCGAGTACTATGGATGCGCCATGGGTTTCCTCAAGTGCAATGGCTGCGCAGTGGGTTTCCTCGAGTACTTTGGATGCGCAGAAGTTTTTCTTGAGTGCAATGAATGCGCAATGGGTTTCCCCGGGTACTATGTATGGGAGTGTGCTTCCTGAGTACAGTGAGTATGTAGTACTTCTTTATAGGCATAAGTTAGTATGTCAATGTTCTTAATTCCACGCGGACGAAGTCTTCTACGCGAACGATCTCGCGGGCGTCAGTTAGTTTAGTAGAATAAACAAACATACATCTTGCAACACATCTTATTCCAACTACTTAGTACACTATAAAAAAATGTATGTAAAAATACATATGGATGTAAAAATACTTTGAAAGTTAACATTAGTTCAATTTTCTATGAAATTCTACATAATTAATTTATTTTTATCAGGTCATATTTATGGTTTATTACATAAAGTAAATTAAAACTACACACATTCATGTATCTTTACTTCAATTAATGTAATTTTCCATATAGTCATGTATAAAATACATAATAAAATGTATAAATACATAGTCAATCCAGTGAATTACATCAATAACGCGCCGGCGCAAGTGCTTTTTTACACAATTATATGGAATTTTTACAGGAAAGCACGAACAAATGGACCATCGATTATCCATATAATCGCGATTACATGGAAAATCGATGGTCCATTTGTGTACTAAACCATAAATATATTTAACTTTACCCTGAAAATCCTGGTAAAAATAAATAAATTATGTATAATTTAATAGAAAATTGAACTAATTTTACCTTAACTTTCAAAGTATTTTTACATCCATTTACAGTGTACGACCAATAAATGTTATTTTTCAACATAAGTGTGAGCAGGCGCGCAGCCGTCTTCCATGAACCAAAAAATAAAGAAGCATAATCACTGTTAGTACAAATAGTCCCTTCAAATTAGGAAATATTTAAGAATATTTGCCCACAGTTCTGAGACCCGTAAAAAGTTAAGTATTTGAGTTGTCTAAACATGATTTTTATCCCTCGCAGTTCTAAAAAAGGGTGGCTTTTGAGAAATATATACATATATATGAATTTTAGCGTTTTCCCGTCTTTTTCTTTATATTGAGGAAAAACTATGCATTTTGGTGAAAAATATCAAGAGGCAAAGTAGTAGAGCATAACATTTACTATAAATTTTGTCTCTACTTTTTTTTTCGAATTCCGCTTTAGTTCTAGTTTTCTTTTTTTCAAAAAAAATATATTTATTTTATGTTCTGTTTTTTATCGCTCGTAGAAAAAAAGTTTGTCAATTTCAAAATTTATAAAATAATTATTTTCTTTAATTAAAACGTACCAATAAACAGCACCAATAACTAAATGATATGACTTTTCGCAATAAAATTCAGGAAATAAGTACCTACTCTCAGAACGGTTTATATCAACTTTAAACTTGATAATAAATCTAACTTAGTTACGTCGTCAAAAACAGATACAATCTAAGAGATGACAGGGTTATACATTTCAACAGAATTTAATTTTATTTCGTCTAAATCACAGGCGCCTAACACCCCCTTGAAGGGTTGGTAAACAAACCGTAACTCTGTTTTATGGACCATCAATAAGAGATATACGTATGTTATTATCACATGTATGTTGTAAAGTAAAATGTTATTCGGCTATAAAATGTCAAGATAATCTTTTTACTGCTGCCGGACATGTTACCTATTTCTAGTATTTTACTGTCTTACTTAGTAGATACTTTTTTATGATGAAACTTAATGAGTCAAAATATTTTTAATGAAATTTATTTTTTTATATTAAGGAATTTAGGGTAAATTATGCAAAACGGAACATTGCCTTCATAAATTTGTTATTAATAAATTAAAAATTCATAGTGTAGATTTTTTTTAGGAAAGATAAGAATTTAATTTGTGAAGATAATAATAAAGTGAAAAAGTTGAAGTACCTATAAACTATTGTTTTTAATTATCATTAATCAAAGCAATATATCTAAATATTTAAAACATCGTTACGTGTTTATACCCCGTAATAAACACCCTGTACTGTGGGTTCGGACATTATAACACCATGATAACACTAAACACTAATTTATTAACTTATGTACTAATTACAGCAAATAATTACTTCACTAATGTAACACTGAGTACAATTCAATAATTCAGTCACGTGATCACTTTATTCTTGATCTGTTCTCACTATCTGAGCTGAACTGTCCTCACTTGGCTTCTCAATTCCCTTAAAGATAAGGGCTCCAGAATATTCCCAACCATTCCGTAACATTCTAGTAGGCTAAGAACAGTAACGCCATCTCTCGGATTATTGACGAACCACCAAATTATTTACTTACTTATTTGACCAGGAAGACCAGATCTCTGTAAAATGGTAGAAATATATAACACTGGCACCTCCTTAAGCCTGAACGTCCCTAAAATACCACACAAGCCGGTATCTGTTTCGTAGTCTCATGGTATACCATGAGAAAAAGTAAGTGGCGATTCCAATCTCGTTGATTTTTATGAACCACATTAGAAAGATGTTCCTTCATGGATTGGTAAGCCCAGTAATCACTAGCTTGTATAAAATACGCGAAATATACGTTTTAGTGATATAAAAATGGTTTCGGTATAATAATTATGCGTTTATTATGTACCACGTTATGATTTTACGTTTTTATTATATTTATGATCTACTAAATTTCCAATAAAAGTAGAAAAGTAGTTAAGAGGTAAACCAAAGTTGTTATTGATTTATAAAAGTACAGTCTCATACAGGAAGATGGCACTTAAACTAGTGTTAAGTTGCTAATCTACTTTGAATCACTTTTTATGAATCATTTAGAAAGATGAATAGCCCTAAGCAAATACTAACCATGCTACGTGGCAAGGTGGTGCTGTGGACCAATAAGGCGATTCCACCGGGCAAGGTTTTTTCCACTGCTCTGAGGTTGGGCCTGCCGGGACTGGCTAAGAGCTGACGAGAGCCAAAAAACTCGAAACCGGTCCGAGAATGACTCCGAGCACCTACCGAAGCGGCGGGAGTCTTAATTCAAACGTAGTTCCGTTCACCAGCATCTGTTACAAACACTATACTGCGTTACAATACATTCAATCATCCGTATCTCAGTGCTGTTTTAAAGTTCAAAGCTATGTCATTTATAAATATTATGCATAACAAAGGTGTAAGAACAGACCCCCCGAGGAACACCTGACGTTTCTGTACGGTACTGTACTTAAATTTGCTGTTAGACAGCTAAACTGATCCATTTCATCTATTTTGACGGAAACTACTTTTTCATATTAGTGTGTGGTTCTTTCTCTGTCTGGATTTTCCAACGCACAATTTTTACTTATTTTTGTAATTAGCTCCCGACTTTTATATTTTTATCTTAATCTGTATTGTCCAAACTATTTTATGGTGTGTATTCTATTCCGCTAAAATCTAAATGGCGTTAAAGTCTTATTGGATTGGCCTACTAGGTCAAAATCTGTTTCTGTAAAATACCCTTCAACAAGCAATGTTCCTGCTATGTAGCTAGTCTATTTAAATTATTACAGCCCTCATTTTTATTGTCATTATATTCCGTTTATAATTTAAAACAATAATTCCGTCTACAATATACATCTATTTCAGAATTTTAAAAATAACATTATTACCAAATAAACAGCAGTAGGTACTCGGCAAACAATCGAACATCAATAAAACGGGAAATGAATGAATAATTTTAACATAAATTTTGATAATAAACGATTTGTAATATAAATATATAATGCAAATGCAAAATGAGCAAAACTATGCTATTGATATTTAATTTTTAATAGATGCCAGATGCGAATGATATTTATATACCGGGTGTGGCATTTAACTTTAGACAGCCATCCCAACCAGCAAATTTGTGTTATAATTTGTTTTATTGTTATTTTATTAATGCTTCTAAAATGCTAATTTGTTACATTAGAGTTGCAGAAAACACTGTCTGGTTGCCTGCAACTGAACTGTTTTACTTATATTTTATCATCAAAACGTTTTTACAGCAAAATTATAAAATGTCTTATAAAGCAGTTAAGAAATTATTTTAGAAACGTTTCCGTGACGAAGCTATACAACATTTCAGCTTATAAAACTAAATAATTTTATAGCGCTTTTTTAGTAACGTTCGGCAGTATTTTTAGCACCGTTATAAATACATGTTAAAATTATTTTATAATTGTTTCCTATTACCTTATAAAACAGTTATATTAAAGCACTATTTGGAACAGTTTTGCTATTGAAAGTAAATTGTTGTTCCAACATGCAATTTAAAGGTGACAGTAACAATAAATTATAGTTTTTATCAAAATGTTTGTGATTCTGGCTACAGTTATTTTACTTCACTTGTAAGTTATAACAAAAATACAAAATAACCCTTTTTTGAAAAAAAAAAAATTGTTATATTGGTTCAATTACAATACACAAGTCCGTCACTTCGAAAACACATTATTTTATAGATATTTTGTAGGAATCGCCTTCGCCTATATGTATATAGTTTAATTATCTTTAAATGTTATTAACACAAAAGTATTTTATAGTGGGAAGCGTTCGAGGTAGTAAATATGACAAGACAAGAGGTAGTATATATGACAAGACAAGAAAAAGTTTAAAAATCACATTTTTATTCACAGGCCCACAAAAAAAGTAGTCTGCGCGGGGGTACTGACCATATCTATCCCTTGTATTTTGAGCCGCTGAACACGAATCTGACCTTAGTTTTCCCCCAACACGTCCGGTTTTTTTTAACATCAAAAAGGTCTGTTGAATCATATTTATATATTTATTTGCTGTTAAAAAAACCTGACGTGCTGGGGAAAACTAAGGTCAGATTCGTGTTCAGCGGCTCAAAATACAAGGAATAGGTATAGTTAGTACCCCCGCGCAGACCACTTTTTTTTGTGGGCCTGTATATTTATGTGCTAATTATAAATAGTAGAGAGCTCATGCGTCCGAAAGTGCCTTAAAAAATAAATCTGTACAGCTTTAAATAATAAAAGCTGACAAATGGATGAATCGATAGCATATATATAGGCAAACTCCCAAAAAAAGTTGTCCAAAAATTGTCCTGTGCAAAAGGGCGTTATTCATTTTTTTCGATTTATGTAGTGCATCACATAGCCGAAGTACATATCTTTCTTTTGTAAATATTGCATAATATTCTCTGTAAAAAGATAAACTATATTCAAAAAAGCATTGCGCCTTATGGAAAGCGCAAACTTTAAGTGCCTGTATCTCTTTTCGACCTTCGCTAGAAATTAATTCATTTTGCCATTTTTTTACATTAGACACTCAATTACTCAAAAACTAAGTCTCAAATAAAAAAATATATTGTTTATTAAATGAAGGCTTATGCTTTCTGACTACGACGGTACTTTTCAAAATATGTTTAGTGAAATAATACCTGAGTTATGAATTTAAAACTAACGCGGTTACAAAATATAGAAAAATATTACATATTTTTTTGTCATTATAATTAATTTATGCAGCATCATATACAAAATTATTGTGCATTATTTGAAATAATCGAAAATTATGGCCCGACAAAAAGTTCTTCGATGCCAAATACCAACAATACGAAAATTTGTCATATTTTCGATGGGATGTTTATAGTACAAGCACTAGGTAAACCATCTGATGCCAAAACATTTTAGTTCAGGAATATTACGTTTTTATTCCGACAAAATTCATAAAGATTTGAAAATTGGTGGGTATGTTGGGAATAGCATAAGGATTACTAAACCAAAAAGTTCCCATCCCTAAATAGTGTGCTTCATCCCCCAGGACGTCCTTTCTACCCCCATATTGAGTTTTTCTAGATTATCTCGGCAACGGTGTAATTTTCGACAAAAATACCTATATACAAAATTGTTTCTTGGAAAATTCTCTATCAAAAAGGTTTATACCACTTTTTTCCTAAAATTAATAATAACGTGGGAAATATGGCGCAAACATAAGGGTTGGTTCCGACTAGCACTCTCTACAGTACGACCTACCTTAAAGTTTAACGTTTAACGCTTAAAATAGCAGTAGGCACTAAAATTTATTTACAATTTTAATAAACATACAACTTCCACCCCCTCACCTCTATAAAAAGACCGTGTTGTACTTATTTCCACACCACCCTAGAGGTAAAGTACTTGGCGCGTTTTTTTTTAAAGTGGTATCCCCTGTAGGCCTAATCCACTAATTATCAAATGTTAATTATAAATCTTGGTCGTCTTTCACAGATTCAACATTCAAGCATGATTGTCCATGGCAATGATAACACATTGTAGAGCAACGCAAGCCTGCTCTTCTGCAACTACACCTGTATTCGCACCCTAATTTACATGAACATGAAATAAGCGTTAAAACAGATTCGGGAGCTGGTTCTTTTATAGTCATTATTGGGATTAATATACCGCCAACTTTTTTCCACCCCCAATCGGTAGCTTTGAGCGTCACGGAATGATGTGCTGCATAGTAACACTTCAGTGATGGTAAATAGATAACGAATTATATGACTTGCGCTAATTATGGCCCTGATTTACCAACGTACTATTCGTTTGAGGAGAAATGGTCTAAAAACCTTTGTTGTAGAGAATTTCCTGTAGACTTTTGTACATAGGTATTTTTGTCGTAAAATGCACCATTTCATGGATAATTTTAAAAAAGCGAAAATTGGGGTGAATACTATGTCGTAGGGGATGAAGCACACACGGGGTGGGAACTTTTCGGTTTATTATTACATATGCTGTCCTGATTATTTCCACCAATTTTCAAAACTTTATGAATTTTGTCGGATATATCGCAATTTGAACCGTAATATTACTGAATTATTTGGTGAATATTCAAAAATATTCTCATCTATTGTTTTTAGAAATGAATTCAATACTGACAGAATTGATGTAGTTCTAGACAACTACCAAGAGCATTCCATTAAAAACATGACCAGAATAAAAAGAGGTTCTAGTTCGTCTATTGATAAGGTAATTAATTCAGGAGATGTACTTCTGCCTCAACAATGGAATTTATTCATTAATTCAACTTCTAACAAGCGACAATTAACAATTTTTTTATCATTTCAACTAAGTGAATTATCTAACACACAAACAATTCAATTTGTAACAGGTGGCGGATTTCTTGATGTTATGGAATACCGAAGCAATTTTAAGTTAGTGGATGATTTGTTAATATCAAATCACGAAGAAGCTGATACTAGACTTTTGCTTCATATTTCATCAGCAAAAAAGCTGCATACAATAAATGTATCATTGATTCCAAAGATACCGATGTTTTGGTACTTCTTGCCCACTTCGGGGAGCACCTAACACCCGAAATTTGGGTAAAATCTGGGAAGAAAGGACATGAACGATTTATACCAGTGCACGATTTGTAATAGATCAGGCGTTATTAAATAACTTACCAGCGTTTCACGCAATCACAGGGTGTGACACTACTAGTCAATTTTCTGGTATGGGTAAAAAAAGCTGCTGGAAAGTATACCTTACATATTAAAAATTGCTTGGTCGTATTGGAATAGTTAATTTTGACGATATTTTGTTTAGAGAAGTTCACACCACAAGCAACGAAGATATATCGTCGGTGAATAATTTACGTGGTATCCTAGCAGCTTCGAAAACGCTGGATAAATTACCACCTACTGAGGATAGCTTAAAACAGCATTGTTTACGGGCTCATTACCACACCATTATGTGGCTCGATGCTCTTAATCCCATCATAAACCTCCTTAATTCGCTCGAATATGGTTGGCAATCTGTCAGTGGTAAACTGCTACCGTTATTTCAAACTGCTCCAAGTTTCCCACAAGATCTCACCATCTTAAGCAGCTGTGGATGTAAAAAAGGTTAGTTAAAGATATCATTTCTTCAGAGAGAAATAAATAATGTTTATTTTCAGATTGCAGATATAATATAAATGGTGCAGCTGTAAAAAAAATAAAATGCCGTGCATAGGATCTTGCAGTTGTATGGACCAAAAATCCTCTTCAAATATCTCCTCTAAAAAATATATAATTGATAAAAATATGTTTATAGAAGAAGAAAGCGGTGAAGATTTAGACTAACATTTTTATGACTTTTTTTTTAAATTCGAGTAGTATTTTCAATAAATTTAGACGTTACTCCAAAAATCGTTTAATTATTATAATAATGTTAAATACTGTTGTCAAATAACTGATACATACACATCGCATCACAGACAGATCGTACGCACCGCTTGACCGCGGGGAGTATTGAGGGCGATCGAGGTTTGCAGTTCTAAGCGCTTGGAGATTTTGTAACCGTGTTAGTTTTAAATTCATAACTCAGTTATTATTTCACTAAAAATATTTTAAAAAGTACCGTCGTAGTCAGAAAGCATAGGCCTTCATTTTATAAACAATATATTTTTTTATTTGAGACTTAGCTTTCGTGTAATTGAGTGTCTAGTGTAAAAAAATGGCAAAATGAATTAATTTCTAGCGAAGGTCGAAAAAAGATACAGACACTTAAAGTTTGCGTTTTCCATAAGGCGCAATGCTTTTTTGAATTATAGTTTATTTTTTTACAGCCGTACAGCTACAGAGAATATTATGCAATTTTTACCAAAGAAAGATATGTACTTCGGGTATGTGATGCACTACATAAATCGAAAAAATTGAATAACGCCCTTTTGCACAGGACAATCTTTGGACGACTTTTTTGGGAGTTTGCCTATATATATGCTATCGATTTATCCACTTCTCAGTTGTTATTTAAAACCCTACAGGATGAACATTTTGAGTCTCCGAGCTCTCTGCTAAAAGTTATGATGATTAAAACAAGCTGGCGTTTTTCATTATAAAAAATTTTTAAAATGTTTAATCAATTTTTGTAAAATTGCAAAAATTATTAGAAACCTTCAGTAAATATGAGGGGCACTTAAAATTCATCAAAAACATGGCATAATTCACAGTAAAATTTCCTTCACATCAAAAATTGCAGGCTGAATGTCTAAAATAATTATTAAGTAAGTTCTAATCCACTATTCAGTAAAATCACTGAAAGCTTGGTATATATAGAGATCAGCATATTATATATTTGTATGCGACTTTTTGAATACATTTAAGAAATCGTTTTACTTTATTGGTGTTTTATAGCAATAATAACAAACAGGATTAAGTATGTGCTTTATAACGCAATTAAATAAAGCTTCAATAAAACTGTTTTATAGTGGAGGTGCCGAACTTTCTTAGAGCGTGCGGAAATGTTTATACAGTTATTTTACAATGGTTGCAATAAGCTCTACAAAATATCAACAGTGACTTTTATAAGATGGTGCCAATTTTGCATTTATAGCTGTCGTAATAACGTTTTTAAAGTGTTTCTGAGAGTAATGATATTTTGTAAAATTTCTGCAGATTTTATAAAATATAAAATTTCTAGTTGGGATATATCTCGAAAACGTTGCATTTTAGAACAAAACGTTTCAAATAAAAGTTGTTTGTTGACGATTGGGAAACAAAATGATGATATTCTTTTTTACCTTGACCAAATTTTCTAGAACAACTGCATTTTTTTCAAATAGAAAACTATATTTTTTTTCTTACGGAATCTTAAACTACATGTGTTTAGTGGCAGTTGCGAACTAATGAAATTGCAAACGGGTGTTGCCGACTGTCAATACCTATTTGAACAATAAAAATAAAAAGTTTTACTCGTTTCTCTATACAACCGGTAAGTAAAACTCCTATGCTAGAGAATTCCGTAATTTAAAATAATGAAAATATAATTATTTATGTTGCATATACAAGGTGTCCCGTATCGTTATATTCAAATTTTGGGAGCGTAGACGCAAAACTAAAAAACCGCTGCCCAAGGAATCACTACTTCCACATCCAGATTTTCTATCCAAGTCACTCACAACGAAAAAATGTTGTATGTGGAAATAATTGTTTATGGAACTTTAATAATATAAAATTTGAAATCCTCTACCCCAAAAACCCATAAAACGATACCCCACATCGGTAGTGGGGTGAGGGTGGATAAAGTAAAAAAATATTTTGAGGTTTCTGGTTCTTATACACACACTAAATCACAATTTTTTTCATCCCCTTTAATAATGGGCTGGGGGTGGGGGTGGTAATGGGGGTGGCTACTGCCAAATTTTTTTTTGAGACTTTAGCTTCTCTTGTACATACTAAATACCAATTTTATGGACTCTTACCTACTTGATTTACCTATTTACCCCAAATTTACCCCAATTTACCCCCCAACCCTTCGACGGAACGAGATGAAAATATAATCTAGTTCTAGATCTCGTTAAAGTACATGTGTGTACCAAATTTCAAGTCAATATCTCAAACGGTTCCAGAGTAAACGTGCGCACAAAAAAAAGTTACAGACAGACAGACCGACAGACAGACCGACAGACAGAAATTTTTTTTCGCTCAAACTTAAAATCTCGACGTTTCATGACATTCTAAGCCTATTTGAACAATAAAAATTTTTAAAAATTTTTTTTGACGTTACTATACTTCCACTGGATGTGGAAGTAAAACACAACAATGGTAGGTTGATTTTTATTTCGTTAAGTTACAGACCTATTATTATATTTAATTTGCGCACAGTAAATAAAAAAAAAATCACATTATCTGTCATCAGTGGGACCAAATAACAAAAAAAAAATAATAATAATAAGAAATTTTTTATTTATTCCCATGGATGACTAAGATAAGTTTTTATTTTTTGTTGTATTCACTGTTCACAAAAATAGAAAACTTTGAAACAAATAAAAGTCGACCAATATACTACTTTTATGTTTTTTAGTCTTACAATTAAGCCTACTTTACAAAATTTGAAAAAAACAATGCGGGATACTTTGTATATTAAATTATGTAATTTTATATACACTCATATGTATTAATTTTATAATATCTATACAAAAATCGAAGAAACATGTCGGATTTATATTTTTTATCATATAAATTCACTGATAAACGCAAAACCTCGTGCAGAATGGTCCAAACAATTTTGGCCGGTCCTGGTGATTTGCATAGATAGCATTTCATTAAACCGTGAATAGATTTCTATTAATATATTTTTAACGGATATCCGCAATGATGTTTGAAAAATTCGGTTTCATGTTAAATGTTCAGATTTCAAAGTTTAAATCAAATAATATGTAAATTTGCTGACCTATATTCAGAAATAGGTATTAAATATGGAGTTATTAAATATATTTATAGAGTTTATCGATTAATTTCCTCCTATATTTTTAAAATATATTTTTATTTAATACCTAAGAACAACAGAAAGGGAAATCTCAATGTAGGTGACTGTTAATTAGCTACAAAGTGTAGGCGAAAACATGGGCTCCATAATTTTGAACAGTTCTAAATGGTATATTTTTAGTAATCTAAAAACACTTGAAGATGCAAGTTTGAACAGATATCCTAAAGTAGTTTTCATCAAAACACCGAACGCTTAACGCACGTTTCATCAACCCAGTTGGCATCATATGCAGATGATCAAACTCATCATCAATAAACATGCAATTATTCAATGCTTAAATTACACTCATTCACGATTCGGAATAACGTCAATACTTATTAACAAATTTGCTAAATTAAGGGCATTTCTAAAATAGGAAAATTATGACTATCGGACAAAAAATGGGACAGTTTTCGCTAGAGGAGAAGAATGTCATATATACATGACACATGTTAAGGTTGGTACCAGCGTATTACCCTGTACAACTAAATTTTATATAAAACAGTTATACTCCCAACCTGTGTCTAATCCACACAGAGATAACATGGCGCAGTCAGTAGGATCCGAACCTACGCTACCAAAAAAAGAAAACCAGAATTTCAATCTGTAAAAAACAGTACATTTGAGAATTAGTTTTACCAATATGTCACACGCAAAAATTTTTATATTGCCTACTCCTCTATTATTTATTTCGCAACGTTAAAAATTAAAACCACCGCCAGTGCATCCTTGACAGTATAATGATCAGTATCTAAGAACTTGCTTTGGAGAGTTATCTACCGTTTACAGAAAAATGCACCAAAATTGATGCCTTCGTTTTAAAGTTATGAGCGATCTTTAAAATCAGTTTATGAGTTTGTGTTGGCTTTTCAGCAGTTCTTGATAGTTCAGTACGTACGGTGATCGCTATCTAAGAGTCTGGCTCTGATAAATTATTTAATGTCTACAAAAAACTGCAGAATTGGTGTACTCGTTTTAAACTTATGAACGAACTGATGGACCGATAAATAGGCGAAATGACGGAAAAACACGCAGACCGACAGATACACAGACAACTAGTCTGACATACCAACAAACAAGATCACTCCCTCAACTACGATGACCAGACTGTGCCCAGAATTTTTCAAAGAATTTGTAGAAGATCTCGATAAACTTTTAAATAGAAAAAAAACGTCAATTTCTAATCCATAAACATTTTAGTATTAGGTTTTAGCAACACAATGCAAAAAGTTTCATTAAAGTTGATTCATAGGAACCGGGTTCCTAGGTATAAATCTAACGGTACTCCACTAAATCAAATATTCATAAGCAATACCTTTAAAAACCTCTTAGTAAGATTACATCGAAGTGGGTTCAACGGTGTTTGAGGTATAGACGATTAAAAAAACATGGCTTTGAAACATATATTATTTTTTTAATACTGCAAATTTCTAATATTGTACATCAATAGTCATACCTGCCTAAATGATCAAGAACAAGAAAACTTAATTACCTAATAACATTATAATACTAGGGAATTCAATAAACTTAAACAACTTGAATTTCTATGAAATCACCATTGCTCACTCAGTCCTTCTTGTATATCGAATAACTTTTCTAATCTCATTGTCAACTCGAGTGATTTCAACTACCTGAAGTTTCGAATGTTCACTTGAACGAATTTCATATGAAAAGGAACAATTAATAAAAACTATAAATCGACTTAGGCGTACATACCATTTTGCTGGTAATATTTGCTGGCAACGAATACTATCGTTGTCGGCAAATATTACCAGAAAAATTGTATGCCTAAATCGATTAATTTTTCCTTTTCATATGAAATTTGTTCAAGTGAACGTTCGAAACTTCAGGTATATGTGATTTCAATACATGTTTGCTTCATTCTGTCTACTCTTCTAACTTTTCTTGGTTATGAGGTCTGTTCTTCTTGGAGACTATATTATGCGGTAACGAGCAAGGTTATTTATTAACTAAATTAATGAATCTTCCGCAAACATGTATGTACTTTTGAAAGTTTCGAAAGTTCATTTGAACGAATTTCATATGAAAAGGAAGAATCAATAAAAACTATCCAAATCGACTTAGGCGTACCATTTTTCTAGTAATATTTGCTGGTAATGAATACTATCGCTGTCGGCAAATATTCAATGCCATTTTGTAATATTTATGTGCAGGTTCTTACGGATAATAAGGATATTATTATTATTATTATTACCAGAAAAATTATAGGTATGCCTAAGTCGATAAATTTTTCCTTTTCATATGAAATTCGTTCAAGTGAACGTTCGAAACTTCAGGTACATAAACATTTGGAAGAAATGTTCCGCAGCTTCCACTAGCTAACCCATTTTTTAAAATACATATTAGGTATATAAAAATATGCAACGATAAATCAGGCTTTGTATAGTTATTGTACAATCTCAAACCGTGATTTAAAAGTAAATTTTTTACAGGAAACCACATAAATCTAGCCTAAAACCAACTTCACTAATCCTCGTATTTAATAATCTTAACGAGTTTTAAAGACGTAAAATCTTTCATTCAAGCATGGCCGTAAAAATATCCATGCTCATAAAATTGTTCATAAATCTAACACCTTTTAAAATCCTGGTGGTGAAATTTGAAAAGCAAAGTTCCACAAAACATATTGGGTACTTAATACTTAATGAGTTCGATTCTAACAATTATCAGTATCTCTCAATAATATGGTAATGGAACAAACTGGGTTATATTAATAGATATGGGTTACCCAAACTGTTTATTTTAGTTTGAAACTACCAGAAATTAAAATGTTTAACATAACCCTCGATAACAAATAGTAATTGTTTCGTTGGCATGGAGACAATTTTCACAGTCAGCCTCCTAAACTGTAAAATTTATTAAAAACGTCAAAAAACTTCATGAAATAATTAGTTTTAAATTATTAAATCCCATATCATTCAATAGTAGAAAAACCGCTGCCCAAGGAATCACTACTTCCACATCCAGATTTTCTATCCAAGTCACTCACAACGAAAAAATTTGTATGTGGAAATAATTGTTTATGGAACTTTAATAATATAATATCTGAAATCCTCTACCCCAAAAACCCATAAAACGATACCCCATATCGGTAGTGGGGTGGGGGTGGTGATGGGGGGGTGGTAGTGGGGTTGGATGAAGTAAAAAAATATTTTGAGGTTTCTGGTTCTTATACACACACTAAATCATAATTTTTTTTCATCCCCTTTAATAATGGGGTGGGGGTGGTAATGGAGGTGGTTAACGCCAAATTTTTTTTTGTTTGAGACCTTAGCTTCTCTTGTATATACTAAATACCAATTTCATGGACTATTACCTGCTTGATTTACCTATTTACCCCAAATTTACCCCTTCGAAGGAACAAGATGAAAATATAATCTAGTTCTAGATCTCGTTAAAGTGCATATGTGTACCAAATTTCAAGTCAATATCTCAAACGGTTCCAGAGTAAACATGCGCACAAAAAAAGTTACAGACAGACCGACAGACAGAAATTTTTTTGTGCGCACGATTACTCTGGAACCTAAGGTCTCAAAAAATTTTTTGGCATTAGCCACCCCCATTACCACCCCCCACCTCATTATTTAAGGGGATGGAAAAAAAATGTGATTTAGTGTGTGTACAAGAACCACAAATCTCAAAATATTTTTTACTTCATCCACCCCCACTACCACCCCCTATCACCACCCCCACCCCACTAACGATGTGGAATATCATTTTATGGGTTTTTGAGGTAGACGATTTCTAATATTATATTATTAAAGTTCTATAAGCAATTATTTCCAGACACAAAATTTTTTCGTTGTGAGAGACTTGGATGGAAAATCTGGGTGTGGGCTGCAATAGCCCGGAGCGCATATTCGGTCAAAAGTCTTGTTTTTTATGTTAGAGAAAAAATTAAAAAAGCGTCAGAAAGCTCAATCAATTCTCTTTACATAAGCTGTCTGCAAATTTTTGAAATAAAAACGATAATTATCGAGATATTCGAAGAAATGTAAGAAATTACACGTTTCCCCTATAGAGTGTATGCGAGAGTATGTAAATCTTAAAAAAATAATTTTTCTCAGAAACCTTTGTTTCGAAGGGCCAAGATTAACGGAGCGTCAAAATAGTACATGATATTAAGTGAACATCGTATATGAGATCGATTTCAGTTAATTACCGATTAATTACGGTGACAAAATGGAGAAATTTTACCGAAAATTTCACACCACATGTTTTAACCAATCAGAGGCTTGTTTTTTGTTAAGTTACCATGGCAACCCAAAAAATTTCCGGAAATTTTTTACATTCTGTCAAATTAATAAGTGGAAATTTTTCTGTCATTTCAAATGTCAAAGTAAAGACGCGACGGAGCTGGAGTGCTTTTAGAATTAAATTTATTTGGCGACGCAAAGGAGGATATTCACGAGGATATTATAAGTACAGAAATTAATATGTTAATATTTATTTTTTTGTTTACAAAAATAAAGTTGTGGGTATCACAATAATATATATTAAACTAACAAATTTGATTAACGCATGTAAGTAACATAAATGTCTATGTTTAATAAAATATATGAAATATTTCGACACAATTTTATTTAATTTTAATTTAGATGGTCTATTAAATTTACTTGAAGATATTCTTGGATTCTTCTGAATAGCTTTACATCCAATATTTCTTCATAATGAATATCCTCAACCAATTGTGACAAGTAGGTAAGCTGACGTGATATTTTTCAATGTCTGAATATTTTTTGCACAAAATAACAATCCATATGTTTTAGAACCTGGAGCCATTTCTGTGATATATGCCCACGCACTTTATTCTTTTGGCTGATAATCAAATTTTGTTATGATTAGAATGTAAAAATTAATCTAATGGACGTCTGTAAGTGCGGCAGCCATTACTATCTTGTTACCTTTTATTATTCCATGGCCGCCTAGAAGTTGTTAATTATTGGCTCGGCGACAAGAATGAATACATTCCCTGTGCTCGCATTTAAGTAATATTATCAGAAATAAATGATGTTCCACCAATTTTAGTAGACCAAAATTAATAAAAAATGGAAATATAATATGTTTTTAAGCTATTTATAAAAAGTTCATGTAACTAAACTTGGAGAATGATAATGTTATTTCACTAAGAAATTTCTTATTTTATTAAACATATAAATCTTGAAGTAGGTAGGTACTTCAGAATAATTATCAAAAATAAATGATGTTCCACCAATTTTAGTAGACCAAAGTTAATAAAAAACGGAAATACCTATAATATGTTTTTATGTTATTTATAAAAAGTTCATGTAACTAAACTTGGAGAATGGTATGTTATTTCACTAAGAAATTTCGTTTTCAAAAACACAATCTAATAAATTAGCGAATTGCACAAACACAATGACTCGATGACAGGTGGTGGAACTTAACCACCCGTTGTTATTCCATGGTTCACTATGATGAATGAATTTTTGTCATTCGTAATAAAAATGTTCAATTTTGGCATAATATTTATAAAATAATGGTGTGAAATTTTCTTACCGAATATCCCACGAGCTTAAATTAATATCCGGAAATTTTTCCTCGTTCATGAATATTTTAAGAAAATTCATGACCTCGAAAAAATTTCCGGAAATAATTTAAGCTCTAGGGATATTATAAGTGAAAACAAAGTCCCAAATCCCGCCCCCTCTAATTCCTTCATTTTTGTCGGAATCCAAAAAATAAAAAAAAGAGTTTTAGCAAATTCAATTCTAATTAAGTTAACTAGAGTAGTATTTTGGCGTAGGAGCCAAGATTAAAAAGTTGCCAACTGTAGAAGCTCATAATTTGCGATTTTTTGCCGTACATAGCCAACATTTCAGTAGTTATCTCCGAAACAAACAAAAAATCCAAATTCTGATAGTAGCACAAAATTCGCAATGAAAAATACTCGTTTGACCTTGTTTTTTATTTCGAGCTAACTCCCACCGTTTCGGAGATATCTGCGAAAAATAAAAAAAAACAGCTTACATTTGCAAAAACATGCAATCTTGACACGTTCATATTTTTCGAAAAACACCATTGGGACGGCCGTACGATGTCGCGACGTAAAGAGGAAATTTTCCTGATAAACCTGATCGTAAATTGCACGGCGGAATTCGAAAATTCGGCTCGGCACGAACGAATCAAAAGTAGCATTTTGTGACATTTCAGAAAATCTTTATAGATATTAACGCGAATAATCTGTCACTACCTCCCTGGCTCCACCTTCGTGTGTTGCGCGTTATGTCGATTGGACAGGCTAGGCATGAAGATAAAGGTGATTGGCTCTGCACCTATAACTCACGCATTATAACTCACGCTGTTTGTTTGTGGATACTATTAATTGATCAAAAGCAGTTGATTAATTAGTATATAACCTAATAAGAGTAAGAGTAGATAAAGTATAATATTCAACTTGCGGTAATGGTAATAACTCACTTGATGAATTACAGCACTCGCCTACGGCTCGTGCTGTAAACTTTCATCTGCGTGAGTTATTACCTACATTACCGCTCGTTGAATAATATACTATTATTTCATTCTTTTTTCTTTATTTTACACTTGTTAATAATTACATTGTTTTGACTTGACTAGAATATGGCGTTACAAAAATTTATTTTATTGACAGTTGCCATGGATATTCCAAGCACCGCTATCTTTGCTATTTGCTTAGCAAATATGAAATCTTACTCAAATAATTATAGTCTTAAACAAGTTTTTTTCTAGTTTAATGATTTATGGGTATGACGAAAAATACAATGTGCACCGCGGGTCCTCCCGTGCGATTTTTTGGTCTCGAAAACTTGCAAACCTCGGTAAAAAGTGTTGCACTTTATTTAGTGCTCCTTGCCAGTACTTTCCCAATGATGAAGTGAATCGCACAATTTTAATACATCCTGATCAATTTAGTCAACTCAATGTTTAATTGTCTTAAAAATTGGTATACCTAATTAATTGTACCTATAAGTATATGATTCACGGTCGGTGTTAATTTAACGTAACATCTATTCATGAGAAATCTGTATCATATGTTCTGGGTTTATTTTAACACGTTCGCGCCGGCATCAGTTTTCACGAAAATAACCATTTTTACGCTACGGGTCCCTGAAGACCCGAAACAAAATATTTTAATTTCCGATTCGGGTCTCGCGGGACTCGTATCATATTTTAGGTTTTAAGTATTTTTTCAGGTTTTTTTTAAATATTTTATTTAAACAAAATACAAAATTTTATTTTAAAAGGGTACACGTACTTATGTCTACGTCAGTATAAAAATATATTGTAAACAGTAAAATATAATGCCATATATTTATACAAATATTATTTGTGTGATTCATTGAAACAATTTAGGCAGTAACCAGGCTTATTATCGCAAATTATCACAGAAACTAGTTACTTTTTTGGTTGTCTTATAAGCCTCGCGACTTGATAGCGATTCTCTTAATTTTTTGTAGCAGCCGACGCATTTTTTATGTTGCTTCCGGCCAGGCCCATCAGGCTTCACAAACATGTGCACAAGTCTCTTCGGAGTTTTTCCTTGCTGAAATTTTTAGCCAGCTGTCTTCTGAAGTCAAACATAGAAATTTTGGACTTTTTGACTTTAGTATAAATGACCCAAGCATTGACTACTGCTGTTCCAAACAACAGCTCAAAGGCTACTTTTCTATACCACTTCAAAGACTTCTTCAAAACAGAGAAGTATGATGACATTTGGTGCCTTGTTATAATCTAAGACTGCCTTAGGTTTTCGTATGTCTTCTCCTTTTCTCTTTTTTTTTCCAACCTTCACCAATGAGGCTTCATCAGTTTGTTGTAATCATAATCACTGGCCTCTTGTCTACCCATTTATGATTCTGACTTTTTTATTTAGTTCCTCAGCATAGACTTCAGATTTTTTCATTTTTTTTTAAACGTCTTTAGAATACCTTTCCTGTTGGAACGAAGTGTTCCACAATACACGATTTCATTGTCATACAGAGTCTTTGCTAATGGCAAACTTGAATAAAAATTATTATCTGCGTATAATATTCTCCCTGGTTCATGTTTTACGCTCTTCAGTAAATTCATGACTATAATATGTGAATGTAAAATGTTTTTGTCTTGTGTTATGTCCATTTTCCCCGTATAAACTATTATATTATGTGTGTAACCTTGAAAGGTACACAACTTATAGAGTTTAACACCATATTTGTGCGATTTATTAGAGATGTATTGTTGAAATGCCAGTCTTCCTCTGAATGGTATCATGCTTTCATCAATTACAAGTTCTGCACCAGGAGTTAGTACTTTCTTAAAATTGTTTAAGACGTCTTCTAGAAGAGGACCTAATTTGTTAAGCCTATTGGTTTGATCTATTTTTAAATTGTCCACAAAATGCAAAATTTTTAACAATGATAGAAAACGATCTATTGGCATTATGGAAGATACAAATTTGTTGTGAAACATTTCATCTGTACTCCAGTAAGAATGAATTGATGGGAGAGGATCTAACCCCATTATTATTATTATGGAAAAGAAGTCCTTTATTTCAGTTATATTGGTATCTACCCATTCATTTTTTCCTTTCTTTTTAGTTTTTTTTTATTTTTTGTTGACAGGCATACCTATTAGTTTCATTAACAATAAACTTCAAGATTTCATCGGTTACAAATAACTTATAGGCATCTATATTATTTATGATTGTAGGTTTGGTATAAAAATTAAAATCTAGGACCCTATCACTTATTTGAGACCAAATGTCTTCTTCATTCTGTTCATCTCTATTATTTTCTTCATCTTCATCGTTTTCTATATCATCTAATTCAAAATGATTTTCTGAATAACCTGAGGTAATTGGGTCAAATGAATCTAAAGACCCACATGATTCACTTGATGATGATGGTGTATACGTTTTATCAGCTATAGAATCATCGCTGCTGAATGGTTCCTCAAGTTGATCATCATCGTCAACTTGATCTATAAAATTGACATCGTCTTCAAGAGAGTTGTCCTCATGGTCATGGCACATCACAGTCTGTTCTTCAAATCCGTTCCTAAAATTATCGTCTTGTTGCCCATTATATTTAATTTGTCCTTGGTTACTCAAGGCGTGATTTCCATATGTCACGGAAATATTTTCGTTCCCTGATTCACTGATAAAATTTCCTGATTCTACAACTTCTTCCCTTACAGACTCTATAGAATAGAGTGAAGTACCAGGCGAAGAATCGTCATATTCCACAAGCTTTGGAACAGGTTCAACGATAACATGAGGTTTTTTAGGCGGCAATGGCATTCTGGCATCCATGGCCAGTTTCATAATTTTCTTTGTTCTCTCATTCATTTTTTGAAAATTGGATTCAATTTTCTATAAAAAAAAAAGCTAATAACTAATAATACATATATTCACAATATACACAACTTACCACAACAATGTATAAAAACACTAAAACACACGAGACGTTTTAACCTCGTACCGGCTAGTACTAATAAAATATGATTTCTGTACGATATGGGACACCGGCGGTACGAAGAATATAACTAGTGTAGATGTGCGCGCAAAGACATCACGAATTCGTCGCTACCGGGATTTTTGATATACCTTAAAAACCGACAGAATTACGACTTTCGTATGAAAATAATCATGGTCAATATTCAGCAACGTCAGAATGGGTAGGAACAATACGGGACGCCGGGGGTACGCACCGGCGTGAACGTGTTAAACGAGTTGGTATTCACCTAGTTCTAAGTAGTCAGAACCAGTAATAAGCATTCGGTGACATTTTCGAAAAATCTTGAGCAAAATTGCAAAATAGTAAAAATAGTTACCTACCTAGATACCTAAACAATTAATTAGGTACACAGGGCAAAAATGTATCGACGATTTTTTTTTGTTTATCTTACTTAATTTGTAGATAATTCCTTGAATACAATTTGTTATAGAATTTATACCTATACTAAGTATTTGTTTGGTGCAAAGGCCACTGATTTCAAACGTATATCAGTAGAAAACCCAATTAAATTTTAAAATTTTAGAATCTTGAAAACAATGTAATTAATATATTATAGGTAGTCTATAACTTATAACTATAATGGAATTTTATTATTTGTTTGTGTTCAACCACAAAGGAACACCAAAAACTATTTGGTTATATTAAAGAATTCACTGGATATTAAATACCTACCTTTTGTTCATATAGACACTCAGCTACCTATTATTTCTAACGAATATTTCAGCATTTCGCCAAAACCATCTGTCATAAAATTAATGGTTTGTTCATTTAAATTTGTGACCCACATATGGAAAGTGAGCAAAAACCGCCCATTGTTCAAAATCAACACAATAACACAATAGGCTATGGTGTGAACGAGACTATTGATCCATTAGGCATTTACCAAAGTCCAAAATTTTAGTTTGAAATAGGTATGCAGAAAACTCCTTGGTAGGGGCTATTAAACATTAGTTGTATTGGGATTATCAATCGTATGAATAATAAATCAAAACCATAGATATAACCCATGGGTTGTTTTAAATTTTTCCGAAAAACAATTTAAATGGAAATGTCAAACGCAGATTGTTTGTTTTTATGCAAAATCAGCTTTGATAACATAAGTTGAGTTCACTCACCCGTTATAGTAGGACATGGCAAATCGATAAGAGATAACACACGTAGATAACACTGATAAGAGAGTCACAATAAACTGTCACTTTAAAGTTTACACTTGCACTAAAACCGCACAGACACCATATTTGTTTAGACTCAAAAAAGATGCTGTATCTGGACCAGAATGTGTCATGTCATAAAATGAATTACCCCAACAACCAGTCGACGATGCTGCCAACTAAAGTCTAAACTGACGGACGACGGATGGCCAAGAATATTTAACATTTAATTATTTACTTTCTAGGTCGAGGCATCTATGGTAGGCAACCAAATATACATTTGGCTAAATGTCTAGAGACATGAACCGATTGTTTCATTATTGTTTTCAGCGTGTTGCTATTGGTGGTAAGATGAAATAACATTCGTTTTTTATTCTGCAAAAAAATGTATTGAAAAAGTAGGTGCCACGACAAAAACTTATATGATTTGTTACAAATTACATTTAAACTATAAAAAATATAAATATTGACAATTTCTTAAGTTATAATTCGTGTTTAACTGTGCAACTATTACTTTACTAGGTAGGTCCGTAGTGTTATAAAAATATGTTTTTATTCAAAATAGGTTCGTGATAAGAATAAGTCTAAAACTGAAATTCGTTAATTTCATCAAAGTCGATTTATCTGGCTATGTACAGAAAACATTTGATATTGATTCATTTCATTACATACCTGTGTCTTTATAATTTTATGCAAGATATTAACGAATTCAGGCACGATCACATAATTTATTCAGTTTTTAAAATCATTAAGGAAAAGCACTTTAAAAGTTCCAAAATATAACACATCACAAAACTAATTATGGCACATGAAACAAAAGACGATCAGTAACATTTGTTGTAGCTCGTGGGTACCTTTGTTAAGTAAATCATATTCATAAGACAGCACTGCAATATAATAGAATCATTAACTAAATAGGCCAGTCGTCAGGTAGATTAACAGCATTTTAAATCGGGCAAAAGATTTTACTGTTGGAACCAGTTTATTTAGACATATTAATTTTTCCTCTTGCCCGCTCCCCAGAACCCCCCAATTTTGGGGCAATATCGCTTAAAAATCTTCATCTCGGTTCTGAACAGTCCTACAAAAAAAAAGATGATTATCAAATTTAAGGATAAGTAAATTCTCTATCGAAATCCTTCAGACACATTTTTATCTAGCATTAATATTCTTGGAGTTATGGGCAGGAGAAGTCAAGCATCGTATCACATTCGCTAATAATAATAATAATAATTTTATTGATCCTGAGAAAATTTTACATTTTATAGACATGTCAAGGAAAAGAAATATACTTAAGTTATACAATTAATAAAAGTTACTATGGTAAAATACAAATACACGGTTATAAATAGTAAAGCACAAAACAATACATTCAGCGACAAACTTGTTACATTTGTTAAATTACATAATTCTAAACTAGAAACTAGAAAATGCTTCCATTTTGACCAATAAGTTGGTAAAATTCCTGTATATTATACAAGCAGTTTTCAGTTAGGATTTCCTTTAAGCTTTTAAATATGTTTATTGTAAGATTACGAAAGTGATTTGGTAATGTGTTAAATAAACTAATGCCCAGGGGATTATTTTTTTGGAGTCTGTGCAGCGGTGTTACGAGGTTATGTTTATTTCGGGTGTCGTGTTCATGTATCTCATCATGTGTAGTATATCTGTTTATATTTTGTTTTATGTAGAGAATATTTTGATACACTATACTGCCGTGCTAAGCAAGAAGGTCGTAACTGACATTTTCATGAAAATTAAGTTATTGACATTTGTCGTATCTACAGCCACCCAAGCAACTTCTGGTATATTTTCAAGGTCGTATCTTTATAATAAACAATACAAATTCAATTTAAAATTTGTCATATTTGCAAAGTATACTGATTTACTAAGCAAAATTGTCCTATCTGATATTACCAAGCATAAATGTCGTATCTATACGGTAGATACGACAAATTAGCTTGGCAATACAAAATAAAATGTGCAGTTTCGACTACCAATTTGAAGTTCACTTCACTTTATCATGTTCAATGCATCTGAATAAAGGAAAAAAGTATTCACACGATGATCTTAATTAATGAACTCCCTAACGACTGACTCTTTAATAAATAACATTCTTTTAACTTAATCAGAGCAATTTTTGTTGTAATATTTTTCAGAAATTTTTATTTTATTCACTTTTTAGTTTATTCACTTACGACTTGTTTTTATTGTATTTTCTCAATTGTTTTCTTAAAAAATGTCGTATCTGCATTTTTTTGAAAAACGTGTAATATTTCATAGAGAAACTTAGACAATAAAAATTGTTCTAATAAAAAAACCTCTCATTCAGAAAATTAAGAATATCCAAATGAAAATGTGGATGGCATTGTAAATAATCGAAAAATGCGATTATCTCAAAAGCAACAAAATGTCAGTTACGACCTTCTTGCTTAGCAGGGCAGTATAATGGAAAACAGCAACATTATCCTTAGTGATACAAATAGTGGACGACAACTGTCATCCCATTTGGCACCAACTATACTTCTTATTGCAGACTTCTGGATGATAAATACTCTTTGTAAATGGGTATGAGCTGCATTTCCCCATGTTAGTATCCCATACAGGAGTAACGAGTGGAACAAAGAGAAATATTTTACTAGCAAATGACGCTGTAAACCAGGCCTTTACATAAACCTTTACAATAAAGAGATCTTCAATACCTATTTTTTCTTTTTTAGTTAGTTGGAACTGATCTTGGAAAAAAAATATTTTTAGACAGTAAATGGCTTTGGCCATCCAACGTGCATGATGAAATGCCCCTGGTTGATAGAATGTCGTGTGAGTGGGCTCTTCTTCAACAAAAAGTTTAGAAAGCATTAAAAATTCTTTATAATCATCACGAGGCTGTTGCAAAGTTAAAGCTGCATTTAGAAACTTTACAATTTCGGCTTTAACTGGTTGTAAAATGTATTTAATTTTTGATACCTGAAATCCAGTTTTTAGTTTATTTTGATCTATTTTAGGCCAAAATTCCCTAAAACGTTTAAATAGTGGCACATTTGGACCAGATGAGGAAGGCATTTTTGTGTCAAACACACTTCTCAAAACCACTTCAAAAATATGATGTCTACAAGGAAAATATAGAATATCTCTTTCTAATTTTTGTTGCAATAGTGTGGCTGCCCCATTTATATAACCCATATTTGATGCTGTTGTATCACAACACAAAGCTATTACCTTTTCGTCCAAATTCCATTCACAAAGCACATCATAAACTGCTTCAGTCTGTTCTCTTCCAGTTGAATTGGGCAAAGCTGGTACTCCAAGTAGTTGTTCAATATCTCCACTAGTAACTAAGATAGCAAGTCTATCGATATTTCCCATTCCAGTGAGAGAAGGTAAAAGTTTTCCATCCCAATGGATGACTGGGGCCAGCAATTCAGAATTACCGAAGGCAGTTTTTAATATTTCAGCTCTTTCTTCGCAGATGCGTTGTCTAGAGTGCTGAAGTGTGGTTCTGCTGATGGACAAAGATGTGGTGTCATGTCCTAGTGCTTCTGCTACTGCCGTCAAAATATGGACTCCATACCTGTCGCTTATTTTGCAAGCATCAAATGCAGCGGCTATTTTTGGTGTGATGATGTTACATGTTCCATACAATCTCCTCTTTTTTGGCTGTGACGGGCCAGGCTGGTCTTGTAACAACTCTTCTTGGGCTTCGATTATTTCATCTTCATTTTCGTTGGAGTCGGCTGAATTACTACTTGATGATGGACAGGTGACTGTTTCCTCTAATCTAGCTTTTTCTTGTTGACTTCGTTGCATTCGTTCGGATAATTTCTGTAATTTCTCCTCAGCTGATTTTTCTTGAGAAGCAAGTTGGTAATCAATACCATGCATAAATCCAGGACATCCCTTTTTCTTTGGTTAATTAAGAACTGCTTATCTTCATCTATTTTCATCAACTCCAATGCATTTGCATGAGAAATGTCAAAAAGATCGTCCAATTTTTCAACGAAATTTTTTACCTCCCGCACTAGCCCTTTTAGCCGATTTTTGTAAGTTCCTCCACTCTGCATAAAGTTTATCTAGTTGTTTAACACAATGAAAATCCTGACGTGTCGGAATGCGAGCTTTATCCCAAAAAACTGACACCTCTTTTATTGTTAATTTAGCACTTTCATGTACACTTAGCTTCACTTCACGAATGTTATAAAAGAGCACTTGTAATACTTGTCTATTAGACGGCAATTTATTGCCAATGATTTGTGACGAATAGTGTCCAACTAAGTAAATGAAAGTATCCTTTCGTAAGGATCTAACATCAGCCATCGTTAAATGTTTTTTCAAAAAGGAACGTATGCTAGAACTTATAATGTTACCACTGTAAAACACAATTGCAAACTGACATAAAAACCTACCGTAGGTGCATTATATTTCCAAACTTCCAAAACAAATCATTTCTAGGAAATAATTACACCAATAAAACATTATGAGAAAAGAGGTAGATATTTGTATTTTAAGTAAAATTTAAGTGTATTACCGTAATAAAATCTTATCTACAAATTTCTATCTGAATGCGGCACGGGTTGCCGTAATAAAATCTTATCTACAAATTTCTACCGTTCACCGAATTATCTGAAACTTTGACATAAATTATTCCTAGTATAATAGTATATTTTCGTGAGGTGAGGCTTAAAAAATACGCAAAAAAAATTCACCCCCTATAGAGATGGGCCACCCTAATGTACATATCGTATGTATGTACGTACCAGACCAACTGACAGAGACCGATGCAATTTTTAATAGCAATTTTGGAATTTAAGTTCATATCAATATATGGTACAATTTTTTTGAATAGCACCTTCCCTTTTTAAAAAGCTATAATTAAAATCGATTCAATGCAGAATTAAGCAAGCAAAAATACTTTTATCAGCAAAACTGAGTGTCGCAGGCTGACCAGGAATAGAGCACATACCCATCAGGTGTGCAATTGGAATAATTGTAATAATAACACAGCCCCACAAAAGAAAAGTGGTCTGTCCAGCGGATCACAACAAGTGTAGGATATACTTGTTCTGGTATTTTGACCCGCTGAATCCGAAGTCAGAATTTTCAGATTGGCTCATTTTTCATTCCCAAAAGGTTTGCCTACCTATACGTCCCTAGATGAGCTTCTTTATTGCCATTGTTGGTCTGCCTTTTGCAACTTCCTTTTCCTGCCTTTTCCACCTTTTCACAGTTTTTAAATAAAAGAACTTAATCCTAACTAACTTAATTGCTGATATTAATAAACGCTTGTGTTGAGAGTACATTTGCATTTCTTTCAGTTGCCAGTAATAGTGTGTAATAATTATCAATGTCCTTGGTATATTATAGCTAAAACTTAAATATCAACACATGAAAAGTCCCGCAAAATTAACGTAAGCTTTCCAAAGTATGTGTATGTTCGAGTAACTACTACTACTACCATTCAAAATCTGTGTTTAACACATTCGCTGCTGGTCCTTCCGCTCTCCACTCCACCTAGGTACCGAAATCACATTTATGTAAAACCTTGAAGTTAGTGTCCTGTAATTATTTGAAATTGACTGTAAATATAATTTTTCCTCTCTAGCTAGCTAGCGTCACACAGTGTTCGATTTTCTATCTTTAGGGGGACAAAAATGTAGAAATTTGTAAAAAAGCTCCAAATAGTTTTAAGAAAACAGGGAAAAATAGTGAAAAAAATGTAAGCACCAAGGGGGTGGTTTTTGAGAGATAAATTTCGCTTAAAAATTCTAAAATTTTGTAAATTTAATATCATACCTGCGAATTCAACAAAAATAGTAAAAAAAAATATATGAATCAAGGGGGTGGTTTTTGAGAGGGTTGAAATATAAATTTCTCTTATAAATTCTAAAATTTTGTAAATTTAATAATATTATACCTGTGAATTCAACAAAAATAGTAAAAAAAAAACTGTATGAATCAAGGGGGTGGTTTTTGAGAGGGTTGAAATATAAATTTCGCTTAAGAATTCTAAAATTTTGTAAATTTAATAATATTATACCTGTGCATTCAACAAAAATAGTAAAAAAAATCTATGAATCAAGGGGGCGGTTTTTGAGAGGGTTGAAATATCAATTTCGCTTAAAAATTCTGAAATTTTGTGAATTTAATAATATTATACCTATAAATTCAACAAAAATTGTAAAAAAATTCTCTGAATCAGAGGGGTGGTTTTTGAGTGAGTTGAAAAATTAATTTCAGAAATCTGAAATTTTGTGAATACGATAGTAAATCTGTAAATACGTCAAAAAATAGTAAAAATATCTATAAGCCCAGGATGGTATTTATAAGAGGCTTGAAATTAATTCTTTGTTGTCAGAACAATAAAAGACATGCAAATAAATACTACGGTCGTGATTTTTTTAATTGTATTTTAATATTAACACTGTTTAAAATTCTACACGTGTATTTTAAAATGAATCTAAATCACTTTCTGAAGAATCCAGAGACTCCTCTTCACTTACTGATGACTCATCTGAATCTTGGCGATCATGCGATAACTTCTTGGTGGGAATTTGAAGCAGGTTAATTACTTGTTGGGGTAATAAGTTTACTTTCCTTTTCGGTAAAGGTCTTAAACTGGAAATAAGCAGATCTGATGATATCTGCAGCGCATGCAATAGATCTTCAATATTTTTTTTCCTGCTCATTTTTCGGGTATTGTGTTCTCGATAGTAACGGCATTCTTTGTGCCTTGCTTCTTCACTCAGCTGTCCTATTGGGAGCAGAAGTGTGTCCATAACGTCAGCCCCATGAATTAATATTTTATGGACACTAGCTGGCATTTTATACCATGAATATAATTTGACAAATAATTCTGCTGTGTCGTGAGCATACTTTCGAAATGACTCAGTGTGTAGCTCGTAACCGCAAGATATTGCTTGTAAAATGACTGAGAATCGTGATATCAAGGTTTCATCAACCCCGGTAATTTCTGCAGCCCTTTAGGCTCTTGGAAAAATCGCCTGGCTGTGTTGCCGTCATTAGTAGTTCCACTGCTCTGTTTAACGACATCCACAAGCAGACCAGTTTCTTGACGAAATTTTGTAATAACCTCTTTTTTCTTTTCTTCAAGTGCAGCTTTGTTATCTAGGCCTCGAGCCTGCCAGGTTTTCATATCTCTTCCGTATGAAATGTGTAATATGAATTCAAAAAATTGGATATGTGCATGTAGTGTAGATAATCCGTATTGAAACGTACTCGTATTGCAAGGCATTTTCGTAAGGGCTTTTATATCGGCTTGGTTTTGCTTTACAAATATAGCAGCTCTGTGTTGATGGATTCTCAGCTAGAGCATTGGCTATTTTCCCATCCAGCATCGTATTTAGTAAGATATGATGTACATTGATATCCTTCCCATCAATTTTTATGCAGGTTGGTGTAAGTGTTACGATTTGGCTTTCCATATATTCAATTTCCTGCATTATAACGTCTTGCGTCTCTTTTATAAATTGAATTTTTATTGGCATACAAAATCGTGTTGACGAGGCACGAGGATTCATCCAAATTATTTCTTCAGAATTTTCAGTTTTTGTAATAACTCGTAATGGTACAATTGACGTCAATAATATATCTGCTAAATTAAAAATAAACCTTCAACTGGTTACGATGAAATACCTACTTCACTTATTAAGGAATGTAAATACGAACTATGTCACTACATAACCGACATTGTAAAAAAATCTGTTAGCAATGGGCAGTTCCCTAAGCAGTTAAACTTATCTAAGACAACTCCTGTGTTCAAAATGGGCGATTCTGCTTTACTCGAAAATTATAGAGCCATTGTTAACGCTCAGTCCTTTCGCTAATATTCTTGAAAAAGCTGTCTATATTCGGCTAGTTGATTACCTTAATAAAAATCATTTATTAACTAGCTGTCAACATGGGTTCCGTGAGGGATTTTCAACTGAACTTAACGCAACATATAATTAACAAGCTAGATACTGGAAATATGGTAGTGGGAGTCTTTTTCGACTTATCCCACGCATTTGACACTATCAATCCTCTTTTTCTGTCCAAAAAACTGAACTGTATGGGAATCCGTGGATCAATTAATGATTGGATTATCTCCTACGTAACACATAGAAAATTAGTAGTAAAAATTAAAGATTTCTACTCTGACCAATTTGAAGTTGAGCTTGGTATGCCCCAGGGAAGCGTATTAGGACCGTTGTTGTTTCTGCTGTACATAAATGATCTGCCATCCTATATAAAGGAGGGGAGGTTGTTTATGTACGCTGATGATGTTGTAGAACTCTCCAAAATCGTCCTAAGTTGAAGACATAATCAAAATTCGACTTAGGCAAAAATTTCATTTAAAGACATTTTTGGGAGTCTGCAGAGGCGCAGATCAGTCCACAAGGACCGTTTTGGGTTCTATAAGGCGTTGGAAATGACCAGGCGAAAATTCGAAGAAACACCGAATTTTCACTTAGGAAAAATGTTTTTGGTTCAGAATATCAGAGTAGAAGTATATAATGACAAAGATTTATGAATAGTATACTTTTTCAAAGGTATCATAAATTGGACTTTGAAAAATAATATTTTTGGAAGGGCGTCAAAATTTGGCCCAGGAATCGATTTATCGAAAGTACGCCAAAGTTTCACTTGCAGACTAATTTTTCAAAACTGCGTTGAAATTTGGCTTGAAAATCAATTTTTCAAAAGTACGCCAAAATTTCACCCGCAGATTAACTTTTCAAAAGTACCTTGAAATTTGGCTTGAAAATCAATTTTTCAAAAGTACGCCAAAATTTCACCCGCGGATTAACTTTTCAAAAGTACCTTGAAATTTGGCTCGAAAATCGATTTTTCAAAAGTACGCTAAAATTGGTCTTAAACTGGATTTTTCAAAAGTACCACGAAGTCAGTTTAAAAAGTACCACGAAAATATACTTTAAATTATTTTTTATTTTTTATTCCTCAACCAAAGACATTGACCTTTGAGGTACGATCATTGAAAGCACAATTCTAAAGTATGAGCATAAAATTTTAACGATGCACTGCATCCAAAAGGCAAAATAGAAGATTTTGTCAAAGCCGGCGTAGTGCCGATAAGCAAAAATTGATAAAAATCAATGCACATGTACAAGGCCGGTTTCTCGCATGGAAAGAGTTTGGATTGACCCAGCGGCTAGCAATTTGGTCGAGCGCGTTGAGTAGTCCAGACAAAGCGATGGTAGAAAAGCCAATAACGGGGCTTTTCAAATGACAAAGTTATAGAGGAAAACGCCTTGTGCATAAAAATCCAAAAATTCAATTTTGCCTAATAGTCGCTCGAAGGTGAGACGCTGCCAAATCGATATTATTAATCGACTGTGATAAGGGTTAGTAAGTCGTGGACTGATCGAACGCCACTCAACTTATGCAGTAATAAGTCCTCTGAATGTGTTTGAGTACGTGAATTTCCACGATACAAGAACTTTAAAGCTAGGTAGTCTCTAGCGAAACTAAATTCATTTAGTAAAACTTTTTTAAGTTAATTTCAGTCAGCCTTAATTATTCATTTACCCAGAGTCTGAAATGATTCTAAAAGCTCGCATTTTGATTCTGAGAAGGTACGTATGAATCTTTTCTACCTAATCGATCGTTAGCGCGAGCGCTCTCGCTTGTATGGTCTGAAAGTCACTACCTTGATTGGGGAAGGCACGATTCTTTCTTGAGAATTTTGTATAACCAATTCTGTTAAATAAACGGATTCTTTGAACTAATGTTTCTTAATTGATCTTGAGGCCTGTTGACGGTCTATAATCCCTGGAACTTTCGTATAGAAAACCGGATGTGTCGAGTTAATTCGCATTAACGTTCGACCTTCTGGTTGTTTTACGGAGGTTCGATAGGGATTTTTTTATGCGTTTTTTGAGAAATATATTCCGTTATTAATGGACCAAAACGTGATTTTCGCGTACCAAAACTAATCCCTCCGCAGAGAAATTCTTCGGTTGGGATTTTTTTATGCAAAAATTCAGGAAATTAAGAGGTGCCTAAACCCCTAACGAGGGAATTCGGGTCCAGAGAGAGCGTAGTTTTCGATCTGTGGTAGTGCAGCCTTGGTCCCGCTTTTCGGCTACCGAAGTCATCTTATCTCGAACCCGCCTGGGAGGTAGAAGAACGGGGTAATACGCGACTGGCGCCCCCTGAGAAATAAATTGGTGTCGCGTCATTTTGACGCCCGGTAGTGCGTTCTTCTACAATGACACAACAATAGTAATATCTGCAAAAACCAGAGACGAGGTTAACATTCTAACAACTAGGATACTTACATCTTTCACAGAGTGGTGTGCAAGAAATCACCTAATTATTAACCTGAGTAAAACAGTATGCACTGAATTTACTAATCCCTACAGAAAGCAAGATTTGAATCTAAATTTTAACATAGATAACATTAGTTTAACTTCTAGTACAGCTACAAAATTTCTAGGTATCCCATTAGATAGTTCACTAGGCTGGGGTAACCAAATTGACTCCGTCTGTGCTAAACTTAACAGCGCTTATTTTGCTTTAGCTACTTTAAAAAGTCTGTTGTTGAGAAATTTCTTATGAATTTCTATTATGCTAAGGTGTATTCATCGATCTCCTATAATATTGTATCCTGGGAACAAGCTATGGACATGCTTTGGGTCTTTATCCTACAAAAAAAGATAATTCGTCTCATATTTGCGACATGTCGGAATACATTTAAAAGCAAAAAAATTCTAACTTTTACGAGAATATACATTTTTAAATTATTACAGCATACTTATAAAAATATTGATATCTTTTTGAAAAATTGTAATCTCCATTCCTATCCGACTCACAAAAAGGACAACATACATATTGACAGTTTTAACCACACATTTTATAAGAAATCTCCGAATTACAGGGGACCCAATTATTTCAACATGTTACCTGGAAAAGTTAAAAATTTATGCCCTTTGTTTAGATTTAAAAACCGGTTAAAATCCTTATTGTTAGAAAACTGTTTCTACAATTTAAATGAATTTGAATTGTATCTTACTCAAAGTGGAATTAATGATTTTCAAACCTTGCCTAATTATATTTTAGGTATGATCTATTTTTTTTTTCTCATTTGTACAACTATTTTGAATTTTTACTAAATGTGCCCCATTTGATGAATACTTATTTTTTTTACAACACATTAGATTTTTATTGTTTATTTATTTATTGTTATGTAAATGTTATACTTCTTATGTAAATGTTCTGTTTTTTTTTTTACAAAATAACTTAGCACTGGCCTCTTTTGACGTACCTTATCCATTTCTTTGTATTTGGTAAACAAGGGTTTAATAAAGATTATTATTATTATTATTTGATTTAAATCATAACTTCATTAGACATGATACTTTAGGCTCTTGAGGAACTGGCATTTACATAATATGATTTGACTTAGAGGAATTAATTCACTTCGATAAAACATTTTAGTAAATGTGACAAACCGTAATTTAATTTTTTTGAAAGCTTGTGTCCACTGCAACAAACTTCGTGATAAATTGGTTAACCCACGTCAGACGATTTCGGTGAATTGGGAGAGTAGAAGTTGTTGCACTGAAATACATTTTAACAGGAACAATTTTACATTTAGTACTCAAATACTTAATTTATTTGACATGGCACTATATTGAAATAAATTCTTATTTTTTTCACGAAGTTTTAAGATGTTCATAATAATACCAAATCGGTTAAAAACAATCCCCATAATTTTATTTACAATTCGCCAAATAATGAAATATAGGCCGAGTTCCTGGTTTAAGACTTATTGAAATGAATAATGAAATGAACGTTTATTGTCAGCTACATCAGCGGCTAGACATGAGTAGGCAAAATACTTTTCGTTTCGACTCCTGCTATTGTTGTCATTTGCAAATCAATATAACTAGAAAAAAGGTAACAGAAAATAATCGCTAGGGTTTTTACACTTTATTTCAATAGATGCTCTGATATAACACAGTGAACAGTAATAAATTTATTATAGTTAAACATGCAACTATTATAAAAAAAATAACAGGACACATTAATATAAAATATACAATGTCTCTACTAAAAATATTGTGTGTATTGTGATGACATATTCAAAAATAAATTAAAAGAAGATCGTTTGACAACAAAATAAATTAAAAAATCGTAACTTAAAATTTCTTATAACTTATTCCATAAAAATATTGACATTTATATAGGATATTTTAAAATACACATATTTTTAAAAATACAAAAAAAATCTATTTAGTAACTCGATATAAATCCATCACTTTCATAACAATTTTTAATTATAATTTGGAAACTTTAAAAAACATTTTCTCTTTTTTACATAATACTAAAATTCAAAGCGTTTTTTTCTTCATATATGTAAGTTACTAGATAGTCTTTTTTTCACCACATAAATTTTTACCAAATCACAATTTAAGTTCCCATATTACAATATGAGCATCATTACTGTTAGTATCTTTGCCAGTAAACGCATGTTTAGTTTTGTCAGCGGCACAGCAAGGCTGTCGATAATTGACGTAGCCTCTACCACCCATTAACGTTATAACAGTCCTTCTTGCATTGTCAAATGTATTGTTTTTATTTTTATTTAAAGTCTTTGTGTTTGTTTGTTTATTTACACTAGCAGGTTTATCCACGATAGGGGTTTCCTTTTCGGTGACAGTGACATTGTTTTCACACACACCATTCAACTGCCTTGAAGCGTTTGAATTGTTCCTTGAAACACTTCTTCCAAAATTATTAAGCCTAAGCGCCATACTTTCTTCTGATCCAGAGGAAGTACACAAGCTAGAGGATCTAGAATCCACAGACCAGTTTGACAGATCTAAAGAACGAGGTCTAGACACCTTCATTTTCAGTCTTCTATCCAAAGTACTGACTTTGTTGGGTATTGCGGCTAATTCGGGATCACTACGTCTGAGGGACTCGTACACGGGATCAGTTAATATGTTTTCCTCTCGTTCGTAGTCTTTTACATACATCAGGTCACTGTATAGGCCGTAGACGTTGTTAGTGTCTCCCGAGCTTTGAGACGAAGTGCTTGAGGTAGAGAATATCGATCCTCCATTACCCAAACCTGTAGACAGATAGAAAGACAATTTAAGAGAAATGTATTTTAAAAGAAAAGTTAATAATTTTGAATTTTTTTTTTTTTAATATACAGTATGGGTGTAATGGCTAAAATTTTTAACTTTTCGAGAAAGTGTTATTCTTTATAAAAGTTTTTGCTTGCCAAAAAAACTAGTAATGACGTTGAGAAAATTTATATTATTTATACGGGGTGCTCAAAATTACAAAAACTTAAAATTGCAAAAGAGTAAATTGGTCATATTTTTTGTCTTTGAACAAAATATAACTCGCATATTAAATAATAACAATTTAATTTCAGACCAAAAGGACATTTGTGACTTATTCTGTACTTATTTTGCAGAAATAGTTGTAAATTCTTTAAATGTTTACAATAATCTTGATGGCGACTGTTCCACAGGTCCCGAAAGCCTTTCGTCACTGTGTTTCTTTGACATTAATCCCAAAGAAATAAATCATCAACTTTCTCTTATGCAGAACAAATCCTCAAGTGGGCCAGATGGCATACCAATCAAAATTCTGAAATACATCTCGCAATTCATTTGCTACATTTTTCATTTGTCTATAAAATCTGGAATTTTTCCTAGTGATCTAAAAATGGCAACTGTAATACCCTTGCATAAGAAAGGTGGTACAGACCTAATCGAAAATTACAGGCCGATTACCTTACCATCTTGTTTCTCAAAATTGTTTGAAAAAATTATTCATTGTCGAATATACCGTGTAATTTCCCATTAGGCATGTACATTCACGTAGCTCGAGAGATTTGACAACACCGGCAGCCGTAAATTCGTCCGTCGTGGAGCATTCCAGCTCTGTTATTTCATTTCAGCCAGCTGGCACGCGCGATGTTGTAATTCTTCTCCCCATGCCTAGCCCGCGACTACACACACGGTACACTTTTATTAATAAAAAAAACCTTATATGTAGCAGTCAGCATGGTTTTCGGTCCAATTTCTCTACAAACACAGCATATTTCTCTTTAATTAATCACAGTTACAATGCACTAGATAAAGGTGAATATGTCCTAACACCGTTTTTTGACTTCGACTGTGTTAAGAATTTCATAAGTAAAAAATTAAAAAACCTGGGTATAAGAGAACCTTTAAATGACTGGATACATTATTTTTTGTCTGACAGAAAAATCAGGGTTAAAATTGATGAACACATATCACAACCCTCTCGGATCAACCTAGGTGTTCCTCAGGGGGGTGTGTTATCTCCACTATTATTCTTATTATTAATTAATGATCTTGAACAACATATTACAAACAATGTAAATGTAGTATTATATGCTGACGATACCACAATCTGTATTACTGCTCCATACCCTGAGGAACTCCAAAGCAAGGTGAACTACACATTACATCAATGTTACTCCTGGTGTTTTAATTACAAACTTATAGTTAATGCTACAAAAACAAAATACATCATGTTTCACAAAAGAAGGGAAAATCCACATATGGTGGTTAAACTAAACAACACAGCAATTGATAAAGTCCAAAGTGTGAAATTTTTGGGTTTGTATTTCACTTATTTCGAAACATTGCAATATTCAAATGAAATTTTGAATTTGGACAGACTATATAATTTGAAACAACTTTTTTATTTCATATTTTGTTTCAAAATAAAAAAATATGACCAGTTCACTCTGACGAAATTTTAAGTTTTTCTAATTTTTGAGCACACCGTATAAAAAATATAATTTTTCTCAGTCATTACTATTTTTTAGGCAAGCAAAAACTTTTATAAAGAATAACATTTTCTCGAAAAAGTTAAAAATTTTAGCCATTACATCTATTGTAAACCCCATCCACGGACATATTGAATCTATATTATTCAGTAGTAAAAGAAAGGAAACCTTAAAATAATCACAAAAAAATTCACATGTGAATAAAAATAAGAATTTAATTAACTTAAAACTCCCCATTATTATAATAAGCATGTCTAAAAGATGAGCCTCCAGTTTGTTTTTGAATATATTAATAGGAACCAAAGTTGTTCCATTTTGTATAATTGAATCTCTGTTGCGGTGTAAAATATCATTCCTAGTGTGAGACTTAAATGGCTATAACAATAAATATTTAAGTGCTCCATTTTATGACCAAAATTGCAGTAAATTATTGATGATGATAGTTATTATTTTAAATGCAATAAACCTTGGTTTACAACTATCTATTTCAGTAATTCCAGCTAAAGCTCTAATAGCTCGTTTTTGAATAATAAAAATTTTGCTAACGCTATTTAACATATCCCAGTTAATTAAACCATATGTTATGAAGCACTATGTACTATGAAATAACGCATGATACATCATAATTTCTGAGTTTAGATTAATTTTAGCTTCTATCTGTCTTGTAGCAAAAATTTGTTGCGATAGTCTTGTAATGTGATCATGCCAGGTTAAGTCATTATCTAATGCTTTACCCAGAGAATTTCCAGCTCTTGTGACTAACAAGTTATTTGTTTTATTTGTATTCAAACATGGCTTATTGGCATTAAACAAATCAAATGATAAATCAACGATTTCTTCAACAAAGTCTACCACTACCTGTTTTACAAAAATGTGTATCGCCTGCGAATAAAACAATAAAAAAATGTTACTAAGAAGTTAGCATTAGTCATCATTAGTCAGTAGAGACAATAGGGTTAGTCCCTGTGATCTTTCTTCAGTTTGGGCCCCAGCTGCTTTAAATGGCAATGTTGTTGAGAAAGGTTGTTTTTTAGATGTCTATATGTACTTGTATTCGGATCGAGTGGTGGAATAGCTATGACTAAACCCCGCCAGGACACTTATATAAAGAGAGAAAAAAAAAGATAAAAAAATGATGTTGATAAGTAGGTTGGGCTTAGCAAACTTTAGAAAAACCAGACAAAAATACTGTGAACTGAAAAAACTGATGGATATGCACCCAAATAGAGCTGACAAATCTGTAAGAATCTATACCGAACAGGAATCAGAACCGATATTTTAGTTTTACTTAAAAACTACAACCGCACCGTTTTTTCAGTCTTTCTTAAAACCGGAACCAAACCTGAACCATTACTTCAGTTTTACTTGAAAATGAAACTGTTATTTTATTTCGGTCCAAGTCCCTGGTGGTCACCAAGCATCACAATATTTCGGCAATTACTCGATTACTCAATTGCTCAATTTGACTGAACATTTCAAATTGGAAAATAAAGTAACTAGAAAAAAGTAATAATTACCTCTTGGCAGTGTTTTTGACATTCGAGCTAAATCATTTTCCTTTGACCGCCGACGCCGCAAAACCACAGGACTGCTCGCCAAATACTTCAGCTTGGCAGTCACACTTTGCATTGAACTATCAGACAGCTGCTTCTCCATCTTAGGTTTACTATTTTCTTCAGACTTTTCAATAAAGCTAGTATCCAAACTTTCAGATTCCTGCTTAATCTCCTCCTTGGTTTCCTTGACTGCAGTCTTCATTGTGTTGTTACTGTAATTCTTTGGTTGAAGTGCCAGAAGGAATGAAATTGGTCCAAAATGGGCGTGGTATGATATGTTCACTCGCCCACTGATAATAGGAACACCTTCTAACCGAGGCAGTGGTATCGTGAGAGCTCTACCGACATTGGTACCAACCCATAACAGACCCTTACAAGCCAGAAGAGCAGTTACATATACTAGGGGGCGGTTATTGTTGACAGAATCTCTTGGAGCTGAAACAGAAACAAATTAAGAGAAAACTGGAAAAGTAATATTTTCGGAACATGAAAATCTTTTATGTCATATTGTGTAAAATGGCACAAAATTATCAAACTGGCAGGTAAATACAGGGTGTAATCAGTTTCATGCCTTAAAAAAAACTGGTAATGGAGACCGACTAGACAAACAAAAAACCTTTATGACTTTTTCCCCTAGGGGCACTTTGAAAAAAACTGACCTAGGTCAACAATTTGAATATTAGAGTAGGAAATATTTGAGAACCACTGCCTTTCTGAGTCAATGGACATATACTTCCCAATTATACAACTTTTAAATTGTCATTAAAATGTGCAGAGATTACCGACTGACTCGTTCTTGCCGTCCCGCGGTTTCAAAGCAAAGAAGGGCGGCACCTTTGATGATCGCCTGAACCGAACCAATTATAAAAATGTAAATAATTCGCTATTTCTTTTTGCAGAATTGCAAGGAAATGATGGGCGTAGAGGTTTAAACACAGCATATATGTGTTTTTTAATTTAGAACAAAAACGCTTTAATATAGAACAAAATATTGAAGCTTTTATTGTTGTTTATAATTTATCAGATTTAAATGTGATTTTAATAAATCACATTTAAATCTGATAAATTATAAACAACATTTGTAACCTAAATGAGTGTTCTGGGTTAAGCTTAAAAAACGAGTAATTATTGTATGACATTGGGAAATAAAGAGTTAGACGTCTGAGATACGATACCAGAAAACAATTATGTGTATTTTAAGTTAGGAAAAAATCTGATTTATTTAATGAATTGCCAATCAGGTATCGAAAACTGAAATATTCGATGAATAAATCTAGAACTTACCAATAAATTATTTTTGATTTACATAAATTGTTCGAAATGGCTTCCGTCTGCATCAATACACTTTTCGGCACGTCTAACTAAGGACATACGCACTCTGTTCTACACATTTGATAAATTAGGATCATTTTTTTATGGTTTCTAAGCACATTAAAATACCACACTAAACTATCAACTAAAGTTGTCAATAAAGAAAATAAAAATAAAAACCTTGTCCAAAATCCAAAAAGCAACACAAAAAGAACGAACAAGTAGTGTCTGTACGTAATTAAGAACTTAACGACTTGAACGGTAAGTCAATAAAATAAATCTTAACTGTAAGTACGTGGCCCAAAATTCAAAAAGAACAAAAGCACATACAAACACAATGAACGG
Source organism: Rutpela maculata (assembly GCA_936432065.2). NCBI lineage: Eukaryota > Metazoa > Arthropoda > Insecta > Coleoptera > Cerambycidae > Rutpela > Rutpela maculata. The sequence continues at coordinate 390,647,771 of OW386285.2, forward strand.
GTTCGACGTGTGTACTTAACGAAGTGCCCACAGAAACTAAAATATTGCACAAGGGAGAATATTGTTTTCTTCAGATCTACTAAGCACTCAGAAAACGCCGACGTCTTTCACCTTTAACCGCACCGCTAAAGACCTTACCTTACCTACTTTTAAAAAACCATAAAAAAGTGTGATTATCAACTTGTATCCTCGCCGACGCGCGGTCTCTAACAAAGGAACGCGAACACTTTGAAAGAGCCTTATTAGCGTATTTGATGGTTAGAGGGGCTGACATACGCGAAGATAAAAGCCTATTCTAACATTCCAGCAGTTCTCAAACAATATTATTGAAAATTTTCGAAATTTTTGTTTATTTATTTCTGAAACTATGGGTTTTAGACCCCATGTCATATAAGGTTTTTTTGTTCATTTAATCGTTTCCCACCACCAGTTTTTTTAATGACATGAAACTGATTACACCCTGTAGGTCTTCTAACAAATGAAGAAATACATAATACATTTTTTTTGTAATTAACAAAATTATGTGCCCTAAAAAATTCTTACAAAATGCTTCTTTTATTACTTTAGAAACTACATATCAGGTTTGAGTCTCAGTTTAAATACAAAAATATGAAAAATAGTTAAACACAATTTTTAGCATTGTTGCACTTGCAAATTTAATTAATCAAGGAAAGTGTCCTTACCTGTAGTACCGTTGACTCTCATGACGATGGAGGCTATATTAATATCTTGAAGATGCTTAAAAGTCTCAGTATGGTACAAACAAATTGTGCTAGAGTTCTTCTGCGAAATCCAAAGTCCTATACCGCTGTGTGCCATCAGATTCACATTGCCAACATGCTCGTGCTGTATCGTAAAATTCTTCTGTATCTCTCCCGTTATGCCGTTCAGCACCCAAACTTTTTTACCACAAGCAGCATATATACAAAGATTTATGGGTAAGAGGCAAGACACTGGGTCGGATCCTAAACCTAATATTTGCGGGTCTTGCAACAACCAAGTACCATCTATGGGGTTTTTTCTATATACACACAAACTCCCATTAGCCAAGGCTACAAAAACATTATCACAGTGGTATTTAATATGCATTATAACATCAGAGACTGTTGTGTTGGCAATCTCTTCTTGTTTCTCAGGCTCATCGGCAGCGTAGAGCAGTAATTTATGTCTGTCTGTGCCCATCCAGACTGTGTCCGTAGCCAGATTCGGACAAGGAGGATTTGAACCTAAACAATAAAGAAACTTTAGCCCTTCTTGTTTCTTTTCTTTGTAAATAAAACTATATACCAATCAAGGCATGGAATTCTTCAACAATAACAGAGACGCACTTGCCGAGTGTTAAATATAGTACTAGAAAGTATATTAAAAATACATTGAAACTAATATTATATTCTTACATATCATTTTGTCTATCCTGTAAAACCTGTTAAACAGACAAATGTATGTATGAAACAGTTTGGTTTATATCATGCAAAATGTCAAAAGCTAAAAAATGTGACGACTTGTTAGCACTTGAGAGAATAGAAAACCACCCTGAATTGCGGTTTGTTGGTGTCAACGTGCACTATGCTGAAAAATTCCGTGGCTTGATGATAATTAAATAGAAAATTTCATTACCTTTTACAAACTCCATGGCAGTAACTTGAGTTTCCACCAAGGAAAATGAAATTAGGTCCTTAAGAACACCAGCCTGTTGAGGGTGTTGAGCCAGTACGGATATATGACTACTTGCTCCATCAGACGTACAGACCCACAGGTAGTTTTGTGTTCGATGCCTTCTTCTTGCTGTTTTTGGTAAAGTTACAGTATAGTAGCATCCACAGCGTACCTGCACAGGACAACAATAAGTTCGCTTGACAACTGAATATGATTCTAGTAAAAAGTAGATACAAGGAAGGAATTTTAATATTGGCTAGGAATAAAATGTTTGATATTCAAAACAGATTGGCATAAAAAATTCAAAATATTAGATATAATAATGCAAAAATACAATACTCCATTCACTTCCACATGCTAGATAATATGCAAGATAAAAATTTAAGGTACAGTTAGACAGACACAGCTACTTTTACTGCGCAGTTTTAGGGTTGCAGCTGCAAAAGTTTTGTATCATATTCACACTGTTCCTAAAAGTAGCGTGCAGCGGGCAGTTTTTTCTACTGCAGCTAAACTTTAAGTCTGAAAAAGGTTGCAGTGACGTTCACATACATCGTGCAACCAGGTGCTGTATGTAGCTATTGCTCCTTGACATCTCGCTGTGTTCGTGTCGTAATATACGTAATAAAATTCGATTTGTGTACTGTAAAACATGGAAGACGAGACACTAGCTACAGCTTGTTTATTAGTTGTACTATTCAAGCGAAGAAGACGCCGATGCTAGACAAAAACAAGAATTTGGATGAAAGCATGGATAAGAAATAGATAAAAGTTAGAACTTTCTTTCAGACGGTGACAGCCCACCAAATTAATTTCAATTTCAATATATATTTATTGATTTTTAGTTGTCATGACAATGTTTTTTAACTATAAATATCAAATTATTAAGGATCTCTCAAAGATCAAACATGTATCTTATTAAAGAATAGATTTAAAAAAAGCTGCAGCTTTAATCCTATATTTAAACAGGAATGATTCATTTAAAAACATTAATAGTTTTGTCAAGTTGCAACTTATTCACAAATATATTATTTAAAATGTTAGGTACACTAATGGACACCAACTTTAAAAGTACTGCACTTGCTGCTGCTGCAAAAATTTCAACCAAATAGATATTTTTTGTAGCCACCGCTACTCTTTAAAATTCAATTCACACATGGCTACTTTCGAGGCTGCACGCAGCTTATAAATATTGCACCCAACCGAACTGCACATGCTACTTTTAAGGTTGCACAGGTATTCACATGAAGATTCACTTGAACTGCGCAGTTTTTTAGACTGCACCGTAGCAAAAGTAGCTGTGTCTGACCGTACCTTTACATTCATACATTTCAAAATAGAATTATAGTAATCATTTTTTTGAAAATTAATTTCTTCATCTGTCATCCATCATAATGGGCTCTTTTTTTTTACTTGATTATCGGAAAGATCTTATAATTTTAAGACCCTGTGCCAAAAACTAGAATTTTGTGAGACCTATAAATCGTCTAAAAAAATCATAAAAGTGGAGTATCGGCCGTGACGTCACTTGATAGGAACCCGCTAACTGAAGCGGCTAGCTGCAGCGCGTTATTATAGTTTCACAAAATTACAAATCGTCAACTCAAGCAGTGTGTTTTGAAACTTAAGCGTGTTTGTGAAGAATTTCAGTTTATCAACTGTTTTCACCGATTTATATTACTATCCTCTGACGTCACGATGTTGGTCGCAACATGCTTCCAATTCCCTCTTTAAAAATCGTATATTTCGAAAACCACATATCGAATTCATCTGAAATTTTCAATATCGTCTAATTTTAAGTAATACTTTATCCACAAGAAGTAACAACTACTAAATGAAATTCTTTAAATGAGCCCATTGCAATAAAAATAGGATTCCTAATCTATTTTAATATTTCTGATCACGTTTGGCATAAATGTTTTATTTTAATTTTTAAAAAAAGTTCAAACTTCTGTTCCACTTTTTATAGATTTGTTATGATATGCTACTTTTTTATATATTTTTCAACTATTAAAACCAAGAATAATAATAATTAATAGGATTATTATTTAAAATGTATTTATTAATTATTAACAGTTAATTAAATGTATTAACAATTGATAATATCATTGAACACCTGTTATTTTTACCTAACAATTGTTATTTTCATCGAGCGTCTACTAGTTTTGTCATGTGTTTATTATTCTTATCGTGTATCTAAATATTTTATCGAGGGATTATTCTTTTCATCTTCCGCTTACCCAATTTAACGAACATCATCATTCTTGTTGAACTTTTTATACCCATTTATCTTTTTTTATTGAATTATCGGTATATTTTTATCATGCATTGTTTGTTGTTTTTATCGAGCGTTTATTTTTTTTTGTTCAAAGTTTTATATCTTTGTCAGAGAAATTTTACTTCATGGAGCAATTTATATTTTTACGCAAAATTGATATTTTACCAAACATTTAATATTTACCTCAGTTTGATGCTGTGATGAGTAAACTGGCTGTGACTTGACGAAAAGTGGCATCTTAGTGGAGGGCCTCTGCTCCTGTTCAGGTACTTCCCACGCCGGTGAGTTGTTTGAGTCTAAGGCCAACTGAGCCAGCCGTAATTCGGTAATCCATTCTTTCTTTATGGAAGGGTTGTCTGTTTGGAAGGTGTAGGTTTCTTCCTTGCCTTTAGTTTTCACGACTAGCTGCAAACAACAGGAATCAACCCACGCCATCTCCTCGTCCTTTTGTTGTATCGAACTTTGAATTTGTTGGAGTATTTTCCTAGTATTTTCTATATTTATATCTTTGTAGGTTCCTTTAAGCTGACCGGTAAGGTCATTTATTCGACTCATAACTTCATAATCGTGCATTAAATTGCTCATTTCAGTACATAAATTATTAGCATCTTGTGGTTGAGTGCCTTCGAATGATCCGTTCGATTTTACGCTGCCTTTTGGGTTGCTGGAGGTTAAGATTCGGCTTAGAGTGGGAGAAGCACTAGTGTCTTGGATTTCTATCTCGGAGACAGGATGGGTCCATTTTAGGCTTAACCTTTCGCTAGCTCCGAAGTCGTCAGATGATTTCGAAGCCACTGATACGCATACCACTAAATCGTTTAGTAGTAGCAGTCTTCGGCTTTTTGCTTTTGTTACTAGGCCGTTTTGACTATACTCCTATAAAAAATAAAATGTAAGGATTCTTGTATTATGTGGCTAGCAACTATAAAAACAACATAGTATCCCAAGCAGCACGATTAGTTTTACCAATTTAAAATCACAACAATCTGGGATAGTCAATAATAATATAATAGTTGTGACCAACTTTAAATGCATGTGGACTTACCAGTAAATTATTGAGCAATATTTAGGTAATATTCTCTTAATAAATGCCTGATAAGTACATTGACTTGGATGTAATTTTCAAGAAATATTTACATTAAAATTTAACCATAAAGCGAAAGCAAATGTTTTAAGAAAATATTACGTAATTTTAAACTGAATTACTAACTTTGGAGTCACTGTTTTTTGTCCGGATAGAAACGGGGACATTTTACCAATCTTTAACGTAAATATAACCTGAGTTTTGTCTTGTCTTTTGAGTCAGATTTAAGTTAAAACTTTAACCTCATGGTCACTTTCCAACCATATGTTTGATTTTAAAAGGTAAATAAATATTAACTTTATAAAATGTAGAAGTTATTTTTGCTTAAAAATGGAAGGTAAAATCACATTTTCATTGTCTAAATTCCACAAACGTCACAAACAAATAGGTTAAATTAGATACCTAATAGTCTGTGAGATCTATTCTCCTTTCAGCTGTGTGGTGCCTTGAGTTTTTTAATAAAAGAATGATGATTGGCTGATGAAGGTTAGAAGCTGACCACTGTCAATTACCTATACACCAATCACAATTTTGATTTTGAAACCTCCAAGGCTCCAAGCACTTGAAAGGAGAACACATATGATCAGCTAGTATCTAGGATTACCTAATCAGGGAAATATAAATAATTAAGTTCTAAATTAACTTTTATAATAATATAAGTTTTAATGACTTTGACTGAAGCAAAAATGTTGGCGAGGTCTAAAAATTGTGAAAGAATACTTTGAAGTTGTGCAGCACTACGTTCACCATATTTTTCAAGACTCTAAGAGACCATTTTGTACTGAAATTTTCACGAGTGATTAATTGAAAAAAATCATTAATTTAGGATTAGTTAATAGATATCGCGTACAACATTACTGTATTTATGTACAAGACAATTTTATAGGTCTTTTACAACATTTTAAAACGGATTCAAGCTAAAAAAATTTTTGTTTAAAAATGTAATAAAATACTTGACAAGCTTTCAAATATTCCGAGGTAGAATGGGTATATTTACAATAAAAATTGGTTAGCAGTAAAAAACCATGCGGAGGGGAAGGAGTGGACACATTGTTTCACAGGAACATTATATAATGTACTTCTACTCCATCTTATAATGGAGGTCTGGTTTAAAGTTATGTCTTTGGTGCTTATGGCTCATAACTTATGAGTAAATTGCTCCTGTAGATGAAATTTTTAGTAGAACTAGTAGCTATTTTTGAGGAAAAAAGACTACAGTCGAAGGAGGATAACTGGTTCAGTAGTTATAACGTATTAACGACCCCAATTAAGGTACGGTACTGGTTTCAGTGGTGAGACCTCGATCGGCGAAGTTAAGGCACGCCAGGCAAGTCCGACACTTAGATAGATGACCGTATCTCATCTTGCCGTCCTAGTTAAGTAATGGAGTAACATTAGCTAAACTTCACCAGGATGTTAAAATAAACGAGGCAATTAAAAAAAAATGCAATGTTTACATCAAATTACCTGTTCAAGGAAATATGTTCCATAACTAACAGGTTGAGCAGCCTTATTTAAGACGCATTACTGATGTCGTATCATTGCTCATTTACCTATATTTTACGTAAATTTTAACTCAATTGGGTTAGGTCAAACGCGTGAACGGGACCAAAATGAGGTCAACATTACGTAATTCTGATGTAAGGTGCTGCTTGGGATAGTAATCACCAATTTTAAAGAGTTTCAGATTAAAATCTAAGTGACAGATATTCAAAAATATACTTAATATGTCAAAAGATTAACAACAGAAACACTAAATTAGTCCAACATGGAAAACAAAAATTATGAAGCACAGTTTGAAAATGTTAAACTAACTGAAGATATTCATAATATCGTTAGCAAGAAAACTAAGATATAATGGCCGAACGGAGGTTCAAAATAAAACTATAATGAATAATATTGACACAGTTGAAAAGGACATGAAAAATAAAAATACTGAAATTGAAAATACATTAAAAAAATGACCACTTACCAATTGTGTTACATTGTCTTCCCTAAGTAAATATCTGTTGCTGTCGGACAAAGGTCTGGCAGCAAACTTCCCGCTAATGTTACGTAACATTTCTTTGAATGCCTGGTACTGCTCTGCTTCTCTTTTCCTCTCATTTAGCATTTCTGCTAAGGATTCTAATTGAGTGAGAGCTAACTGTAGTGACATCCTGTCATGATGTCCATGTGGTGTGTGTTTTAAGAGATCCTGAGAGAAATTCGTAATTTATTTATGGTAATTACTCAAGAAATGGCTTGCATTTTAAATTTGGAAATAAAATGGAAACAGTGTTTCAAAATAATCAAAGTATTAGTGAATATTATAGTATCTTACCTGTAAGAATAAAATGAACTGTGGAAACCTCTGAACTGGTTTTACCATAAGTCCAAAAAATGATAACCGATCATGTGAACTGATCTGTTTCACCTATAAAAAAATAATAAATATTATTATTTATTATGAAGTAAGATTTAATTTAGCTAATATAGGAAAATTGGCTCGTTTTTCCAAAGTGTAGTTGCAGTCAGCGTTGCCAGTGTCAGTACATTTGTATTGAAATCGCTACTTTTAGAGCACAGTCAGTACGTCAGTGCTACTTTCATTGTATCGGTACATTTTTTGTATGAAGTTTTACTGGCTTACTTTGTAACTTTAGACTCCTAATTTAAACAATTTATTCGTGAAACAAAATACTGCAGGATCGCAAGAAAAAGAACTCCATGTTATTTGTTCGCAAGTTGGTGAAGTTTCTTGCTTCAATTTGGTGTTTTCTTTGCAGTTACTAAATGTCTAATACCTCGAAAATATCTTGCATAGCGCATAGCATATGCACTGATCTTTGTAGTGACGGTTCAAATGAATGAATATGAGTACATTTGTTATATAGGTACATACAAATAAAAATGATGTGAGAGAAGATATTTTATCTGTTCATTGAAATTCTTAGATATCATATAATAGATTAGTTACATCAGTACTTTTTTCTTAAAATCAGTACCTTTTTTGTTTCGATACCAGTATGTTAATTTTTGACCCACTGGCAATGCTGGTTGCAGCGCAGTTATCTCTCTCCAAGGGTGGTTCGTACTGGCCCAAAATATGATTTGAACTATATTAGGATCTGTAGTGTTACATTCTATTACTTATCTCGATTACCACTATACAAAACAATGATTCAAAATGCAAGGATAATTACCTCTGACCTCAAGTGGGTCATTGCGAGCACTTTCCAGTTACGAGTTCTTTGCTTACTTAACATTACACAAATTCTTACCAATATTTCTGATTCAACCCTGCTTCCTGGTGTGTTACACACCAGCTGCTCATTGGTTAATATTTTTAGTGGGGAAAATGTGTTTATTAGGTAACCTCTCTATAAATCTTATGCTAAAAGTGTGTTTGCATGAGCCCAGAAAGTTCAACATTTTACATTTACATGTTAGTTTTATTGTTAAAATGAACCCAGGAAACTATGTCTGTCTATTGATATTCGAAGGTACTTTTAGACCCTTGATATTTCTGATTATTACTAATTAACATAAATTTAGTTTTTGATGCATTTAATTTTAAAAGGTTACCATTGCACCACTTAACTATACTTCTTAACTCTTTATTTATATTATCTACAAGGGTTGCTAAATTTTCAGACGAGAAATATAACTGCGTATCATCAGCAAATAGATGTATTTGACAGTTTGCAATGGATTTTAAGATACAGTTAATATATAATAAAAATAACAGCGGTCCTAGTGTACTGCCCTGAGGTACTCCGTTTTTATTTAATATTTCATTAGATACTTCCCCGTTTACCTTTATAAATTTCACAAGGACAACAGGTTTTAAACTGTTCCTACCTTGAAAAAATCTGCCAGAGCCGATTTTCTTTTCGCTTCCATCTTTGCTAAATCCATAGCAACGGAAAAATTGTTGATAAAACCACTATAAATGTCCAACACGATGGCTTTTGAAAAGGAAGCAACAAAGACATCCCCTATCCGTTCGTCCCTGTCCCAATTCCTTACACATTCTGCTAAAGCTATCCGGAATAAAGTATGGCACTGTAGTATTTCTGGAAGTCTATGGAATAAAGTTGAGATTTTAGAACCGCTCAGAACGGGCGGGCTGCTTTCTTCCAAGGGTTTCTTGTAATCCTATGAAATAACTGCATCAAAATGTTATCTTGGATTAAATATAAAAAACCTTACGTTTACTAGCCTTTGAAGAGTAGCTATATATGAATTTTCACTATGTACAATTGCAGCTACTATCATCCTCCTTTTAAGCTGTTGGGGGTTTAAATTTGGCGGTGGAGGTGGTAGACTTGGTGGTAGTTGTCGCCTCTGCGAGGGGGTGCAGTTTGGAAAGTGGAATCCAGTTTCTTCCTCCACCTAAACAACCACAAAGTATATTATTGGTTGATAAATGTGCCTCTAAGGAGGCACTGAAATATTCGTAGAACATTCACAGAATATTTGAAAACTTAAATGAATATTCATAGAATTGCCTTTCTCTAAAAATAATAAGAAATACCCAACTGGTATTAAAGAAACTATTATTTTATTAGTATTTGGATAATTAATATGATATATATTTCTAACAGAATGAATATTCCTGTAACAATACAAGAATGCATTCAAGTATTCACTTCATCATCTATATGAAATAACTGAGTATTATTTTATATACTGACCTCCGGCAATTGGGGCATTTTATTATTCTGTGGGTTTCTTTGGGCGTCGGCATTTTCAATATCATACTGATGGTTGCTTCCTCTCCTGATAGAAAACCATCTGGATAATCTGCCATGGTTCTGTGGGGACGTGTCCCCAGGTAGTGTGCTATCTAGTGACAGCCTGTTTTGTGTGCCTATACCCCCGCTTCCCCGCCACTTATCACATAGAGTTCGAGCTTTGTTTAGTGTGTTCCTTAGCTGTCCATTACTTCTGGAACAAGGGGAATATTTTACTTCAGTTCGTAACGGCCAATTTGAGAATTTTAACTACACAAATCGGTTTAGAGGGGAAATTTTATAAAAATTAGTATTCGAAGGTATCGATAATTTTCTAATCGTTAAAATTTTAGTATTATTTGGAATTTGCAAAAGATGGAAGGGTTAAAATTTCTGAACAATATAACCATGGACTTTTCAAAAGTCGAAAAGTCTCGAATTGTTGAAAGATTTGATAATCTCAATTTTGTTCCTTATTTCGCATAGCACCCCAAATATATTTAAAAGATTGGAAATTTATATTAGAATATAATAGTTATTATTTGGGTGATTTAAAACACTGAAAGAAATATGCCGACATCAGGCATATAACAATTGGAAAATTAAACCGAAACTAGCATATTTAATGGTTTGGTGAACCTAACCTGCTTAGGAAGTTATATACACTGTATTATGTAGATTTAAATCATTTTAATATCCTTAAATTAACACATATTACTTTGGTTCAGTTTATAAAATGCACTGTAAATGTCTATTGCCAAAATTATTATTTACAATACGTTGAAATATGAAACATGAAGCGCCTGAGTGTTTGATCAATAATTTCGTTATTATATTTTGATTATGTTCAGATTTAATGTAAGGGCACATATATAGGGTAGACCAAAATAGATGGGATTTGGGGCTTTCTCTAAAACTATGGCAGATAGACAAAAACCAATATAGGTGTCCTTGGCTCGATTTTCGAGAAACAAACAATGGCGTAAACCGCGATCGTATACCTTTCTCGACTACCAAACTACAGAGTGTTTTTGGAAAATTGGCATTTTTTGATGACCTCCTCTATATCTCAATTACCAAGTGTCGAATCGAAAATCGAGTACCTAACACATTCTTAAGGCACTTTTTTGAGTAGAATCCGTTGCCAATAAGAAGAAAATTATGCATGCCTCTGTTTTCGAGACATAACTTGTTTTTTTAATTGGAACACCTGTAAATTATTTCATTATTCGATCACAACTTAAATTAGCTATCCAACGATATAACATATGTTATATTTATCTCTAGAAAAAGTGGTCAATTTTCGAGAAATTTAATATATTTGTGAGGAGGCCATGGAAAACTATTAACAACAATACTTCTTATAATATAAAATAATTTTGCCATCAGCATCAGATTCTACTCAAAAAAGTGCCCTAAGAATGTGTTACTCGATTTTTGATTCGACACTTCGTAACTGAGATATAGAGGTCATCCAAAAATGTCAATTTTCCAAAGACTCGATAGTCGAAAAAGGTAGACGATCGCGGTTTGCAGTACCATTGTTTGTTTCTCGAAAATCGAGCTCAGGACATCTATATTGGTCTTTGTCTGTCTGCCATAGTTTTAGAGAAAACCTTAAATACAATCTAATTTGGTTCACCCTGTACAATCTTTTTCATGTCTATTTAAAAAGTAAGTAACTAATATCATGCATTTTTGCCCATAGCCTGTAACATCAAACATTCATTCCCCAATTTACCTGTAGAAGAGCGAAAAAGAGGTAAAATTGTGTCGTTTTTTTTATCAGCTTAGAACAAGATCAGACACAGTGGGTATTACCGACAACATCATTTTACACATAAAAACACGAAATACGACATTTTTTAGTGGTCACAGATATTCTTATTTAAAAAAAAGTGTAAAATTTAATTTTTTTTTAAATCATGTTCTTTTGTACATCTATTGCCATATCTTAAAAATGAATTGAGCTATCGATGTGAACTTTTTTTTGTTATAAAACACACACTTAGGCGCTTCTTTCTATACATAGGATTGCTAATAAAAAAAAAAAAAGGTGAACATGCCAAAAACGTAGATGACCCTGAAAGTTTAGAGAATACGCCATCAAATTTTCACTAAGCGAGGAACTTTTTTGTTTTTGAAAATTTTGTGTAACATGCTATGAAGAAAATGAAGTCAATAGACTAAAAAAGCTTTTAGAAAAAAAATATTTTCATTATTAGCAACAGTTTGCTACTTACGAATTTTTTAGTATGGAGGAATTGTCGAAGCGTACGCGCGCGGCACTTAAGAATAATAATGATTATGTATTGCGTATAACAGAACTTTTCATTATTATTTTTTTATGTTTAGGACTGTTTTATCACGTTTTAGGATCTGAAAGGATAACTTATTTTTTCCAGTGGCGCATTAAGGTTAGAGGCAAAAAGGAATTAAAAATCTCAAATATAGTATCTGGAATAAAAATGCATTGCATTGGGATCTCGAAAACGGTAAAAAATAATATTATAGTAAATAAAAAAAAAGTTGCGCAACTAGGGGGCTAATAAAATTCCATAAACAGAAGTTTAGGAAAAGTAATAATTTTGGAGTGTTTTGATAAAAAGTAAACTATCGAGATTTCCTTTTTTTTGCGTTATTATTGGAGCTAAATTGAAAAGACAGTTCCTTAAAGCACTTTTTTTTGAACGTGGCAATCTTAATATTTGTATCCGACATTTCCTGTGTCAGAGTCCCTATCCGAAACTCCCATGCATTGCATTTTTACCCTAGATCCACACAATAATTGAGTAAACGTGTTATTTTCGCCTAAATTAGGTAACAAAAAAGAAAAAAATATCCTAAATTAAGTCTCTTTTAATTTCCGCAGCCCTAATTATAGAAACCCCGTTTCCATGGCTTGTGCACAAGTTTATCGTTCTCCTCTATTACTACGCCACATAGAATCCACTCAATTTTACAAGGAAACTTAGATTGCTTTTTTATCTTAAAAATTTTTTTAGCAGATAATCCACGCACAATTCGCGCAATGGCCATACGTTCTACAATATAATACAAGTGGTAATAAGGGAGAGAATATCGTTACACATTTTACTTCCACATCCAGTGTAAGTATAGTATCGACAAAAATATTTTTGAAAATTTTTATTGTCCAAATAGGCTTAGAATGTCATGAAACGTCGAGATTTTAAGTTTAAGCAAAAAAAAACTGTCTGTCGGTCTGTGCGCACAATTACTCCGGAACCGTTTAAGATATTGACTTGAAATTTGGTACACGTACCTATGTATTTTAACGAGATCCGGAACTAGATTATTCCGTTAAAGGGTTGGGGGGTAAATGGGGTAAATAGGCAAATCAAGCAAATAAGAGTCCATGGTATTTAGTATATATAAGAGGAGCTAAGGTCTCAAATTTTTTTTGGCATTAACCACCCCCATTACCAACTCCCACCCCACTATTCAAAGGGGTGAAAAAAATAAAATTGTCATTTAATGTGTATACAAAAACCAAAGGCCTCAATTTTTTTTTTACTTTATCCACCACTACTACCATCACCCTCAGCCCCACTACCGATGTGGCATATCGTTTTATAGGTTTTTGGGTAGACGATTTCAAATATTTTATTATTAAAGTTCCATAAACAATTATTTCCACATTCAAATTTTTTTCGTTGTGAGAGACTTGGATAAAAGATCTGGATGTGGAAGTAGTGATTCCTTGGGCAACGGTTTTATAATTTGACCTTCGACGAAAACGAATAACGTTGATCGTACACCGCCCTGAGACTAGTTGGTTTTAGTGAACGCGGGCGTATTAATACTCAATTTCTGCAATCCGCACGCTCCAAAAAAATCACTGTACCTAAACTATCAAAGACACAATAAGAATTATGATATCAAAAACTTTTTTGGTCTTTTGGCTTTATTTTCTTCGCAGCATGTTATACAAAATTTCCAAAAACAAAAAAGTTTGTAGCTTAGTGAAAATTTGACTGCGTATTTTCTGAACTTTCAAGGTTATCTAAGTTTTTAACATGCTTAAAAATGTTTTAATTAACAATACTATACACAGATAGAAGCGCTTAAGTGTGTGTTTTATAACAAAAAAAAGTTCATGTGGATATCTCCATTCGTTTTTGAGATATGGCATTAGATGTTCAAAAAAATATGATTAAAAAAAAACAAAATTTCACACCTTTTTAAATATAACAATGTCCGTGACCACTAAAAAATGTCGTATTTCATGATTTCTAATGAACATCGATCTACTTAATGAAGTGGTATATGTCTCAGTTTGTTCTAAGATTAAAAAAAAAACTCGAGAAAGAAGCGACTTTTCCCCTGTTTTTTACTCCACTACTGCCGAATAATTTGAATTGCCATGTTGGAAAGTGTCATTAATATGAATTTCCAATAACAGAGAACGTCAAGAAATTACAATAACATTGATGCATATAGCGTGACATTCGAAGAACTGTCGCCTATAACCAATAACTATTACATATAAGATACCTATAAGCTCAAGGAAAAAAAAACAATTGAATAATGGATCCTTCTGAGTTATAATCAAAGCAAATACAGTGTCCACCAAGAAATTCAGCATTTTTTCCCAAAACATTTATTTGGTCAAAAAAGTACTGCTAAAAGTTATCAAAGCGGATTTTAATCCATTACTTAGGCTGAAACTATTAAATAGAGAGAATAGTGGAGCGCCTGGGGGTTTTGACCTCGGACTTCTGTTACAGTGAATGAGTTTATATGGTCGAGGTGGGATTTTGTTTTTATACTATAAATTTCAAAGTTACCAAAAAATTTTTTGTGCTTTTGATTTTATCATTATTTGAACAAAAAAATTAATATTTTAGCATATAACTTTATTTTAAATAATATTTTTTTTATGTATACGTTGAATTTCACCTAAATATACATAGAAGAATATCTTTCAAAGATATCTGAGTGTAATAAGGGTCGTAGGGACCTTAAACAGGTAGTAAAACGTGGAGGGGAGAACGACAGCGACAGCTGCAATGTACAACTTTACGGACGTAGTTCTAGATTTTTAATTGCAAAAATCAAGTGAGTTGTCGGTTATAGCCAAGATATTATTGAAGGCATAGAACATTTTTGTGATATATCGTTCAAGAAAAGTCATCAACATAGTGATTCCATAGATGCTAGAATAGAAAGGGATGATGTCGATGTAAAAAGATTGGTGGACTTCTTCAAGCAACAGAACCCTTTTCCTGATACAGATGCTGTTATGTCCATTGTTACCGGAATTACTGGAGATAAAGATACAAATTGTTACGATGCTTTTGAAAAAGATTTAAATGTAATGAAGAAAACAGAGGGAAAATATTGAAATTATCAAGGAAAGATATAATAAATCCTTTATTGGCGAAAAATAACAAAATTAAAATTCATGACGATGTGATTCCTGTTGATTCATTGCTGCTGTTTCAACATATTTGTATTTAAAAAAAACGATAAAGAGCTTAAAAATTATATGAATTATGAACTCGCATCATGTCCACTTGCTCTATTTGAAAATGGCGAACTGCGAAAGACAAAAAATCAACTTTTTACGAGTTATTCCCGGAAATTTCCAATAATTTAAAAAGTCTAGACAATGTTCATTACGTCATTGATGGAGGCATGTTATTACATCGTTGCAAATGGCCAATAACAATCCTGCAAAAATTAAAGATTTGAATATGTTGAGGTTCAATTCTTTCATAAAAGCAACGGCCAAAAATAAAGTGTTCTTTTGTCGTCATTACCTCCTACAACTGATGCAGCATTTGAACACCTAAAGAGAGTGTACCTGCAAATCCAGATATGGCTAGGAAATAACGTAGATATTGAAAATTGGGGATGGAAGATATGACATTATTCCGAAGTTTTGCATATTTTTTACCTCTAGGTACTGTACTATAAATTGTTTAAATAAACAAATATTTTATTAAAAATTTTCTTTTTTATTTTATTTTCCTTAATTTACTTTTTTCCCCGATTACTGTCTATATAAATTTCGTTATAAAAAAATATTCTACAGCCTAATATGTATTATACTATTTGAATTGTTGCAATTATCATTTTTTTTTAATTCAAATCAAGATCACAATTTTTTAATAGGTAAACTTTTTTATATATATTATTAGCTAAACATTCCATTTTGAATTTTTAAATTTCATTCACTGCAACTGAAATCCGAGGTTTTCATGTTTTTAATGCTCCAGGCGCTCCACTAAATTCTTTATAACAGAAAAATATTTAAAATTATAGTTCAGGAATTTTGTGTAAAAAATTGGAAATTTTTTATTTTTAAAATAGAACAACCAAATTTGATATCTGAATATAACTTCTCATTAAAAGCAACTTTTTTAAATAACATTTTTCGATATCTTCAAGAATAAAGACAATTCCAAAAAAATTAATTTTCCGACCTAAGCGCCAGGACTAATACACATTTGTGCAGCTCCTTTTTCGTTTGAGAATATGCACTAACTTTTTTCAAAATAAAATTTTTCAGAAGTCAATAACAACAGAGTTTTCCATATGGTGCAGACTTTTTTGCCGGGACACTGTATAAGAAATAATACATAATAAAAAATCATAATGATAATGAAAATTAACAAAAAGAATACCTATTAGGTAAATGCTAATAATTTCACATAGAGCTAGCTAGACTAAATGTAGAGCAATATAAATATATTTCGGGACCGAATTCTTTTAATTAGGTCCTAATTAAAAGGGATCCTATATGCATTTCACGCGGAATGGTTAAAATTTGTCGAATAATTCAATCGTGTATGTAACATTTGCATTTATATAATTTTTAATTAAAAACAGCAATTTGTACTTTAAATTTTAAATGAGAATACGGCTTAAAGGGGCCTTTAAAACGTATGCCTGATTCCACACAAATATGTGGAATACATTTGCATAGAGAGAAAATCATTAGCATTTTGATTTCTGCATCTCTTCTGATACCAACACAGTTTTCAATGGAAAATAGGGCAATCTTGTGTATCTAAGCGTCGATGGTGTTAATCGACAATTAGGGTACGAACATGTCGAAGAATCTTAATAGTTAAATGAGTAGTTCACTACTACAGTCGCCGTCAATTTGTAAAACAAACCTGTACATTTAAATGGGATAGCGCATGCCGAAGATACTTGCAGCAGTTCATCCTAGCAGTTCACACGGGAATCACCGCGGTCATTGCACTTCACTGGCCATTCATAATTTTATATATTTGGTGTGAGGTACGCAGATCCTCGCATCCTCGCATCTAGAAGTTTAGGCCACAATTTGATTCCGTGCATCGAATTCATCAATTTGTAAAACAAACCTGTACATTTAAATGCGACCGCACATGTCGAGGATGTTACCAGAGCTGTTTATATCCGAAGTCAACTAGCATGTCCACGTCGAAACAAAATAGTTTGTTTTTACTTGGTGGTAGAGAGGTAGACTACGCGGGTCGCGAATATTTATCATATTTTGAATAAATATTTCTATGGATATTTGTTTTAAGTTATAGCTAACAACCTTAATTATTGCTTTAAAATTATTTTTATATGTTTATTTTATATGTTACCTACATGATTTTAGTAAATATTTCTATGAATCATTTTTTTGCCTATGGCTATATATCTACACCAGAAGTAGGGACAGTGGGCAGAACCGCCGACAGGGGGGGGGGCAGGGCGCCCAAGACTATGGCTATATTACGTCATATAGGCTAGGCCATTCAGTTGTGCACATTTGGCGATTCTCAAAAAAATTATATAAATATTTCAATTCAATAAAAATCTGTAACAATTAAATACAGTGTTTCTATTGATGGTACACATGCGGATTAATTTTGAAGAACTGTGAGGGGTTGAGGTTTAGCCAGTACACACTACGTTTGTCTAGATTCGCCGTACAGTGTATAACCATCACGCAGGAATGTGTGTACGATATATACTGAATATCTTTTTATTTTTATTTTGTGAAAAAGTGAAAATGAATAAAAAGGACGAATCAATGAATGCTCCAGCGTTGTGGGAGAAACGCCATAAATAGCACCACAACCGGCATATTTTGAGTAGGGAGTGGAAAAACCGCTGCCCAAGGAATCATTACTTCCACATCCAGATTTTCCATCCAAGTCTCTCACAACGAAAACATTTTGTATGTGGAAATAATTACTTATGGAACTTTAATAATGTAATATTTGAAATCATTTACCCCAAGAACTCATAAAACAGTATCCCACATCGGTAGTAGTGTGGGAGTGGATGAAGTAAAAAAAATATTTTGAGGTTTTTGATTCTTGTACACACCCACACACACTAAATCACAATTTTTTTCACCCCCTTTAATAACGGTGTGGGGGTGGTAATGGGGGTGGCTAATGCCAAAAAATTTTTCGAGACCTTTTATAGCTTCTCTTGTATAAATACTAATACTAAATATCACCACTAAATACCAATACCAATTTTATGAACTCATATCTGCTAGATTTATCTGTTTACACCCATTTACCCTTATTTACCAAAAACCTCAACAGAATAAGAGGAAAATATAATCTAATTCCAGATCACGTTAAAATACATACGTGTACCAAATTTCAAGTCAATATCTTAAACGTTCCAGAGTAATCGTGCGCACAAAAAAGTTACAGACAGGCAGACAGAATTTTTTTTTTCGGTCAAACTTAAAATTTCGACGCTTCATGACATTCTAAGCCTATTTGAACAGTAAAAATATTCAAAATGTTTTTTGTCGTTACTGTACTTCCACTGGATGTGGAAATAAAACTAGGAAGACAATCTGAATCAACAGGTAAAGTGTAGTAAGTAGATACCGACGTCGTAGATATTACGACGGAAGCGTTTTTGTAAAATATTCCTTGTCAGTGTACACCACGCCTATGGCTAGCCCCTATAGGTTAACTGGAAAATATATCTGTGTATAGAGATTTTAATAAAACGTACACAAGGATCTATTGCCTATGTGTATCTCGATTCACGATATCAGTTGTACATTCTGCTTTGTTTATGTACTTAATATTTCATTAATGAAAGTGCGTAGAAAATATAAATCTGTTTAAGATGAAGTTTTTACTTTAATCAAAATGCAGGTAACATAAATTTAAAGGTAAAAGTTGACAAAATGAGTACCTAAAGTAACAAAGTTTATTTTAACTTTAGCATTGGGCATATTTGCGGTAATATTTTTTGAAAGACGTTTTCTTAGGCTTCGTTGAATAACTTCATATCATGAAAATTTTTGGCACCACTTAGTATTATGCTCTCTTCAAAGTAATTTAAGAAAATTAGTTTCGTTTCATTATTCATTTTCAAGATGCTGTACGCTTCAGCCACATGTATGTGACGATTATTATGAACATAAGTTCCCAGCAAACAAAGAATGTATCCGTAATGTTATGCAATGTTAAATGGAAGTAACATTTGTAATGTTCTCTTGCAGTATGATATTTATATTACAACAACGTAACAGAGAAATGTTACATTTCGAAATATTAAACAAATATTTACGTAATGTTGGTTACATTACGTAACATTTAATAGTATGACAAAATACTTTCTGACAACGTTGATGTTATATAAAGTAATAATATCTTGTTTAGTGGGTTACCTGTAATAAAGCACAATAACGCGACATAATATAAAGTGTATAAAAATTACAATGATCGCAAAATGCACTATAGTCACTTTCAAACCGTTCAAGATTTTATTTCGTTCGCCCTAACATCTTAAAACCTCTGTCATTAACAAATATTTCATCCGAAAATTCGCATTAATTGTCATTGATTGCTAACAATTTCTTTTCGATGTCGTCCATTATTGTGAATTTATCAACACTCACTCACTGATAGAAGTAGGTGTAACTTAACACTGTAAAAATTATATTTATTCTAGCGGCCGGGTATAGATTACAGGACGGCACTGTGGCCGCGTATAATTTACTTTAACACGGTTGTGGGCGTGGTCTGCACTGTAACAAAGTGGGCAGATTTCTAAATTCACGGGTGGATCGCACCGGTAAGCAATACCTAAACATTATTTGATTGGCTATTTTGAAAAACATAGGTAATCAGCTTCGTGCTTTGTCCACCGGGTGCGTCTGCCGGTCAATTTAGAAAAGTGCCGAGTATATTTTACGAAAACTTTACCCGGAAGGATTACGGCAATAAAAACTTCAGATATTGATAATTACTTTAAACGGACGTACAGGACTCTACATAAAATTATATCGCATTTATGCAACATTTATTTACTTCTCTTTCAGATCCTGATATTTCTGAAAATTAAATATAAGTAAATTAAATAAAAAATAAATTTTATGAGTAGGTATAATTATAAAATGTAACCAAAATTGTTACGTTACATAGAATACATATGTATATTGAATGGAAAAGAGGTCTACAGACGACCCAATTATCGGGAGCCAATATTGTACGCTTTTTGGAATTCCAGCAGACCAGTTCACTTTTACAAATGAGTTCAAAGCATGCGGACAATGTTGGCTCCCGATAGTTGGGTCGTCTGTAGACCCCCCTAAAGGTTTATACAGACGATCCAACCAACTAACCGACCAACCAACCAACCGACCTTTTCGGTACACTTTGAAGTTTGCCATGCAAACTCGTAAAACTGCTGGAGCCAACAATGTCGGTACGCCTTGAAGACGCTGGAACTCCAGCAAACCAGCTTACTTTTGCGAGTTGTCATAGCAAGTTTCAAAGTGTACCGAGAAGGTTGTGGTTGGTTTGGTGGTCTGTAGACCCCCTTTATTAACTCAGGCCCAAGAAAAAGAGGTCTACAGAAGATCGAACCAACCAACCAATTAACCTTTTGTCGGTACGCTTTGAAGTTTGTCAGGCGGACCGTTGGGTCCCGGCACAGTTTGCTGGAGCCAACATTGACGAGGTCAGTTTCAGTCAGGGCCGACAAGATTCACCACCACAGTTGTCTATTTTCAGAAACATGTTATTATATTTGAAATAAATAACAATTGAATTCATTATTCGTTTTACTTCCACATCCACGTAGTGAAGTGGAAGTAATGTAACAAATTATATGTATGCAGGGCCGTTCCTAGATGCGATACAAAATGTTGCATCAATGTGTTTAATAATACGAATGTTCTTTTTACAAGCCTTTTATTTGTATATTAGTTCATTAGTTAGTTAATGTGTTAGTAGGTTTAGGCTGATTCTTGCAAGTCAATTTTGAACCACTCATTTCATAGTTATTTGCCAAAGTTTATAACTAAGCAGTATCCGACGGATACCTATAAACCTGAGTTTTATATCCGTCGGCAAACGTATAAAAACCGAAGCATTACTTTTCTGGTTACTATACTGGTACAGTTGGGGACAATACAATATTTATATTGAATTTTTTTTATGTGTAATGATTTTTAGTGAACACCAAATTACATTAACGAGTACGCAGAAAGAATTATATACAGACGCAGACGACTCGTATTATCCGACGGAAAGAGCCACGCGAAGGAAAGAGCCACGCGACGGTGCTAGGCCCTAGCCGTAATTTTCAATAATGGGTTTAATTTTTAGTCATGTTTTGAATGTTCGAATTAACTATTTATGGAGTAGTTTTGTTCGTAAGCAACCAGAAAATTAATCCGGTCACAATGTAACTTATTTTGCTACAAAAATAGCTGTGTTTAATTTTAATAATAAGAATAATAATAATAGTTGATAAAAAAATGCGCACTCCACATTTTCACATGTATTTTTCTCGAAAACTACTAATAGTAAAAAAGAAAATTCAAATAACAAGTTTCTTCCATCCTGTATTTTCATTTATTTTTGATATACTTGGTATCTATTTCGAAAGATAACAATTTTCTCGATTGCTAATATAATTGCTAATTATTGTAAAGAAACATGAGATCATATTTTATTTCTTATTATTTCAAACTAATTCATCAATTAATTTTGTTCAGTAATGTACAGTGTTCTCCTAATGTATTTTAGAAGATACAATAAAAATTCAACAAAAAATAGAATAGACAGATAGTGGGGTGCCAGTACTTTTTAATCGGATAGTACACGTATATTAAATCATGCCAACTAATTAAATTTTATATTTATCTAATAGTACACCTATTCACTGATTGCGCATATCCCCATTTAAATAATTTGTATTTGAAATGTCCCATAAGAAGGGCATATTTCTGTATAATTCGAAAGTTTCACCCCCAACCTCTCGTTCCGGTTTCCGCCATAACAATACGCACTTAAATGGGTTTGTTCCAAATTTCGTGAAAAAAATACCTATTTTTGGATTTTTTCCGAAGGAAATAAAAATTCTGAAATTGCCAATGAAAATCCACTGTAATTGTCAATTTGTATTAAGTTTTAATTATTTTAATTTCTGATTGCAATAATAATTATTGCCATGCGCCATGCAACTTTCATTACATTTCATAATTTTCCACCCACAATAACAAACGCAATAGGTCGACCTTTTGCGTTTTATAAAATTTAATGTACCACAAGAATGCACTTTTCAGAGATCTACGTTAAAAAAAAGTCCTAAATCGGACCTAAAATACATGTTTTATGATGGTGATTCCAAACAAACGGCGGCACACTGCAGAAATAGAAATGATTTACATGAGATACAATAAAAGCAGGTCAATTCCCCCGAAAAACGGAACGGATTGATAAACTTCTCCGGCATGTCCACCCAGCGTCGTAGCACTTAATTGGCTAAAACTCCGAGATGCACGGATAGAGTCGTGACTTCTTCGACATGTCCGTACCCTTAGAGTATATTCCCTGTTATTCCCTTATTGAATGGCATCTCATACAGATCCGGCTCATAATTATGCTAGAAAAGATAATTTATTTCATTTATTTCAAATTCATTTATTTCATTTTTTAAACATATACAAAATTATAATAGTAATTTTTTAATTAGAGCACCTAAATTAAATAATTAATACAATAGTTTAATAATAATGCTTTATAGTACAGTACCTAGAGGTAAAAAATATCCAAAACTTCGGAATAATGTCATATTGAACGGATTTCGTCCATTTTTGGCAGTATAATAGTAAATGCTTCACAGAAAAGTTTCTATATTGTGCGGGGGCTTGCTAATTTATAGGAGGTGGATGCCACCCCCTCTCAGGGGGTGGTACCTAAAAAAATATATATTTATTGGAGCTGAAGTAGAATCAAATTTTAAGAAGAAAAGGTTCTATGCAATTTTTCACATAAATTATAACGGCTTAAAAAATTGCGATTTTAGCTTTAAAAAAAGGTATTTCCAAACGGCTTTCGTCAAGTATCTCGAAAAGTATTGCTTTATCGAAAAAATGTTACAGACCAATTACAGAAAGTACAAACTGGGAATTAATTATATTTTTTGTTTATTGATGTAGGATTAATAATTTCGGAGATATTTAAGTTTGGCATCCAAATGTTCATAAGAGAATTATTTAGAGTGAGAGTTAAATATCTCAAAAACTTTTACACCTACGTCAAGGATGATAATAGGTAGAAGAATAGGTTATTAATTAAGCTTTCAACTATTTTTTTATTTGTTTCTGTAGCATAAAAAACAAAGAAATTATGACCGAAGCAATGTGCGCCTACACATTTTTTTAATAACAACGTCGCCATTTTGTTACTGGAATTAGCCAGTAATTAAAAAAAGGAATTTCAAACAATGTTTCTCATTAATATATAGCATGACGTAGATGCTCAAATTTTTTGGTTTGTATACAGCACTTGCTTTAGAAAAAAATACAGTTTAAACTATAAGGGTATTTTCGATAAAACGTAATTTTTTTTTTCCTTTTTCAAATGTCTCAATAAATATTAGTTTTATTGAAAAATGGCTAGAGCCCAAAAATAAAGCTCATAAACTGATAATGAATTTCGCTTGTTTATTTATTTACATAGATTTAATAGTTTCGGAGATATGAAAGTTTACAAATGGCGTCCGAACGTTTATAAGACGAAAAATGCAGTTTAAATGTTAAATATCTCAGAAATCGTGACACCTACGTCACGCATGCTAATAAATAAAATTAAGGACAATTAATTGCACTTTCAAATTATTTTTTACTCGTTCCTGTAGCATAAGAAATAAAGAAGTGATAACGGAAAAATATGCGTATTTATATTTTTTTATATAAAAAGGACGCCATTTTGCTACTCTAATTAGCTAGTAGTTTAAAAAAATAATCTCAAATACAGTTTTTCGTTAAGATGTAGCATTACCTAGATGATCAAATTTTTTTGCTCATTTAAAGCACTTGCTTTAGAAAAAAATGCATTTTAAACTTTAAAGGTAATTTCGAAATTGGATACCAAATATAAACTTAAATATCTCCGAAATTATTAATCCTACATCAATAAACAAAAAATATAATTAATTCCCAGTTTGTACTTTCTGTAATTGGTCTGTAACATTTTTTCGATAAAGTAATACTTTTCGAAATATTTGACGAAAGCCGTTTGGAAATACCTTTTTTTTAAGCTAAAATCGCAATTTTGAAGTCGTTATAACTTAAAAACTATCAATTTATGTGAAAAATTGCATAGAACCTTTTCTTCTTAAAATTTGATTTTATTTCGGCTCCAATAAATATATATTTTTTTTAAGTGCCACCCCCTGAGAGGGGGTGGCATCCACCCTCTATAAATTAGCAAGCCCCCGCACAATATAGAAACTTTTCTGTGAAGCATTTACTATTATATTGCTAAAAATGAACGAAATCCTTTCAATATGACATTATTTCGAAGTTAAAACCTCTAGTTACTGTACTATTAGTCCTTATCCTGTATATCTACCTAATCTTAAGTTTTTTACATACAAAAATGCATATATACATACATACATACATACATACATTCATCCACATTACTTAATTTCTATTATTCACTAGATGATCTGAAATAAGTTGTATATCGCTTATTATTTTTTGTTTATTGTTAAAAGTCTAAGAATCTAGTTTTGTTTTCTATAACGTATATTTTTACCTTATATTTAAAATTTTTGAAACTTTGTATTGTTCTTATATTGTTAGGTATTGCGTTTTATAGTTTTGTTCCTAAATATGATATGAATTTCCGTCAAAATGACTTTGTAAAAAATTTCTGTTCTATATTTTTATTAGTCATTGCTCGGGTGTATTTGCCATGCTGTAACTGTGGCGCTGAAAATTTAGTATGAACAAAAATTATTGATTGAATAATATTCAACAATCTAGTGTTGAGTAATTTGGTTGCATTGAATATAATTTAAGCTTTTTTAGCATTACTTTAATTATGTAATTGTGTCACCTGTAACATATTGAGAGCATTGTTACTTAGTCCTCCCCAGATTGTAATAGCGTACCTTATTACAGGCTCTGCCAAGGCTCTATATACAAGCATTCGCTGTTTTCTATGCAATATTTTTCTAAGCTTATAAAACACGGGTATGAGTTCTTAATTTTTTGGAAATTAATTCTATGTGGCTCTTCCATCTCAAATATTGGTCAACTATAACTCCCAAGTATTTTATTTTGTCAACTGACTTGATTTTTATTTCGGATTTACAATTTTCATACTCTTTGCCAATGAATTTAGTTTTGTGATAGTTGAGAGTTAAAAGATTTTTATCTAGCCACATCGTCACCGTACTCAGACCAATTGATGCTTTTCGTATTGTGTTATCTCAATTATTTCCGTAAAAAAGCAGCATCAGCATATGATATTATTTTAAATTCGGTTTTAATCTGAAGTAAACTATTTAAATAAATTATAAATAATATTGGTCCAAGCATGGTTCTTTGTGGAACTCCAGTTTTTGTTATTAGTGGGCCACTCAACTTACTATTAATTTTCACATACTGTTGTCTATTTTTGAGCCAAGAATTATTATTTAACTGAAAGCTAACTCTAAGGGAGTTTTATAGTTCCGTCATTACAGACTGATGCACATAGAGATTAACAATAGTTAAATTTTGTCAAAAAATCATATAAATGAACTTTATAACTACCAGGAATGATAGCACGATGGGTCTTTGCTAATATTTCGCATCAAAAATGTTTTGTCATTTAGATAACACCAAGTCTGAATATCATTATGTTGGTCATCGAATTCCGAATAACTTTCAAAATGTCTGTCCGCCACATATGTTATAAGCACAATCCAGATACGAAGAAGGAAAAATTCAATCATATTGAAAATATTGCCGCTAAAGCAAGGCAAAATAAGGTTGCCCTACTCTTGTTCTGACTTGAAATTTCAAGGCAAGACTTGGTTAAGTCTAACTGCATATTAGACAAGTTAAGTTTTTAAAACAAAAACTTAGAGTGATGTGTGATAACATAGATATATTTAAAAATATATTAAATAACTAAATTATGTTACTATGGGGGGGGGGGGGTCTAAAACGGCTCTCTCTCAAAGTCGCGCGCTGGAAACGTTATGTTAAAAATTCTCAATTTAACAACAGTAAAGGAAGACCTTTATTATTTTAGAAAAAGAAATCGGTAAGTATAACAAATTTTCCCGATGAGCGTTTCGCCAATCAAGGTGGCATCATTAGGAGATGATTAAAATTAAAAATATAGCAAGTAGACCCAATAAATTGGTTTATTTTTAAAAAATGAGACGAAGATGCTATAGACTACAACAAATATTGTAAAAACCAATATAAGCCGGCGAAGGATATTATATTATAATGTTTACTAGTTGCAAAAAGCACCGAATATACAAAGTAATCCCCGGAATATTTCAAATTCGTCTCATGAGTGTACAAATAAAAACAGCGGGACCTTTATTTATGTACTCTATAATAATATATCAATTAAAAGCTGATGTTATCTGTCAATAAACAAATCGAACGGATATATAAAGACGCTTCTGGAAAGAAATATTTCTTTTTAATTGCCGCGTACATTTATACCACTCCAAATAAATTTTGAAACTAATAATTAAGAACCATCTGGTTCATTGAATTCATTAGCTCATTGAGAATTCTTAAAGGACACGCAGATAACGAAAACCACTATAAATTTAGTCAAACGCTTGGACTCCGTCCAAATATTTTAAAAGGAGAGTATAGATTTTCCGTGGCATGTACTCTAATTAATAATTAATGGGGCAGTTAATTTTAATTAAGCTATTATTACACTGCAATCAGTCCACTATGCAGTTGCAAGTGAGTTGAGGTTGAGAAAATGTGTTATGTGTAAGAGTTTGGTGTGCATGTCTCAGAATTGAATGATGAGAATAGCAATACTCCATATTAAGGGTCACTAGGTCAATGACTCAGTGACAATTGCTCGAAAGTGTAAAATGTGCTAGTCCGCAAATGCAAAGAGATGCCGCCTCTATTAAAAACTGTCAATTTTTAATAAGTAGTTCTTGATACTATCATATTTGTCAAAGGACTTGTCAGTCAATACGGGCATATTTAGATTACCTACTACACTGTATATAAATTTTGCTCTTCTTATTAAAATAGTATTTTATCTAGCATTCCAGCATAATGCAATTATTAAGACATTATAAATTGTAAATATACCATTATGGGCACTTAGAACACACAAAATAACAAATTTCAACATCTCCTTACTGCGTATCTATCAGATATTTTGACTAAGAAAAAGTTTAAAACACATGCATAGAGGTCAAACACGTGAAAACCTGAAAGACTCAATTTTTGTAGATAGGACGCTTTTTCTTATAATGGCTGATGCCCTCAACAACAAAAAACAAACTACAGTGGATTTAAACTAAAAATAAACGCTATCTACCGTGCTTTCGTTTTTATTCAGTTCTTGAATATGTGGCAGCACCGTACCAACTGAATTCAATTCAAAAATACTTTATTCCAAATTAAACATTACAAAAGACTTTCTCTGGAATCCATATCCGGAACTAGAAAGACATCTAAGATGCACAACGCCTTGGCAATTGAAGAGATACACAGGACAGGGTCAGGTTAACTAAAAATAAATATGATGAGACAATGACTTTCCGCCGAAGACGAAAATGGTAGTAACTTGATTAACTTAACAAAGAGGAATATTAAAACTTATCAACTAAAAATAAGGTGGCATACACTGATGGAAATATTTTTGATTGTTGAAACAAGACGACACAAACAAAAAACTTTCTTAAAATAATTCACTATAAAACTGGAACGATGATGTCAGTTGCTTAAACTTAAGTTTAAAATGTAGGGACTTATTTAAATTTTTGGGTGTATTAAAATTTTATGATTAGGAGGAATAATTTAGAAAAACAAAGAAAAAGAACAAACAGTACAAGAAGAAAAGAAGAAATGGATAAGATAGGAAAAGAAGAAAGGGTGAAAGTTGTAGTACTCTCACAAGTTAGAGAATGTGAACACAGTTTTGAGTAAAAGGGCTACCGGAACAAGGGCGGATACAGAAAGGTTACTGGGCGGGGGGGGCACTAACATTTACAAAAAATTTTAGAAATCAGAAAAATAAATTTTTTCGCCTCGGAATCTGAAAAAATTTTATCGCCTCATGGGGGAGGTGCAAATGAAAATCCAATTTTTTTTCGCCTCATACAGAGAATGCTATTAAAATTGTAAAAAAAATTTTTCGCTCGCCTCGGAATCTGAAAAAATGTTATCGCCTCATGGGGGGGGGGAGTGCAAATGAAAATCCAAAAAATTTTTGTTTGCCTCATACAGAGAATGCTATTAAAACTGTAAAAATTCAAACAAAATTTTTTTCGAAAATTTCGGCTCATGGGGGGGGTTACAAATTAACTTCATGCGGAGAAAAAAAAATTTTTTGTCACCTTAAAAACGTAACGAATACTTTTCTCGGGGGGGGGCAATTGCCTCTACTGCCCCCCCCCCCCCCCTGGATCCGCCCTTGTACCGGAAAATGGGCTACGTTTGGTATGTTAGTTTATGTTTAATTTGCATACAAATGGATCGAATTAAGAACCTCCTCCTTTTTTAAATTTTCCGAAGTAGATTAAAAAATAGAGTACATTCTTTACTAAACACCCTGTATATGTAAAAAGACAGATTTTCAATGTAAAATATTTTATAAGTTCGTAAGAGTGTTTCGTTTATTATCGTTCATTTTGTATCGAAGATAATATCTCAAAGGTAATTTATGAAAATTTTCACGGAGCCCCCTATTGGTTAAGAAAAGCGACAGGCCAATGAAACCTTAATAGGAATATATAAACGAGTGCGGTATATAATCTTTAATGGGATATAGGTATCATATATAGCACACAACGATGGTTACGGAAAAAGGCATAGAAAATACCTAATTTTACTATACCGCGTGCCACAGGCTCACTAGCCCCCCCCCCCCCATATTTTCTTTATTTTTTAAATTATTCATTAGAAATTTGGGGTGCATAAACTACCTGTAAAAATTGATTTTTGGACATAAAAAACGGTATGAGACCATTTCCGGTTTACCCGGAAATGACTGCAACTGTCGATTTTTAAATGGAACACCCTATATATTTTACATATTTGGATTCAAGACAACATTCTAAGTATACCATGAGAATTTCGCGAATTTTTACAGTTAGTTTATGCACCCCAAATTTTAAATGGATAAGTTAAAAAATAAAAGAAACATAGGGGGAGCCACTAGCCTGTGGCACCCGGTATACTAGAAATGAAGTTGTCTTATATAAATTCGGGACAGGCCCTCCCGTAAGGAGGGGGGGGTCTATTGGGTACTGAGTTTAGGGGCTCGGGTTTCTGATAAAAAATTTCTTTTTCAAATTCTTCGCCGCGCTCATCAATTATTAAGCGCAGGGGGCCGCCAGAAATCTCGACAATTTTTTTTCTCAAAGTTCCCACCTCGCTCATCAATTATTAAGCTCGGGGGTCCGCCAGAAATGTTGGTTTTCGAGAGGCTCGCCAGATATCTTGACAAAAATTTGTTTTCAAATTTCTGCCTCCGCTCAACAATTATTAAGCGCGGAGGCCCGCCAGTGAATTTGGTATCGGGGTCCATGATTTGATGCGGGGGGGGGGGGCTGATTTGGGAGTATTATTTCACTGGTAGTCCTTATAATACACTCAAAGAAAATGATAGGTAAATTCAACCAAAAAGAGCATATGAAATCGCGCCTATCTAGTTTCATAGTTAAATCAATCAGAAAAGAATAGTCATACAACTTTATTTGTTTTCGTAAACAAATAGTAGTTTAATAAACATATCTTCTTGTAACAAATTAAATAGTACAATGACATTTTTTTATGTTCACTAACCATTTTCAATTTGGTCTACAATTAAATAGTACAACGACTTTGTTTTTTGTTCACCAACTAATTTTTAGGTTGATCTACACTTTATTGTATGATGAAGTTTTTTTTGGTTAGCCAAAATCTCAGTATTGAGACATCAGACCACCCAAACCAAAGATTAGAGATTGTTTATAAGATCCATCCAAATATATCGATGATCCCTGAGAGAATTTGAACATTGCAATCATGTTATTAATTGTCTATAAATTCATAAGAGTATAAGATAATGTATGATTGATTATTGTCAGTGATTTGTATGTGGCGTCATCTGGGAATAATTTCTGTAATAGACTACGTGGTAAGCAAGCAAATTTTATGGTAATTCTTTTAGAACTTCTAGAAGACGACAACAATATTGGTTTGTCTACCAAGTACAATAATACAGCGAACTAATACTGGGTTAGAATTACAATTCGATAATAGTTAAAAATAAGATATACTATTATCTAGTTTAATTTGACAGAATTCAACAAAATAATAGACAGACGAAAAAAATAATAGTCTTATTCATCTATTTTTTAAGTTAATGTTTGTTTTGTTGTACGACAACTTTTTATTAATTAAAATAACAATCACCTCTCGTTTAAAATTACCATCAATATAATTTAGTTTAACAAAATTAACGATATTGTTAGTTAACCATTTTTTTTTGTTGAATTTACTCATACTATTTCTTTGAGTGTAAGATTGCAAAAATAATTACAATAAAAAATCTGAATAAATGATATAAATATTTGGAGTCAAATTAAAATTATAAACAATTAAGATTAAATTAGCATATCTACAAGATTTTCAAATGTAGACTGAAGAGGCTCCTCATTAATCACAAATTGATAATAAACCAGATCAAACGACGATAGAGTTAAAGTAAAAGGCGCCGCTATAAGAGTTCATTAAAAACTTGTATCTGAATTGTGTTCAAACTTGTACATATTTTGGGAAAGTCTGGTTGTACTAGAATATAAATATTTACAATGCTTAATCACAGGGTTACTATTATTTGAAGAAAGAATATTTGTAAAATGAATCTACATTCATCAAACAACCACAAGATTAAATATTTCATTCATAGTTTAATATTTAATGAAACCTCGAATGAAACGTATTCCAAACTTTCCTAATACATACTTCCTGCTGCGTTTACTTAATTTCGTTATTAAGTTCTCAGAAAGTTGGTGGTAAATGTAATTTTAAGGCCGCCAAAGATTTTCCATACTTATTTACTAAATAATTGAAGGTACTTCAGTTAATCTGAGTGATTAATTAATATCCCCAAACCGCTAGTAGCGTGTTCTTTTACCAATTGCTTTTTCTTGTTTTGGTTTAATGAGAACTTTAATATATCACTGATTAAACATGTTAATGTCTAAAATGACTAAATTGGTTGATTCATTATCCTGTTTGCATTATCAGTCGGAATTCTCAGCCGTCCTCTTGGCTTTTCTATCATTTACACAGTTTTAATAGTTTGTGTCTGTTGTCAATCGTTTCACAAGATCTGAGTCTAATTGGGCTAATGAGACAAAGTGAGCGCATCATTTTTGAAAGATAAGTAAAACAGTAAATTCCATGTTTCCGTAATGTGATGCACGTTAAATGTTTTTGCCAAACGCTTACAACAAAGGAAGTATACGACAACATTTTTTAGTGATGGTAAAAATACTAATTCGTTAATCATATGACGTTAGCCATTGGTGTGTACTAAATAACGTTTGCATAACTAAGCTGAATATTACTCAGATTATAACAACAATCGTAATAATATTTTAAAAACTCAAAGACTTACCATTAATTAATTAAATAAAATAATTCAAAAATTAAATAGTAGTCAATTCTGAATACACATTAATTGAAATGATGAAATAATAGTATATTATATTACTAGGAGTAGACGCAGTCTTTTATATTTTCGCCCAGTTTGCGGCTTCGGCTTCGCCTCAGCCGCAAATCCTGGGCTCAACACAAAAAAAGGCGTTCTACTTCGTGTAATATATACTATTTTTTCTTCAAGCGTATTAAAATGCAAAAATTCATTTATTTATCATAAATGTACAAATATTCAAACTACAGTCTTACATGTTGACACAATATGACAAGTGGCTAGTGGATAGCGCGCCACCGGTGGCTTTCGGTATTAACATTATGTTACTAGTAAAACAATACCCACTGCGGTGGCGCTTTCGGAACTAACATTATGTTACTAGTAAAACAATGTCCACTACGGTGGCGTTCGGTACTAACATTTTGTTACTAGTAAAACAATGTCCTACTTCTACTTCTGTTTTTGGTGACATAATTTAAACATTTTAATACGCTTGAAGAAAAAATAATATAGTATCATTTCAAATAAATTAGCTAATCAATGAGGTACCACAGGAATTGTCGCAATTGCGTTTTCAACCGAAGATATAATGTCTTTTACGTTTGGTAATGTTTGCATTCCATGTGTTTGAATAAATTTAGGAAATATGAACTCATTTTGAAAAAAATTGTTCTCCTACGAGTCGATGCACTTAAACAATAAACGTTTGAAATTTCTAAATATTTTTTTAATTTCTAGCCATTTAAATAAATATTTTGAGCTAGACTTTGGCTGGAAGGTTTAGTTCAGTAAAAGGCATAGTTTCACCAAATTTCGTTAGAATTAATGAATTAATTACATTATATTTCTTAAACTACCAAAAAGGGCAATATTTAGTTTTTTATTTTTTTACAAATTACCAAAAAAAATTATCATAGGTCTAGTTTTCTTCAAAATTTTATTGAGAACAATTTGGTATTTTTATTTGTGCGATACTAGGACCGGAGATAATACGGAAAATGGCAGAAAATTTCAATGTTACAACAAAGATTGTTTAAATTTTACAAGAAGCAATGGACCGATTTAATTCAAAACTTATAGCACTTGTTATTATACCCACAATAAATTGAAACAATAAAATTGCTATGGTAAATCAGAAAAAAATATAGCTTATGTCATATCATTTTGGGCTCAAAAATTTTTAATTTGGAGAAATTCCACACCTGTTATTTTGATATTTTTGTACAGTAAAATATCAAGAATGCTTCCGACAGTATTTTGATGTATAATTTGTTAGGCATTACACTTTATTGAAGCCGTCATAAGAACTATCAAAGTTCAGGGGCTATTATGTTATGATACATTTTCAGGGGATATTATGTTACGGATTGTAGGGCTAATATGGTTCACGAAATGAAGTATTATAGTTATAACTCAGTAATTTATAAATACGTGGTGACAGTTTTGCATATACGTAAAAAAGAAATAGTCATGAGACTTCTCTGACAATGAAAAAAAATCTTTGAAAAAAAAATGAAAACCAATATTACCCATAAGATATTGTTGTCAAACTGTTTGTACCTAATATTGTTATGTTGGGAAATAGAGAAAAATACATTTCTGAAAAGTTGGTGCCAAGTTATGAAGCACTGTAGAACTCATTTGTTTTATATTATTTCAAGTTTTTGATTCGACAGTGTTTTATACTTACCTACAATTAAATCCATTATCTATTTATATATGTTATAATCTAATATTATTGGTTCAATAAAATATTCTTGAAAATGATGCGTAACCGCATGAGTATCCTTAATTGAAATATTTTCATTTGTCTTCAATATAATTTTTCTATTTTTTATTCTTATTTGCAATCAACAGTCCAACTAATGTTAATTCGAATAAGATCATTAATATTCTTTAATCAGGTACTCAAAGTACAAATACAAACTATACCGCAATACCGAATTGAACTTTCAGCTATATTTAAATTTAATGCTCGCATGCACTTAAAATAAAAATAAAAACTGATGAGTTAGGTATACATGATAAATTTTCATTTCTAATATGGGCGACTCCAAAAAATGCCGACCAAGATTCCTAATATAAGTGTATATATGTAGGTGTCTTGGTTTTAATTTATCAAGGTAGATGTCAGTGACTATCACTTGTATCTAGTATCAAGATTTTTTAAATTTTGAATAATTATTAAATTCTTTTTAAGCATCAAAGTAGGAAATGAACACAATATAGGAAATAGCATTATAATGTTAATTGTAAAAATTACTAACATTTCCCTTAACATATGCACTGAAGGAAACACCTACTGGATGGTCTAAAAATACATTGCTGTGCGAGCAGAAAGTATTTATCGCAGGGCGCCTATGGATACGCGACACGTGTCTGTGATAGTAAAATAATTAGTGATGGTATTTTTAACTGAACACAACAAACACATATTTACTACATTTTTAACTGTCTGTCTGGAAAACGTGACCGGGAAATTAAGCATATTATTTTAAAGTTATTTTGACTATTTCTCTTATATTGATTCTTACGTTTTAAATTTAAATTATAAATTTAATAATACTACTAGCATTACGGCCGCAATCGAGATTGTATCTAATCAATTTATTAATTTATGAGCTCATTAAGTACTACGTTTGTGTTACCATCAGTATTACTCACAAATTAACTGTTACGTTATCATATAAACATTAAATTGATAATATCATAATATAATAAATACCTCTTGTTCAAAATATTATTAAATTTATTAGATTTGACAAAATACACTAGTGGCAGCTAGAGAGTGAAATATTAATAGCAAAATAATGTACGTGAAAGAAAGCGATATATTAACATTGATGCCAGGCACTTCACCATATTAAGAGTTCCGCTGATGACTAAAGCAGCTAAAGAGAAAAATGGCAACAGCGTAGGTTAAATCTGTTTCTTTTCAGCATATTATTTATCCATTTCTCTTCTCTTCTACCTTACATTGGCATCGACTCAACATTTTAAACTGCCACTACTGTATATAGGTAACTGATTTGGGTAAGAATTGAAAATTTCCTTCGAGAGACTGCAAGGGCGGGTCTAGAAATTTCAATAATTTTTTTCTCGTCTGTGGCGCATGGAACCCATATGAAATATGGGAAATAACATATAGAGAAGCACTCCTCTAACGACCCCTAAAAAATTTTGAAAAAGCAGTTTGCGAAAAATTTTTTCAAAATTCAAGTGCCCCCCTGGTCTAGGGACTCCCGTTTAAAATTATTCTATTTTGTCATATACATTTTACTTTTAATGTAACAATAGGTTTTGGAGTTTATGAAAATATTTTCATTACTAACTGAGATACAACGAATTGAAATTTGGTAATTTGTTTTCATTGTATTTCAGTTAAGAATGAAAATATTTTCATAAACTCCAAAACCTATTGTTGCATTTTGATGAAAAGTAAAATGTATATGACAAAAGAATAATTTTAAACGGGAGTCCCTAGACCAGGGGGGGGGGGCGCTCGAATTTTGAAATATTTGTTCGCAAACTGCTTTTTCAAAACGTTAGAGGAGTGCTTCTCTAGATGTTATTTCCCATATTTCGTATGCGCCACAGACGAGAAAATTTATTGAAATTTCTAGATCCGCCCTTGCGGGAGAGAGATTATTAAAATTGAACCACAATTTATGTGTAAACGCAAAGTCAAAAAAATTGATCAAAAGATGGGCAATAATGATTGCTTTATATATGCTTCGTGTAGGTCTCAACAATACGATGTCAAATTCACCCCCCCCCCCCCCATTCCGAGTTCGCGTCAACCGCGGCGGAGAAAGAAGTACAAAATCTACACAAAATGAAAGCTAATAAAGTTCTCTGTAAAGAAATCTCTATGCACCAAAATTGTGTTTTTCCCGAGGGGTGGTTCACTCCATGAAAAGGTGTACACCAGATTTTAAATCTTTGGGATTTATTGAGATTGAACAGATTGAATGATGATTGAACGGATTGAATGATGATTTAAAGATTTAAGCGATATTGATTTGAGATTTAACAGATTGAAGTGAAACTGAACAGAACAGATTGAAAAGATTGAAGTGAGATTGAACAGACTGAACTGAGATTGAATGTTTTGAATTTGGATTATTCTACTTACTGGTGTAATATTAGATTGCTAATATTAATTATAAAAAGTCATCGAAGTGCATTATTGGTAATACAAATATATTATTATTCTATATTTTCTACTAAAAGATTTGGATACTTATTGAAAAAAGCAAATGAAAAGGGATGCATATGGTAATACGTTTTATTTCACTAAAAATGTCATAAAATGTATATGCGCAGCATACAAACGATACAAACATAGAAAACAAACAATATAATAATATATATTATTCACTCTTACAAATAAAATACTAGGGCTTATATCTCCGCTTCTAAAGGTCGTAGAAAGAGTTCAATCCGTCAATATCTTTGTTATGAGATCCCCTATAAGGTGCGTATAAGCAAAGAATGAAATTTTAATTGTTAATAACATTTTCATTGCAAAAAATTTAAAAAATCAGTTTTCTGACCTTCGAAGTACTGTAAAAACAAATTGAAAACGTCTACGGCCACGATATCGTGAGAAGTATTACAACTTCTTTTCTTACCCTTAATAAAATGCACTTTGTTCCGTTGCAAAATATTAATTAGTGTTTTTGCAATTAATTAACGAAAATAAAAATTCAAACTGTTATATTAAAAAACCAAATTAATATTTTAAAATCCTATTTTGATAAAAACTCTCTATTTGACGTACATTTACATAATCAAAAACAATGTTGCAAAAAAATTCAAATTTGCGACTTCAGTCATGTAAGTTGTTACATATTACCATGAAATATTTATACAAAGTTCGTGTAACAAATATTAAAGTGGCTCCGTAGCGCAACGATATCTGTTTTACCCTTATAATCGGAAGATTGTGTGTTCAAATCCCGGCTAACTAAAGGATTTTTTGGGAGCTGGCGTTTCTCGTTTGTTTTCTCCATGTCCCATTTATATATGGAGACATTCCACTTTTAGCAAATGATAACAGATATACTGAAGAATATTCAGTTAAATTTTCAAGGTAAAATATGTGCAGATTTCGCCGTAATCGCAAAATACGCAAATTATTCATATCTGGGTTCCAGAGCAAACATATTTTTTTTAAAATTCATGTTTTTTATGGCGATTGAAATACCGTTGACTGCAATAAATTTTATGCAAAAATGACTGAAATATTTGCATTTGTTTAAGTTGTAAAATTGATATTTTGCAAAAAAAAATCGCAAATTTGAATTTTTTTGCAACATTGTTTTTGATTATGTCAATGTACATCAAATAGAGAGTTTTTATCAAAGCAAAATTTTAAAATATTAATTTGGTCTTTTAATATAACAGTTTGAATTTTTATTTTTTAAATTAATTGCAAAAAAACTAATGAATATTTTGCAACGGAACAAAGTGCATTTTATTAAGGGTAAGAAGTTGTACTATTTCTCATAATATCATGGCCGTAGACGTTTTCAATTTGTCTCTACAGTACTTTAAAGTTCGAAGGTCAGAAAACTGATTTTTTTTCAAGTTTTTTTTTTCATTTTTTGCTTATACACACCTTATAGGGGATCTCATAACAAAGAAATTGACGCATCGAACATTTTTCTGCGACCTTTAGAAGCGGAGATGTAAGTAAAAAACTAAATTGCAAAATACATTTTTTTAAAAAAAAGTTAAATAAGTAAAGCCGCCATTTTTAGTGGTCAAGTCCATTTTTTTCGGATTCCTGGGGAAATTCTGTAAGGCCAATTTTTGTCCAGTTGGAAAACTTTCCGAAACATTTTCTTAATTTTACCGGATTAATGGAAAACCGCGTGGAAAACCTAATTCCACCAGTGTATTATGTGCGAGAACTTGCCACATGCAGTAAAGATCTTTATATAAACCTACTATCACCTAGGGGTATAAAAAATAGCCTTCGACCTATTCTCAGACCTACCAAATATACACCAAAAATTTCATAAAAATCGGTCAAGCCGTTTCGGGGGAGTTCGATAACAAACACTGTGACACGAGATTTTTATATAGGTATTAGAAGATATTAAGAGCTATCCTCCGCCTGATCACATTTTAATTGCGAGAATAAGTGGGAAACGCGAGCGAACGTTGTCTTTAATACACGTACCGGCGAGTTCCCGAGCTCATTAATTACCGACTGTCACAAGTACGAGTTACGAATGCGCGGCGCATTCCCGCGGATCTCCTTTTCAAAATTTCGTTTAAATAATTTCCGTTGGTAACGCATTAGTCATAAAATCCTAGCCTAGCACCGAATTTTACAGATGTTTACATGTTGAGTTGAGCCTGTCAAGGTTAAAACAAATTTGTGTACGTTATACACATTTTTCTTATAGTTTTTGCAATAATAAATACTTATTGAAAAATGTTATTTGTGTATAGCCGATAGCTGCGTTGGTTAAAGCGCGAGGTGACAGTCGCGATTGATCAACCGGATATCGTATTAGATTTTGATTATACAGTGCGTGTAATTGTCCATTAGGCATGTACATTTACGTAGCGCGAGAGACATGACAACACAGCAGGGCAAACTCGCCCGTCGTCGGCGAAGCATCCCAGCTCTCAGTTATTTCATTTCAGCCAGCTGGCACGCGCGATGTTGTAATTCTTACTCCCTATGCCTAGCCCGCCACTACACACACTGTATGAGAGTTCTCTGCTGTTTACTCAAATAACATTTTTCAATAAACTGTGTTGAAAGCAGAAATAAAAGAACATTTTTTCTCAATAATAAATACTTAGTTTTAAATACTGTGTTCCTCAGTGCAATTGTTTCTCAAAGATCACAAAGGTTTTTTCAATTTCTAAAGACTGCAAATCTAAATGAGGATAAGATTTATGTCAACTTGGATATCTAGGGACATTTAACACTGCCAAGTGCCTCCTTCCCCTCGAATAACTATCTGTTTCCCCTCAAGAAAAGGGGAGACGCACACGCATTCTTAAGATTGAACTGAGATTGAAGAGATTGCAATGAGATTGAAAAGATTAGAATGTGATTGAAGAGATTGGCTGGGATTGAAGAGATTGAAATAAGATTTAACAGATTTAATAGAATGAAAAAAAGATTTGGGATTTAACAAAGATTGAATCGAGATTTAACGGATTGAACCCCAGAGTGTACACCAGATTTACGAGTGGACCACCCCTCGGTTTTTCCAAACGTATCAAATTCCTTGCAGAACTTCTTACTCCGCCAAAAGCTTTAAATAATCAACTAAAGATTCAGAACACATATTTTTCCTCCACGCCTTCAGCGTATGCGACACAACCAAACCAATTTAGGCAAACTAAAATTTAATAAAATGCTGGCGAAAAATTATTAAAATCTTGAAAAGATCCAAGTATTCCTCGAACCTTGATCGAGGTAGTGGGAATATATTTTATCATAGCTCTATAAGGAGTGGCATTAAATGACAGCAGGTTCTGATGACTTGCGAAATGGATTTCTAAAGCGAGTTGCAATCTACTAAAGAAATTACAAGTTTAAAATGGTATCCATCTAAAGAGTCCGCAAAACCGCGGTTGGGAAATTTCCTCACATGGTCTAGTTCTCATTCCTGCCTAATCTGAGACAGACAAGAGCTCTTGCCCCGCATCAGTCAGTCAATGGGCTCATTTAATGAATTTTATTTAGTAATTGTTACTTCTTGTGGATAAAGTATTATTTAAAATTAGGCAATGTTGAAAATTTCAGATGAATCCGATATGTGGTACTCGAAATATACGCTTCTAAAGAGCGCGGTGCGACCAACATCGTGACGTCAGAGGATAGGAAACGAAACGGTCGCGCAACATATCAGAGCTCGTGCATTTCGCTTGAGATCGTCGAGTCTTTCTCTGTGTGACTAGCTGGTTCCTATCAAGTGACGTCACGGTCGAGATTCGACAAGGCGGTTCATGTTTATAATTTTTTTTAGACGATTTACGGGTCTCACAAAATTCTAGTTTTTTGCACAGGGTCTTAGAATTGTAAGATCTTTACGATAATCAAATAAAAAAAAGTGCTAAATGAGCCCGTTGCATAACAATTTGTGGAACCTGACAAAGGTAATTATGAACTAATTGGTACATTCAGAAGGCTCTCTCGACTACGTCGAACTAATCCAACCCAGCAGTATACTTGAGAGTGGCAGCAATGCCTACCGCACGTTGGTAAATCGAATTAATAATGTTAAATTGTCGATTCTACAACATTGAATACATAAAATAACGGAGAAACCTACAAATTCAGCCGCACGACAATGCGGCAACGCATCTCACAAATGCCTCCACTCCCTATCCCGCATTCCGTTACCATGTCATGTGGCTCTCGCTGCTGGCAACAAGCATGACCCTAATCCAACTCATTGTTTTGCATACAAATTTTCGCAATAAAGAACCCTTACAGATGGCAGCACGGGTTAATCAGGTTTAGTTCCGGATTTCATTTAAAATTTAATGTTGGCAGTAGTAACCATATACCTATAAGAAAAAATCCAAGGTAGTAACTCTACATATTAGGTGAGAAGTTAGGGAGGTATTAACCAGACCTAGACTAGATCACCCAAAATGCAGCAACGTCGTGTGCAGTGAAGACTTGGATGGGTGACAGACCATCAAGGGGACACCGCGCAGCGAAACCGTTGCTAGTAAAGATACCTTACGGGCAATACAGAGAGAGCACAATAAGCCCAGGAGGTCGCAGTGCCCTCGGTTTACAGACGAGCCCGGAAGGAGGGGGCTTTAGTCAGTAAGAGTCTGACAACTTCCTAGACACTTCCTATATACCATTATACCTCCTCTTAAACTCTACATATTAAGCGGTTTTTAAAGACAATTAATGTTGCAAAATAATACAATGACATGTCATTCAAAAAAATGTATTAATACAATGAAAGTAGCACTGACGCACTGACTGTGCTCTAAAAGTACTGATTTCAGTACGCTGTTCCAGACGCTTCGGATAATATATTCCGCTTCGGATAATATATTCCAACAAGACTTCGACCATTGCACCTATAATTTGTTTTGTCGTATGGGGACATTAACAAAATGTTCGCTTTTACGGGAGTTATCGAAAATGT
Organism: Rutpela maculata; assembly: GCA_936432065.2. Classification (NCBI taxonomy): domain Eukaryota; kingdom Metazoa; phylum Arthropoda; class Insecta; order Coleoptera; family Cerambycidae; genus Rutpela; species Rutpela maculata. The sequence continues at coordinate 390,688,798 of OW386285.2, forward strand.
GGCAAAACGAATGTTAGGGGGGAAACCTTCAAGTAAACGTTTTCACAAAGAAATTTTGATTGGAAATTAGCTATATTCAGTGGCGGTCTGGGTGTCTAGGGCTTAGTCGGCATTTTACAATAAACATTCAAACTCAGTTCGTCAACGATTTGAATATTTCCAAAAAAAAATTTTTTGATGAGCGGGGAGTAGAAATTCGGAAAAAAATTTTTTAACGTGCAGAGGAGAAATCTAAAAAAAATTTTTCCCGTACCAATTTTTTTTTGATAAGCATGGCCCCTCGTTAGACACGACCCTAGGGCCCAGTCGGCATTTGCCGACAAGCCGACCTGGCCAGACCGCCACTGGCTATATTTAGTATTTTAAGCAGTTTCTTTCGTGGCAAACTGAACCATTAAACAGTGTAGTAAAAGGACGGGAGTTTGCAACACAAATGTTACAAGGTGTTACAAATGGGAGGGAGGAGGTTAAAAATGGTTCCTTTTCAAATATTTCTAATGTATTTTCTTATGGTCCACAAGTAGTGAGGGGACTGACTACTCATTAATGATTCCATTTCCATTTCTACCGATTTATATATGTAGATATTTTCTTACCCTCTTGAAATGTCATTTGTGTTTCCATACATTTTAAGAATTTCGATTTTATGAGAAGCATTTAAAATAATTACATTTGGTAAACATTTCGAATATTGATTTTGAATGTATTAACCCATCGTATGCATATGAAACTTTATGAATAGAATGAAACTCCCAGGGAATTAGTAATTATTATTTACTAGAGGAAGTTCACCGGAAGTGAGTAGATTTTATATTCAACGTGAAACAGAAAATGTGTTGACAAGGTCGTGAGAAACTTTAAATTGCCTCACTGCTCCAGTGACATACAGCAGATGTTCCGAGCATTTCATTAATAAGATAATCCTACTTGAAAAATAATACTTACCTAATTTAATAAAAAGACTAATTTAGAGAAAATTACGCATAAGAACCGGAGATATTACACTTCACGTTTATAATTAATTATAGTCCCACATAATAATTACCTGGTAAACAATAAAATCGCATGTTGTTTTGTTGCAGAAATGTGTGCACTCAATGTGTAAATAAGAAAAGTGAAAATGGGGGACGGACTAAGATTGACCTCCAGAAGAAAAAGAAGAAATAGATACTACAGGATTCCAGGATTGCCACCAGATACCTACCAAGAATATAAATTATGGCACAATCTATAAAATCAAAAATAAACTTGTATTCACATAATATAACAAAAATTGTTTAACGCACACTTCTCAACCAGCTGTTTACCTGACATTTTTGAAATTTAAAAATTCACCGATAATTCCCGGTTTTCCAGAAAAGTGGCAGCCCCACTATGGAGTATGATGTACACATCTCAGTTCTTGATCACCCGTGAAAATGAAATTCGTTAAAGAATTTAACTATCACATCTTTTAATTATCAGAATGTGTCATAAATGGAGTATTTTCAAAAAAATTCTATCGTCAGTATTCAGACAGTGACTAACAAACGCAGATATTTAAAGTTTAGCTGCAAAAATTATTGCAAGTTTTAAAAATATTCCAGTAGCAAAAAATAATGACATTATTACTTTTACCTTCTTCCGAACATATATTTACATTTTCCTACAGCTAGGTATTCGATAACAAAACCGTACTCTACAAATTTTTTAATACTAAAACTTTACACAATTTATTTCATCTGTGTTAAATAGTAAAACGACAGGATTTTGCAGAGTGAGAGAGAAATATGGATTTATTTTCTGTTTATTACTCCGATTAAAGAACTTATATCTAGATACATAACAGGCTATCTTTTCACTATATACCTTGTTTGCTCCTAACATAGTCACATATATGTCCATTAAAATGGATAGATGAACATCACATCCCATAGGCAACAGTGGCGTTGTGTGTGTAGAAAATGTGTAGAATGGTAAATATTTTCATTAAAATGAATTATTGCAATTCCTGCATTACCGGCTCTTTATATAACGTGATGTAGGCATACGATATTACAGTAAGATAAAACAGTAAGATAAATATGTATTGAAAAGATATTAAAATTTAATTGCTATTTACTTTATAACTGTAAACTGAACTTCATCATGTTACGACTATGGAACGATCGATTTTCTTCTTTTCTAAGCTGCTTTCTGCAAACGGCAGAGCACTTCACTATTTATTTGCACAAAATATATTGTCACTAAACTGTGTAAATATGAATAGAGAATATTATTTAGGTATTAAGCAAATCACAACTTAAAATAAAATTACTTTTTCACCAGTTTTTGGTCGGAGAACACGAAAAACATTTATTGACATTAATGGCCGAACTGTCAACTGAGATTATGATAATCGAACTGAAGCCGATCGTGCACGAGCGGCCGCGAATACGCCGATGGGCCAATCAGCAACTTATGGGAAGAAGTGCCTTAGATTGTGAGTCTTTCAGCGACAAATAAATCAATGCCATTATGTATCTAGATATAAGTTCTTTAATCGGAGGTTTATTATAAATATTTTAAAAATCGTAAATGGTATAATCTTTAAAATAGTTTCAGGTACTTCCCATTGTTTTAAGAAATACAACCATATAGTTTTACTTTCACATCCAGTGGACGTATAGTAACGGCAAAAAAAATGTTGAAAATTTGTATTGTTCAAACAGGCTTAGAATGTCATAAAACGTGGAGATTTTAAGTTTGAGCGAAAGAAAAAAATTCTGTCTGTCTGTCGGTAACTTGTTTTGTGCGCACGATGACTCTGGAACCGTTCAAGATATTGACTTTAAATTTGGTACACGTATGTACTTTAACGGGATCTGGAACTAGATTATATTTTCATCTTATTTCGTCGAAGGGTTGGGGGGTAAATTGGGGTAAATGGGGGGCAAATAGGTAAATCAAGCAGCTGAGAGTCCAAAAAATTGACATTTAGTATATACAAGAGAAGCTAAGGTCTCAAAAAATGTTTTGGCATTAGCTACTCCCGTCACCACCCCCACCTCATTATTAAAGGGGATGAAAAAAAAATGTATATTATTAAAGTTCCATAAACAATTATTTCTACATACAAAATTGTTTCGTGGTAGGAGACTTGGATAGAAAATCTGGATGTGGAAATAGTGATTCCTTGGGCAGCGGTTTTTATCATAAATTTTGTATATAGTTAAATGCCATGCTCTAATATTGAAATTAGGAACTATTTAAATAATATAGATTTTCATTGACAAACTAAAATATTCAAGTACAACAGTTTGCAATAAAGAAATACATATAGTTGTATTCGTTAGAACAATAGCAACAGTTTTAAAGATTATACAATATTTAAATATCTATAAAAAATCAAAAATAAACGCATATTTCCCTCTCACTCTGCAAAATCCTATCCTTAAGAACATTACACTCAACTGACAATATCTTTCAAAGCTTCCAATAACTGCAGATGGTTTACAATACAGAAGCCCTGGCAAAATCGAGAAACATACAGAAACCCGGTTTACTCTTGTTTAATAACTTGTATCCTTTAGTAAAACCAAACATATTGTATTTGTTTATAAATTAGTTTATTAATTACACAAGATAAAGGCACTCACTGCAATCTCATTTGGAATTTCTTTTGAAGTATCTGATTTTATCATTTTATTTCAGGCTACTTATTTGATTTTAACGAGTTAATAATATTGATAATTTCCTGCCTACTTACGGGCTAAAATAGTACTTAACTATTTTTTTTATGTTTAGGGTATTTTAATTTTGTTTGTGTGATTTCTTGCAATTGCAGAAAACTAAGATTATTTGTAATTAATTCCTTTTCTTGTATTAGCTCGTTATTATAGTCTGTTTGTACAAGATAGAGCAGTCAGTCACTCAAAGGCCAGTCACGAGCGTACTACAAGGGTAAAGCCGGATAGGTTAGGGAAATGTGCCACCGCACTTACTTAGTTAAAATGGCTTCCAGATGATGCAGTTTATAGAGTGTATTAACACGGTAAAAATTTTAACCCTCTACTACCCCTGCGAAGGTGGAAAAAAAATATGTCCTTAACTATTATATTTTTTTTCTCGGCTTCTATGCAACCGATCGATTTGAAATTTGGCACGAGTATTGCCTGCATGGATATAACTTACTCCAAAAAATAAGGTCATCTTACGACCATTTTAACCATGGGAAAAAAATATAAACTTCTTTTCGAGGACAAAAGGGTGGCCACCCTTTGTGGTACAATCACCATGCTATGATATATTATGTCTTGACACTTCGTGATTATCATACTAAATTGTTAGATTTTTTGCTGTGGTGGAACAATATGGAAAAAAATAAAATTGGGTAAAACAAAATATTTACACATGCCTCTTAGTTGTAACAGATAATACTTATAGCCTTACAAGGTATTATTGCATATCTACAACCGACCACGGGGGTGCAATGTTGCCAAGTCTACTTTTTCCCCAGACGCACGGAAATTCGGCACAATCTGGCAATACCGCTTCTGGAAGTCCCAGAGGTACAGATTAAAACAAACCAGATGTTGCACTTATCGCGTATCATGGTTTAGATAATAAATCAACTCCAGGCAGGTACCAATTTGTGCGGTGATCTGCGCATTATACCAATCAGTCTTGACCAGTGAGTATAGAGTCACGGGAGGGAGCTTTTGATACATAACAATAATTAAGTCACCTAATAAATAATCAAAAAATCACTTAAATGTATAACAATAACAACTCTAACCTTGTAAGGCTATAATACAATACACCACATTCGAAAACAAGGTGTAGCTGATGACGACTTCCGTCTCTGACATTTCAGTATTAAACACTCCCTCGCTGGTTTTAACTTCCATGTCAACCGCAAGGTTCCTCTGTTTATGTCTTTTGCGCAGAATCCTGGTAGGTATACGTCACATCACAAAAAATGAAACTGGTTACATAGGGAATACTATTAAGTGAAACATCTGGTTTGTTTTGTGGTCCCTGTGCCAGGGACGAAGTATTAACTCTCTAGGACCTCAAATAACCGTCAATCATCGGACTTCACCATCAGCGTTCATCACCGAGCGATAATAAGCCGGAAGAATCCCATGGAATAGACTAGAGAATCTAGAATAGAATGTCTAAGAGTTGCTGGAAGCTTCAAAATAGGTATTTAAGAGATGAACAGCCGCCACAGAAGTCAGTTTCTTACCGAGCGTTAGCAAGATAGGAGCAAGAGTCCCAGGCGAACCGAGGCGATTAGAATTCGAGTGCGATTGTCGAGTACCTATTACTGTGTGTAAATAGTAGTTGTTTTAAGTAGTTGTAGTTGTATTTAAGTGTTAAAGTTTATTTAAGAAGAAAAAGTATCACGTATCGAGAAGGTAACAGTATATTGACAGTAAAAGAGTTTATAGGCTATTTACAAGTTTGAGTGTATTTTAAAAATTGTGACTTTTAACTAGTCAATTTTTGCAAAAATAACTTTTTGTAACTATCAGCCACTTTTCAATTTTAGGGAAAAGTTTAGCAACGAATGATGTTCTTTTTAATTACTGTCGCATTACGACATCTAAATGTAAATATACTGTTACGCCTCTGGTGGGTTCTTTTCGATACGTGATACTTTTTCTTCTTAAATAAACTTTATTTAACAGTTAAATACAACTGAAATTACTTAAAACTACTATTTACACAGTAATAGGTACTCGATAATCGCACTCGAATTCTAATCGCCTCGTTTCGCCTGGGACTCTTGCTAACGCTCTGTAAGAAACTGATTTCTGTGGCGGCTGTTCGTCTCTTAAATACCTATTTCGAAGCTTCCAGAAACTCTTAGACATTCTATTCTAGATTCTCTAGCCTATTCCATGGGATTCTTTCGGCTTATTATCGCTCGGCGATGAACGGTGATGGTGAAGTCCGATGATTGATGGGGGAAGAAGGGGTATCTCGGTTATTTGAGGTCCTAGAGAGTTAATACTTCGCCCCTAGGACCTCCAGAAGCGGTATTGCCAGGTTGTGCCGAATTTCCGTGGGTCTGGGTAAAAAGACTTGGCAACATCGCACTCCCTCGGTCGGTTGTAGATATGCAACAATACCTTGTAAGGCTATAAGTATTAACTGTTACAACTAAGAGGCATGTGTAAATATTTTATTTTACCCAATTTTATTTTTTTCCATATTGTTCCACCACAGCAAAAAATCTGAAAATTTAGTATGATAATTACGAAGTGTCAAGACATAATATATCATAGAATGGTGATTGTACCACAAAAGGTGGCCACCCTTTTGTCCTCGAAAAAGTTTATATATTTTTCCCATGGTTAAAATGGTCGTAAAATGACCTTATTTTTGGAGTAAGTTATCTGCATGCAAGCAATACTCGTGCTAAATTTCAAATCGATCGGTTGCACAGAAGCCGAGAAAAAAAATATAATAGTTAAGGACATATTTTTTTTTTCCACCTTCGTAGGGGTAGTAGAGGATTAAAATTTTTACCGTGTAATATACTCTATAAACTGCATCATCTGGAAGCCATTTTAACTAAGTAAGTGCGGGGGCACATTTTCCTAAATTATCCGGCTATACCTTTATCTCCACATTTTTGGAAATTATATTGAAAAATTAATTGTTAAATTAATTCATCCAATTATTGCCAGTTCTTAGTTTTGCTCTCAATAATTTCATTAAACTACTAAAATACCCAAAATACGGATACTGTGTTTAAATTCACGGCACTGCTTCAAAGATCGGATTCAGAACAATGGTTACGCAGACACAGAGCAAAGATGCAACTCAGAACGTAGACACAAAGACAGCTCGCGCCCCATTGTAAATGGTTTTTATAAACCAAACAGATAATAGTTTATCCTCTTAGCTCCCTTAGAAAGCATTTTCAAGCATGTGTTTACATGACCTTTTTTTTTTATTTCTTCAATTTCTCTACAACATCTAAAAACTAAGGTGGTCCTTATTTTGCGACATTGTATTTTTTCGGTCTCACGCCCGAAAGTGGAAAAATCTGTTTTCAGTTATTTACATCAAATCTAACTCTGAAGTAACACGCATGGTGTGCGTGTTTACGCACACCATAAGTGCAGTGGCGGTCTGGCCAGGTCGGCGAGTCGGCAAATGCCGACTGGGCCTTTTGCCTTTTGAGTACGTAATGCGCTTATATACATGCGAAGCAAAAACATTCAAATTGCTGAAGAACTGCATTTGAATGTTTATTTATTTTTAAAAGTTATGGCATATGTGGTGAGTTGGTGAGTACTTTTGGCTTCTTTTGGCCGTTCCGTCGCGCCGGCGCCGAAGTCCGAAACACGAACTCGAGAGGTGCGCAGTGCGGAGTCAGCAAAAGTAAGCATTTTATTAATAAATATATTATTCTGCAGTTCTAAAAAGCCAATGATTTTATTTATCCTTAAACCGGTCCTTAAACATTATAAGAAAAAAAATATTTATTGAACATTAAAGTTTAGTACAAAATTCCCATCCCCCGAATAAATGGCCGGTGCGAGGCCAAAAATTATCTCCCCGTTAAAAAAATTCTTGCATGCTTGGTTTGTAAAATGCCGACTGAGTCCTAGCCACCCAGTCCGCCACTGCATAAGTGCACACCACATATAACTAGACAACCCCCAAATCCTAAACCATGGCTGTCCGCAGACATAAATCCAAACACACCGGCATTGTCAGTGCCGCACAACCTTTCCAAAGCTTTTCCCATCAACTCCTTGCTGATATCAGCACAACGTTCAGCAAATCAGCCTCTTCGCTTTCTGCTATCTAGTTTTCCTGAAATATCCACTGTTTTATATCGTCCACTCTTCGGTTGATGTGACCAAAAATTGAGAGTTTATCTAATTTGCCTCAAAAGTTCTCTCCTTTTTTAGCTGTACTTTCAAATGCTTTTTATAGACATCTCTGTCTCTGGACAATGTTGTTTATTACACGTTAATATGCAGACTTTGTCAAAATATTAATATTTCGCAAATAATATGCAAAATGCTTTTACAAATTGTGATTTTGACTTCTCTGAAATTGAAATAAACTCACTTAAAACTTGTCTGCTAAATGGAAATTTGCTGCCGATAATTTGATTAGTAAAATCTCTAAATAGAAAGATTTTAGCAGCGTCGTGAAGACTCGTGACCAGTGAATTCAGTAACATGTGACCATAATTGCGAACAATTGAAGCCGATCGGAGGTCCGCTATATCTCCCTACTGACAAGAACGTTTCATCCTATGACGTTTTTGGCCACATCAACCGAAAAGGAAAACATAAAACATGGTTCATGGAAAATCAGATAGCAAATGATGAAAGAAACTTAACCGACTCAGTGTTTCAGTGCTTACTTGTTAGTTTTGAGACTAAGAGTTTCCTGATGCGAGGGTTCCTGGCTAGAGTACGGATGTTTAGTGCCGTTTTTAGCGAGTTAACGAAACTGTAGCAATGGCCTAGACGCGATTGAGTGAAATAACGTGGTTAGTCGCTGTTATCTCTACTGAGTTCGAGCCTCAGCTGCAGCAGATGGCAATATCACAGGGAATCATTGTTTTTAAAAAACGACCAATGAAAAGAGTTTGTTGAGGTCGTACGCCTAGCAGACAACCGCGACAGAGACCGTGTTGTTATAAGACATCCCTTTCAATAACGGGAAGCTAATTCGATTAACCTTCATAGGACTGACCGGGGTCCATTTGTACCCCAAGACATATTTTTTAATATACCTCAAAAAATTCAAAATTTTTAGCGTTGTCCTTCCCTTAAGCTGTAGTTTATATTTTTTATTGATAAAATATGGTGTTTGCCTTAATATTTAGAGGTTACGTTAGTTTTAAATTTCAGTTTTTGATCTCGGGGTCTTTTCGGACCCCAGTCCGTCGTTTACGTCCCTATAAATCCAACGAAATTCCGGGGAATATATATAATATACGTTACATACTAATATATGGGTTGAAAGAAAATAATTATTAGTCCTCCAATGCAAAACTAACTTTTTGGCCGGGAAAAAGCAGAAATTTTCAAATTTCGCTGCGGGAAATTTCAATGATCGAAATTGGTAGCCTGGCACCCAGGTCCATTAGTTATAAATATGTAATTTTTTACTAACAAAGGTATTTTAGTTAAACAGTAATAAAAACGACTTTTTATTAAATGAGTGAAAAAACATAGTTTACTCGATGTTAAGTGTGGGGTCCATTCAGACCCCGGTCCGTCTTTTCTGTAAGTTTTGATAGCCCGTCCTATGAAGGTTAATTCATGGGGCACAAAAAACACGTATCCTGGCGAGAACAAGAAACGAGAACATGAACGTTCTAGTGCCTGTTTATGCCAACCAAAGCTTCATTATTCCTAGTCAACTATTAAATGTATGAGAAAAATGCAAAGAAATGGCGTTTTATAAAAATAAATTTTCTTCCAATTATGTATGTATAACATTTCGATGTAATCAACTCGAGATACTATTGAAAATAAATGAAAATTGCGTCTGACGGTGAATTTTAATTGTCTTGTGGCACGAATTAGCGTTATCCGATCGAGTTAAAATGTTGTATACTTCATTTTTTAAATAATTGGAACCACTTTTAAAAAAATATCATCAAGTATAGCTAAGGACCACCCTAAGAAACATCCTGTATGTAAAAAAAAATAGTTATTATCAATAGTAAATGGTTTGCGATAGTATCTCTCTCAAAACGTTGGGTTGATGAGAAAAATATTTGATGCGGATGTGCGCCTAACAGGTAACCACGACAGATGGAGTGATACTGTCAAACACGCTATATAGCGAACGGAGGACAACTAAGACAATGGAACAAAACGTTCGGCAAGACATTGTAAGCAAAAGTAATATGATTAATTAGGTAACCACAGTAAAACTAACCTATTACTAGAGGTGGCGCTCCTATCGCTCTCCTCATCCGACGACAGATCTGGATCGGATCCCGAACACCAGCTGTCCTCTGAACTCCTCTGAGAAATAGTGTGCTGTAAGGTCCTGGTATGGGCAAGCGGGGGTGCAACCCGGTGTTCACATGTTGGCTCTTCCCATGTGCCTGACCTAATGCGAGGTTCATCTGGAATAGATAGAAAAGCATTAACAAAATGTTAACAATTATTACACAACTTTATTGAGAAATTATTTAAGCAACTAATGCGTTTTACCGGTCGAGGGTAGTAAGTTTAGAGACAGAGCCTGTGAAGAGATCTCCAATTTGTCAGAAACCGGTAGCAGGTAATGCCAGTGGCACTTATTTTTTTTACACATTGCAAGGATAATAATACCAAAGAAATCACAAAATATAAAAAATTCGAGATTTCATTTCTCACGTAGTATATACATTAATCTGATCACTGATGAGCAGATTACTCTTGTCAAAGAAATCAACAAAATCAGATTTGCAATGAAAAATGAAGAAAATTTTGCAATGATCTTTTCACTGAAAATTTTTAATCCTCCAGAAAGACTAAAACTAAACTGCAATGAAATTCGACTTCTGAAGAGACTCTCTCACCCAGCGTCAAGTGAGTCGGGAAGAGTACCGGATGATGAGTTAGCTATGTTTTATCCGTTTCAAATGGCAAATTTTTAATTTTGATAAGCATCATAAAATGAAGATGTGGATATCACCATAGGAGTGGCTCGAAAGCGAGTCAAAATTACGTTATCTTCTAGGGATTGCAATTTACCGGAAGTTTTAATAACCGGTAAATCGGTAAATGAAAATGTAAATAACCGGTTAACCGGTAATTACCGGTAAATTTTAGAATGAATAATTAGGGTGGAGAAAATGGCAATTGTCTTTTTCCATGTACAAAATTATCTAAATTTAACAAAAAACATTTTTATATACATATGTTTAATATAATGAACAAACAAAAGGTTTAGAGAATATTATTTAGGTATTATGCAAATCACAACTTACACACTTTTTATTTATTATGAAAGTCTACTACTTTCTGTATATTGTTGCCCTAATCTGGGCACGTTAATATACTGGTTAGGTAAATACTTTAAAACACTCATTATTGGAGAATCAATCAAAACTATTCTTTTAGCTAATACTGTCGAAGTATTGAATTACATGATAGGATTCTTAGCATTTAAAGCAAAAAAAATATATTGAAAATACTTAAATCATTTAATCAAATTTAGTCATTCATACTTCGTCATTATTAGCTAGAAGAGTAGTTGTTTTGATTGATTCTCCAATAATGATGTTTTAAAGTATTTCCTAACTAGTATATTAGCGTGCCCAGATTAGGGCAACAATATACAGAAAGTAGGTATTTTCATAATAAATAAAAACTGTGTAAGTTATGATTTGCATAATACCTAAATAATATTCTCTAATCATGATAAAAGCAAATAAATAAAAAATAATTAATTGTAAAAACAAAAGGTTTTTTATCAAAAGGAAAAAATATAAATGAAATAAATTTAAATAAATAATTATTCGGTAAATAACAAAAATATCAACTTAAATAACAAAAATTATAAACATACACTCAAATAGGGCATTTACTGAATACCTAATCTAAAAATATAATATTTTTTAAAACTAGCCCGTTAAAGCGTTAGTTTTTAAAGCTATATCTGTTAGTCGTCTGATATTTGTGCATAGAATACCACCAGCTGAAGATGCCCTTCTTCAATCGGCATTGGTGGGTCGATAAGTTAATAAAAATTGGTAATAACATACTTCTAAATGTATCCCACGGATATTTGCGGCAGCGAAATATTCAATTTTCTGTAGCAATTGTATTTCTTAGTCTTGGTGTTTGTATTTCACTTTTTATAATATTATTTATTTATTGTTAAAAGTGTTCAGTGTTGGAACAGTCACTTTGTATTCAGTGAATACTAGTCACTGACATAAATAGAAACGTTGAATACGTGACATATCGTAAGTTCAGAATTTACCGAAATAACCGGTAAAAAATTAAAATAACCGGTAATTATTTTCATGTGTTTTTTGTCCTGATAACCGGTTAACCGGTTAACCGGTATTGCAATCCCTATTATCTTCTATCAGATTATAAGCCGTGAGTTTGCAAAAACTGAAAAAAACTCACATACGAAGGCGTAGAAGGGTCACGGATATTTTTTTCCAATTATTCCCACATAAACTTGTAAATAATTTGATTATTCCCTGTTAAATCTGTAAATTATTGATTTACTTTCAGTTTCAACTGTAAATCTTATTATTCCCAGCTCAAACTGTAAACAATTCAATTGGTTCCAGCTGAATCTGTAAATAATTTAATTATTCCCAGTTTAAACTACATCTAATTGAATTATTCCCAGTTCAAACTGTACATTTTTTTATTCCAACTTTAAACTGTAAACAATTCAATTGTTTACAGCTCTATCTGTAAATAATTCAATTATTTACAGTTTAAACTATAAATAATTGATTTATTTCCAGTTCAAACTGTAAATAATTGAATTATTCCCAGTTCAAACCGCAAATAATTTAATTATTCAAGGTTAAAACTGTAAAAGATTGAATTATTTCCAGTTTAAACTGTATTTTTTTTAAATCCCACTTTAAACAGTAAACAAATATTATTTCCATTTTAAACAGTAAATAATTGAACTGGAACAGCTGGAACTACAATTAACTCAGTCGTTTCCAGTTTAAAAAAGAATGTAAATACCTATATTGAATATTATTCCCATTTTAAACCGTAAATAATTGAACTGGAACAGCTGGAACTGCAATTAACTCAGTTCATTTCCAGTTAAAAAAAAAATGTAAATACCTGTATTGAATATAGGTATATTGAATATAGGTATTTACATTTCTTGTTAAAACTGGAAACGACTGAGTTAATTGCAGTTCTAGCTGTTCCAGTTCAAGTATTTACTGTTTAAAATGGGAATAATATTCAATAAAGGTATTTACATTTTTTTTAAACTGGAAACGACTGAGTTAATTGCAGTTCCAGCTGTTCCAGTTCAATTTACTTTTTAAATTGGGAATAATATTTGCTTACAGTTTAAAGTGGGATTTAAAAAGAATTACAGTTTGAACTGGAAATAATTCAATTATTTACAGTTTAAACTGGGCATAATTAAATTATTTGCAGTTTGAACTGGGAATAATTCAATTATTTACAGTTTAAAGTGGGAATTTTAAAAAATACAGTTTGATCTGGGAATAAATCAATTATTTACAGTTTAAACTGTAAATAATTGAATTATTTACAGATTGAACTGTAAACAATTGGATTGTTTACAGTTTAAAGTTGGAATAAAAAAATTTACAGTTTGAACTGGGAATAATCCAATTAGATGTAGTTTAAACTGGGAATAATTAAATTATTTACAGATTCAGCTGGAACCAATTGAATTGTTTACAGTTTGAACTGGGAATAATAAGATTTACAGTTGAAACTGGAAGTAAATCAATAATTTACAGATTTAACCGGGAATAATCAAATTATTTACAAGTTTATGTGGGAATAATTGGAAAAAAATATCCGTGACCCTTCTACGCCTTCGTACATTTGAATTAAATTTTTATTTATTTTAAAGACAGGTTATGTTAGATCAATTTTTTGTCGCTATCGGTTTTATTTATAATAACTTTATCTTCCGCTGACGCTATTTTGGATTTTTTATCAACTGGTCCATTCGGTTTTATTTAATACAGTCGACCAGATACGCCAGTGACGTGCAAGTAAATATTTTTGAAAGTTCTTTTCTCATTTTTTGCATGGACTCGTAGATTAGCCAAAAATGTGTCGGATAAGATGTAAATAACCCTGTATTCCCGATTAGAAAATCTACTTATCCTAACTACTTGTTACTTTTACTGACATTTAATAAACAGAGTTCAGACTTTATATAACATTAAACGTAATTTTCGATAATCAAATAATTTTTATTTAAATGTTTGACTCAATTCAAAAATTATAACAATGCCTGTTCTCCTTGTAGACATTTTCAATAATTCACAGTCATATAGTGGAGTAGCCGACTTTTTAAAAATACATTTAAAAAAATTTAAAGTCGCAATTTAAAAATAATTTTAAATAAGAGTGGAAGCTCTAAGAAGTTTATTATTTTCCACTCAAAATTCCCTGATTTTCGCGAAATTTTTAAAATTCCCTGAATTTTCCAGGTTCTTCAGGTTTTCCATATGAGTCCGAACCCTGATAAAGTTCTAATGTGTAATAACATTTTACCAAAACAATTAAAATTTTAATTTTTCTTCATTTATCAATAACACCAAAAGCTACATGCTTATTAAAATTTTATATTGACTTCAAGAATTTCTACAATCACTATGGCTCTCGAATTATGAAACACTCTGTACATAATATTGAATGGGTGGTGGTTTTTCTAAATAAACCCTGGAGAGGCTGTTTGAAATTACAAGTAGGCACGTTTGTTTGAAAGTCTTGTAATTACGTAGTTTTAAATCCGCGAAATACTTTCATGATCCCTTTAAACAGTTTTCTCGCTTCAAGTAATTTTAATACAATTCAGGGCATTAAAGTGTTCTTTACGTGAATTTGAGGCAAAACTTTTTCAAAAGCTTCGTAATTTGAGGAATTTAAGAAAGTATTTTGTGCTTTGTAATTCAATAGCTTTCCCATGATTGCTTTGCTTTGCAATGTATTCAAATAAAATATTGTAAATTCGTACCTAACTACCTACAAACTAATAACAAGTTGAAATGTAATTTGGAATAATTAATACATATAGACCGAGTGACGGTTGTAATAATTCTTACGTCATTATTATTATTATTATCCAGTACAGAATGAAACTATTTGATAGGGAAAGTGGTAGAGATGGGAAAAACGGTTCCACTCATGTAGCGTTACAAGGCGACCGACCGATAAAGTTGCTTTGTAACAACCGAAATTACCCGACACGACAGGCTTCGGTTTCAATGTCCAGTTCCAGTGTCATCCTTTATAATATAAAAAAAAATGTGTTCTCTTTAATTTTTAAAATGTTGGTACCGAAATATAGTTCTCTAATCAAATTTACACAAAAGATGTCCTTTACGTTAAACATAGTAGGACCAACTGCTTTTTGTAAAAACTGGTTTAAAATAACACAGCCACCCAAAAAAAAAAGTGGTGTGGCCTGCGGACCAGACCAGTGTATCCTTATGTATTTGGACCTGCTGAAACCGAATCCGAAGTCAAAATTGTCAGATTGCTTCTTTTTCCACCCCTAACCTCAAAAAAAAACACGCCCCTCCCCCCCCCCAAAAAAAAGTGGTCTGGCCTGCGGAGCATATCAGTGTATACTTATGGATTTTGACCCTCTGAAACCGAATCTGAAGTCAGAAATGTCAAATTCGCTCGTTTTTCACGCGGGGCATAGACCTAAGCGATGGCAGTACGGTAGTGGTGGCAATCATATATAACACACATAGTTAAATAATCTAGTGTGAATACTACTACCAGTGTTGCCAACAAGGTCCTCCTATATTCTCCGCCATGAAGTGACCAATTCTCCGCGCAGTAAAATAATAATAATAATACTTCAAATTTGCTGCCTTACTAAAATAAGCCAGTTATTTTGAAAAACCAGCTTCTACTTAAAAATAGCGTCTTCCCCAAGCGAAATTTTAACATACAAACATAACATTTGACGATTTGACATTCGACATTTGACCATTTGATTTGACATAAACGACCGTCCGTAGTACAAAGTACAACGTACTACAACCTTCGACCATACAACTAACCACATGTAATCGTAGTAAAACATAACCGGGCGGGGATTTCTCATTTGCACCAGATGAGTTCATCAAATACAATGAACGCTGTTTGGACTGCATTTGTCGATGGGATATGGTAAACTCGAGGTAAATCAAAATCGTAATTAAAATTTTGGGTATCATATTCTCCGCAAATTCTCCGTCAGTTGCCATTCTCCGCTAAATTCTCCGCACTCCTGAAAATTCTCCGAAAAGCGGAGAATTCTCCGCCGATTGGCAACACTGACTACTACTTAACTATGTGTATTACATTATTATATGATTGCCACCGCTACCGTACTCCCCACCGCTTAGGGCTGTGCCCCGCTTTAAATTTCCCTAATCAGCACAAACATTAAAACTAAAGCGTGCGGAACAGTGCCACGTTTTTTGTGCGAGGACAAAACTATCAGTCATAAAATGGGGTGGCAAGAGGTGATCGATGCAAGGACCATTAAAAAATGGGGCATGTAGGTCATTACTGACCAAGTAAATATTATACGTATTATCTGATCAGAAGTTCTCAACTAATTTTATTACTTCTTTTCATTTTACTACAAGTATAGCAACGACAAAAAAAAAATTTTAAATTTTTATTGTTCAAATAGGCTTAAAATGTCATGGAACGTCGAGATTTTAAGTTTGAGCGAAAAAAATTTCTGTCGGTCTGTAACTTTTTTTTGTGCGCACGTTTACTCTGGAACCGTTTAAGATATTGACTTGAAATTTGGTACACATATGTACTTTAACGAGATCTGGAACTAGATTATATTTTCATCTTGTTCCGTAGAAGGGTTAGGGGGTAAATCGTAAATAAGAGAACATAACCTATCTATTTATTTTATTTCCATCATTATTGCCAAGGGTCAGTTATTTGTTGGGAGTCGACATGTAAAGTGTGTTTCTTCTGTTAATTATTATCATTTTTATTATAGTAGGTGGTATTATTCAATAGAAAATCATTATTTTCAAAAGCGGAGATAAAAAGTAGACATTCTTTAGTGAAATAATTAAAGCATTTCCTCTAACGGTAAACATTCATATACATTAGGCAACATAGAAATAGTCTCATCGTCAAGTTCCCAGACGAGATGTAAAATTCAGAAACGTCAAGAGGTTCGGATAATATTCGTATAGGGCATCTGCATCATGTATCCAACATAACCTTAAATTTTAAGCTTTTCAAGTTTATTCTCATTTTGAATGTTTGTATACGCATTTTTAGCTTGGAGCCGCACTGGCTCCAAGCAAATATTTAAAAATTCACGTAAATAATTTTTCAATATTGTTGATTAATAAAAATAGACTGCTAATTACAGGTTAGGCTTCCAACCTACAAAAAGAGTCCTAATTTATTAGGACAAGGTATTTAGAACTTCTTAAACATTACACTGAACTAGACTTTAGTTGAAAATACGGGAACCAAGCAGAAATTCTAATAATAGCTGGGTAATACCCTTACATCTTAAGAAACACGTATTTTTGAGGTTAGCTGTGACGTCACGTGCAGATGCCCTATGAATCCAGAAACTGTTTAATTTTGATTGGAGTTCCGCCAATGACGTAACTTGAGCGTGTTTACTTGTTTGAAATATGGAGTAAATTAGACAATATTTTTATTTTTAAAATATTCATTTAAAATTAAAATATTATACGATATGACGTGTATATACAATATTTATTAGGTGTTAATAAATGATTTATGACAAAATAATCATCAAGTTCCATTACGCGGGAAAGGCCCATTCTAAAAACTTGACGAAAAATTGCAAAATTTCGCCATTTCTCAAAACGTTGAGTGCGGTGCGCAAACGAAAGATATTTTTTTATTCGAATTTTTTTTTTTTTCATTTCGTTTAGCTAGGCGATAGGCAATTATCCCGTGGAATAACGATTGATAAATACAGAAAAGTATTTCTTCGGCCCACCCTAATGCACAGTACTGAAATCGACAACGTGGGCTGAAATAATATTTATTGCATGGAAAATAATTCCAATGTTTTATCATTAGTACGATACGCGGCACTAGTGGAAATAAATTAGTATTTTAATTGCATTCACACATGGACGGTCTCAAATGTAGCGGGTGGTCTGTATGTTAATTATAATTCCTAATTGTTATTTTAGTTTGTTTGTTTTTTAGATGATAAACAGTACACCGATAATATCATCACAAGTTTGATAAAGTGGAATATGGTTTAACTAGGCAGGATCAAAGGTCGCCCCTGGCAGTCACACTACCTACAATACTAATAATAACAAAGTTTGTTTGTGGAAAGAAAGTAAATTAGTTTACTTAGGGATACGCATATTCGACAGAGACGTACGATGAAGAAAATTTTATACAAACATACAGGGGATGTTTTCAAAAAGTATGTCAATGACTCCGTGACCGATTCGGTTGATGAAACTTAATTTTGCAGAGTGAGAGGGAAGTATGCGTTTATTTTCGGTTTATCATAAATAATTAAAAAACCAAACATAGTATAATCTTTAAAATTGTTTTAAAATAATTGCTAGTGTTCTAACGAATACAACTATATACAGTGTGTGTAGTGGCGGGCTAGGCATAGGGAGTAAGATTTACAACATCGCGTGTGCCAGCTGGTTGAAATGAAATAACTGAGAGCTGGGATGCTTCGCCGACGGGCGAGTTTGCTGCTGCTGTGTTATTTCTCGCGCTACGTGAATATACATGCCTAATCGGCAATTACACGCACTGTATATTTTTTATTGTAAATTTCTGTTGTACTTGAATATCGTAGTATGTCAATGAAAATAGTTCCTAATTTCATTATTAGAGTATGGCATTTAAGTATATACAAAATGTATGATAAAAACTGTATAAGGTTGTATTCCTTAGAGCAATGGGAAGTATCTGAAACTATTTTAAAGATTATGCCATTTATGATTTTTTAAATATTTATAATAAACCGAAAATAAACGCATATTTCTGCAAAATCCTATCTTTAATTTTCGTACTACTAGCTCTGTAAGTGTAATTTTACTTCCACGTCCAGTGGAAGTATAGTAACGACAAAAAAAATTTAAAAAATTTTTATTGTCCAAATAAGCTTAAAATGTCATGAAACGTCGAGATTTTAAGTTTGAGCGAAAAAAAAATTTCTGTCTGTCTGTCTGTCGGTCTGTCTGTAACTTTTTTTTGTGCGCACGTTTACTCTGGAACCGTTGAAGATATTGACTTGAAATTTGGTACACATATGTACTTTAACGAGATCTAGAACTAGATTATATTTTCATCTTGTCCCGTCAAAGGGTTGGGGGGTAAATTGGGGTAAATTTGGGGTAAATAGGTCAATCAAGCAAGTAAGAGTCCATAAAATTGGTATTTAGTATATACAAGAGAAGCTAAGGTCTCAAAAAAATTTTTGGCATTAGCCACCCCCATTACCACCCCCACCCCTTTATTAAAGGGGATGAAAAAAATTGTGATTTAGTGTATGTATAGGAACCAGAAACCTCAAAATATTTTTTTACCTCATCCACCCCCACTATCACCCCCCTATCACCACCCCCACCCCACTACCGATGTGGGGTATCGTTTTATGGGTTTTTGGGGTAGAGGATTTCAAATATTATATTATTAAAGTTCCATAAACAATTATTTTCACATACAAAGTTTTTTCGTTGTAAGTGACTTGGATAGAGAATCTGGATGTGGAAGTAGTGATTCCTTGTGCAGCGGTTTTTTAACGTCTATCAGTGTTATGAAAGTGTCACAGCCCATAGGCAAAAAAGCACAAAATTTACTTTTTCTACTACCTTCTATATAAATGATATATATAAACAACACGCGCGATAACGAAAGTAAACATTCGAGTTACCTGGTTGCTAAGGCGTTGCTAGCTACGAAAGTAGAACTTTCGTGGCCACGCTAGAAATATAAAAAAAAACAAATTTTAATGCTTCAGAAGTTTGCATTACCTTGCTTTGGATTTCTTGGGGCAAAGCGAGGCACACGCATTATTGGCTGCTTCTTCTATCCCATTTTCATCGACACCAAACATATTTCTTTATTTTAGTTTGAAACCACCAGAAATTAAAATTTTTAACATAACCTCGATGACAGATAGCAATTGTTTCGTTGGCATGGAATCAATTTTCACAGTATCCTAAACTATAAAATTTATTAAAAACGTCAAATAACTTCATGAAATAATTAGTTTTACATTATTAAATACCACATCTTTCGGTAGTAGAAAAAATATAATACATTACACGATGAGAAAGAACTTTTAGGTGTTCAGTGTTTTTTGAATGGTCTCGGCTTCGCCTCGACCATTCAAAAATCACGTCATACCTAAAAGTAACCTTTCGCATCTAGTAATGTAAATAACTATTTACGTCCTAGGCGAAGAAAGTAAATTTACTATTATGCCCTAGGGCAAAAATGTAAAGTAATAAGGAAGTTAAATAATAATGAAATTCTGGCACCAACGAAGCACACGCATTTTTGGCTGCCTACTGAATGTCCATACTTTTATCATAATCTATATTTTTATTGCAAAAAATCACGTAAATAACTTGAATGACGGAAATTATTATGAAGTTATCAATTTGACAAACACACTCCAATTAGAGTCTAAGCAAACTAATAAAAATGGGTTCGACAAATCTTGAAATATAATAATTTTGAATGAATTTTCCTAAAAATTGTAATATTGCTAGTAGTACGAAAATCGTCGTATGCACCTCACAGCTTGTATCGTGTGTTTACAGGTCTCGAACATTGCAAACCTCAGCCCTATTCGGGCTTTGGTTCGCACTGTGTTCTCGACCTGTAAAATACACGTACAAACCTTAGTATAGTGCAAGCATTCGCAATAGTGATCGACGTACCGCCTATCTAGGCGTTGAGACACATTGGCTGCAGAACGCAGTCTACGCCTTCCTACACGCCACGTCAGATGACCGGTATCTTCACACTCACTTAATGTAAATGCTGTGGTAAGTGGAATAAAGACGGGAGATCTATTTTCCGCCCTATTTATTCGTCTCGCCCCGCACTATTAAGAATATTTCAACTATACATAAATAACTATTAGCTCTACCCAAAAGCGCATCCAAAACCTACAAAACTGAAAATGGAGAATTAATTTTTTTAAACTATTTTCAAATGTCTGTAGATATTTATTTCAAATTTTCTGCACTAAATTAAATAGTTTGGGTAGAAAATATTTTAAACGGAAAGTCAACAGATGGACGTATCTGTTGACCTTCCCTGTCCCGTGGAGGTCGCAGACTAAATTTTAGAGGGTTTGGCCATGAGAACTTTTGATCAGCACCCCCTAAACTGCCTTCTCACAAAGTTTAAGCCAAATTCGCCGACACCCAATTTCCATAAGGATTCCATGATTGACTTAGACAGCAATCGGTGAAAATAGTATATTACCTAGATGGAATGTGTTTCATTGTTGTCGAGAGACGAGATAGTTGACCGAGGAGCGAAGCGGCGAGGTCAACTAATTCCCGAGACACCAATGAAACTTTCCACCAAGGTTTGCATACTCACAATCATCTCCCTTAAAGAACAAAAAGCCAAAAAATCGTTTACCAAATCTTTAAATAGCATTTTATGTTTTTATTAAGCAGGCAATGAACAAAAAATTCTTATGTCGGATGACAAATGTCAAAGTAGCGTCGCGTCGTTTGTAAAATTTTTAATATATAATTATTTATTCAATTTATTTCTTCAACTATTATTTGTAGAATTGCTCTGTATCGAGGTTTTTGTTAAACTTTTACTATTCTTTTGACATGTAAGACAATTTGATTATTTCTGTATGATTGTGAATAACATAATTATTAATTCTAACAATGGGGTAGTAGACAATAACGAAAACGACAATATTAACAATATAGTATTATAGTATGACTCTCTAAAATGGTATAAATATAATTTCAAGGTAATTTTACCGACTATTATTGGATTTATTGTAAAATGAATATACTTAAAATCAGAGTGGATTTAAAATAAGGCAGTTTTCCGGATATCTCGTGACGTAATAGCGTAATAACCTCTAAAACAAAGGTATTTTACATTTGACAGTAACTAGAGACGTTGCCACATTTCTAAAAAGAATGTGCACTACTGCACCGTCTGAAATAAATTTTAATATTAATTTTTAACACTGTTTCAAATACCCAGCAAGTAAATATTTTATATATTTTTAAGGCTGATTGATAACTTGCTAATACAGAATTGTAATATTACAGAGGATTCCGTATAGCAGTACAGAATGTCTTACATTATTTATTGAAATATGGCAACGTAGCACACGTTTCTCTGTTCAAACACAAATTAGAATCTGGTGATTACGCTATTACTATTTTTTTTTACTATAAGGCATTATTTAAAAAATAAAATAAAAAACTGGTCAACTATTTTTATGTGTAGATGTTATTAAAATTATTTAAAAAAAAATTGTCTACTTGCCTATTAAACTACTCGCAACTTGAAATTTTTTGAGAATGTTTAGAATATCTAAATCTTCAAAAAAATTGATAAAAACATGGAAATTTCGATTTCTGTCAATGACCCCATAAAAAGTGGCTGGTTAAGGAAGATATTTCATTTTTGGTACGTATGCACCTAAAAGTAATTTTAAATTCGCATTCTATGGAGCAAAAATTCTTCAAGAAAATTAGTGATTTACATCACGTGAATCAATTTCCTTTTAACCTTCGTGTTTTCGTAAGTATTATTCAATAATATTTTTAATGTCCTACAAGTCTGTTATTTTACAATAACCACCCTATTTTAAGATACATTAAATGAAAAATAACGCCCTAGGGCGTTATGAATATCTATAACGCCCTAGGGCATTATAAAATTATAATACAACCCAAAACAAGCAAATTATGATAGCGTTATTGACAAACAAAATGCGTTGCTATGCAACGGCGGCGTTTACAAACAATTTTGATTTTTACTCTCTTTTAAATCAAATCGTTCTGAACATAATAGATGTCAAATTAATAAATCGTAAATGTCAAAAAAAAAAAAAAAATTCGAATTAAATAACAGACTTGCAGGACATTAAACGTTGAAGGCACCACGGGTGTTATAGGATAATGACGCCCTCAGTCGACGTACACTCCCTCGGGCCAGAGGCCCTCGGGGTTGTACACTCCCTCGGGCCAGAGGCCCTCGGGGTTGTACACTGCCGACCTCGGTGCGTTATTATCCTTATAACACCCTTGGTACCTTAATAACTATAACACCGAAATCATTTTGGCGAACACCTCAAAACAGATCTGACTAGGATACAGTAACATAATAAATTGAAAATGAATGTATGGGCACAGGCACGTTGTATATTTTAAATATTAAAACCATTTCTATTTCACACTAGATGAAATATGCCATGCAAAAACTTCTAGGTAATAGAAACAAAAGGAAAGCATGTAAGAATGAATCATGAATCACGATATTGTGCCGCGGGTACGTTCACATCTCAAGAATGTTAAATATGCCATTTCGTTATTTCTGTGGCGGTGGTTGCACCGAGTGCCCTGGCACGTTTTGATAAATAACGTTTTCGTTGGACTAATTTCAATAGAACTAATCATTGGAGGCCGCACGCAAATGATTATTCTTAGATATTCATGTTTTATAATAAAATACCTAGTCAACTTATTCATTCAGCTATGTTGTATTTTATAAACTGTTTTTTCTTTATTTTGATGAAATATACGGGACATAAAATAATCCAGTAAACTTAAGCCAAAAATCGTCATTTATCTGATAAAATGCATACAACTTGGCAGAAATGTGAGGAAGGGCACCAGAATCACAATAAAGAAAAGTTCCCATCTCTGCAGTGGTTGCATCATCCCTTGAAATTGAGAAAACCACCCCCATAATTGATATTTAGCTCGTTTAACTTATAAACCGTTCATTTTTTGTCAAAAATATCTCTACACAAAAATGTTCCTTATAAAATATTGTACAAAAAATATTTTATCATTTTTTCCGTTCAACAAATAGTACTTTCCCAAATGCGGCGTTTATAATATGTACATATCGCGGCTTTGGACTGCAAATTACTCGAAAACTATTAATTTTACACACAAAATCAAGAGGTAACACGCATATTACGGTTTTCCTCCTTAAATATTTTGCTCGATTTATAATATTTTTAATAAAACCAAGAACTCCTTTCTTTATATTGTAAGATAAGAGTCTGTAAAAGCAAGAGAATTAATGAAATCACCTAAACAAAAATCACCTGAAAAGATACTCCAATTCCAAAATTACATTCTCACTGAATCCCCAACTAAGATTTTAATTTGCTTTTATTGAATCTCCAGAATCACTGGGTTATTCGGCTAAAAGTTTTGCTGTTCAAGAGCTGAAGGGTCACGGGCTACTCGATTTCAAAATTCCGAGAAAACAATCTCATGAATTTCCCCGTTCAGATTTTTCACATTCTTCTAATGTATCCCCAGAGTTATGCAGTTATTGGTTTACGGGGTAACTGGGTTATGCAGTAGAAGAGTTTGCTGCTGAATAGGCTTTTTTTTCCTTATGGGTTGCGGTGCCGAAGCCCCGCTGTACTGAAGCTTGAGCTTATTGTCCATAGTCTCATTATCCCATTAATCCCGTTCCTCTCCAAAAGGAGAGTATACGGTCAATGGGAGCTCTGGCTATTTCTTCCGAGGTCACGGTTAGTCCCCCGAAGTATGAAAAACTCCCAGCCACCAAGGCTGGGCATTCACATAGTATGTGGTGAGAAGTTTCTTCATCCTCACCACACATCCTGCATTCTGGATTATCCTTCACACCTATGTTGGTTAGGTGTCTGTTCAGTGTGCAGTGTCCTGTTAGAATTCCCACTTCACATCTCAGCTGTTTTCTGCTCAGCTTTAGCAATTCTTTAGTCTTTGTCTTGGATGGCCCGCCGGTGTTGAACATAGGTGACTGTCTCATCCCCGGCGCGCCGGTCCAATACAAGATATGTTTCTGACTCAATAGTTCCTTTACCATTCCTCTTGCGGTATTGTATGATATCCCGCCGGTCCCATCAAGGCTGTTTTTGCGCCTTCTTTGGCCAGCTTATCTGCTTTTTCGTTGCCTTCATTGCCCTGGCGTCCACTCCAGTTGTGTTCCGCCAGTTTCGCCAGGGATTCAAGGCAGTCTTTTACCGTTTTGAATAGGCTTACTTGGAAACAAGGTGGCAAGGTTCCCAGGACACAATCTAACTGATTCCCAATCAAGATCCTCCTATTTTTTCATTGAATCCTCGGGGTTATGGGGTTATGAGGATAGAGGGATTGCCGTTGAAGAACTATGGCGCCATAGGCTGCTTGTTTCCAAGATTCTAGTGTCACAATGGCACGAATCACCCTACTTAGAATCTCCATTTTTTTTGTTGAATCTTCAGAGTTCAGGGGTTACGAGGTTATGGGATCGTGAGGTTGTGGATGTATACTCAAGCACAAGGATCCGAAGTCACAATCTCATTGACTCCTCAATCAAGATTCCCCATTGTTTTCATCGGATTCTAAGGTTATGGGGTTGAGAGGTTAAGAATTTATGGGGGTTAACGGTTTCATTTGAGTTATGTGGTCAATACTGAAGTACCACAATGTTATTAGGTTAAAGTTTTAAAGTTGAATCACTTTTGGAGTCTGATTTAAATGAGCTGGATAAGCAGTACTACGATCGACATTTTTGATGTTAAAAAAAACCTGAGGTGCTGGGGAAAAACTAAGGTCAGATTCGTGTTCAGCGGCTCAAAATACAAATGGTCAGTACCCCAGCAGAGACAACTTTTTTTTTGTGGGCCTGTGTTATTTAGAATGGAGACCCACTCCGCTTTAAAGTTTTAACACTGACGGCAGCGAACAGATTTTCTGTTTTGAAATTATGCAGTTTACGATGTAATTTCTAGGAAAAAAAATAGACTCGCCTGTTTTGGAAAATTTCTATCTGGTATAAATATTGAAACTACATTAATAGTCCCCGTGACTAATTAATTAATAATTCATAAGTGTTTTGTTTTGTATTACTAGTTTGCCACGTGCAGCAATGATGAATTTTCTATAACATGATATGACTTAAAAGTTTCTTGGTACAATTATTTATAGAC
The DNA here is from genome assembly GCA_936432065.2 of Rutpela maculata. Taxonomy (NCBI): domain Eukaryota; kingdom Metazoa; phylum Arthropoda; class Insecta; order Coleoptera; family Cerambycidae; genus Rutpela; species Rutpela maculata. The sequence goes on from OW386285.2 coordinate 390,714,649, forward strand.
ACTTATAAGTGTGTTGTCCTATAAATACAGCGTGTCCCAAATTGAGGCAGCATGTATTGCTATCTCTGTTATCATATAAGACAGAAAGTCGTTTTTACTTCCACATCCAGTGGAAGTATAGTATAGTATAGTATAGTATAGTTGAAAATTTTTATTGTTCAAATAGGCTTAGAATGTCATGAAACGTCGAGATTTTAAGTTTGAGCACAAAAAATTTCTGTCTGTCTATTTGTACCTTTTTTTGCGCCCATGTTTAAGATATTGACTTGAAATTTGATTCACGTATGTATTTTAACGAGATCTGGAACTAGATTATATTTGATCTTATTTCGTTGAAGAGTTGGGGGATAAATTGGGGTAGAGTCCGTAAAATTGGTATTTAGTATATGCAAAAGAAGTTAAGGTCTAAAAAAAATTTTTGGCATTGGTCACCCTCACCCCATTACTAAAGGGGATGAAAAAAATAAAATTGTAGTTTTGCGTGTATACAAGAACCTAACGACTCAAACACTTACTTACACTTACTTCATCCACCCCCACTACCGCCCCAAATTAGAATACCATGCAACCTGTAAGGAGTTTATAGATCTATTATTTTCTTGATTCTATAATAAGTGGGTTACCTTGAGTAGTATGGTTGCGCATGAAGTTTCCCCGAGTATCATGGATGCGCAGTGGCTTTCCTCGAGTACCATTGATGTGCACTAGGTTACCACGAGTAGTATGGATGCGCAGTGGGTTTCCTCGAGTACCATCGATGCGCAGTAGGTTACCTCGAGTAGTACGAATGCGCAGTGAGTTCCATCGAGAATTGTGGATGCGCAGTAGTTTTCTTGGAGTACAGTGGGTTACCTCGAGTAGCATGGATGCATAGTAGGTTTCCTCAAAGGAAATGCTTGAAGTAGACGCTTTACTTCCATCATGTAGTCCACGCACACAATGATTTTTATATCTTTGTCATGCCATTTTCTGGCCATGTCAGAATGTCATGAAACGTCTATATTTTAAGTTTGAGCAAAAAAAAATCTGTCTGTCAGGTCGGCCTGGCTGTTGGTCTTATAACTTTTTGGTACTCACGGTTACTCTGGAACCATTGAAGATATTAACTTAAAATTTGGCATATGTATTTTAACGAGATTTCGAACTAGACTATATTTAGATTTTATTCTGTTGAAGTGTTGAAGTGTACGTTGGGGTAAATAAGTAAATCGAGCCCATGAAATTGGTATTTAGTAAAAAAAATACTATTACTACCTCCACCTCATTATTAAAGGTGGTGAAAAAATATAGTGATTTAGTGTGTGTACAAGAATCAAAGTCATCAAGAATTTTTTTCACTTCATTCAATTACCACCACCCCCCACTATCGGTGTGGCATATCATCTTATGGGTTTTTGGGGTATACGATTTCAAATATTATATTTTTAAAGTTCCATAAGCAATTATTTCCACATAGTGGAGTGCAATTATAGTATTTTCGTTGCAAGAGACTTGGATAGGAAGTCTGGATGTGGAAGTAGTGATTCCTTAGGCAGCGGTTTTTAAATGCAGAAAATTTTAGAATTTTTTGGGCACTTCAATGGTGCTTATTGATGTGATCTATGCTAAAAATCAAAAAGTTTCTAATTTTTATTTTTTAATTTAATTAAGTTATAATGACCAGTGTATTTTATTTACGCTTTGGCATGTTTTGCTATCTGTATAATTAAGGTCACATTCTGTATTATATTTATATTTCCCAGAGGTTACACATTGAAATTCCTAATCGATATAAATGAGCAGCATCCCGGGCCAAATAATCTGATCGTTATAAAGATTGGAGAAGAAAATATTTCATTATTAATTTAATTATCTTTTATGAACTCTACACGTGTTTCGCGTTCTTAGGTCTTTATCGAGAATAAATAGAAATAAGTTCCTTCGTTCCGAAAATATTAAATACCTAGCACTCGAGAGGTCAAGGCGCAACAACATGGTTTTTGATAAAACATATATTAACGATGTTTCCAGACACGGGTTAACCATATATGTACATATACTAGGTATCTATCAAGTTATGACATATTTATTGCACATTGCACCATATCTTTAATGTAACAGTTTCCCCGAAATGAAACAGTTCAAAAAGATATTAAAAATTGTGCATTCTTCCCCGAAATTTAGGAAATGCTATGGACAATAATAATTTATTTACTAGAAGCTAAAAGAAACGTCGAGGGGATAATAAATTTATCTATATCTGTCCCGTATTTTTGAGACTACTGTTCAGTATTTGGATATTTAAAATTATTTCAGTTGCAATGAGCATTTCAGACCTATTGACTTTGGTGTCAATCGGATTGGCAGTTTTGGAAATATACGCAATGTTGCAGAACAAGTCATGCATGGTTCCCCATACCGATTTTTATAATGTGGAATTTCTTTAAAAAATCACTTTTCATAGGAAGAATACTCATTGTCACTCAAGTGATTTTGATTTTATAATGTGTTTTGGGTCACGGTTTTTATTAGTCCCTTCAAATTTCCATGCTTCTGTCTTCACTGAAACTAAAGCATCCACAAAATGAATAGATATAATATACCTGAAAAGCAAGTTACAAGATCTTGAAAATGAGATGTCATATATACAGGGTGATCTACCATGACATGCGGAAAATAAAATGGTGTACTAGTCTTCTGTGGGAAAGTCCCTGCAAAATTTTAGAGTGATCCGAGGTAATTTAGTAATTATTGTTGCATTAAAACTTGCAAACGCTACTGTTCCTTGTTTGTGGTCTGTCTAGAGCAATGAACTTACTTGGGAACGAACATATTCGAAGATGTTTACATTTTCTTAATTGACATAAAAAGTTAAGCTGGCGCGTGCGGTCAATGTGCCGCGTTTTTTGCTTTCGGTCGAACAATCAGGACACCGGCAGGTACAAAGTGCCGCCAAAGTTTGGTGTTTTTATGTTATCGACAGGTGTAAGTAAATATCTCTTATATGTACTTGCTGTAGAATTCACTAGCACATGGTCAATGTCTCTTCGACGTATTTTGCTATTTTTGTAGTGTGATTTGATTAAAACCAAAAAGTCACTTCTACCGTCTCCAGATTTACTGTCAATCCCAAGTCTGATAAAGGGGGAGGGGAAGTAATATGGTTGTACCACGTTACGTCAGATTGGTTAAGGTCATTGGTGGCGCATTTCTACAAAAAAATAAGGTAATTTTTTTGGTAACGTTTTTTTAATTTTTCATTTTTTTAACTCCTTTCGGTAGGGACAACCTACTGATAAATTTTCCACATGCCATGGTAGATCACCCTGTATAATCTGTTTTAATTTATATGCTTTTAATAATCGTGCCACGACGCCAGATTATTCAGTCAGAATATTTTCAATGCTCTTAAAAGCTGAAGCTCCGCGCAAACTGTTGTTGGAGTAGTCTAAGCAGCTGCAGACACAGTAGAATGGCTTGGCCACACTCAAAAACAATCTACATATCTATATAGGATTACTAACAGAACGTTGCAGACGAAACAAACACCTTCATACACTGAGAATTACAGATAATCTCAAAGATAGAGGGTGTAATCTAGAAGAGGCGACTGCGAGCATGTCTTCACAAAGAGAGGATCCACGCTGGAGGAGATTTGTGGCACAGTATGGTCAGACAAGGTGGCACCCGTCGGGCCTTCTCCTCTAGTACGTTAAAAGTGTTTGGTGGTTTGGGGAGTAAGGGGTAGCACAATGGTCCAGTTCAGAGCAAGTTCACTCCCCACCAAACAATCCAGAATCCAAATATTTTTGTTCACTAAGATGTACCTATCTTAGATAGACTTAATATTGATATATTCATCTGCACAATTCTTCTGGCCGTTTGCAAGGTGCCCTAGTAACATTTTGTTTAATAGGAAAAAAACCGACTACTAGACATGCAGTCAGATAAAATCAGGACAAGCCACAACTTCACAAAGACTTTCAGAGTACACATACCCGATAGGAAAGAGGAAGGAACAGGGCAACTGCGAAGACATCCAAATGATACCATATGGTATACTGATGGATCAAAAACGTCAAGAAGTACTGGAGCAGGTGTTACGGGGGACCAACCAGGGACAGACATTCGTCTAAACTTGGGCAGTACCGCAACAGTCTTCCAAGCAGAAGTCACAGCTATAGAAATTTGGGCACAAGACATGACACGGAGGTGATACACTGACAAAAGAATCCGCATCATCACTGACAGTCAAGCAGCTCTCAAAGCTCTGAATGCTGTAGAGATACGTTCTAAAACTGCAAAATACTGCCTTGAATTCCTGGCGAAACTGGCGCAACAGAACAGTATACAACTAGATTGGACGCGATTTCACCAGGGCAATAAAGGCAACGAAAAAGCAGATAAGCTGGCCAAAGAAGGCGCAAAAACAGCCTTAATGGGTCCCGAGCCATCCTGCGGGATATCATACAATACCGCAAGAGGAATAGTAAAGGAACTATTGAGTCAGAAACATAACCTGTATTGGACCGGGACGCCGGGTAGACAGCAGGTATGTTCATCACTGGCGGGCCATCCAAAACAAAGACCAACGAATTGCTAAAGCTGAGCAGAAAACAGATGAGATGTGCAGTGGGAATCCTAACAGGACACTGCACACTGAATACACCTAACCAACATAGGTGTGAAGGACAATCCAGAATGCAGGATGTATGATGAAACTCCTCATCACATACTATGTGAATGCCCAGCCTTGGTGGCTGGGAGGTTTTCATACTTCGAGGGACCAACCGTACACTCTCCCTTTGGAGAGGAACAGGATCAATGGGATAACGAGACTCAGGGGTGCAATAAGCTTAAGCTTTAGTACGGCAGGGTTTCTGGCACCGCAACCCATAAGAAAAAAAAATTTGTTTTCAAGATTTCCACATTATGATATTAAATCATCGTCACACCCTTGAGAAGAAAAAATACTACACATGCTCCTCCAGTGTTGTACACCACGTAAAAGCAAAATGAAATATATAATGATTGCCAGTTTTTTACAACAAAATGTCTAAAATAAAAATATAATACCCAGGGAGGTATTATCCAAAGCCGCTCGCGCTTTTATCTATATAAGCGATTTTAATTAACATTACTTTAATTCTAAACCGAGATCTATAACAGATGTTTATTCGGCATTAAACTAATTTCACAGCATTTCTTTGATTTCTCCAAACAAATCCAACCTCTTCAATTGAATTTTCCAATAAATATGCTATGCCCGACATTAAATAATTTACACTGATGAATGTCCAGAGTGCAGAATCACTTTACTAAATTTTACCGCCGCGGAATTAGGTGGAGCGAGAAGGCATTTATTGTGTTTATGAAGTCACTTGACAATTTTATATTCAGCTGCCTGCCTAACTGGTTTTCTGTAAGTGGGCGAGTTTGCGGCGAGCCTTATTAATGAATGGACCTTTGGGACCACCTAAATTGGAATTGTCTTTCTCATGAATATAATTAATTTTAATTTATTTCAATCGCGATGTATTGTACAGATATCGCGAGTTCCAGTCACAAACGTTTTTTTCTTCAAATCATGAAAAATGAGGTGACAAGATATTTGTTAAATAATTTATCATTATGGTAAAATAATTCCATAAATTATAGATGACATGACGCCACGATTGGATTACGTGATTATTATCTCTTTTTTGGAAGGTGCCTAGGTGAACAGAGTGGTTTCAAATGAAGTGAACAACATTTTTAACTTTACCATGCACATTAGAATAAGACATAAGCCACATTTTCTAAGAATTACAGGCTTCAACATAAGAGTATCAACCCACCCATTTTTTCTTGATGTTCCCAGTGGCTTTAAGTACATCTATTATTTTGTGCTAATTTTAAATCCGAGTAACTTCAAGGTCACACAAGGTTATAGTTGGTTTATTATGACCTCGAGATATATTAGAATTTATTGTATCAATAAATCTCCAGAAGGCTCTTGATACTGTCAGTCACGAAACCATTGTCTACACCCTACGCAGCAAAAGAAAATCGCACTGCCTAGACTGTAAATTGAGGAGTCGCTTGACCTTGAGTTCGCCTTTCTTCACCTCGAACTAAAAGATGTTTAGTGATTTACTCTACAAGCAGTTGTTGCCGAGGATTCCAAGATTTTTGCAAAGCTGGTGATTTTCCTGGGAGCTAATTTCCGTCTTCAGACGTTAATTCTGCCTGTTCTAGGTACTTTATCCTAATGCGGAGTAATACCTTGCATTCACAAAGTATATGTTCCGCAGTCTCAGTTGCAGCTTCGCACTATCTGCATTTGTCATCTTCTGCGATGTCCATGTTCTTGAGATGATATCTCAAGGGGCAAAGGCCAGTTAGAAGGCCTGTGATCAGCCTTAGGTTGAACTTTTCGAGTTCGAGAAGCCTAGTGGCACTCTTTGTCGAATAGGTTATAAACCTTTTCGTCTTTGGCCTGGACTAGTAGGACTTTTTTTTGTCCCTTTTCCTATTTCTGGACCTCCTCCGTTATGTGTCCCTTAGATAAGCCACAGAACGGTATGGGTCCGAAAAATGGAACTTCAGCCCCTTTTCTTGCATCAGCTAATTCACTGCCCTCTATTTCCTCATATCCTGGCACCCACATCAAGGGTGTTGTTTTTTGCCAGTTGCTTCGGGGATTGTCTGCATTCCCAGGCAGTTTTAGACTCAAAGGTATAAGACCTAAGAGCCTTTAGATCGCACTACCTAATAAACAGGATAATAAAATAATGCCTTCACGAAACTACTGCAATTCAATGAAAACCAAACAGAAGAATATAGGAGTTAAGCAAGGTTGCCTCCTGTTCGCCACGATCCTAAATGAAATGATACAAAGGACAATAAAGGAAACACCAAATTTAACCAAGAAACAGAAACATTGAGAATCCCAATCGTACTAGGATATGCTGATGATTTCCTAATCGTCATGGAAGAAGAACACGACATTTTCAACCCCCTAAAAAGCATGAAACCTCGTCTGGACACAAACTTCAAGAAGAATCTAATAATGGTGCGAGACCCGTCAACAAAAGGGTGTCGAGTCAGTGGAAAGGAATACACAATAGGCTACTACATGCTGAGAATGATGAACAAATTGAAATACTTAAGAACATATCTGACGGATAAACTGAAAACAACTTCTACCTTTCATAGAGAAAAATAAACCACCATAGGATCTGACCAAGAGGCTGTACATAACCGTCATACTGCCAACGATAACATACGGGGAGTTAAAAACGCGGTAACGTCAAAAGCCAACAGAAGAAGTCTGAGAAGATCTGAAAGAGATATCATCTAACTACTAGCAAAAAAATAAGACTGAAGCAACGACATAAAACGTCCACATTAACAAGAGGGAAAACAGTTATAAAAATGACAGAAACTTATGCAATGAAGTACTGGGGGGACACGTCCAAAAAAGGGATCCAACACATCTACTGAAAAAAGCGCTAATACTGAGGGAGACCATACTACACGTCGATGACAACAATTAAGATGATGAACAAACTAGGAAAGGCCCTAGCACACTGGGAATGAAGAGCTAAGAAACAGAATGAATACCATACAGAAATTGCAACGATATATGCTCTGTCGGAATCAGAAACGGAGGAAATAGAAGATTCAGAAAAAGACAACGCTTATCCAAAACACCTACACTTCCCATCCTACCCACCTGTACCATGTATCATGTGGCTCTCGCTGCTGACAACAAGCATGACCAAAATCCAACCAACCAGCAAACCCGGTGGTATGTTTCCCGAGAGTGGCAATGCCTACCGTCCGCTGGTAAATCAAATCAAATCAAGCAAAATGGAATTACCTACTGAGTAGTTTATTACTTATTACTTACCTTATTAGTATTACCCGTTTATAAACCATTTTATATTATCAAGTTTTGTTCCGATGGTAAACAGCTGTTCAAGTGCTAACGAAGAAAGTCCAAGGATTTACTAATAAAATAATGAGAAATACCAGATATTTTTGGTGTATGTCGATGTTTGTGAATATAAGGGCAGCATTGTAAGTGTAGTGGGTATGTTCTTTTAACTTCAAGATACTGTAATTCACTAATGATACTATTAAAAATACCATATTGACTGTCAACTTCCCTTTACATCGAACCGGCATGTAAAATGAAATATAATTTGAAATTTTTACAACGCTTTTAAAGTAGATTCGCTTCCGGTGAATGCCGGAAGATGTTCATAAACGTGTTAATGGTTTCGCACTTTATCTCAGATTTCCAACAAAATTATTGTGCTAATGATCCTCTAATTAAGACATAAATAGCAAAACAAAATACTCGTAAAAGTATTATGTATTTAATAATAGAAACGTGGAAATTCAAGTCGTTTTGAAATATTTTAACTTCATTTTAACAACAGAATGAACTAAAAACAGACCACATTATGAACTAATAGCCACAATTTGGGAGTAAAATGAGAACAAAAACGTGCAATTTGTTAAATTTCAAGAGCACTGTAGAAACATGTTGACTAAACGTTGTAACATTTTCATTTCTGCCACTTCAAGAGTTGCTGCAGATTGTGAATAGATATTTACTTAGAAGGATATAAAAATAGCCGTGCTTATTTTTTATAAGTACTATATACATAAGAAATGTCAATTCCTCACTAGAAAAAGTATAGTTTATGTAAAACTCTGAGACCGAAAATTGTCCTGCGTATCAGTATAGCCATTTTAAATTCCTACTGCTACATCAATTTAACACCACAGCTTCCATCAGGAGCCATTGCCATCCTCATTGGACCACTGAAAAATGGTTATGCGGATGTTATGCTTTCCTTCTAATTATTGACCCACATCCGTTTCCAATCTTTCAAAATGTCCGTCCGGCTGTCACATTTCTTGTAAGCATGATAACGTATGAATAAGGAAATTTGGACAAGTCGGTGTTAGCTAGCGGAAATGCTCATATTGTTTTTGAAAAAATCGATTGGATATTGTGATGCTAAAGTCAGTAGAACTTTATTTTAACCAACTTGTAAGATAAGATAGACATAAGAACACTTAATATAATGTACAAAATGTGGTCATTTTCACAATACATATGAAGTTTGATTTTGGTACATTCATCATGAGCATTACTACTTTGTTAAATGATTTTTCGTACAGATATTACGATCAGTTACTTATGTCCTTGAACTAGTGTCAAAAATGTACACTAGGACGAGTTTTATGAACTTATTTACCAAATAAACAGTTTCTATTTGTTTATGTCAATTATCTACAGTTTCTCAAAGTATTGAATTCATACAATACTTTCTTTATTTCTATACACACGAGTAGCTTTAATGACCTCCAACGTCCCCACGCAGTGGTGACCTATTCTAAAATTTGATTTAGCGCAAATCTTAACAGTTTATATTGCGAAAATTATTCAAATGCGATTAATTTCGTTAAGCAATGACTTCCACATTTAGACCAAGGAGTAATTCATTGAATATTATTAGATAACCCAACTGTAATATATTATGAGGTTTGCGAATCGTCAGTATGACTCATGTGATTATATAACTTTGAACCAAGGTTTCTGCGACTTTTTGCAGTTTGTTTATGGAAGAACGGCTAAAACACTAATGTTAATTGCAGTCTTCTGTCCTGCAATTAGTTAAAACAACTTTCATTGTTTATATTTGTTAGTGCGAAAAATACATCTTTAATAGCCTTAAATTGTAATGCTAAAATAAACAGACGTGTTCAAATACAGTATACATGTTCGAATAATGAAGTTATGAATTAAATTGGGTAATACTTTCCTCCCACATTTTTATTTAATTTAGCCCTTAAATCTAATGTGTATTTCACCGATGTATTGAAATGTTCTAAAATAATTCCTATGTATAAAAAGGTGGAAAAAAATGATTATCAACAATTTCTTTAAAGCTTTAAAAAAATTTTAGATGAACCAACATTTTCTATCAAGCAAAAAATAGCATTACTGAATATAAGCACGGTTTTTGCAAGGGAACATTTAAATCAACCAATCTTCTTTGTATAATCCAATATACAGATTCGAAAAAGGTAGTTTTATATATGAGTCCTCAGACAAACGAGGGTAAGAAAGAAAATCGAGAAATTAGGAAAAGAAAGACGGATTCTACTCCTACTACAATGTACAGCCGATTAAAGGCGACAGGTACCAATGTCCCTGCGACCCGCGTTGATACACGACAAAGTGGTCAAAGTACTCGCGTAATTTACACAGACTTCTAAAGCCAGACTTGAGATCATAGTAATTTTGTTCAAAATTTACAATTTGTCTTGTCAAGAAATTCGTTGTTATTTTATAAATCATATCTTGAAAATAGACAACACCATATTGAATACTGTGGCCAAGTCTGCAGAATTAGTACTATTGTACTGGTGTGCCCCAGTGTTCTGTGTTAGGTTCATTATATATTTTTATTAATGATTCTTATATATCTTTTGTACGATCAATATTCGTCAATTATTTGGTCTCCTCATTATAAGAGATGGATACAAAACAGAGAATTCACAGGCGTTTCTTAAAGGCTTTAAGCCACAAGGAAGTTGGTGTCTATCCTGTTGTTGGTTTTCCTCAAACTATACTTTTATACAAATTTTCGCTTTCATGTCTGGAGACTCGCAGATCCCTATCACAACAAATATTTCTTTTAAAAGTAATACATAACACGATAGACGAGGTGCTATCTTAAGTTTACTAAATTTTAGAACACCCAGACCAGGTTCTAGGCAAAACTTCATTATTCTATCTACGGACCCCGAGAACTAACGTTCAGAACCTCTCACATTCTGTATATAGAATGTGTGAGAACTATAATAATCTTGAAGACCAGTTTGATATCTTCCACGGCGATGTAGCTTCGACAAAAAGATCAACTGCATAAATTAAAATTTTTATATTGGTTTTATCATTGTTTTTATCTGTTTATTTTACATTTTCATGTTTCTCCATTTCCTTTTTATATATTTCTAAGTATTTATTATCTCCTGCCCTGTTATTGGAATGCTCTGTTAGGCAATGTATTATTAAATACATAAATACAATAAGTAATTAAATACCTAGAATATTCAGTTGTGAGCCCTTAAGGCCATTCTTGAAAGAATATTAATCATGAAAATATTTTTCCATATACAATGACAAAGCTACGGGAGAAGAATATTTGGATAAACGTAATAACGGAATGTTCATAAAATACTGCTTTAAAGTAAACTTTTTTGTGAAGTTTTTGTTCCAGCTAAATTTCAACTTGCCAGAGGCTATTGTTAAATACAGATGGAAAGTTTGAAATACTGATGTTGACTAAACAACAAACGGTCGACTTAAAGGTCGTCATATTTTTTGTTGATGTACGGAGTACCATACTTTTAAATATCAGTCAAAAATGTTACTAGGAATTTGATTTCATAACACACTGAACTAAAATGTGGAGAGAGATTGGTTCTATTTCTATTGAGCGAACGTTTATTGTAGTTTTTTACATATCTTACAAACGACACTAATAATTTTTGGATGTAACGAAGTTCACAGAAACTCACCATAAAATAAAACATAAAACCTTAAAATCAACGGAATCAGTAGTTTAAAGACAGGATGCTATGATGCTGTATATATTTTTTGCACCGTTACCTGGTAATTAAATAAAAATAAATAGCCCAACACAACACCAAAAACTGATTACCTCAAATCAAATGATAGTCCAATCAACGAAGGAAAAATAGGGGAATTAGTTCGTGTAGTCGCCAATTTTTGTATAGTTGTCGGGGGGGGTGCCCTGAACAACATGCTAAAAGTCCTGACCGGTGGGGGGTGGTGGGTGGTTTAAACGTCCCCTTTTCACGTTATTCTTGAATAACTCGAAAATTACGACCTCTAACGAAAAATTGTCCTTATACAAAATTAAACTAGATGAAATTTTCTACAAATAAGTTCCTATTCATTTTTTATGTAGGATCAATACCTTACGAGATATAGAGGTAGGCCAGTCAACGGAGCGCTAAAATGACCAAAATCTCTAATTTGAGTGCTAATGAATGGATTTTGATGAAACCTTGTGCAATGTGTTTGTAATGACGTTAGTAAAAGAGTTAAAAAAAGATCACAGTAGGAAGTGATCGGAAGGTAGAAAACACACCCCTTTTATTATGGGTTCCGTAACTTGTAGAATTAAGTCAAAAATGAAACAGAAACAATAAATTTACCTTTTTTGGCCCAAAATAAGATATTTTTAATCTGTGAATTTTTTCGAAAAATGCATATTTTGGAGATATGGCCACTCGAAAATTCCTAAAAGTGGGGGAGGGGAAATGTAAAAGTTGAAAAAAAAAATCTGAAAAAATTCAGGTGAATGTGTTATCGAGATACAAGACTTTTTATTTGCAACTTTCTGTAAGGTGCGTTTTCACCGAGTTTTTCCGGAAAAACATGAAAAACTACTTAATTTTTTTTTAATTCGCGATTTTTACACCCTCTGTATCTCGTAAAGTACAGATCCTACAAAAAAAATGAATAGGAACTTATTTGTAGATTTCATCTAGTTTAATTTTGTATAAAGAAAATTTTTCGCCAGAGGTCGTAGTTTCCGAGTTATTTAAGAAAGACGTGATAAGGGGATCTTTAAACTAAAACTCCCCACCACCCCCGCACATCTCCCCCACGGTCATGACTTCTAGTATGTTGTTCAGGGCACCCCCCCCCCCCCCCCCCCCCCGACAACTGTACAAAAATTGGCAACTAGACGAATTATTTCCCCTAATCGACCTTTTTTGTACTTCGCTGACTGAGCTATGAGCACAGTTAGCCATATTGATGCAACTGTCACATCTCTATTTTTAGGTTAGGTAATCAAGAATTACAGAAAACATCAGGGTTGGTAAAACATTTTAAATAAAAAAATTGATTTTTATTTCAATCATGACTTTTCTTATTTTAATGAAATTAGTGAAATAATTACAATTCATAAAGAAAATTCAGCTCAATATTAAAGGCTACATTATTTTTTTGTACCAAATACTTCCACAAAAGCAGACACAAAGCACAGAAAATATATATTAACTTTGTTAGAGGAATCTCAGAAATAAAGAAAAAGTGCTTTGAGAGTTTGGCCGAATATTTTGTAAATATGTTCATTATAGGATTGTCCAGTGTCTACAACGAACCAATAATTTGGTGCACAGTTATAGCTAATCATTTTGATATGTGCTTATTACATTTAATTTTAGTAGTTTATTAATAATTACTTTTGTTTAGAGCTAGCTATATAAAACGAAAAATTTAAATTAATTCACTATAATGAATTAATTAACATCAATACACAAACAAGAGCATTAGAGCATGAGTTAAACAAGGGTGGGCAGACATATAACACTTTCGTCATATAAATAAGAACAAAACAATCGTTCATTCACAATAAAATATATAATTTATAAATAAAAACGTTCAGCTGGCCAATAACGTATTAACTACCATATAAACGAAATTATTAATTAAACTGTTTTACGTTCAACATTACATAAATCATAGAAAATGTACTAGTAGATACTTAACTAGGAAACAAGGAAGATACACACATAAAATTTACAAGGGGACATGCTGTTTTGCATATCCTAGGAATTCAAAAATGCGCAAAACGTACACCAGTTGATTTCAACTCCTCGGGCCGAGAAAGTCTACTTATTTTCGAATTACTGTTTAAAAACGAAAATAAAATGAATTACGAAGAATCGAAGCATTTTACACTAAATACGTATTTAGGCTGAATACATGTGGAGAATAACCACAATCTTACTAGTTGGATTAGAAGGTTAGCTTCCATAACTGGCAACCCCTTGTTTGACCAGTAACGAATTTTCGCGAATTTTATTAAAAGTTTCGTACTTACAGGTTGTCCAAATAAATAGAATCACTTCACAAATTTATTAAACAGTATGACAAATGACATTATAGTCAGTTATCGTCATATACCACGAAATTAATGGGAGGAAGATTATATAGGCTGGTAAAATTCACCCAGCTATTCGCACACTTGTTGCTTCCTCGCCGTCCTCCTGTTCAATCTCGAATCCCTCCAATTCTTCACGTAGATACTTTGTGTATCGAATCTCGAAATCAGGAAAATGATATGATCTCGTAACCTTAAACGCAGTGCTCCAGCGGGTACAATTAAAAAAATGCTAGCGTTGGCAACGAACAGAGAGTCGCTATAAGGTACTTTTATTAACGAAAAATATAAACTGTTGTGAATTATGTCAAATAAGTAATTTTTAGTCATTGGCTAAAAATGGATCGTTACACAGTGACCAACGACAAAGGAGAATCTTATTTATTCGAATCAGGCCAACCACACACAGCAGATTACTTATCGGACTTATGCATACAATTGTGATTTCGTCATGCAAATTAGAATTCAATTGCAATATTTCAAGTCGTATAACAGATAATGTAGCAAATGTAGGCAAAATGGGGGGAATATAGAACTAGAAAGAATTGAAAAGTTCAAAGTATATCCTGAATTTATTCTCTTTATGATTTGAAAATAAATGACAAAAAAGGACAAATCGTATTGCATTGAGAAATATTTTAGAAATAATCACCTCGCCAGTGCTAAGCATAGAGAAATTTTCTGAAAGTCTTAAAGCCAACAGAAGTACAGAACTTGCACTAGATAAGCTGAAAAGAAAACATGCACTGCAGTAAGCGATGCAAGAAAGAGTTGGAACAGTATTTTGAAGACCTTACACTGCAGAAAATAATGTTCTTTAAGTAAAGGACACAACCAGGCATTTTAACGCTATCCTCGCACACGTTTTATATTCTAAAAAAAAAAAAAAACTGACTTGTTACAGCATATCATATGAGAAGTTCTGTCAGCACATTTCCAATTGCCAAAGAAGTGTTAGAAAAGACATATCAGAGATTTTTTAAACAAATCGATTTGACAGATATTAAACATTTGCAATATATAAAATGTAAAAGAGGGGGGGGGATGCCATCTTTGTACACAAACCACATTACTATATAATCTACTCGCGCCTTTCGACAGCCAAGCCAGCATCATCAGGATTAAATTAAAAATGTACCAATAATAACTTATTTTCAAAGAGTGTTCTACAGAATGTTCAAAAGTTATATAACGAACGGCGAAAAGTATAATGTTTATATCTAATTCTTATCTAATATACAGGAAATTACCCCAGTCTTTCCCTTTGCTAATTAGCTGTATTCTTTGACAGTTTTATAACGTTTCTTATATCTCTGCAATGAACTATATTTACTTGTATTTCGAATTCATTTTCAATTATAATATGAAACATCCGTCAGAAACTCCTTTAAAGGCTGACATATTGCACTGTCCTCTCCACCGGTGATTAAAATTTGTCGTTATTACTATCACATTTTTCAGCGGCTTAGAACCTTGAAAGGTTACCTACAATGTCCTGACAAATCCCTCCGTTTTATACTTTCCAGTAAAGCTGCCGATAAGGCGGTGGGATAATATTTTTAGGTTACACATGGACATTCAATAAATTTCACATTATACTCGGGTTGAAACATTTGACACGTGTTACAGTTTATTTTCCAATAAAGTTGCCAAGAGCTAAGTGAATGTTAAAAAGCCCCCGATATTTTTCCAACGAGCATGGCGCCCGATAGACTATAAACTAGCTATTCACGGAACAAACGGATTTCTTTGAGTTGTAGAATGTAGGTCTATAATATATCTAATAAATGTGTATTATTAAAGGATATACATCATTACATTATCTATGGTACAAGGGCAGAGGAGTGTCTTAAACCGGAGATAGTTTGAGATAGTTTAGAAACAATAATCATTAAATTTTAATGCGACTTCATTCTTTTTATTCAAATATTTATTAGTTGCGTTGTATTACATTGAAATATGCTGTTAGATTTCTTAAGTATGTTGCATTAGGAATGTATATACAGGGGTATTCACTCTACAACGCCCTGAGTAAATGTTTTTACGTATGAACCAGGGTGATCTGTTTTAATTGTAACATATCGTACAACAGACAAAATATACATCCTGCACAACGATCAGAGGTTTATAAATTATGCAAATGCATTTAAACTTACTTGAAATGAGATTTTTCGTCATTTTCAAATTGTAGAAAATAACTAATGCTTAATTTTTTTTTCGAAAGTGCCTGTAGTTTAGATATATACCATTTTAAAGTTGCCATATAATATTTATTACCCTTGCATTTGATCGGTACATTTCTAAAACTCTAAATGTCACATAGAGAAAACAATTAATACCATATATTTGAAAATATGCTCGATTACACTGTCACAATTTTCATAAAATATCTTTTATATCAGATCTTAGTCAAAGAACTTTTATAGTCTAATGGTGGCCTAAGCAATTTGTTTCAAAATCGTTTAAAATTTCCGCCTGTTTGGTCTGCATTCAGCACTACGTGCGACGTGAGTAAGAAACATGCTTGCAGTTTGAAAAAGTACTGGAAGTTGCCTATCTATATATATAATAAGACACTTTATCATCTATTATTTAAATAAAGGAAGAGAAGAGTTTGTGGGGAATAGAAGGAAGGGGTGCCTTCAACGCCATCAGTAGACAGGTAGGAAAGGAAGTAGGTAGTAGGAAAAGGGGGAAAATATATAGAAAAAGTCGTAAACCTGCCTCCCTTCCACAGTTGCTTCCTACCTTCTCTCTCTCTCTCTCTCGCTCTCTCTCGCTCTCTCTCGCTCTCTCTCGCTCTCTCTCGCTCTCTCTCGCTCTCTCTCTTCCTCTCTCTTTCTTCCTCTCAACTAATTTTACTTCTATCCAAGGTAGTCACAACACACTTCTTTCACTTTCATAACACTTAAATTACATTGGTTTAATTTCATTCAGCAAGTCATAATTTTAATTTCAATTTTTAACATGATTTTTCAAGTTGTATACCAATACAATGTCGTTTTCATAGACACAGGTTGGCTTCATCAACTTGGTTTTGTTTTTATTAGATTCAGCAATCAAGAAAACCTAGAAAAAGATACCCCACTTGCCTATATCATTCAGTTTTTGGTTTTCGATAGTTTCCCTCCTTCCCTCCACCCGAAAAACATCTTTCCACGATCCAATCAGATTCTTCAAAATTAAAAAAATAACTTATCCCCAAAGTTTCATGAAGGGACAAATTTTTTCGTTGATGTGCTTTTTGGGGTTATTTTACCTGTACTGTGTTTGCAGATTCTATATTCAATACTTAAAATGTATCGATTTAGATATAATAATTTCTTATAGTTACATTATTAAGGCAGGAGCTTTGTATTTATGTTTTCTCCTTGTCTCTTTTGTACTTATTAATTTTGAATAAAGTTCTTACAACTTCATTTCATTTTTCCAGTAATCAACACTATTTTTTCTTTAAACATCTACATTTGTGATCCTGAGGAACGTGGCTATCGAAGTATAATTAGAGATTGAACGACCTAGTGCAAGGAAGTTCAATTCTCAATAATACGAGATAGCCACGTTACGAAAAGATCACTCCCCACCCTCCCCTGTCCTGGCATTTTACCCCTAGCGATCCAACGCACAGTGTGAAATCTATGGCTTTTTTGGACAAAAGTCGAGACGCAGCTCATTTTACAGTCGATTACGGTAATTTTTTTTAGTAATCGTCAAGAACTGTACTTTACCACTGCTTCAATTTGGAAAAAGTTGATTCTTCTTTTTACTTCTGACCATTAATGCGATTATCTCTGCAATGATGGAAAGTTTATTTTTCTTATTGTATTTTATCACAGTTTTAAAAAGAGTAGTTTGATAATTTAAATGTCTAACTTTATATTTTTGAGGTCATGAATTAATACCTGATGTCAAATTGTCGATATTGAGAGATGGCAGCTATCAAATAGCCATAAAGAATTAAAAAACTTAACATCATTATATAACTTTATTTTTGAGGTCGTTGAATTCATGCTTGATGTCAAATTGACAATATTGACAGTTGGCAGCTGTCAAATAGCTGTCATATAGCCATATATTATTAAAAAAACTCAACATCATTGCATAGCTTTATGTTTTTGAGGACGTTGAGTTCTGATTTGAAGTTAAATTGACGATATTGACAATTGGCAGCTATCAACTAGCTGTCAAATAGTCATAAAATATTGAAAAACTTAACATCATTTTTTACAATTAATTATTTTTTATTTATTTGCTTTTATCATGTTTAGAGAATATTATTTAGGTATTATGCAAATCACAACTTACACACTTTTTTATTTATTATGAAAATACCTACTTTCTGTATATTGTTGCCCTAATCTGGGCACGCTAATATACTAGTTAGGTAAATACTTCAATAATTGTTGTGAATGACTGAATTTTAATAAATAATTTAAGTAGTTTAAATATTTTTTTTTCTTTAACATGCCAGGAATCCTATCATGTAATTCAATACTTCGTCAGTATTAGCTAGAAGAGTAGTTGTTTTGATTGGTTTTCCAATAATGAGTGTTTTAAAGTGTTTTCCTAAGTAGTATATTAGCGTGACCCGATTAAGGTACCAATATACAGAAAGTAGATAATTTCATATTAAATAAAAAAGTGTGATGACTAAATGTAAATAAATGATTGAAATATTTTCAATATATTTTTTTTCTTTAAAATGCTAAGAATCCTATCATGTAATTCAATACTTCGTCAGTATTAGCTAGAAGAGTAGTTGTTTTGATTGGTTCTCCAATAATGAGTGTTTTAAAGTATTTACCTAACTAGTATATTAGCGTGCCCAGATTAGGGCAACAATATACAGAAAGTAGGTATTTTCATAATAAATAAAAAAGTGTGTAAGTTGTGATTTGCATAATACCTAAATAATATTCTCTTAACATCATTTGTTAACTTTTTATTTTTGAGGTCGATGAGTTCAAATCTTTAATTTTTTTTTAACACATTTTTTCTGACATTACCCACATTAACGAGATAACAACTCGAAAGCCCCTGGAGTTAATTCCTGTTTTTTTCTATTTTCATGAATCCTGGAATCACTAATCAATGGATCAGACGTAATGAAAAGTTGATGAAGGGTGTCTTCATTAGTTGACTCCCTCTGATACATCCTACTATGATGTGCTCGAGCTTTTCTAAAAGGTTTATTATTGGCCTCCTGGGCCTCTTCTGCTTCTGCTTTTCTTTGCTATGAGATTTAAACTCAGACACCTCAAAAACACAAAGTTAATAAATTATGTTTAGTTTTTTAATATTTTATGGGTACTTGACAGCTAGTTGACAGCTGTCAACTCTAAATATCGTCAATTTAACATCAGATATGAGCTCCTCAGCAACCTCAAAAACGTAAGTTAAGTTATACAATGATCTTAAGTTTTTAAATACTTTATGGCTGTTTGACAGCTGCCAACTGTCAATATTGGTATTTTGACATCAGATGTTAATTCGCGACCTCAAAAACATAAAGTTAGACATTTAAATTATCAAAATACTCTTTAAAAATGTGATTAAATACGATAAGAAAAATAGACTTTCCGTCCTTCCAGCATTAATGGTCAAAAGTAAAAATAAGAATCGACTTTTTCCAAATTGTAGCAGTAGTAGAGTAAACTACAGCTCTTAACGATCACTTTAAAAACGATTGTGAAATTAGCCGCGTCTCAATTTTTCTCCAAAAAGCCATAAATTTCCCACTGGGCAACGGCGCAAAACTATAATGACTCAAAACAGTGAGCTGGAGAGAGATTTGAGGCATTGTTTATTTTTCTTTCTTTCAACATTACGCACAGAAAGGGAGCAAGAGAACAACTACATTTGTGATCTTTTTGGAACGTTGGCTACCTCGTATAATTGAGAATTGAACTTGCTTACAGGTAAGTCGTTTAATCTCTAATTATTTCGGTTTCTTCAGAAACTACACTTCTTAATTAAAACTTTTTTCGAACGTAAATGTGCCCCGTTTTTTTTATATTCTCACAATTATGTCACGTCGACATGACAATTGTTTTGCTAGATATTGGCTTCATCTGATGACAGTCCTTGTACTCGCACCTGAGGAAGCTAATATTTAGCGAAAAAATTGTCATGTTAACATAATACTGCTGTGAAAATACAAACAAATGTAAGCGTTTTATTTCTCCATCCAGCAGAGATGACATAGATGCTTACCACGTACAGGTAGAATTTATCAACTAGGTATATGGTGCACGTTAGGAATGTCAGGATAAAGTTGAATTAATGGCCAAAATTCCTATATTAGAGGGATTTAAGTGTTTAATTCTTGGCCTCCGTAGCAGAAATAGGTCAAGGTTACATAAATGCTTAAAATATCACTATTCCATTTTTCGCTTTTCAATTCGGAGCTGTTTTACCTAATAATTTAATTTCACTGCAAGAAATCAAACATCTAGATTTATGACCCCTAGAAATAAAATCTGTAAATGTTACGTTTGAAGCAAAATAAACGAAATATAAAATAAGGCGAAGTTGCTTTATTTTTCAGCTTTGAGCACGTGCATGTCATTCTGGTAGCTCAAGTTATAGCGTTTTATGTGGGAATTGCCATTTATCAAACTTGGCGAGTGTTTTTTGCATAAACAAAAACTTCCCGTTACCGAACGCGTCTAGTGATTAGTTCATTCGGTTTCACATTTTTAACGCATTAAATCTTTCATCCAATTTGTTTAAAATCAACTCCAGAAACTATTTGAAACTGCAACACGTTCCTGAAAAGCAAATATCAATTTATTTGTTTTACTGACACTGAAGAAGTGTGCTCCATTTTAAATGTATTGCATGAACTGCGCATATGATAATTTCATAATTAATTCACTAAAAAAATTAGGACACACATGCAACGTCTAATTTTTTACTTAAACACGTCGAAAAAAGGGTACAGAAACAGAGTTTGGAAATCATTGTTTAATTAGAACGAAGATCATTGCGTAAATTTTACAAAACACAAAACAATATGCCTTGTATCCTTCAGGTGTATATATTACAGTTTATCCCTAACGTTAGTTGCTATCAGTGAATTAAACGTGATATTTATGATAGGTTACTTTTTAGGTAACAAAAGACTATTATCTCATGGAAAATTTGACCTGATAATAGTAGAATTAAACATGATATTCATGATAGGTTACTTTTTAGGTAACAAAAGACTATTATCTCATGAAAAATTTGACCTGATAATAGTAGAGCAACGAATTGGCTGATAGCCTCGTAAGACAAGGGGCTGAAGCCCTATTTTTTGGACCCGAACCGTTCTGTGGCGTATCTAAGGGACACATAACGGAGGAGGACCAAAAATGAGAAAAGGAACAAAAGAATTCTTACTGGAGGCCAAAGACAACGAAAAGGTTTATAAACTATTCAACAAAGAATCCTGCAAGGCTTCTCGAACTTGAAAAGTCCGACCCAAGGTTGATCACAGGCCTTCTAACTGGCCGTTGTCCCTTGAGATATCTCAAGAACATGGGCATGGCAGAAGATGACAAATGCAGATACTGTGAAGCTGCAACTGAGACTGTGGAACATATACTTTGTGAATGCAAAGTACTAATCCGCACTAGGCTAAAGTACCTAGAACAGGCGGAATTAACGCCTGAAGACAGGGAAATTAGCTCCCAGGAAAATCACAAGCTACGCAAAAAGTCTTACTGCGCAATTGACAAAAGACCTTTTAGGTCGAAGTGAAGAAAGGCCAACTCAGGGCCAAACGGCCCCTAAACAATCTACAATTTGAATGAAGCGTATGATTTCGGTAACGAATATGTATATAGTTATCTTCAGATTTACTCTGCATTCAAAAAATGTCGGCGCCTTTGATCTTTACCTCACCATCAAATACGCAGACATTTTTTACTTGCAGATTAAATCCAAAGTCAACTTTAGTATCTGATGAGGATGGCACAAAGTAGGAGGAGCATCCGGAGAAAGAGGCATAGTCATTAATTATAATGAAGAAAAAATACTAGGATAGGATATAAATGTTTCTTCGCAAGAAGAACCCCAAACAACTGAAAAATTACAACAAAAAGTTGAAAAAATGTGAATGATTTATCCCGGAGTACACAGATTAATCAAAGGAGAGACGAACATCGCTGGTTGGCTGTTGCAGAGAAAATAAGGGTACGAAATGTGGGGAAATATCTATGCATTTCGCAAAACAAAACTATGGCCTAAATGCATTTTTAATGAAACATTGTATCAATGAACGTCATTCTGGTTGAGAATTAGAGTATGTACTCACCAGAGCAAAAACCAAAGAAGAGATTCTTGATTGAATTGAGCTTATGACACTTTGGATGAAATACTGACTAGGTATGCCACGTTGCAGCGTTCATTGTAGGTATGCTCAAACAAGAAAAATTACAGGAAAGAGCAATTCAGAGGGAGCTTCAGGAATAACTGCATGTCAAATATACCCAACGAACAAAGACGAAGGACTACCTACAAATTTGACCCACTCAAACACCCATTCTTCTTGGAGCAACGTACCTACCTCTTTTTTCATGCTACCCAATCATAAGACAATTTTTATAAAATGTCAAATTATTCGAATAAAGTCCATATTAGCCTGTTCGGGGTCTTGTTTTGATCTATTTATGAAATTTGAATTCAGCAAAATTAACACGTTGGCGTAGTTGAAAATGGTTAGTTATCTTGGATTGTTTAAGAGGTCGTTTGGCCCTTTAGCCTTACTTTACCTCGATCTACAAGATCATTTGCTTTAGCTTAGTGAGGATTAATATCTTCCACTAAATATATCTCAAGGGGCAGTGGTCCGTTAAAGGGAGTATCATCAGCCTTAGGTCTTTGGAAAGCCGGAGAGGCTTGTAGAATTTCTTGTCAAATAAGTTATAAACTTTTTCGTTTGTCTTTAGCCTACAGTATCTTCCAGTAGAACTTTTATTTCTTCCATTTTTGAACCTGGTCCGAAACATGGGACTCTGGCACATTTTCCTGCAAGGCTATCGGTTATTTCATTACTATCCATTCCTTCCTAACACCCAAATACATTTAACTGTGTTGGTTTTTACCAGTTATTTAAATTCAAAATTTTCGATTGAAAGGAACTGAGAGTCTTTAATGTTGTATGTGTATCTAATGAGTGACCATTTCTCCAACTGCAGTGCTTCATTTCTGCTCGTTTAATGGTTTTCAATCAGCACATCAGTGCTTAGTTGCCATGGGGCAGTAGGTTTGGTCATGCACTCTATTTGGATTCATACCACCTGCTGTAAAAAATGCCTGTTGCAAAATTAGCATAACGAGTGCAGCCTCCTTCCTCATAAACAAATGTGGAAGACGCAGGACTAGCATTGTTTCTGCAACTGCTGTGGGACAGGAACGCATAGATTCCTAAACAAACAAAGCGTTGCAATTTCTACAACTTTGATTTCTGTTGATTTTTCAGTTTTTAACAACAGGTTGTTTGCGCATCATGTGCGCAAACAGCCTGCGACAAATCGAGATCACCGCGGTGGCGAGACACAAATCAGATTGCCAAGTAAGCCAGTTGAAGCGCCTAATAGAACTCAGTCTTTTCGAGTATGCTCGACCAATTTTGTTTTTTTTTTCATACATTAACAGTTGATTTTCAAGATTGTTCTAGAATAATGGCTTTTTTTTAAGTTATAGTCTTCTTGTGATAAACGATAAACTGTGATCTATAATGGCCAAAAAATAAATTACGATAAGATATTTCTTTCGTATACAACATGTTTACTATACTATATACTAAATATTACTTCAGATATGATGAGATGACATACCTAACTTATTTTCTTAAAGAAACACCCGATAATACCGAACTAACTGTCGCTATTTCTCGATCACCATATGGCCACTCTGACACCCCTAAAGGGTGATTTTCCACGGTAGGTTGCTTTTTAAATATTCGATAAATTTTTGTCTTAACGTATACATATGCTGTATCATAGACCTATGAAAATAACGGCAACAAAGCGCTTAGGCATTAACATTCAGCACAGTTCCGATAAGAATATGCTATGAGGTCATGGTTAGTCAAACATTGATAATAAAAGAAACAGTTTAATACTATTTTATCTTTTGGTCCTGCTATAAAATTCCGCAATGTTGGTGTTTTTAAATTAAATGAATTTATGAAAATTAAATGTAAAACAACTTTTTAAAAACAAGCTTTTATTAGGTACTATTTAGATGTACCATAATGAAAAAAAAAAAAAATAAAATAAAAAAAATAATGGGCCTTTTCCACTAAATTGAATTTTACTATTTTATTCATATCAAACGTTATACTGGTACATAAGTAAAGGTAGAGTCGACCCAATTTATTAAAGAATTGTAATTAAGCAAACTTATCCAAGCAAAAAGTGACCGGTCCTCATGAATCATTTCAAACTGCGCGGTTCGCTGACATCGTACTCCATTAGCCAATAAAATGTAGAGAAGTTAAAGAACTGTTCCACGTTGCCACATATATTTTTACTTTTCTGTTGGCAACGATTAATTTTACATTCTGATAATTTTGAAATAAAAATATTATGTATTTTTAGGTGAAATGGTAATTTTGAAATGAAAATATGTATTTTTAAGTGAAATATTCTACATAAATTATTACTAAAGCAAATCAACAATTTTACGATTTATCCTTTGAGCAAATGATTTTTAGGTATTTTTCGCTAAAAGTGACAACACTGCACAATCTATGCTAGAATCAACAAATATCGTTTTCATTTGATTTGACAACTTAGGTTATGGTTAGTGTTTATGTTTTGTGTAGTGTTTCGTCGTGGTTTGTTTTGTAATTTTGTTGTGTTCTGTGCTCTGACTGTTCTGTAATCACTTTAAAATGCCTATTAGAAAAGTTTGTTATATTCCAACTTGTTCAAATACTATTCAAATTAAGTTAACCAAAATACAAAACGAAAGTTAGGTTAAGCACACTTCACTTGACAGAACACAAAATATAAATGACAGTGATGGCGGCAGGGCAGCCAACAGACAACAATGAACTGGAGTATGACGTCAATGGCGCGTTATTTGAAATATATGGTAATTTTAACAATTTTTTAAAAATATATGTGGCGAAGAAAAAAATTAAAAAAAACACTTTTTAGGCATAACTAAGTATATATTTTATAATAAGCGAATAAAAGAAAAATGTGGAAAAGGCCCATTGTCCTTGTCATTGTCGCTCGGGAAAAGTTCATACAGACATTAATTTTGTTTAACAGAAATTTCTTTTTTATTTCTATTCACACGACAAACGTTTAAGACAATTATTTTTTTAAATTTTTTTCGTTTCAGTACTGTCGTGAGCAAAACAAAATAGGACAACTATTTTTTTCTAATGTAAATCTGTCTCTATTTACACACTTGCAATGAATTTTAACAAATAACTGACAATGTCACAAAAATTAAAGTTAGATCGGATCCGTCGCCATTTCTTAGAATACAACGTCTGAGTGAATAAACTATTCGATCATATTATAATGTTAAAACTAAAAACACCCTTTTTGGACCCATATTATTGTACTGTCACCAGAACTACACGGTTATGCAAAATTTCAGCTCAAATGGACGTCGTTAAGTGGATCAAAATTGACTTGCGAGAATCCGCCTAGACATACTAACATACAAAGCAAGTTAAATAAAAGCTTGTAATAATAATATACCATTTCTCTTCACAGTTTGTAATCAATTTTCATTTTTTTTAAATACTCGACATTTATTCCATAAGAAAGTTGCTATTTTAAACTTTTGTTTATGTAAAATTTTATATAAACAAATATACTAAAAAAAAGTAAATTTAAAAAATATTATTTTTTATATTTGTGCAAAATACTTGACTTGAAAACTTGTGAAATTCATATCAAGGCACGCTAAAACAGAAATAGTTTAAGCAATGATCTTAAATTTGTATAAACAGATTATAACGAACCGTTAAAAAAATACAAGAGGGGATATAAAAAATCTGAGGGGGGGGGGATAGAAAGTAAACATTCATTCTAAAAAAAATTGATTGGAAAATATTTAAGTTCGTATTCTTGCAAACTAATCAACAGATAATTTTGATTCATTTAAAGGGAGTTTCACAAATGTTAGTTACAAGGAGAAGAGAGGAGGTTAAAAATGGCCCATTTTGGAAACGTATTTTATGAATGGCCTCTAAATTCAAAGTTAACAACCATGATTATTTTAAACAAATTAAATGGGCGATTTAAGTACGTGTTTCATAATTTTTTACCTAGCTAACGTTGAATTATGGGACGCCAGCTTCGCTTTTTGGCGGAAAACGAACGGAAAGGAGTGACGTGTAATATATTGTTGAAATCAGAATAACTTTTACTTTCGAATGAAACAATAAGAAATGAATATCGTGTCGTATCGTATCGGCGCTATCGTGTCCACATGCATACATATACACATATATACATTTTTAAAAACCATTTTTTCGTGTTCCTGGTGCATCAAAACGTAAAGATTCAGTCTGATCTCTTTGGATCAATCACCCACTCCACATCACATCACCAATCAACCACATCATTTTTAGGGAGGGAAGGTTAAAATGTAATTAGAGAATAAAACATTTTTTATGAATTTTGATCCTTTTTTTATCTCAACCAGCTTTTGTATCAGAAAATAGCAAATATTACGACACATTTTAAAGAGTCTTACGACCTAAGAAACAACTTTCCTGTTCTATAAAACATGGTGTTTATAGAACAGGGAACAGTTAATAGCAAAACCCTGTCTTTCCACCCCGTCCGGACGCCTATGCGAAGAACCAATTATGACAATGCATCCATCACAACAGGAAGAAGCTGTTTATTTATACGAGCCCGTGGTGCAGCATTCCAATTCGACATCCTCTTCTAGTCCGTCAGATCTCAAACGCTGGAATTAATTTTAACAAATGGAGTAATTAACCAAAAATTTTTATTTATTGCCTCATATCATAAACGACTTGAAATTGCTGTAATTGCGGTCGGCATCCAGCAATTTCGCCCATTGTTCTCCGTAATTGGTGGCGTACGTAGTAATTCCAATTCAATTTATTTTGTACCTCATTTGGGTCAAACTTTTATTGGGTGTAAAAAATAAGAACAAACTTTATATATGCTCCTTTTAACCGATTTCATAAAATTTAAAGGGCGGTAGCAACTTCTGGGGGCTGTTACAACCCTTCCATGGGGTGGGAAATTGACTTTTTTCTCTCTTAGTTTTAATACCCCCCCGCCTCCTCGTTCGAGGGCGCTGAACTCGAAAAGTCGACAATTTGGGGGACAAAAAAGTTTACAAGAATTAACTGATAATTTTTAATTATTTTCGCAGATTATTGTCTACCAGAATGATTGCACACCAAACCGTCACTTTTACCGGATCTAGAGGAACTTGATGCATTTCCCGCGGATTATTCGCGGCCCAGTAACGTTTGTTGAACATTACCCACAAAGATAAAAATGTGCTCCACAAACACAAACAAGTGCATAGAAAATTTCTTAACTCCAAAAATCGCTTACACAACTGCATATGACTTTGCTGATCTATCTGCAGAAGTAGTTGGTAACATGGTGGTAATTTTCTTTATACGATATTCTAATAGTTCTTACTATGGACAACTGCGAAATGCCTCACAATGGTTTTCTTAGAACTTTGATTTACTGCATTTACTCTCTCGACATTAGTAGAATTTGCTGCAGGTGGTTGATATGCTATACTTATCTGGCACATTGCCAGTCTGTCGCCACTTATGAAACTATGCTGGCATCGTTTGGGACAGAAACAATCCCTCCGATTAAGAAACTGGCGCTTGAATAAAGTTGCGTTTGGATAATAGATTCGGTCAAATATCATTACGTTAAATTGTATTTGTTAAGCTACTGAAACTATCAATTTAGAAGCATTGCAAAAACTAAATACGGTCATATCGGTCATACTTTATACCTTTTATATATAGAAATATTTAGAAACTGCATCAAGAAGACATCGATTCATTTTAAACACATACAAAAAGGCTCCCTGCGAACTTGGATTATCTAACTGGGTCAAAATTCTTTGGGTACCTGGGCACAGTAATATTAAGGGTATGAAGAGCATCGACAGTTGCAGTGGATAAGGAGGGCTCTCAGCAATCCCTTACTGGAGCCGGTCTTCGGTCATCCTAGATTAAATACTAAGAAAGCAACAGAGAACTTGACTCAGTTCCAGTTTGTTGACAACTTCTGGGCCTCCCACCCAGGACTTTGGTACGCCGAGCTTCTTATTTCAGGACTCTTGACCGAAGAGAGCAGAGCAAATCCTGTACCAAATAGGAAAGATGCCAGAACCTTAGTAGGTTCTTTTGACTGGACATGGATGGCTCTTTCAGGAAACACCTGCAGTAGAAGTAGTTGATAATTCCGACTGCAGCTTATGTGGGGAAGTGGAGCAAACCATCCAGCTCCTAACCTCTTGGTCTTATGACCTTGAGGAGCAAATACTTCGGTATTGGTTTTGCTGTGCTGGGGAAATAAGGAATGCGCCTCCACAGGACGTATTCTGGCCTTTGAGTTAGAATTCTGATTACTTATATGATTCTGTAGCGGAAGCACAATGGACCACAGGGCCTAAGGTCTCGTCACCCCGCTAAGGAGAAGAAGAGAACACTTATATCTGAAATTGAATAATGATTTTTCAGTGAATGCTTCTAGTTGCAACTGTTATTTTGAAACAGAATGATTATAAGCATTGTTGCTCATGTTGGTTGACTTGATGAATAAGGGGCTCAGTGGACATGCTGCCTTCTATGGCTTACCTATGAGGCCTGAGTGCACGTAAGAAAAATCGCTAGAGACCTTAATATCCATCGGATCGGGATATATTTTTTTTTAAATTAAATTCCCTATACATCTGTCGAGGCAAAATTTTAAATGACTCGGTCAACTTTCATTAATGACATAATAAACTGTCAAAAAACTGTAAAAAAAATATTAAAAATTTAAATAATGAACCAATATCGCTATATTCATATGAAAATTATTTTTTTTGTGTACACATAGTACATAAACTCTATAGTAGTAAAATCAAACTGCCAAATATATAATTTGACAGCTGACGGCTGTCAAAAAGATAAAATTAACACAAAAAATATTAAAAAAATAAAATATTTAAAAATTTGCATCGACAGATGTGTAGAGAATTTAATTACCTTTAATTTAAAAAAAAAATTATCTCAATCCGACGGATACTAAGGTCTCTAGAGATTTTTGAACAGTAAAATCCGGAATTTCCCCACAGTGCACCCCCTCCAAACAATCCAGAATTCAGCTTACAATCAAAGTATTCTTCTGTACGTAGGAATGGTACACTTCCATCAGTTTCATCAAAATATAAATATCTTGGCAATAAAATGTGTCAGCAAAAATACATTAATTAAGAGAGGGGATAATCGCTGTGTAATAGGATGTACAGATTCTGTGAAATACAAGTAAAAACAAGCTAAAAACGTACTCTTCGTCTGTTCACTGAACTTTTTTTATAATTGTTACACATTCTATAGGATACTCTTCGCAGTTTTTTGTAGATAATGTCAGTTTTAGACATTTTTAATTTTGTAGTACGAACTATTAGTAAAAGACTCAGTGCAAAATAAAGTAAAAATAAAAAAAACAAACCAAACCTCATTTGGGTTTCGAACCCGGGACACTTGGATTCCGAGTCAAAAGCGTAAGAACTACACCACCACCTTACACGTAAAATGTAAATTTTTACATTATGAGACACGAGCTAAATTATATTATCACAGTTGTATATTACTAATATTACATTATGAAATGTAAAATATATAAATATTTAGATATTTAAATGAAATTCCACCAGATTGCTCTTCAATTACAAAAACATAAAAATCAAAAAAAAAAAAATTTCAAATTTAAATCATTAACAACATTTTTATTTACCGATCGATTTTGTTCAAAAACAAATAGGGTTCTTCCTCTAGCTAACATTAACTTACTGTCCAAATTTCAGTACAATCGGATTTTTCTTTCTTGAGTTATCGTGCTTACAAGAAACGTGACGGAGGGACGGACGGACGGACGGAGGGACGGACGGACGGACGGACGGACGGACGGACGGACGGACGGACGGACGGACGGACGGACGGACATTTTGAAAGTTGTTCAGAATTCGCTCACTAACACAATGATTGAAAATGAAATTTTTTTTTCTACGAGCGGTATTTCCGGTTTTAGAAATGTGCCGATCAAATGCAATATAGTCTTCGTTTTCGTATTTGTGAAGAGTATAACAAGAAACACCACATACATTAAACTTGAAACAATGAATGACTTGTGCTGTGAGATGCTTGAGTATGCAATATAATGGTACCTAATGTTTCCCAGTATTGGCATTTTGCTTTAATCAAATATTTCTACGTAATCCAGAGCTACAAAACTACATACTAAAAGAGTATCTAAGAGTATTGTTGTCTTCAGATCTACTATGCACTCAAAAAATGTCAGCGCCTTTGATCATCAAACACGCCGCACCGCAGTGCCAAAGACGTCGACATTCTTTACACGCTTAACAAGTGTGTAGTCAACTTTACCCCGTGTGGGGGGCTATTTTGTACTGAGTTTAGGGACCCGGGCTTCCGAGGGCCTGTAGCGGGGGCCCGCCAAGATGTTGACAAAATTTTTTTTTCACATTTCTCCCCCTCGCTCATCAATTAAGCGCTGAGGCCCGTCAGTGAATTTGGTACCGGGGCCCATGATTTGATGTGGGGGGCCTGTACCTGGGTAATTTTTCTTTTATTATATTACATACAGTTATAGAGGATCCGAATCCAAAAAACAACGTCTAGCAACTAGAATTTTTCAAGGCGTCATCTATGGTGTAATTCTTCTTACGAACATAATTTTTTGTGGCATATATGCAGAATTTTAATTCAATTCAGTACCAGAAGAATTTGAATAAAAAAATTTAAATTCTTGTAAAAAACTATATAAAACTTCTTTATTCAGCAATCAAGCAATAGTAACTTGCCCATTGTTTTCATTTTAGGTTAGTGTGGGTACTATGTTGCAATGTTGTTTTACATTCTGCAAAACATTGTGTATAATATGTGTGTTCATAATTTTATAACTTGTACTACGTGGTTGGTTGGAAGAGCAGCTCTCTGCTCATTTTTATTTACCGATCGATTTTGTTCAAAAATAGGGTTTTCCTCTAGCTAACATTAACTTACTGTCCAAATTTCAGTACAATCGGATTTTTCTTTCTTGAGTTATCGTGCTTACAAGAAACGTGACGGACGGACGGACGGACGGACGGACGGACGGACATTTTGAAAGTTGTTCAGAATTCGTTCACTAACACAATGATTGAAAATGAAAATTTTTTTTTCTACGAGCGGTATTTCCGGTTTTAGAAATGTGCCGATCAAATGTGAAGAGTATAACAAGAAACACCACATACATTAAACTTGAAACAATGAATGACTTGTGCTGTGAGATGCTTGAGTATGCAAAATAATGGTACCTAATGTTTCCCAGTATTGGCATTTTGCTTTAATCAAATATTTCTACGTAATCCAGAGCTACAAAACTACATACTAAAAGAGTATCTAAGAGTATTGTCTTCAGATCTACTATGCACTCAAAAAATGTCAGCGCCTTTGATCATCAAACACGCCGCACCGCAGTGCCAAAGACGTCGACATTCTTTACACGCTTAACAAGTGTGTAGTCAACTTTACCCCGTGTGGGGGGCTATTGGGTACTGAGTTTAGGGGCCCGGGCGTCCGAGGGCCTGTAGCGGGGGCCCGCCAAGATGTTGACAAAAATTTTTTACTTTCTTCCCCTCGCTCATCAATTAAGCGCTGAGGCCCGTCAGTGAATTTGGTACCGGGGCCCATAATTTGATGTGGGGGGCCTGTACCTGGATAATTTTTCTTTTATTATATTACATACAGTTATAGAGGATCCGAATCCAAAAAACAACGTCTAGCAACTAGAATTTTTCAAGGCGTCATCTACGATGTAATTCTTCTTATGAACATAATTTTTTGTGACATATACGCAGAATTTTAATTCAATTCAGTACCAGAAGAATTTGAATAAAAAAATATAAATTCTTGTAAAAAACTATATAAAACCTCTTTATTCAGCAATCAAGCAATAGTAACTTGCCCATTGTTTTCATTTTAAGTTAGTGTGGGTACTATGTTGCAATGTTGTTTTACATTCTGCAAAACATTGTGTATAATATGTGTGTTCATAATTTTATAACTTGTACTACGTGGTTGGTTGGAAGAGCAGCTAGCTCTCTGCTCATTATTATTATATTTAACACTACAAATACCAATGTAAAATAGAAATTCCTACATTAACAACCTGGCAAGTAACAAAATATAAATTAAACATCCCATAGCTGGAATGATGGGATTTGACCTTCCGGATCGACCAATCATACGCCATTGGTTCTATTACTTCGGCAGACATATGGGATGGTGGTTTTAATACACAAAACAAAGCAGAGCATCAGAGCGGCACTAAAAATAACATTTAAAGACTTAGTGGAATAGATTAGACCATCATGTCTGTTACTTGAGCGGCCATGCAGTCCGCTTCAGTACATATCTCTGCCAGTTAATTTTATGTTTAGTTTCGTTATTGGTTCGTGCTGTGGTTCTAATTTTGACATCCTAATATTACGCACTTCTTTTATAAACCTCAAATATAAGTCGACGACCGTTGACTAGTAAATGACCGAGTTTTTTCTTCTTTTTTGTCACATATAATATTTGGACAAAATATATACCAACTATATGGGATCTTAGAAGTTGCAACGCTGGAAGGTAATACACTTCCAATTCTTACTATTTATGTTAAATATTCCCCCTCTAATCTTCCTTTATAACCAGGTATTCTTTGTAATCGGAAACGCATTAAAGACAAACGTAAAGGCGAAATATTCAATAGTGCACAGACTGCTTTTAACAAAGATACATACATTTCTTGTTATAAATACTGACGTGTGGTTAATCTAATAATGCAAATATTTTTTTATACGCATGTGTATTGTGTCACTAACATAACTCACCTTGGAATTCTATTATGCACTTTGAATTCCAATTATATTAATTACCATGGATAATTATTACACGTGACTTAATTGATAAATTTAATCATGTACGACATGATACTTGCCGTTGTGGAATTAAGAAACGTAGAAATTAACTTTAACTAAGTAGTAGCAAGAATCGCGTTTTCTAGTGAAATTAAAGCATATGCTGCATGTCATGAAAAGTAAAACTTCATTGGGACAGTGGTAATGGGTGTGCAAAAAAACGCCAAGTTGCTTGCGCCAATGAAAACGCAAGGTTTAGACTGGTTTCTATTAAGCTGCTACTGACTGTCATCATACTAGGTTATTATCATTTTTTTCAATCATGTCATTACACGAATTAATAAAATTTTATTGAAAGAGAATGTTTATTTTAAATAAAAACACAACAAATTTTTTACAAAGGCTCTAAAAATGTCCACCACATTGCTTTACACATTTCTCTTTCGAGCTGATACAAAAAAAAGAAATATATGAGAGAAAAAGAAATTAAATTTGAAGCACCACAGGGTTCGGTTTTGAGGCCGGTATGGTTTACGTTATATATTAATGATATAAAATGTGCTAGCCAAAACGGTTCTATTAGTTCATTTTCTGACGAATCCATTATGCTTTACTTTGACAAAGATGGGAAGATAGTCGAAGAGTAAATATATTTATGACTGGGGAAAAATTAGTAGTTCTTTGAAATAAAATATCTGTATATTAAACTTTTAAGTCTCATATTGAATATATTACCAAGAAACTGCTAAAAAATTAATCTTCTTCTTAGTAGAAACAGTAATAAATAATATACCCCCATTTACAAGAATATCGATTTAAAAGGCATTAATATATCCTCTCATTTTGAGTACTGGGTGGTGCAATTCTATAGTTACTTCATAAGACAAATTTAAACTTCAAAATCGTGCAATAAGAATAATACTGAAATGTAATAGATACACTAATGTTAGATACTTTACAATATATATTTGTTAAGCAAAGAATATAAGTACTATAATATAATACAATAATATTTATATCCAAAATTAGGGAAGGGTTGCCACCTAGCAAGTTTAAACAGATAAGCCACTTACAAAATTATTTGTATTTGAATGATCTTAAATTGTTCAGTGCCCTACCAGTTTAAAAGAGCAGTGAATCCTTATGTAAAGTATATTTTTTAACGTGATATATGCACCTGAACAAGAACACATATAGTTCTAGAGGCATTTTACCATGTACCTGAAGTTTCGAACGTTCACCTGAACGAATTTCATATAAAGAGGAAAAATTAATAAAAACTACAAATCGACTTAGGCGTACAATTTTTCTGATAATATTTGCTGACAACGATAATACTACCAGAAAAATTGTACGCCTAAGTCGATTAATTGGAAATTTTCATATGAAATTCGTGTAAGTGAACATTCGAAATTTCAGGTATATATTTTACCACGATTTTCTTTGCATTTTCAGTAAGTTCAGGTATGCGCTTCTTTGACCAACGACACCTTTTTAAGTCTCACACTGCCTGTTTCACGAAAAAATTTAACAGAACGGTCCAGACTATATTGGAAGTATTGTAATCAAAAATATTAGGAAATACCTTTCTAAATTCTTTTAAACAGTCTTCTACGAAATACTGCCACTGTTTATCAACCTTTTACCTATGAAGAAAGTACAATTAGCTATGGTACTAGCAGTGATAATGAAGGTTTAAATATCACATCAACCTAAGCCCTACGTTTTTTATTTGTCATACTCTTCGCAGACACGAAGAATATATTGTGTTTGCCGCTCAAATGATTGCTTTGACGCCACTGAAATTAGAGGAGTTAAGGCTTGATCGTACCTAAAATTATTCAGATTACTAATTTCTCTAATAATTCAAATAAAACTGTTACCTACTACTGCATATCACGTAACTATTAATTATATGAGCTTTGTTGAAATTTTGTTCAACAAGTTAAACCAAAAATGGTGTTTTATTTGCAGTATATTATAATTTAATAAATAGTTGCCATTAAGCATGACAACTTAGGAAAAGTTTGATCACATTGAAATTTGTACCGTAAGTTAGTGCTAAATAGAGGGAAGAACCCTATTGTTAAAAAAAAATCGATCAGTAAATATAAAATAATTAAACATTTTAATATAAAAAGTCAGTACGAAGACGGCTGCGACCTTTGACAAGATTTTACAAAAACAAAAATGCTGCATAGTAAATTGAGTGAGAAAACTGGTGAGTGAGTGTACTTAGTACTTGCAAAAACTATGAAGAATATTCTATACAATTATCAACAATTCTAGTTATATGCATCTGGTTTTGTTGTGCGTTGAAAATACCGCCATTAAAATTTGATTATGATCAGCGAATAGAAGTTAACATGTTGACAAGACATAATTTTTAGAAAAATTGTAAAAACGTAAAAACAAGTATATCGAACTTTTACAATTTTTTTAAATTGAATCCTAATGGCAAGAAATCAATTCACAAATGGGTTACTGTTCAACGTCAGTGTTTGTTAAAAATCACGATAAAACGAAGCCAGAAACCCCTGTATTTACTCAGTATTTGCGTCGCATAAGCTGATTAAAACAAATTGATTTCCATTAGGATAACAGTGAAGAGTGCCCACGCACAATTACGGGCAGAAAGAAATAACGTACAATTATTTTGTATTCGTGGCAACTCCAGCAACTGCGCTTTATTACAGTTTTCTGTAGATAATAGTAATGACTCTAATAAGGCCAATTGCTGGTGTGAAATTGTTATTACTGGAAAAATTAGATGGGTTAATTCTGTTTATTATTCGTGTTGATAGACGAGTCAACACAGCTAAATTGAGGAAACGAAATGTTTTACGTTTCGACTATTTACAACTGTTAAATTAGGTTGTTTTGTTTAAAATATTTCATTCATATATCAAAATCATATTCTTATTTATTTATCTGTTTAAACTTTTATTTATATTAACGTCTTAGCGGAGATTAGCCACAACTATTTCACCGTTCAACCAGGACACGTACACACAACCATTCCTTGAGACATTGCCCTCTGCTGCAGCTGAGACTGGAACTAGGAGAGATAACAGCGACTAGCCGTGTAGTCTCACTAACAGCGGACTAGCCCACTGGCCCAGTTTAATTGAAATTTTGCACTTTTATTAAGCATAATATATTGTTTCCGATAATTGTCACCACAACAAAGACATGGTGATAATATATAGTGATGACATTTGAAACGATGTACCAGAAAACATAAAAAACATACATATACATACAGAGTGACCCATTTAAAAGATGAACACCTCTCTAAAATTTCCAAAAACGTAAATCCAAAATTTAATTAAAATTAAAAAATTGAACAATTGAAATTTTAAAAATTAAATTAAAAAAACAAAATTGTCATAGTATAGTTTTCTAAATAAAAAAACCCATTAAAATGTTATTTTCAGACTTTGACATTATTTTAATCAAAATTTCAATATTTTTTTATTTTGACTAAATTTTGGACTTAAGGTTTTTGGACAATTCCGAACAAGTTTCATTAACAAAATTTTACGATAAAAAAATGCCTAATATGTTTTTTGTTTTTTCAGCATACTTTGGTACCGCAACGCAGGTGGGTTTGCATTTGTAGGAAGCGAATGTTTTTCTAGTCACAATTAGATCCTAATTTGTTCTATACTTGAATAAAATTTGATTCAAATCGAATCAAATTCAAATCAAATTGATTCAAATAAATACAAATTTTAGAGAGATGTTCAGCTTTTAAATGGGCCACTCTGCATAGTGATGGTTCAAACTCTCAATATAGAAACCGATACATAGTTTAAAGACTAAAGATTCTTGGGCAACGCAGTAGCAAACATTTCAGATTTGAAATTATTTTGTTACATCATATGAAAGAAAAGTAGACGGGTATAGGTGGTGCATTAAAGAGGTCAGCTCGAAGTAGAGTTATGAGAGAAGTTGTTTTCAATGTAAAAGAATTTGCCACGGTGGCAGAAAAATTACTATTTCGGGATCTATCCTGAGTATTATGTAGGATTCTGTCCTTAACTTAATTGATACACGTGCGACTTGCATGAAACAAGAAAAAGATACGAATATATGGCCGGACTCAGCCGGCAAGGTACGAGGGAGAAAATAAGCAGAAAAAACTCACTGTAAACATTGTGACTCAATCACTAAAGAAACAGAAACTACATGTGTTTATGCAATCATCAAGGAGGAGATTGTGAAATACGATGGTTAAGAAATTTTTGTTATCTGATCACATTTTATTGTTTATTTATCCAATTACAATTATCTAACAGTCAAAAACTAATTACAGGATAAGAATATTATTCAAATGTTAGAAAACAAAATTTTCCCCTGATCTCCGTTAAATATTCCTTGACGTTTCTTTTAGTTCACACAGTGTACTATAATTGTCACATAAAAGTAATTAATGTGGTGTATTATTAACCAATTAATTTAAATAATTGTAGCTCTGGGAAAGAGAAACTATTTTGCTACGTATCGAGGAGTACTAATAATAAATCGATATAATAAACGCAAATGAATGTATTTATTTATCTCTATATATATTGTATTCATATATATTGTATTTCATTTCCTTAAGAATTCATATACTTAGTTAATATTTTTTTAAATTGAAAAATACCAATTCATGCTTTTGAACGACTTCCTCCGACATGAAGTAAATGTTGCGGAAATCGAAAGTAAAAAGTTATACAGAAAGAAAGTACTTTCACACTAAATTTATATAATCAACAGTAATTGACTAATAGTAGGTATCTATTTTTTATTGTCTGGCTAAATTGGTTCAAGGTTGTCTCGTGATGATAATTGCTGTCCGATTTCGATAAAATACTTTGATAGTTACAAAACATATACAACACGTTTGTGAACGTTGAATTTAAAATAAAAAACTAAAAAAAAAAACGCTTTTATAAATATAAAAATAATCATCGAACCTGTCCTCTCTGTCTGCCCCGTAAGGGTCTTAGTGTAAGCCGTGTTTGCCCCACGCTTTTATACTCAGATATTACATTTAATTACAAACACGGCTTACACTAAGGCCTTTCGACGAAGAAAACAGGTTCGATGATTATTTTTTGCTTTTTAGTGCAGTATTTATAAAAGCATGTGTTTCTAGTTTTTTAAACTATTAATTTACTTGTTTACTTTTTAGTCTAATATTTAAGGGGAGAATTTTGGCACTTTCGACATTTATGTAAAGAATTCGACTAAACATTTATAATCTGCAACTTCGAAAATCCCCAGATGGGTGGTTCTACCAGAAACGTCAGATTTCATTACCATATTTTTTTATTTTTAAATTTGTAAAATTAATATGTTTTATATAGTCAAACAATAAAGTGATGATTGAAAAGTACTTCTGTGAAAATGACCCAAATTAAAAATGATATTTTTCTGAAAAATACTGATTTTTATAGAGAAGCCACGGAGCTGAGGTTCTTAGTCACGGAGTTGAAGCTCAACGAACAGCCTGATAAAAAGACATGTAGAATAAAACTCTTGGTAATAAAACTTAAACAGAATATATTTTCCACTTTATAACTTGTTCAAGTAAAACTGAAAAAATTAGAACTCTTAACCAAACAGAATATTAGGTATAACTCTTATAACTCTTAATTAATTTCATTTATACTTTTAATTTTCCCCTCTTCTTTTCTTTTCTTGTACCTTTCTCTCTCTTTTCTTTTTGCCTCTTCGTACTTTTCAGGGTCATTCCTTATGGCCTCTCTTAACCTCCGCATAGATACTTTTTTCATTTCATTTCGTTTTTTAATTTTCTCTGATGTAATTTTTTCCCAGCATTTTTCCTATTTGATTTCGCCATTTCTACTCTAAAATATATATTACCTATGAAATTTAAGCAACAAAAAGCCTTGCAATGTCAAGAACTACATATGTTTAATTCAGATCTAACATTTAAATTAATAATAATACGAACAAACTCAATTTTCTTAGCTCCATTACATAACCTCACAGGGAGTTGATAATTATTAATGACATTCTTACCTTTACAACAATAAATCATCAAAATATCACAAACTCATTAACTTACACACTTTATATTTAAATGGCGGCTATACACTAATATTTGATTTGTCTCACCATTCCAAATATTAATGCTGTTGACATCTATCGGATTTTTTTTAGAAATAAATGAACTGTCCACGTAGCTGAGGTAACGGCACAGGGACAAAGCAATTTTCCAATATAAATAGTAGATGTGTGAAAAATTAAAACTAATATGATTTACATTAAATAAATTCAGAGATGTGCCGAGGAAACTTTCCATATTTGATAAAAGTCTGTAAAAGTCATGTAAATAATATAATTGTATGCACTTATTTGGTATCAAAATGAAATAGCCTATCAATGTACCCAATGGAAAGTTAGAAGGAAAACTTCCTGGAAACTTTCGGAGTTTTCAAAATGGAAAGTTTCCAGGAAGTTTTCCTTCTAACTTTCTATTGGGTATATTGATAGGCTATTTCATGGTGATATCTGATTCGTGTTGATACAAGCTTCATTGTGACACCAAATAAGTGCATACAATTATATTATTTACATGACTTTTACAGACTTTTATCAAATATGGAAAGTTTCCTCGGCACATCTCTGAATAAATTCTTAGTTCCTAATATATATTATTTACTCAATTGATTATATTTTAGTATTTTTAAATATTTAATTCGTAGGTAAGTTGACGTACTATTATGTAGGGACATAGGACGGAACTGAGATTTCATATCCTGTACCCAATATTTTTCACAATTTAATTTATATTTATTTTTTAATATTTGTAAATTAAATGAAACTAAATGCATTTGAAATAATTAGTATTTCATTTTTCCACTTTAATCTCAAATGATGAAAAAAATCAACAGGGACTTAAATCTGACGTTTCTGGTAGATATCGATTTTCTTACGAATCAGACCATAAATTACAAAACTTATCCGCCATTTTGACGCCACCATTTTGAATTGTTAAATTTGGACCGGATAATTGTAATCTGCAACCTCGATAACCCACAGATACCGATTTTCAGTCGAAACCGACGATAATTGATGAAACCTATCCGCCATGTTGACGCCGCCATTTTGAATTTTTAAGTTTTGATCACATATTTATTTTCTACTTATCATACTTTCTTGTGATACCCATATCAACGGGGTTGTAAAGAAAATGATAATCCGCCGTCTTGTGGCGGCGGCCATTTTGAACATATTACAATATTGAGCATACTATATTGTAATGTCATCAGAGCTACACACAATTGCCAAATTTCATGATGATCCAAGTGGGTGAAATTCAGTTCCTTAGACCTTATTATTTAGATACATACATACATACATTCATATATATACATAGATAGTTAGTTACAGGTCGACCTAATAAAAGCGCGTTAAATAATGAAAAAGAAGAGCAAAATATTTACCATTGTGAAAATTTTGAGAGGACACTTTCAGTCGCTGGTGAATTCTGTATTTTACTTAGCTGGTAAACAATGATAAATATTAAAGATCTTTAGTTAGGAAGCTTCCAAGAAAATAAAATTTCCATACATCAATTCTCAATTATGTGAATAGGGTCATCTGCTGTGTAGAAAAATATAAAGATAAACATTTATTTCAAAATCATACAATGTAAACATAATATAAAATATACAAGAAGTATTATATTTGTTATATCAATATAATAACTTTAAAGTTTATGAAATTCTGACGTTATTAAAACAGCTCTGTTATTTCTGTAAAAAATACCACTCGTAACAATATTATTTAGCAACTAATTTTGGAAAAAATTTAACCACCTTCAAAAAAAGTTAATCAAGATGAACCTTATTACATAATATCGATATTGAAATTGGTTGAAAATACGTTTGATTTCGTTATTTATATTAACCGATAAAATATGAATATGCAGTTCGACCCGTATAATTGTTTTTTTTATATATAAAGTTCAATCATCATGGATGGGCTTAAGCGACTTCTATGAAATCTTTCTCAAATTGCAAGATATGGTTCGGCGGTGGTTTCATAATAATTTCATCGAGCTACATCTAGTGCAAGGGGAACTCCCACGAAAACAGTGGGATGAAATATCGCCTCTATAATCAATATCTCATCGTCTCCAGATTACCCCAGATCGCCTCAGATCGTCCGTGAATTACCTCGGATCGCCTCAGATGGCCCGTGGATCTCCTCGGATCGCCTCTGGATTATATTGCCCCAGATCGCCCCGGATTGCCCTTTGATCTCCCCGCACTGCCATTAGAACGCACCAGATCGCCCTTAGATCGCCCTGGATCGCTCCGATAAGAGACGAAAAATCGTCCCGTGACTTACCCATCGGTCTAGTGTAAGGTGAACAAAAATTGGAATCAAAATTTTTTTGTCGAGAATTGGCGAAGTCGGTAGTAACAAAAAAATTCAATTTTGTGACAAATTTTTTTTAATTTCGTCAGAACTGCATTCAAATTGGTAGTTAAATATTTTAAGAGTAGCTGATGACAAATCTGCTGTGACAAGCTAAGACGTCAAAATGGCTGCTTAAATTGCAATATTTTTGCAGATTTATACGAAATTTGACATAATGATTTCAGGATTTTCTGATAACGAGCCTGATTTTAAAGTTTAAAAAGTCAAAATGACGAATATTTTACTCCGTAGAAGCTCAATAAAAAGGCCACTAAAAATGATGGAAAAAAAATTGGAAACTGACCTCATTATCGACATTGGATAAAAAAACTCAGTTAACTGGGTGACTGACGGTGAAATTTTATTCCATAATTATTAAAGACCTTTTCTGAAGGAGGTTCAATGTATTCAAATATTTTTTTTTACTTCGACGTCGATATTGTGGAAAAACTAGACAGACATGAGATCAATATGTACGATTTAGGGAACGATGAATATCAAAAATTCAAATTCAACATCAATTCAAATAATGTATATGGGCAAAATTCATATTTCGTATGAATTGCATGAAAATTGTACGTGTATTCATTTTCTCTCTCATACGGACGATTCTACAGAATATATTAAAAATTAAATAAAAACATCACATCAAGTTTAACTCGATATTCATTATTTCCTATTTCAAACAAACATTTATGAGAAACTTTGTAAACAAACCGAAAAAGGTACTATATGTATAACATTATAAACACAGTTCATGTCACCATATAAGTCCTTTACAATTATTTAGACAATGTCCTTATTAATGACAGTGACGCTTAATGTTTTATTCAAAAAGCGTGGGAACAGTGTAGTATGTACTAATAAATTAAATAATAAAGCAGCACCATTAGAGGAGACTTATAATAAATCTCGTAATATATTTTATGGCTATGATAACTTGATTTATCTGTTTTTCCCT
Source organism: Rutpela maculata (assembly GCA_936432065.2). Taxonomy (NCBI): domain Eukaryota; kingdom Metazoa; phylum Arthropoda; class Insecta; order Coleoptera; family Cerambycidae; genus Rutpela; species Rutpela maculata. The sequence goes on from OW386285.2 coordinate 390,757,174, forward strand.
ATTACCCTCTTATGTATAAGTGGTTTTTATAAAACAGAGGTTGTTTTTACCACGAAATATCACACTTAAAAATATATGAACTAAAACAAAAATTGTTAAATTGTTAAAATTAGGAACTATTTTCATTGACAAACCACAATATTCAAGTACAACAGAAATTTACAATAAAAAATACATAGTTGTATTCGTTAGAACAATAGCAAGTATTTAAAACAGTTTTAAAAATTATACTGTTTGGTTTTTAAATATTTATAATAAATCGAAAAGAAACGCATATTTCCCCTTCACTCTGGAGAATTCTATCCCTAATATTGGAGATAATGAAGAACCTATGGCAAAAGTTTTTTTGGTATGTCATTATTTAAGTTTGTGTTTTAAAACGAAATGTAAGTAATTCCATTACAGTTTGTATGCTTAAATTGGGTCTATTCATCAAACTCTCATTATTAAACGTCTGCAGAAGAGGCAAAACACCCTATAAAAAAACATTTTGAAAATTTGACATTAAAAACTCATAACATGGCGCTGCCTGTTCTCGATTTTCGATAAAACGATACTTCTGTATAAAATTCTTTTAGCGATTGTATATCACATCACGGGAAACAAAAAATATGTATAAAACTTTTATTGTACTGAGTTGCAGATGGCAGTTCTTCTGTATTTGTGGAAATAAACCTTCAGAGGTAAGTAGATAACCATACAATGTATTTCAATTTTGTTAAATAGCACCAACAGTATCTGTTTTAAGGTGACATGGATTGAAAATCAGACAAAACAAGAAATCAAATATCAAGGTTATTTTAAGTCAACAAATAGTTCAGGTCTTGAACAAAACAAAAGAAGAATTGAGATAAGAACTGATAAGTTTGGCAATAATGAAATAGCAAGATAAGTTACATACATATTTTAAATGCATACCTTTTAATTGTTTGAGAAAACGCGAGACAAGAAATTTGATGTAATATACGGGGAATATCGCAAAAATGCTCGTGCTGCTAAAACTACTTGACATAGTTTCCCTACTTCAAAAACATAGTATCCCCTAGGTGCTAAAAACTCCGATGGCGAATCTTTTAATGCCTGCAGTACACTCTCGCCGAGACCGCTCGACGAATGTCTCTGTTTTGAGTGATGTGAATGAAAGACATGGATATTTTTACTATTAATTAATTTTATTTATTTGCTTTTATCATGATTGGAAAATGGTATTAAGCAAATCACAACTTACACACTTTTTTATTTATTACGAAATTACCTACTTTCTGTATATTGTTGCCCCAATCTGGGCACGCTAATATACTAATTAGGTAAATACTTAAAAACACTCATTATTGAAGAATCAATCAAAACAACTACTCTTCTAGCTAATACTGACGAGGTATTGAATTACATGACATGATTCCTAGCATTTTAAAGAAAAAAATTATGTTGAAAATAATATTTTCTAATAATGACATGGACGTTGGAAACCAAGAAGATGGTGGATGAAAACAATTCATCGAAATAGAAAAAGGTGAGTGTTGAAAATTTAAATGTGATTTTAATTATTATTATTTACCTCACTGTATAATAATGAAACATGCCTGAATTAATAAAGGATGTAGCCGGTTAAGCATATGAAAAATGCCCATAAAGGAAATTACATGAAATGGACATCAAAATATTCCCTTGACTGTAAAAAAATATTTGTTACAATATTATTCCAGAAATCCAAAGTCGATAAAATTCTCAGAATATGTTAGTTATGAGGTAATCTTTGCAGAACGACAATCAACCCCCTCATCTGTACCCTAGTAATCCAGCCAGACCATATTTTTAAAGAAAATTAATAAATTAATAAGCAAATTAGCCTTATAAATGCTTCTAAACTATGTATGATGTTTTAGGGCACCAGATTTTAGGTTTCTCAGGTTAAGTTTACTTAATTTTTCTCCAAGAAGTATGGTTTCCAAACGTTTTTTTGTGTAATGTACAAAAATTAAGTTAACAATGCATCATCGGAATGACACAGAATGACTCTCGTCATCAGAATGACCTAATTACTAACAGTATAATAAACTTTCGAATTGATATGAAAATAAACAAATGAAAACAAAATAGAACAAAATTATAATGTTTAATACCTATTGAAAAAAATGAAATAAAACAAGAAGTTACAAAATCTACTACGTACTACTTATTAAATATTTCGTTAAAAAGTGTGTCAATTTCATCGTTATTTAAAACTTTAAAATATTTTGATGAAATTGGAACTGGTGCATCTTTTAATTTGCTCAAAATTCCAGTGCACTCCAGCTCCTGCCTATCTTCCTTATTGAGCCAAAAGAAAGTTTTATTGTTTCGGGCCATGAACGAAACAAGAATCTTGGTACCAATTTCTGTCTGTCTGTAATTAATTCGTGCACAGAAGACACTGCACTATCACCCACTTTTTTGTTCCGTGAATTTTGAACACCCTATATATGAGTTAAGTTTGAAATAAAAGTCACTTTTCACGAGAGAAAATAAAATAAGTTTTTATTTTTGTTCACGTTCTCACAATACTTGATTTTTGTTGAATAGAACTTAATTAGAGCGATTAGTTAATTAGTACGATTAATTAGAACGACTGGATAAGCACTAGAGTAAAAATTTGCCTTTGAGTTTTGTCGCGTTTCGACGTAATATTTTTCTCTGAATTTATCTGGAAGATCTTTATGGTCGATAATTTTCAAATTTTTTCGTCAATTAGGTAAGTTGCAACAAATTTTTAATTAACAATTGCCCTTTTTGCAAAAATTCAGCTCCCCCAGACGAGAGCAAGTGAGAATATACTAGGTGCCCTCGGCCTCGCGGCTTGTGTTCCCTTTGACTCGTGGCCAAAAAACCGACACAAATCGGAGCGTTAACGAGGCGAGGCGAGGCGAAGCGAGGGCGCACGGGGCGATGCGAGCGTAGCAAGTACACTCTCGTCGAGGCGTTGCGAGGCGTTGCGAGGGCAGGCGAGTGCATTAACGAGACAAGGCGAGGGCGCACGGGGCGATGCGAGAGCAGCAAGTACACTCTCGCGCTCGCCTGCCCTCGCAACGCCTCGGCGAGAGTGTACTGCGCAGCGGTTGATTGTTGACAGACTTTATATCTAAGTATAATTCACAATTTTGAAATTCCCTATTTTTCTGCTCGAAAATGAAAATTGAAAACATTTTTTGACGAGCGGGAGGGCGCAAGATGAGTAATAACTTTAGATATGCCTAAGTAGTTTTAGTAAATTTTCCCTGACTATTCCCTTATTTTGCCTGACTAAAATCAAATTCCCTGACTTTTCCAGGTTTTCCCTGTTTTCCAGAAAGTATACACCCTGCTATACCTGGTCTCATGATCACCTGGGTATCAGCGCAATCTGAATTAAGTATTTACAAATGACAGACAAATTCTCACTTCTGCTGCTATGAGCACGATATTTTAACTTAACTTCAAGTAGTTTTTCATCATGAACACGTGTTTCATCCATTTTTAAAGCAACATGTTAAATTTGTCAAAGTCTGGTTGAGCCTAAATAAAACATTACACCGAACATATGTGTTGGTATTTAGGAGATTAAACGGCTCTAATGACAAACAACTGTAATGCTTCTTATACGAATTAACTGCTTTACCAAATTTTTGTAGATGACGATTAAAATGAATCGTTATGACTTTGAGTGACAGATTTAAAACTCGAAATTATAAATAAAGGTTTATAATTGATTTAGATGGGGAACACTCACAGTAATGCCGCATTTCTAGAGTTTAGGACTTGTAATACTAAAATGATAAAAGAAATCTATATACATTGTGTGTAAAAAATACTGAAATGTCAGAATAAGTTTTAAAATATTGACTATATAAAAAACCTTTAGATATGCCAATTTTTAATTTCAATTATGCAACTTTTAGTGTCATTTATACATTTTAGTTCTGCACACTCCCACACCGTGTCACCTCAACTTTCTTTTTCAAAAAGCAACCTACAACCTACCCTTAAAAATTAACAAATCATCTAACACGGCGTTTAAACTGTGCTCCATTATCAGCTTGGCACTGTGGAAGTTGCTGTTCAACATTTGTAGAAGTTATCGAACGTCATTTGGGGTATTTGATCAATCTCTGTCCGTTTTTATTCTCTTTAGATTCTCCAAATTATTTGCCCTACTGCTGCAGATAGATGATCCAGCATAAAAGTCAACGGGTGTCAGATCCGGAGATCTAGCTGGCCATTCGATTGACCCTCTTATAACTATCCGTCAGTATGGAAACACCTAATCAGGTACTGTCTTATAGAGCGGCGGCCGAGTCCTCGAAAGTCGTCGTTTTAAAGGCGAACCCAATATTGCGGTATAATTTTATGAGACCTTTAAAGATTTGTTTATTAGGTCAGTTTATACACAAAATTAACTGGACGACTGTGTATGGTGGTCGTGTCCTATTTTATTGGCCGAAAACTTAAAAAAACGGAAAATATGAATTTTAAAGTTTAACTCTATACAACTTTGAAAGCAAGGAAGATAAGGAAATGTTTTTTTTTTCAGTTTAAAAGGCAGAACATTGGCCTTTAAATTTATGTATAATTTGCTGCAAAAATATAAAAAGTATCAAAAATAAATGTTATTTTTGGAATTGCGCAAATATTTAATGTTTTTGTTATATTAAACCTGCTATAAGTCGGTTATAAACAGAGGAAATTAAATTTTATTCTGTTCAAAAACTGGCAAATTTTATGGGCTTTAATTTGTCTCGATTAATAATGGGTCTATGTTTAAAAATAAAGGAGATACAGAGCTCTATTCACGATGAAACGTGGGGCGGCGGCAGAGCCGCAAGACCCTCTTGCCCGCTTAACTCGCGACGAGCTACATACAGTACAGTATTTGTTTACGATTTGTGTCGTTTAGTTTATGTGTATGCGTGTTTTATAATTTGCTGTGTGGTGTTTTATGCGGTTTTGAAGAGAAATAAGTTTTACTTTTGTGTATGTTGACAGTCATACAAAATGTTACAAAAAATCCGTGTTGCAGCACTAGCACATACTAGTACATATTCCTATTTACCCTTTCAGATGTTATTACCAAGTACGCCTCTGGATAATGAGTCATGTTGGCATAGTGGAAAAGCCAGATCCCAAGAACTATGGCTGGGTCTGCGAAAATGATATGTTAATCCCCAAATCGCTACTAGTCCAGTCAATGAAAGAGTTGTAGAGAACATTTAGGAGGGGAGAATTTTCCTCTTCAGGGATGTGTTGGGGGTAGTTAGGAGGTAAACATACTAAAAGTCCCCGCCCCTAGCCCCGCCGCTTCAGGGGGGAGGTGGGTGGAAATGTTCCTTTTTTCGATTCTTAGCTTATAACTCGGAAACGATGCGTCGTATGGGAAAAGGTGATCTATGCAAAATTAAACGTAATTAAATTTCCCACCAGAATGTTTATATTCATTTTCTTCCTATGTGTTATAGTTTACGAGATACTCGCCAGCGAAAATCGATGATTAATAGAAAAAAATCATTTATGTACCTTGAATATTTCTACCAAAGCGGTTTACCGTGATCTGCTAATAAATCACAGTCACAAAACAATCTTTATTTTACAACACTCGACGTATTTACTAACGTAATAATTTGTCGAAATCTATACATTTCCTTAAATATACAGTGTGACTCACTTAAAATGAAGATACCCTTATAACTTTTTCATTTTGTTTCCGATTTGAATCAAATTTTACCCAACTATAGAATAAATTAAGATCTACTTATAACCAGAAAATCATTCACCTGCTATAAAGGCAAAGCCACCTGCGGTACAAAACTATGATACAGAATAAAAATCACATTGATTCACGTAGCCACCACAAATTGCGGAAACAGAGGATCCCCTTTGCTAGATAAGCTTATGTATGAGAAATCCCCCATCAATAACCAAATCAAATTTTAGTGTATCTACGTTTGTGGCGCCGATCGGATGCATTTTTTAGAATTTCTAACATTCAAAATGTTTTACTTTTTTCAGCATATTTTGGCACCACAGGTGGCTTTGCCTTTGTAGCAGTCGAATGTTTTTCTGGTCATGAGTAGATTCTAATTTGTTCTATACTTGAGTAAAATTTGATTCAAATCGGAAACAAAATAAAAAAGTTATAGGGGTATCTTCATTTTAAGTGAGTTACACTGTATATTTAAGGAAATGTATAGATTTCGACAAAATATTACGTTAGTAAATACGTTGAGTGTTGTAAAATAAAGATTGTTTAGTGACTGTGATTTATTAGCAGACCACGGTAAACCGCTTTGATAGAAAATATAAACATTCTTGTGGAAAAATTTAATTATGTTTAATTTTGCATAGAATACCTTTTTCCATACGACGCATCGTTTCCGAGTTATAAGCGAAGAATCGAAAAAACCCCTACCCCACCCCCCTGAAGCGGCGGGGCTAGGGGCGGGGACTTTTAGTATGTTTACCTCCTAACTACCCCCAACACATCCCTGAAGAGGAAAATTCTCCCCTCCTAAATGTTCTCTACAATCCCCTTTTGGGCATTCATTGATTGGACTATACCAATGCCTCATTCCACAGGAAATTAGAAAAAATATTAGTCTTTTTTGTAATGAAAAGAATTGCAACAGTAATAAATGTGCCTGTAAAAATGAGGGAATGCTTTGTTCAATCGAATGAAAATGTAATATGAATTGTAACAATATTACCAACTTTTCAGAAGAACAGGAAGAAGATAATATACCAGAATAAGCTTTATTAAATAATTAAATCATTTTAAACATTCATAAAGCTCCTTTTTTGGAACGCCAATCAACCCTCCTTTATTATTATAAATAGGTAGGTACTAAACGAAAATTACAAAAGTATGTTGAAATTACGTCTATGATTGCCTTCTAAAATAAGCTTATTGTTTTATTTATAATAAATTATCATTCAATCCCAATCTAAAGTTAAAAATCTATTATATTTAGGACGACATTCTCACTGCGAACGCGTCTAGTTTGATGAAAAGTAGTGCGATCGGACTGTGGGGGGAAGCCTCGTGGCTCTGCCGCGTACCGTGCCTCGCTGTGTTTGAACGGCCGTATCTTCTTTATTTTTAAAAATAGACCCAATATTAATCGAGACAAAATAAAGCCTATAAAATTTGTCAGTTTTTGAATAAAAAATCATTTAGGTACCTCTTTTTATAAGCGAATTACGGTAGGTTAAACATAATAAAATATTTAAACATTTATGCAATTCCTAAAATAACGTTAATTTTTAAAGGTAAACTTTTTTATCTGTGCAAAACATTATATATAAAATTAAATAGAAATGTTTTTTCTATAAACCTGTAAAAATTCAGGTTTCTGTCTCAAATATTTTTGAAGCTGTATGAAGTTAAATGTTAAAATTAAACTTTCCAATTCTTTTACGTTTTCTGGCTATGACATAGGTGTCGACCAACGGAGACAGTCGTCCATTATGATTCTTATGTAAAAAAACATGCTCAATCGAATGGTAAGGGTCCCAATAAATTATACCTCGATATTGGGTTTTTGAACGCAAATGCCAGGCGACCGCCGCACTATTACATTAACTTCATAGTGTGAAGGTGCACCATCCTGCTAAAATTAAAAGTTATCGGCTACTGACGAATCATTATCAGTCGAAAAAATTGCAGCGAATACGAGAACTGAGAAGGTTTGTAATAAGTTCAGGTGAATTACAGATGTTAAACTACCTTCTACAAATAAATAATAAAATAAATATTCCACACATCCACACATATATTTTTTGCGGATGTTGCTTATGCAAAGCTTGCATTCAATGGGTTGTTTCTGGATGCCAAGCGGCAGCGACAATAGGGTTGTTGCACAAAATATAATTTTAGCATTTTTAGAATCTTTAAGTACTTATTACAAAACACAGGGTATAAAGGATTGTTTCTTATTTTTTCTTTTACACTATTCAACATTAAACATGTTTAGTATTGTCTTTAAACAACAATGAACGTATTACTCGACTTATTACTTCGCTAAGCCACAAACTTTTTTATTTATGAAAATTTTCATATACATGCAGCAAGGCGATTGAAGCCAAGATAGAGAAGTTAAAAAAATTAGATCGATAGATAGATTTCAAGATACGGCGATGTACAGTGAAAAAACAAGAATCTTTTAAACAGTCAATTTCTGAAGTTTTTTCGAAATAAAAAAGTGCTGTACCACAGAAAAATATGTAATTGCCCATTACAGGTCCCAGATAACTTACTCTATAAGATCTATAAGGTCTCCTCTGGTTCTTCGCAAAAAAAAATAAACGGCACATTCCTAGGTCGATTTCGCTCCACTATATGTCCGAATAATTGCACTCGCACAGATACATTGTTGTCACTGTTATCTGTTACATGACGTGACGTCCAATGTGAGTGTGTTCTCAGACTCGCCCCTTCTCTCGGATATTAGTCGGTGATTTAAATACTTTCCAGTTATAAATTATGAAAACAGATTTGATAACTGCTAATGTTTAGTAACACTATATTAATATTGTATACAAATTAATTTAAAATGTACTCCACATGCAATAAGCCTATTATGTCTCTGAACCGTCTCATTTAGATAAAATGTCGCTTCATCAGTGACATCATTCCTAAATAATTTTGCATAATTCCACTCTGCAGCCAAAGTCTTTTTCAGATAATGCCTGAGTCAAATGAACCTTAATGGATAAAGTCTTTCTTTTTTAAAAAGGTTGGTTCTAACTGGACAAACATCATCAGCAAGTTTCCGTGCTCATGATTTTCCTCCAGAGACGGCTGAGCCAAATTTGACACATTCGTAGGTAATTTCACAATAAAGGAAAAAAACTCGAAACCCACAAACCAGTGAGTGCAATATAGGAGTTGAAAAACGATGCATCATTGCCAGTTTAATGACACTGTATGTTAACAATAATTGTTAATTTGCATCATCAAAGGTTATATGAATTTATTACCAAAATAAAACACACACAATTATAGAGATTACACTCCAACTAAAAGCTCTGTAAATAAACCTTGTTCTAAATATAATATGAGAAACAAAATAAATACATCTACTAAATTATTGTAAGTAGTTATATAACGATAATATGAAAGTACTTTCCTTATGTGGATTAATTTGTCCGACTTTCAATTACAACGATCCTTTGTTCACATCGAGGGAAGTCATCCAAAAAATCCGTTCGGCATTTCAAACGCTAAGAATGTGCAACTTGTACAATAAATAAACCGTTGCAAAACAAGATACTGGGATTAAATAAACTCTCTTTCTTAGAGCCAAATAATTAAGACCGTCGAGATCGTAATTTAAAAGGATAAAGGGATTAAAGGACAAGGATAGCATTTGAGTTAGCCTGGCGAGCTGTGCAGTTGATTATTTTAAGAAATTCAGAATGACGGCACTTGTACCGGACAGATTGAATGTAACTACATATTCTCTAAAACAACACAAGGTGGGTAAAGAAAACCTATACGGTTGTAAACATTTAGTTTTGAAACAACCCATACCCCCACTTCTATTATTTATCTCTCTTTTTTGATTGAGTCTTTTCAGATAATCCCTATAGGGTGTTATCCAGACCATTTAGTGTTAGATTGGGTGAGCACGGGGGTTACATTAGGAAGAATGAGATTCAGAAGTCGAAGATTTGCGAACACGCTCGGCAAAAATTTTAACAGAGACAGATAGCAAGAAAAGAAAAATTAAACAATCAACTATAATATTATTGAATGAGAATAAATGAGTGTCGAATTGTTCCGTAGATGTTTGCATAACCTGGCTGCCGATGTTAAAAGAAGAACTTAACAAACTGAACATTATTTAAAATAACGCTATCAACTAGATATATCAACAGTTCTGTGTAAGCAGTAAGTATCTACGGATACTGAATACAACAAATATATTCTTAAAGCTAATAAAGCAAATAAAGAAATAGAAAGGAATTATCGAATTATATCTTCACCCTGACAGTATAAGCTCGTTTGCGGTGTCTCCCATTGCGGTCCTGGGTTAAACAACACACTCATAAGTTTACGCCCACAGGCCACGTCAGATAGTCGACATCGAATGGCCAATATCTTCTCTCTTACTTAATGTAAAAGTGGAGTAAAGACGGGAGGTCTAGTTGCCGCCTATTTCATTCCTCTCGCGCCTCATAACGGCTCACTATTAAGATTACTTCAACTATACAAGATGTCTGCAAAGAATTGGAGTCACTGCAGATCACAATAACAGACCTGTACAACAAGGAGTATTACACGTAAACTCAAACCCAAAACATAGTCATTTAAGAATTCCAACAGAACTGACAAGCATCTTCACCACACTTCTTAAAACTGACAATAATCAGATTATTGAAGTTTAGCGGTAATACTGCGAAAAGTAACCAAAGGGTTACCTCGAGATAACGCACCATTATATTTTTAACTAATCATTATTTCCTAGGCAATGAAACAGTAATTCTCTTATTGAATTTATTTTCATTACAATCTTGTTATAGTCTGTGAATTATCATGTTTCTTAAGTTTTATCTAAGAAAGATTATGTTAATAATTAAAAATATTTTACGCTAGGTAAGGAAGCTCGTTAATGTTTGTCTTTCTGTTTATAAGTTAAATGTGCCTGTGATTATTTTGATTCAGTTATGTTTTAATGTTCAAAGATTCATATTTACCTACCATTTGATAATTTTATGTTTTTGATGATTCATTTTAATCGTATTTATAACATATAATATTCTTTTGTCAATAGCTACTTTCTCAGTACTTAAGTAGACTTAAAAATAAATGAAACGCTGACTTAGTGTAAAATGTTGAAATTGTTATTATTCCTAACACGGAGGAAAAGAATAATTTTTCTTCTACTTAGATTACCAAAATTGTAAAACACGTTTTTCTAAGAAATTATTGATTTTTTTTGTGCCAGTCGATTGGTACTCTAACTCTTCCATTGCATGTAGTTTTGATTAAACATTTTTTACGAGATGTGTCCTTCGTTGCCATGTTTGGTATGCAGATCTGATAGTTCTTATCTATAATTAGATAGGCAATTTACCAGTATTTACATGTATACTGACCTTTTATACAGTAAATGGTATTATTTAAATCTTGGGTTTTCTTGATAGTATGATTGACTTTAAGTGTGTTGGGTCAACAACTGAATTTGTAGGACCTTGATAAAGTTCCTCAAGTCTGTCTTCAGAACATCGATCGTATCACAGAAGCTAACGAGAGAATTCTATAACAGTGATTATAAATTAAAAAGTGAAAGACAGATATCAAATGGAGTACATCTTATCGAAGGTAGAGACATTGGAGAGAACAGTTAAGCAAACGGTAAGTAAAAATTTATACCTTTTTCGTCTGTTACAAGACCCCCTCCTAGGTTGTCTCTTAGGAGTTATAAAAAACTCCTGAGAGTAGAAACCATCGTACGTTGAAGAAGGCAAGACCGGCGCCCACAGCAAACATATTGTTGTGTGCTTTAGGCTTACGGTGAATTTTTCTACATTCTCTCATGTAATTACTGCAAGTATTTAATGACTTCATTAATTTGCTCCAAAATCTCATAATCTTAAACAATTGCGAAAATTTGATTCAATGACCATAACTAGCATGGGAAAATCCACATGCTGTGACAGGACGACATCGCACGGTAAGAGGAATGTTACGCGATAGTGTATCTTCTCTTTAGCCAATAGCATCATGCATAAACCCTTGGTGAGTAGGAGTTTAATTGACTAAACATCGTCATTCATAGTTTACCATTAGTTATTAATCGCCACCATAAAGTGTTATGTTAAAACATTATTCTTCGAAAAAATATAATAAAATAAACATCAAGCTGCCACTTCATGTGATCGTATTATGAAATGAAAATGCAATTACACTAATGGATAAATACGACCAATTAAGTTAAATATTTATGTTTGAACTTTGCTCTACTTTTTTACTTAACATATTTTATCTTATCCATCATTTTATTTTGCGTCGCAGTCCACGACTGTGTTCTTTAGGTAAACAATTTTCATACTTTGACCCTCGTCACATCAATATGTGATGGACACCGGACAATCATTAACATTGACATCGTGTCAAAAATAAATCAAGGCGCAACAGCGAGCTGAAACAGTTTCTATCACAGAAGAGATTCTAGAAATACTTTAAGCTTATGGCGCGTCTCGAATAGAGCCAATTTACGTCCTTCCGTCAGAGCTATTACGCCCACAGGCCTCGAGACATCTGCGGTTTCGGTGTGTAAGATAATAATAATGATACACAAGAGCGATTTTTTAACTTAAAATTTGAAATATTTTCTTTCTGTGCTCTACAGGTACAAAAAACATATTAAAGACATGATAAACAACCAGGTAGATATATTTATTTAACTATCACACGGGCAGCTCAGGAGTAAATATTGTAAAAAAGTCGGATTAAAAAAATCTGGATTCTAAAAATATTGTTTTATTCGAATGTGTCAAAAAATGACGTTTCTCGGTTAAAAAACAAAAGCGAAAGGTAGAACTTTTCAATCTACTTCAAGTAGGCGGCCTGAAAAGACTTTTCCGGCCTAGGCCGGAAAAGTGACAGACAAAAAGATTAAGTGTTTTTAGGTACCTACTTTTTAAAATGCTGGCCCTTCTTTTCTACTGTAAAATGATAATGCACATGCAAATATGATTTCAATTCAGTCAATTTTAATTGAATAAAATAAGAGATTTCTAAATTGTAATCGAATAAGAAACCTAGGATTATTAAACGATATCAATTAATTATTATAATGACTAGTAAGTATGTTGTGCATGTTGTAAAACGAATAGAAATAACTGCGTATGTTCTCACCTTATAGATATGTAACACTTTTTACGTTCGGGTTTGCATAGTGGCAAAGCATAAAATTGCACAGAAAAATACTAAATGAAGTCTTTAATTTAACCTAAAAAACAGTACAACGTACAACAAAACCTTATTTTTAAACTTACTTTAATTTACAAAAATGTACTTATATATGACTACATTGTCTCAGAACCTTTTATGTTAATAGTAAAATTGGAACAATTTTGTATAATTATCGGTCGGTTCGAACATTCTAAGTCTAGTGCAACATTTTCAGTTAAAGTGGATTGGGGTGCGATAATTGTCTGAGTTTTGTGTGTGTTTAGTGTGTTATATTCTATTTGAGTAATAGTAGTGGTCAAGTCTGTGTCTAAAATACTATTTTCTTGTGAATGTTGTGATGTTATTGTGTTTCGAACCGTAGAAGTGTGGGGTAAGTGATTCAATATTTTGTTAGCTATTTCAAGTTTATTATTTATTGACTCATCTACATAGCTCCCAGCTACAGTGGAAGATTTCCATCCTCCGTGGCGTTTAAGTAAGGTTATGTCTGCTCCTGCATCAGCCAGCAACGTAGCCGACGTTCTTCGGAAGCAGTGCCCCGTATATTCTTTGGCATTCGCAAGCTTCAAATGAGATGCAATTTCAAAAGGAATTGCCCCGATTTTATGAATTCCCACATTTTGTTTGCAACACTGCCATTTCTATAACTTAAGAAAAATCGGCCATTTCCTTCGAAATTTGGTGGTCACAGCAAAGAATATTTCCGATAATATCTTAAATATTTCCCTGTTACAGTAAATGAGCGAGGTCTATTTGTTTTATTATCGGGAATTTTTATTAAAAGAGCTGTTCCTCTATTTGTGACACTTTTAAAAATGCCAATTCTTCACGGCGGCAGGCACCTGCTACGCCTAATATATATACCACCTACAAATAATATGATGTTAACAGTAGGTAGGTACTTAGTTTTAAAAAATTACCTTATGCATTAAATATTTGTCGTCTGGCGCTTCTGTTAAAAATTTTTCAAATTGTTCCCGTATCAACGTTTTCGATTTTTTTGGTACATAGCCAACATTTTTCTTTTTTAGAAAGGCCCTTAATTTCATAAATTTTGAAATGTCAACGTTTCTCCTAATTTTCAACATACAATTTAACATTGAATAAGCCGACCATAAAGTTGATGATTTATAATTTTCTGCAAGTTTAGCCATATATGCAAGTAATACATTTTCGGAAATCATGTTTATATGGTTTTGCTCCAAATATTTTTCAAATTTATAATAGCTTCTTTCATAAATAATTTTTGATTTTTCTGGAAATAAATCCATCGAAGCCAAATTTGCTAGCTCTCTTACTTCTGGGGGTGTTCCCGCAACAAATTCTTCACTATTCATTTTATTGTATTTATTTTATGTAGTATATTTTCGATTAAATTCGATATTATAATATATAAATTGAATGTGTGTTTTAGTTTTTTTTTTTCAATTGGAAATCAGCATTTCTTGGAGAAGAAAAGAAAATAAAAACACTCACTCTTAAGTGACTATTACTACACCATATTTGCAAAGCCCAGTTTAATAGAATCATACAAATAAGATAAAACGCAAAATATCTGTATTATTTACAGTATGATAATCACAGATGGTTCAGTGGCTATATCTGCTGTTTGTTTAAAAACTCAAGGAAGTGTTTATATTACTTAATAAACAAACAATGTACGTTATCCATAAAAAAAGAAATATGTGGTATTCCGTGAATAAATACAAATATTATTCTTACAGCGCAAGGCCTGTTGTAGAACATGTGACAATTATTGATAAAGTTTTGGTGGCTTGTGTCAGTATCAGAAAAACATTTATTTTGCAGAATTCGTAACAAATTTCTTATACTCTTGTATAATGATAACATGAATCATGGTTGGAACACATGGGATACAAGGAGGAACAAGTAAAATTGAACATTTTTAAAAATCCCCAACATGTCCTATAATAATATCGTAATATTAGTAACAAATTTCTTATACTCTTGTATAATAATAATAATAATAATAATATTTTTATTGACCATTTCAGATACAATAATTGTATATATGGCAAGTCATTCATAACTTAACAGTAATACATAATATAATTTTAATATACATTATATGATATATCGAGTAAAGTATTTACACAAATAACGAGGATAATATGACATAATATGACATAATATGACAAACACACAAGCAAAGATAAATATAATAAATACATAACACTAAAATTACAAAAAACTATACTTATATATCACATATTTAATTTAAGTATTTGAAGTCCTATAAGGCCACAGATTCCCTATTTAAAAAGTCCTGAATACTATAGAAACCACCTTTGAGTAAAATGTCTTTAACTATACCCTTGTATTTTTTATAGTTGTGCATATTTCGAATTTCTACAGGGAGACTATTGAAAAGCAAAATACAATTGTATTGCGGTGAATGTTTATAACTGGAAGTGTGATGTAATGGTATACTAAGTAGATCTCCATGTCTAGTACTATATGTGTGGCAATCTTTTCTTTGAGTGAATAATGCCATATTTTTCTTAGCGTATGTCAAACATTTTAAAATGAATATGCATGGTACAGTTAGAATTTTCTTGTTTTTGAACATTTCTGCACAGCTCTCATTATATCCCATTTTAAATATAAGTCTAATAAGTCTTTTTTGACTAATGAATACTCTAGCCTTATCTTTTGAATTACCCCAAGCAATGACATTAAGAGAGATATGCGAATAGGCAAGAGCGTAGTATACATTCAATAACCCCGTTTCATCAAGTGTACTTTTCAATTGTAATATAGCAAAATAGGCCTTGTTAAGCTGTGAGCAAACATGATCAATATGTTTGCTCCACAGCAATTTGCTATCTAGGTGAATACCAAGCAATTTTGCATTTTCTGATGTAATGATACCGTCGTGCAACATTAATCCATGCGGTAATTGTTTTTGCAAAGTAAAGTTTATAATAGTTGTCTTACTCACATTTAAAATCAGTTTGTTTCTCTGTGCCCAAGTAGTGATTTCTTGAAATGTCTGATCAACAAGTGAATGTAGCTGCTCTATTGAATCCGCTGTTACGGTTACAGTAATATCGTCAGCGAAAATTGTCAGATGACCAGTTGTTAGGTGATTCGGGAGGTTGTTTATATATAACATGAAAAGTAGAGGCCCTAAAACAGTTCCTTGAGGTACTCCAAACATGACGTCATGAGTATCCGAGTATACGTCGTTAAGTTGTACTTTTAGAGTCCTACTTTTCATGTAGCTACTAATCCATGATAGTAAATCCCCCCTTATACCAATACTATACAATTTCTGTTCTAGGAAAGAACCGTTTACGGTGTCAAATGCTTTTGTTAAATCGAACATTATCGAGACAACATATTTTCCATTATCTAGGCAGGTATATACGTGGTCTAGCAAGTAACAAATTGCTGTTTCTGTCGATTTTCCGGCAGTAAAACCATGTTGAAAGGCCGTAAGAATATTAATTTTTTTTGTAAAAGCAATAATTCTATCGTAAATAATTCTTTCAAATAACTTGGAAATTACACTCAGTACAGAAATTTGACGGTAATTTTCTATTTCTTCAGGCGTCCCTCTTTTTAATACAGGTATCACCTTAGCCTCTTTCAATATGTCAGGAAAACAACCCTGATCAACTGACATATTAAACAGATGGACTAAATACGGTAATATGCCTTCCCTGATACTTTTTAATATGTTTGCTGTTATACCATCCATCCCAGCTGATGACTTATTTTTTAAGTTATCTATGGCACTGTTTACCTCATCCAGCGAAATTGGCGCGAAATATATTGAGTTCCCGTTATAGGGTGAAATGGTGTACGGTAGAGCTAAGTTAGAACCAAAGTGTTCAAGTAATTTATTGGGAATATCAGTGGAGAAGTGATTAGCAAACATGTTGACTATTTCATGTTTATCTGTAATTATTCCGTTTTCACTAAACAAGTTTATGTTACTATTTTTCAACTTTTTCCGCCCCAGATTAATATTTACAATATCCCATGTCTTCTTAGTTTTATTACTGGCATTATTTATTTTATTTTTATAGTAACTCTGTTTGGTTCTTTTTATGTGGTTTTTGTATAATAGTTTTTGTTCGTTATACAGAATTTGTAACTCTACAGATTTAATATTAACCATAAGCCAGTAAAGGTTTTTAACATAATGTTTTTGTTGCGTCAAATCATTTGTCCACCAGTTATTTTTAAAGTTATTGTTTTTTACTGCAACCTCTTTGACCGGGCAACTAATATTATAACACCACGTAATAGCATCTATGAAGAAATCAAAGGACTCATTTACACTTCCAATATATATATATACCCAAAATCAATTTTGCTTAACTCAAAGATGAAGTTTTTCATGCTATTTTCATTTAAACATCTTTTTTCAAAAGTAATGAAGGTGGTGACATCATTTTCAGTTTGAGCATTGGTTAATTTTAAGATATGCGCGAAGTGATCAGCGATATTCGGGTTGTGCAGTTCAAGTTTAAAATTTTTAATGGGTATATTGGAAACCATGTAGTCAATACAACTAGAAGTAATATCACCGTTTATATTTGTAAATATACGTGTAGGGATTACAGAGGTTAAATGTAATTCAAATGAACTAAAGACATCAAATAGGATGTTGGTATTATGGCAGTTTTTTATTGCATCGATATTGAAATCGCCACACAGTATCACATTACAAGACAGACTACTTGCAATAATTAATGCTTGATTTAAATTCATAATAAACTTATCAATGATAAAATGAATCATGGTTGGAACACATGGGATACAAGGAGGAACAAGTAAAATTGAACATTTTTAATGATGTCCTATAATAATATCGTAAGAAAACCACATCGATATTGGTTGAAACACCAATGATGTGTGATGTGCAGATCAATAAAAATCTTTTCAGACAGCCAGGCAGCTCTTAAAGCTCTTGGCTCACATCGTTACAGTTCTAAATTGGTCTGGAACTGCCAAAAGGCTCTAACCCGGTTAGGCAGAAACAACACAAGTTAACTCTGGCCTGGATAACGGGCCACTCTGGCATGGAGGGCAATGAAATAGCCAACTCTTTAGCCAGGGAAGGTGCGGTATCGGACCAGAACCAGTGCTTCGCCTATCGGCAAGCACTACAAAAACAACCATCTTGGTCTGGGCTGAGGGGAAAATCATCCAGCACTGGCAAGAACTACCAGAATTAGTTCATTCAAAAAAGTTTATTACATATCCTTTGAAATCAAGAACTAAAAAACTATTAGAGTTGAACAGGTTACACCTAAGAAATCTAGTTGGACTATAACCGGGCACTGCAGACTAAATCATCACCTACACAGACTTGGAATAGCGGACAACGCTGAATGCCGACGGTATTTGGAAGAGGATGAAATGGCTGCGCACGTTCTATGTACCTGTCCTGCTGCAGAAAGAACCAGGTTTTTACTTTTTGGCAAAGGGCAACTGCTGCCAGAGGACCTAGACAATGTCTCACCCAATAAGGTAATAAAAAGCTGAATCTATTGATCGCAGTAGAGGGTCTTTATAGTAACACACACACATATCAACCTAACCTAACTTACGTGATGTCCAGAGCTCCCTCAATGTCTACCGAGATGAAATCTTGCTAAAAATCAACTTGTCAAACTACTCCTTTAAAAAATCGAAAACTAAGTTTTTAATTTAAATCACCAAATTTTCAAAAATGCTGGTAAAAATAGTTAACCCTTTATTGATGATGTACAGCTCTCTCTCTGAAGGTCTACCGAAATGAAGCCTTGCTAAAAACCCTGTCGAAAAAGTACTCTTTCAAATAAAGACCGCATCTAAATTGGATCATCCATTGAAGATATATGAAACCACAGATATACAATCTTACGCGTCAAAATTATAACACCTCTCTTTTTTGTGTCGGGGTTTAAAAATAGCAAATTTGTTCACAGAGCAAGCAAATAAAATACAATAAACGAGTCTCTCTCTACATTAGGAACATGAAATCTATTATTGCTAACTAAGAATTTTCGGGCAATTAACCTAAAATATTAAAAAGCAATAAAAGAGTAAAATATACAATATACAATATACATACGACTGTGTCAAACTTATGTAATAAACAATTAACACCATACAGCTCCTATAGGTGATGCATTGGAAATCGAAAAGTGGCTGGCGTAAGGGAAGAAAAATTTATTATAAAGGCAATAGTCGGTTAAGATGGGTGAATTTGCTCCCGCACAGATTGTGCTCATATTTTTTGCTTATATTGTTATCAATATCACTTACAATTTTGCCAAATTTCAGCCCTTAATATTGAACTGTTTTCGAGTAAAAAAAAAAATCGAAAATTTTCGAAAATAATTTTTATCTATTGAACGACATAACCGATTCAAATCAAATTTTAACCAATTATAGATACTACCAGAACATAAACGTGAAATAAAATTCATGAATTTTTCTGGATTTTTTTTAACCTCTATAACCTATAACGTTTCGGCACAACCACCCATTTTTTTTTTGTAGAATCTTGGGATGGTTTTTTACCACACATAATTTTTCTAAAGCGATCAAATGGGTACTTGGTACTTGAAACATTTTGGTACATTTTATTTTTTTTAAGGACCTTCTACTGATAATACCGATTTCGATAAATTAGGATTTATAGAATATTATCCCAAGATGCTAAAAAAAAGAAAATATGATAATTTTAGCATCAACATATAATTTAAAAACGACATTTTATTTTTTTTAAGGACCTTTTACTGATATCACTGATTTCAAAAAATTAGGGATTATAGAGTAACTAGCTGACCCAGCAAACGTTGTTTTGCCATATAAATTATAAATTTTTGTCCAAAAAATAAAAATAAAATTTCTGGATAGGGCCACCCTTATCACCTAGGGGTATAAAAAATAGCCCACGACCTATTCTCAGACCTACCAAATATACACCAAAAATTTCATAAAAATCGGTCAAGCCGTTTCGGAGGAGTTCGATAACAAACACTGTGACACGAGATTTTTATATAATAGATATCCATCCCAACATGCTACAAAAAAATTGACAATTTTAACATCAATGTATCATAATTTGAAAAAACAGAAAAAAACATTTTTTTTTCAAGTATCAAGTACCCATTTGATCGCTTTAGAAATATTATGTGTGGCAAGAAACCACCCCAAAAAAAAAATTGGTGGTTGTGCCGAAATGTTATAGGGGTTAAAAAAATACAGAAAAATTCATGAATTTTTTTCAGTTCCCCGTAGCCAAATTCTGTTCCAATTTATTCCGTGTATGTTCTGGTAGTATCTGTAATTGGTTAAAATTTTATTTGAATCGGTTATGCCGTTCAACAGATAAAAATTATTTTCGAAAATTTTCGATTTTTTTTTTAACTCGAAAACGGTTTAATATTAAGAGCTGAAATTTGGCAAAATTGTAAGTGATATTGATAATCTTGGCAAAAAAATGAGCACAATCCGTGCGGGGACAAATTCACCCATCTTAACCGACTACAGCCTTTAATTACATAAATATTAAGTTAAAGGGCTTCAATATTCATGTCACAGAGATTTTATTACACGTTGAAAATATCAAACATCCAATGATTAGGTGAATCTATTGTACATGCGAAATTTATATTGGTCTGTGGCATCCAAGAATCGGAAGAAAGACGATTAGAAATATTTCATTCTCGCTTACAATCATCCCACACAACGGATAATCCTTACAAAATAAACGTTAATGTAGAAATTATTGATGAAGGGAAAAAAATAACTCAAATATTCCTGCAAAGCATTTACATTTACATTTTTAGCACGAATATTAGAGTTTACATTACATTCTGATGGATATTTCAAAGCAATTTCAACAAAACAATGATCATTTTCCTTCGTAATTTGTTTCCTTATTAATTAAAAGAGTTTACCTACGATTACTACTGTAAATAGTAAAAAACGCACTACCTGCCTGCCATCTATGTAAGTTGAATTTTACATATTGTAAACAAAACGCATGGGACGCGCAAATATAGGTGGCTTAGTTCGCTGACGCGGGGTTTAAAAAAACAAATGCGACTACGTAATTTTCAAACGCTGTCAAAACTGACATAATATTTGTTGAATGTTGACTAGTAAACTAAATTCAGATTCTACTAAATAAATAAATATGATCGTAGGTAAAGTATAGCACATAATTCGAGTTGTAAAGCAATTACGCACTCATGGAAATACGCACTCGCCGCTACGCGGCATCGTGCGTAACTTTTCCATTCATGCGTAATATGCTTCTTACAACACTCATTACGTAATATACTATTGATAGTACTTATTTTTGGGAATGACCACTGCAAACTTTAACAAGTGGAGCATATACTCCCACTTTTGACCATTCATTCCACGCTTTTAGGGAAATAATGAAGGGTTGTGTTTTGTTTTAATTTTGTCATTTTCATATTGCGGAAACCAACAATTTTTATTTTTTACATTTGTATATTGCATATTACATAATACAAATCAATTTTTAGTCCTTGCGTTAGTACCGCTTCTTGTCACCAACTTTAGTTGATACAACTTTATGAAGCGATTTCATACTGTAGAAAACCACCCTAGTTCAGACTGGGAATGAGATAAAACACATCTTCTGAATCCCGGAGGACTGAAATGAACACGGACGGATCGAAGGACTCAGGAGGGCACCGGTGCAGGTGTATATGGATGCAAATTAAGGACGTATATATCGGTGCAATTTGGCAAGTAACCCAGTATATTCCAAACAAAGGTATAATTTATTCCATTTCTATAGTGCACTTAAAAAAGGCTGCAAAAACTGCCCATAAAAATATCAAAGTCGTCGCTATTACATGCTGGCAAGGTACTACAGAGCCGCACTTGGAATTTTTGCGTATTACAATGAACACAATAATACTAGATATTTAAAAATAGTGTTTTCGGTAAATAGAAACTCAATGCCGTTTCTGGTAAATATAGATGTTTTTATTTTCTTGACCGTTGATCAAATTAACTTGATGTAGGTATATCCTGGGTTAAACCGAAACGTAAAAACGGAGTAATTTTATTATAAAGACCGATAACCCAAGATACCTACATCAAGTTAGTTTCTAGTAAATAAAAAAATCTTGCTCTGTTTTCCTTATGTCAAGATCGGAATATCTTATACATTGGTGGCCGAAGTTCGACTGTTTCTTTAGGTTTAACGCGATAGATGGGACAATAAAGACAGCGCCTTTCTAGTTGGGGGTGATTCGTGTAACTATATCACAAGATTTAGAAATCATAATGAAAAGTGGTGTGTTTTCGTTTATTTCTTATTTTAACCATGTCAGAATGTACTTTACATAAGAGTACTTTATTATTTATTATTTAATATGATGTAGAAAAATAAAACATGCCCCGATCTCCCCTTATATTAGCTCGGTTGGCAGCTTTGAGTTTTTTATGTGCACTGTATATATGGAATGAACTATATATGCCATCTTATCGCGTGTACGCGAGAATTTCAGAAGAGTTATGGCTGGCAAGCATATTTATAGTGACCTCTGAGCTGGTGCCGAATTGCGGAATATTTTTACTGAGCTGTGTGAACAACTATTTCGTTGACAATGAAAACTGATTTATTAATTATTATATTATATAAGTATACCATCTTAAAAATATAAAAAAAAGTTACCTATTTCATTTACAAAAATTTCGGATGACGACTCAGCTCAACCATTGATGAAGTCACAAACAAATTGAGTGTTCTGGCAACATATAATTAATTTTTAAGTTACCCAATTCATTTCAAACGGAGTTTTTAGGCTGTACAAACACTATAAGTAGTTATTTGCAGTACTTCAGATAATTTCAACGCAGAGCAGGTCAAGTATGATAAGAAACCTGACGTGTGTTTATTTACATGTCATATCCATAATAAATAGTAATAAATTATTTAAATTAAATGATCTCATCTCTGGTTACGTATTTTAACGTAATGATCAACCCGAAATAAATCTGATCTAATAATTTTCGCATAGTTATTCACTTTTTTTGGTGCTAATTAATATCATTCATTTCGACGTGACAGGTAGGAACTGGTCCAACAAAATTACGTAATAGTTCAGATATAGGTGGTTTTGAGAATCAAAAATGATTCGGTTCGTTTCTTTTTTAATAGTTGTATTTAGCGGTTATAAGAAATCAACGATATATAATTATATCGAGGTATTCCTCGAGGTCAACAATTACCCTTAATTTTGAAAATTAGGAACAGAAGTCTAGTTTTTGTGCCAATAACTCGTTTTCTGTTCATTCTACGTTCAAAATGGTAGTACGCAAAGTAAAAGCTACGTAAATTTTCTATAAAAGACATTCTATGCATGTTTTTCTTCAGGCAATACTTTCTGAGCAACAGTCCATGATTTTTTTCCATGGTCAAGTTGATAAAATGAGACAATTTGCGAAGGTGAAGGTGTATCAAGCGGGGAAACTCTTTATTTTTCAAAATAGACAAGTGTATTGAAACGAAATAAAGGTAAAGGATGAAGACAACTATCTTTTTAACCCCCGATCCCAAAAGAGTTTGATAAGTTTGACGCGTATGTTTGTCTATCTGTCTGTGGCTTCATATCTCTTCAACGGGTGTTCCGATTTTGATGTAGTTGTTTTATTTGAAAGAGTATTTTGTCGAGAAGGTTATAGGCCATACCTATTAGATTTTGATGTTTGGTCGCCATCTTGAATTCGCTATGTTGAACTTTCCAGAAATTGTCCGATTGAAGTAAAATAGAAAATGTGCAGACAATTATGGTAGCCGAACATGATTTAGGCCTCATTTTGATTCGGTCATATGAAACTGGTACGATTAGATACATTGATCGGGGGTTTTTAAAAATTTTCAGTTTTACTTGTTTTATAACTTTATTCTGTAGGATTAGTAATTTTAGAAAAAATCGCATATATAAATACCTACGACGCACAGAGGGGCAGGAGATCGGAAAATCTGGCAAAAAATCTGAAACTTAGCTAATGATCCAAAAATAGGTTCAGGTTTATAGAAAAATTATTTAATAAAATAATTTCTCAAAAAGGGGATGGAAAAATTATATTAACAGAAACTTACGAAATTTTGTATTTTTATGTATACTGTAATGCTAGTGATGAAAAAAATATTTTACAAAATCTAACTTACAAAGGTTTTATAAGTATAATAATAATAATAATAATAATAAACGCCTTTATTTGTTGAGGGCGAAGTTTGTCTATACGACACACTTCCACTTAACCGAAAAAAAACTTGTTAAAAAGCGTTTTAGGCTAGAAATAATCCCAATTTTAAAAGTGAAGGGCACAACATGGGCATACATTTCAAACGTATTTATTTAATATTCATTTAAAAAAAGTGTCTTAGTCGCATTTGGAACGAAACTAAATGTTTCATTATTTAAGTAAATTGGTATTTACAAAAGTACTACTGTTTATCACAAAATTATAAGTACTAGCAAATGTAATATACACCTGAAGTTGAAGCCTCCATAGCAAAAAAGTCGAATTTTAATATAATCGTAAACAAATAATCTCCTAATAAAATTTTAAAATTAACAAAGCAAGGGAACCATCTGCACTACTCGGTTTTGACTGATGTGGGCACTGAGATGAATCATGTAACGGCCAAATGTCATTCATTTTATTATGTGCAAAGCTCAAAAGAGCGATCGTGTTAACTCTATTACATATTTTGATTTTTTGCCACGTTTTCAGCTTTGTTGCTCTACTGTACCATGCACCGTGAGAAATTTTCCCGAATAGCTGACCAAAATTCAGCATTAAAATTTCTGAAATTTTTGAACTCACGAATTATGAATCAGTTGCTGAAATATTCAAAAACAGATGATGGATTCAATGTGACGGATTGAATTTTAATAACTTTTGGATGAAAGTAAGTTTAGCTAAATGGCAATATTTTAATGTCATGTTGCTCTATTGACCATTATTTTCGGACCACCCTGTATACAGAAATTCACAACTTTTAATAACTAGGTAATACATATTTTCTTCGAAGAAGAACAGATAAATAACAGATTGATATTTTTACGGAGTTGGTTCGTACATATCCTAAACAATAAAATTTCGGACGAATAGTTCCCACGAACATTTCTTATTTTGATGAAAAGAATTATTATGAGCATCTTCGAGTAAATAATAATGTCCCATTCGAGCGAGAATTAATCTTCGATGTTTTCACACCGAACAGGAATTTTAACAGTCTTTATTAAACTTTCACAGTTCAAGTTCAGGCCGCAGTTTGAATATTTATTTTTCTCACTTCTATTGTGTGGGATGGGAATTCAAACTTTCTGATATGTAGATTATTTTTAAACTTCGGAACGTGTCTATTCGACAATAAAATATAACGGGCGTGAATATAATAAAATTTAAATTGTAAGTATACAAAAAGATATTGATTTCTTAACATAATTTATAAGAAATGAATGAGAAACTAGTTTAACAATGATACATGAAATATAGATAATAATTTCTTGAACGTTCAGTTCTTTAAACGTTTGAATGTATTATAAACAGAATTTTTTAAAATAGATACAAAAAAATGGCTGGAGATTAATAAATTATGTCATGAGCAAAGCGAAAAAATTCCTATACAATTGATCAAACTTTATAGCAGAATGATTTAATAATTATTTTAGTTGTGGCGAAAATATTCTTGCTTAAAATGGTGAAATTACCTATATCTAAATGATAACGAAATAGTGTTTATTAAAACATGGCGTGCCGCAAGTGACCATCTTGGGGCCACTGTTGCTTATACTGTCTTTCAATGATCCTGAATACTTTTTCATTCTTATGTGTATCCCTGTATCTGTATGAATTTTGATCCTTGATACAATTTTAATTATTTTCGTCAACAATTTCTGATAAATCAGAAACTCATTTTATCATCAAACTGTGGTATCATTAAGGAAGTTGCTACGTATCTTACTGAATGACAACTGAAGTTGGTTCTGTCACGCAGAGTATTAGCGATAATCCCTTTCAAGTATAATTGACACTACTCTTTATGCATTTAGCCCCATTTTATTCGCATATTTCTTACGATGCTGTGATTGTTGTAATTTTCACGCCACGTCCCAAAAATTTGTTGAATGCAAAAGAGAACTATTAGAGTACTTACTGGTATTACTGATAATAGTGAACATTGTCAATAATTATTTCTAGAGGTTCACATAATGCCTTTACTATTGTTATCTCTAACAGAAACATAAACAAAAATTAACAACAAATTAACGTCAACACCCACTCACAGCTACTTATTATGAATGTCCCATTTTAATTCAAAAAAAATGAAAAACACTATCTAAAATTGAACAATATGTTACAGAAACGACATAAAATAATTAAATTTAAATCTCTTAACACACTTCTTTAAAAGCCGCAAGCAGTGCATGAAATAATGCCAAGAATCACGAAAGGGGCCAAACTGCAAGTAGTGGATGAAAGTAAATTATCACCCTTCAAAAGACTATGCGTCCATGAGGCAGCTCGGCGATATTAGAGAAACCTGTTATACTAAGATACGCACGCTTATACAATAGTCGCAAAATACACGTGCCATACTCGGATTGAAGATTACACATACTTCCGTTCCTAGTACTTCTTTATGTACATCGTTCAATGCTGTATGTTGTGCCTATAGAGCCAGACACGAGAGAAACAGTCATTCTGTTCTTATAAAGCGCTCCCTAAACAGACTGTCATGTCGAAGCTAGTCTCGGTTAGCTCGAATAACTAGAGAAACACATTAGGAAATCATCAGACTATCACTCAGAATTCATCAAAAGCAGATCAACGGACGACCACATGTACAGCTCCAGGAGCATCCTGGAAGAAAAGTGTAGAGAAGGAATAAAACTATACAGAGTCGCAATAGTTCTCCAGAAGGCTATTGATCGGTCATGATAGTTAACACCCTACGCAGCAAGGGAGTACGGTACTACCTAATAAACAGGACAATAAAAGTCTACCTTCACGAGAACACTGCAATTCAATGATACGGACACTAAACAGAGGAATAAAGAAGTCAAGCAAGAATCACTTATCCCTCCCCCACGGCTCTAGATTAAATGAGACGAAGCACAATAAAGGAAACGCTAAATAACGAAGACACATTGAGGACCCCGTTCCTACAAGCATACGCCAACGAGACGACCCTCTATTCGTCATGGAAGAATCTCCTAGAAGCATGAAACTGCATCTGGATACATCTTGGCTGAAAATAATCTTCAAAAAGATTCTGATAATGGTGCGAGGCCCGTTAACAAGAGAGAGTCCGGTTGGCGGAGAAGAATACAAAATAGGCGACTACACGGTAAGAACTAACTGATATACCTGTGATGAACCAACTGAAAAGGAAAGAATAAAACTGTATAGGGAGTTAGCAGGGCAATTCTACCTGTAATCTAGAAAAATAAAATGATAAGGCTCCATACTTTATCAAAAGGATAACAGTCATCATACTGTCGACGATGATATACGCGGTTAGCAATCGCAGCAACGACAAAAACCAAGTCTGACTGCAGCTGAAAGGGACATCGTCCAACTTATCGCAAAAACAATGGAATCAAAGATATGAAACGTCAACATTAATAGGAGGGAATAAAATAAAAATAAAGGATATAGACATTCAAAGAAGGGATCTACTGAGAAAAGAGCTAACGCTGAACAGCAATAAAGTAAAAATAGAGAGACTATGCGTGGATAATAACAATTGAGAGGATCATGAACAAACTAGTGTCTCTGGGATCGAACAACACAGGAAAAAAAGGAATACCGTCAAGAAATCTCAGAGGTATACGCGTTGCCGGAATCAGAAAACGAGGAAACAGAACACTCAGAAGAAGACAAATTCTAGAAGCAAAATCACAAAAAGAAGAGCATAAACACTCCATATCACGACGCAATGTAGCAACGTATCTCACAACACCTACATTCTTCATCACATATTTCTGTATCATGTGTCAGGTGCTACTGTCAACAAGCATGACCCCAATCCAACCCGTTTGTGATTCTTTCATATCATTTACCATTTTCACAGCGTTTTAATTTCATGCACTTGTAACTCTTGGGATTGAGGCTAAATCATTTAATTTCGTCTTTCTCGTGGTCATGTTAAACAAGTGCAACAAATGATGAACTTTGAAAAACCTTCAAAAACGTCACACCCAAATATAGAAATATAGTCTTTATTTTGAATTTCGAGGCCTTGTGGACGCTGGTTCAATAGACACATCTTAGAAAGTTGAAAACTTTTAAGCCTTTCAGGCACAGAAAATCATGCACAAAAATAGCCTTTTAGCACGGGATATTTTGTTCTAATTCTTTTTTTTTCTGTTATTGGGGTAGCTAAGCAATAAAATATACTTTAATTACATTTGTGGAGATTTATTTTTTGTTTTAAGTATATACTTTGGCGTGGTACTATCTACATAGTATACATTACAATATATACAGTATATACAGTGTTTACAATCCACTATGCATATACAATATGCGGTACGTAGTTTATACCACCATGCATTAAACGAGTCAGTTTGCATGGTTCAAACAGTGTACCACCATGCCTGAAAGGGTTAACTCCCCTTTCACGTCTTGTAGGTTGAATTACGCATATCACATGTCATTATGTCATGTCCAGGTCCTAAAGGGAACCTTCAAACAAAATTTCAAATTTTCAGGCTGAGATCTTTGGAAGATGCGGTGATGTAAGAGATACAGATAATTTTTTTAAACTTAATATTCGTTCTTAACTTACCCGATGTGAACTCCGTCCTATTTTTTTTAATATTTATCAACATTGCACATTTTTTAGCCACTATTTTTGGCTCGTGAGCTTATTTTGACTGTTCATTCACAATAATCGGCGCTAACTAACCCGTTCATATACGTTTCATCTGACGCTTATGAATGAATGATATGTTTGCCAAATTATACCATAATCTATTTTACTAGTTTTGATGATTGACATACAGACGTTCATATTTACGCGGCGTCCTCTTTAACCTCTCTCCAACCTCCCAAGTAGCCAAGTCATGAATGTAGCAATTAAATCTTTTCTGAAGTTTATAATGTTTATAAGTCAGAGACAAATTAAATAACTAGTTGGACGGGAATTGATGCAGTCGCTGACGGCTGAGAATAGACCTTTTTATTACTTGGTCGCTCACAAAAATAATCTCGAAACGTTCTGAATAGCTAATAATCGCAGGACCGTCTTATAAATTCAGGGCACATCATGTGACGTTAGATAGATACCTGAGAGAAAGTAATTTAGTAGCAGCCATAACCAATTATGACACCCAGAAACAGACAATAGATAATAAATTCACAAATTCAAAAGGGAGATTAATACTTTAAAAATCGAACTTTCACTAGAGGCCAGTTTGGTTCTTCTACACACACAGTAAATCACAATTTTATTTTATTATCCCCTTTAATTTAATGATACCAATTTATAAAAAGTTTGACTAAAACTAACCGATCGTATTATGGAAGCATCTAATTAATAATCATAAAAAATCCATAGGACTTGGCAAAATCCTTTCGACGCTATCACTCCAAATTTTATTCAGAAAACTAAAATCGGTAGGAATTCGAGGAAGTGCATATACACTATTCGAAAGCTATTTATCAGAACTAAAACAAAAAATCATAATAAGGGCGAGTTGTATCAACACGTGGTTAGTCCTAATATCTTTCGGAGGAACTCGTGTGTGTTGCATTTTTTGATGATAAAGTGACTCATGAAACAAAAATAAAAATGATACAAAATTTAAAAAAAGAAAATTTACGGGAGCCGCAACGTAATGTTAGAGATTTTGTAGATCCAAAAAAAATTATTCGGGTATTTGTTTATCCGATTTTATATCAAAGAGATTAAATTTTTTTAAAAATTACAAATATAAACGTTGACTTTTTAAAGAAAAATCCAAATCTATGGAATTAGGGCCATCATTATGTGTGTGGAAAAAATGTATGCATAAACCTTAAAGTTGTCAATTATTCTGCTGAATGTCGAATTGCGTTGATTTCTCGATTTAATAATGTTATTACAATAGAAAGAACAAAAACAAGCTTTACTGTTAACACAAAGTGCAGAAACAAAGAAATGTACAAAAACGAAAAAAATATATAATAAATTAAAAAATTATTACTAAAAATAATTATTTACAATGGGGAATAAGTTAAACAAATTCGAGCCTATCCTTAAAAACCCGGGGCCTCAAAAAACAATATTTTCTATATTTAATATAATTTTCCAAGAAAAAAAAATATTTAAGTAACTTCATTAGTTATTTACAATTTTAAAGTTTTTTTTTTTGGTGCTTTTATTAGTAAAATTGTGAAATCGCCCTGAAATCCTTAATCTTCGCACTCTAGTTTCTGCTAGCTTACAAGTAATTATAGTAAATTTTGGTTTAGATATGTTTTGGAACATATTTAAAAAGTATTTTCGGTAGGCCTTAAGCAAATTTGTTTGAGTTTTTCCTTTTGTCCATTTTTTAACATTTTAAAGTAGATTTTTTTATCGGGTTTCTTACAAAAAAATTTTACTCCATAATTTTCAATTATTTATATAATATTTAAAGTGAAAAACCACTTTGGCACTAGAAAACATATATTAGATTAAGCGCGCAGCCTAATTTCTGTAGATAACGTAAAATGATTGAAATAGCGTACCTTAGAGCGTGGTAGCACATTTTAAAATTCATTTCTTTTTTTAATCAAAAGATCATTTTTTCTTTTACATAAAAAGGAACATTTTTACAGGGTGAGACATAAAATATGACAAGCTTTTTTTTTGGGTTGGTCTAGTATAAGTGTACATTGTAATTAGTTAATATTGATATAGAATGTATGGAGTTACTCCACATATTAAAAGAGATGAGAGGCGATAAAGATTTTGTAGAGTTAGTGGCATTAATTTCCAGAGCGCCGCAAAACTATAACCTCCGACGAGGTAACTTTCTTTCTTGCAATAAAAAAAAGTTCAAAGATCGCTTCCGTTTATCAAAACCCCAAGTGCAATATGTAACTGACAGAACTGCTCATAATATAGCCACACGTACTAATAATAGAATGAGCAACGCTTAATAATTGAAAATTGTACGCTCCGTTAATCTTGGCCCTTCGAAACAAAGGTTTCTGAGAAAAATTATTTTTATAAGATTTACATCCACTCTATAGGAAAACTTGTAATTTCCTACATATCCTCGAATATCTCGATAATTATCGTTTTTTTCGAAAAATTTGTAGACAGCTTATGTAAAGAGAATTGATTGAGCTTTCCGACACTTTTTTAATTTATTCTCTAACATAAAAAACAAAAGACTTATGACCGAATATGCGCTCCGGGCTGTTGCAGCTCGCGGATAAATTTTGCATTTTCCGCCGTGGAATATTCATCTACAAAGCTGTTTTTTTCTCTA
This sequence comes from Rutpela maculata, assembly GCA_936432065.2. Lineage (NCBI taxonomy): Eukaryota > Metazoa > Arthropoda > Insecta > Coleoptera > Cerambycidae > Rutpela > Rutpela maculata. The sequence goes on from OW386285.2 coordinate 390,788,599, forward strand.
CAAGCAGTTTATGCACATTTCGATTAAAAATCACATTCTACCTCCGCTGAAAGGTGGCTAAATCTTTGATAGAAGTTGCCAAAATGGCAATACATAGTCAAATCATGACAATTATATTCTTCATTAATATTAACGAACAGACAGACGAACAGACAGTTTTCTTATAGTAATAATCTTTTATTTTACTCCATTAGAAAGCGTTAATCCCTTTGATAGTACATTAGATAAGGATTTACTTTTTAATATTGCTAGTGGTCGAGCTACAGACGAAAATATTCACTGAAAATAAGCTTGCTTTATCTCTCACATTTCTATCCACAACGTTTCCATACCATCTGAAATTTTTATACATGCTTTTTACTATTGAAAATTGAATAAAAAGAAGGAATTGAAATGATGGAAACTGTAAAATTTTTATGCAATCGGGAAAGAAATTCAGAACGTTACAGATTGTTTAACTTTTTTTATGCCCTGTAATTTCATCAACGTATATCAAAGATTTAGCCACCTTTAAGCGGAAGTAGAATGTGATTTTTAATTGAAATAGTGCATAAACTGCTTGTAGACAAAAAGCAGCTTTGTAGATTAATATTCCGTGGCGGAAAATGCAAAACTTATCCGCCAACTGCAATAGCCCGGAGCGTATATTCGGTCAAAAGTCTTGTTTTTTTATGTTAGAGAAAAAATTTAAAAAGCGTCGGAAAGCTCAATCAATTCCGTTTACAAAAGCTGTCTACAAATTTTTCGAAAAAAATGAGAATTATCCAGATATTCGAGGAAATGTAGGAAATTACACGTTTTTCTATAGAGTGTATGTAAATCTTAAACAAATAATTTTTCTCAGAAACCTTTGTTTAGAAGGGCCAAGATTAACGGAGCGTCAAAGTAGTACATGATATTAAGTGAACATCGTATATGAGATCGATTTCAGTTAATTACAGATTAATTACGGTGACAAAATGGAAAAATTTTACCGAAAAAAAAATCCCAAATCCCGCCCACTCTAATTCCTTCATTTTTGTCGGAATTCAAAAAATAAAAAAGGGTTTTAGCAAATTTAATTCTATGCAAATTAACTAGAGTAGTCTTTTGCGGTAGGAGCCAAGATTAAAAAGTTGCCAACTGTAGAAGCTCAAAATTTGCGATTTTTTGCCGTACATGGTCAATATTTCAGTAGTTATCTACGAAACGAAAAAAAAAATCAAAATTCTGATGGTAGCAAAAGATTCGTAGTGGAAAATACTCGTTTGACCTTGTTTTTTATTTCGGAGATATCTGCGAAAAATAACAAGAAACAGCTTACATTTCGGAATCTTGACACGTTCATATTTTTTGAAAAACACCATTGGGATGGCCGTACGATGTCGCGACGTAAAGAGGAAGTCTTCCAGATAAACCTGATCGTAAATTGCACGGCGAAATTCGAAAATTCGGCTCGGCACGAACGAATCAAAAGTAGCATTTTGTGACATTTCAGAAAATCGATCTTTTTTTGTAACATGTTTAATTTCTTACTCATTTTTGCAACACTAAAAGTTTGGTAGACTTGCACTTTCGTCATTGATACTGTCTAAGCTATCATGGAAAAAAATCTAGCTTCATCATATTAACGCGAAAAATCTGTCACTACCTCCCTGGCTACCACCTTCGTGTGTCGCGCGTTACGTCGATTGGTCAGGCTAGGCATGGAGATAAAGGTGATTGGCTCTGTGATTTATAATAACTCACTCATTATAACTCACGCTATTTGTTTATGGATACTATTATTTGTTCAAAAGCAGTTCATTAATTAGTATATAACCTAATAAGAGTAGATAAAATAGTGTATGCAACTCACATTTAATGGCAATTAAGACACTCGCATTCATTGACATTCGCCTACAGCTCATGCTCGTGTCTTAATAGCTATCATTAAATGGTCGTTGCATAATATACTAATTTATGCCATCATCATCAGTTGATATTTAGATATTAAAAGTAGTGCGTATTAAATGTATACAAACAACATAATTTAGAGAACGGTATTCAAGAAATACCGCTAGTACGGCAGTTTTTACAATACCAACAATGGTAGATTAGCAAAAAACAATCACGAACCTTTTCTGTACTTCCATTACATCTACTTAGAAATAACCGGTCGTGATCGATCTCGGTATCCAAGTATGTTGTCAATTGTATTCTCAATTATTTATTTTATTCTTAAATGCCTTAATCCCTCCAAATATGGAGATCTAAAGGTAGCCGAAAAAGGATTATTATTTTGGCGCCGACAATCCGATTAGGAACGAATTTTAGAGGCTGTCTATCTATAACGGAAAGAGCGTTTGAAAATAAATAATTACACACATATTTCTTATCAAGGACAGTTTTAGTAAATAAAACCTCAATATACGTTGATACGCTTTTAATTAAGACCCTCGGAACGGTACATGGCTCATAAAATATTAATTGAAGTCAATCAAAAACATTAACTTTGTAACTTTATTATTCATGGCAATATAATGTATATCGCTATGTCGTAAATATTATAACCGGAAGAAAACACGTCAGGTTTTTAAATATGGCCGAAATTCCGCGCAACATTTTTACGGTACGACTTTCATTTGTTTGTTTTTTCGTCATATTTTAGTAGTAGTAGTAGTATTCGCAATATTGGCTTTGATTTATTAATAAATCATTAGCTCAGCGCCACGTGGAAGTTGATGTGTTGTACTTGGTAATCATTATGACACCTCAGGCCGGTTAATTTTGTAAGTTATTATTATTATCATTTTTTTTTTAACTTATACTCAACTGTGGATTAAATTTAATATGACTACTTCCCATACCCATTATACAAAATTATAATTTAATTCTATAAATATGTCTGCTTAACTATTTCTTATTTATATTTTAATATATACATATATATACATACATACATATACATACACACATACATTTTTTTTTATGTATATTTCATGTACTTATTTTTGAATTGATTTATAGTTTTTTTTTTTTATTTTATTCTACTTTTTTTTTTGTATATTTTTTTCCATTTTAGTTTTTTGGTTGTTTTTTTTTTCTTTTTTTTTATAAGGAAGTTAACGAGGAAAGATATGAGTGCGTCAAGGGGTCCTTCATGACGACTTAAGACGTTACTGACTAGACCACGGAGTCATATTTTAGAGAAAAGAAGAACTTAAAACAAGAAAATGTTTCGTTAAAAAAACTTACTGGATTCAGTAAACTTTACTCAACGAAAAAAAAAACGAACGTCAGACTATTTAGGGAGTGTTTTTAAAATCTTCCCTAATCTACGTTATCTAATTTTTACATTTTTATTTATTGTCATTTAATATTTATTGCAGAGATTTACTTATTTCACTCAATAACATGGTAGCCAATGAAAGCCCAATTTTTGAAATCATTGCTCCGTTAATCTTGGCCCTTCGAAACAAAGGTTTCTGAGAAAAATTATTTTTATAAGATTTACATCCACTCTATAGGAAAACTTGTAATTTCCTACATATCCTCGAATATCTCGATAATTATCATTTTTTTCGAAAAATTTGTAGACAGCTTATGTAAAGAGAATTGATTGAGCTTTCCGACACTTTTTTAATTTATTCTCTAACATAAAAAACAAAAGACTTATGACCGAATATGCGCTCCGGGCTGTTGCAGCTCGCGGATAAATTTTGCATTTTCCGCCGTGGAATATTCATCTACAAAGCTGTTTTTTTCTCTACAAGCAGTTTATGCACATTTCGATTAAAAATCACATTCTACCTCCGCTGAAAGGTGGCTAAATCTTTGATAGAAGTTGCCAAAATGGCAATACATAGTCAAATCATGACAATTATATTCTTCATTAATATTAACGAACAGACAGACGAACAGACAGTTTTCTTATAGTAATAATCTTTTATTTTACTCCATTAGAAAGCGTTAATCCCTTTGATAGTACATTAGATAAGGATTTACTTTTTAATATTGCTAGTGGTCGAGCTACAGACGAAAATATTCACTGAAAATAAGCTTGCTTTATCTCTCACATTTCTATCCACAACGTTTCCATACCATCTGAAATTTTTATACATGCTTTTTACTATTGAAAATTGAATAAAAAGAAGGAATTGAAATGATGGAAACTGTAAAATTTTTATGCAATCGGGAAAGAAATTCAGAACGTTACAGATTGTTTAACTTTTTTTATGCCCTGTAATTTCATCAACGTATATCAAAGATTTAGCCACCTTTAAGCGGAAGTAGAATGTGATTTTTAATTGAAATAGTGCATAAACTGCTTGTAGACAAAAAGCAGCTTTGTAGATTAATATTCCGTGGCGGAAAATGCAAAACTTATCCGCCAACTGCAATAGCCCGGAGCGTATATTCGGTCAAAAGTCTTGTTTTTTTATGTTAGAGAAAAAATTTAAAAAGCGTCGGAAAGCTCAATCAATTCCGTTTACAAAAGCTGTCTACAAATTTTTCGAAAAAAATGAGAATTATCCAGATATTCGAGGAAATGTAGGAAATTACACGTTTTTCTATAGAGTGTATGTAAATCTTAAACAAATAATTTTTCTCAGAAACCTTTGTTTAGAAGGGCCAAGATTAACGGAGCGTCAAAGTAGTACATGATATTAAGTGAACATCGTATATGAGATCGATTTCAGTTAATTACAGATTAATTACGGTGACAAAATGGAAAAATTTTACCGAAAAAAAAATCCCAAATCCCGCCCACTCTAATTCCTTCATTTTTGTCGGAATTCAAAAAATAAAAAAGGGTTTTAGCAAATTTAATTCTATGCAAATTAACTAGAGTAGTCTTTTGCGGTAGGAGCCAAGATTAAAAAGTTGCCAACTGTAGAAGCTCAAAATTTGCGATTTTTTGCCGTACATGGTCAATATTTCAGTAGTTATCTACGAAACGAAAAAAAAAATCAAAATTCTGATGGTAGCAAAAGATTCGTAGTGGAAAATACTCGTTTGACCTTGTTTTTTATTTCGGAGATATCTGCGAAAAATAACAAGAAACAGCTTACATTTCGGAATCTTGACACGTTCATATTTTTTGAAAAACACCATTGGGATGGCCGTACGATGTCGCGACGTAAAGAGGAAGTCTTCCAGATAAACCTGATCGTAAATTGCACGGCGAAATTCGAAAATTCGGCTCGGCACGAACGAATCAAAAGTAGCATTTTGTGACATTTCAGAAAATCGATCTTTTTTTGTAACATGTTTAATTTCTTACTCATTTTTGCAACACTAAAAGTTTGGTAGACTTGCACTTTCGTCATTGATACTGTCTAAGCTATCATGGAAAAAAATCTAGCTTCATCATATTAACGCGAAAAATCTGTCACTACCTCCCTGGCTACCACCTTCGTGTGTCGCGCGTTACGTCGATTGGTCAGGCTAGGCATGGAGATAAAGGTGATTGGCTCTGTGATTTATAATAACTCACTCATTATAACTCACGCTATTTGTTTATGGATACTATTATTTGTTCAAAAGCAGTTCATTAATTAGTATATAACCTAATAAGAGTAGATAAAATAGTGTATGCAACTCACATTTAATGGCAATTAAGACACTCGCATTCATTGACATTCGCCTACAGCTCATGCTCGTGTCTTAATAGCTATCATTAAATGGTCGTTGCATAATATACTAATTTATGCCATCATCATCAGTTGATATTTAGATATTAAAAGTAGTGCGTATTAAATGTATACAAACAACATAATTTAGAGAACGGTATTCAAGAAATACCGCTAGTACGGCAGTTTTTACAATACCAACAATGGTAGATTAGCAAAAAACAATCACGAACCTTTTCTGTACTTCCATTACATCTACTTAGAAATAACCGGTCGTGATCGATCTCGGTATCCAAGTATGTTGTCAATTGTATTCTCAATTATTTATTTTATTCTTAAATGCCTTAATCCCTCCAAATATGGAGATCTAAAGGTAGCCGAAAAAGGATTATTATTTTGGCGCCGACAATCCGATTAGGAACGAATTTTAGAGGCTGTCTATCTATAACGGAAAGAGCGTTTGAAAATAAATAATTACACACATATTTCTTATCAAGGACAGTTTTAGTAAATAAAACCTCAATATACGTTGATACGCTTTTAATTAAGACCCTCGGAACGGTACATGGCTCATAAAATATTAATTGAAGTCAATCAAAAACATTAACTTTGTAACTTTATTATTCATGGCAATATAATGTATATCGCTATGTCGTAAATATTATAACCGGAAGAAAACACGTCAGGTTTTTAAATATGGCCGAAATTCCGCGCAACATTTTTACGGTACGACTTTCATTTGTTTGTTTTTTCGTCATATTTTAGTAGTAGTAGTAGTATTCGCAATATTGGCTTTGATTTATTAATAAATCATTAGCTCAGCGCCACGTGGAAGTTGATGTGTTGTACTTGGTAATCATTATGACACCTCAGGCCGGTTAATTTTGTAAGTTATTATTATTATCATTTTTTTTTTAACTTATACTCAACTGTGGATTAAATTTAATATGACTACTTCCCATACCCATTATACAAAATTATAATTTAATTCTATAAATATGTCTGCTTAACTATTTCTTATTTATATTTTAATATATACATATATATACATACATACATATACATACACACATACATTTTTTTTTATGTATATTTCATGTACTTATTTTTGAATTGATTTATAGTTTTTTTTTTTTTATTTTATTCTACTTTTTTTTTTGTATATTTTTTTCCATTTTAGTTTTTTGGTTGTTTTTTTTTTCTTTTTTTTTATAAGGAAGTTAACGAGGAAAGATATGAGTGCGTCAAGGGGTCCTTCATGACGACTTAAGACGTTACTGACTAGACCACGGAGTCATATTTTAGAGAAAAGAAGAACTTAAAACAAGAAAATGTTTCGTTAAAAAAACTTACTGGATTCAGTAAACTTTACTCAACGAAAAAAAAAACGAACGTCAGACTATTTAGGGAGTGTTTTTAAAATCTTCCCTAATCTACGTTATCTAATTTTTACATTTTTATTTATTGTCATTTAATATTTATTGCAGAGATTTACTTATTTCACTCAATAACATGGTAGCCAATGAAAGCCCAATTTTTGAAATCATTGCATCAAGCAAGGGTCATTATTAATAGTGAAACAACTAGATGGGCTTTTGACAGAAGCTTGCATGCAGTTTTATCGTATGTAATATCACTAGTGCTTAGAATTTTATCGGTAAAATTTTTTCGAAAGCGTTGTTTCTGGTAATATAAAGAGTGTAAATTGACAGTTTATTATCTGAGCTGAGTTTATTGTCCCAAGCGCTTTAGCGGGAGGGATTTAATCTTTGATAATAAACTGCCAATTTACACGAATTCTATTACCTTTTGGCAACTTGCTGGGTTGAGAAAAAATTTACAGATAAAATTTAAAAGCACGAGTGGTATTTGGGGAGAATATTTCACGAATAAATAAAGTACACAAAACATCTTTAATATTAAGTTTTGCCGTTAACTGCCTCCAGACGTTTTCTTATAATTGTTTAGTGTTTACTGTCCTTTATTCTTAATTTCATTATTTACGTCTCACAATGTATTTCCAAACCGACTCATCTTATAAAGAAGTCCATGAAATTTGCCATATTTTAAATGTAATGACAATTAATAAACCAAAATACCTTGAACCATAGGTATTATAATGCACAGACTGGTCCAAAACTACTGACAGTCTCACTGTAAACAGTTCATGGGCATGCTTCGACCAATCACATTATGCATAAAGACAGAGAGAGCACTACCAATCTTCCGCCCTTATGTTCTATTTTAAGTTGATCAAAGAGAAATGAAATATGGTTCTGGTACCGCCACCTAGTAACGGTAAAGCTAAAAGCTACATATAATCAGGCCAGACAGGAATTATTATATAAAGTGTTTATTGATACCGTGTGTGTAGTCGCGGGCTAGGCATAGGGAGTAAGAATTACAACATCGCGTGTGCCAGCTGGCTGAAATGAAATGACAGAGCTGGGATGCTCCACCGACGGACGAATTTACGGCTGCCGATCTTGTCAAATCTCTCGCGCTACGTGAATGTACATGCCTAATGGGAAATTACAAGCACGGTATATATTTACTTATTTAATTCTTATTTTCAATTTAAGTAGTGTAAAAATTAAGTTACGGTTGTTTAGTTAAAGCAGACGGTATTTATACTCTGAGAGTTGAGTTGGAATAAGTGTTATGAATTATTGTAATGTAGGGTACAGTGATGGATTACCGTACGTAAGTACATTTGTATTTAACATGAAACAATTGACTTGCCTGCTCAGTAGGCATTTTTATTTAATTTGTGATAATTATTATTTTGTAAATTACGTTATTATAATCCATTTTAAGCTGTGTATAATTTGTCCCTAGCCTATATATTCCGCACAGCCTTGGAAGTTGTCAACTTATGTGGTGGTGTGTTTATATTTATACAGGATAGATGTAACAAGAGGTGAAATGGACCAAAAATTTTGGAATTTTGGAATGGTATTTGGGGATTGAGTCCTGCTTGTTGTAAAACTAAAGTATACCAAAAATGACTTGATTTGGTGTTCTACAGGGTATTTTATAAGCAAAATTGTAAAAATCACCACTAATAAAGTACCTTTATTTTTCAAAATATGAAAAAATTCCACTAGAAAGGTATTTAGAATGCAATTTTATACCTCTATACCAAAGTTCAGGAATATAAAATTATTTTTTTGAAACTTCCCATATATATCCAATTTTATTGCTGTAAGACGCGCTGACACTGACATATTGTCATGTTTTATTTCATAAAATAGTTTTTATAAATACCACTTGCGCTTTTAATTTTCATTTATATATTTTTTTCTCAAATTTGTTGCTTAAAGTTAATATAACTTGTGTAAATTGTAATAATATATAGTATTATATGCAGTATAAAATAAGCCGTCTCTTGCCTATTTGTACCGATTTCAATTAAGTACCCTACTTTTATATTTCTAATTAATAAATTGTTAGCTAAACTCTTACAATTTAATCAGACAGAAGATGCTTCATGTAAATATTACATGTAAAAGTTGTACTGTGGCTCATACAGTGTCACAGTGACAAGTAAAATATAGCTCTCAATGGCTTAAAAACATAATAATTCTCACTGTGGCTACTAGAATTAAATAGAAATGCCTACCAATGCAAGCCAATCAATATTATTATATGATATAAAGCAACATATAAAGACAAGTTAAACATACTCGCTCTGGGAACATATAAGGAAGAAATGTACTTACGGTAGTTATTCATCACAAAGTAATAGCATGTTAATAATTTGGGAAATCAAAACTATGCACTGTACATTACAATTCGTACAACATTATTCAATCTCTCAGGTACTCTCTGCTTAACAACCAACTTAATTTTGAACTTCTTAAATTAAAATAAGGATTAAATAGGTAAATATATGTCAGCACACACTTATAATTCTTCTGCATCATTCACTGGCATGCACACTGTCTGCAGCGCCATCTACTAGCGCCACTAGAACCATATTTCATTTCTATTTCTCATAGAGGGACCATGAACATTAGGCGGGATATTGGTTAATATAGTAGTGCTTTCTCACTGTGTCTTTACGAGTCATATGATGAGTCGAAGCGTGCGCGAGAACTCTTTGCAGAAAAGTCTCCTCGGCGGATTTGAGTCAGTCTATGTATTACAATATCTATAGTTCCAACGTGCTATTTTGTTTCTTGGTTGTCATTACATTTAATACATATAGAAAATTCCGTGAATTTAGTGTTTCTGCAACAGCGTTTGTTAAACATTTATGTCTATATTGTTTATTACTAGATGAGTCACTTTGGAAATACATCTTTATGTGACATAAATCATGAATTAAAAAAAAAGTAAACACAAAAAAAATGTCAAGAAAGCGTTTGGAGGAGTAAAAGCGATTGAGACTTAATCTGATAATAAATTGTTAACCTTACTTTACTAGGTAATACAACTACCTTTATCTGAAGATCTGAAGTGACATTTACGAGCTAGTGTTCTGGCCATAAGACATGCGCTACTTATGAATGCGACTATAATGTTCCAAAAAAAATCTGAACAGTCTCAACTATAATGAAAAATAAATACTGTCTCTCATTTTAATAAATTTTGTAATCATTTGAGTCCAAATCAATAAATGAATAAAACCTCTAGTCGCTATCTCTTGTCTATAATTGCGGCTTGTTTAGCCCACACTGGGCAAAAATTTCCTAACAAACATATAGAGAAAAAAGTCTAAAACCGTAACAACTGCCTACTTAAAATAAAACTTGACGTTCTTATTTATCTTACTACCGAGCTTATTTCTTTGAAATTACCACATTGTGGTTAAATAGACGGCAGGAGAACGACAACAATATATAAATAAACAAATGTTCCTTGTGGGAGACACCCACAATTGTCGTATGATTCATTGAATGACACCGCTTTGAGCCATAAGAAATACATTGCCTTGAAAAGATTGCAAAATAAAGGTCTTTCTATGAAAAAATCAATGATTTATTTTCACATTTTTAACCAGATATAAGAATGCTTATCGTTATTCAAATAAGTTCAAATTAATTTTAAACGTGTGGACAAGAACCCAAAAATTATTTAGTACAAATTCTCTTACAAAAAACTAAAACTTTGAGAATCTGAAATGGATTGTTAAATTTGTATATTTCAAAAATTTACAATAATTACCACTGTTTAAAAGAAAAATATATGTATTTCCTATCAAACTACTGTCCTCCGAATATGAGCTGAGAAAATTATAATCTTTTAATCGACCCAAAAAAAAAAAATATTTTTTTTATACCAATATTACATTATCACAGGCGCATGCGGTATATTCTCGAATTTTTCGACTTAAAAAATCTTTTTTTCCTTATTTTACACTCGCCTTACACTACACGTAGCTTGAAATTAGTTTGGGACCACCGCACCGTTGAGCCATACCCCACAGATTGAGAACATTCCATAGAAATCGCTTAAGCGAATCTATAAAATATTGACTGAACATGAAAAAAAAAACATGAAGTCGGTTAAAAAGAAAAGTTCTCAATTTCGCCGTATGTTTGGGGTAACACAATTTAAAAGAAAAAGAGGTATTGAAAAATTTTGAAAAAATTATGTCAACTTATAGGTCGTCGGTCGGAAAATATCATTGGCGTGGACATTGTGGCATTAGCGTGGACAAAAGAATCCACGCTAATGACGATAAAAATATCCACGCTAATGACGAAGTAACCTTCAAATTTTGTTCTGACATTAAATGGATTTATGTAGATAAATAAAACTATGCATATCTCTGTACTTAGTACAGGTTATCAAATAAGTCCAATGTTATTCTTATATATTTTATAATGAAAAAATTCTCACCAACACGCCAATGACGCTGAATAAACATACGCGCACAAAACGCCTACTATATTTACACTTCAAACTTTACTTACCAACAGCTGGCCACGCTAAAACCTAAAAAAACTAGTAACTTCTTTCAAATGGTTCATTTAGACAGTCCAATGCCAATATTACCAACTGCTAAATTTCAGGTAGGCGGGAATTTTTGAATATTTTATTTTAATCCACGCTAATGATTTTATTTGAGAATTTTTTTAGTTTGATTTAAATATTTTAATATCTGGCTCTGAACATGTCACAATAAGTATTTTCTACAATTGACTATCACTGATTATCCACATTAAGATCATGAGCTACAATATAGGATCATGCATTAGGTGGAAACCTGTTGGGGACATCCACGCTAATGATTTTTTACATTTAAAAAAGAAAAATTTATAATATAGGCATTTTTTTCCATTCTATTATGTGTAAATGAATAGTACCAAAACTATTTTTTTATATATATAAAAATACTGCTTACCTGTATTGTCTCGTAAAATTACATTCATTAGCTAAAGCATTGACAAATGATTCCCCATGAACTCATTTCTATTATTTCGTGCTCTAAATAATAGGATATGATACCGAGTGGTTAAAATCAAGAGAATTGTATCTTGACATTGACTAAATTATCCTGTCGGCGTCGCATAGCGTCCATTATATTTATTGACCAATTTGGCACAGCCTTAGAACCTAGCACAGAATCTCGCCAGAACTTAAATGGAATTGACCCATATATAATACGTCTAACAAAATCTATTAAGAGATTCACAAGATCAAATTTTCATATTGGCAGACTTGTCGTCTAATAGGTTTCAAGATTTGAATTACCATGACATCACTAATAATGATCTCATCATTCTCAGTTTCTGGAGGTGAAATTTGTATCCCCTTTTATATTGTTTTAAATCAGTGTTTATATAATTTGTAGCTATATGGTAATTGTTAAGATCACTACAAGAATAATAGCAGATGTTCGATGTTTATGAATATCTATTGTGTAAGCAATACAGAGATAGGTCCAAGCACGGAACCTTGTGGCTATCTTTTTATTTTATATTTAGTTTGAACCATTTCAAAATGTTCCTGATTTAGACGGTGTAACCTGTTTCTATAGTAGTTTACTGTATTTTGGTGTTAATGCTAATATCGCATCAAACGTTTCAACTGGCTACAGATTTTTTTAAAGGAATCTAGAGATATTTTATATTTGGTTTGAAAATTTTTCCACGATCATATTATTTCCTTTGTCATATAAGGAAGTAAAAATGAATTTCTCTCAAGAAATATTATTGAATTTGTATTTCAATCAACGTGCCTACACCCTCGCGTCTTAACCCACATTTTCAAACGTTATGTCGAATTTAAAACTAATCTTTTAAAGTGTTTGATGTTTTGCAATAAACTGAATTTTCGAATGTAAAGACACATCCGTTAACGTTTAAACGAACGCTACTTCTGAGACACATCAACATCGAAAAATTCATTAAGCCAACACATACTGTTCCCATGGATGGACCAAAGAATTGGGTAAATAGTAAATAGTGAGCTGCATCTGAAATAGAACGTAGAGAGATTGAACTGGAACCTTGCCGATTTATTTGACGCAATGGGTAAAAAAAATATACAATCCATTTTGTTTCTACATGTATCAAAATATTCCAAAATATGTCACTGTGACACTATTATTTATACGTGTTTCTTTAGGAAAAGTTATTGGACTGATTTGAGATTTAATCATATTAAATAAATGATATCCGAGAAGGTTCTAGGCTTGCAGCAGATCGTAGAAGCCTACGATCATCTGAAATCAATGAAATTATGGCTGTTGAGTTAGCAAATATTTTAGAAATCTTTATTTCATGTCTGTTTTGTTTTAAAAATGCAGTGAATTCTATCTTGTGATTCAATACTTCTTAGTATTAGCTCAAAAAGTATTTCTGGGTTTTCTTTAATTTGTTTTTGTGGTCAGATTAGAACAAAAACATTCTCAGCTAGGAATTTTTTTTATTTCATATTAAGTAAGTGTACATGAAAAGTATGAAAGGTGTATAGTTGCTTAATCTACAATGTTTTTCTAAGAATGGGTTTTGTATGCAACATAATTTGGAGATATCTGAAACCTGGCATACATTTTTCATTACTTATAATTCGTTTTCTGTAAAATTTTGATCTTATATGACACATTAAGTACATGCTACTAAAGATCTCTTGAATAATTGCGATTCTAAAAATATCGTTCTTATTTATAAACACAAATTAAAAAATCTTACAAATTGGAATGAACAAATAGTTATAGTCTATCCACTTTAAGAATGGAGTACTCCCGAGACCAGTTTACACAAACCACATAAGACACAGCTTGAATCCGAATCAGTCACTGTTCAAATCGACCATAGGTTGCAAAAAGTCGATTATATTGTGAACTAACCTCGCATTTTGGCCAATCAGAAGCTAGGAAATAGCTTTCTATCTAAAACCAACGCTTCATTATTAAAGTGAATAGACTACATGCTATTACAACCACAACAAAAACAGAATGTTTAATAGACAAAGACAGAAGAACCTGATTCTTTTTGCTAGTTCAATTACTTACTTGAAGCAATGGATTTTTTCTCTAAGTTTTCTAAGAGATGGGAAAGTTCTGGTAAGTACATATTTTATACAGTAAGGAAACTTCTGGTTCCAATTTACACCTGACTTTACCTAGATTTTATGCATATTGTCTATGATAGCAGAAATTTCAAACAAGGGAAGCTAATCGCCCCAATATTATTATAGCCAACACGAAATGAATTCACTATTAAGGGTCCACAGAGAAAAAAACATTTGTTTTTCTATTATTTCAGTATAATTTTTTGGAATGGTACAACGATTAATTTGTGTCAACTAAACATTACTTAAAATTGTTTTTATTTCAGATAGATCAATCCGACTGAAGCAGAATTAACACAAAGCAATTGGCGGCTTGAATACCAAAGGCTTTTTGCATAGTTCGTGAAAAAACAATGAAGCAGTGGTCCTATTTGTATTAACCAACATAGGGGACAGAAAGGAAATTAAGTATCAACATTTTTAAACTCAACAGGGACGGTAAAATAAATAACAAGCATGCCCTAAAATGATATCCGGTTGACTAACAGGCTGACCAGACACAGCATAATTAAAAAATTAACAATAACTATTATTATTTTGAAGCACATTTCGTGTATTAACGAACAATATTTTTTCTACTATTCTTCTTAGCTGTACTGGACAAAAGTGTTTGTAATTTTAAATATGGGTATTAACATTATGTAAACAGGAAGCAATTAAATGTGTAATACGGAAATAGTAAATTGACAATAGCTCAGATGAAAAATATTAAAATTCTCACAAGATACCGCCAATTAGCAGAAAAAAGAGTGTTTCCTTCATATCAAATAAAAATAATCATTTAATCATGTCTATAAACCATTCATAGTTCGTTTATTTTGACATAAAAATATATGTATTATCGTATTATATAAGATTTGCATACCTTCTGATTTGCTCATTTTTATTTACGCCAATCACCCCCAACCCAATTCAAGTTCCTCTTCGATGCGCAACAGGTCAGCATTGCCAGTACATAAAAAAAATACAAAAATGTATATAAACTGCCGATGTCGATGATTTTATGACAAAAATTAATCTCCCAATAAAAATATAAACATAAAATTTATTTATAGAACCTTACACACACACGTGGAATCAGTATTTTCCTGGTGCAATAAAGAACCTTTTAACACTGTTTTGACATTGAATATTTGTGTTTATGGGCTAGGTACCCAAACATATTCATTTATTATTAGCTATTTCAATATAAACTCTCCGAAAATATCGTACCGAATGAAACGCTTGTCAAATTCAAATAACACAACGTTTATTTATCATATTTGAATTATCTTATCACATACATTAAAATGTTTCTCCCTGCTACTCTATCGCCCTTAATGACAAAAGTACTGTTAAGTATCTGGAAGGAAATTGTCCAGCTTTTGTTAATCTGACCACCTAACAGCCTTAATCTTAATCCAATGGATTATATGGGGCTCATAAAAAATATGGTTCACGAAGGCACGGTAATAACAAACCCAAACAAGAATTATATTAATTATTAATGATTTATTTCACAAATGTCATGTTTATAATACGTAACTGAAGATGACGTGAAATTTCTACGCCCAAACTGGTCTTACAATCAAAATATAATTGTGAAAAAAAAAGGTTTTATATAAACCCTCCTTGTCATATTATGTATAGGTGGCAAACAGCTTTTGTTTTATTCTATAACAAAACAAAGTAAGTATCAAACAAGAACTGAGAAAGAATAATCAACGGCCTTTTTAAGAATGAATCATTTTCATATATTCATCAATGTTACAAATTCCATATTCAAGTAAAAATCATGCACAGTACATTAAACTCGTGATTTAATTTGACCTTGAAAGCGAAACGTCGTTTTTCCTAATTACTGCATCTCCTGTGGTTGTTCAACTTACATTTTTATTATAAATAGGTAATCTACAGGAAAACAAGATTTTTTATATTGAGGCCCTTAACAACTGAAAGCATGTGCGGGAAACTAAAAGATGGCGCTTCTGCCTAATTTTTCAAGAAAATGTACCGCCCTTGTACCTTTCATATAATAAGGTCAGCATTGCCAGTGATAAAATGTAGCTTAGAAAAAAAAATTATACATGAAACCCAACTTTAGGCAGGAGAACAATTTTCAAGACAAATACAATAAAGTAGGTACCGTCATAGATATAAAGACGGCCTCAGGCAATACCCAAAAGGATTACGACAATAAAAAGTTCAAATATCGATAATTACTTTAAACGTACGTACTTAAAATTATATCGCATTTTTGGTATCATTTTATTTACTTCTCTCTCAGATCCTGATATATCTGAAAATAATAAGTAAATAGGGTCAGGCAGAGTAAAAATGAGACAGACAGGTAGCGGGGTAAATAAAAGACGAGGTGATATCCAACCCACATTGAAATAAATTAAACTTAATTTTTATTCAAGTTTGTTTTGTACCTTCAGAACTGTTTTATGTTATGCCTACTGTTAATGCGGAAAAAAATATTATTCAGTACACTCTTTAATTCACTTTCAAAAATGTTTGAACGCACCTTAGTACTTTTTTGGGAATTTTATAGTCTCTCTATTTGCACTCTCCGTATTTGGCAGACGTCAACTAGAAGTGTCATACTTCACATTTTGTGATTAAAGTTTATTAATCTGCTACTTAGTTTTAAATCATCAAAAATTTGATTTTAACGAAAAAATTAAAAGCGGGGTAAAAAAAACTAAAGAGACCAAATGAGCAGGCTGAAGCAGGCACATTTCAGCTTCCTAATTTAGGAGAAGCTAGCCCTTCTGCAAGCCCTTCCTGTTTAGTAAAAACATCTGAATAAATTACATATAAAAGAAAAGACCCTCCTCTGTCTTATTTTTGCACTTCCATTTGTACGACGTCAATAAGAATGGGAATAAATCACGTCATCATTTGCCCTCCACTGTCTTTTTTTACCCCACTTGAAGGGTAAAAATGAGACACTGTTTATTTTTGTTTATCAATTAACGCTACTTTTTAGTAAAAAAAATACCTAGAAATATAGTTTTTCCTGTCATTTTTACATATGATACCATTCTTTCATTGACTATGACTCGATTCTAAGAAACCTAAAAATTGAAAGATGTCATTTTGTTTCATTTTTACCCCGCCTGACCCTAAGTAGTTAGGTATTTATAATTCTTAAGGAGTATAATTATAAAACGTAATCAAAACAGTTACATAAAATACATATATTTAATGAAAAGGCTTATAAAACATGTATTTAACCCAACGAGATTTTATCGCTGGTTTTTCGTCAGTCTTTAGATATACGAAGCTACTGTTCATGCAATTCAACTTTGCGACTGGGTATTGAATACGTAGTAGCAAATCGGTTCGGATATGAGAAAATATTTGTTTTGATAAAAAGCGTAATGAACTCGAGGGAAGTCAGTACACCACATTATTATTATTTTTTTAAATCATTTGCTGCGATTCGGCAATTTAGGGGTCAATAAAATATATTCAGGGGTGTTCAGTGTTTGTCGCCCTAGGTTCTGAGACTAGTGGCGCCCCTTATTAATGTGATCGGTTTTCTTTATTTTGTATTAAGACTCTCATTGAGTACGTTTCATACACTACACGATCAGCTATATAATATCCCACAGCAAACAATGTATATTGTTTATTTTCATAAAATAAAGAATTGGCACTGTTTGTACTAGTAAACCATAAAAAAGAATAAACAAAACTATAAAACTGAGATGACAAAATTTAATATTGGGATCATTTACCTGAAATTCGCTTAAATTGTGTACAGTATAACCAAAGATAACTAAACTGTAAAAAAATACCTAAAAAATTAGTGATGTAGTAAACAAAGTGTGTCAAAAGAGTAGGCTATTTTATTGCCGAAACTCAATGACGTTTTCACAAAGATATATCTAGTTCAGGAACGGCGTCATCGAAAGGGGGTGATTTAAACGTAACGTAACGGGTAAACGAGGTAGTAGATTTTTTTTCTTTTATCTTGTATGTATTGTAGAGAGTATGTAGAATCCAAGTTTTAGACCTCCAAACCCTTGGCAAATTTTTGTGTGGACGAAAAAACTGAAATGAAGTAAAAATGAGTTTTGAAAAAACGAATTATTTGCGTGTAGTGGTTATAGTAGTCGAATCCGTTTGGATTGAGGCTGACTAATGTCCTCGTCCTGCATCCTATCTTCCTGATCCATTGCAGCAGCTACCACCAACTTCCTCAAGCTCGAAGCAATCTTCGTCATCGTCTTCATCTTCATTCAACTAGGAGCGTTCTGACATGAGAGGCCAGAGCAGTGTTTACAGGTCAAAGAGCAGTTCAGGTCTGATTTCCGACAGCTGCACAACTGAAACGAGGGAGAAGAGATGCGCATGACCGGCGGAGATCGAATGAATGAATTAATGAAATCTCAACTTTGAGGTACTCATTCGAAGCGAAATTTAATTTTGATAATAGATGACTTTTCGATTGGATGCATTGTTTTTAAGTTATTGACCACAAACTGAAAAAAGTGCCAAAAATTCGTGGTTTTTTCGTCCACACAAAAATTTGCCAAGGATTTGGAGGTCTAAAACTTGGATTCCACATACTCTCAAGATAAAAAAAATCTACCTCGTTTAAAGTAACTATAAAGTACCCCGTTATTGAACGAATCGTACTGTTCTTTATATGTTATTAGTTTAGGTATGTTCTATCCTCATAGTTGTTCCATTCTAGTTTTTTCAGTGATTGTGTTCACTTATACAGGGTAGTTTTCACAAACACAAAGTTTCAATCATCCCCATTGATGCCAACTCGATTGGTGAAAAGCGAGCAAGTATACAGATCAATGTTTTGATGTTTGCCAAAGCTGCTTCATTGTCAGGGTCATATCAGAGGTTCTAATCCCGTTTAAGGTCAAGAAATTGACCTCTGGTCCAATTGTAGCGATAAGATAAACACACAACTGTAGTTGAACATAAAATTTGCATGATTTATTAACACGGTATTTAGTTAAATGATAATATAAACATCTTTTATTAAAATGTAAAGTAATGAAAATCATAATATTACTTATCATTTTATTACAAAATCAAAATCTGAAATAGGAACTATCGCATCGGGATAGATTTGTGCTTTTCTAAAAAAAATACAGGTTTTGCTGAGATATGCAATAGGGAATGGAGTTGCATTACCTTAAAAACTTGTTAACATAAAAAAATCTGAAAATACAAGTTCCAAGACAAATTCACAAATGAATGACGATATCTTTTCTCTAGCTCACCGATGACTCGTAAGGGGGTCTATACCCTTTACAACTTGTTGAGTCCAATCTGCAGAGATCTCTGTAGATTAAATCATGTGTAGGCCAATGAGAAGATTGTTTTATTATTATTAAGCAGGCCAAATGTACCTAAATTGTACTTGACAGTATTAACTAGAGGCTATTAAAAAATCACGTTAGCAAAAATGAATTTTTAACCCCCTCCCTCCCCTTTGTAACATTTGCGAAATTCCTCTTAAGCGAACGTTCGTTCGTAAATTCCCCCACCACCATTAAACTTTTTTTTATATTCTGTTGAATGTAAACTACCACGGGAGAACAAACTTAATATTTTTACAATTAATTATATTTCATTTATTTGCTCTCATCATGATTAAAGAATATTATTTAGGTATTAAGCAAATCACAACATACACACTTTTTTATTTATTATGAAATTATCTACTTTCTGTATATTGTTGCCCTAATCTGGGCATGCTAATATACTATCATGTAATTCAATACTTCGTCAGTAATAGCTAAAAGAGTAGTTGTTTTGATTGGTTCTTCAATAGTGAGTGTTTTAATGTATTTGCCTGACTAGTATATTAGCGTGCCCAGATTAGGGCAACAATATACAGAAATAAAAAAGTGTGTATGTTTTGATTTGCTAAATTTAAATAAAGATATTTTCCAATCATTTTTTTTTCAAAACGTTCATTTTTTATCATTTTTGCGTATGTGTTGAATGACCCCTCAACATCATGTATTAAAATTAAGGCGTTCTCAACCGATTTAGACAAAAATATATGTACGGAAAATATGGTTCGATTCAGACCTTTGACATTTCTGTTTCAGAAACAGTTGCCATTTCGGTTACAGTTATTTTGGATTAAATTATTGTCCGAAAAATTGTCATAGCTTCATGATTTCATATCTAGGATGAACACAATTAAAATCTGGCTCACAATATTGTATATAAAAATTGCGTAACTATTTAATAAATCTGCTGGCTAGCAAATACACTATCCTATTCCTCAACATCAACACAACTACTAGTACTACTACCCCTCTCTTTTGTAAAATTCGACTCGTTAATTAAATATAAAAAAATATAATACAACGGACAACAATTAACTAACTAATTATAATTAATGTAGCTGTAATTTACTAGAACAAAATATTTATGTTAAGACAACCTAAACAATCGTATGTATAATAAGTTAAGGCAAACCATAAACCATAATTAACTGTTTACAAAAAACAATTCAGCATTATTTTTATTTTGAAAGAAAGTTAAAAATTATAATTTTTTTGGGAAAATTAACTGCACTTTGTTTTTGCCCTTGCAAAGAAAACATTACCAAACATGTAAATAATGTAAACAACATATTAACATAAATAAAGAACTGTCGGAGTAGATATAACGAAACCATTAAAATTGTATTATTTTGAAAAATACTTACGAACGACGGCGGGTTTCCTTACAAAAAAAGATTGCATATAAAAAGCCAAAAACACACTTCACGTGCGCCCGGTTGTCACATTAAAAATTCACTAGAAAAACTTTTTTAAAACAAAGAACACTTCGGACACGTCCGAAACACAGTTAAGAGCGCGCGATAACTTTTCCTGCTGAGCAAGCTCTTTCAAATTCCTGCTACGCTCTCCGAGTGACTCGAGTGACTGTCCTGCTGTCGCGGCGTAAGCATTGGAGTTTCGAGTACTCGGCGGAGTCACCAGCACATCGCGGTAGTCGGTGCGGGACGAACTGCACAGAATAATGTGTTTTAAATTCTGGTCATAATTTCATTCAGATAATTTTTTTAAATTAATAAAGTCAATGAAGTCATGAAAACGGAAAAACCTGTTGTCTAGTACTGGAGATCTTCTGTAACATTTTTTTAAAGACTGTGTAGACTAATGTTAAAAAAAGAAGAATGTCGAATTTTATCCCCAAGGAGTTTGCAAGAAAATTAATTAGAGAATTAATTGCCAAGACTAAGTATTCATGTTTTTGAGGTCGCTGAATATGAGGTCCAAATTTGCGGTAAAAAAAGGCGGACTCAAAGCACGAAAATATTTATAATCTTCTAGTAAAAGGGTAAAAACTGCAACCTAATTTTAAATTTATTTCATAGATTAGATCAAATTCAAAAATTAAATTTATTGACAGAGAAATATTTAAGTATTAACAAGTTCTTTTTCAAACATCATTATCATTATCATTTTCTTCATTAATATCTTTATTTCCCAGAAAAATATTCATAAAAATAATAATTCCACTTACATTCACTTAAGGATAGGATTTTGCTGAGTGAGAGTACAGTACAGTATCGGGGCCCTTTTTTCATTATATATATGTGAATTATATAAAAATCATGTCCTAAAAAATCCATAGATAAACCTTTTTGCGGATGACACATTAATATCTGTATCTGGAAGAAAAGAGCTTTGTGTGTTATATAGATGGTTATGTGTAAATAAATTAAAATTCAACAACGAAAAAAACTAAATGTATAATTCTTGGAACTAAAGCTACTTGTCGAAAATATTTAAATGATCACCTGTTTCTGTACATTAATAATACAAAAGTTGAATTTGTAAGTGAAATTAAATACTTACATTTTAATTATTGGTTTTCATTATTATTATGACATTAAATACTGAAAGGTTACTGTGTTACATTATAAAGAAATGCGTGCAAGCGCGTGCTGGCCCACCGGTACACCGGGAGTTTCCCGGTGGGCCCTCAATAAAGGGAGAGCCTTCCCTATTGAATGATTTTTTTGAGATTTTCTCCACCCCCGTTCATCAATTTTCATTTTCGAGATAAAAAAAATTCAGATTTCTGCCTGGGGCCCTTGCTAAGGTATTTTCCCGGGGCCCAAAATCGTCCCAGCACGCACCTGAATGAGTGTAATATTAAATTGTGACAGATACACACCTATTTAGAATATGTTAAACTAATCGGGTTGGATTTCAGTGGAGCAAGGTATTGAAAGAGTATATTTAATTTTAATGTATAAAATTGAGGAAAATTTAGTTCCTACCTACCTTAAACCCTCATTAGTTAAAAGATCGAAATTGTACAATTATTCGGTATTATCTGATGAGAACTACAACGCTTTGCCCATTGAAATAAAATTTTCTTGTTATTTAAAACTGTTTACCAAAAATGTTACTACATTAATATAGACGTTAGAGCACAAAATAATGAATGACATCGGTGACGCTCACAGCGTCAGAAAAAGTACTTTTATCTCCGTTGTTAATGGCAACGCCAGAACCGTCTAAAAAGTCGAACTTTAATGTCTTGAAATGAGTTAAGAAATGTCATGTTTTTCTGACGTTTGAAGAAAAACTATAGTTTTGTGGTTCCCGGCCTCGTTCGAGAGGGATAAATTAAGTACTTCTCACTGACAACCAAATGAACTGATTGACATCAAGAAACTTCTTGTTTGATTTTTTTCTACTCCAAAATACCTGGCGTCTGGTCTAATATCAACTGTCATATTTCCGAAACTATTAACCCCACAGAAATTAAAAAAGATCAAATTATTTATTGCCTCAAACGCCTTATTTTTGTACATTTTCATTTAATGCAATAATCTTCAGTATAATCGCGAAATTGTTCTTTAATTTTGCAAAATAGGTGCTTTAAAAATACTAAAAAATTAGAGCGTGTTAGTAATACTACTGTGTATTAACAAAAACCAATACCATTTTTGTAAATTTTCATTCTACAGCCAATGCCAGCATACAAAAAAAAAACAAAATACGATTGAAGCCTCACCTCCTCAATTTTTTAATTTGGATGATTTTGTTAATGCAAAATAATCCCCGGCCCATTCTCCTTTTTTCATTTTTTTGCAGTTGGTTAAATAGCTGTTAGCGGAGTCACATACAACAATTTGTAAATATTTTGAAAAATAACTACATTTTCCTGATGTTTTAATGCAATAATACCTGATCCTTCCTTCTATTAAATGCATGGAAGAAAAATGTGACAGTATTAACTTATTTTTAAGCGTGTATTTCTCAAAACTTAGTTATTGACTAACATAACTCTTTTATCCATTTGGGTCTACAAGTAAGTCTCTTTAGTATTTATCTTAGTGTAAATACTGGAAAACCACTGCTGATAAGTTTTTATTACAATTTGTATTTGTTTTTAATTACCAGAATGACAAGCAGTCTGTTTCGGCAAAATTAATACCGCAATTTTAATCTTAATGTTTTGCTTTCATTAATTTTTTTATTTCTGAAATTTAACGCGTATATCGACAATAAAATATTCCTTTTGTTAAAGGAATATTTGGTTTGCTCAATAACACGAATTATTGCGCATATTCTTATTTAAACAAATAAGTCATAATTTATTTAGATACTTTAGAGAAAATGGTAGTTACTTGAAACGGAAAGTAAAACATGCTAGGTTTTAAAAAGAAATATCTTGTATTTCTGCTTACATCATTGTTAAAAAATATTATTGTGGGTATTCAGCAGATAACTTTCAAAGAAACCATTCGTTCCTTTTATATGCCATTGATCTAAATCTGACCAAGCTAGAATATCAACAAAAAGTTCCCTTACGAACCAACTTGTCAACTTCTTTCATACACTTACTATTTCTGTGAAAAACAAGAAAATAACCATTCTTTCTATATACTGATGATCTAAGTCTGATCATGCCAATATATTATAATAAACCTCCCTTACGAGGTATTCTTTCTAGTATCTCCAGCTCTACCTAGAGGATACTCCATCGCAAACAAACATTTGTTACATTTCAAAACCAAGAACTACTAAAAAGCACAAAGAAAATAGTTATAAAATTTCACTCACATGTCTTAATAAATAAAACGTTCGACTGATCAAATTTCTCTAAAAATTGTACAACCTTTTTCATTCTCTTTAGAACTCATCAGAAAGAGATATATGTTCAATTCAAAATAAAATTACTATTAAAAAATAATAAAAATAATAAGGAAATATTTTCATGTAAAAAAACTGACAGGAAAGCATTTATTTATTTGACACATATCAAAAATTTTTAAAAAATCACTCTTAGAGCCCCATTTCTTTGAAAGTTATCTGCTGAATACCCAAAATAATATTTTTTTAACAATGCTAGGTTTTGTTACAAAAGAAATTATTCTCTATGATGGAATGAAATTTCGAACGTTTTTTGGAGTAGAAGGACATGAGACCCAAACCGGCTGTATAGAGAAATAAACCAAATAAACATTATACTCTTCGTCGGATTATTGATTTTTATATAATTGTTGAACATTCTATGGTATACTCTTCTCAGTTTTTCGTCATATCCCGATGATGCCATCTTGATTGTCGAAACGTTCGTCAGTATAATATGCAGTATTTTTGTGTGTGTAAAATTGTATCAAAGACTGCAATGCTTTAATACTTACTGAAAGGGTCTCATAAAATTTTTTAGCATTAGCCACCCCCACCCATTATTGAAGGGGGTAAAAAAAATAAAATTGTGATTTAGTGTGTATACAAGAACCAAAGGCATCAAAATTTTTTTCACTTTATCCACCCCCCACTCCCACTACCGATGTGGCATATATGGGTTTTTGGGGTAGACGATTTCAAATATTATATTATTAAAGTTCCCTAAACAAATTTTTCTCATTGTGAGATTTGGATGGAAAATCTGGATGTGGAAGTAGTGATTCCTTGGGCATTGTTATTTGGTTTTGAATAAACGAATCAAATAGCTTGTTAAAAGTAAATACACAAATCAATCTTACAATATGAACTAATTCTCAAATAAACAACGCCCTTTTATTGTTGAATGTTTTTCAAAAAAGTATTCGACGATTGAAAGCATATTTCATAACCATTTCAACGTAATAATAATAATTATGTATTTATTTCCATCAGACTATTACTGCGTTGGAATTGTCAACAATAAAGTATAAACATTTTTAAAAATAATAATTTTAAAAATATGTACATAATATTACATACACAAAATACACATATATACCTATGCCAAAAGTAAAATGCAAATATATGTTATAAAATAAACATTCGAAACATTTACAACTACAAGGTCCAAGGATCTTAATCAGACATGTAGTATTCCTCGTAAGAATAAAAACAGTGCTCAACTAAATGTCTTTTAGCAAGTCTTTTGAATGATGCAAAATTGCTAACGTCTGTTATAGCTGTGGGAGATGGTTATATAATTTTATTCCACTGATAAAGGAACCTTTTTTTTCTGCTCTAATCTATGAGAAGGTACAAAGATGTTATTTGTAGAGGGAGAGTTATATTTATTAATATCACCACATTTTAAGAGATTGTTAATATTTTTTCTCACAAAACATACAGACTGCACAATAAATAGTGAGTATGCCATGTTGCCTAAAATAATTTCTACAGGATATGTTGTATGTAAATTTAAACATGCTTCTGACTATTCTTTTCTGCAAAATGAACAAATTTTTTATTGCTGAGCTGTTTCCCCACCATAATATGCAATATTGCAAGACCGAGTAAACACAACCGTAATAAAATGTTTTCATGGTGTCAGTACCAACAGAGTCTCGCATTTGGAGTAGTGCAAAGTTTAAACTAGCTAATTTGATTGTTACATTATCGATATGGTTTTCCCATGACGTGCTACTATCCATCTGTATGCCCAAGAATTTAACACCATTATTTTGGTGGAGGTTATGACTGCCTCTAATCGGAAGACTAAAATCCAACTTTGTACCAATTTCAGAAAACATTAAAAATACTGTTTTTTGTTGATTCAGTATTAAGCCTTTTGTACGACAACACTGTGACATTTTATCCACACACATAGTAGCATTTTTACTTAATTGATCTACATAGCAGCAGTTACGATAGAGGTGTCATCTGCAGAAAGGGTTAAAAAACAATTATTTACACTTGTTTTGATTAATTTTAACAGTCTGGGTTCTCTCTAATAAATAGGACTTAACCCAATCCGAAGGCTATAGACCGCGAATACCATATATTTCTAGTTTTCTTAATAATAAATTATGAATTATTTAATATTTTCATATTGCCTTGGTATGTCTTTAAGAATGAATATAATCTTATTGCAAATGCCTTTTCAAAGATTTTGGAAAATACCGATAAAAGTGTTATCGGAATTATCAGTGCTACTTTCAATCGATCTAGAAAGGATCCATTTTGGAGACACGTTAGGATATTAATCAAGTGCACACTAACGTCCTTAATTAAACAACATGGCACCTCATCTCGGCCCGATGATTTTTTATTGCAAACAGAACTGATAATATCAAAAACCTCAATCTCTGTAGAAGCGGGCATTGAACTGTAGGTAATGTTGAAAATACGGAAAGATAAGTCTTTTTTTATTTTTCTTAGTGCAGTTGACATTCTCCCTTATGTACCCGTGTTGGTTGCTAGACTCGGCGCCGATCTTACCTACATACTTCGCAAGGTGACTTTATTACGTATAATTACCACCATTATGTAAAAAATCAACTGCAAACTCTGAATGCTTTATTGCTAATAAATGCGGAGCACACATTTTCTTGATGCACTAGCTTGGTATGATATCTATACAAATTCAAACTGCTTATAAATTGAGATAAACAGTTTTATAAATGCCGGAGATGTCGCGCTCTGAAGAAGGCAGGAGGTTGTTTCTAGATTATGTTTATATTTCCTTCTATATCTTGTGTTTTGTGCTTCTCTGGGAAACTAAATTGGGGGAAAATTTATAATATGTTTGTTAACCATGATCCTTGCGTTTTTAAGGAACTAAACTTGATCTGTCGTTTTTTGACCTCTAAACTTGACTAATATCGTTCTTGTGTTTATGGTTCACTAAGGATGTATGCTAGTTTACCTTGGTCGGGGAGGAGGTGATTACTACGAAAAAAATTGACAGAGGACCTGACCTATACTTTCCACTTAATAGAACAAATCTATTAGACATATTTTAAGATTTTTTAGAAAATATTTTTTTCTCGAAATTATACATTTTAGAAAAAAAGTAGTAATTTATTTACATTTTTTGTTCCTACAATACATTTAACTTTTTGGTTGTTAAAAAAAATTGAAATGATCGTCGGTAGGTTGTAGACATAGACAACTAAGATATTTTGTAAATATAGCTCCAACAGCTGTAAGAAAACAATTTAGTTTAGAATTTCCCTAATACTTTGACAGAAATATGTACATCAATACGTACGTACAGGTTTGGTCAAAGATTTTGGAACTTACTCCAATCAATTGGGGATTCAACCGTGCATTTTATCAACTTATTTTTCTGCAAAATATATTACTTACAAATGTTTCCAACATGGCGCACTAAATTCTAAGTGAAAAATACAACATTACTCCACATTCAAAACAAAATTGATCACAGTCCAGGACTACAAAATAACTTAGCAGGTATTCTAGGTGTTGTAAGGGTTAAAATTGTAAACAAAGGTAAGCCGTTTTTAACATTTATTTCTACAGAGATGAAAAATATTATGACAAGTATAAGAAGACTCGTAACCACTCATAAAGGCCTGGGAAAAAAACAAATACAGATTGGTGGACCAGGCCTCCCGTATGGGGGGGTCTATTGGGTACTGAGTTTAGGGTTCCTGGCTTGCGAGGGGCCCGTAGCGGGGGTCCGCCAGAGATTTTGACAAAAAAGTTTTTTCCCGCTCATCAATTATTAGGCGCGGGGGCCCGCCACTGAATTTGGTACCGGGGCCCATGATGTGGACTATAATCATGTTTGTATGGAACCGCCCAGGATTCTGGTCGATTTTGTACTGCGTGGCATTTCTATTTAAGTTCGTTACAGCGACTGTAGTTGTTTTTTCCAATGACCTATCTTACCAGCTGAAAGCATGAGTACCAAAACGTATAATCTTCACTTTTTACGAAAATTGCGATAAAATTTGCTTCCTATGTAGAATTTTAAAGACAACCAGGATTTCATACAGTTGTAAAGCATGTCCCATTGTATTTTGCATTTAAATATTTGATACAGTTCCAAAGTGTACAATCTCCACCGACAAGTGATCTTCAAAAAGTACGATCTCCAAACAACCAATAGGATGCGACAACTTATAACCACATGTTGCATAAGCGATTTTTTTTTTAATATTAGCACTAGCAGTCTAGCAGAATTATTGCAATGTAAAGCTCATTATGGTGAAAAGTGGAAAAAGGATGAAGAATTGCAATTTTACAAAGTAGTTTTGGATGAAGAAGAAAAATAAGAAGCAGAAAATGAAGAAGAAAATATTTTGGGAAAGGACCCAGAACTAAGGTGTAATCATAAAGATTTTATTACAGTGTATAAGTTGAAATAAATAATGAAATATTTGGTGGTCTGTCTACTATTTTGCTTTTTTCTTGTAGACATGACTTTCAAAATGTACAATCTCCACTAATTAGTTTCAAACTTTTTGTCCAGTAGAGACCAAACCTGTAATTTTTCTTTAAGTTTTCGAATTGACAGACGTCTGCGATAACTATATTAAATTTCCGATTTACCTAGGTATTCAGAATATATTTTTCTCAACATTCTTATTATCAGAGATGTGCAGAGGAAACTTTCCATATTTGATAAAAGTCTGTAAAAGTCATGTAAATAATATAATTGTATGCACTAATTTGGTATCACAATGAAGCTTGCATCATCACGAATCAGATTTCACCATAAAATAGCCTATCAATACACCTAATGGAGAGTTAGAAGGAAAGCTTGCTGGAGACTTTCCGTTTTGAAAACTCAGAAAGTTTCCAGGAAGTTTTCCCTCTAACTTTCCACTGGGTGTATTGATAGCCCATTTTATGGTGAAATCTGATTCGTGACGATGCAAGCTTCATTTTGATAACATATAAGTGCGTACAATTATATTATTTATAGACTTTTACACACTTTTATCAAATATGGAAAGTTTCCTCTGCACATCTCTGCTTATTATTAATCGTTTTTTTTTTTCGATTTTCTTAAAAAGAGCGTTCAAGAAGGATTTTCACGTTTTGATTTTAGCCCCTAAATTGAGTGGTAAACTACAAGATGGCGCCTCTACCTATGTTTTCCGCAAAAAATGACTGATCTATTTTCCCCTATGCACTTCATATGTTACAGTTAGAATTATTTAATGCATAATTAAATATTTAAACTAAGTGAGCGACAATTACAACACACCAGGGGCTCAATTCTCGACTTTGGGAAAATATCTACCGAAAGGACCCCGGAACAAAACCCATGAAAATGTTGATTCGGTGGAATCGACTTAAATTTTGATATTTTGTAGTTCAAGTCATGCTGATCAAAAGTTCTTATCACATCGAGCCAATCCTATGGACAGTTCTTGAGATACAGCTTGTCAAAGTTAGATAATTTGCGTCATTTTATACATTCAAGAACTTTTTACTCTTAAACTATTAACTTTAACAAAAAGTTGCAAGGGTCGAAATATTTTTGTTCAACTCCAATAGAGCTCAAGAATTTTTTTCAGAATTTTTTAATCAATTTTTAGGTTAGGTAAAATATATATATGTCATATTCCGGCATGCTTCGGTGGGATTGGCTGCAGTTTTGCTATTTTGTAGTTACAGTCATTCTGATCAAAAATTCTCATTGCACTGAGTCTATCCTATGAGTGGTTTTCGCTCCAGGAGTGTCTGAAGGTCTTAACAACGAGGTAACCGGTAATCTATATGTACGTGTTTATGAATGGCTTCCAGCGTGTTTGTGTACTGTGTGTATGCGTTTCTGTGTATGTATGTGCCAGTGTATACAGAGTTCTCCGGAAATATCGATGACAAACTTCTGGTGCAGATTCTACATGCAAAAATATGTTCGCAAATACCTTGAGCTACGGCCCTTTGAAAATGGCACCCAAAAATTGATTATTATATTTATTATTATTATTATTGTATTTCAGAAACCTTTTGATTTACAGGGACGCGACTTTATACAGATATTGAACAATAATACAAGCTTATTTTTATAGTATTTTTTAAAAATATTTTTTACCGTAAGAGGGTGATTGAGAGGGGCTGTCGATATTTTGCATTAATTTCTTGTCTTTTATTTTTTTTTTTCACTTTGGTACAAGAATTTCATTCACTAATTAAAAATACACAAAAAATGTCCTCTTTCATTTCAGTCGTAGGACTAGTGTGAGAAAAATCGTTCTAATGAGTTTGACGTGGAACCGCTGAAAATACAAGCGTATTATGGTTTTTGGGGTACGTACGGCATGAAAATCACATAAAATATCCATTAATGATTCTTCTTCGAACGATACATGATGCTGGAAACAGAGCACTTGTTCCTGAAAATCCTATGGATGTTCTCAATATTTAAAAACTAAAAAGAGAATATTAAAAAACAACAAATAGTAAAAATAAACAGATAGAAAGTGAAACCAAAAAAATGGGATCACCCTGGTTGGCAATGAAAACGCTCTCATAAGAAACATAGTGCCGGTAAGAGCAGGTTCTTTGATAAAAATAATCACACACACATGCACGCACGTACACAAACACGCTGGAAGCCATTCATAAACACGTACATATAGATTACCCGTTACCTTGTTGTTAGACCTTCAGGCACTCCTGGAGCGAAAACCACTCATAGGATAGATTCAGTGCAATAGGAATTTTGTGATCAGCATGACATTAACTACAAAATAGCAAAGTTTCAGCCAATCCCACCGAAGCATGCCGAAATATGTCATATATATATTTCACCTAACCTAAAAATTGATAAAAAAATTCTGAAAAAAATTCTTGAGCTTTATTGGACTAGAACAAAAATATTTCGACCCTTGCAATTTTTTGCTAAAGTTAATAGTATAGGAGTAAAAAGTTCTTGAATGTCTAAAATGACGCAAATTACCTAACTTTGACAAGCTGTATCTCAAAAACTGTCCATAGGATTGGCTTGATGTGATAGGAACTTTTGATCAGCATGACTTGAACTACAAAATACCAAAATTTCAGCCGATTCCACCGAATCAACATTTTCATGGGTTTTGTTCCGGGGTCCTTTGCACGACTCTATAAAATATGCATTATCGAATGACACATTCTACAGTTTTTAGCAGAATGTTCAACGAATGTGTAAAAAAATTTTAGAGTCTTGCAAATTTCGGTAGGTATTTTCCCAAAGGCGAATGCGACTTTTACTTACAGAGATTCGAAAATTGCTATTAATTGTAATTCGTAAATGTTTCCATTATTCGGGCATAACCTGAGACGCAAATAAAGGTATTATTTATGTATTTATTAAACACACCTAGGGCTTAACGAGCGTTGACATAGCCCCCACACTAAATGCAACAGTTGCTTTTAATTATCCTCCCACCTCACATCGGGCGCAAAACAAATGGGTTACAGTCACTCACCCACTTCATTTAATTAAACAAATTTGTCCAAATACTAATTTGAACACACACCGAAAACACAAGCTAAAGCAATAAAACTTCTCGTTGTATCGAGAAGTTCGAAGTTGACCTTGAACTTAACAATGTCTTAGGTTAGGTAGATGGAGAACAGAAATGAGGATAAGCTGTTTGTTGTGTAAGCATCGGGGAATCGATTTGCTGATTACTGATATACCCTCCTCATCTTCTCTCTTCGAAAACTCTATACTTTCCCGAGATATGAGACTGAAGTAAATGACACTTCCATCGCTTATTTGTGCTGTCTGTCTCTCTGCCAATTAACTGTAAGACTTTGCATGAAATGTTTAGCGGCGGTGGATAGATACATTTGTTTAATTTCGTTTATACAAATATAAATAGGTATGTTGTTTGACTTGATAAATATTGTTGTATAGCCCGGTCACTTTACACATGAACCTCTAAAAAATCCAACTGAAGATTTTCCAGCTGTATTCTCTTTATTTTGCCGTCACAAATACTTTCTAAAAAGTCCATAAAGCCAACTGGACGGCTACAAAAGTTACAGAAGGTTAAAGGTCACCGAAAATCAGTATTTCTCAAATATCTCGTAAATTATCGGTTTTATGTAAATTTTGGTTGTTATAAAATTTGTTCGTGAAATAAATCTGCATAAAAAGATTGTATACAAAATTACCGTAGAACCAATAATTTTTGAGGTAGAGGGCTGAGAAAACTCGGGCATTGCGCTGCATTTGTTTCCTCACAACCTTTGAAGTAGAATGCAACCATTACATGATGTCCCTTCTAGGCCTAAACCATGGGTTATATTATAATTTTGCTGATTATTGTTCTTCTTTGGTGACTTTTTCTTTTTCGTCTCCGTCTATCTCTTCTATTTCCACTTCTTCAATATTTTCATCTTTATCAACAATCATCTCAGCGGAAAATAACGAAATGAAGTCGGCTTCATCATCGTTGAACTTAGATTCAACGGACATCGTATTGAGACAACCACTGGCACGACAAGAGCCACATACTACGGAACATGGCACTCCTATTTTTTTGCATCCACATTTGATGCCACAACCTTTTGTGCAATTGCAGAAAATAGAATTGAGAAGTTCATCTGGTGCAGGAGGAATCAGAGTAGTTGTTGGCTCTAATAAATTATTGTTTAAAGTCCAACCCCATTGCTGATGGTCTAAATCTTTTCCCAGCCAAGTTTAAACCTGGTAATATACCCTGAATAGATGTTGTTGAGTAGCTGCTGCTGCGGGTGGAAGTGACAATTGTACAGGCTTAGTTAGTCTAGTGCATTTTGCAAAACTAAAATATCTATAATTATTATCAACTGAAGTCTCTTTTTTTTGGTACATAGCTAAAATAAACAATGTGCCACTATTTATTAGCAAATTTTTCGAAGTTTTCTATTTGAATGCCGCCAATGCTTCCTGTAAATCTGGTCTTTTTTGTAATGTTTTAAATGCGTTTTAAAATAAAGCACTAGTGGTATCGCAACCACTAACGGCATGTACAAATAGAATATGTTCTCTACAATCTGCATACTTCTGGATTGCCCAGGGATTGTAGATCTTCGATTGGACGTGTTCTTTTCCGGGTTTAAAAAAATAGATATTGTGAGTAATCGGAGTGCGTCCTATTAAAAGTATGAAGACATTAATAACTTCTCCAACAACAACAATTAATTAATTCAATTTTCCAATATGCGGATGATATTTCCGCGGTTATAGCAGAAAAAATCTAGTACCACTGTCATTCAAATCAACAAGAGTGGCCTCTGAAGTGGACCAGTGGAGTAAAAACAATGCTCTAAAGCTTAATGTGAACAAAACGGCCCTATTAGTGTATAAAAATCATTCTAATGAATCAATGTACGTTAAACTTGGCGGTAAGTCTATTGAACAAATAAACGAAACCAGATTCTTAGGAGTAAATCTGGACAGTGATTTGCGCTGGATTGAGAATATAGAGATTTTATTGAAAAAAGTTAGCAAAGCAGGATTTGCACTAAGATGTTTAAGAGACCAACCTCATCTAGACAGTTTGAAACTATTCTACTTTGCCCATATACAATCAGTGCTACAGTACAGCATATTTTACTGGTACCATTCCGTGGACAATGAAAAAATCTTTCTCTGTCAAAAAAAATTAATACGTACTATGCTCAATCTCTCTTATAACACTCCTTGCAGGGAATATTTTAAAAATCTGGGCATAATGACTGTTCCCTGTCTATATATATTTAACATAGCAATGCATGCAAAAAAAAAAATTAGATCTTTTCCCAAAAATAGAGATTTTTATACCAATATGGAAACTAGAGGTGAAAACGATTTGAATATCCCAATACACCCATTCTATAACTGCATAAACATTTACAATGCGTTGCCTAGAGATATCAGACAAATACAAGTATTGGCAAGTTATAAGTATAAACTTAAAAAGTTATTAATAGATAAAGCATACTACTCCCTAAATGAATATTTTATTGACACGTAATTGTTGAAATTTTTTGTTATATGTATACTGATGTTTGTTGTATTATTTTTTAGTGTGTTTTACATATTCCTAGTTATATCTCTGTGTAAACTACCTGTTTACTTATTCTGTTCTTTTCTCCTTTTTTGACGTTGTTAATGTTTCTCTGGAAATTTATGACAATAAATGTATTATTATTATTATTATTATTATTAACTGTAGTGCGCTCAACTGACCGCTTCAAAGCTGTTTCTATGATTAAGACATCAGCATCATTGGGGCCTTGTATGCTATTAATTTTAAATATTTCTAATTTGGTCATTAGTAAAAAAATAAATCTATTTTTATTCAATTTATTGGACAAGAATTGTTCTTGATTACAAGCTATTGGCGTTGTCTCTTCGAAAAGCATATCAGCGGATTTTTGAGTTATTTTCATACGTCGAAGTTGCTCCATTGCTTTAATATTTTTACTATTGTCAGTATCGAATACTTCAAAAATCTTGTAGTTATACAGAGAGTTTGGTGTAACGTTTTTACTTTATGTAGTATTATTTTCTGTAAAAAAACAATGTTTGCAAATGTAATGTTTTGTGTCTGTTACTAAGTTTGTTTTGGTTTACCTAGCAACGCGTAAATTGCCTCTGAAGTAATTTTCACAAACACCAAAACACTTGAATACTGTTACTCGATGCGCGTTCCGTCAACCAAGTTGGCATCATCTGGAGGCCACTCTTTTAATCGTTAAAGTTATATATTTAAATACTAAGTTGTGTTAACAAGTGCGGAAATAATATTTACGTAAGCAAAAAGTTGTAAATAAATGTTTTTAGAACAAAACAGCTATTTATTAGTACTGTAGATACATATAGTATAGGAGCTAGCGATACTATTTTTTGATAGATTTGCTTGAAATGAATTTTTTATTTTTTGTGTTAAATTTAGGCTCTGTTTTCACAAAATCGACTCCTGCAGGCACACCAGCAGCGGGCCAACGCCTGACATGACCTTATCCTGTCAAAGCCATGTTCCGTCGAATGGCCGGCAGCATACATTTTTTAACAATTTCAATACAAGTAATAAACAAAAAGAAATACATATTTTTGTCAATGACAGGAGTACGCCGGTCTACAATGAAGGTGGCAAGAAATTATTTTCCATCATACTTTAATGACACAAAAATCTCAGCTCTAAACACGTATAGCATTGACACTTTTTTTACAGAATTAAAATGCTGCTGCCAAACGTTAGTCCGCTAACAAAGTGACAGGAGTTTGTTTTGTGGATAAATTAATTACTAATAATAATAATAATAGTCTTTATTTCTCCATTGAAAAAAAATTATATACAAATAAGTATACAATAAAATCAATGTAGAAAACGTCACAAGAAAAATTAAGAAACAGTTAACAGAAAAAAAACAATACAATCAAATATATAAAACAGATGAACATACAAGACATCTTGTAGTTGGTCATATAAAACAAATATATTAAATTAAAAAAATTCATTTATCGTGTTGCGATTTTTGTCTAGTAATATTTTTTTTAATTTATGTTTGAATATGTGTATGCTACCCGAAGACCTAACATCTTCATCTAATGAATTATCAAGCTTACACTCTTGGTAAAGAAAACTTTTCTGGTACATAGCAGTTCTATGAGAATCAGTCAGTAGAAAATTCTTTGCTCTAGTGTCATGTAAATGACTCACTTGATTTCTTAAAAAGATTGATTTATGTTTATGTACATATGAGCAGACCTCAAGAATGTATAGACCAGCAACTGTCAAAATTTTGGCATCACGACAACTCTCTGTAATTTAAATTTAATAAAATACGAATAGCTTATTTCTGTAATAAAAATACCCTAGTAACATTACAACTATTGCTCCAGCTTACAATTCCGTACCTAAGATGCGAATGAAAATTAGCATAATAGAGTACTTTAAGAATTTCCTGGCTACAATGTTTTGACATAAATTTGAGAGCATAACAACTTGTTTTTATCTTTATACATAATTTTTCGATATGCTGAGTCTATTGTTAAGTGTTTATCAAAAGCAACACCTAAGTGCACGGCCACACATACGACGGGTGGTGGAGAGGACAGCACAGAGCAGGGCGTAGCGTAAAACGGACAGCGGCCATACATAATGACGATTGAAGCGCGACTTGCAAGGCGTACTCTTCTGGAGTTGGGGAAAACAGTACAATAAAAACAATAGTATAACAAAACCGCGGTCATTCATAAGAAAAAGTTTATTGTGAAAATGTCCCTTTCGGATTTATTTCTGCACAAAAGTTCAGAATATTCATGATTTCGGAAATTTCTGCCCATAATTTATCAAGCACACCACTATTGTGATACTGAGGATGCGACATATCCCAAAGTTGCTTGCGGCTAAACACTTCACTGATCAAAGTCTCACAATCCATGGTCTAGTCTTCACACTTTCGCAGACAACGCCTGAATGCGCTCGAATATTTCAAATAAATTTAATATCTCCGCTGCGTCAGCTACTACGCTTGCTGTACGCTTTCCTCTCCGCTGTATGTGTGGACACTTACATAAGGATCCGTGGCTTTAAACGCTCCGCTGCCCACTCTGCTATCCCATCCGCTCCGCCGTACGCGTGATGTGTGGCCCTACACTAAGAGAATACTATCAACACAAGTTTTTTATTTCCCAGTCAGTACCATTAAAAAGTGTTAGGCTCTCGGAATTATTATTCAATGAAAATTTTATTGAAACTGTCTTTGTTTTGGAGTGGCTGGCACGAGAGCTCCTTTGAGTAGGAATAAGTCTTTCGGCTGGTGTTTTTTGCAATCGAAGCTTTTAGCGTTTTGTGGCAATACACAGTTATTGCACTTAACGCGCCAGGCTTGCAATTTGTAATCCAGCGCTCGGCGGGGCATTAGTCCGGAGAATAGCTGTTGGTTGCAGTTTGGTTTTATTCCTTATACCGTGCGTGTAATTTCCCATTAGGCATGTACATTCACGTAGCGCGGGAGATTTGACAACACCGGCAGCCGTAAATTCGTCCGTTGGTGGAGCATTCCAGCTCTGTTATTTCATTGCAGCCAGCTGGCACGCGCGATGTTGTAATTCTTCTCCCCATGCCTAGCCCGCGACTACACACACGGTATATTTAAGGAAATGTATAGAGGAGTTCGACAAAATATTACGTTAGTAAATATTCTGCCCTCTAAAAGCATACCTACTAACTATGCCCATGTCAGGGCTACTGCTACTTCTATTGCTATAGACATCAGCCGCTAGATGGAGCCTACGATTTTTGTTCCATGTTGTGGTTTTATAAATCTCGTCATGTACCAAGAATGATCAAATGTCTCTTTTCAGCCATTCCATACCTACCTTGCACTGATGAGAGCCAACAGCTCGAAACTGCAGTCTGCAAGTGGTGTGGAGTGGCTGGCACGAGAGCTCCTTTGAGTAGGAATAAGTCTTTCGGCTGGTGTTTATTGCAATCGAAGCTTTTAACGTTTTGTGGCAGTACAGAGTTATTGCACTTAACGCGCCAGGCTTGCAATTTGTAATCCAGCGCTCGGCGGGGCATTAGTCCGGAGAATAGCTGTTGGTTGCAGTCTGGTTTTATTTCTTATATATTTAAGGAAATGTATAGAGGAGTTCGACAAAATATTACGTTAGTAAATGACTCTGTTTTATTTAGAATTAGGTTATTATTTTGAGACCAATGTATGATTTCTTGATAAACTATTTCATTGGTTTCTTTTGCTTCAATTAGTTGCCGGCAACTAAAATGTTTGTATCATCAGCATAACAGATCACATGAACATTTGGTATTTTTTGTAGTTGACTAACCACATCGTTAACAAATATTATATATAAAAGTGTTCCCAAATTGACCCCTATGATTGAACAAAAAAAAAAAGTTTAAACAAATGTAACAACTAAAAATATCGCTGGCTTCCGTACTACTGAAAAGTGTAGGAAGTTGAGGCAGTGTTAGTTTTTATGTTAACCTCTCCTTATTGACTTAATATTTTGAATGCTAGTTGAAGTTTATGAATGTCAAAAAAAGTAATATATAAACGTCAAATATAAAAATTTTAAATATCTGCGTTTAACCACTTTTCCAAACACTCGAAAAAATCATATGAGCAACACGTAGGAAGAATGTTTCTTCCACATATATCATATTTTTTTCCTCGGCTATCGCCTCGATAAAAAATTCTACCCCCAATACGGAAAAAAATAACTTTTCCTCACTTGTTGCACTTCAATTCATTAATAGTACATTGTGTATCTAGTAGTAAAAGCAATACATTCCCGGACGACGATGTAAATTGTTGGACGAGGCGTTAGACGAGGCCAACAAGCATCGAAGTCTGGGAAAGTGCTTTTACTACGAGATACACATACTATTTTTTCTGAAATCGCAATCAATATTATTATACATAATATAAAAATAAAAAAATATATACATATTAAAATATATATAAAAAACAGTCCGGGAAAGTTATTTTCCCGGCCTAGGCCGAGCAAGTTACTTTTATATAGAAAAACAGTCCGGGAATAGTATATTGTGTATTTAGGTGTCAAAGCAATACATTCCCGGACGACGCGCGACGATGCAAATTGTTGGCCGAGGCGCTAGCCGAAGTCTGGGAGTGTGCTTTCACACCGAAGTACACATACTATTTTTTCTGAAATCACAATCAGTATTATTATAAATTAAGGAATATGTATTAATGCATAACATTTCTTCATTACAATCTAACTGCTTATTAATAAATGCAGTTTTAATGTGAGTTGCTTTGTCTGCGTATATTTATTTACTGTCTAAAATATACATAAAAAAAACCGTACGGGAATGTTAGTTTCCCGGCCTAGGCCGGGAAAGTAACATTCCCGTACGGTTTTGTTGATCGTTGCTTGGCAACGGATCTTTTCCTGTCTGTTTTCTGATAGTTTCTTAACAAGGGACTAAAATACCGATTTGAAATCGCGCCGAAAATGTAGACATTGCCGATCGATTTCAAAAAAAGTCACTTTCCCGTTTTCTGATAGTTGCTTGGCAATGGATTAAAACACTAGAATAGCGTATTTTGAGGTCTGAAATTGCGCCGAGAAAGGAGACATTCTTGATCGATTTCAGAAATAGTAATTTACGTTACAAGACCGGAAAGGTCAACCCAAGCAGATTCCAGGACAGGTGAGTGCTGGAAGCTTGGGAAGACCTGCAAAACACTGTTTTTCGGTCATGTAACGTACAATATTTTTTTTCCGACCGACACTGTCATACAAATCAATTTTGTATTACTTTTTAATAAATTTTCTAGCAAATACAACGACAAACAATAATAACTAATTAAATATTTTTACGACCAACACTATTATACAACTTCTATTTTTATTATTTCGTAATAAATTTTCTAAGAAAAATACAACTACAAGCAATAATTAACTATAGGTACCTAATATAATTTGTGAATTGACTTTTGAAAACTCGTAAAAGTTAAGTGCATTTATC
Organism: Rutpela maculata; assembly: GCA_936432065.2. Lineage (NCBI taxonomy): Eukaryota > Metazoa > Arthropoda > Insecta > Coleoptera > Cerambycidae > Rutpela > Rutpela maculata. The sequence goes on from OW386285.2 coordinate 390,828,352, forward strand.
TATTTGATACTTATCTCAACAAATAACACAAGTTCGTTTCCATAACAACGAGAAAGCAAAGCCACCTATACCATAAATTGGCAGCATTTTTTACCTTTATGGATCGGAAAAGCTTTTGCCTTACTCAGATGCCCATTTCCAGGTCTAGCCCGAGAAAACGTTAATTTCTGGTGGAAAATTTCTCCAGAAAGGGTGTATTTTCTGGTCGACCGAAAAACAGATGTTTTTTTTTTAATTCCTGCCGCATATTTGACTGTCTATACATTATTGCTTGACATCTGTCACGTAAGAGATGTGTCCTGCGATTAAAGAACTTATATCTAGATACATAACAGGCTATCTTTTCACTATATACCTTGTTTGCTCCTAACATAGTCACATTATATGTCCATTAAAAATAATAGATGAACATCACATCCCATAGGCAACAGTGGCGTTGTGTGTGTAGAAAATGTGTAGAATGGTAAATATTTTCATTAAAATGAATTATTGCAATTCCTGCATTACCGGCTCTTTATATAACGTGATGTACGCATACGATATTACAGTAAGATAAAACAGTAAGATAAATATGTATTGAAAGGATATTAAAATTTAATTGCTATTTACTTTACAACTGTAAACTGAACTTCATCATGTTACGACTATGGAACGATCGATTTTCTTCTTTTCTAAACTGCTTTCTGCAAACGGCACAGCACTTCACTATTTATTTGCACTAAATATATTGTCAATAAACTGTGTAAATATAAATAGAGAATATTATTTAGGTATTGAGCAATCATAACTTAAAATAAAAAGACTTCTTCACCACATTTTGATCGAAAAACACGAAAAACGCTTATTAACATTAATGGCGGATATACTGTCAAAAGTGTCAAACTGAGATTATGATAATCAAACTGAACCGATGGTGCACGAATCGGTCGCGAACAGATCGACTAGCCAATCAAGAACATATGGGAAGAAGTGCCTTAGATTGTGAATCTTTCGGGATCACACAAAGTAATGCCATTATGTATCTAGATATAAGGTCTTTAATCGGAGGATGTGTCTGATAAAACAGCAAAAAAATCTGCTGAATATTTTTTGTGCCTCTTCGTAAATTTGACATACATTTAAATATAAAATTTTATATTATGATTGGACGGAAGTTTTGGTAAACATATTTTTTTCTTCACGTTTGTCAGTATCCCCAGCAAACGAGGCAAACTGCTTTTGTTTACCAAGTCGTCACAAAACTTTTCTCATTTGGTTTTTCTCTATATTTTGCATTTAATTCCAAATTCACCACCAGTAACTTTTTGTTTCATCTAATTCAAGATCAAACTCATTTAAATATATACGTAAACAAACTTTGTTTTTACTCCTATCTTGTAAACATTCGGCGTTGACGCCTCCGTCATAATAGTACATTTATCATTAAATATAATACTTTATCACGTAAATATTTGTATAGGCATTCCTGTCATTTAACCACTACAGCAGCCATTTGTAATTTGTTTATAAAAGTAGAATCAGATATGATATAAAAATATCAGTGCACGTTTACACATAATTCGAAAATCCATTACATGATTCATTTGATTCATCATATTAATAAAGGCGTGTTCAAAAATTACACATTGATAATTATTCTGCAAACAAAAAATTTACGATTTTATCGTCGAGATAACCATGTTTTCATCAAAACGAACCATCTTGACTATTAATAGTATAATCAACATCCGGTATTAGTCTAAGTTCTAACATTTCACTGTATTTTCAGATATACACACCCCAGAATATAATCACATCACTTACATTTTGCATATATCGGTACAGTCTGGTATACTCACGGCTGCAAAATAGAACATGGACTGGGAGCTGAGATTTACGAGATAAGGTCAAATACAAAATCCCGATAGATCTAGGAAAATACGCTACAATATTTCAGACCAGCAGCAATAGGAAATAATAGAGGAACTGAGACCAGTTGAGTATAATTTTTTTATTAGCTTAGGCAGTGCAGTTCAGCTTGATGCAAGATCAAAAGCCAAGGTTAAGATTGTTGCAACTATCGCAACCATGGATTTTGATCTTGGATCAAGCTGAACTTCGCTTAAACTTAGTTGGTACAACCCGCCCTTAGCAGTAGATTTCGGTAAACAGGTGATGTTTCTGAACGTTCTCGGACTGGAAGACCAAGGTTTACTACCAGAAGTCAAGATTGCTACATTGCCGCAACAGCACGAAGGAATGTGAACAGACCAGCTTCGAGGATGACTGTTGATTCGAGAAGAGCTAGCGGAGTTCAGATCAAATGCAGAACGATTATAAATCACTTAAATTGAGGGTAAGAAGACCGTGGCGTTTTGTATCTCTCAATATTCAACATCGCAGAAATCACTCGACCTGGCGTTGTGAAAAAATTGATTGGAATATAGAATGGAACAATGTTATGTTCACAGACGAGTCAAGAGTGTGCCTAGATAGTGATTCAAGGCGAGTGAAGGTTTGGAGAGAACATGGAGGACGAGTTTGATTTGGACGTGTCCAAGAAGTTCATCCGTACGAAGATGAAGGTGTTATGGTTTGGGCTGGAATTGTTTTGTACCTATTGTTGAGGACTACAGGTTCAATTTAGAACCTAATTTCATATTTTTTTTATGATAATTTTCGACCGCATAGAGCCATAATTGTGCTTGACCAAATTCAAGCAAATGCCATTGATTTTTTTTAGTCTGCCAGCTAGATCGCCGGACCTTAAACCGATGGAAAATATTTAGGCTCTTTCCAAAAGAGCTGTTAGTTCTCACAATCCCCCACCTGCAACTCCAAACAAATTAAGAGCCATTGTATAAGGAGTATGCCAAAACGTGTCCAAACAGTTCTACACAGCCATGGCCACCATTATGAATATTGGAACTTTCCAATTATTAATTTCTTTTATTATACTCTTCGCAAAAACAAAGAGTATATTGTATTTTTATACTCTTCGCAAAAACGAAGAGTATACTATATTTGATCGGCACATTTCTAAATCAGTAAATATCGCTCGTAGAGAAAAAAAAATTTATATCATTATGTTAGTGAACGAATTTTGAACAACTTTCAAAATGTCCGTCTGTCCGTCCGTCCGTCACGTTTCTTGTAAGTACGATAACTTAAGAAAGAAAAGTCCGATTGTATTGAAATTTGGAAAATAAGTTAGCATTAGCTAGATGAAGAACCCTATTGTTTTTGAAAAAAATCAATCAGTAAAAAATAAAGAAGTTATTAATCATTTAAATTAAAAAAAATATATTTTCTTAATTTTTGTCATTTGTACTTAAATAGAAATCTTGAGAAATTTTATTCTCTATATTTTTTTTTTGTTTATACATTTTACTAATATATGTATTTCATAATAATATATCTAATTCGTTGAAATATAACACTCGAATGATATATACTATAGACATTCAGTTTTTCTAATGATGTCTGATCGTCCAATGGCTTAAGCTCCGTCTTGCAATCCAAAGGTCTTGTGTTCCAATCCAGGACAGGATGTTTTTTTTTCATATATTTTTTTTTACAACAAAATTGGTATCACAAAATTTGGAATGTCTAAAAACTAATATTATTTACAAGAAAACTGCGAAGAGTATACTAGTTTATTTATTTTTTCATAACCATCGAATTGCGAATTATTGTTTTAGGTTAAAGGAGTTTTTAATCTATATAACCATAATTATTAATACATTTTTTGAACACAATTCTTTTCTAACTTTTCTTGTATATCTCTAACTTCTTCATAACCATTTAAATAATAGTCGAAACAGGTTTCATTTATTTGTTTGAATTATTTGTGTTTGGTTTCAATCCTGGTTTAATCTACCTGTTTCAGTGCCTGCAATTTCTATTAATTTTATTAAAAGAAAAAAACTCTTATTAATTTGTAGACATTTTTTCAGAAAGCACTGGGTAAGTAGAAATAATCCTTGTTTAATCATTTTTCTCCATTTTCTGCGATACTCATTTTCTTTTTATCTATTTATAGTTTTGAAAACTATTTTTTTAACCGCCTTTTAAGGACTGATTAGCCTGCGAGAAATGTCGGGTAACTTCTGTTAATTGTAGTATACAGGGTGTTTCAGCTAAAAGTCCCCGGGTCATTATCTCGTAAAATAATAAAGATACTTAAAATTTGTAAATCGCGGATAATTGACACCTAAAAAGGTCTTAAATAACTGCAGTTAGAATTGTTCCTTCGCAGTGCACAGAGATGGCGCTGCGGTGAGAAATTATTTTTCGATAGCTGGAACCTTGAAACATGATTCATACGATTAATGAATAAATTGTGAATAATTTTGTAAATACCACCCGTTTTGGAGCTACATGAATTTTTTTCTCCATTTTTTGTCTCTGTAAATTTTGAAAACTTCTGTAACTTTTCTGTTTATCAATTTAGACAACCAATTATTTAGAACTTTTATTTTATTATATTCCATACTTCTTATATTATTACATATTTTGAAAATTTTTACTAATATCAAATTTAAAAATTAGTTGCATTTCAAAATTCTGAAAATTATAAAAATTTTCAAAATAAGTAATAATATAAGAAGTATATAAGATAAAAGTTCTAAATAATTGGTGTTCTAAAATGATAAACAGAAAAGTTACAGAAGTTTTCAAAATTTACAGAGACAAAAAAAATGGAGAAAAAAATTCATGTATCTCTAAAACGGGTGGTATTTACAAACTTTTTTACATAATCAAAATTATTCTCAATTTATTCGTTAATCGTATGCATCGTATTTCAAAATTCCAGCCATAGAAAAACAATTTCTCACCGCAGCGCCATCTATGTGCGCTGCGAAGGAACAATTATAACTGCAGTTATTTAAGACCTTTTTTGGTGTCAATTATCCGCGATTTACAAATTTTAAGTATCTTTATTATTTTACGAGATAATGACCCGGGGACTTTTAACTCAAACACCCTGTATATTTACTATATTACCAATATTTGGAAGCAATCCTAAAATTCCTTAATTTCTTCATGTATCAGACATTATTTTGAATATTATATTATATTATTGCAGTATCCGATTCCAAACATCTTGAGTGATTGATTCGATTCGGAAGACCGCATCTGAAATCACATTTATACGCCGCGGTGTGAAGGCAAATAAATCGGTAGATCGCTTATTCAAATTTCAAGCATATTTTTATGAGCGTAAGAAGCAAATATCCTCCGACATTCTTAGTCAGCCACGCGACGAACGTATTGGCGTCAAGCGGTGATATTTGAATAAGACGATAAATGACTGGAAGGAATTTTAAATCAGATCATTTAAATTTACTTGTTCCAGAAGGTATGGCCTTACAAAATATGTTGTATATTGAGACAAATAGTTTAGTTTTTCCTTAGTTTTTTGCGTGGGGTTGGGAATGTTTAATTTGCGTTTGTATTTTGTATGCAACTAGAGGCTGAACTAGTTAAACAATGTCATAGTACGAAACCAGTCCAATATCCAGCTGTGGTCATAAGTAAACAATATCCGCATTTTTACCAACTTCAAATTAACAAACTGACGTATCTGCTATACCTTTGTGCATTATTTTCAATGTTAGTTTAAAAACAATGAATTTTTTCCTAACACTTGGAAATCAGCAAGAATATGTCCGGTTTTTTAAAAATGTATCAGATGTCTTTTCTGCTATAATCTTGTGTCATGTCACATTCACCTCTCAACTTGGTTTTGTAAACAATCGCTGAAAGGTTACAAATTTGGCTACATTTACAGAATTTTAGTTGAAAAAGAATAGGGATTACATTACCGGTTAACCGGTTATTAGGACAAAAAACACATGATGATAATTATCGGTTATTTTAATTTTTTACCGGTTATTTCGGTAAATTCTGAACTTACGATATGTCGCGTATTCAACGTTTCTGTTTATGTCACTGACTAGTATTCACTAAATACAGAGTGACTGTCCCAACACCGAACACTTTTAACAATAAATAAATAATATTATAAAAAGTAAACTCCAAACACCAAGCCCTAAGAAATACAAGAGAGACATTGAGAATATCTTACGACAGAAAATTGAATATGTCACTGCCGCAAATATCCGTGGAATACATTTAGAAGTATGTTATTACCAATTCTTATTAACTTATCGAGCCACCAATATCGATTGAGGAAGGGCATCTTCAGCTGGTGGTATTCTACGCACAAATATCAGACGATTAACAGACAGCTTTGAAGAACTAACCCTTTTAACGGGCTATTTTTAAAAAATATTGTATTTTTAGATTAGGTATTCAGTAAATGCCCTATTTGAGTTTATGTTTATAATTTTTGTTATTTAAGTGGATATTTTTGTTATTTACAGAATAATTATTTATTTAAATTTATTTCATTTGTATTTTTTCCTTTTGGTAAATTAACTCCTATATAAAAAGTCTATTTGACAGTCACATTTTTGTCACTTTGACAGCGATAAAAAAGGTGCATCGTTTTTTATCACCGATAAAAATGCCTGTTTCCCAAAAGCAGAGTACACCTAGTAGTCGCACGTCACTTTGAAATCTGTACTGTCAGCTATAATTTTTAAGTATTGTGGAAACTATACTGCACGATATGAGTCGTTGGGAAAATTATAATTATTTTTAATAAATTATTGTTGTTGTTCGTTCACATTCATATGTCGTTAATTTATCTTGCCAAAAAACACTCGAGCTTTTCTTTTATGGATAAATTTCTTTTTGACTCAAAATTTTGCTCGAAAAACTGACATTTGACAAAATCGCTCGACCTCCGGTCTCACGATTTTTTCATGTCAGTTTTTCTTATAAAATCACTGATTGGCAAAATTATTTCGTTACAAAGAGAAATTTATCCGATAAAAAAAACTCTTGTGATTTTACTGTTGATAAAAAAACCTTTTGTTTGTTCATTATATCAAATATAAGTATATAAAAATATTTTTTGTTAAATTTAGATAATTGCCATTTTCGCCACCCTAATCATCCATTCTAAAAATTACCGGTAAATACCGGTTAACTGGTTATTTACATTTTTATTTACCGATTTACCGATTATTAAAACTTCCGGTAAATTGCAATCCCTAAAAAAGAAGTATTTCAAATAGGTTTTCGTCAGATAACTCGAAAGGTATTACATTGAGTGAAAACATGCTAAAGACGAATAAGAGAGCTACTAAATTCAGGATCAATTTAATTTTTTTTTTCATTTCTGAGTTAATAGTTTCGGAGACCAGGAAGTACAAAGGTGGCGTCCGAACGTTTATAAAACGAAGTAGGTATTTTCGATGAAATTGTTCAGGTGGATGTGATATCATATATACAGATTTCTCTAAAGCATTCGATCGTATAGATCATTCGCTCGTATACATCACGACTACTTAAGGAAAAACCGCTGCCCAAGGAATCACTAATTTCACATCCAGATTTTCTATCCAAGTCTCTTACAACGAAAAAAATTTTGTATGTGGAAATAATTGTTTATGGAACCTTAATATCAATATTTGAAATCGGCTACCCCAAAAACCCACAAAACAATATGCCACATCAGTAGTGGGGGTGAGGGTGGTGGTGATGGAAGGGGGGTGGTAAAAAAAATTAATTAATTAAAAAATTAAACTAATTCTTGTACACACACTAAATCACAATTTTATTTTTTTCACTCCAATTTACTTCCCAACCCTTCAATGGAATAATAAAATATAATCTACTTCCAGATCTCGTTAAAATACATGCGTTTACCAAATTTCAAGTCAATATCTTAACCGGTTCCAGGGTAATCGTACGCACAAAAAAAAGTTACAGACAGACAGAAGACCGACAGACAGAAAATTTTTTTTGCTCAAACTTAAAATCTCGACGTTTCATGACATTCTATAAGCCTATTTGAACAATAAAATTTTTTTTGCCACTTCCACTGGATGTGGAAGTAAAATTGATTTTTGGCTTTTTGCATCATTAATACTTTTTTTTAATTGTACTTCTCAGAAAGCAACTAAGACATCCATTGATTTTATCAGATATCGAATATGATTCCATAAAAATTAATGCATCCTCAAATGTGCCACAAGGTTCCAATCTTGGGTCACTCCTATTCATATTATTTATTAATGATCTTGCAAGTAACATCAAAGCTGAAAATTTACTTTTTGCTGACGATTTAAAAATATAAAAGGAAATTAACGATTTAGAAAATTGCGTAAAACTACAAAACGTATACAATTCAAAATTAATGTTATTTCAAATAAAATGAAATATTTCTAAATGTAAAGTTGTAATTCAAACACATTCTTAGCTAATTTTCATACTTGTAGGTAAATGATTAAACATTTAATATGTAATGTGGGAGTAATTAAATATCCAGTGGAAGTATAGTTAGTAACGACAAAAAATTTTTTTTTTAATTTTATTGTTCAAATTGGTTTAGAATGTCATGAAACGTCGATATTTTAAGTTTGAGCAAAAAAGTCTGTCGTTCTGTCGGTCTGTCTGTAACTCTTTTTGTGCGCACGATTACTATCTCGATTACTGTAGACATTGACTTGAAATTTGGTACACGCAAGGTTGGAAAAAAAAAGTTTTTTTCATTTTAAACAAACAGTTTTTTTTGTTTTGAACAGTTTTTTTTGTTTAAAACAGGTTTTTTTTATTTTTTGAAGGTATGTTTAAAACGTGTTTAAAACAGGTTTAAAACGTTTAAAACTATATTCAACTAAAATTAAAAGGTGCCAGGCACACTATGTCTGTTACTACTAGTTGATGTCAGATGGCGTCCTTAAACGGATTTTACAGCAATCTGCAAATAAAATGCTCAGTTTAGTGCACGTAACCACTATATCGGAATTATTTATCGGAATGGACCATCATCGGCACTTTTCCTGCTTTTCCACAAACTCCAAAATAATACATTTATTTAAAACATCGCACTGTGTTTTAAACTGTGTTTTAAACACTTGTTTAAAACATTGCATTTTGTATTAAATATGTTTTAAACATTTCTTTAAAACACAGTGCGATGTTTTAAACATGTTTTAAACACTTTGTTTAAAACATTTTGTTTTAATCATGCCAACCCTGGGTACACGTATGTATTTTAACGAGATCTGGAACTAGATTATTATTATTTTCATCTTATTCCGTTGAAGGGTTGGAGGATAAATTACGGTAAATGGAGGAAAGTAACCAAAGTCCACTCAACTCCACTCAAATCAAAATGTTTTTTTTTTAATTTCATCATCACTACCCCCATCAAACTACCGATTTGGGACATCGTTTTATGGGTTTTTGGGGTAGACAATTTTAAATATCATATTATTAAAGTGCCATAAACAATTATTTCCACATACAAATTTTTTTCGTTGTGAGAGATTTGGATAGCAAATCTAGATGTGGAAGTATAATACGCGAAAATCATTTTGGCTATGCATATTTACACTATGTACTTCCCTGTTCACAGTAAATATTTCTCTATTTTTAAAAGCAAACACATATAAAACAAATATAGCTGGTAAGGTTAAGGTTTTGTACTCTTTAAAACATTCTTTACGATACTGAGTACCTGATGTATTTAAGATAACCAGAATTGTAGCAATTTTTAAAAAGGGAGATCCTAATATTCCTGACAACTATCGCCCAATATCAATCATACCAGTGTTTGGTAAGATTATTGAAATCATAAAAAAATAGAATTATGAACTTTTTTAAAAAATATTTCTTATTACACAAATGCCAAATTCTATTTGATGACAAAATAAAATATATAAAATAATAGTATCAGTAGTAGCTGTTTTCTGTAACAATCTCTTGAAAATAAATCTATAAATAATTTTTGATCCAATATAAACTAATAAATTTGAATTTTTGTTATTCTACTACATCAACACATTTTTCCTGATTTGTTTGGACATAACTCTCATTTTCGCACAATTTTCCTTAACACGTACGTTAAGAAAACATTCAACATGTTCTAGGAACCTTGTTTCCTACAAAATACACGCATCTGGCTTTTACATTAAAGTGTAAACAATTAACGTAACAGAAGGTAAAAGAACTAATGAAAGCAAAGAAATGAATGAATAAAAAATTGAGTATAAAGTTGTGTTCTATTTCTGAATGTAATTTGTGTATTTTTTTAAACGTGTTAAACAACTAAGATCAATATTTAGCAATCAGCATATTTTGATATCGACAGCCTGTATATATAAATCTAATACAATTAAACAAAACGTAAATTTATTTAAAACAATGATAAAATATATAAGATATGCGACACATGGAAAAAGAATGGCGATTTTCATTTACACCGTGAATCGTTATATAGCAATCTTTGTAGTTGAATAAATAAAGGACAAAATTCTTTAGAAAAGTGTTCATTACATTTTTAAATCTTCAACCGTTTTTATCCTACAATACAATAAGTAAATGATCTGGAATACTGCAACTTGCGCTTGTTAAATACCTTCACTGCATATGAATGATTAATCCTACATGTTATAAGTTCAAAATTAATATAATAGTAGAGTGCATTCGTACGCTTATTGTGACTTCCGTGGGAGTTTCGTTGTTACAAGCTGAATTTGATATAAAAAACCGCTGCCCAAGGAATCACTACTTCCACATCCAGATTTTCTATCCAACGAAAAAATTATGTATGTGGAAATAATTGTTTATGGAACTTTAATAATATAATATTTGAAATCCTCTACCTCAGAAACCCATAAAACGATACCCCACATCGGTAGTGGGGTGGGGGTGGTGATGGGGAGTGGTAATGAGGATGGATGAAGTAAAAAAAATATTTCTGGTTCTTGTACACACATTAAATCACAATTTTTTTTCATCTCCTTTCATAATGGGGTGGGGGTGGTAATGGGGGTGGCTAATGCCAAAATTTAGAAAATAGCAAAAAGCAAAATTTTATACTCTATCAAATGGCGCCAAGATCATTCCTCTAGCTCCTACCGTTTTTGAAAAAAAAAAAAAAAAAAAAAAAATATATATATATATATATATATATATATATATATATATATATATATATATATATATATATAGGCAGATACAGGTAGCCCCTTTAAGGGGGGGCAGGGGGAGAAGGCATGACTTCTCGAGGTGGGTCTGTTCGAAAATCTACTTATTTTGACTAGTTCTATTCATGGTTAAAGGATTTGCTATTACTCAAAAGTAGAAATATCAAAACACCTGATTCACTAAGAAATAACTCGTTTTTTGATTATAATGACCTTTTGAGTAGGACATTTTTTGACGGCTTTGAGATTTTGAAACATCAGTATATTATTAATTTTATATCAAATTCAGCTTGTAACAACGAAACCCCCACAGAACTTATTTTTATGCGTATATCTGGGCACCGACCACTCTACTATAAGAGTTACTTCCACATCCAGTGGAAGTGTAGTACCGAAAAAAAAAAAAAAAAAAAATTGAACATTTTTATTATTCAAATAGACTTAGAATGTCATGAAACGTCGAGATTTTAAATTTAAGCAAAAAGAATATTTCTGTCTGTGTCGGTTTGTCTAACTTTTTTTTGTGCACACGATTACTCCGGAATCGTTTAAGATATTGACTTGAGATTTCGTATTTTAACGAGATCTGGAACAAGATTATATTTTGAACGGGTTGGGAGGTAAACGGGGGTAAATAGGTAAATAAAGCAAAAGTCCATAAAATTGATATTTAGTATATGTATATAAAACAAGCTAAGGTCTTAAAAATTTTTTTGCCAACACCATTAACAACCCCCAAACCATTATTAAAGGGGGTGAAAAAATAAAATCACTTAGTGTGTGTGCCTCAAATTTCTTTTATACTTTATTAAACATGGTGTCTACCAAATCCGGACGTGAAAATTCCCGACTTTTCCCGGTTTTTCCCGGACTTTTTCCCCGATTTTCCCGTTTTTTTTTCCAACCTTCAATATACCATAAAAAAATGGTCTTTAATAATTTTTGGGTATAATATCTGTTCTTTCATGGTAGATGGATAATATTGGATATCTGACCGTAGTTTTCAATTAGGATCAACTTTTCTAAATAACGATTGTCAATATTGTAATAAATAAAGGTACTTTACTCTTGAGCAAAATTTACATTTTTCGACACACCTCGTATACGACTGCAAAAAATTGATATCTGATTATTTCATTTTGAGTTTTAGGCCACGCAAAACTTTTTATCAAGAATAATAGTACATACCTGGAGGTAAAAAATATGCAAAACTTCGGAATAATGTCATATTGAACGGATTTCGTTCATTTTTGGCAGTATAATAGTAAATTCTTCACAGAAAAGTTCCTATATTGTGCAGGGGCTTGCTAATTTATAGGGGGTGGATGCCACCCCTTCTCAGGGGGTGGCACTTAAAAAAATATATATTTATTGGAGCTGAAAAAGAATCAAATTTCAAGAAGAAAATGTTCAATGCAATATTTCACATAAATTGATAGTTTTTAAGTTATAACGACTTCTAAATTGCGATTTTAGCTTAAAAAAAAAGGTAATTTCCAAACGGCTTTCGTCCAATATCTCGAAAAGTATTGCTTTATCAAAAAAATGTTACATACCAATTACAGAAAGTGCAAACTGGGAATTAATTATATTTTTGTTTATTGATGTAGGATTAATAATTTCGGAGATATTTAAGTTTATATTTGGCATCCAAGTGTTCGTAAGATAATTATTTCGAGTAAGAGTAAAATATCTCAGAAACTGTGACACCTACCTCAAGAATGCTAATAGGTAGAATAATAGGTTATTAATTAAGCTTTCAACTGTTTTTTAACTTGTTTCTGTAGCATAAAGTTATGACCGAAGCAATGTGCGTCTTCACATTTTTTTAATAACAAAGTCGCCATTTTGTTACTGTAATTAGCCAGTAAATAAAAAAAGGAATTTCAAACACTGTTTTTCATTACTATATAGCATGAAGCAGATGCTCAAATTTTTTCCTTTGTATACAGCATTTGCTTTAGAAAAAATTACAGTTTAAACTATAAAGGTATTTTCGATAAAACGTAATTTTTCTTCCTTTTCCAAATATCTCAATAAATATTAGTTTTATTGAAAAGGGTAGAGAGAGGTAGAGACCAAAAATAAAGCTTATAAACTGATAATGAATTTCGGTTTTTTATTTATTTACATAGATTTAATAGTTTCGGAGATATGAAAGTTTACAAATGGTGTCCAAACATTTATGAGACGAAAAATGCAGTTTAAATGTTAAATATCTCAGAAATTGTGTCACCTACGTCACGCATGCTAAGAAATGAAATTAAAGACAATTAATTGCGCTTTCAAATTATTTTTTACTCGTTTCTGTAGCGTAAGAGATAAAGAAGTTATGACAGAAAAATGTGAGTATTTATATTTTTTTATATAAAATGGTCGCCATTTTGTTACTCTAATTAGCTAGTAATTTAAAAAAAATAATCTCAAATACAGTTTTTCGTCAAAATGTAGCATTATCTAGATGCTCAAATTTGTTTGCTCATTTAAAGTACTTGTTTAAAAAAAAATGCATTTTAAACATTAAAGGTAATTTCGAAACACCTGGATGCAAAATATAAACTTAAATATCTCCGAAATTATTAATCCTACATCAATAAACAAAAAATATAATTAATTCCCAGTTTGTACTTTCTGTAATTGGTCCGTAACATTTTTTCCATAAAGTAATACTTTTCAAGATACTTGACGAAAGCCGTTTGGAAATAGCTTTTTTTTTAAGCTAAAATCGCAATTATGAAGTCGTTATAACTTAAAAACTATCAATTTATGTGAAAAATTGCATAGAACCTTTTCTTCTTAAAATTTGATTCTTATTCAGCTCCAATAAATATATATATTTTTTAAGTGCCACCCCCCTGAGAAGGGGTGGCATCCACTCCATATAAATTAGCAAGCCCCCATACAATATAGAAACTTTTCTGTGAAGCATTTACTATAATACTGTCAAAAAAGAACGAAATCTGTTCAATATGACATTATTCCGAAGTTAAAAACCTCTAGTTACTGCAACTTTTTTTCATAAAACCAATAATAAAAAAGTTTCCCATATGGTGCCGACTTAGTTGGACACACTGTATATTCTCATATTACTGGGTAATGTAAACAAACATATAGGGAGCTACAGTACAGTATAAGCTACTCTTGCGAATGCAAATATACCTATAGTTATTAGCCGACGTTTGCAATTCCCGATTACTTTTTGAAATTGCCATCTTTTTCCCGTCTTTTTCCCGGATGGACTAAATCCCCGTCATTTTCCCGGTTTTCCCGTTTTTCCCGGTTGGTAGACACCCTGTTTATCCACCCCCACTACCACCCCGGGACAGATAGTATTAAGATTCGCGTAATTTATTACAAATTTGCATATTATGGTGTTTGATTTTCCAGCAAGCAACATGAACGCGTGTGAAACCTAAACCTAGGTGTTAATTAAGTAAAGCAATATTAATTGCGTAATCAAAACAAGAAAATGTCGAACCTGGCTTCTCTGTTTTCTTTAGATATTATTCTTGCATGAATTATTTTTAATTCTGGATATGATATACCCTACTTTTGGTTAACAGTTCTTTCAGTGAATTAGACATTCATCATTGTTTCTCTACATCGATTTATTATTTCAACCGATTTGTTTTATGGTATTTTTGACTTGAGGATATATTAATGCAGAGGAACTGCGAGCAAAAATTTGCACGTGTTCACAAATGCTTCATCTTGTTTAATTTGGATGTTCGCTTTGTGTATACACTGGTGAGAATTTGCTTTATTTGTAATTAATCTTAAAATAATTGGCAAGCTATAAAGTGAACGGCGTTTAAAAAATTAAACAAAAAAAATATATCATGATTCATGACTTGCGGCATATTGAAATCCGTTCGTGTGTGCAAATGCTACTTTTGTTGTGCTTCATGGTCTATCAGTGTCAAATATTGCGGTTATGCCTTACCAATTTCTTATTTTTCATGTTAAAATAAGAGAATCCGGGATGAGATCTATGTTTATCTATCTATAAGTTATCAAGGTAATAGATTCACTAGTCGCATACTTGAGGCAACACAATTTTGGTAATGAGCAAAGGCAAACAAATAAATAAAAGGTTAATTACAACATTCTAAATTTCATGTAACAGTAGTTAATAAATGTAAATAAAATAGCAAAGCTTGATTTTTATTGAAGGAGGTGATAGGATAACAAAGTTTTACCGTTATGGCGTGGAAACATGGCCCATGATGTTGGTCCATAACGGCCAATTCACCAGTCGTGGAAGTGATTGTCTAAGCATTGTCTAGCTAGAATTATAGAATGTGCTGGGCATCCAAGTTAGTTTTCTTCTAGATTTTAAATTTTGTCCAGTTCGCTCAAGTTAAATAAATATTTACATTCAAGAAGTTTTTTAATGAAAAAGTTTATTAATGAAAAAGCTTAGGTTTTTTTTTCATTTATAAAGTTATCTAATTATTCTTTATTAAAGTGCTTATTACTTATCATTATTATTATTATATAAAATAAAATTAGTGACTTTAACTTAAACTTCTTAAATCTTTTACTTCCACGTCCAGTGGAAGTATAGTAACGACAAAAAAATTTTAAAAAATTTTTATTGTCAAAATAGGCTTAAAATGTCATGAAACGTCGAGATTTTAAGTTTGAGCGAAAAAAAATTTCTGTCTGTCTGTCGGTCTGTCTGTCTGTAACTTTTTTTGTGCGCACGTTTACTCTGGAACCGTCTAAGATATTGACTTGAAATTTGGTACACATATGTACTTTAACGAGATCTAGAACTAGATTATATTTTCATCTTGTTCCGTCGAAGGGTTGGGGAGTAAATTGGGGTAAATTTGGGGTAAATGGGTAAATCAAGCAGGTAAGAGTCCATGAAATTGGTATTTAGTATATACAAGAAAAGCTAAGGTCTCAAAAAAATTTTTGGCATTAGCCACCCCCATTACCACCCCCACCTCCTTATTAAAGGGGATGAAAAAAAATTGTGATTTAGTGTATGTACAGGAACCAGAAACCTCAAAATATTTTTTTACTTCATCCACCCCCCACTACCACTCCCCTATCACCACCCCTCTACCGATGTGGGGTATCGTTTTATGGGTTTTTGGGGTAGAGGATTTCAAATATATTATTAAAGTTCCATAAACAATTATTTTCACATACAAAGTTTTTTCGTTGTGAGTGACTTGGATAGAGAATCTGGATGTGGAAGTAGTGATTCCTTGAGCAGCGGTTTTTATTTAACGTCGGCTTATTTCCGCTACCAGGGCCTATCACCGACGCCAGGAGACGAGCTGGAAATTTTGCCGAACCTCTTCTCGTAAGAAGAGTAGGAGGATCTTTTACTTGCCTAACATTTAATAGACAAGGCACCGCCTGCTTTACATCCCATTCGAAGGATGGTATATCCACTACATAATCCTCGTCTTGAAATTACATAGCTTCCGCGTATACGCTGATATACAAGCTGCTAGAAAGTGGGACGAGATCGCTGTGTTTCCCAAGATGGATTTCACCCATCCAAGTACTAACCGCGCTGAACGTTGCTTCAGTGGAGTATCGAAATAAAATCTCACTCAAGACGCCTCTACGTAATTTACACAAACTAATTTTTTTATTACAAAATACAAATATAAAAAAAATACAATTTTTAATGTTTTCAATGATCCGTTAAGAACTTTTCCCAAAATACATTATTTTAAAACTTATTTACGAAAAATGGTGTTTTCCCCATTATTATAACAATTTTGAGGTCGAAACCGGTACTCTGCCTCTGAAATTTTTTAAATTCAATACATACTAGTTGAAAACAAAATTATTTAGTTAGGTACCGATAAATTTTACTCTTTGGAAAACGTACTAGTTATAATTCGATTATAATTTAATATTTAAACACAAATACAAAAAAAAAGAGAGAAAACAGAACGTTAAAGAGGGTGGTAATAAATAATTAGTATATAGGATTAATATTAAAAAATTATCTATTTTTTGGTGTTTCAAACTTGACGTATTACAAACGACATTTTTGTAGACAAAACCACAGAAAAAAAAAGATTTATTATCATAGGCAATATGCTATTATTAACTTGTACTAAATGATAGGTGTCTCGCTGTACCTGTAATATTCTATAAATCCTTACCACCAAGCTGGTACTTCTAGGCAATCTTACCTGAAACAAGAAGGAGAATATATTAATAAAAATACAACCTACATTTGCGAGGAATTCCACACTTTTTGTACGGAAAAAGAAAATGAATTCCTTTTGAAAATAAATCTGTTAAAATTGAGCCAGATGACTAAATCAGTGGGAAGTGGGAAGTGGGGAACAATACGCAAAACGTTTTTCTAACAGCGAAAGTTGTGCCCTAATCTGGGGACCCTAATATACTAGTTAGGTAAATACCTTTTTTTACGATTGTGCTGAAAGTCAAATTTTTTTAACTTTAAAATGACTGCAGAAAATATCACTTTGCCGCACGGCGTGCGGCAAACAATTTGCCACACGCCTTGATTACATCTTCACACACCGGAATAAAATAGTGTGTTTACCTAAAAGAATTTTATATTACTTACTGGTAATACCAATTAAATTCTATAAATGTACATTAATTACACATGAATTGCAATTACAAAGTCAAATTTTCTAATTTCAGAATGACTGCGGAAAATGTCACTTTAAATAAAATCTGACAGGCAGCAAATTTAAAATTTTGGAAAAACTTTAAAAAAGGGAAATAACTTCACAACCGTAGACAAAATAGTATGTAACACACATGTGGCAAGCTTCATTGCAAAACTCGTATGATAGGAACACTTGCTGCGCTCGTGTTCCTCCTTTCATACATCGTTTTTCAATGAAGCCCTTGCCACACTTGTATTACAATCTACTATTTTCTACGATTGTGTTGAAAGTCAAATTTTCTAACTTCAAAATGACTGCGGAAAATGTCACACGCCTATTTAGCCAATGAAACATCAAACACGCAACACGCAACACGCAACATGCAACATGCAACATGCAACATGCAACATGCAACATGAGGTAAATACCGCATGTTGCTAAACCGCGTAGACTAGTGCGACAACTACATTTGCAGTATTCAAGATGTCATCAAGCGAGGAGGATGTCGTAGTCAGGGGCGGCCCTAGGGGAGGGGGGGGTAGGGCGAAAATTAAATGATAGTTCGTCTGCTCAAAAAATAAAACTCAAGCGCCTTAATTAATATCACTTAACCCCACAACTTCCATTTCCGTGAAAAGATCTATATTAATTTGATTCAGTTTTTAATTAATTTACGATGTTAATTTGACGTATGCATGATGTGAGTGTTGTCTGCGTCATAGTAGTTTAAATAAACCTTTTCAAACAAATCTTGTTCCTTTTTACTGTTGTTATGTTATTGTTTCTCATCTATACTGACCATACTATTACTACACTAATCTTTCGGAGGTCTGAGTTATTAATAATATAAAGATGTAAGTTATCTTCAGTCTCTATGAACGGCCTAATCACGAATAAGCGATTGCATATGGGGGGGGGCACAATGAAATCTCGCACCGCCTGAAAAATTTGCTAGGGCCGCCCCTGGTCGTAGTAACTTGACAATCTTTGCGACGTAAACGAAAAAGGTTGCGTCGGTATTGGATTCATCCGTTATTTGTACATAATCTAAGCTATAGTCCTGTAACTGTTGCACAGGATAGTAGTCCCTGATTTCCGAAAAATTTAAAGAATATTACAGAATGAGCCAGGAAAGTTTTAAAGTGTTGGTGGAACTTATAGGACCAAAAATAGAAAAGCTAGATACCCATTACCGAGAGGCGGTTTCTGCAGAGGAACGTTTATTTATAACTTTAAGGTACATACAAAAATAAAATCATAATTAAAACTAAACATACATTCTTTCTAGCAAAAATATTAGTTTGTAGTACCAATGAACTATTTAATATTGAAAACAGGATTTTCAGCTATTTTTGTGTAACACTTTTTCAGGTTTAAACCTCTTCAAACAGGCAACATCACTAAAGCGAGACATGTACTTAAAACCGCACGCAGTATATGTTGTAAGATACGTGCATGCATCGCATTGGTGTACGATAGTTCCAACGATATCCATGTGTTTATATGGTTTTATGCAGTACAAGCCTACTAGCGGTATTTACCTTATGTCGCATGTTGCGTGTTTGATGTTTCATTGGTGTACGAGGGCCCTTATTATATTTACACGTTTATTTTTGCAAAAAAACGGTTTTTTTTTATTTGTTAGTCATGACAACCGTTTGAGCAGTACTTGATCTTTATCATTTTAAATAAAATCTGACAGCCAGGGAATTTAAAATTTTGGAAAGACTTTAAGGGAAATAACCACAACTGTAGAAAAAATAGTATGTATATGTATGTAATATGTATGTGGCAAGCTTCAGTGCAAAACTCGTATGATAGGAATACGAGCGCAGCGAGTACTGGTACTTTCATACATTGTTTTGCAATGAAGCCCTTGCCACACTTGTATTACAATATACTATAAAATAGCCATTGGAGAACCAATCAAAACAACTACTTAAAAAACAACAACTTAAGTATTTTCAATATATTTTTTTTTTTGCTTTAAAATGCTAGGAATCCCATCATGAAATTCAATACTTCGTCAGTACTAGCTAGAAGAGTAGTTGTTTTGATTGGTTCTCCAATGAGTGTTTTAAAGTATTTACCTAACTAGTATATTAGCGTGCCCAGATTAGGGCAACAATATACAGACAGTAGGTCATTTCATAATAAATAAAAAAGTGCGTAAGTTGTGATTTGCTTAATACCTAAATAATCTAATCATGATGGAAGCAAATAAATAAAAAAATAATTAATTGTAAATATAGTATGTCATTTTAAAAATTCCTAAAACGACAGTACTTTATTGTCGCGTTATTTAATACTTCAAAGATGCAACAGATTTTCATTCTGAACAATATCAAAAGCTTTTAAGTGTAATTGGCGTACACCTTTAACGACAACATTTCCTGAGCCTTTTTAATATTTCTTTGTAAATTCTGGACTCTTTTGTAGAACGATAATGTCCAGCATAACAAAGAAAAGAGTTGTCTAGGGTGTCACTTATCACCCTGCTTCATTTAAGTACTCAAATTATCACTGAAAAACTGAAGTTTTAATTATTCTGCAATTTCCTTGTGATGCGACGGTGACAAGGAAAAATCTTTATTATCTTAACTTACTTTAACCGATCATTCGTATATAATAATGGAAAAGTCAAAAGGCTACATTAGCATATGATTACAATTTAGGGAACTTAATTTTGTATACAGAAGCAAATCAGACACACATTTATGCGCATATTTCATACACATCTCGCACACACGCAAACACAAATTAAGTAATGGTAAACATAGATACAAATATAAACAATATTCTGACTTTGGCAACGTAGATATTCAAAAATTATTGGATACTGCTTATCGCAAATTAATAAAACATTTTAATGAACAAGAAACCGTTAATTATACCAACTCATTGATTGTATTTTTAGTAGTTGATTCCAACTCCAGACTAGACAAATTAAAAGTAATTTTATTAGCTTTAATTAATGCCTTTTGAAATTTTTCTTTAAAATCACTCGCAATACTCGCAATAAAGTAAAAATGTATTGTTTTTTATTGAAAATTGTAAAAACAGGCTAATTTCAAATATGCCTTTCTCAGAGTGCAATGAAATGAAAAATCTCTTCCAAGTCGTGTAACTAAAATACTGTAGTTCAAGTTAATATACAGTATTTTTTCAAATAGCTCATGAAACGTATTTTTTGCGAAAATTAAAATTTAAAAGTAAAATTTTCACGTCTGTTTAACAGATTAGTTTATATTCAAATAGTTGTTTTTAAAGGTGTGATTGGGGTAAGTGAACGCCGCGCCGCCGGCGCCGTAGGCATTTGAAGGATGATTTTGCATAAAAAGGATATGTTTTATCGGTAAAAATTGCTTATACCACTGTATTCATTCTATCAATCAGGGTGGAAAAAATCATGATTTTTTTTTAATTTCGAAAACAAAATCAATTTCTACTTGTCATGTATAATAAACGTAACGTGAGTGAGTACAGTGATAATACATATCACAAAAATATTCAGAATATTAATTGCTATTCAATTGTTTCATTAAAAAGGTCA
This sequence comes from Rutpela maculata, assembly GCA_936432065.2. Taxonomy (NCBI): domain Eukaryota; kingdom Metazoa; phylum Arthropoda; class Insecta; order Coleoptera; family Cerambycidae; genus Rutpela; species Rutpela maculata. The sequence continues at coordinate 390,849,576 of OW386285.2, forward strand.
TCTTCGCTGCCTTGTTCACCCCCAATTTATTTCTCAAGCCGCTGTGACCCAAGCTAAATGTCGAAAATATCCTTTCTACCGAGGCTGAAGATGCGACAGTGGTTAGTTGCATAACCTCTTCTTTTATTATTAATTTTTCAGGATTGTGGACTTCGAAATGATAAATCCACCATTCACAATCATTTTGCAGTCTTTATACTGCGGGTCTGGACATTAACGAGCCAACAATAATAATAACGTACCATAAATAAATTAATAGATTCCTACATAAAAAACGTAATATAGTTTTTTAAGTGAATAAATGATTATGTGTAAGGATGTCTGTATGTGTAGTTAGCAAATTACTAACCTTAAACGTGTTTATATTTAACTCTAAATTTAAGTTGTATGAGTCACGCACAAATCGACCTAGATCGATTTCAGTGACTTTGCAGATGTTTATTGCGCTTTATCTGTTTTATTATTATTATTATTAAGAATTATTATATTATTGTCTTTTTTGCAAATAAACATATTATTATTATTATTATTATTATTAATTAATAACAAACGGCTGAGATTTGGAAATAAAGTTAAAAACGAATTGAAAAATTCCCAACGAAAAATTTTCTTCTGCACAACATAGTGCTTTACGTTTTTCTTCTGGAGTTAATATTATTTGTCCCACTTTCTGCTGGCTGTCGAAGTCGAGACTATTATTCATATATTTTGAACTGATTATAATGGTTGTTTCGTAACGTTCTTTGATTTTAATTTACAATTTTTCATATGAGTTACAGTATTCTCGAGCTTTTTCATCATTTTTTTTCATGTAAAATACTCCATTTCATAATGTACATACTAATTAAAACTTAAAAAAACATGTTTTAAACAAAAAAAAAACTGTTTTTTTGTTTAAAATGAAAAACAAACTGTTTTTTTTCCAACCCTGTGTGCACCACAGCAATAAGTGATTATATCCATTTCCAAATCTTTGGAAATCATTGTTCGACATTTTCTTTCATATTAGCAGCGTTGTCGATAATGATGCTCATTATCTTGCAACCGAATATCTACGTCGGTAGTGAATAATAGAATGCTCGATATTAGTAATATTAGTAGTTAGTAATCTGTTAAATTTCTAACATGGAAAATAGAAAATTTATAGTGAAATATAATGGAGCTAAATCCGATACACATGACGTTTTGTTAGGTGTCCCCCGAGGATCAATCCTGGGGCCTTTATTATTAGCCATATACATAAATGATCTTCCTTATAGAAAAAAAAAGGACTCGCAATTATGTACGCAGAATGCAGATGACACAATTATTTCAGCCACAAGTAACGATGATATACATGAAGCTATCAAAAATGTTGTGGTTGAAATGAATGGTTGGTGTAATAGAAATAAACTAATACTAAATGAGAAAAAAACGGTATTTTTAAAATTCAAGCCAAGAAATTTTTTTCATTTAACTCTCTACCGATAAGCACTAGAGATGGGCGCGTGAGTCGATTTTGACTCACGCTCACGACTTTAAACCTTTAGCTCACGCACACTCACGCACGACTGATATATGTTAAGGCAAACTCACGCACGCTCACGCACGGGATCTTTTGACTCACGCACACCCACGAAATCTTCCGTGATTTGGTACCTTAAATGTACACGCTCACGCCGGGACACGGCGTGACACGGTGAAATTCACTTCACGTGCCCATCTCTGGACCAGAATGACCAGACCAGGCCAGGAGGGCTAGGCGACTGGCGAATGCAGTAGAGAGAAATTGCAATTACGCAGTTTGATTTGAATGTTGCGTCATTCATCCTGTCTCCTGTCCTTTTCCCTCCCTTCTCGCGCTCGTGTTCCGTCTATCGCTTCGCTTCTTATTCTTGTCACGACACGACAGGTTGAAGTTTTAAAGCAGAGATAGGGCGTCGTGTCAAGGCGTGAATATTATCTCACGCACGGGATCTTTTGACTCACGCACACTCACGAAATCTTCCGTGATTTGGTACCTTAAATGTACACGCTCACGCCGTGACACGGTGAAATTCACGTGCCCATCTCTAATAAGCACCACTTCGAAATTCTTGGGTACCTATATAGATAGCTCACTCTCGTGGGAACCTCGGTAACCATGTCTATAGCAAATTAAACAAAGCATATTTTGCATTATTGATATTGCAACTAAAAGATACTCTAGGTGAGGAGGGATGTTTACTCTGCGCTAGCTTATTCTCATATATCTCTCAACGCTTGTGTCTGGGGAAGGTCTAGCCAATTATGTAGAATTTTGGTACTCCAAAAAAGAATTGTTTAATTTAAATTATAGAGAAAGTTGCAAAAGTATATTTATTACAAAGAAAATTCTAACTGTATTTACATTTATAAATGCTTCATATACGCAAAATCAAACTTGCATGAATTTAAAACTTTAGATAACAGCCATGCGTACAATACGAGACATGAGAAGCTGCTTTCGATTCCGCTGCATAAAACAGCCAAATTTAAAAAATCACTTTATTATATAATACTATATAATTGCCTAAATGAAAATCTCAAAAATCTTCAGCTATCTAAATATAATATGCTAATAAAAAAAAACCACTGCCCAAGGAATCACTACTTCCACATCCAGATTCTCTATCCAAGTCACTCACAACGAAAAAACTTTGTATGTGAAAATAATTGTTTATGGAACTTTAACAATATAATATTTGAAATCCTCTACCCCAAAAACCCATAAAACGATACCCCACATCGGCAGTGGGGGGTGGATGAAGTAAAAAAATATTTTAAGGTTTCTGGTTCCTGTACATACACTAAATCACAATTTTTTTTTCATCCCCTTTAATAAGGGGGTGGGGGTGGTAATGGGGGTAGCTAATGCCAAAATTTTTTTTGAGACCTTAACTTCTCTTGTATATACTAAATACAAATTTTATGGACTCTTACCTGACTTGATTGACCTATTTACCCCAAATTTACCCCAATTTACCCCCCAACCCTTCGACGGAACAAGATGAAAAATATAATCCAGTTCTAGATCTCGTTAAAGTACATATGTGTACCAAATTTCAAGTCAATATCTTAAACGGTTCCAGAGTAAACGTGAGCACAAAAAAAAGTTACAGACAGACAGACCGACAGACAGACAGAAATTTTTTTTTCGCTCAAACTTAAAATCTCGACGTTTCATGGCATTTTAAGCCTATTTGGACAATAAAAATTTTTAAAATTTTTTTTGTCGTTACCATACTTCCACGACGTGGAAGTAATTACTCATAGAAAGTGCATTTTATAACATCAATGACTTTTTAGCTTTACGGTTATAATTTTACCAGTTGATATGATGTGTAGGATTTTTGTACATTTTGATTATGTATTTTATTATAATCCCTTTTTAACTTATGAAATAGGAATTTTTACATTTCTTACTTTTGTGTCATTATTAGTATATTGTCTTATATCTCGAAAAACACAATCATGACATAATATGTTCATCCGAACATTGGCTTGATAAAAATAATATCGTGTCTGTAAATGTGCCTGGTGCAGTCTAGTAACTTTCTTCTGTAGAGAGTAAACGGTCCATGGGGGCGTTGCAATATTCACCAATAACAATATAAATGTTAAACCTGTCAATTTAGATCTTTTCTCCAGAGAATTACACGGAGAATTTTGTGCTATTGAACTCACTAAAAGTAAAACAATCATCATTACATTATACAGATCTACCAATGGTAATATAGATATATTTTTTGATTTGTTGGAGAAATTGCTGATACACTGCTCTAACAAGTTCAAGAATATAATCATGATTGGTGACTATAATATTAATTTCCGCAAGACTTCGTCGATTTTAAATGAATTAGTATGCTTGATTACGTCTTTTGGTTTAGAGATAACAATTTCTGACTTTATACAAGAGTTACTCCGCAGTCTTCAACTTGTATAGATAATATTTTAACCAATATAGGGGATGATGGTTATGAATCATCGGGCACAAATAATGTTTCTTAAAAATGAAGTAAAATCTACCTGTAAGGTATGGAAACGTAAAATAAAAGAATATGGCATCACGCAACTAAGAAAATCGCTTACCGAAATTGATTGGTCTTTTTTCGAGAGCCCATTAACTAACTCTAATTTGCTTGCCAATTTTCTAACACAAACTTATGCGGACTTAATAATAAAGCACTCCACGTTTAGAGCCCATATGGCGAATAATAATAAATTTCCAGTGAAATGGTTTAATGACGATCTAAGAAAGATGAGGGACACATTGTCGTCTCTTAAAACAGTCTGTGACTCCTCAAAAGTCCCACATCTTATTTCATCGTTTAAGACACTTAAAAAAGAATATAAACTTAAAATTTTTTCTGTAAGAAAAATCACTATAACGAATTTATTGCACGGTCTGACAACAAGGTTCGCGACAGTTGGCGCTTGGTAAATTTCGAAAGAAATAAAAAGAAATTCAATACAGCTGACCATGGCATTGAAGCTACTGATTTTAATGATTTTTTTCTACTATAGCTGAAAATATAATTAGTACACTACCCAACAATACATTTCGGCAGAAGAGTGCAGTTGACCATATGAATTTTGTGAAAACTTTTTTTATGAAACGGATTACAGAGAGCGAAGTCATTGAGGCTACAGAAAAATTGAAAACCTCATGCTGCACAGATATTTATGGCATGAATAGCAGAATCTTCAAAGATAGTTCAGATGTCATTGTTCGTCCTCTAACGTGCTTACTTAATACTTGTATATGTGAAGGTAATTATCCTGATGCCTTCAAAATTACAAAAGTGATACCAATCTTTAAAAAGGATGATATTTCGATAATAGAGAACTACCGCCCCATTATCTCTAAGATTTTTGAAATAATATTGAAAATACGGCTGATGCTTTTTTCGAATCTAATAATGTCCTAAACTGTTGTCAGTTTGGCTTCAGAAGTAAGTGTAGCACATCCCAAGCAGTTTTCAAAGTTGTGAACGACATAATCAATGGTCTTGAGAGTGGAAAATTTGTTTCAATCACACTATGTGATCTCCCAAGGGCATTTGACTGTGTTTCTCACGATATCTTGTTAAAGAAGTACTGTTATGGAATTGGAGGTTTAGCCCAAACATTTTTTAGGTCATATTTAGAAAACAGAAAACAAACTGTATGTATAAAAAAGAATTTTTCCGATTTTAATCCAGTTATACATGAAGTACCTCAAGGTTCAGTTTTGGGGCCTGTGTTATTTATTTTATATATATATCAACGACCTATTCCATAACATGTTTCCCAGCGCCTGTGTAGCATTTGCAGACGACACAACGATAATAAATTCAGGTTCAGACATGGATGACCTCATGCTGAAAAGTACCGAAGCCAAACAATGGTTTACATCTAGTGAGTTAAAACTTAATGAGGAAAAACCGCAAAACCTAATATTTCCTATGTCGAACAGCCTAAAGGTAATAGCGCAAAACTGCTCGGCATCACCATTGACGAGTTGAGTCGCAAACTATCGAGCTCTGTATTTGTATTACGGAATCTAACGAGATCGTTATCTATGGAGACTCTGAGTATGAGCTATTTTGCGCTATTCCATTCTCATATAAGTTATGGCTCACTACTGTGGGGTAATTTTTGTTACGCGGACAAAATTTTCCGGTTTCAAAAACAAGCTGTTAGAATAGTGACTGGTGTAGGTTTCAGAGACCATTGCAAGCCAATTTTTAAAATCCTGAATATAATGCTTTTGCCCTGTTTATTTATATATATATGTCTCGTTATTAGAAATTTATAAAAATAAAAATCAGTTTGCAACAAATTCTAAAGTTCACAACTATCACACTAGATCTGGAGGTGATCTCCGAACACCACGCTATCGACTTTCGAAGTCAACTAAAAATTCTTTGGATATTAAATTGTTTAATCGCCTACCTAATAACTTAAAAAAATTTGAATAACCCTAATAAATTTAAAGTGATAATGAAAAAGCATTTCCTTACTCACTGTTTTTATTCAAACCCCCTTTGACATCTAGTTTACAGTAATATATTGTAATATGTTGCAACCCCTAGAAGGTAGGCACAGAATTCAATTAGTTCGGATGTCTTTCTGTAGATTTGCACCTACCAGAAACAGAACTACTAGAAGCTCTAGAGTGATCTGGAGAATGGTGACGTCATCACAGAAACATCGAGATCTGTCATCTTTAGGGCCGTTACTTTCGATCCCGATTAAACGTTAACGGTGGGTCAAACCAATTCAGTTACCATGGAAACAATTGTACTTTCAATGATTTGGCCTTCGGTTAAAGTTTAATCGGGACCGAAAGTAACGGCCATTAGGTATATAAAGCATGGAGTAAAGCAGAGTTTACAGTTTTTAAGTTTGGATAGCAAGTCAGTAAAATCAGAAAAGAGATCAAGTAGTGAATAATTATAGTATTTAGTAGTATATCAGTGAAGTAATTATTTATTGTAATTAGTAAGTTAATAAATTGGTGTTTAGTGTTACCCTGGTGTTATAATTTCCGGATCCACGATACAGGGTGTTTGCAAAAAGGGTGTAAACACGTTACAATATAATGCATTACTTAATGAAAACGCTTACCGTCATCACCATTTCATAAGATAACTATGTATTGTATGTTTTTTATTATGTTTTTATATAAATATTCTTGTTTTTATATAAGTATTCTAGGGTTAGTTATCTTTTTTTTTATTTTTAATATGTGACTGCATGCATCTCAATGCATTCAAAGACTCTATTAGAGTAATTTTTTCCTTGACTTGCCAAAAGTATTGTATTATATAACTTGGTCAAATAAATTTCTATTTCTATGTTCTATTCTATAATTTATGTTTTATATCGTGATTAGGTATATACTTAATATATTTATAACTTTTTATTTTATATATTTATTCTTGACTTGCCACATGTACATAATTATGTATCTATTTACTGGACAATAAACTATCTATCTATTTAGTGGCTTCTGAGGAGATGCAGGCGGGAGAACCGTTGCGTCGCTACTTAAAGGAAATCTACAGATGACCCAATAGGCCGACCGATAAGTACCGACAAAATTCATACCGCCTAAGTTGGCCCCAACAAGTTAGGTCGTCTGTGACAATTCTGCCTCGGATTCGGTTCAGTGCTCCAAAATACGTATATAAATATGGGTCAAACCGTTTAATCTAATGAAGGTGATAAGAAAGAATAAAAATCTGTAAACGAAAAACGAAATGAAACGAAACTTACTTTTTACTCGGTATCAGGCTTGTTCTCAGCTGTTTTTTGAGCTTACATGAAAATATTGACGACATGTGACAATTCTGACCTCGGATTCGGTTTCAGCGCTCCAAAATACATATAGATATGAAAAAAAATGCATGACCCTTTTTATTTTTTGTGTGCCTGTATTATCACAGTAACGGCTTCCACCTACCGCTTAATTTGATATACACCCAGTATATTGTGTATATCCATCAGTTTTAGAGAATTAATATTTCCTGAGTACCAGAGATAAACAAAACAAACTAACTAGGTCTGAAATATGATCCATTCATACACAGAGTAGCCTATTTACTAATTAATTAGAACTGGCGGGGAAGTGGGGTCCGTGTTACAGTTTAAACAGTTGCCGGTATAAGTGATGTAATTACCCGCATCCGTAAGTGATCTCCCTTAAATTGCCTTGAAATATGATTTAGGGCTGAAATACGTTTAACCGAGATCGATATAATGATCCGGCTCGGATTTCAGTCTGTCTTTCGTTACATTTTTTAATGAAATTTGCCCGCAAGGTAAATTATAATCTGCCCCGGAATGACTATTTTATAACTTGCAGGTGTTTCTTAAAATTAACTACTCGAAGATCAATAATAGTTTTTTTGGAAAACGCCGAAAAAAAAATTAATGAAGGCAAATATTGAATATTGGTTACAAGGTAAGAAGGAAATACAAAGTGTTTGTAAAAATGAGAGAAGCCATTATACGCTACCCTAATGAAAAATATCGACGCCAGTTAATTTTAAGCAAAATAAAATACACAATATAAAACAGAGACTGGGACAAACAAATTAAAATTAAAAAATAATTACAGAACATCGCGCGTTAGGCTGCCATTAGACTATAAAAGTTCTTTGACAAAGAGCTTTTATAAAAGGTGATAAATGTGAAAGTGTAATAGACCATATTTTATAAAATATGATCGATTATACCATCAAATTTTTCATAAAATATTTTTTATAAAAGATTTTTGTCTCAAAGAACTTTCGCAGTCTAATGAAGGTGATAAGAAAGAATAAAAATCTGTAAACGAAAAACGAAATGAAACGAAACTTCCCTTTCTATTGTTACCTTTAATTATTTTTTCTGTCAAATATCCATCTTGAATATTATTTTGACTAAATATACAGGGTGGACCATTTTAATCTATTATTGCAAATATCTCGTCATGTAAGCCTTACAAATTGAGCCCGAGTAAAGCCCAATGGAAAAAACGTTTGAAAATCATATTTGAACGTATTTTTTTTTTTCGTAGAATGCAAATCTGCAATAAAAAATTGATATTTTCATTAAGAAAAAAAAATTTGCGAACGCGCAATTTATAAAAATATGTCATATATTTTTAAACATGCAAGCAATATGAAGGAGCCTGTCCATTATTTATTTCCAAGGATTTTGACGTTTTCAAAATTTAATAATTACCTTAAATGCACATGCTGTAGTAGGGAAATGTTAAATTTATGAAAATCTCTCCCTATAGGTTGTCCATTTCCTTCTCCCTATCGAAATGGTTATGGCGCCATTTTGTGGTAATTTTTGGCCAAAATTGAAAATTCTAAAACTTATGAAGCTGATTATAAAAAAATAATTTTGAGATCGTATTGATACATTTTTTTTTAGAGAGTGGAAATCAAAATGAAGTAAAATCATGAAATGTCAGATTCGAATTAAAACTTAAGATGTTCCAGTGTAGTGTTACTGTTCGTACATATAACTTAACATAAACTATGTCACTACGGTCCTGCTTAACATCATATGTTCCTCACAACTCGGCAGTGCACCCAACGCATACTGGTATTTGTTTATAGTAGCTGAATAATCTCGTCCGCTGGCGTTTCTTCTCCGTTGTGGTTTGACCAAGTGCAATGACCTTCTTTTGAAAACAAATACAACAAAAGAAAAACAACTTTCATGTTAACATAATGTCAAATACCTACTACTACTACTGAATAGAAGCAAAGTAAGTAAACCTCTAAGTTTTGTTTAATAAATAGTAACGACACGTTAACTGGTTACACAAATAGGAACAGTGAAATTAACAACTATATTTAGGACTCATCGTTACTATTTACTTAATGGACCGGGAGCTAATGACAGATTTTAGGGTATGATTTCCTACCGCTTTGAACCCTAATGACCATTAGGGTGGCCCATCTCTATAGGGGGTGAATTTTTTTTGCGTATTTTTTAAGTCTCACCCCACGAAAATATACTATTATACTAGGAATAATTTATGTCAAAGTTTCAGATAATTCGGTGAACGGTAACCCGTGCCGCATTCAGGTAGAAATTTGCAGATAAGATTTTATTACGGTAACCCGTGCCGCATTCAGGTAGAAATTTGTAGATAAGATTTTATTACGGTAATACACTTAAATTTTACTTAAAATACAAATATCTACCTCTTTTCTCATAATGTTTCATTGATGTAATTATTTCCTAGAAATTATTTGTTTTGGAAGTTTGGAAATATAATGCACCTACGGTAGGTTTTATGTCAGTTTGCAATTGTGTTTTACAGTGGTGACATTATAAGTTCTAGCATACGTTCCTTTTTGAAAAAACATTTAACGATGGCTGATGTTAGATCCTTACGAAAGGATACTTTCACTTACTTAGTTGGACACTATTCGTCACAAATCATTGGCAATAAATTGCCGTCTAATAGACAAGCTCGCATTCCGGATTTTCATTGTGTTAAACAACTAGATAAACTTTATGCAGAGTGGAGGAACTTACAAAAATCGGCTAAAAGGGCCAGTGCGGGAGTAAAGAAAAAAATTTCGTTGAAAAATTGGACGATCTCTTTGACATTTCTCATGCAAATGCATTGGGTTGATGAAAATAGATGAAGATAAGCAGTTTTTAATTAACCAAAGAAAAAAGGGACGTCCTGGATTTATGCATGGTATTGATTACCAACTTGCTTCTCAAGAAAAATCAGCTGAGGAGAAATTACAGAAATTATCCGAACGAATGCAACGAAGTCAACAAGAAAAAGCTAGATTAGAGGAAACAGTCACCTGTCCATCATCAAGTAGTAATTCAGCCGACTCCAACTAAAATGAAGATGAAATAATCGAAGCCCAAGAAGAGTTGTTACAAGACCAGCCTGGCCCGTCACAGCCAAAAAAGAGGAGATTGTATGGAACATGTAACATCATCACACCAAAAATAGCCGCTGCATTTGATGCTTGCAAAATAAGCGACAGGTATGGAGTCCATATTTTGACGGCAGTAGCAGAAGCACTAGGACATGACACCACATCTTTGTCTATCAGCAGAACCACACTTCAGCGCTCTAGACAACGCATCCGCGAAGAAAGAGCTGAAATATTAAAAACTGCCTTCGGTAATTCTGAATTGCCGGCCCCAGTCATCCATTGGGATGGAAAACTTTTACCTTCTCTCACTGGAATGGGAAATATCGATAGACTTGCTATCTTAGTTACTAGTGGAGATATTGAACAACTACTTGGAGTGCCAGCTTTGCCCAATTCAACTGGAAGAGAACAGACTGAAGCAGTTTATGATGTGCTTTGTGAATGGAATTTGGACGAAAAGGTAATAGCTTTGTGTTGTGATACAACAGCATCAAATATGGGTTATATAAATGGGGCAGCCACACTATTGCAACAAAAATTAGAAAGATATATTCTATATTTTCCTTGTAGACATCATATTTTTGAAGTGGTTTTGAGAAGTATGTTTGACACAAAAATGCCTTCCTCATCTGGTCCAAATGTGCCACTATTTAAACGTTTTAGGGAATTTTGGCCTAAAATAGATCAAAATAAACTAAAAACTAGATTTCAGGTATCAAAAATTAAACACATTTTACAACCAGTTAAAGCCGAAATTGTAAAGTTTCTAAATGCAGCTTTAACTTTGCAACAGCCTCGTGATGATTATAAAGAATTTTTAATGCTTTCTAAACTTTTTGTTGAAGAAGAGCCCACTCACACGACATTCTATCAACCAGGGGCATTTCATCATGCACGTTGGATGGCCAAAGCCATTTACTGTCTAAAAATATTTTTTTTCCAAGATCAGTTCCAACTAACTAAAAAAGAAAAAATAGGTATTGAAGATATATGTCTGTTTATTGTAAAGGTTTATGTAAAGGCCTGGTTTACAGCGTCATTTGCTAGTAAAGCACCGCTTCATGACTTAGACTTTTGTAAAGAACTCATTAATTATCAAAATATTGACAAAGAAATATCTCAAGCCGCAAGTAGGAAAATAGTGAACCATTTGTGGTACCTTAATTCAGTAAATGTTGGCTTATCTTTCTTTGATGACGATATTTCAGTTACCACTAAAAGAGAAATGGTTAAAGCTTTGAATAGGAAAGCACCAAATCAAGAGGGTATTAAACGACTTATGATTAGTAACATTACTGACGTTGAAAACAAGGAAATTCAGGACTTCATATGCGAGAACACTAAACAGTTTTTTCAAAAATTAGGTTTGTCTATGGAATTTTTGGAAAATGATCCAACAACATGGAGGGAAAATGAAAGTTATACCCGATGTTTCAATATTGTAAACAAAATTAAAGTTGTAAATGATGTCGCTGAGAGAGGAATCAAACTTATTACTGACTATAATGACATTTTAACAAAAAATGAAGACCAAAAACAGTTTTTACTCCAAGTTGTAAATGATTATAAATCACAGTTTCCAAATGTAAAAAAAGAAACCCTGTCGCATGCTTTGGCCTAGTGCAAAAAATATTGTTTTTATTACTATATGTCTTGTAGATTTAGGATAATATTTGGTACTATGTATGAAAAAAACGTTTCATAATAAAATACACAAAGATAAAACGAGAGTTTTATTTCAAAAACTTCTAGTCTAGTTTTCTTAGACTACGAATTTACAGTAGTATGACACATGTCATAGTCACAACAGATAATGTCTTTGATATTTGTATGACTTGATTAGTCATTCTAAAGATAAATATTGCTGATTAAAAAAAAAAAAACAATGCATCAACCAAAGAATGTAAATAATTCCATTTACTTTTATTATTGCATAATAATGCATTCTGCGGCACCCCTTGCCTTCAATTTGCCTCAATAATATTTTGAGGGGACTGTTTTTTCTTCAAATGAAACCATTTGCAGGGGTGAGAAATAAAAAATTTCGATTTCGAAAAAGATGGGCCACCCTAATGACCATCAATCACATTGTGGGCAAAAATTAAGGACACGCAAGTGGCATACCTTACTCGCGGGTGTCATTTTAATTTTTTTTTTTTTAATTGTCAAAGAAGGTACATTTTTGTATTATAGCTTACCGAATAATTTTTATTTCTATCGACAGTTTTCATAAAAAAAAATTCGTGCCCACCCACGGAAATAGTATCAATGGTGCTAGAGATATTTGCGTTTAACTTTTAGCAAAGATCTAGGCTAACCAGGGACCGTAAGCGAACCGAAATCGTAACCGCACCGTAATTATGAATTTTTTCTAACCGTAACCGAAACCAAAAATCGGAATAAGAGTTTCTGGTAAACCGAAACCAAAACCTAATACCGGAATGAGAGATTCTGGTAAACCGAAACCAAAAACCGGAACGAGAGTTTCTGGTGAACCGAAACCGAGGGGTCAGCCACTTCGGGAATACCTGTACAAAATGTTAGGAATACCAAGACAATATTTGGGAATATCGGGAATACTAGGAAATACGCGGGAATACCAGAAAATACGCGGGAATACATGAGAATATTCGGAAATATCAGAGAATACTCAGGAATGACTGGAAATAACGGGGAATATCTAGGAATAATCGGGAATACATCGGAAATATTCAAGAATAGACACATTCCTGAACATTTCGGAGAATCTCGGGAAACGTCGGCCGACGATCTTCCTTTCTGTACATTCGCGAGGAACACACGCAAACTATCTTCAGTCATCGCACAGTGAATTACATTGTTTTCTCAATATTTTATTACTGTTAATAAACGTTAACGTGAAGCTGAGCATGGAGGAAATACAGAGCCATTTGACAGCAATAAAATTACTTTATCATAAAAGATAACAACTGTTAGTGATTTGAATTCAGCTCAAAAATCGCTTATTTCTGATAGTTCGGCCCGTGTTACAGAATTAAAACTAGATAAAACTTGCACATGGTGTAAATATTACTTCCACATTCAGTGGAAGTATAGTAACGAAAAAAAAAAATTAAAAAAATTTTTTTTTGTTCAAATAGGCTTAGAATGTCATGAAACGTCGAGATTTTAAGTTTGAGCGAAAAAAAATTTTCTGTCTGTCGTTCCCGTCTGTAACTTTTTTTGTGCACACGTTTACTCTGGAACCGTTTAAGGTATTGACTTGAAATTTGGTATAAATATGTACTTTAACGAGATCTAGAACTAGATTGTATTTTCATCTTGTTCCGTCAAAAGGTTGGGGGCGAAATTGGGGTAAATTTGGGGTAAATACGTAAATCAAGCAGGTAAGAGTCCACAAAATTAGTATTTAGTATATACAAGCTAAGGCCTCAAAAAAAAAATTGTCATTAGCCACCCCCCATTACCACCCCCACCCTATTATTAAAGGGGATGAAAAAAAATTGATTTAGTGTGTCTACAGAAACCTCAAAAAAATTTTTTACTTCTTACACCCCCACTACCACCCCCCTATCACCACCCCCACCCCACTACCGATGTGGGGTATCGTTTTATGGGTTTTTGGGGTAGAGGATTTCAAATATTATATTATTACATAATATTATTTCCATAAACAATTATTTCCACATACAAATTTTTTTCGTTGTGAGTGACTTGGATAGAAAATCTGGATGTGGAAGTAGTGATTCCTTGGGCAGCGGTTTTTAAGATATACATCAACATACATTTAAAAATAATTGCTTTAAATTTCTACGAAATATTAAATAAATCTATTAACTACTATGCGCACCATATCTTTTATTTTTCACGATACCAATTTTGTTTAAAGTATTGTGTCTGATGTCTATCTGTCTGTTGGCGCTATATCTATAAAACTATTTGACGGAGAAAATATTTGGTAGGCAGTAGACTATTATCTAGGAAAAAATATCCCATTTCTTCCACACTATTAATGAAAAATATACAGGGTGGAAACCTAAAAAAATAAATTTAAAAAAAATTTGACGGAGGACAAAAATATTTTGCATGTAGTTAACACAATTGTCACGGAAGATATCTGCAATACTTTTAGAAAAAAATATGCAGTGTGGACATGCTTAAAAATTAATAATATTAGTAATAATTAATTAACAAAAGATGGTGGAAAATATTTTGAAAGTAGTTGGCATTATTACCGAAGAGGAAACCTGATAAACTTTTAGTGAAAATATACACGATGGTCACTCTAAAGAAATTATTAAAAAACGACGCGACGAAGGCAAGTAATCTTTATAACGTAGTTGTCGCAATTGCCAGCAAGAAAGAATATACAGGGTGGTCATCCAATAGAAAAAAAGAAGAGCTTGTCCTAAGGTTCTTATCTAACTTTTCTGAAGTATCTTGATGCTCTGAAGCCAATTTTGAACACACAAAATTTTTTTATCGGATGAGTTTCCCTCTACCATTCCCTTTTAATCCCTAAAAAGGTCAAAAATGAGATTCTCCTTCATATTAGAAAATATATTTTCTTTATTTGATGATGTGATTATTTGCCCATATACAGGGTGAAATTTGAAAAAAGGTCGTTGTTTGAGAAGTGTGGCATATTCTAAAATGATATTAAAATCTACAGGGTGTTTCACAGAGTAGTGGCAAACTAATACTAGCATTTTTTAAATAGAACACCCAATATTTCTTTATATATTCGTATTTGACTCTTACTTCTCTATCCAGAAATATATTATTTTTGAATTTACACTGCAGCATTGTTACTTTTCCATTTTTTTCCGAAAAAAATACGTTTGCAGCTGTCAAGAGAAAAATCTACATTTTGAATATTCTCAAGACAATGTACTAATTTCCAGGATTCTCAGAACCCAAATCTACAGGGTGTTCTCCATGTTGATTCAAACTTCTACCAGGTATTTAAACTGTCATAACTCAGTTTTTTCAAATGGAACACCCTATATATTTTTATTTCAAAAGTTTCGGCAATTAATTACCTACATGCTGATATCTCATAATGACTAATTTTTTCGATGTTTTCAAGCGCGAAAAAAAGTAGTCATAGATTTAATAAGTGTTCAAAATGATGCTCTCTTTTGCACAAGTGTACTTTCTTACTAGTGTAGATTACAGATTTTTATTTTAATAATTACTTAGTATTAATCTCGATATCGATTATTGATTGTATTGATTATAACAACGCACAGTACGCATACAAATTATTTTTAATACAAAACATTTTAAAAGGAAGTTTTTAAAGGCAGGTGCGAAAAGTGATCTTAAATATTGAGCTCTTCATTGCACTTTCAAAATTATAAGTACGCCCACTGGTTATGAATTATAACTTGCTTCAAACATTTCAGTTTATTAATCAGTTAATAATGGCGAGAATAATGGTATCAAAAAATTGATGATATATGTTGTGGCCCATCCCGTAACAAAATTTTAGATGGTATATTTTACTTTCTCATGAAATATGGAACA
This sequence comes from Rutpela maculata, assembly GCA_936432065.2. NCBI lineage: Eukaryota > Metazoa > Arthropoda > Insecta > Coleoptera > Cerambycidae > Rutpela > Rutpela maculata. Next base: position 390,865,478 of record OW386285.2, read on the forward strand.
CTCTGTATATCGTACAATTATTTTACCTATACTTTAACAAAAATAAAGGCACATTTTATCGTTATTAGAGTGGCAGTCGAAGAAACACGAGGAATAATGTCGTATGCATCTCGGGCTGTATACAGAGTGACCCAATTAAAATGGGAACACTCTTATAACTGTTTTTTATTATTTTTTTCCGATTTGAATCAAATAATGATCTACTGCTTATTTCCAAAAACACATTCGCCTCCTACAACTGCAAAGCCACGGTGTCGAAATAAGCAGAAAAAATCAGGGATTTTCTTCTATCGAAAAATTTTATCTCCAAAATTTAATCAAAAATATTGAAATTTTGTTTAAAATAGTGTGCGAAAATATAATTTTATTTTTTTTTTGTTTAGAAAATTGTGCTATGACAATTTTGTTAGAAATTAAACCCAAGCTGTTAGGCAGTTGTCAAATAATGGGTAGCTTTTTCTTATTATTTTTCAGTGTTAAATTTTTTAAATTTAAAAGTTTTTAATTTTTATGACATTTTGGAAAATTCTGAACTTTTATTAATAAAATTTTCCGTTAAACAAATGCCTAATCCTAATACGATTTATTGATTTTTTTTCGTTTATTTTGGTACCGCAGGGGGCTTTGCATTTGTAGGAGGCGAACGTTTTTGTTCTATGCTTGAGTGAAATTTGGTTGAAATCAGAAAAAAAAAAGTTATACCTAAGGGTGCTCACAGCCAGCCATGAAAAGTGAAATTTCAGAGAAACTCCAGACTGTACACGCACACAATTGTTTTTATCTCTGTTTTTATTGTCGAATACCTTTCTGTTGGGTACGATTAGGTTAAAAAAGTTTAATGCACCATTTAACTAATATAGAACATTTAAAAGTGGTATGTTAAAATCTGGGAATACAGGAAATACTTAGGAAATAATTGGGAATGTTTGGGAATACTCAAAAAAACTTGGGAATAACTGAGAATACTTGGAAATAACTGAGAATTCTCGGGAATAGTTGGGAATAACTAATAATTATCGGAAATACTTGGGAATAACTAATAATTATCGGAAATACTTGGGAATAACTAAAAATTCTTGGGAATATGTGGAATAAGTCGGAAATATACGGTATTCCCGGAATACCTGTACAAAATTTTGAGAGTGGCTGACCCCTCGACCGAAACCAAAACCCAAACCGAAATTAAAATTCTCAGGAAATCGAAACCTAAAGTATGATAAATTGCGTATATGAATTTGCCCACATTTGAATTGTGAATAAAGTACAAAAAATACGGCTGAAATCAAAGATTCAAAACCGTGATGTAGAAATATCAAATTGTATGGTGAAAACCATATATAAATCGATTCATCCATTATAAAGATCACAGAGGGTAAAAGGCATGTCCAGGGACCGAAACTATAGCCAAAAAACGCACCGTAATTACAATTTTTTTCTAACTGAAACCGAAAACCGAATTGTCGCTGCCTTGAAAACCAAAACCGTAACTGAAAACCAAATTGTCGCTGACAACATAACCGAAAACCAAAAATGGTAACCGTAATCGAAACCGAACCCCAGCCAACTTGGCAAAATACTCGGAAGGCATCCCCTTTAAAAAAATAAAATTGACTTACGCTATTTTTGCAGAAAGAATCCACTTTTTTTACCTATTCATTGGGCTATTATTAAATTTCTATAGGCTTTGCAATATTAATACAGTAGATATATGCAAAAAATAGGCGATAGGTGGATCTAATTCCCACAAAGACGGGGTTTGAATTTTTTAGTTCGTTGTTGGTATCTTCTTGACATACTAAAAGTCTAGAAAATCTGAGTGTGCACAATGCGTTTTTTTGGCCGCCATCTTGAAATTTTTTTAAAAATCATAAAAATCGCGTGTTGTATCAAATTATAGAAAATATCAAGCTGAAAAAGATTATGATATTGGTTTTATAAAATTAAAATAAATAACACACTAAAAGTCTAGGAAAATCTAAGAGTGTAAAAATATTTAAACTCCATTTTTTTTCAAATATTGACGTCTTCTAAGAAATTGAAAATGGCAGAAAGAAACTATCTTGTGCTCTGAAAGTGAAAGCAAAACTTCAAAGTGTGTTAAGTTGTCTACTAAAGGTATACAAGGTATCATCAGTGCAAGTAAAATTCGAAAAGACAATCTCAGTGAGTTATTTGAACCATTGCCTAATCTGAGTGTCCACGTCGAATGCCGCCGTCTGTACACAAATCCCAATAATATCCAGAGTGATAAGAAATTGAAGTTGCATATTCAGGATAAAGCACTAGCCAGCTGCAGTAGAGTCCGATATACCAACATTTACATTTAAAGAACACTCTTTGTTCTGTGGTCGCTTTATTACTGACAGTCGACAATAGTTTGATTTCTATTTTTGATCAATTTTGCTGCTGCTTCAATTAGACTATATTTTTCTAGTTCAGGGTCTTCTAATTTCTTTTGTTTGTGAGAGAATATTAGCCACTGTTTGATCCATAGTTACCATCCCATCATTTTTGGAAAAAAAAAAAAAAAATTCTTTAAGCTTTTGCAGCATGTGACGATCATTATATAGTTCATTATCAACTGGTAGGAAGTCTTTCATTTTAGTAACCAGCTGCTGGACAGAAACAGGCTTTCCTTTCTCTGCAGGACGACCAAGAGGCTGCAACATAATTCGTCTTGGTAATCCTCTCGGTACTTCTTTGGGATCAGGTCACCTTTTCGAAAATTTACTCAATTTTAGCCGGTAGGATATCATACAATGTGTGCACACTTTCGCGCGAGTATGGCTGGCTCTTCCACACACTCAAAATGGTACAAGTATTTTTGAGTGTTTTATGGATCAAACAAGCAGTGTACCAAAAATAAGACGGCAGACTACCATTCTCACTCAAAAATTTACCAGTTTAGTATGGAGATCTTTTTCACCCACCGAAGTAGTAAGGCAACTCCAATTCTCCACCAGGTTTTTTATGAAAACTCGATTGTAGATTGTTTAAGGGGTCGCTTGGCCCTGGGTTGACCTTTCTTCACCTCGACCTAAAAGGTCTTTTGTGAATTACCCTGCAACTAGTTGTTGCCCAGGATTTCAAGACTTTTTGCAAAGCTTGTGATTTTACCTATTTTCACTATGTCTTCAGGCTTAATTCCGCCTGTTCTAGGTACTTTAGCCTAATGCGGATTAGTACCTTGCATTCACAAAGTATATGTTCCACAGTATCTGCATTTGTCATCTTCTGCCATGCCCATGTTCTTGACATGATATCTCAAGGAGCAATGGCCAGTTAGAAGGCCTGTGATCAGCCTTAGGTTGGACTTTTCAAGTTTGAGAAGCCTTGTGGCATTCTTTGTTGAACTGGTTATAAACCTTTTCGCTTGTCTTTGACCTGGAGTATTCCTCCAGTAGGATTTCTTCTGTTCCTTTTCCCATTTTTGGACCTCCTCCGTTATGTATCCTTTAGATAAGCCACAGAACGGTTCGGGTCCAAAAAATGGGGCTTCTGCCCCTTTTCTTGCGAAGCTGTCAGCCAATTCGTTGCCGTCTATTCCCTTATGGCCTGGCACCCACATCAAGTAACCTTGTTGTTTTTTGCCAGTTGCTTCAGTTGCATTCCCAGGCAATTTTAGACTAGAAGAAATAGGACCTGAGAGCCTTTAGTGCTGCCTGGCTATCTGCATGTATATAGATCTTTGCCCTTCGAGTGCCTCTATTTAGGCATACCTGGGCACACTGATCCATAGCATAGATTTCTGCCTGGAAGATGGTTGGGGTGTTATCAAGGGCTTTAGATAGCCTGAATTTAGGCCCTGCTACGCCCACACCAACTCCTTCGTCCATCTTGGATCCATCTGTGTACCAGATGTGTGACTCTTTCTCCAATCGCAAGACTTCGACCCTGCTCGCCTGACGGCTTTCAATCAGCACATCAAACGGGCAGTCAAAATCATGCTTGATTGGCATTGAGTCAGTGAGTTTGGTCATCGATTCAAATTGGATTGGCTCCAGAATCCTTAAGTGACCGACCAGGTCACCTGATCTGAATTTAAGTGCCTGATGCAGCCTTAAGGCACTAAGTGCTGCAATGCCTTCATAGCTGCTGTGGAACACGAACGCATCGCTCCTGTAGTCTCTAAACAGGCAAGGCGTTGCAGTTTCTGCAACTTTCCTTGTGTTATCTTTTCCTCGGTTTTTGGCCACCTTCATGATGCGTATGCGTCACCATGGGTCTGACAACCGAAAAGTAGGACCAATGTATCATTTTTGGCTTCAGAGTCTTACCAAACAGCCTACGGCACGTTCAAATAGCCGTGGTTGCTTTGGTAAGTGTCCTTTCTCAAATTTAGTTTTCTTCTTTTGGTGAATGGAACAATAACTGTTTTGCTCGAACTGACACTAAGACCCTCTGACGAGCACCATTTAGATATTATGTTTAAGGCAATTTGCATGTGGTTTGAGATCATAACCTCATGCCTACCTCTCACAGTAACGACCAGGTCATCAGCATAGCCCTGAACGTTGAAGCCATAATTACTCAGCTTATCGAGGAGATCGTCGACCACCATTGACCAAAACAAGGGCGATAAGACTCCACCTTGTGGACAGCCCCTAACTGCAGTCACGGTGGCCGACTCTTTCCCCATATTTGTGGTAACTATTCTGCTTCTACGATTGTATCCATTTCATTGTTGACTGTATTCCCCTTTTTCCGCGGCTCTTTAAAAGCACCCTCTATGTCTATGAAAGCACACAGAGTCAGTTCCTTTGCTGTAAATGTCTTTTTCGATGCCTTTGACCAGGCGATATAAATAAAAATTATTCGGTAGGCTACAATACGAAAATATATATTACTAGCTGACCCGGCAAACGTTGTTTTGCCATTGTGTGAAAGAGACAGGAGACCGGCTTCTTTCTCATCCCTACTCCGTGCTGTTGCTGGATGAGAGGTGGCATCTGTAGACGCCTGGCGGGCGACCACTGGGAGAGGAAGATTTCAACTTTAAAGTTGCAATATCGACTGAACGGCAATCGATTATTACAATCGATTATAACAATCGCACTTTCTGTTTTCACTGGGTTAAATACCATCTTGCAACCCTATTGCGCATCTGTAGATGAAAGTAAAAATACTAAAATCGAGATTAAAAAATGGGGGTTGGTGGCAGAAGGGTGAAAATTTAGGGTTATAAGTATTTTTTGATGCCAAATCATAAAAAAATAAAAAAATTTTGTCCAAAAAATAAAAATAAAATTTCTGGATAGGGCCACCCTTATCACCTAGGGGTATAAAAAATAACCTACGACCTATTCTCAGACCTACCAAATATACACCAAAAATTTCATAAAAAATCGGTCAAGCCATTTCGGAGGAGTTCGATAACAAACACCGTGACACGAGATTTTTATATATTAGATTTACGAGAATAGTATGGCACTTGCGTTTCCTTCATTTTTACTGACAATGTGATGAAGTCATTGCTCCAAGCGATAGGAAATCATACCTTAAAATCTGTCATCAGCTCCCGGCCTATAACCTCGAAAAAAGCCCGTAAAAAGGCTTAAAAGCCATAAATATGGATTTTAGTGCGTGCCGTCAGAATGTCACGAGTGGGTATTGACAATAATTGTTGATTATTATGTAAATATTATGTCACTGTTTATCTAAGTGATTTCTAGGCCCTAAGCTATCGGACTCAATTAGAAATTAATTAGTGTTTGTTTTATTAATGCATTAAGTAGCGTAGGTTACCTCAATTAATCAACCAACGCAAATTTTTAGTTCAGGGACAGGGACATTGCTTAATTTTCGCTACTAGGTCACAGGTGATAAGTATCTGGTTGTTTGTGACAGAACATGACTGTTTGTGATTTTCTGGGAATAGGACAGCTAGGCTCTAATAAATAAAAGAAAAATGTAAAATAAGATTAAATTAATATTAGGATGAAGATATCGGGCGACGAGCGAGACATAAGATTATGACCTGGAATTGGGCGATCAAGGTCATCTGGAAGAGTTAGGAAAATTTGACGGCTTATTCAATTTAGGGTCTGATGAACAAATGTGAACCAAGGACAATGTAAAGAATAAAAAAATATTGACCACGAAGTTTACGCACCACACACCAATAACATCCTTAAAGGATTAAAAGAGGTAAAATTGTGAAATTAAATTGGCAAAGATTATTATACTTAGTTCAACGATGTAATATTTGTTTATGTTTTGATCGTTCATTATGTTCTTCGTCGTTTTTATCATGGAGTAATTCCACCGAAGCGTTGACGATTTCATATCTTGGAGGTCTCCTCGAAGTATGCCAGAAACAAATTGCTGTACTTGCCGGAAGCATTCTTACGATCGCACTATTCCAAAAAACGTTTGTAGGAAATCTCGTACTGTCACTGCGTTTTTGTAGATAACAAAAGGAGCTCTATTAGCGGCTCCATCAATTTCAGCCAGAATCAGACTGAATTCTTGATCATTATACAGCCCCACAAAAAAAAAACTTTGGAACTGCTATCGAGACAACTGTATCCCCATGTAATTTTCGACGCTGAATCCGAACCCGAGGCCAAAAAAAATCGTACACTCCCAAAATCAACCTCTAGCGCTAAAAAACACTCCCTAAACAGGGTAAAAATGACTTAACGCTCCACGAATAGTCTTAAATCTCGCAATAAATCGAATTAAATATAAACATTCAAGTACATAACGGATAAACACAGAGTTAACACTACTTTCCATTGAAAATCACCCCCAAGAGTGGGTGAAAACCACCCACCTCATTCAAGAGGAAACTTAAAAAAATGCAGTGATTACAAAAAAGCTTACGATGCCCAGTTTTTTTGGAAAGAGTGAGTAACTGCATTAGTTCCGGTGCGATGCTCAAAATCTACCCCCATAGAGTGGCGGAAACCACCCCTAGATTAAAATTGCAAGGAAAATCGGGGAAAAAATTTTGTCATCGTGATTTCTATTTTAATTGATGCTAAAATTGGCTAAAGATATGCAGCACTGCAGTTTGGAGGTGAATACTTGCATTGCACCAAAGTCATTCAGTGACATCCCCATGAGAGGGTGAAAATTACTCCTCACATAACAAGAAATTCAAAAAATAGTTGCAGTATCTTTTAGAAAAGCTCAAAACATCTGCATTTTCTTATTTAAGAAGAATCTTTGACAACGTACTTGAAAAGTACCCATATTATGAAGTACCTAGCAAAAATTTACCCGTAGTCTTAATTCAATTAAATATATTCTTTCTTTTTGTAATACCTTTTTAGAAGCCATATAAATAAGTTCAGAGAATTCTTTTTAGGAGTCATCTAAGCAACTGTAATTTAAATTTGGAGGTGGTTTCCGCTACTCTATGGGGGTAGTTTTTGAGCATCGCATCGAGACTAATGCAGTTACATACTGTTTCTAAAATAACTGGGCATCGTAAGCTTTTTTTGCAATCACTGCAGTTTTTTTAAATTTCCTGTTGTGTGAGAGGTAGTTTTCACCCTCTCATGGGGGGGGGGGGGATTTTCAATAAAAAGTAGAGTTAACTGTGTATTTATGCGTTATATACTTGAATGTTTATATTTAATTCGATTCATTGAGATTTAAAACTATTCGTGGAGCGTTAAATCATTTTTGCCCTGTTTAGGGAGTGTTTTTTTTTTGTGGGGCTGTGTTATCAATTTTACGCGAGAAACTTTTACCAGAGAGTTCGAGCGTTGTTTGTATACAAGCGCCATAGAAACGAACTTTCATTTCCTTAGTTACAGCAGAATTTTTTTATGTTTTGATTGCAAATTTAGAACCCAACATACTTTTTTGCGCGTCCAGGTAATTTGACACATCTACTGAATTGATTAAGACATTTGTAAGTGAAGTTTACAAATTGACGATCGGTAAGTAATTACTTATCGATCAGGAGGCGGTAGGTAAACTAATAAATATAGAAATTTAAAAATCAAGATTTATTAAAGACAAAATTAAAATTACAATTTGAACAATTATTAAAATTTATTGGAGCAATAGAATTCGGGTTTAAAATGACAAATGACGTTCTCTTCTCAATCATAACTTACAAGAATCTTAAGTTGTGGCAAAAATCTTATGTTCGAGAACTTTCACTGACAATAAATGAAGACCTAAGTGGATAAAGGTGTTATGTCGCATTTAAAAAAAAAAAATACTTTATGCAATTTTTGAACACCCCTGATATAGATTTAACACCCAATAAACGGTGAATTTTAAATTTGTAATATTTTATAGAAACTTTTTAATTATAAAGGCGCCATGTCATACATACAACCAGTAATTTTAGTGGATGTACACAGTTTTGGACAGAAAAATCTAGGTTCATAACAGCTTGATATTGTTCTTTAATATTAGTGTAAACAAAAGAACATAACCCAAAATTATCTATTATGAGGTATTATGAGGTATTATTCATTTGAATCGAAGACAAAATAAATAAGTTCCAACTCAAAACCGTTTTGTTTAATTTACTCAAAACTTTAAAAGTGTGATATAACACCTTTATCCACTTAGGTCTCATAGTAATCAAAGCGAAAACTTGTTCATGGATGACTTGTTTGTTTAATATATTTTTAAAATATTAAATTTTTTAATTACTTGCACATCCAGTGGAAGTATAGTAACGACAAACAAATTTTTTTAAAATTTTATTGTTCAAATAGGCTTAAAATGTCATGAAACGTCGAGATTTTAAGTTTGAGCGAAAAAAAAAATTGTTTGTCTGTTGGTCTGTCTGTCTGTCGGTCTACCTGCAACTTTTTTGTGCGCACGTTTACTCTGGAATAGTTTAAGATATTGACTTGAAATTTGGTACATAATGTACTTTAATGAGATCTGGAACTAGATTATATTTTCATCTTGTTCCGTCGAAGGGTTGGGGGGTAAATTGGGGTAAATTTGGGGTAAATTTGGGATAAATGGGTAAATCAAGCAGGTAAGAGTCCATAAAATTAGTATTTAGTATATACAAGGAAAGCTAAGGTCTCAAAAAAATTTTTGGCATTAGCCACCCCCATTACCACCCCCACCACAAGAACCAAAAGGTCAAAATATTTTTTTACTTCATCCACCCCCACTACCGCCCCCTATCACCACACCCACCACACTACCGATGTGGGGTATCGTTTTATGTCTTTTTGGGGTAGAGGATTTCAAATATTATATTATTAAAGTTCCATAAACAATTATTTCCACATAGAAAGTTTTTGCGTTGTGAGTGACTGGATAGAGAATCTGGATGTGGAAGTAGCGTTTTTTTAATTAAATTTGTTCAATATTTGAGCGTGAAAAAAAAACGTCATAAGCACTGCGGTCATTAAGTGTTTTACTAGTTTCGGATGTTTTGGAGATCTCGACTTCGTCTCGATCTCCAAACATATCTTCAACCAGTAAAGAACACTTACTGACCTCAATACTCATATACTATGACATATTATACAGGACCTCAGTTGAAAGGACCATTTTGGCCTATGGTAGAGTCAAAACAATTTTCTTCTAATTGTATTGTCTTCACCTTGCTTTTGAAAAGTGGAGGATATGTACTTATATTTTTCTTAAGAGCATCTAAAGTACCATAAACAGTCTCATAAACTTAGGTCGTTTTGCGATTTTTGGGCATTTTTGAAGATATTTTTATTATTTTATGATGTACCCAATGTCCTACTCCAGTTTTTACATATATCAACTTTAGATTCCTAGGCTATCGTAAGCATATCGGTATCTTCAAAAAACGTCAACAATGCCGAAAAATTGCTAAACGTGTATGATATGACTGTTCAAAGTAATTTTATTTTGTCCGAATGGCGAAATGATGCTGAGCGTCGTGTCCCAAAGTTGCCCTCCCTCAAAATAAAATATCGCTTTTAACACTTATGTCATAAATAGATATTTCGATATTTCCAGCAATTCCCGAGTTATAAGAACTTTTGTTTTCCGTCGCGGTACGACGTTACTAGCTAACACAAGAACTACTAAAAAGCCTAGAGAAAATAGGTATAAAATTTCACTTGGATCAATGGTATATAAGAAGAACGAATGTTTTCTTTGAAAGTTATCTACCCAAAATAACGTTTTTTAATCATAATGTAAGCAGAAATACAAGATATTTATTTTTAAAAACTATATTCAACCCAACCCCTTATAATATTGCATTTTTCGCCCAACTAAAAAATATCCTCCCGGAATACATGTATAACATCGTTTCGTTTTCCAAATCCTCATGTGATGTTATATTTACCAACCATTTACAAAACCTTTCAGGAGTATATCCTTTATTCTGAAAGTGTGCTAACAATAAGTCTATATAAACCGTCTCAAGGATTGATCCTCTATATGCTATATAAATATCAATGTCTATATCATATATTTTGATATCTTTCTGTGTACCCTTACTAAAAGCCTTATGTATCATAATAGAAGTTCAGAGATGTAGCATGTTAAAAGGTTATTAACCCCAAAATTAACAAGTCAAAGGAGCGACGAGAACAGTCTGAGTATGACAACAGTATCACAGTCTTCATGTACATCTTTATCAATTAAAATGTTTAATAACGTTTAGATTGACTGATCGATTATCAAAAACAACGGGGTTCTTCCTCTAGCTAATACTAGGTTAAGAACTATAACTTTTATTTCTAGTTTTATAATATAGCAGATATATCATATTTAGCACTAATTTTCATGCACCTAATTATCTAATATTTAATGCCAAAAAACAAGACAGAATTTTTGTATTCTTTTATTTTTACTTTTTAATGATATTATATTTTAAGAACGACATCATAGATTACTAGGTGTGATCAGAATTCAGATCATTTGCTCATATACAGGGTGAGTGAGTCATTAGTGTGTTTATAGTCGATATTTCCTCAACCGTTTGAAATCTGAAAAAAAAAATTTGAGATAAAAGTTCAAGGGTGGCATATTCTAAAATTATTTTAAAATCTACAGGGCATTTAACAGAGTAGTGGCAAGCTAATACTAAGAGTTTTTTAAACGGGACACCTAACATTTTTTTTTAACTTAATTCTCTATCTAGGCATATATTATTTTTGTGTTTACACTGCGAAGGTATCACTTTACTCCATTCTTTCAGAAAAAAAATACGTTCGCAGTAATTCAATAGTAAAATCTGCAAAAAGCGTATTTTCATAAATTTGAGTCATTTCATTTTAAATGTTAGTCAAGACCATGTACTAATTTCTCAGAGCTGAATCCAATTTACACCCTGTATATTAGTTCCGCATCCACGTAGTGGAGTGAACAGTGAACAATGAAAAAAAAATGATTTTTTTTTTCTAATAGGCCTAAATTGTCATGAAACGTTGAGATTTTAAGCTTGATTAAAAAAAAATTCTGTCTGTCGTTTTGTCTACCTGTAACTTTTTTTGAGAGCACGATTACTCTGGAACCGTTTATGAAATTGACTTGAAAGATTCATCTATGTACTATAGGGGAACTAGATTATATTTTGAGCTCATTCCCTTGAGGAGTTGCAGGGTAAAGGGGGATAAATAAGTAAATCAAGAAAAAGTCCACAAAATTGTGAATTAGTGTGTGTACAAGAACCAGAGGTCTCAATGTTTTGCATCAGCCACTCCTACTACCACTCCCTACCCCCACTGCTGATGTGGCATATCGTTTTATGGATTTCAAATATTATATTATTAACATTCTATGAGTAGTTATTTCCACATAGTGAAGTTCAAATATAGTACCAACATTTTTTAGTTGTGAGGCTCAGATAGAAAATATCAATGTGGAAGTAGTGATTCTTTAGGTAGCGGTTCATTTGTTTAAAATGTTTCGGCAATCAATTATCTACACGCTTATGCAATCATAGTGGCTAGATTTTCTCACGGTTTCAAGCGAAAAAAAGTTCAAGTGCTGTTATAATGTCTTTATATCTCGAAACATCAAAATATTGAACATTGAAGGTTTCATAAAAATCGGTCAGTCATTTACCTCCTGCATACAAAGGACCCCGCACAAAAGCAATGGAAAACGACCCCTCCTAAGCCAAAAAGACGTATCTCAAGGTTTCACTGTTTTGAGATATAGGCATGTTTTGAATTTTCGAAATCGCGTCAATATTTTCAAATATTTACTATTTTTTTTGTAGTTGTACTAATGTAGTGGTTAATAGTGGTGTAGTTATGAATTTATATTAATTAGGTTTTCTCATATTTTTTTAGATACGTCAAACTTTGTTAGCACTTTAAAAATACTTAACGATTGAAATACGTTTATTTCGCTATGGAAATATATAGAAAATAGCTCCAGCTACCCTAAGGTATAAAAATATGCATTTCGGCCAAAACTTGAGATACGTCTTTTTGGCTTAGGACGGCAGTATAGATATTATTTCCTTGTCAAAAGAAACATTTAAAGAAAATGTAAAAATTATGTTATTAGAGAGTTAAATTTGTCTAAATTTAGTTATATTTTAGTTTATCTTATTAGTGTGTATTTTATTAGTGTATATTTTACAAATGTGTATTTTCAGTGAGTAGTATATGTTTTGTATATTTTTAGGGAGAGTGGAAGAACGGCGATGCCGAACTCTTACTATTCTATTCTATTCTATATCTCAATTACCAAGAGTCGAATCGAAAATCGAGTAACACATTCTTAAGGCACTTTTTTTAGTAGAATCCGTTACTGATAAGAAGAAAATTATGCATGCCTCAGTTTTTGAGATATAGACATAACTTGTGTTTTTTTAAATGGAAATGTAAATTATTTCATTACTCGATACAACTTAAATTAGCTATCCAACGATATATCATATGTTATATTTATATCTAGAAAAAATGGTTAATTTTCGTTAGGAGGCCATGGAAAAACTATTAACAACAACAACAATAATTTTGCCAAAAATAGGAAAACTAAACTATAATAAATGTTCGAATTGTCTTCAATTGACATCTATGCATTTTTGACACTTCCCGCTACAGCTTTGTTGCATTTCCAATCATGACAGGAGTTATTGTGCGAAACACAGCTAATGTTTTGTTTTCTAATTCTTCTATGTTATTAGAACGTTCTCTATATTATAACATTTTTTAAATAACCCCAAAGCCAAAGGTCGACAGAGGTTATATCGGGAGATCTAGCTGGCCACAAAATAGGACCATTATTTCCTAAAAAATAAACAATATCTAAACTACTTTGTTGTTTATTAATATCCAGTTAGCTAAATTAATTGTCAGTTATATTTAGTTAACGTAGCTAACTCGACACTGATAAACTAGTCCTGAGTGATACCTATATATGTTAGATCACGGTTTACATGAATGACTTTTTAAAAACTTTTATTTTACTAAATGGAGCCAACGTTGGCTCTTGGAGAAGGAATATAATAATAATTAGAAGTGTTTCATTCTAAGTGAGTTTAATAACTGATTTAACAAAGCGTGTTTAGTCATATTTATAACATACAGAACCTGAGTAAGCAAAATATAGAACAAAGGATTTGCAGTTCTGCAGTCTGCACAAGTTATGAGAAACAAAGGTGTAATATGATATCTTGAAGATAAGCAATTAATAAGAGAAGTCGTTATCATGTAACATGATATGCCTGTGAAGGTTTGTTACGACTAAGTCTGGGTAATAAGCATATAATTTTATATAACAACTTCCCCCTTAATAAAAAAGTTGATGTTATGCAGCAACTTTTGAAAATTGTTAAAACGTTAAATGAATATAATGCAAAAATAAATTGAAACAATGTTGAATGAATATAAAGCAAAATAATAAAATAATGTAAAAGTTAAAATTGGTAAGCGATAATAAAACATTACATAACGTAATAAGGATAAAATACAATGGTCTAAATTAATAGACAAGGGTAAAACTCCACATGAAAGTCTATGTTAACTCGATGTCCTCTTCTTCTTGAGGTCTAATACCGGGTCGCTTTCTTGGAGGGATCAGTCTAGGAAATTTGGTAAATACTCTGCTTCGCTCTGAAGGAGGTGAAGGAGGGTTATCCGTTGAGGGTTGGATTCGCAATGCTCCACATCTTCTTCTTCTGCATTTACAAGTTATGTAAAGTAGAACTAATAGGATGATGAGAGTGATTATGAAGTATGTGAACCAAGATACATGTTTGGTCACAAAAGGTTCGTTTATGAGGTCATCTAGGTCTTTGGAATATTGCTCTAGTTTGTTTTTAGCAATATCTAAATCTTCTACGTCGAGACTGTTTAATTTAAGCGGTTTTAATTTTGGAATTTCGATTTTGTCGGGCATGTGATTGCAGCATTCAAAAGGAATTTGGATTGGATGTGAATTGTCCTTAATTTCGGAAAAGTCTTTAGCACTGGCTTGTATTCGAGTAATGCCTGCATAGGCGTAACATCCTGGTTGTAGTTTTATGATGGAATTTTTGTTAATTAGCTCTGTTATGGATTCTCTCTTCGGGCAGTTGATGGTAATGTGAAGTGGTTCGGAATTAATTACTAGCCATGTGTTGTCTTCAAGTTCTTGGACGTTGTATCCTTGACTAATGATGAAGGAAGTTTGACAATTTTCTGGGAGTTTCGGCAATGGTTTTAATATTCTAGCTTCACAAATGGCATTTTGGTCGATAGGATATGCAAACAGGTTCGAACATAGTTTGGTTCCAAAATAAAGTGGTTTGCATTCTTTCAAATTTTGTATAGGTATGTACATTAAAGAATCATCGTCTCTCGCGATAAACTTTTGTGAAATAGATAAAAAGTGATGTAGACCAGTTCTGTTATCAAGTATAGGTATAGGGTACAGACGAAAGGTGTTGTAATTTTGAGGTTCAATGAGAGGTATTGTTAAAACAAATATTAAGTTAGAATCTAGTTGAAAAGCTTTTAGTTCAATAATATCCAGATATTGAGCAACTGCTGATAGTTTAATTGGAAGAGGTAAATTGTTCCTTCGCAAACTCTGTGAAATCTCTTGTAACGCCGTTACTAAGTGATCAGGTGTTATGATTGATGAATGAATAATTCCTAATCTGGCGAATGTTATTGAATTTAAAATATCATTTAGATTGTCTTCGATATACAAATAGCTGGCCATTAGTTGTTCGGAAATGTATAGAAATTTTAGTTTTATTTCGGCAGCTTGGATCGTTTGAGTCATAGTTTGAATTGTGTGCTCGATTTCTTTGATATCTTTGTTAAATGTTTCCTCATCAATTTGTAATTTTTGTATAGTTGAGTTGAAATTTTTGATAACAGAAGTTGTAACTGAGATTTGATTTTTGATTAAGTTTTCTAATTGATGTTCGTCATTATTTAATTTATTTATACAGTTAGTGTAGTACTCGCCATCTTCGGCGTCTAAGTTTCCGGTAATTGATTTGAATATTGTTCCGAAACCGTTAAGTATTCCGCGTTTATATCTCTTTGTGTCTGAAAAGACTTCGTCAAATTTCGTTTTTATCGAACTAGCAATTTGCATTAAAAGGTTAAACTCTGTTTTGACTTCGCTTCTAAACAGGATTGATTTTTGGTCAGCACCATCGAGGGTGTTCAAGATTCTGTCTAAATTATTTTGATTTTTGTCAAAAGCTAGTTTGAGGGATGAAATATTTTTATGCACTAGCAGAGTCCATTTGTCATTTGTCACCACGATGTCCGTGTCTTGGTGATAGTATACACCAACAGTGTTATTGATCGGGGTAATTTTGTATTGACAGAGTGCTGATCCGAACAGCAGGAGAAACCTGAAAATAAATTTAATTTTCAGTATATGGTTTCATTCTATCAAAATTTACTTTAGTTTCTTGTTTTGTTTCGAGATTTAATAGGGTAGCAGAATTTTGAAAAATTTCTTTTATTTTAAAGGGACCGTTAAATTTATTTTGTAGTTTGTTCTTAATTTGAGATTCTTTTACATAAACTAAGTCACCTATTTTGTACTCAGATCGTTTCTGGGGAACATTTCTGTCAAAGCGAACTTTCGCTTTCTCCTTTTGAGCTTGTGTTCGATTACGGGCTATTTTATAATAGTGGGATATTCTATTGTTCAAATCTCTGACATATTTAGTTATTAGTTCTTTCTGGTTATATAAGGTTTCAGGTGGTCTGTTAGACGTATGTCCAAATATAAGTTCATATGGAGTAAAACCATGTGTCTTATTGACCGAATTATTATAGCATATTACCGCATATGGTAAAATGGTGAAAGGATGTTCGTTTGGGTTTTCAGTTTTGTGGATTCTTATCATTTCGGCTAAAGTAGCATGAAATCTTTCTATGGATCCGTTCGATTGGGGATGTCCTACGCTTGAATAAGTTAGTTTTATGTCGTAGAGGGTGCAGAGATCTTTGAGCAAGCGGTTGTCAAATTCGCCACCGTAATCGCAATGGATTCTTAATGGGGTACCATAGTGTTGGAAATATAACAACAAAGTGTTTACGACAGATTTTGCGGATTTATCCGGGACTGCATATGCTTGCGTGAATTTAGTTAATTCGTCGCGAATGGTTAAAGCATAATTTCGAGTAGGGAATTCAAATAAATCGATATTGATTCTTTCGAATGGTGTTCTTGGGGTTTCTGTGACTACTAGAGGGTTATTAAGGTTTTTCCGGCATACTTTAGTCTTTTGGCAAGTTTCGCAATTTTTTATAAAATTTTCAACGTCTTTAGTCAGACCTTGCCAAGTGTATTTTTCTCTAATTCTTCGAATAGTTTCGTTTATTCCGCGGTGTAGATTATTTTTACCAAAATGATTTTGCTCCAATATAATTGGAATTTCGTCTTCGTCGGCAGTTCTGACGATATCTTGACAAATTACTACTTTTAAGTCTTTTTCCGCAAAAATGAATGATAGGATTTCAAGTATGGGGAGGCCTAAATTATTTTCGACAAAGTATGTCTTAGAGAGATCTAGAACATCTTGATTTTTAAATAGTACCAAAAATAGATGTTCAATTACAGATTCGATATCAAAAGGTAGAGGGATGATAAAATATCTCCTATGTCTGACTGTTTTGCTTGATACAATATTGATTTTATCGTTATGAAATTCGGGGTTTTCTTCGAATATGTCCTCGATAATTTTGTGATGTAGGTCTTGTAAGTTGTTTTGTTGGAAAAAGGTTATAATATCTTTATGTTCTCGATACAAAAGTTGTTTGTTCGAGGCTTTGATTTTCGAATAGTCAATTAAAGATGTTGTTTTATATAAGTTGGCGAAAGTTTCAAATTCTTGGGAAATCTGTTCGTTAGTGATTTCGTTATTATCGTCTGGGTTTTCGTCGTCGTCTGACTCTTCGTCGTTCGCGGCTAGAACCTTTGAATAGAATTTGGAACATTCGGAAAAATGATTAATTTTGATTCTGGAAAGTGCGTCCGCGTTCTTATTGATTTTACCAGGTTTATAAATTATTTCGTAGTCGTACTCTTCTAATTTGAGTCGCCAACGGGCTAGTCTACTTCCTGGATCTTTTATAGAGAATAGCCAGGTGAGTGGTCTGTGGTCGGTTACAAGCTTAAACTTTCTACCGTACAGATATGGTCTAAACTGCTTTACACTCCATACTATCGATAAAAGCTCGCGTTCAATCGTTGAATATTTAGTTTCTGCACTGCACAAGGTTCTAGAAGCATAGGCAATGGGTAAATCTTTGCCAATAGGCCCCTGGCTCAGCACTGAGCCGACGGCAAATGCGCTCGCATCAGTGGTTAGAACGAAAGGTTCATCAAAGTTGGGGTAGATTAATATCGGAGTTGTCGTTAATGTTTGTTTCAAATTTTGAAAAGAATTTATACAATCATTGTTGAAGAGAAATGGTACGTCTTTTTGTAGTAGTTTTGTTAAAGGCTTGGTTATCTTGGAGAAATTAGGAATAAAGCGCCTATAATATCCGGCTAAGCCTAGAAATGATTTAATTTCTTTTGGATTTTTCGGTTGAGGAAAATTTAAAATAGCGTCAACTTTCGAAGGGTTTGGTTTTACGCCGTCTTTTGTAATGAGATGTCCTAAATAAGCGACTTCCTTGCGGAGAAACTCGCATTTGTCTGGTTGAATTTTGAGGTTGGCTTTTTGAAGGCGTTTAAAGACTTCAGTTAGACGAGAAATGTGTTCGTGAATTGTAGGAGAGTAAATAATGATATCGTCCATGTAGACGAGACATCGTTCATTTTGAATACCTAACAGGATGTTATCCATAACTCTGTGAAAAGTTGATGGAGCGTTTTTGAGTCCAAATGGCATTCGCACGAATTCATAATGACCGTTCTCAACTGTGAAAGCAGTCTTTTGAATATCTGCGGGATTAATTTCGATTTGGTGGAAACCAGAAGCCAAGTCTAAGGTTGTGAAATATTGGCATTTGCCAAGTTGGTCTAAAAGATCGGAAATGTTGGGCAGAGGATATTTGTCACCAATTGTAACCTCGTTGAGTTTGCGGTAGTCGACTACGACGCGCCATTTCTGTTTACCAGAAGCGTCCAGTTTTTTGGGAACTACCCAGACAGGAGAGGACCAAGGTGAGATTGAGGGTTGAATAATACCTTGACTTAACATTTTCGATACTTGGGACTTAACTTCTTCTTTATGGACCTGAGGATATCGATACGATTTAGTGAATATCGGTCGGGAATTTTCGGTGTCAATAGAATGCTTAATTTCGTTAGTAAAAGTTAAATTGTCTCCTTCCAAATAGAATATATCTTGAAAGTCTAAACAAAGCTGCGTTACTATTTCGGCCTCTTCTTCGTTTAGATGATCCAAGCGCAATTCGTTCCTAATTTCGAAGGATCTGTCTGTCTGTGGATGTTTGTCGGAATTTTGAGCATTTACATTAAAAATTGATTGGAATTTTTGTACTGGTTCTAGTTTAAGGTTAGAGAAATTTATAGTTTTCGGTATTGCGTTAGCGTTCACGATCGAAGTTAAAAATTCTCCGTTGCTGTCGATTTTTACGAGAGCATTTGGTAGGCGTACTTTTTCAATTTCTTGGGCTAACAGTATAGCCTCGGTATTTTGCAGATTACATTTTAATTTACAGATTTTTTCCATGCGAGGTTCGATAGAAATTAAATTTTTGATGTTGCCTAAATTTGGATTTTGGTTTTTGATGTTAGAGTTACCAGTTGGTTGTACAGGTAAATTTACTGTAGTTTCTTCCGTGACTTTAAATAATGGTACGTTTTTAAAATTCGTGACTAGTTGTTTGTTTTTAAAGTCTACTTGGCATTCGTAACGTTCTAGAAAATCTGCGCCTAGTAGTCCGTCAAAATCTATATCTAGATTATAGATATAAACTTTGTGTGACTCATCTGAAAAGGGGATGAGAACAGATTCGTTGATATAAATTTTTTGATCAGTAATGCCCTGTATAATTACATTTTCAGGAGATCTACGTCTATAATTTTCAGCTGTTTTAGGTTTAAAAATTGAAATTCCTGCACCTGTGTCTATCAAAATTTTAAATTTGCCAGTTGCGTCTTTGATGTAATAAAGATTTTTTGAATTTACGGTTAATAAGGTGTGAGAAAGCGTATTTACATGAACGTTTGTTCTGGGAAGTTCAGCATTGGATCGAAACTGTCGTTGAGATTCATTGTTTGTATTTGGTTTGATATTTGGTCGAATTGGTCCATTTGTTGTGTTGGAGTATACGCGGGGTACTCCGGATCTAAGCGAAAATCCTGAGGATTAGCAGTATAATCCTCCTGTAGTGTTTGAGAATTAGCAGTATAATTCTCGTACTGCTCATAATATTGAGAATTAGCCGTATAATTATCTGAAAAGTTTTGAGCGTTGCCTGAATCGTAATTTTCATAACTATCACTTACGTTTTGATAATCGGGTGAGTAGTCATTATATTGATTATAGTTACATTGATTGTCATAATTGTCATAGGGTTCGTAATTCAAATGATGAGCTTTTTGCTGGTTAAAGCGATTAAAATTTGGGTTAGGTTGGATAGCTGATGGTCGCTGTTGCATAAAATTAGGGTTCGGCCTTATGGCTGAGGGCCTGTTTTGCTGTGATTGATTTGGCTGATTATTTTGAGGGAATGTCCTCTGACTAAATTGATTATTACTCGGTTGTGCGAAGTTTTGATGAGAAAAATTTTGTGAGTTTGGGTTTCCTTGGAAACTTGGTCTCTGGAAGTTTTGAGACTGTTGCCTTGTGCGGCATTCGCTTATTACATGTCCATTCCGTTTACAGAAGGAACAAAACTTTTGTTGCAAATTGGGACCTTGTGGTCGCTTTTGTTGAATTACTGGATTTTTGACTGGACTATTTTTTGGGAATTTTTGCTGTTCAAAATAAGAGAGTTGTAGCTCTCTACGAATTCTAATAATCGCGTTCATTATAGAAGGAGGGTTACTGGCACGTATTATTCTGCCTAGATTTGGTTCTAGACCCGTTAACAAATTATTTAATGTCATAGTTTCAATCAGGTTTGTTTGCGCGGTTCTTTGCTCCGAAGTTAAATTTTGTTTTTGCACTGCAGCGTGCATTTTCGCATTGTGCGTTTGTAAACGCGAAACAAATGTTAAGGCGGATTCACTAGGTAATTGGTGAATTCGTTGTAGGTCCTGAATTAGGGACGTTAAATCTCGGGAGTCTCCGAAGTGAGTTTCTAGTAGTGCCTTTATTTCTGGCCATGTGCTAGGGTTGCGTGAATTTATAAGTTCGGCGGCTCTGCCTTTTAATTTATTTTTGATGTGCATGGTTAATAGAATTTTTTGGTCATGAATTGCCATACTTTGTGCACAGGAACACGAGTTTAGGAATGTCTGTAAATTTATGGCGTTGCCATCGAATTCTGGTATTAGTGAAAAAATTTCAGAGAGCTTGTAAGGCTCAATTTGTTGTGGTTGTTGTTGTTGTTGTTGTTCGGCTGGTGCCGGTGGCACTGGTTGAACAGTCTCTGGTTGAGCTCTATCAGGCATTTTGCTTTTTTATTTAGAGATTTTTGAACTAAAATTGGTTACGTATCAGCAGTATGATACGGAAATTAAATTAAAATTAGCTTGTTTTGTTACGTCGTAAATGAATTGTGTATTAACTGTATAATACACAGTCGTTTCGTGAATACGAAAAAATATATAACTTAAAATTAGAATTGTTGCGTTGTAGCTTGTAAAGGATTTGTTTGATAACAGAATTGGCTTTGTTTGCCGAGTGTATTAGCGGTATAATACACGTAAATAATTGTGAGAAATAATAATTGTAAAAATGAAAAATAAAATAACGAGATGATTCTTAAAATGACTTACGTTAATTTCATCTCCATGAGTAGGTTCTTCGTCCGTCAAGGGATTGGGATCCGCCACCACCAGTGAGGAAGGTCTCCTTGTTCTAATAGATGTACACGCACTAGTTAGGCACCTTTTGCAGATGTTCCCCTTGTTCTCTTACGCTTCACTACCAGTTAGGCTTCTTGTTCTGATGATGTTTACGGATCCTACCGACTGCGCCAACGTTAGATCACGGTTTACATGAATGACTTTTTAAAAACTTTTATTTTACTAAATGGAGCCAACGTTGGCTCTTGGAGAAGGAATATAATAATAATTAGAAGTGTTTCATTCTAAGTGAGTTTAATAACTGATTTAACAAAGCGTGTTTAGTCATATTTATAACATACAGAACCTGAGTAAGCAAAATATAGAACAAAGGATTTGCAGTTCTGCAGTCTGCACAAGTTATGAGAAACAAAGGTGTAATATGATATCTTGAAGATAAGCAATTAATAAGAGAAGTCGTTATCATGTAACATGATATGCCTGTGAAGGTTTGTTACGACTAAGTCTGGGTAATAAGCATATAATTTTATATAACATATATTATTAAATCCTCCCCAAAATCGAGCATTTAAATAATTTCGTGTTTCATTTGACGTATGACCTGGGGCGCCATCGTGTTGGTAAATTAATATTTGAAATTGTCTTACCGGCATATTGTCTACAAAGGGCTCTATTTTTTGTCGTAGAATGTTAATAAAATTTTCGGTATTTAAATTACCGTGAAAAAATGAGGACCTATTATTTGGTATCCAATAAAACCACAACATACACCAAATCCAAATCGTCATTGACGATTAACTGTAGCGGTTACGTGCAAATTTTCATGAGCCCAATGGTGGTTATTATGCCTATTAAAAATTTCGGCACTGCTTATATGGGCCTCGTCTGTCCATATAATTGCTCCTTCAAATCCTGGCACTTCATTGCATTGACGCAAAAACCACTGGCAAAAATCTAGACGCCTTTGAAAGCCGTTTGGGTATTGATGGTGACTAATCCTAATTTTGTAGGGTTTGAATTTATTTCTTTTAAGCAATGCAACGCAGTTGTTTTTGGAATTCCTAAATTTTCCTGTATTTCGCGAGACCATATATTAGTCTAGGAAATATCGTGCAAATTCGACGACGAATGGTTACCGTCTGCCAATCTGTAATCGGAGAGACCATATAAGTACAAAAAAATTTTTTCTCTGGAACTTTTTGGTATGGTGGGGGGATAGGGAGGGACGCGGGGGCTTTTTTTTTATCGAATGGTTACCGATATCTGTCCGCATGGGTAGTTAGTATATGTACTTCTCATACCCCAATTACGCTGGCAGACGAAACCACCAGACGGCGCGCGGTAACCGGAAATTGAAAAAAAATGTTTAGTTACCGGACCAAATTTGGCGCAAAATTGTTTTTTCGGTGTGTACAGTACTGGACTGTAGTGGCAGACATTTCTGTCGGTCGGTTTTTGCGTAATTTGCGACCAAAGTGGCGAAAAATTGACCAAAACTTTAAATTTTGACAAAAAATATCTAAAACTGAAAAAAACGTCTACCCAGCCAGCTTATGGTTCACAAGGTACTAAAGAACACTAACCTTAGCTGGCAGACAGGCAGACATTTTTTTCAAATTTAACCCCCCCCCCCCCAAACCACTCTTTGGGTTAAATTTTTTTTTTCAGTTTTCCGTGTTTCCATTTTTTTTTTAATTAATATAAAGAAACGTCCTTTGGATATGTTATTACAGCAGGAAAGACGAAGAATTTGAGCTTTTGATCATCTTGATCCGTTCATAATTAATAGAGTTATTAACAAAAAAAAATAACTATTTTTCAATCGTGCTTTGCTCTAAATATTGCTGTAATAGGACTGTCATTTTTTGGTTTCTAAAAATTAATACAGGATGGAATTATGATATGCAAGTTTCATTTTCTTTTTATTTCAATGGTTTCTCAGTGTTTTTGATTTTTCAAATCAGCCGCCGAGCGCTCCGCTTTCAGCCTCAAGCGGACAGTGGCACTCACTGCGCTGCTAGTCCACCTCTACTAGCAAACACAAATGGCATCTATTACATTATCGATACCAATTTTGACAAATTCATTTGTTTTTTGACAATTGGTGTTAATTTTGGTAAATTTAGGCAAAAATTAGCTCCAATTTCCCAAAAAAAAAGTAATTGATGCAATTTACTGCAATAGATTGCTAAAAATGTCAAAGTTATGCCAAAAATGAAAAACCAGGCAAAAAAAGAACTTTACAGTGTAAGGAACTGATGTTAATAAAAAGGCGTCATTTTATAACTACAAAAATTAACTTTTAGTTAGTAAAGTGACAATTTTAATAAGAAATGAAGAACTCAACGACGAGAACATTTTTGATGAAGTCGAAAACCCGGATTTCGATAGTTACATAGATGAAGATGAGGATGAAGATTTTTAACGTTTGTTATATAAAATAAACTTTAGAAAAACTTTCAATATATTTTTATTTCAATGTCATTTTTTAAATTTATGTAATTCGAGTTAATTTTATTATTATTATCATTATTATTATGATTACCTTTTCTTTCTTACCTTTTCTTACGGGTTGTTGTTGTTGCTGTTGCTGTTGTTGTTGTTATTGCTGTTGTTGCTGTTGCTACTTCTGCTGCTGTTACTGCTGCTGCTGCTGCTGTTGTTGTTGTTGTTGTTGGTGCTGTTGTTGTTGTTGTTTCTGTTGTTGTTGTTATCATTTTTGTAACGGCTTAGCGAGACTGCTGGTAGAGGTGGTGGGGGGCTAGCAGCGCAGTGAGAGCCACTGTCCGCTTGAGGCTGAAAGCGCGCTCGGCGGCTGATTTGAAAAATCAAAAACAGTGAGAAACCATTGAAATAAAAAGAAAATGAAACTTGCGTATCATAATTCGATCCTTTTTTGATTTTTAGAAACCTATTACAGCAATATTTAGAGCAAAGCACGATTGAAAAATAGTTGTTTTTTTTTTTTGTTAATAACTCTATTAATTATGAACGGATCAAGGTGATAAAAAGCTCAAATTCTTCGTCTTTCCTGCTGTAATAACATATCCAAAGGAAGTTTCTTTATATTAATTAAAAATTGAGACACGGAAAACTGAAAAAAAAAATGTAACCCTTCAAAGAGTGGTTTAGGGGAGTTAAATTTGGAAAAAATGTCTGCCAGCCGAGGTTAGTGTTCTTTAGTGCCTTGTGAACCATAAGCTGGCTGGGCAGACGTTTTTTTCAATTTTACATATTTTTTGTCAAAATTTAAAGTTATGGTCAATTTTTCGCCACTTTGATCGCAAATTACGCAAAAACCGACAGACAGAAATGTCTGCCACTACAGTCCAGCACTGTACACACCGAAACAAAAATTTTGCGCCAAATTTGGTCCGGTAACTAAAAAAATTTTTTTTTAATTTCCGGTTACCGCGCGCCGACCGGAAGTTTCGTCTGCCAGCGTAATTGGGGTATGAGAAGTACATATACTAACTACCTATGCGGATAGATATCGGTAACCATTCGATCAAAAATAAAGGTAACCATTCGATCAAAAATAAAGTCCCGCTCTCTCCCTATTCCCCCACCATACCAAAAAGTTCCAGAGAGAAAAAAATTTTGTACTTATATGGTCTCTCCGATTACCGACTGGCAGACGGTAACCATTCGTTGTCGAATTTGCACGCTATTGAATAGAATATATTAGGATTTTCTCTTACAGTTTCTAAAACTCTTTCAAACTCTTTTAAATTTTGTTGTAGCCTTTTCGATATTTTTATGTCTGGCTGTCTCTTTTCTTGATATATAATATTTAAAAAACCGCTGCCCAAGGAATCACTACTTCCACATCCAGATTTTTTATCTAAGTCATAGGGATTGCAATACCGGTTAACCGGTTATCAGGACAAAAAACACATGACGATAATTATCGGTTATTTTAATTTTTTACCGGTTATTTCGGTAAATTCTGAACTTACGATATGTCACGTATTCAACATTTCTATTTATGTCTAGTATTCACTAAATACAGAGTGACTATCCCAACACTGAGCACTTTTAACAATAAATAAATAATATTATAAATAGTAAAATCCAAACACCAAGCCCTAAGAAATACAAGAGAGACATTGACAATATCTTGCGACAGGAAATTGAATATTTCACTGCCGCAAATATCCGTGGAATACATTTAGAAGTATGTTATTACCAATTCTTATTAACTTATCGACCCACCAATATCGATTGAGGAAGGGCATCTTCAGCAAAATAATTTTTATATCATCTTTTTCAATTTTCTTTCTATTATTGGACTTTTAACTTGTACTTTCATTTTTAGTATCTTTTAAGGATTTAAGTTAAAATATAAACTCTTAGCCCTATGCACAAATATCAGACGACTAAGAGATATAGCATTGAAAAACTAACACTTTTAACGGGCTATTTTTAAAAAATATTGTATTTTTAGACTAGGTATTCAGTAAATGCCATATTTGAGTTTATGTTTAAAATTTTTGTTATTTAAGTTGATATTTTTGTTATTTACCGAATAATTATTTATTTAAATTTATTTCATTTATATTTTTTCCTTTTGATAAAAAATCTTTTGTTTGTTCATTATATTAAATATACGTATATAAAAATGTTTTTTGTTAAAGGACCCCGCATACCATATAGGGGATTTCTGTCTTCCGTCGAATTGAATCTAACCCACGTAAAAATGTTCTTTTGAACCCCCTGAACAAATGTTCAAATGCAGCCAGGTCCGAAAAGGTCTTCGTTTTGAGATATGGAACCCTAAAGATCGTTCCAAATACGTTTTAAAATTGAAAAAAATTGGCTTTGGTTTTATGGAAATTCGGAACTGCATAATTAATTCTTAAATAACACCATATTTCTTACTCGTGTTAATGACACACTCGTTCTTGGATAGAAGGAAATTCTTTTTCACCGCGAACCGACCTCAAACTGTGAATTCAGCGCGAGTTTCTCACCAAGAGTGTCCAGGATGAACTGTTTTGTTTTATTGATAATTAGCTGATGCCTATTGTATGTGTTAATACTAGTTTCTCAAAAAGTATTTATGATCGTGTTTTATTGAGATGTTGGATATAAGCTTGAGATGATACACAGCTCGTTTTTTGTAACCTTAAATAATTTTTGGTAACGCCATATCCTAAAATGACATTTATTTGACAGTTTAAATGAATCAAAACAATGTCATTATTGATATGTGCAAAATAAATAAAAAAATATGAAATAAAACTTAATATTTCGTTGTTTTACCATTGGAAACTGGAAACAGCAATAGAATTTAGTCATTACGACAAGGTAACTTTGGGCGCTCCACGCGATTTCGTGATTTGGAACGATCTTTAGGGCTCCATGTCTCAAAACGAAGACTTTTTCGGACCTGGCTGCATTTGAACATTTGTTCAGGGGGTATAAAAGAACATTTTTACGTTTTACGTTTTACCATTAAATTTGACAGGAGGAAGAAATTCCCTGTTTGGTGTGCAGGGTCCTTTAGATAATTTTGTACATGAAAAAAGACAATTGCCATTTTCGCCACCCTAATCATTCATTCTAAAAATTACCGGTAAATACCGGTTAACCGGTTATTTACATTTTTATTTACCGATTTACCGGTTATTAAAACTTCCGGTAAATTGCAATCCCTACTAAGTCACTCACAACGAAAAAATTTTGTATGTGGAAATAATTGTTTATGGAACATTAATAATATAATATTTGAAATCCTCTACCCCAAAAACCCATAAAATGATACCCCACATCGGTAGCGGGGTGGGGGTGGTGATAGGGGGTGGTAGTGGGGGTGGATGAAGTAAAAAACATTTTGAGGTTTCTGGTTCTTGTACACACCCTAATTCACATTTTTTTTTCATCCCCTTTAATAATGGGGTGGGGGTGGTAATGGGGGTGACTAATGCCAAAATTTTATGGACTCTTACCTGCTTGATTTACCTATTTTCTCCAAATTTACCCCCCAACCCTTCGACGGAACAAGATGAAAATATAATCTAGTTCTAGATCTCGTTAAAGTACATACGTGTACCAATTTTCAAGTCAATATCTCAAACGGTTCCAGAGTAAACGTGCGCACAAAAAAAGTTACAGACAGACAGACCGACAGACAGACCGACAGACAGACCGACAGACAGAAATTTTTTTTTTTTCTCAAACTTAAAATCTCGACGTTTCGTGACATTCTAAGCCTATTTGAACAAAAAAAATTAAAAAAAACTTTTTGTCGTTACTATACTTCCACTGGATGTGGAAGTAATATTGTTTAGGCGGCACTTTTGGCACAAAGTTTTGCTGTCTATAACTTACTTATTAAAATAAAGCTCGGAAGCTAAATTTGAATCTTCTCCGCATTCTATATAACACTTAATCATATCATATTTTTCACCATTACTAAACTGAATCATTTTTAACAACGTTCACTCACAATTAACTCACAAATTAGTTTTTGACATTTACGATTATTTCGATTTTCTTTTTTTTACCATGGCCTTTTCGATAAATATTAGAAATGTGATAGATGTCAATGGAAGACAATTCGAACATTTATTGTAGTTTAGTTTTTTCTATTCTTGTCAAAATTATTTTATATTATACGAAGTGCTGTTGTTAATAGTTTTCCATGGCTTCCTCACAAGTATATTAAATTTTTCGAAAATTAACCACTTTTTCTAGAGATAAATATGACATATGATATCGTTGGATAGCTAATTTAAGTTGTGATCGAATAATGAAATAATTTACACAAATTATGTCTATATCTCGAAAACTAAGGCATGTATAATTTTCTTCTTATTAGCAATGGATTCTACTCAAAAAAGTGCCTAGAATGTGTTACTCGATTTTCGATTCGACACTTGGTAATTGAGATATATAATAGAGGTCATCCAAAAATGCCAATTTCCCAAAATCCCATCTAATTTGGTCAACCCTGTACAATTAGATTAATTTGATGGTGTTGTTCCCAAGATAATCGAGAATGCTGGGTAACGCGTAACACAACGAAACTCCGACACCCTGTATAACTCGGTATGCCGCAGGAACAATTTATCTGTTTAATAAATTTGTCAAAGTCAATTTTCGCTCAGATTTCAGCAAGTGATCTGGACAAGAGCCAATTTTCAGAATTAGACGAGGCCTGATTTCACGATTTTTTATCTTCGTTGGCAGACACTGCACATTAAATTATTAGAATGTAAATGTTAAGAGAC
The DNA here is from genome assembly GCA_936432065.2 of Rutpela maculata. NCBI lineage: Eukaryota > Metazoa > Arthropoda > Insecta > Coleoptera > Cerambycidae > Rutpela > Rutpela maculata. Next base: position 390,893,998 of record OW386285.2, read on the forward strand.
GGTCCTTAAAGAAAATGTCAGAGGAATAATTTATTTAGGGCTGTAAAGGTGGAATAATCTCATTTAATCGGATTCAGGTAAAGATGGGGTGTAAAAGAATTTAAAAGGTGCTTGAGTTAAGTGAACCGTATTACGTTACAACATTTGAGTAGAATGGTTTGGAAGGATTTGACGGTTTCCGTCAAGTTAAAGATTTACTTTTTTTCACTCAACTTAGAAATATGTCGTAATCAGGATTTTATTACTAACTATTTTAAAGTTTCAATTTATTGCGGATCTATATTTTTCACAGACGTTAATTTACAATACGGAATTAAGTAACATAATATGATTGATAATATGATATGATAATAATATGATATGATAATATGATTTTCTTTATTATCTTTCTTTATAATCTAAGGCGTTTGACACTTTAAACCATGTATGCTTACTTGGTAAGTTAAACAAAATTGGTGTCAGAGGCACAGCGCACAAATGGTTTTCTTCCTACTTAAAAGTCATACCGAAGAAACATCAGTTGTGATTGATGGACAAAAATACGTTTCTGATTCTGTTACTAATAACACAGGAGTGCCACAAGGTAGTGTGCTTGGAACTCTTCTGTTTGTCGTTTATCTAAATGATCTATCCAAGATATGCCCAAACAACAACTTCAGACTCGATAATTACGCCGATGACACCAATATCCTCATTAGAGGAAAGAATATCTCTAACAGAATAATATACTGGTGATATTTGGCAAAATTTGAGAGATTGGTTTTATATCAATCAAGAATACTTAACGAATCCAAACTCAATGGTATGTTTTACAGAACTGACAAATCGAATTTGAACTTTTCTCCCGATTTATTACTAGGGCTTTCACAAATGCCTGGCAAAGATAGCGTAAAACTCCTTGGAAAAACTCTAGATCCGAATTTAAAGTGGAACGACCATATAATAGTATATTACGTAATGAGTGATGTAAGAAGCATATTATGCACGAATGGAAAAGTTACGCACGATGCCACATAGCGGCGAGTACGTATTTCCATGAGTGTGTAATTGCCTTACAACTCGAATTATGTACTATACTTTACCTAGGATCATATTTATTTAGTTATTTAGTAAAATCTGGATTTAGTTTACTTGTCAACAATATTATTCAAATATTATGTCAGTTTTGACAGCGTTTGAAAATTAAGTAGGCGCATTTGTTTTTTTAAACCCCGCGTCAGCGATAAAAGTCACCTATAATTGCGTGTCCCGTGCGTTTTCTTTACCGTGCGATTTGTTTATAGTGCGTTTTGTTTACAATATGTAAAATTCAACTTACATAGATGGCAGGTAGTGTGTTTTTTACTATTTACAGTAGTGATCGTAGGTAAAAAATTTAAGTCAACAGCTAAATTCCGTTTGCTATGCATTAAGAGTATTTTCAAGGTCTTTTGATACATCAGTGCTTAAAACCATATATTACTCGAACTTTTACGGCAAAACTAAATATGCAATAACTATTTGGGGTGATTTTTTATCTTGGGGAAATTTTTACTATATAAAAAAGAACAGTTAGTTAGAATCATATATTTTAGCTTCCTACAGGGGAGTTTTCAAAAGTAACAATTTATTAACTATACCGGGTTTATTTATTTATGAATGTATTTTATATGTAAAAAAACACAGCAACCAGTTTCAAGAGCACGAACATCATCCCCAATACTACCAGATACAAGGACGACTATGCATTATAATCCATGTAAAACGCGGGGTTTGACGCCTCATCGGGACCACTTGTATTTTATGTTTTTGAGTCGCTGATCACGAAAATCGAAATCCCGCGGCTCTAAAAACAGTGCGTCACCAACAATGCCTAAAAATGCCAAAAACCACCCTTTTTGGGTTTTTTTTCGCGGTAATGTAAATAATAATGTAAAATAATATTATGAATGTGCTAACTGTAATGATATTTTGCCAGTTCAGTATGTTCATCTAAAATAAGGACAAATTTTATGCTGAGGGTTAACCAGAGGGGGTAAAACTATATTTTTTTATTAAAAACATTGCAAACAATATGAAGTGTTCATTTATCAAGAATATTTCTACCTTCTCTTTCAATTCCCTGCAAGGGGTGAAAACATTTTTTAGTATTTTTTTCGACAGAAGTTTATCAGAAATTACAAACAAACTAAAAAGTACACATCTCTACTTATTTTCTAAGCGTTAGTTTAATTTAAAGGCGATATAGGGGTAGTTTACACCCTTAAAGGGTTGGAAAAAAATTTTCTTCATTGTACAATCCCCATTCATCTAAACTCAGATCAAAAAGTGAAAAAAAGAAAATTCCATCATTTTTCCATTTTACGTCAATTTGGGGGTAGTTGTACCCCCTTTGGTTGACCCTCAGAATAAAATTCGCCCTTATTTTAGATGAACATCCTGAACTGGCAAAATATCATCGCAATTAGCACATTCATAATATTATTTCACAGTATGATTCACATTACCGCGAAAAAACCCCAAAAGGAGTGGTTTTTGGCATTTTTAGGGGTGAAGCACTATTTTTAGAGCCTCGGGACCCCGATTCGTGATCTGCAACACAAAAAACATAAAATACAAGTGGTCCCGTTGAGGGGGGCATTCCGAGCGTCAAACCCTGCATTTTACATGGACTATTACCCGTTCATAGTTTAACACTTCTTGAAAATTGTTCCCCATCATATTAAAGAGTGTAAACATTTTAAAACGTTTAAAAATCATACCTTTGATTACACAGGCACGCACAAAAGAAAAAAAAATAATATTCCAAAGGTGAAAGACACCTATCCTTATGTTTTTTGAGCCGCTGATTCAAAATATTACGTAAAAAATATATGTTTCACTGCTCAATTTTTCGCAAACTGACATTTCATCCCTAAATTTGGGGTTAAATGGCTATTAAATCTAATAGAACGACACGCGTTGAAACGAAATTTCTGAATCATTTAAAACGGCTTTAGTCACATACTCCCAACTTTCTATCATACATACCACGGACACGATGGTGGTGTACTTTTTCTCCCCAAAAAACAACATGTGCTGATTTTTCCATTAATACGCTTGTGAGGGCTAGATAGAACGAGGTTATTACAGGGAATATTGATAAATCGAATATCTTTTGGCCAAGATACGCCAAAACAACCCCGGGGGTTGTAACCACTCCCTCCCTGAGTGACAAAACATTCGGAAAATACTACGAAAGGGCTGAAGAACGGTTTATCTCCATTATCGAGGCCAGGAACACGATGGTTGCAACATTTTCCCCCCTACCTTTCTCCCTCTTCTGATTTATCCATACTACGCTTGTGAGGGCTTGACAGAACGAGATTATGGATTATTACAGGGAATATTGATAAATCGAGTATTTCTTGACCAGGAGATGCCAAAACAACTCCCGGAGGTTGAAACCACCCCCTCCCTGAATGACCAAACATTACGGAAATACTGAGAAAGGGCTGAAGAACGATCTCCTCTTGTTTACTAGGGCGAAGAACACGATGGTTGCAGTACTTTTTTCCAACCCTTCTGGAACTACCTCTAAATGGGAAAAAACTACCCCTTGTTCTAATTTTTCCGTACTATGTTTGTGAGGGCTTAACGGATCGGGGTTATTAGAGGAAATATTGATAAACCGAATATCTTTTGACCAGGAGACGCCTGGGGATTGGAACCACCGTCTCCCTGAATGACAAAACATTCTGAAAATACTGCGAAAGAGCTGAAAAACGCCTCCTCCCCAAGGGTTCGAAGATATATATCCATTGATATATATCATGATATTTATAGTGAAATAAATATCACTTTTTTGATATATATCAAATTTCTGCAAAAACGCTTAAAATTGTGAGAATATGACAACACTGCTTTGATTATGTCAACTACTGCTGCTGCTATTAGCAAAGAAGGGACTTCCCGCCTACAAACCAATAACTAACCTACATTATTTTATATGCTGGCATAAAGTGTCTGTTCTACAATGAGCTGAGAAGTGCCTGTTTTCATCGTTTAAATATAGATATAACGATATATTAACTATTAGGCAACGTGCCGGGAGACAAACATCCTGTGTGGAATAATTTTACTTCCACATCCAGTGGAAGTAAAGTAACAAAAAAAAATTTCAAAAATTTTTATTGTTCAAATAGGCTTAAAATGTCATGAAACGTTGAGATTTTAAGTTTGAGCGAAAAAAATTTCTGTCTGTCTGTCTCTCTGTAACTTTTTTTGTGCGCACGTCTCTGGAACCGTTTAAGATATTGACTTGAAATTTGGTACACATATGTACTATAACGAGATCTGGAACTAGATTATATTTTCATCTTGTTCCGTCGAAGGATTTCAAATATTATATTATTAAAGTTCCATAAACAACTATTTCCACATACAAAGTTTTTCCTTGTAAGTGACTTGGATAGAGAATCTGGATGTGGAAGTAGTGATTCCTTGGGCAGCGGTTTTTCTTGCAAAATTAAGACTAAAAATTGTGGAAAATGTCAATTTTGAACAAGTTCTTGTTATCGAAATAAGCTGAAATTTTACGTATAAGTACATGTAGTTTTGAAGAGACAATAGGTATCATTGAACATTGTTGGTCTGATGACTAAATAGTACAAAAATAAAATTATAAAAAAAAAATTTTAAAAAGCTTTTATTTCAAAAATGTACTAAAAAGCAAAAAAACCCATTTTCAAAATCATACATCTGGAAAATAAAAGCTTTGCTGACGGTCATATAACACTATTGCATAGTTACTTTGCTCAATTGACCGCCCGCAAAGATTTTATATTCTGGATGTATGAATTTAAACATGTTTATTTTTTACTTCTTTGGTACATTTAAATAAAAGTTTTTTTAAATGTTTTTTTTATATAATTTTATTATACATATTAAAATATCCGATATATATATACCAATTATTGATATATATCCGATATATATCGTAAATATCGGATATTTTGATATTTATAATAAATATCACGATATTTTCGAACCCTGCCCCCCCCCCCCCCCTTTATCGACGGCGAGGAAGTATTGTGATTTTGCAAAGTGGTTAAAAATTGGTTGCAAGCATCATCTTTAAAATATTATCTCTTCGATACTAACAAATAAATATTTTTATTATTATTATTATTATTATTATTATTAAGTTCAACGATATTGGTTTTTCAACGAAAACTATTTTTTTTAATTGAACTCCTATGGGATAATCTGTTATTTAATTAGACCTTTAAATTACGAAAAAAATGGTATGTACTGTTTTTTAATATAACATAGTACTACTGCACGATTGAAATTTTGTTAATTTCAGTCAGTAAGACAGTATTTGTTATTATCAGTGATGCTCAATGTCTTTTTTTTCGGATAAAGTCGCGCGATGAAATGATTAAACTTTACATTCATTCCTACACTGTTTTTCTCTTATAAAAAAAGAACCTATGATTAAAAAATATTTTCCACTCTATCTCAATTCCTCATTTTAATCCCAAATAAAAACTTCGCAGACGCAGACTAATAAAATCCACTGCGACGGCGAAATTTAATTCACCTAAACGTACATCTGTGGACAAAGTTTTGATAAGATCGTGTCATCCAGGAGGAGACGCGAACCGTTTTCTGCGTAAAATTATGCACATATTTTACTGAGAGCTACCAGGTGACCTTGCATTAAATATTATCTAATTTCTTTGCTAAACTAACTGAGAACAATGTACGTATTCACTCCATAAATGTCCAGCAAAGCAGGAAACAAGCTGCAATTGTTTTAATTTTTTTCGGCCTTGGTGCTTTAATTATCGACTCACGCCTCTTAACTCTATCGTAATTGGACGGACAGATGGAGGATAGAGATATGACAGACAGAATAACCCGAGAGTTTCCTTCTCGGGTTGTTCTTTTAATATTCGCCTGTAGGAGGATGGCATGAACAATTATTTAAATCAAGTTAAGTGAAAATGGTGCTTTGTTTTAAAATTCAAATTAACTATGAAGTGAGTATTTGACTTAAGAGTATAATCTGCGGTCAGTGAAATGAAGAAACGAATTATTCGGCTTATTTTTGAAGGTAGAAACTTCAAATTTTGTACGTATGCATTAAAATATATATTCTAGTTCGTCACGTTTTTATTTTTTTGTTTTAGTCAAAAACACGTGATCAACGAAAAAATGGACGTCGAAAAATTGGAATTTAGAAAAAACGAAATCGTGACGACCTAGATAGTCCATAATTAATTACGTGTATAAAATATAACCTCTTAATTTTCAAACATAGATTCAATAAATAGTTTCCAATTTTGCCGTCAATAGATGGCACTCGCCTCGGCATTCGCATAGCTTTACACGCTCTCAGACTTTAGGGAGGAACTTGTTGTCATGGAGACCTGACGCGAATGAATGCTTGCCAGGGAAGCATTTAGGAGTTCTGGTAATTGTAATCTTAAATTTATTTATAAATTATTTTGCCCACGACTATTAAATAATATACTCATTATGTGTGTGTTTCCTCAAGGATAATGCTATCCATTATTCCCTGCAGTGAATAATGATTTCATTATTCACTAGTGAATAATGAGGACAGTCAGTTGTTTTCATGTTAGTGACTTTTTACTACAAATTTTAAATGTCAAAATTGCAGCATCCAAAAGACAAGTGTTGTTTCTCTAAGTTTTCTAGGAAGCACTCAAATGGTACATGCCGAAGAGGTACTTTAATGAATACTCAAAAACTACATTAGTAAGTTTATTTCAAAGAATCATGTATTAGCAACACGCGGAAGTCTCCAACATTGTTTTTGAAACCATTTACCTGGGCGCCTACAAACTGTATTATTTTATAAGTAAGCCATGGCAATGCATCAAAGCGTAATTTTGTTATTGATGAAACGTCAAAATTTGTGTCATATTTATCTCGTTCATTTAAGTTTGTTAGTTGTCTAAAATAAAAAAAAGTGAAACTATATATGGAAACCGCCAGACATTACCAAAGCTGCTGAAATCACCTCTATGCATTTATGGCCAGAAAAATCGAGTAAACAAATCTTTTATGCATTGGATATTTGCCAAAAATGCTAATTCGTTCTCAGAATCAGTTCTACTGGTGTACTTTTCAGAACTATCCACAAAATTTTTTAGCATACAATATTGTTTTTAAATTTTATTAAGTACGCGGTTATGTGTCAAAAGAACAGCTTGTCAAATTGAACTTGAACGTCAACGTTATTTACAATAATTTTACTTTAAAATGTTAAAAATAGATGGAACTTATAAATTTCTTCAGTAAATAATTTAATCAAGAATATTTAATTGTCGTGGACAAAGTATAGTATTCTACTCGCATATAATGACTACTATTCACTCTGGTGATTTAAGACACTCGCCTACGGCTCGTGTCTTAAACTTCACCCTCGTGAATAATAGCCATCATTATATGCTCGTTGAATAATATACTATTATCTTACAGGAATGACTTAATAGATGAAATTCTTGAAAATGTTAATACATAAATAAAAGGTGCCAAATAGAGAGGACCGTTTTGTATTAACACTCCTACAAATTTTATTATGAAAATTTGAATGCGGTTTTTAGTTAGGTCAGAAATCAATTTATTCGAAATTATTACCAAGCAAAATGTACAGGGTGTCTCAGTCAACGCGCTATGCTGGGTTTTCTCGGTAGTTTCTGAGATAAGTTTATGGTTCAAAATCCAATCTGACGTAGGTTTTCCGAGGAATCTCATACTGCTAAGATATTTAGGAATCCAAAATGACGGACGAATTTCGTCATCTACGATCCTATTCGACTGAAAATCGATATCTGGGGGTTTTCGGGGATGCGGTTTACGAATTTTTGGTCAAAATTTAGGAATCCAAGATGGCGGACGAATTTCGTCATCTATGGACCTATTCGACTGAAAATCGATATCTGGGGGTTTTCGGGGATGCGGGTTATGAATTTTTGATCAAAATTTAGGACTCCAAGATGGCGGACGAATTTCGTCATCTATGGTCCTATTTGACTAAAAATCGATATCGGAGGGTTTTCGGGGATACGGGTTACGAATTTTTGGTCAAATTTTAGGAATCTAAGATGGCGGACGAATTTCGCGATCTATAGTCCTATTCGACTGAAAATCGATATCTGGGGGTTTTCGGGGATGCGGGTTACGAATTTTTGATCAAAATTTAGGACTCCAAGATGGCGGACGAATTTCGTCATCTATGGTCCTATTTGGCTGAAAATCGATATCTGGGGGTTTTCGGGGATGCGGGTTACGAATTTTTGATCAAAATTTAGGACTCCAAGATGGCGGACGAATTTCGTCATCTATGGTCCTATTTGGTTGAAAATCGATATCTGGGGGTTTTCGGGGATGCGGGTTACGAATTTTTGATCAAAATTTAGGACTCCAAGATGGCGGACGAATTTTGTCATCTATGGTCCTATTTGGCTGAAAATCGATGTCTGGGGGTTTTCGGGGATGCGGGTTACGAATTTTTGGTCAAAATTTAGGAAACCAAGATGGCGGATGAATTTTGTCATCTGTGATCCTATTCGAATGAAAATCGATATCTGGGGATTTTCGGGATGCGGGTTACGAATTTTTTGTAAAAATTTAGGAATCCAAGACAGCGGACAAATTATAACTATATTTTGACCCCCCTTTATTTATGTTATTATTGGAGACAAAAAAAAGTTTCGTATAAGAGTTGTAAGGTTGTATACATATTTTTTTAAATGCAATTAAAAAACAATTGCTTGGATATGTCACGTGATATAACAATGAAGGTTGCTTTTTAAATGAAAAACCCTGTATATTTTTACATATTCTTTTAGATCCTTTATCCCTAATTTCAAACATATAAGGATCTAGCTGTAATATTTTTTGATATATCGGACATTAAATATGCTCCAAACATGCATATAGGTATTTTAGGGTTTCTGACGGAGCGCAGTCAGTGGCGGATTTAGGGGGGGGGCTATAGGGTAAAATCCAAGCGCGGCAATTTTTTTGAAAAACACCAAAGACATAAAAACAAAAAATTATTATTATTAATATGTTCTATCAGAACATGTTTAATTTATTTGAGAACGTGTTTTTTATAATAACTAGACTAAAGTTCCTTATTATAGTCAACAGTACAGGGTGGTTGTGCAAACGTTAGAACCTCATTTAACTTCTTTATTTTTGGAGTTACGTAAATACGTTCAAAAATAAAAGTTATGAGATATCACATGTATTTTCCAAACATCATTTCAGCAAAACAATTCAAACAAGTCGAATTTCGGAGATATGAGCTTTACCTTGGTTTTACTTCCACATCCAGTGGAAGTATAGTAACGACAAAAAAGTTTTTTAAAATTTTTATTGTTCAAATAGGCTCAGAATGTCATGAAACGTCGAGATTTTAAGTTTGAGCGAAAAAAAATTTTCTGTCTGTCGGTCTGTAACTTTTTTGTGCGCACGTTTACTCTGGAACCGTTTAAAATATTGACTTGAAATTTGGTACACAAATGTACTTTAACGAGATCTGGAACTAGATTATATTTTCATTTTGTTCCGTCAGAGGGTTGGGGGGTAAATTGGGGTAAATTTGGGGTAACCAGCTAAATCAAGCAGCTAAGAGTCCAGAAAATTGGTATTTAGTATATACAAGAGAAGCTAAGGTATCAAAAAATGTTTGGCATTAGCCACCCCCACATTACTAAATTTTTTCGTTGTGAATGAGTTGGATCGAAAATCTGGATGCGGAAGTAGTGATTCCTTGGGCAGCGGTTTTTTTAAATAGAACACCCCCATATATTTTTACACCATTTGAAAGGCCATAGAAAAATCTTTTCAATGATATATGACCCAGTATTTTTCTTAAAAACTATAGTAGATATTAAGTTTTATATTTTCTTACATTAAGTCATGGTAGTCCGAAAAATATATACAGTCTGTTTCACTTTTTAAATTTTTTTTCCGATTTGAATCTAATTTTACTTATGGAACAAATTAGGATCTACTTATTACCAGAAAAAAATTCACGTCCTACAAATGCAAAGCCACGTGCGGTACCAAAATATACGGATAAAATCAAAAAATCATATTAGGCATATTTTTATTGGAAAATTTTGTTAATGAAAGAATTGTTCAGAAACCTTAAGTCCAAAATTTAATCAAAAAAAAATATATATAAATTTTTATTAAAATAATGTCCAAGTCCGAAAATATCATTTGAATGGGTTTTTTCGTTTAGAAAACTATACTATGACAATTTTGTTTGAAATTAAACCCAAGCTGCCAGGTAGTTGTAAAACAGTTTTTTTTTAAATAATTATTTTCAAAATTTTTTAAATTTCAAGTTTTTCATTTTTTAATTTTGATTAAATTTTGGCCATTTTGGACAATTCTGAACAAGTTTTATTAACAAAATTTTCCGATAAAAAAAATGCCTAATATGATTTTCCGATTTTCTCCACATATTTTGGTACCGCAGGTGGCTTTGGTACCGTAGGAGGCGAATGTTTTTCTGATCATAAGTAGATACTAGTTTGTTCTATACTTAAGTAAAATGTGATTCAAATCGGAAAAAAAATAAAGTTATTGGGGTGTTACCATTTCAAGTGAAACGCACTGTATCAATTATTGAAATTCTCCATTTTATTTAAAATAAAGTGAAATTAGACAGAACTAACATATTGTTTATTTTAATTTACATACTTTTGTTTTCCATGGCTAATTTGATAAATTGTAAATTTATAGTATTATATATATTATATATTATATATATATATATATATTATATATTTATAGTATTATATTATATTAGACAAAATTTGTTTAAGATAAGTACCATGTATTATATTATAAATACAAAGCTTTTTTATGGCGTTTCAAATGGTACATATATGGAGTGTTCCTTTAAAAAAAAGCAAAGTAAAGTTCATATCTCGGAAATGCGACTTTCAATAGGCATGTCCACAAAATTTTAATTTCAATTGGGAATGATAGAATTATCGATATTGTACACTAATTTAACAATAAAAAAAAACCGCTGCCCAACTTCCACATCCAGATTTTCTATCCAAGTCACTCACAACGAAAAAATGTTGTATGTGGAAATAATTGTTTAATAATATAATATTTGAAATCCTCTACCTCAAAAACCCATAAAACGATACCCCACATCGGTAATGGGGTGAGGGTGGTGATAGAGGGTGGTAGTGGGGGTGGATAAGGTAAAAAAATATTTTGAGGTTTCTGGTTCTTGTACACACACTAAATTAAATTTTTTTTCATCCCCTTTAATAATGAGGTGGGGGCTAATGCCAAAATTTTTTTTGAGACCTTAGCTTCTCTTGTATATAGTAAATACCAATTTTATGAACTCTTACCTGCTTGATTTACCTATTTACCCCAAATTTACCTCAATTTACCCCCAACTCTTCGACGGAACAAGATGAAAATATAATCTAGTTCTAGATCTCGTTAAAGTACATAAGTGTACTAAATTTCAAGTCAGTATCTCAAACGGTTCCAGAGTAAACGTGCGCACAAAAAAAAAGTTAGACCGACAGACAGACAGAATTTTTTTTGCTCAAACTTAAAATCTCGACGTTTCATGACATTCTAAGCCTATTTGAACAATAAAAATTTTAAAACACTTTTTTTTCGTCCCCTTAAAAAGTGGGGTAGGGGTGGTAATGGGGGTAGCTAATGTCAAAAATTTTTTCGAGACCCTAGCTTCTCTTATATATACTAAATACCAATTTTACGGACTCTTACCTGCTTGATTTACCTGTTTACCTCCCCATTTACCCCAATTTACAACCCAACCCTTCGATGGAATAAGATGAAAATATAATCTAGTTCCAGATCCCGTTAAAGCATATAAGTGTACCAAATTTCAAGTCAATATCTTAAACGGTTCCAGAGTAATCGTGCGCACAAAAAAGTTAGACAGGCAGAATTTTTTTTTCGCTCAAACTTAAAATGTCGACCTTTCATGACAGTCTAAGCCTATTTGAACAATAAAAATTTTCAAAAATTTTTTTGTTACTATACTACCACTGGATGTGGAAGTAACCAATATTCTATTTTCAAGAAAAAGAACGCCAACCGGAAGTGATATTTAAAATTTACATGCCTTTTTTTACTTTCCTTTAATGCTTTAATAGTCAATTAAGAATATAAATAATCCGATCAATTCTTCTTTGATGTTCAATTATATGTTTCTTAGCGGCATAGATTCCCCGGAAAAAAAAAATACTTATCTCAAAAACTACCGAGAAAATCGGACATAACACGTTAACTAGGACACCCTGTACACTGTAAATATACATTATGTACCAACAGATAGTTTTTTCTTTTAATTAAAAACCACTGCCTAAGGACTCACTACAACCGCATTCAGTTTTTCTACTCAAATTACTTTAAATAAAAATTCTTGTGCACCCAACGCGAAATTCGACTCTGTACGACAGAAATATATTTGAACTATTTCTCTTATATATTACACAATATGTTATTCTCCGCCTTTTTACTTGGTCGGCATATTTCATTGGTCAAAGGTGCACGCCCACCCGTATATACCTTTTTTATATATATCAATGAAAATATGTTTTGTCTTACCGCAGAATATCCTCTTAAGTAAGGTTGTATCAAAAAAGTTATGGAAGGTTCGTAAGAAATTAAATCGTTGTTGTGATATACAGGATGAGTAAAAAAATACACCCCTAGATATTTACTTATATTTTTTGTTTATTATTCATTTTTTTTAAATCTTGATATTTAAAAGTAGACAAGTCACTTTATTTAGAGTAAGTAAGTAAGTAGTTCTTCAAGTTTTTTCACTTAAATGCCAAAAATATTTTACTTTGGTTACAATTGATTTTTAATCACATATAATCGTTTTTGTTACTTAATCTCTAAATTATTCAGGGTCAGCCAATTAACATAGTACATGCAGGTCGAATGAGGACTATTATTTTTTTTAAGACTTGTTAAAAATACCTTAATAATATTTTAGAGAAAAATTCATATATCATCTAATCTGCGTAAAGTTCGTTCGAACCTGAGAGACACACTGCATATTGAAGTTTCTATATCTAAATATGAAATATTAAAATGGAATAAGGGTGTTTTTTCGTTGGAGGTGAGTTTCACCCCAACTCTGGGGTTCAAAAAAAAGTGACTATTGGAACGTGTAGATGTGTCGAATTCTACTTCAAAAAACCCCTTTTACGTTATTTTTGCTTTAATGCCGGCCGAGTACAGGGGGTTGAAAACGTTGATTTTTAAGCAAAAAACACTGATTTTTCAAAGTTTTTAACCAAATTACTCAGAGGATCACACTTTCGAAAAAGTTTGTCATAACAAAAAAGTTAGCTTATGAAATAACAAAAATAATCCATGAAATAAAAATCTGTTTAGGCTCATCGTTGGCAAGATACAACTATACGTTAGGTGCATTTGAACGTAGCCCTGAAAAGGACACGCTCTTCAAACAGTCATAACTATGGTTTAAAAAACTTTTTAACATGTACCTTGAACCAAATCAAAGCTTATTACAGTAGCTTAAAATTTTCTTTTGGCAAATTTTGATACCTGCAAAATCAAAAATGATACAAGGGAAATAAAGGCAAAATTTTGATTTTTTCCACAAAAAAGTGCACGTCTTTCGTTCCAGTAAATTCCAAATTGAAAAAAGAAATTCCAAATCATGGTTTTTGTTAGTCCTAGTCATTATGTATACGCTTAAATTTTTTTGACCGTGATGGATGCATTATCTAAAAGATTTTTTCCTAAATGTATTTTGAGAATTTTTGAAAAAAATATTTTTTTTGGCTTTAAGATTAAATAACTTAGCAGGGAAGCATCTCAGCTGAATGTTACTACAGTAAAAAAAATATGGGAATGAACTTAAGGAAAATGTTGTTTTTTTATTTTTTTGATAAAGATAATAGCTTAGGAGACAGACGTGTTTGAAGTTAACTCAACGTTTTTTTTTTTTTAATTGACGCATTTAAGATGAATATAGAAAAACTGACAACCTCTATACTGTTTTGACCTAACTGATCTTAAAGAAGATTAAGAGACCTGTAAAATGCTTTTGAGATATGATCGAAATGAGCAGCACGCCTCGTTTTAGCAAATTACGAGATTGCTCACTTGGCAGTAAAATCTCCCAATATTTTCAGTTATAAAGACATAATCATAATTACTTCCACATCCAGTGAAAGTAAGTATAGTAATGACAAAAAAAATTTGGAAAATTTTTATTGTTCAAATAGGCTTAGACATTTCATGAAACGTCGAGATTTAAGTTTGAGCGAAAAAAAATTTCTGTCTGTCGGTCTGTCTGTGTAATTTTTTTATGCGCACGATTACTCTGGAACCGTTTAAGACATTATCTTGAAATTTGGTACACGTCTATACTTTAACGGAATCTGGAACTAGATTATATTTTTATCTTATTCCGTCGAAGGGTTGGAGGATAAATTGGGGTAAATGGGGTATAAATAGGTGAATCAAGCAGGTAAGAGTACATAAAATTGGTATTTAGTATATACAAGAAAAGCTAAGGTCTCATCCTCATTACCATCCCCACCATTATTTAAGGGGATGAAAAAAAATTGTGATTTAGTGTGTGTACAAGAACCAAAAACTTCAAAATATTTTTTTACTTCATCCACACCCACTACCATCCCCTATCACCAGCTCCACCTCAGTACCGATGAGGGATATCGTTTTATGGGTTTTTGGGGGAGACGATTTCAAATATATATAATATTTCCATAAGCAATTATTTCCACATACAAAATGTTTTCGTTGTGAGAGACTTGGATAGAAAATCTAGATGTGGAAGTAGGTAGTGATTCCTTGGGCAGCGGTTTTTTTATATATTTTTCACACGCACATTTCTTAAGTATGTATTTGTGTAAATATGTATAACGATGGAAATGACTGAAACATTTATGAAGATGAATAATTATATTATGTTTAGTTTAAATCTCTATATAGTTAATAAAATTAAAAAATATTAATTATTGTTTTATTAATTTGCAATACCTTAACACAAAAACCCAATCCAAATTCGTGATCAGCAACCCCAAAATCATAAATAATATTAGTTTCATTAATAAATTCCCAGTATTTATTTTTATACTTATTTTTTAACTTTAGGAGTGGTTTTCACCCTCTCAGAGGTAAGAGCAATTATTTTTCTTATTAGTAGATGAGTTTTATGTTTCCAAATGTAAAAATCTGCTAAGAAACTCCTAATTTCTCAAAGTAAACAAAGAATAATTAATTCATCAATTTACCTCCATTATATCGGCCCTATTGAGAGTGTAATATAAAATTTTTAATTAATTTATTCTCAGTACATCGTTAATTATTGATTTTTTTTTAAGGGTGGTTTTCACCCTCTTGGGGGTAAAAGCACATCCATTCCTTTTTAATATTTGAAGTTGATACCCTAAAATTTAAAAATTCGCAAACAAACAAACATTCCAAGCTGCTATAGAATTTTTGACACCTATTGTACTATTGGTCCGATGAACGAATTAAAATTGAAGTGATTTTTTTTGGAAAATGGGACCATTGCCTAATTGGTAAAGCAACTTGCGAAGTATGCACTTTGCGTTTTATGAACGATTGTTTAACCTACAATAATCATTTGTTTTGTAGGTCACCTAATCGAATTATCGTAAAAGCATTGTTAATACTAATAGATTTATCTTTGACAAATTTTAGGATGCAGTCAAAACACTGATTAACCTTGCGGCCTGCACAATCTTTGCATACTGAATATGATTCATTTCGCCTTGAACTTTGTCCTCCACTATTTATCAGAGTAAATGAGGGAACATTGTTTATCGTAGTATGAAATTAGACATCATCAGCGCCTCGGAACGGATGGAAATAGGTGAAAAGAATTTCTACGTAATAAATAATAGGGTGGGCCGAAAAAAATTATTTGAATTTGCGAATGGCTCAGTTTCTAATTTGTTACGATGTATTTAAAACTAATTCTGGTAAATTTTTAACCAAATCGGTTAATATTTAGCCGGGCCCCCATGACATTGACAATGAAAAAAAAGTAAATGTTTCGATTTTTATCATTTTTCAAATTAACGCTTGAAATTTTTTTATGACTCTTTAGTAATGTCAAAACGTGTGTGGTAAAAGTTTCTCGAATAAAATATTTTTCAGTTCTACCGAAATTAAGAATTTGCAACCATTTTTTTTGTCAATTCTACCTTTTTTCGTAAAATTTCCTCATTTTTCATTTTGTACTGTACATAAAGGCCCCCGGCTTTACCCTTGAATCTATATAAACAAAATAATTTTTACCTTAGATTAAAAACAAATAATCATATATTAGATGTAAGAAACACCACTGTCAGTCACGCTATTAAAGCAGTTTGCTAATGTAAAAAATGTTGAATTTATTTTTATTTTCGATTAATAAAGCTGTTTAAATAAACATCTCCAGATGATGCCAAAATGGTTGGCAAAATGCACTTCGAATGAAAATATTGAGTGTAATGTTCAAGTGTTTGCTGATTTGACACTGAAATAAATTAACTCACGGAGTAGGCAGATTGGGGCCTTCAAGTTGAGATTGAGATCTCAGAATCAAACCAGTCCTGAAAATGCATAGTCACATTCTGACAGTTTTTTCCTTTGGTCTTCCTCTTTTTCATCTTGAAAGAAAATGATTTCAAAACTGGAGCCGAAACGTCCAACTATTTCAACCGTGGTTCAACTCAAACGCACAAACATTTTCTATTTATTTTCAAATTTTATTTTTATTTTAAACACATTTCTCATTCATGCTATTTTACATATGTATAAATGATTATAACAAGAATAACGCAGAAATATTTTTGAAGAAGTTTGGAATATTAATTTATATAAAACTGCTTTTAAAAAAAATTCAGATGTAATTACTTTCACATTCACATAGTGGAGTACGGTAACGATAAAAGTATATATTTTTTTATCAAATAGGCTTAGAACGTCAAGCAACGTCGAGAGTTAAGTTTGAGCAAAAAAAAATTGTCTGTCGCTCTGCGTCTAACTTTTTTGTGCGCACAATTAGTGATTACTAATCGCTTATGATATTAACTTAAAATTTGTTACACCTATGTATTATAACAAGATCTGGAAATAATTTATATTTTGATTTTATTCCGTTGACGGGTTGGGGGGAAATTAGAGTAAATGGGTAAAGGTTTACACAGGTAAAGCAAGCCTTAATTTTTTTTAAGTTTGAATAAACCACCGCCACTACATTAAGTTTATAAGTATTTTTTTTACTATCCGTATAATTATTTTTGCTTCTGTTTATATGACAAGGATTCTTCGCAATTTGATTTAATTAACATTTGCCTGATATTTATTATCTGTTTTTGAAAGGTCAAGGATCTGTCAAAATATCGCCTATATCGTAAGTTTTTGGTATAGAGTGTGCTACATACAATGACATTAAAATTTACCTTACAATTGAAAAATGTAAAAATACAAAAAATTAACGTTGGTTGCCTCTTTTGATATATCCTGAAGGCAGAAAAATGAAAATACTTTAACTAGCTAGCGTACCGTGGAAAATGGAAAATCTTTATACAAAAAAGTTCCTAACTGTACTAATAATAGTTCCGGAAGTACAGATAATTTAAGGTCGCGGTGACACTCTATATAGTCAGACACGTGAAGAGCATAAATAACCCTCCTCTGGTAGCGTACTTTTGTAAAAAGGAAAATTTAAACTAAAATAAAACATTTCCACTTGCTCATCTGCCTCTGTATTAGCGCACAGCCATGTAAATATTAAATTCATCATCATGTAATAGTAAACAAACACACCAACATTCACCTTGATATACCTCGCTGTACCCGTATATGAATACACTAACCATTTCCATTTAAATTAACAGGACACGTACAGATTCAATTTAGTTTCTAACCTAGACCTAAGGACGTCTAAATTTAAAAGGTTTGTTGAACCTACACTTGTATTTGCACGAGAGGACAATTGCGTTCTAGGCTAAGTTATACATGGAAAAACAAAAAAAAACTAATAAAATATTCATGGCTAACATTTTTGCATAGTCCTTCGTGATGTCACAAACTATACTTCATTATTTCTGCAGAGAATGTATATAAGTGTTGTTATACGTTAAAATTTTCTATAATCATGAAAGCGGCATGTTGAGAGTCTTGAAGCGCGTCAGTGTTGTGTGCATTTATGTGCACTTGTATACCACAATTTGATAATTATATTATTATATTATACTCTTGACTAAGCTATAGACTGATTAATATCACTTCTTCTTTATCAACGATTAGCCTTAAGTTCTCTCAATACCTAAATTAAACATGTTAAATGTTTTTTGAGGATATCACTTCTTTTTGTTTCACCACATTCGGCGTTTGGGAGATTTTCAAGTCGGTTTTCGAAGGGATAGGTAGTGCGGCGAAATGCTCCCATGTAAAACGCGAAAATACCGGGTAAAACTCCGTTAAATTCGATGAAGCTTAAGAGAATTGTAGCTCAACAAATTCCGCGTAAATCGGTGTGCCATAACAAAAGAACAAAGTTGAAACAGAATTAATAACTGAAAATTACTAATCCAGAGTTATGTAATAGCAATGCTCAGCTATCAGTAAGTGAACTCGTGCATCCTAAAACAGTCGACTAGTGCAATCCAACTCTATTCTACACACAAGTGGGTTCAACATCGTATACCTGCAGAAATTCAAGCAAGAACCAAGGGATCAGATAAGTGCCTATATTTTTAACTTTTATTAAATAAACAAATTTTCTTACAGGTCAATAATTTCCTAATAATTTTTAATTTTTACTTTGGTTTATTTACTGGCTGGCTCTGTAAATATTGAATCTAAACTGAGCCCGAACTTGTCAGTGGCGTACTATTAGTTTACTAGTATACCGTGCTAAAACTAAATTACTTCCACGTCCAGTGTAGTATAGTAACGACAAAAAAATTTTTAAAAATTTTTATTGTTCAAATAGGCTTAGAATGTCACGAAACGTTGAGATTTTAAGTTTGAGGGAGAAAAAGATTTCTGTCTGTCGGTCTGTAACTTTTTTTTGTGCGCACGTTTACTCTGGAACCATTTGAGATATTGACTTGAAATTTGGTACACATATGTACTTTACCGAGATCTAGAACTAGATTATATTTTCATCTTGTTCCGTCGAAGGGTTGGGGGTAAATTGGGGTAAATTTGGGGTAAATAGGTAAATCAAGCAGGTAAGAGTCAATAAAATTGGTATTTAGTATATACAAAAGAAGCTAAGGTCTCAAAAAAAATTTTGGCATTAGCCACCCCCATTACCACCCCCACCCCATTATTAAAGGGGATGAAAAAAGAATGTGATTTAGTGTGTGTACAAGAACCAGAAAACTCAAAATATTTTTTTACTTCATCCACCCCCACTACCACCCCCTATCACCACCCCTACCCCGCTACCGATGTGGGGTATCGTTTTATGGGTTTTTGGGGTAGAGGATTTCAAATATTATATTATTAAAGTTCCTTAAACAATTATTTCCACATACAAAATTTTTTCGTTGTGAGTGACTTGGATAAAAAATCTGGATGTGGAAGTAGTGATTCCTTGGGCAGCGGTTTTTTACTTTCACGTCCAGTGGAAGTATAATAACGACAAAACAATTTTTTAAAATTTTTATTGTTCAAATAGGCTTAGAATGTCATGAAACGTCGAGATTTTAAGTTTGAGCGAAAAAAAATTTCTGTCTGTCGGTGTCTTAACTTTTTTTGTGCGCACGTTTACTCTGGAACCGTTTGATATATTGACTTGAAATTTGGTACACATATGTACCTTAACGAGATCTAGAACTAGATTATATTTTCATCTTGTTCCCTCGAAGGGTTGGGGGGTAAATTGGGGTAAATTTAGGGTAAATAGGTAAATCAAGCAGGTATGAGTCCATAAAATTGGTATTTAGTATATACAAGAGAAGCTATATAAGGTCTCAAAAAAAATTTTGGCATTAGCCGCCCCCACCCCATTATTAAAGAGAATGAGAGAAAATTGTGATTTAGTGTGTGTACAGAAACCTTAAAATTTTTTTTTACTTTATTCACCCCCACTACCACCCCCTATCACCACCCCCACCCCACTATCGATGTGGGGTATCGTTGTATGGGTTTTTGGGGTAGAGGATTTCAAATATTTCATTATTAGAGTTCCATAAACAATTATTTCCACATACAAAATTTTTTCGTTGTGAGTCACTTGGATAGAGAATCTGGATGTGAAAGTAGTGACTCCTTGGGCAGCGGTTTTTTACATCGCATAAACGGATAATGAAAATTCACGTGATACAATTTTCTCTCAAACGAAAAAAGAAAAAGGCCCATTATAATATAACGCATATATAGGAAAAGACGACCAGACGAAGGGAGATAAAAGCTCATTGGAAAAACTCTACTTCACACATGGTTTACGAAAATGGAAACGCACTGAAAAATGAAGCACACATATCCGACTTAACAACTTGGAGTAATGGAAGCTCAATTTTACAAATAGATCATATCCTAGTAGGTAAAGAGATAAGAAAAAGGATCAAAAACATTAAAGCAAAAAGGACAGCAGAACTCAATACAGACCTCAAAATCCTATACGGAAAATTGGAAATAAAAGAAGAGAAAAGACGTAAAGGAAACAACAATACACCACAGAGTACCTGAAATATCTCTCTACTACAGCACGAAGACTCCCCGAAGAAATACTACGAAGAAAAAGGAAAACAACTGAAAGGAGAAGAATTAGACTGGATATCAATGGATAATCAAAAACAAAAATGGCAACAAGACAAACGTTAAAAAGGGACACGTCACCTATGAGTCCGACAAGAGAAAAAACATAACAAGTACGAACAACTAAAACAGCATACAGAGTTACAAGGGCAATTATACCGTTCGTCGAGAAAAACAAACTATCATGGGCCTGATCAAACGGCTGTACAAAGCCATCATACTGCCAACAATGACATATGGAGATAAAAACGCGGCAACAACAAAAGCCAACAGAAGAAGTTTGAAAAGAGCTGAAAGAGACATCATCCAATTACTCAAAAAAACAACACGACGAAAACAGCGACATAAAACATCAACACTACTAGAAGGGAAGAAAGAAGGTACCCAAGACATCTACTGAAGAAAGCGCTAACACTGAACAGCAGCAAACTAAAAATAGGGAGACCATGTTACACGTGGAAAACAACAATCGAGAGGATCATGAACAAACTGGGAAAGAACCAAACGTACTGGGAAAGAAAAGCGAGGGGAAAATGAATTCCACAAAGAAATCGTAGCGATATATATTCTACCAGAATCAGAAACGGAGGAATCAGAAGAAGATTAGTAGAAGTAGAAATACAAAAAGAGGAGCACAAACAGCAAAAATGCAAAAAAGAGAAGCATAAACATTATATATCACAAACGCAATGCGGCAACGCATTCCACAACACCTACACTGCATCATGCATCATGTGGCTCTCGCTGCTGACAACAAGCATGACCCAAATCCAACTCAGCATTGGAAACCAAGGAATCAGAAGACTCACACACAAAAAGAGGAGCATAAACATTCCATATCACGGCACAACGCGGCAACATATTTCACAAGAAGATCCAGAAACAAAAACAAAAACACAAAAAAGGGAGCTTAAACGCTCCCTCACGACACAAGGCGGTAAGGCATTTCACAAACACCTACACCTCCCATCCCACAATCCTTTACCATGCGCCATGTGGCTCGCTGCTGGCAACAAGCATGACCCTAATCCAACACACTTACTGTTATTTGATTATCAGTTGATTGGTACTGTCTTGAATAGGTTAGATGACTTGGGTGTTTTTTTTTTCAAAATTGAATTGAAAGTATTGTTCTGTCCACTTACAAAAGTTTGTGTTTTGTCATTAGAAATTCAAATCCTAAAGTGATGGGAAAATAAGATTCGGTTTCAACGATCCCAAAAACATATGGGTCTGGTCCGGCGCACCTCGCAAAAATATTTTGTGGTCCTGTGTTATGAATAGCAACTCTAGAAAACACCTTTTTATGTGACCAGCACTTAAGGGTTTGATAAAATCACGTACTGTTTTTCTAATATGAAAACGGCCATTTGAAATAAAACATTTTAATTTTCCGTAAAATATTCCCTACAGAAAAAACGAAGTATAGACACTAATTTCAAGGATATATGGAGTCATCCCAAGCGACAAAAGCAAGTACTGTGTCAAATATAATAAAAGTGTGATTGATTATTGCGAAACGGAGTTATTGTACTATGAATTCAATCTCCATAATGTTCAACGGACGGACTCAATGACTGTTTTTATCACTTTTTACGTTATACGGAAAGATTCCAGTTTATCTAAATTTGAATAAATATCATAGGGTACAAAAAACGAAGGGTATTTTGTAACCCAATATAAAACTGTAACTTATGTACATAAGAAAGATTTATGCAACATATCATTTCATAACATGTGTAAACGTTAAAAAACGCCTTATTTACAGTACAGTTGAATTGATTATTTTCGGCAATGACATTCAACTAGAAACAGCAATGTTAAAAAAGGGCTTTTTTGGCCCACCCGTGGTAAAGTGTGGAAGCCATCTTTTTTTACTCATTTTGGGGTGCTGAAAACGAATCCGTCACCAGTTTTGGAAAAAAATCTCCGGAACATATTAAAAAACCACCCTTATTTGGTGATGACATTGGAATTTTGCAGGAAATTCTCTTAAAATACTAAGTTTGGATAACTAAATAGAAAAAGAAGTAAAAAAATAAATTCGTCCCTTCAACCCTCCTCGTCATTCTTTCACCTAAGAAGGTTGTAAGCTACTATAACTACTATATAGTTATTTACATATTTTTAAAAAAACCAGAACACCTCATTGAGTGGTTGCTATCAGAATATAATAATCTGATTACTTCTGAGTACACTCATACGCCTTCCCACCCCAAGGGGTGGGACTCACCTTCTCAGGGATATTGATCGGTTTTAATTACAAAAAAAATTCTAATACACAGTTGGATGTTTTTTTATCATATTAAGGTGACTTGGCCAATTCAGATTAGTGGAAAAGAATTGTAAAATAGGTTTTTTTAAATAATTCTGTAGAATTGTTACTCATATTGTGTAGACGCTAACTCGTTCAATACCATGGGTTCCAATTTATTATACCACTTTTACATCACCCTCTGAGGTTTCACAAGGATCTCTTCTGAGTCTCTTATTTTTTATTACCTTTATTAACGATGTCAGTCTAGAGCTCAGTTGTAAATTCAATCTCTGATCGTGGCATGCTTTAATATGACCTTATCAAAGAACGACGTACGGGATACTGATTCAAAGTTAGTAAAATTGGTATGTAAAGTTAAAAAATTGGTTAGCTCTTCTTCTTCAGTGCATGAAATAAAATTAGTTTGTCTTCACTGGCATTTTTAACATACAAATAGTGTAACATGAATCCACTTTAAGGAAGGTCGAATAATAGTTGAGGAAATACATACAGCAGAATGAAGGAGCGAGCAGAGTAGCGGTAGCTTTTACCGGTTGATATTGTCGGCTTTGGCTGCTTTAAATATAATTAATTTCTTTTCCTGGGAGATTATCAGTGAAAAAGCTTTATTGAGATCGTACATTTAACAGGCAATCACAACATGATGCTATTAGACACGCCATACAGCAAATGTGGATCGACTATAATAATGCATGTCACAAAACATCTGTCAAGTTGTTGTAAATAAGAAGATACATAAAGCTCGACAAGAGTAAACATTAATTCTGAAAGATATATTTATTAAAATTTCTACCTGTAAATACGTGGGAACCGAACTTTTTTAATTTAACACTGAAGTAAACAAACCAATTTTTCCTCATAAACATATTTAATTTTAAAAGCTTTCGAAATTAAACTACTATATTTCATGTAATCTATACTGAGCAATCAATGTCTAAATTAACTGCCAAGCAGATGTTTCGCAGTATATGTTTAATATCAGATTTCTGTTTGCTTAAAAATCCTAAACACACTATGAGAGATGTGTAAATACCATCCATTTCAAATATCATTTTATTTCAATTGATGTTCTGTCTAACAAAGCTTATATATAGTTGTTTTATCGTTTGTTCCATATACATTGGTTTTCTTTGTTTTCCCAAACGACTTGAGAAATACCAAATGAACCGGTGGATATAAAGGATTAATTTTGTTTTGAGTTTGTCGTAAAAATCGGGATAAAAATAGCAGAGATTGGTAAAGGAAACTTTCCAATAAACGTTTCCAGGAAATTTTCTGGAGTTTCCGGAACAAAGTTTTCATCAAAAAAAATTATTTTAAATTAATTACATATTGAAGTGGAACTATATGCCAGGAAAGTAGTAAACAGACTATTCAAGAATGGAGTGTGGAATGCTATGCAAGAAACTGATGCGTTAAAGGCTTCTGCTATAAGACACCAGGTCATCATTCAATCATAGAATGAATGTCTTCCTATCTACAGGTTTACTAGTCCATATACACTACAATCATGTTCCCTGGTTGAGAGGTTTCGTTGACAAGCATATTTACATATGCAGGAACAGATTCCTGGCTACCCCAGCTTTAAATCAAAAAACGTATTCTCGAAGCTGGTACCAAACTGTCAGATTATCTTGACAATTCAGTGAAACTTGGGTGTCAAGACATAGGGACACAAAGGGCAATGAATGGGCAGACCACTTGGCGGGAAGAGTAAAAAGTCCGATCCAATAAGAGTCACGAATGCCCGCCGGCACAGAGAATTTCCATTGACTCCACCGTAGAGTGGTTGCTTGGGCTCGATTAATAACGAATGAGACGGATAGTAGGCCTGATAACCGGAAACTGTCCTCTAAACAAGCACCATAATGAGGTTGAGATATGATCCTATTTGTCGGATGTGTGAAGAGGAGGATCAAACAGTCATTTACTTTCCATGCAATTGAGCGTCACGGTATAGGTATCTCGAAAGACAATTTTTACAGTCGAATAAACCGAGGTTTACCCTGAAATAGGTTAATATACTTTGTCGAAAGCACCAATCTTCTTTAGGAAATCTTGCATGTCGCTAATGTACAGTAGATCGACAAGGCTAAATACTTTGTATCTGCTCGCATACTTGATATTAAATACCATCGTAATGAAGGAAATGGCTGATATTTGAACTAAATTGTCGAACTCGGATTTTCCAGCCCTTTATATACCTAAAGATAAGGGCTCCAGAATGTTCTCTCCTCCTTCTGGAATTTTCTAGTAGGCTCTCTACAACTTCCAGACTTTGACACCGCGCGCCATCTCTGAGCCAATTGCCAAACTAACTAACTAATTCAGTTTCTGTTACTTATACATAGATAGAACTTGCAGGAAACTCACATAGATGTCTCGTGGGGTAGAACATGTAACAATATCTAATATACGATTCTAATTGACCCCCTCATAAGATTCAAATGTATCGACTATCTCATCTCCTTAAAAAGTGGGACATTTTTCAATATAACTTACCAGATCTTCAAAACTATTCAACGTAAGTTATTCAAATTTCAGTAAGTGGTTTACAATAGAAACATAATGAACACATAATTTTTAAATATTTGGGTCCCCCGCAATTACGAATTTGAAAGTTAAATTGATGCCCAATAAATTTTAATCCTAGCAGCAACATTTAAAAAAAATGTTACTCGCACATTACATTATACTGCGAATTTATCAATATCATACTGAAGGAGTGTTATTTCACTTTTCTATAAAACTTAAGATTACCACCATATTTAAAATGATGTAAATGTTACTTACGTTGTGAGAAAGTGTTCGTCTTGATACGGGATAACTTACCTGCAAAAGAAAAAAAAAAGTTAGTTTACATTACAGAGAATATTAAAGTATTTTAATCGAGCGGACATTTGTTTATAATATAAAATAATCTAATATTTCTCAAATCATATTTTTATACCGAGCGTTTCTTGTTTGACTGGCCATATGATAATGGGAACAACCGCATAAGTTCATTTTGAAATTTATTTGTTTAAATATGAAAATTGAGGACAATCATTATACTCTTTGCTGGTTTGTTGAACTTTCTATATAATTGTTGCACATTCTATAGAATGACTTTTCTTGTAAAAAATGTTAGTTTAATACTAATAATACTAATACTTTATTAACCATTTCGATACTTAAGTACATATGGCAGGTCAAGATATTGCATTTAAAATATAAGACTAGCTTATTCAGTGACAAACAATATAACATATTAAAATGACATATTCATACAGATTACACATTCTATTTATAAATAAGAGTATATATACACATATATAAACTCACATATATATACACACACATATATCTGGAAAATATAAAACAAAAAAATTAATATAACAAATACACAAACATATAAGAACATTAAGTACTACAAATATCGGATTACTTTTTAAAATAATAAATATATTTATGGCCCTAATGAAGGTTCTCTGTTCAAAAAATCACGTATACTATAAAAAGCTCCTTTGTGTAAAATATCTCTTATCGTCTTTTTAAATTTATCATAACTTTGTATATTTCTTATCTCCTCTGATAAACTATTGTAAAATATAATACTATTATAGCGCGGAGATTTTCTAAAACACGATGTTCGGTGTTTTGGTATGTTCAGTAAGTCTCCATGACTCGTGTCGTATGTATGTTTTTCGTTTAATTTAGAAAATAAATCCATATTTTTCTTTGTATACGTCAAACATTTGTATATATATATGCATGGGGTCGTCAGAATTTTTTTATTCTTAAAGAAATCCTTACAGCTTACCCTAGGGTCTAGCTTGAATATTAGTCGAATAAGTCTTTTTTGACTTATAAAAACTCTATCACTAGTGGTAGAACTTCCCCAGGCAATTATGTTATAGGATATGTGCGAGTATGCCAATGCATAATATATGTTTATCAGCCCAGTTTCATCTAAAGTATTTTTCATTTGTAGTAGTGCAAAATAGGCTTTATTTAGTTGATTGCAAATGTGTTCAATTTGGAAACTGAACGATAATTTACAATCAATATAGGTTCCAAGTAGTTTGACACTATCAGATGGACTTATATCATCGTACAATGTTGCGTTATGCGGGAGTGGTTTTTGAACATAAAGATTTATGAATACCGTTTTTTGAGAGTTTAATATTAATTTGTTCCTTTGTGACCACGTACTAACTTCTTCAAGAGATAGAATGACTGCCTCTTGAAGCTCCTCAGGTGTGTCAGCCGTCAAAGTTACTGTAAAGTCATCTGCAAACATGGTCAAATGTCCATTGCTTATATGAATAGATAAGTCATTGACATACAGCATGAATAGTAATGGTCCCAAAACGGAACCCTGAGGAACTCCAAGCAGCAGTTTCTCTAATTCCGATTGGTTTCCATCTACTTTAACTCTCATAACTCTTCCTTCCATATATGATGTTATCCAAGATAATATGTTTCCCCTGATACCGATGTTATAAAGTTTTTGTTTTAGAAATTCTTTGTTTATAGTGTCAAATGCTTTTGAGAGATCAAATGACAGGGAAGCAACATACTTGCCCTTGTCTAGATTTAGGTAGACGTAATCTAGCAGGTGACAAGTTGCCGTTTCAGTGGATTTGTTTGCTCGGAAGCCATGTTGAGCTGTTGTTAGAATATTATTTTTTTCTACGAACGGTATGATCTTATTATAAATAATTCGCTCAAAAAGCTTCGATATTATACTTAGGACTGAAATTTGTCTAAAATTTTCCATATCATGGGCAGATCCTTTTTTATAAATTGGTGTAACAGTTGCTTCTTTTAGAATTTCTGGAAAACATCCTTCGTTGAGAGAGATATTATAGAGATAGACAAGATGGTCAATTATACTGTCTTTTATATTTTCTAATATATTAGCTGTTAGCCCGTCAAATCCAGAAGAATTTTTATTTTTTTGCTTTAGAAGGGCTTCGTTTATTTCTTGAGCTGTGATGGGCGTAACGTATATTGACTGTTTTATATATGTTGACGTGGTACACGGTAGCGATATATTTGCACCAAAGTGTTGCGATAATTTGTTCAGTGCATCTGTGGAAAAAAAGTTAACAAATGTACTGGCTACTTCTATTGGGTTTATTATCGTTTTGTTTCCATATTTAAGAGTTATTTTGCAATTTTTATGTTGCTTACGTCCTAGTTTTGTGTTTATAATATTCCACGTTTCCTTTGTTCTGTTAGTTGCAGTGCTTATTTTATTTTTATAGTAGTTTCGCTTGGCATTTTTTATATTATTTTTTATTTAACTTTTTCCGCATTATATAATATTTTTGTTTCTGCGTTTTGAAGATTTACCATCAGCCAATACAGATTTTTTAAGTGATTACTTTCTTTTATAAGGTCATCTGATATCCATTCTTTTTTAGTGTTTATGCTTTTGTTAGTATTTATTGTTATTTTTTTAGTGGGACAACTGACATTGTAGCACCATATAACAGTGTCCATAAAAAATATGAAAGATTCATTTACTCCCAGTAAATACATTTCTTGCCTTGTTTGTGGACATTCTAAATTTTGTGATACCAACTCTTTGTTGGTGCAACACACGTTAGTATAAAAAATATAAAAAAAAAGAGAGTAAAAAATAACTACATCTAACCTGACTGTGTTTCGAACCCACGACCCTCGAATACAATTTTCACAAGGACACCACCATTCGTTATAACGGAAACTGTTAATGTTTGTAATGTAGATTATTCGAAAATCATATTTCATCGATTAGATAATATATTATTATGAAATGTATATTAGTAAAATGTATAAACAAACAAGCTAAAAGCGTATTCTTCGCAAATTTACAGAGTTTTTATATAATTGTTACACATTCTATAGGATACTCTTCGCAGATTTCTTATAAATAATGTTAACTTTGTTATGAAAAAAAAAAATATACATATATGAAAAAAAAATGAAAAAAAGAAACATCCAACCTGGCTGGGATTCGAAAGCACGATCTTTGGATTGCAAGGTAAAGCAAGCAAGAAATATTTAATTATATTTTACAAGAATGCGCCTCATCCGAACCTGGCCCGGACCCAATCAGACAAACACGGCGTGTAGCGCCGTGATGAATGTAGGGTTGGACTGGGCAGGTCCGGTTTGGCTAAACGATAATTGATAAAACAATGTTAAAACTCCTATCTGCCTGTGGCGGATTTAAAAATTAACAATAAACTTAAAAAATGCTGTCCACATGGACCTAAAACTAATTCATATAAAACTTAGAAACTAGTCGCTGGTTGTAGCACCAAATAAATTTGGACTGTTGATTCGGGTGAAAAGCTAAACGAAAAAACCCGTACGAGAACTGCCGACCTGGCGGTCTCACTGATGCCAGGAAAATGTGGTGGAAAAAGGATAGGGTTTAAAATGTTTGAATTTTTAAAAAGGTCATCGGCCAAAAGGGATTTTTTATAAAAAAGAGGACAAAAAAAAAACAAAAATAGAACATAAAGAGAAAAGAAATGATTGGAAAGATACAGGACAGTTAGTCCTCATTCAAGATGATACATAAGTCGTTTTTGTATCTTTTATTTTGTGTTTTTTTTTCTTTATATTATATTGTCTCGTTGATTATATACTTACATATTATATTTTATATCTTGATTAGATATATATTTTATATTTATAATTATATATATAACAATCTAAATTTAGTAGGGCTTCGGACAATATATATATATATATATATATATATATATATATATATATATATATATATATATATATATATATTTTATTCTTGACGTGCCACACGTGCCACATGTACATAATTATGTATCTACTTAATGGCCAATAAACTATCTATCTATCTATCTCTATCTATCTACAGTTGAGGGAAGATCAAAGGTGGGGAAACAGTAGGTTGTGGTATAGGAAAGCATGGCTAGGAAGAGGTTGCCGGAAGATAGGCAACACCTGGTATGGTAGGGAGTGTTTGATCTAGAATGGGAATTATGTATTCTGATTTGGGTTATGTTGCTGGTTAGCAGACTATCGCCCAGTATGAAGGTGTAGAATTTTTGGGAGATTTCTTGGACGTAGTCCGCTAGTGGGGTTATGTCGTGACATCGTACGTATAGATCTCTGAGGGAGGTGTATCTGTCGGAATCAGAAATGAGGGGCATAAATTTGTGTTCGGGAACTTTTCGCATTGTCGTGGCCGGAATGCTGCACCACACCGACACCGCGTATATGATGGCCGGCCTGATCATCGTCGTGTACAACAGTTTCTTATTTGTCCTGTTAAGTCCGCTACCCTGGCCAGGACCACCACAAAAATTGAATGTCTGTAATATATATCTTTCGAGAATCATATTTCAACACATTAGATATATTATTATAGAATATATATTAGTAAAATGTATAAACAAAAAAAATATATATTATAGAGATAACATTCCGCAAGATTTCTATATAAGTACAAGCGACAAAAATTAAGAAAACATTTTCATTTTTAAATTAAATGGTTAATAACTTTCTTATTTACTGATTGAAGAACAATAGGGTTCTTCCTCTAGCTAACACTAACTTACTTTCCAAATTTCATTACAATCGAACTTTTCTTTTTTAAATTATCGTGCTTACAAGAAACGTGACGGACGGACGGGCGGACGGACGGACGGACATTTTGAATGTTGTTCAGAATTCGTTCAGTAACACAATTATATAAAAATGTTTTCTCTACGAGCGATATTTTCGGTTTTAGAAATGTGCCGATCAAATGCAATATACTCTTCGTTTTTGCAAAGAGTATAATAATAATAATAATAATAATAGGAAATATCATTTCGCAAAATTTCTATTAATTACATGCCATAATAATAATTAAATATTTTTTTAAATTTTAAATGATGAATAAAATTTTGTAAGGAAGACACTTTTCCTACCTGTTGCCCACTGCTACTGTTTGGAAACATAATTAAACTGAGATATTACTTCCACATCCAGTGGAAGTATAGTAACGACGAAAAAATTTTAAAAAATTTTTATTGTTCAAATAGGCTTAGAATGTCACGAAACGTCGAGATTTTAAGTTTGAGCGAAAAAAAATGTCTGTCTGTCGGTCTGTCTGTAACTTTTTTTGTGCGCACTTTTACTTTGGAACCGTTTGAGATATTGACTTGAAATTTGGTACACCTCTGTACTTTAACGAGATCTAGAACTAGATTATATTTTCATCTGGCTCCGTCAAAGGGTTTGGAGGTAAATTGGTGTAAATTTGGGGAAAATAGGTAAATCAAGCAGGAAAGAGTCCATAAAATTGGTATTTGGTATATACAAGAGAAGCTGAGGTCTCAAAAATTTTGGCATTAGCCACCCCCATTACCACTCCCACCCCATTATTAAAGGTGATGAAAAAAAATGTGATTTAGGGTGTGTACAAGAACCAAAATGTTTCTTTACTTCATCCACCCCCACTACCACCCCCTAGTACCACTCCCACCCCGCTACCGATGTGGGGTATCATTTTATGGGTTTTTGGGGTAGAGGATTTCAAATATTATATTATTAATGTTCCATAAATAATTATTTCCACATACAAAATTTTTTCGTTGTGAGTGACTTAGATAAAAAATCTGGATGTGGAAGTAGTGATTCCTTGGGCAGCGGTTTTTTTAATGCTTATGGTACTTTTTTCTACTCCCATGCTTTTTAATTCGTTTATTAGACATTCCCTACCTGTACTTTAATGAGATTCATTAAGATACAGATTTTCCATAAAATACAAGTTTATAAACAATAGAAACGCGACAAACAGCAATATTCTGTCAATATCAACTATTGCCTTGAACATCTGACAGATCTAAAATTTATCAATTTTGACAAGTCATTTGTCATGTCATGTTTACCTAGCAATCTCAGAAATAAAGCGTTAATTTTCTATTTCATTATGGTTGGTCCTAGAAAAAATAGTGTATGCTATTCACATTTAAAGGCAATTAAGGGTGCCGCGCCGGTGCCGGACTTAAGAAAATGATTTCATAGTTCGAGAATTTCTCTTACATCCCTGAACCGATTCAAAAATTTTTTTGATAGGTCTTTAGAGACAACATTATAGAATGGTACCAGACTATTGAAAAGTCAAAAAAATTTTTTTTTGATTTTCGCACAAGTAAAAAATTTTTTTCTTTTTTTAGTTTTAAATAGCCTAGTA
The DNA here is from genome assembly GCA_936432065.2 of Rutpela maculata. Lineage (NCBI taxonomy): Eukaryota > Metazoa > Arthropoda > Insecta > Coleoptera > Cerambycidae > Rutpela > Rutpela maculata. The sequence goes on from OW386285.2 coordinate 390,926,292, forward strand.
CCATTCTATAAAACTGTCTCTAAAAGAATATCAAGAAATTTTTTCAATCGGTTCAGGGATGCAGGAGAAATTTTCGAATTACGTGCACGAAACCGCCCACCTTAAGACACTCGCATTCATTATGACGTTCGCCTACGGCTCATGTCATAATTCTCATGCTCGTGTCTTAATAGCTATCATTAAATGATCGTTGCATAATATACTAATATGTTACTTTTTTTGATTTATAAACTTCAAGTAGCATCAAAAATATTTGACCAAAAAGAAAAGGTTAGTTAACGTAAATACTAGCTGTGCTTCTATTTCTTGATCCAGCATATATATTATGTCCCACACTATTAATAAATAGATATTTTATTCTAATAACACTGATTTACAATTTTTTGTAGAAATATTATTTGCACACTTAGGAAAAATTGAACTTTACCTAACACAAATTAGTGTTTAAATATAGAAACACTAGTATAAAAAATATAATAAAGTTGATATTTGACAGATTTAGTACATTATGCATGAGTACATTTTTTTTCAGTTGTTTGCTAAATAATATAAAAATAATTTCCACTTGACTAAACAAATCCCGAAAGCGAAGCGATTAGATTCTTTGTTCAATAAAAATAATGATGTCTTTAATCCAGCAAAATTAGCCTACATTTTCTAAATTGCCAATATTTATATTAGATACGAACATCGATAAAACCAGAGTATATTGCAGGTTTAAAGCAACCAAGAGCTTATTTATAGAAGGTTTTCCTCGTACTAGGTTCGTTTACCTTTCTTATCTGTAGTTACTATAGTTATACGCAACTATCGCCGATTCCATTATACAACGTACAACGCCTGAATGCTTCGTAAAATAAAGGTGGCCATTGTTAGAGGAATCCATTAAAAGTTTTAATGAATCCAACAATGCTAAACATAAATGAACAGAATGCTGTTCAATAAATATCATATCCATAACAGGGTTTATGATTTTAAGTAATAAAATAATTGTCTGAAAGTAAGCTGCTCCTTACAAGTTCGAAAGAAAGTAAGAACCCAATAGTTCTAACGCGTTTTCTATAAATTTGTTAAAAAAAAATTAATTACAACTTTTCAATAACTTTTTTTCTTGGTTTATAGAGAAAAATCTAAGGATTTTTCTGGAGTACCGTGGATGTTGGTAAAAGTACATAAGATGGAGTTTTATGGGCAAAAATGTAAAGAACTAGTTGCTGGTAAGCTAAGTATCTTTTGTTCATTCGTTCTATAAAGACTTGTCGCTCGACAGACAGAAATGAAGTTATCAGCGAAAACGTAAAATTGTGTATTTTTTTAAATTTTTCGTATTTCTTAGGCGACCTTTAACCGGATATATCTCGATTTATATTTATCATGGGGATGTGAGGCGTCACTTTACTTATAATTTAAAGGGAGCCAATGATTCTTTTCATAAGTAATTGCAACTTGACTATTGTCTCATAAAAATCTTTCGTGTGGTCGCTACACACACCAACTTCGCCCTGATGAATGCAATAAGCAGAAACCGCTCCGCGAATGAGTGTACTGGCAACACGAAGGGCTGAAAAATTCACCGTCGTTGGTCCAGTATAAACATAAGGTTAACCACACGCCTTCGTCATGATTTATTTATTATTCAGTGCATAATAGGCTAAAAGCCCAACCAATACACTAGTAATGAATAATCTAGTGAGAGCTAACAAATTATATGACAACATTTTAACACTTAAACTAAGTAAACAACAAACAGGTATGATTAAGAACTGGAAAAAGGAAGCAAATTAATGAACAATAAAAATTTAGAGGTTTTAGTTACGTTTGCAAAATCTCTTTAGTTGTTCGAAGGTAATGTTATAAATATCCGTATCTACAAGTTTTGTACTGTTGATTAGTCTCCCAGGTTTGAGGATCGTCATTAAGAACTTCGGTAGAGAGGTTAAATCGTTGAAAAAATTTTTTTGTACCCGAGGAAATAAAATGACATATTTCCTTACCTTGTATCTCATCAATACTACTAAATTTGAATCATTTATTGCCTTCTTCAACTAAGTCTTCTTTTGCTAAAGCCTTAACCATCCTTTTTAGCACTTATTGAAATATCATCAAAGAAAACCGCTGCCCAAGGAATCACTACTTCCACATCCAGATTTTTTATCTAAGTCACTCACAACGAAAAAATTTTGCATGTGGAAATAATTATTTATGGAACTTTAATAATATAATATTTGAAATCCTCTACCCCAAAAACCCATAAAACGATACCCCACATCGGTAGCGGGGTGGGGGTGGTGATAGGGGGTGGTAGTGGGGGTGGATGAAGTAAAAAAACATTTTGAGGTTTCTGGTTCTTGTACACACCCTAAATCACAATTTTTTTCATCCCCTTTAATAATGAGGTGGGGGTGGTAATGGGGGTGGCTAATGCCAAAATTTTTTTTGAGACCTCACCTTCTCTTGTATATACTAAATACCAATTTTATGGGCTCTTACCTGCTTGATTTACCTATTTTCCACAAATTTACCCCAATTTACCCCCCAACCCTTCGATGGAACAAGATGAAAATATAGTTCTAGATCTCGTTAAAGTACATACGTGTACCAAATTTCAAGTCAATATCTCAAACGGTTCCAGAGTAAACGTGCGCACAAAAAAAGTTACAGACAGACCGACAGACAGACATTTTATTTTCTCTCAAACTTAAAATCTCGGCGTTTCGTGACTTTCTAAGCCGATTTGAACAATAAAAATTTTTTAAAATTTTTTTGTCGTTACTATACTTCCACTGGACGTGGAAGTAAAAAGCAGAAGCTTCAGGAGTTAAATACCACACATGGTTTTGAATTTATGAAATTGCACTTTGAGATATAGTAGGATCAATACTTTTATAGTTCTTAAGACATTTTATAAATTGAAGATCATGATATGGAGCTTTATGTGAAGAAGGAGCTATAAACCAGGCTTTAACGTATATTTTAACAATAAAAATACATCTAATATATAAAAATCTCGTGTCACAGTATTTGTTATCGAACTCCTCCGAAACGGCTTGACCGATTTTTATGAAATTTTTGGTGTATATTTGGTAGGTCTGAGAATAGCTCGTAGGCTATTTTTTATACCCCTTAGGTGATAAGGGTGGCCCTATCCAGAAATTTTATTTTTATTTTTTGGACAAAAATTTATAATTTATATGGCAAAACAACGTTTGCTGGGTCAGCTAGTATTTCAATAACGCTCTTTGTTTCTTTTACTGTTAATTTAAATTAATCTCTAAATAAGAATATCTTTAAGCAGTAGATTGCTTTTTCCATCCAACGTGCGTGGTGGAAAGCCCAGGAGCGCGCGAATATTTATTTGATTATCTGTTTTGCCTAGAAATAACGGAGTCAGATTTAGACATTTTTTATAGTCATCGAGAGGTTGTTTCGTCTTTAAACCGTTCTGTACAAAATCAAGAATATCAATCAAGACCATCATTTTGTAATATGTGATTAATATTTTCATCCCCCATTGCGGACTTAAATTTGGTATGATCAATTTTAGGGCAAGCCTGTTTAAAACGTTTAAATAACGGGCCACTAGGAGAAGGCATTTTCACATCAAAAACACTTTATAAAATAATTTCATAAATGTGATGTCTACACTCTGGAATATTCCAAAACATTCTGGACTCTCGATTTGTCTGAAATGTTCCAGAACGCTCTCGAATTTTCTGGAATATTAAGAACATTCTGGAATATTTCAGAAGGCTCAAAATTTTTTTGGAATGTTTCAGAAGGCTCTTGAATTTTCTAGAATATTTCAGAAAATTCTAGAATATTTCAGAAGGATCTCAAATTTTCTAAAATGTTACAGAATATTCTGGCTAGAGTAGGCCAATTTCGATGAAATAAAAACTCAATGTTACTCCAAGCTTAGATAAATTTACCTGAAAACCTTATTCAAATTGGTGCAGTAGTTTCTGCGTGATGCGCGTTCAAACAAGCACACAGACAAAAATTCCAAAAACTATCTTAATGTATTTGTATTACTCATCTTACATCTCCACATATCAGTTTTTTGCAAATATTTTCAATGAACAGACACGCCAACTTTACAGATTTATTATATTCCAATTTAAATGCTATGTGGACTTGAATAAGTTTTGTAATAGCTTTATTGAGGATGTAAGTTTGCTAAATGGCTTTATAGCGGTAGTATAGCAGGCCAACAACTCTTTCAGTCTAAGTAGTTTTATTAAGAGTTATAGCATCCTCCTGGAGGCTGAGTTTCAATGCCATTTACCATTTGTTTTAAATCGAGTCTATTGGCACTTGGAAAAGTTTGATGGTGGTGATCAGCACTACCATGATAAAACCATTTGGCCTAGGAAACCAATTTACCTCAGAGACAACGTTCATAAAACCAGCATGGCTAAGAGTTTTAAAGGGGCACCTGAATATACTAATCATAAAACTGCGATAAAGCTGTATTGGCTTGTATAATGCCAAATGTAACATAAGAACCATTTACTCTGGACAAACTCCTTCATAAAACCGCAAAAGTTGCAGTTTAACAATTGATAATTGAGACCAGTACCTGCTAGTCAATTACAAGACGACACGTAGGATTACTTCGAGTGGGTTTGATATCAACTCCAACATATTCTAGTGTACCACTGGTTTTTTGTCAACATCAAATGTCTGTTTTTGCCTTCTAACAAGGATTTTTGTGTTAACTGTATTCTGAATACCATATTTTTAACCTGACACTTACTTTAAACAACTAGAGCCACACCACACATTTGACTAATCAAAATAATCAAATAAATGTGAGAGGTTATCTTCTTCTTATTATTTATATCTTTTTGCTTTTTTATTCACATTCCAGTGCAGTTCACTGCATCTGGGTATTAGGGCATATAGCCGACCCTTTCAGAGTAATCACAGCACAGCTAAGGTAAGGAAAAAGTAATTAACAAGTGTGAGGTTATATGTAAATAAATGCCAGAAAAGTCAAATATCTTTGGACAATAGGTTTTAAGGTGGTTATGAATAAATTCAACAAATCTTAATACAGGTCAAATGGTGTTAGACAAGATCAACTGGTATTAGACAATACCAAATGGACTTACTACTTGTAAGAAGACTTAAATCGGTTGTAATTAGTAGCAAATGCTTTTGTACGAGAGCATTGTGACAATCTTAGGATCAAATACTCTTATTGTGGTATTGCCGGCAACCAACAGGTTTTAATCAAAAACCGCCATTTTTGCCATACTAACAAAGTAAATAGCTTTTTTAAGTGCAGTTCTAAAGCATTTTAGTTTTATGATGACTTTACGAAGTGGTTTTATAATAGTTTAAACAACGGTTTGTAGATAGTCCCTTAAGGTCAAAATTATGCTTTTAGGATTTATTGTTGGTTTTATGAATAGTTTTATCAGAACGTTATAAAGGCTCTTTAGAATAAAACCAATTGGTTTTAAAATGACTTTTAAAAAAGGTCCTTTTAAGAATGGTCCCTCTTAGCTTTATGCAAGGTTTAATGGCGTTTGTCAAAGATACATAGTTTTATCAGAAGTTTTATTAAACAGACTTTGAAGATAACGAGAAAATTTAAATTGTTACTTGGGATGTATAGATGTTGCTTCTGATTTTTTCCTTGTTGCGGTTGTGCGGACTGGTAGATTACATTAGATGAATTTGTTGCTTATCTCCATTTATTACTCATTAAAAATAAGTCTGCAAATAATTATTTAGGTCAATAGCCTGCGAATTAGCGTAGTTTGGTTCAATTCCCCTGCGTGTTGTGTTTAAACATTGATACATAAACTCATTCGGGAGATAAATGTACAGAAATTAATGCGATATAGGTTAGCTCAATAAATAATTCAAGATTAATTCAACAGGATCAGTGTTACATATTTGTGAGTATTTTTGTGGTTGTTTTGACCTACTTACGTAGCTTTGACTGATGTGGCGGTACAAACAAATACTCTCCAATTAGTTTATGATTGTAGAGTAGGCGTTGATTTTTTATTACAGGAAGGTCATTTGCGTATTACTTTCATTTCAACCACGTAAATGAATAAGCTAGCTAGATTTTATAATGCTGTTTAAACTTACACAGTACAAACAAATGTAATTATAATTGTATCGTGGCTTGATTCTAAAAAGGGTGTTTTTAATTCATTGCTATGGAATGGAACTATATGTATACATTTTTTCTGATATCTGCTTAGAAACTCGTTGTCGGTACCAGTCAGAAGCTGGGTTGCAGATGGCGTTTTGCGCAGTCCCAATATAGAGTTTCTTAAATTAGGAATAAATCCTACACTGTTGACTTATTACTGATACTGAAAATTTTTCAAACAAACTGGAAGAGCACCATCTAGGTGAAATGGTGCCTATTTACCATGTAGATTATGTTTTTATGGTAAATAAAGATATTATTATTATTAAAATTAAATGGATTAGACGGCCTAGCTTTTCTTTTATCTTCCTTATTTATTACCTGATGTTGATGTCACTAAATAAGGAAGAAAAAAGAAAAGCTATTTCGTCCAATCCATTTGTTTGAAAAATTCATTCATTCATTAAGGCACCTACGTACAGCAACCGAATAACGTGTAGAAGCACTGTTTATTTAAAGAATAACTTTTCTTTTTTCTTCCTCATTTAGTGTCTGATGTTCCTTAAAACACGTTGACTGCCAGACCGATTTTGACCATCTTTCCTTATGTGCCGTGTCCACCCATTAGGATGGACACTAGTTATTCAAATTTTGTTGACGTCAACCCAAACGGGTAGACAACAAGATATTATTTATTATTCCATATATCAGTAAATAGCTAAACTAATAAAATGTTTGTTTTCAAAATACTATAATAGAGGTCATATTCTGTCAGACTGTGTCCATCCAAATGGATTTACAGTGATTTTTCAGACGTTTCATAACTTTATTTTCTGAACGATTTGTTGTTGAATATTAGTGGTTAAATATGAGTAATACGTCAAAAAGTTCGGGTTAATACAGACCGAAAGTCACAAATACCCTTGACGGAAAAAGAGTTGCAAGAAATTGCAGAAAATTATTTATATAGTAGTGAGGAAGAGCCGTTTAGAGACAGCGGCAGTGAATATCAGCAGTCTTCGACAGAATCCGACTCCACGTTTCATTCTGAAGATGGCAGTGTTTAGGATTTGGAAGACATTGAGGCTGAGGACAATTTGACTATTTACTCTTTGTTAGGCATACCAAAAACCGAAGAACGCGTTCGAACTCCTCAATTGGCAAAAAGAACGAAGTATTATTTAGAGAAAAGCAAAGACTGCACTAAGAGAAACACAAAAAGGTATACCACTTACTTTATTTTTTGCTTGACATATTGAGTCATTTATTTTTTATAGGGCTATTCGCCGTTTTTACAAATACTGCTACGAAAACATAGCAGCAACATCTGGGAGAAAGAGAGCTAAGGGCAAAGGAAGAAAAGTTAGCACCTTCTACAAATTATGCCCTGACAACCCTTTTTTGTGCTTATGCTGTTTCGAAGATCCGCACCAGAGATAATTATTATTCTTTTTTTGTCAGTTAATAAATTTTATAAAAATGATATAGGTATTAATTTTGTTGATTACTTTACTGTTTTTAATGTCGGTCTGTATGGGTGGACACCGAAATTTTCATTTGAAAAAAATTGCATGTCAACCCAATTGGGTAGATACCTACAAGCTTTTACATAAAAGACATTTTGATAGCTACCTATAAACTTCATATATGTTAACTAGAAGGGAAAATAGCGTCTTAGCAAAATTTGAATAATGTTGTCAAAGTGGTCTGGCATATGTGGAAAGGCTACTGTCCACCCAAATGGGTGTATGTGGCAGTCAATGTGTTAAGTTGAATGACTACTTTACCTTTTTAGTAAACCTAACCGACTTTTATACAGGACCAGTCGAAAAGTGAAAAATTTTAAATTTGGCTATTGAACAACAAACACCCTATATGAGGTATCGAGCTAAAATTTTGTATAGAGGTATTTGAGGCAACTGCGAATCGAATACGCTATCCAATTTGCCGATAAAAATTGCCTAATAGTCGATATCGAAATTTTGACCCATTTAGAGGAGCTTAGTAGGCCTTGAAAATCGGTCAACGCGTTCCAAAATAACGAGGTCTTAAATAGCACACACTGTATACTAAATACCAATTTTATGGACTCTTACTTGCTTAATTTACCTATTTACTCCTCATTTACCCTTCAACGGAATAAGATCAAAACATAATCTAGTTCCAGATTTCTTTAAAATACATACGTGTACCAAGTTTCAAGACAATATCTTAAACGGTTTCAGAGTAATCGTGCGCACAAAAAAAGTTACAGACAGACTGACAGACAATTTTTTTTTTTTTTTGCTCAACCTAAAATCTCGACGTTTCATGACATTCTAAGCCTATTTGAATAATAAATTTTTTTTTGCGTTACTATACTTCCACTGAATGTGGAAGTAATACCTAAGAATAACGTTACGATCGAAATAATCCGACTGGCTTCGTTTTCAACAACCGAATGTCATACGTAGATCGAGTAGAAAATCACGTCAAACGTTCTCGGAATATGTGTTTAAAAACATTTGGATATTGCCACAGCCTTCTCTTCCAGCTTGGTACTGATATGAAGACTAGAAATCTCTGGTCTTCGTGGCTAAGAATCAAACGTCAAAATTTCTATATTTCATATGGAGGCCGATCACCTATGGTTCGTCCTGCGTTCCAAGTAGCCGGTTATTTTATCATTTTATCATTGAGTAGCGCGACGGAACATTATTTAAAAATATTACAATATAACGGCATGGAAGTAAATATGTCATCTAACAGAAACTTTACCTATTTCAAATATGCGCTGGTTACTTCGACGGACCTTGAACGATTCCTTTCATAGTGCAACGGGATATTTAGTGAAAGTGCCGGGAGTTTAGTTTCGGTCCATTTAGAATGAATATAAATAATAGTTATTCCTAACCAAACATGGAATATATGTATGTTGATTCATTAATAAATGTGTGTTTATTATTTTTATTATTCTAATAATTCGTAGCTAACAAGTGATTTGTGTTATAGTGTTTGTGCTAGTGTTACACCCTCAATAAATACATCACAGTATGACTTGTTTACAAAACTTTTAGGAGCCATTTACCTTGAAGAATTAGGGAATTCTTTAGAAGCAATTACATGGTAAGCTATTATATTATTTTGTGAACATGATTGTTCATATCGCCTAGAGCCGATTCTGGTGTTGACGTCATAACTACCTCGGAGCCGGCGTCTCGAATCACACTCATTCCATTCGTGTAGTTTTGAAATATCGACAGTGTTCAGAAGTTACTCCACCTTAAAATTAAGCACCGTCCAGAGTTAATAAAAATGACAAAAAGTCGGGTAATACACTTTTCCAACGTCATAAATGTTATACAACACTATGTTTTATTTTGACTGGCCAACCAAAATACACAATAAACTAAAAATAAAATTTACGTTGGCAGAATTCGTGCCAGTGTTTTACGAATGTATGAGCTCGAAGACATTAGTTAATTGTGGTAGTAGCTTTGAGCTAAGGGGGAATTCCGTTCTAAATATGCAAAAACGTGTGCTAATAATAAATATCGGACAGCTGCTCCTTCTGTTGGACTGTTAGAGCATACTACCATGAAATAATACTTATTAAGATACGTCGAGTGATCCTATTATATCAAGTAAAAAACTAAAAAGGTTAAAGCAGAAAACATTTTTAAAGCATTTACAAATTATTTTCCTTCGGCTGTTTGTTAAATCGTTTAGAAATACTTTTTTGTTTTAACTATTATAAACAAATTTACAAAGCTATTAATTAAAAAATATTAGATCCTAATTTAGTTTTGTAAAAGAATAGATGGAATTAAACAAAAAATGATTTGGTTAAGGTCTTTCTTGATCTAACACCGTTAATTAAACATTTTAGGTTATTTCTTTGTTAGCATTTTGAAATACCTTTAGATGTACAAGTCTGCAGTTCTTATCGTTGTACTTATTCAATAGGAAAATCAAATTAGCTTTATGGCCATTGACGGTACTTTAATTCCCAAGTTACTAACAATTCGGTGTTTTCACAAATTTAAAAATCTCATTGACTGTGAAGGTAATACCTAATTGTAACTAAAAACATTTGAATTTCCACAACCAGTTGAGTAATATCCAAAAAAAGTATTTTTAAATTTGAATTTAAATTTTACCGCCCAAAACATTAAGCCATATTTTTGACGTCATCGATCATATTGATGGTAAACACCTAACCTCAAAAATACATATCTCTTAAAATTTTCCGAGTAATTATGTCACTATTATGAAAATTTCCGCTTGGTTTTCGTTCTTTCAACTAAAATCTTGTTCAATGTAATGTTCAAAAGTTTTAAATATCTTCTCCCAATAAAATAAGGCGATTTTTGTAGGTTGGAAATCCAACCTATAATTAGCAGCCCATTTTTAGTAATCAACAATATTGAGCATCATTTGCGTCAATTTTGAAATGTTTGCTTGGAGCCATACTGGTTTCAAATGAGAAATGCGGATACAATCATTAAAAATGACAATAAACTTAAAAAACCTAAAAGTTGAAATTATGTTGGTGATATTAATGCAACCGCATGTCATGGTAAATCACCCTGTATACTATTAACACGGTGTCTGTCTTTACCTCTGAGACACCATCAAAACGGCCCTTTTACATAAACCATCTGATACAAACAACATAAACCAAAGTGCGTAGAGTAGGTCATTGGGGTTCTCTAATTTAACTTTTAAAACATTCGTCACAAGTAATTATTAATTAAAATTTTTAAGTATGTATTCATTATCACCATTACTGAAAGTAAATGACCAATTTACTAAATTCGCTAGTTTTAAAGAAATAAATCATTATTTCCGATCTGAAAAGGGATACAGGAAATACGTAACTGTATACAAGCAATTAATTTTTTGCACAAGCGTTGTTAGAAAATTCCTGTTCCTTGAAGATTACCTCCCTCAAAATTCAGTTTACGATAGCCTCACATTATATACATATGTTATGCACTTAAAACACATCTGGATAATATTAAAATCGATAAAAATGCACCAACTGCTTTCTGAATGCTTTTATCACAGGTCTCAGCCCTGAAAGTGCCGAAAGCTGTTAAAAAACAAAAGACGAGTCCTGAGAGAATATCAGTTAAAAACAAAAAGGCACCATTAAAGATGCAGGTATCGTAGAAAAAGGAGAAATAAATAGTTCAAGCAGGTATAACGGAACAAAAGACGCTTTAATTTGGTGCCCAAGGTCTTGGGTTAAAGTAAATTGGACTAACGGTATTACGGAACGCGTAAAGTTGACGTGATCAAAATGAGAAAATAAATGTATTCATGTGGTTCTATTGTTAGTTCACAGAGAAAAATGTTTATCTGTCGCAGAGGTGTATCTTATATGTATCACTGGAAGATTCGTACACATTTTTGTAAGAGCAAAAAAGATAAAAACTTTAATATAATTATTAATTTATCATTTGTTACCTTAACTTTAGAAAACTCCAGTACTTTTCTGTTGAACAGACAAAAAGGCCGCACCTTGGGCTGATATCACAAGGAGCTGGGGAAGAGCTCTGTGCGCCTAACTTCAACAGATGGCATGCTGCCGTCAGATGTGCTATACAACAAACAGAGGCCAACTAGAATAATGCATACATCCCAAATTGTCCGGCAAGACCTTCTGAATAAGAAAAGGAAGCACTTTTGAGTATTTCAGGCTATATGGTCCAGTAGATGTTCTAAATGTCAGTAAAGAGTAGATATTAGAGCTTCATGAGAGTCATTTCAGAAAATGTAGGGTAACATCAAAACACGAAATTTATCTCATTAAAAAAACTCGTTACTTAACACAGTCGATGAATGTATATAAGGACTACAATACAGAGAAATTAGAGACACAATGAAACACTCCGTGCCTAGATAGCGTATTTTATAATTAATTTCCTAATTTATTGATCAAAATTTAGTTATTTAGGAACTATAAAATAACTATATTCAAAATTAAATATTGCAGGATGACAATGAAAAATATTTAATTCGATTTTTATAAATACAGGAATATTAAATTCGTTATTATATTTCATACAGTATATGAATACTTTTAAAGTCACATCTAATACAAGAGGATTCACACGCAAGAGACCACGACAAAAATGTCTAAAATATACTATACTAAAACATACTAAACTCTAAACGCAAGCGATAAACAGCTGCATTTCAATATAAACGTACATCTTAAAATCGTCTCTAATACATGATTCAGATAAATGAAGGGTTTACGTACTATTCAGCTTAATTATGCAAAATATTTAGGACATCCCCGACCGGTTGGCTTCAGATTTAACAGTTCTTTACCTGTTTGCATGATTCTGCGTTTAAGGGTTCTTAAGTGCCATCTTTCTAACTGTAACTGACAAAGATGTAGTAGGTACTTAAATAAAATAAGATTTGAACACAGCTCCTTTTTGCTACCAGTCATGTTTTCCGAATATATCCTTCATGTTTTCGGAGATTCCGATGGCAAAAAACAAAATTTTTGTTGATTGTCGCTTCATCTTTAAAAATAAGATTCTTCAGGTATTTAATTGGGATCAGTGTATCTCTTGTCGCAAGTTGCAATTGTAACTAGCAGTCCATAAAATCATCGAAGCACCGAGGTCAGTTGATCTCCCAACTGGGATTTTGGCTGAACTAAAAAAGATACAACAAAACACGAAGCTGTCGTGACAATCATATAAACTTTTGTGATTGTTGTAATCATATCACTACTGGAAAATTCTCAAAGCTCGCGTCAGATTTTACGAATATCGACGCCAACTCTCAAATTCCAGGATAAACAACTATCAATGCAAAAAATTACTTTTGTTGTTTGCATAGCTGACCTGATTATCTACAGAAGGAAATGTGACCAAGTGTCTTAACGAATGCTTTCCATTATTTTACTGTGGCAATTGCCCCAACGAATCTTTACTTTATACTTATAGTAAATTATTTTGACTATTTCCCAACGAATACTTTCATGTAAAATAGTAGTAGTTGCCCCAACAAATATCTAATTTATACAAATGAATAAGGGAGTTGTCATAAAATAAACGAAAACATAGTAAAACATTTTCTGTATTTTTCTTCAACATTACTGTTTCAGGAATAAGTGAGATTAAATAAAGATATAAATTCTTTGGACAAAATAGATCATAGTCAAAGAAAGTATGAAATCACAGTGAAATCATTATTAAACAAAGCGCAGAAAAATAAAAGGGTACCAAAAGTAGAAACAATTATTAAGTGATATCAAACTTCATAAAAGAATCAGTTCAATAATATTACTATCATAACTTAAATTTGAGTTCTACTTTTAAAAATCTAGACGATCACGTAAACTGTCAACTTTTTATTTTTTTGTCTTAATCAGAAGAAAGTAAATAATACGAGGAGGTGTGGGATCTTTCAATATGGAGACATATTCAAGAGATATTTTTCATCATAAATGGCTCAATTATTTGAAGTGATCTCTTCAGAGAAATGCAAAAATGTGCAGTGGCGCACAACTTTTCAACATCTTGTAAATCGAAAATATTAGCAAGGATGAAAAATAAAAGTTGTAAACTTTTTTATTCCTTGCAATATTGGTAATACCTAATTTTATGATAGAATTTTAGGATAGAACAAGAAATGAGATAATCGAGAAAATTATATTGACCGTCATTTTTCCAACATGGTGGGCGTAGCGGCAAAGATATTGTTGTGGAAAATATTAATCAATGATTGTTGCAACAACATTAAAAAAAGAGAGAAATAGCTTGTGGGAATTATTCACTGGTTTGTTCCTTTACTCCACATTCTTTATTAACTAACTTTTCATTCAAACAAAAATGAAAAAAAAAATGATAAAAAGTTGGAATTAGTTCTTTGATATCAATATTTATGAAAAAGACTATATAACATAATGCTGATTTTATAGTTTTTTTTTACATTCCAGGAAACTAAGCTTCGCTGAAGCTATTCAGAAACATGTATTTGGCAGCAGTGATTATAGTGAATAATAAAATCACAGATATAGAGAACTGGCTTTCCATAGAAATTTGTTATTCATTTTGATTCCAATATTTTGAGTATATAAATACATTATAAGGACTGAAACCAACAGGTGTGTCTGAACCTCATCCTCCAGTTGAAAACGGCATCAGATAAATCTAGTTGACTGTGTAAACTCGAATTGGTGTTGTTTGTACGATTTTTTATTTAATTCAGACGAACCTCGACACTGCTTACAAATTCGAATTTGATCAAACCTTCCTGAAAGTAAACGAGAAACAATAAAACTGACATAAACAAGAATAAGAATGTTCAACATTGCCAGATGCGAATTTAAAATTCTCTTAAATTCTCGCGGTCCCAAAGTTTGCTTATTCGGATTCCTGTCGGTTTTAAAGTTTAAATATAGACAGAATAATGCGTAGTCGCCTTGAACCGTTTTCGATTCAAATTTAAATATATCCTGATAGATTTACCTAGAACTTGTTCGTAATAACAATAACCGAGACGTATAGGGTAGTACGAAAAGTTTGGATGAATTTTAAAAACTTGAGCAACGAATGCGTGTCAGGAAATCTATGATTCCTTATTAGGGTAGGAGGGGAAAGAAAGAGAGAGCAAAACTACACATATATAAGTAAGTATATTTTGCATCCTATACAAATTTCGATAAATTAGTTAGTGCAATTTTTTCTCGATTTTTCTCTCAAATTAGATACTTCTTTTTCGTATATTTTGTAAAACATTACCAGATTACACAAATTCTCAAAATTTGAAAGTTGTATAAAGAAATGATCATTTTATCGAGAGATATACTGTTTTTCGTATGTACCTGAAGTTTCGAACGTTCACTTGAATGAATTTTAGATGAAAAAGACAAGTTAATAAAAACCACACATCGATTTAGACGTAAACACTTCATTGCCACATTTACTGACAATAATATCCACAAATACTTAAGTTTTTACACCTAAGTCGAAGTGTGGTTTTTATTAATTTTTCTTTTTCATATGAAATTCGCTCAAGTGAACGTTCGAAACTTCAGGTACATTTTTTCGTACTGTATTTGTTTTTCTACGCGTTTTCAACTTGGTGGGACAATACTTTTTAAACGTATAATGATCATGTTTATTAGTTAGTACTGTTTTCAGTATATTTAATGTTAAGCTTACTTTAGTAAGTTTAACATTAAACATACTGAAAACAACTATATGATTATTATATTATAGGTATTTCATATTACTTATTACAAAGTTTGGGAATTGGATGAATTGGTCAACATGTGCTGACTTTTTACTACTTTTAATGTTACCAATCTAGTTTTCGTCATTATACTTTTTATCAAACGAAAAAAAAAAAAAAAAAATGTCAATTATGTATATCGTTGAAGCAGTTATTTACATAAGGTAAAATATTTATTGAAGTGTCAAATTTTACCAAAAAAGTGAATCGTCAGCGAAAAGCGTTGCCGAAGAATTTAATACACACGATGACAGATCGTTTATGTTAAGTGGAAATAAAAGTGGACTCGGAATTGATCCTAGGTCCCCACTTTTTATTCTATCCCATCCTGAATACGAACACACTCTGTTTGCTTAGTTGGTTTTCTTAAAATTATTCGCTGCTCCCTGTCCACTAGGTAACTTTGAAATAAATTCAATGCTACACCTCGTATGCTATAAAACTCTAATTTTAAAAGAATTATTTCTGAATTTACGCTGTCAAATGCCTTGGAGAAGTCAAATGCTATACCAACTTGAAACTGGCGGACTTTCTATATTGGTTTTATTTATATCATACTCTGCTGTTGTTGATTTGCCGCTTAGAAATCCATGTTGGCTTTACAGTTCCTTAAAATTTCCAGTAACCTTTTGTTCATAAGTTTTTCGAAAATTTTCGATATAATTAGTAGAGAAATAGGTTGATAGTTTGTAACGGATAGTGGACTTCCTCTCTTAAATAGTATAACATGTGACCTCTTTAAAGCTGTAGGGAAGACACCACTGTAAAAAAAGATTTGTTGTTCAAGTTCGTCAGCTAATAGGTTAATCATTTTTTTTTTTGTAGAATGGGTGAAATACTGTCAAACAGTTTTAGTCATTTAATAATATCAATCAATTCCAATCATTTCAACCCCAAACCAAGCTTCTCAAACATATCCTTGAATATTTTTGTGTTCATCTAACACTTGCACGTAGTTGAGATTAAACATCCCCTGGATGTGTCCCATACTTACTCTATGTGTTATGCAGCTGTAATTTGTTTTAGTATATCATTTATTTTACGATTATACAAATTGATAATCTACATTCAAAATAAGTATGCGTGAATTTAAAACAAACCTTTCATTGAACTCCTCTGTGGTTGGATCGATAACTGATTTTTAAGGAAATTCACATTCCTCGCGCCAGTTAAGGACCCCGATCATAATATACTAACTAACTGGAGTATGCTTTTAGAGAGTAGAATATTTACTAACATAATATTTTGTCGAACTCCTCTATACATTTCCTTATGCAGGGTGTAATCAGATTTTTTTTTTTAATCGCCTTATTTATATTAATGTCCTGGCGGAGTTTAGCCTTAGGCTATTCTACCACTCAACCAGGAGGGACACACACACATAGACAATATCACAAACCCATTCCCTGCAGGGTGTAATCAGATTTTTTTTTTTTTTAATCGCCTTATTTATATTAATGTCCTGGCGGAGTTTAGCATTAGGCTATTCTACCAATCAACCAGGAGGGACACACACACATAGACAATATCACAACACCCATTCCCTGCGATATTGCCATCTGACGCAGCTGAGACTCGAACTCAGGAGAGGAGAGCGACTAGATTGTGTTGTCTCTCACACAACGGCAATCTAGTTCACTGCTATCATCTCGGCAACACATGAAAAACGCCACTACACATCCATACCCTAGCCAGGATTCGAACTTGGGACCCCGTGGTCGCAAGCCTTAAGCACTGCGCCACCGAGCCAGTTTCATATCATTAAAAAAAACTGGTGGTGGGGAACGACTAAACGAACAAAAAAACCTTATATAACATGGGGTCTAAAACCCATAGTTTTAGAAAAAATAAATAAACAAAAATTTCGAAAATTTTCAATAATATTGTTTGAGAACTGCTGGAATGTTGGGATAGGCTTTTATCTTCGCCGAGATATTCACGTATGTCGGCGTCTCTAACCATAAAATACGCTAATTACGGCTCTTTCAAAGTGTTTGCGCTCCTTTGTTAGCAGTGGCGGCTGGTGAAATTTCAATATTTTTTTTCTCGTCTGTGGCGCATGGGACCCATACGAAACTTGGGAAATAACATCTAGAGAAGCACTTCTCTAATGACCCCTAAAAAATTTTGAAAAAGCAGTTTGCGAAAAAATTTTTGAAAATTCGCTAGCCTCCCCTGGGTCTAGGGACCCCTGTTTACTTTTATTTTTTTTTGTCATATGCATTTGACTTTTCATAAAAATGCATCGACAGATTTTGGAGTTTGTGAAAATATTTTCATTACTAACTGAGATACAACGAATTGAAATATTGTAATTTGTTAAATTGTAAATTACAAAATTTCAGTTCATTGTATTTCAGTTAGTAATGAAAATATTTTCACAAACTCTAAAATCTGTCGATGCATTTTTATGAAAAGTCAAATGCATATGACAAAAAAAAATAAAAGTAAACTGGGGTCCCTAGACCCAGGGGAGGCTAGCAAATTTTCAAAAAATTTTTCGCAAACTGCTTTTTCAAAAATTTTTAGGGGTCATTAGAGAAGTGCTTCTCTAGATGTTATTTCCCAAATTTCGTATGGGTCCCATGCGCCACAGACGAGAAAAAAAATATTGAAATTTCACCAGCCGCCGCTGTTTGTTAGAGACCGCGCGTCGGTGAGGACAAAAGTTCATAATCACACTTTTTTATGTTTTTTTAAAAGTAGGTAAGGTCAGGTCTTTAGCGGTGCGGTAAAGGTGAAAGACGCCAGCGTTTTCTGAGTGCTTAGTAGATCTGAAGAAAACTATACTCTCCCTTGTGCAATATTTTAGTTTATGTTTGCACTTCGTTAAGTACACACGTCGAACCCGTTCGTTGTTTTTGTATGTGCTTTTGTTCTTTTTCAATTCTGGGCCACGCATTTACAGTTAAGATTTGTTTTATTGACTTATAGTCGTTAAGTTCTTGATTACGTACAGACACTACTTGTTCGTTCTTTTTGTGTTGCTTTTTGGACTTTGGACCAAGTTTTTATTTTTATTTTCTTTATTGACAACGTTAGTTGATAGTTTAGTGTGGTATTTTAATATGCATAGAAACCATAAAAAATGATCCTAATTTACCAAATATGTTGAACGGAGTGCGTATGTCCTTAGTTCGACGTGCCGAAAAGTGTATTGATGTAGACGGAAGCCATTTCGAACAATTTATGTAAATCAAAAATAATTTATTGGTAAGTTCTAGATTTATTTATCGAATATTTTAGTTTTCGATACCTGATTGGCAATTCGTTAAATAAATCAGATTTTTCCTAACTTAAAATACACATAATTGTTTTCTGTTATCGTAACTCAGACGTCTAACTCTTTATTTCCCAATGTCATGCAATAATTACTCGTTTTTTAAGCTTAACCCAGAACACTCATTTAGGTTACAAATGTTAATAAACCACATTTAAATCTGATAAATTATAAACAACAATAAAAACTCCAATATTTTGTTCTAAATTAAAAAAAACACACATGTAAAGAAATGCCGTGTTTAAACCTCTACGCCATAATTTGCTTGCAGTTCTGCAAAAAGAGATAACGAATTATTTACATTTTTATAATTGGTTCGATTCAGGCGATCATCAAAGGTGCCGCCCTTCTTTGCTTTGAAACCGCGGGTCGGCGAGAACGAGTCGGTCGGTAATCTTTGCACTTTTTTATGACAATTTAAAAGTTGTATAATTGGGAAGTACACGTGCATTGACACAGGAAGGCAGTGGTTCTCAAATGTTTCCTACCCTAATATTTTTTAATGACATGAAACTGATTACACCCTGTATCTATAAGGAATAAAACCAGACTGCAGTCAACAGTTATTCTCCGTACTAATGCCTCACCGAGCGCTGGATTACAATTACAGTCTGGCCGCGTTAAGTGCAATAACTATGTATTGCCACAAAATGCCAAAGTTTCGATTGTAACAAACACCAGCCAAAAGACTTATTCTTCCTCAAAGGAGTTCCCGTGCCCGCCACTCCACACCACTGGCAGACTGCAGTTTCGAGCTATTGGCTCTCTTCAGTGGAAGGTAGGTCCGCAATGATTGGAACGAGACCCTCCATCACTCTTGGTACATGACGAAATTTATAAAACCACGACATGTAACAAAAGTGGTATGCTCCATCTAACGACTGATGTCCATTGCAATCGATGTAGCAGTAGCCCTGACATGGGTATAATTACAGCGGAGAGTGTCAGAATAGCAATCTAAAGAACGTAGAAATTATTTTTACATGTTTATTTCAGGGCTAAGGTCCTAAGTCGTTTTCTAAGAATTATAATAAATGGCTCAGGAGTGGGAAAAACCTTTAAACGTTGTTAAAAGCAAGACTAGCGCCTAGTCATATACATTTTTGTTGTGTTTAAGGTAGTATGTGGCCAAGATGTCAGCGACTTTTTACTGATATTTGATTATTTTTCAACTTACATATTGGTGGTATTTACAGATTTAAATCGACCAGAATTTGAAAAATTATTATTTTCAAAAAATTATAAAAGTTGATACATTAGCTGTAACCTATGTGAAGTTATTATTGATATCTTCCGGACATTAAAAATCATCAGGAAGATTCTTTTTTGTTTTATTTTTATTATATATAAAATCTCTAAATCCTTCTAAGTTCCATGGCTACCAG
This sequence comes from Rutpela maculata, assembly GCA_936432065.2. NCBI lineage: Eukaryota > Metazoa > Arthropoda > Insecta > Coleoptera > Cerambycidae > Rutpela > Rutpela maculata. The sequence continues at coordinate 390,946,315 of OW386285.2, forward strand.
TACCCATCTCTTTTACAGCAAAATTCAAGATGCTTTTTTCCATTTGTGGACATAATATGTTATTTTAATGCCACTACATACGTATACTTCCGTATTAAATATTTTACGCATTTTCATTTCAATTATGATTGCGTCGTAAAACTGCCGTTAAATTTATATCAACGTGATTCCGCGACAAGAGCTTATTCGTACTTGAGTTAGTTCATAGAGAGTATATATAACATTCATTTGAAGGTAAGGTCTTTACTTCTCAAAACACATAAAATTATGTGAAATCGGGCGTATGAAAAGGTCGAGCAGTGCAATTATGTTGAACAGAGTAGTTACTTAGAAGACAAAAAACGTATTTATAAAAATGAAATATTAAAAGCCAAGAAAGTAGCAAACGATAACTACATACGACGAAATAAGAATCAGCAAAAAGCAATGTGGAATTTAGTTAATGTAAATAAAAATAAAACAGACAATTCGTCAGAAATTATTTCTCCTGACGAATTTAATAATTATTTTGGAAACATTGCTCAAAATTTAGTTAACTCCCTGTCATCTCCCACCGACAATTTTGAAAATTATTTTACAAGTTCCATAGAAACTGGTGCTGACAAGGATTTTATTTTTACTGAAGTCACTTACAATCAAGTCTTAGATGTAATCGCTAATCTGAAAAACAAACAGAGTAAAGATGCTTATGATATCAACATTAAAATTCTCAATTGTATTAAATTTATTATTATCATTCCACTCACTAAACTAATTAATGAATGCATTAGAAAGAATGTGTTTCCAAAATGTCTTAAACTGTCAAAAGTGTTACCTTTAAAATGATTTGGTTAAGGTCTTTCTTGATCTAACACCGTTAATTAAACATTTTAGGTTATTTCTTTGTTAGCATTTTGAAATACCTTTAGATGTACAAGTCTGCAGTTCTTATCGTTGTACTTATTCAATAGGAAAATCAAATTAGCTTTATGGCCATTGACGGTACTTTAATTCCCAAGTTACTAACAATTCGGTGTTTTCACAAATTTAAAAATCTCATTGACTGTGAAGGTAATACCTAATTGTAACTAAAAACATTTGAATTTCCACAACCAGTTGAGTAATATCCAAAAAAAGTATTTTTAAATTTGAATTTAAATTTTACCGCCCAAAACATTAAGCCATATTTTTGACGTCATCGATCATATTGATGGTAAACACCTAACCTCAAAAATACATATCTCTTAAAATTTTCCGAGTAATTATGTCACTATTATGAAAATTTCCGCTTGGTTTTCGTTCTTTCAACTAAAATCTTGTTCAATGTAATGTTCAAAAGTTTTAAATATCTTCTCCCAATAAAATAAGGCGATTTTTGTAGGTTGGAAATCCAACCTATAATTAGCAGCCCATTTTTAGTAATCAACAATATTGAGCATCATTTGCGTCAATTTTGAAATGTTTGCTTGGAGCCATACTGGTTTCAAATGAGAAATGCGGATACAATCATTAAAAATGACAATAAACTTAAAAAACCTAAAAGTTGAAATTATGTTGGTGATATTAATGCAACCGCATGTCATGGTAAATCACCCTGTATACTATTAACACGGTGTCTGTCTTTACCTCTGAGACACCATCAAAACGGCCCTTTTACATAAACCATCTGATACAAACAACATAAACCAAAGTGCGTAGAGTAGGTCATTGGGGTTCTCTAATTTAACTTTTAAAACATTCGTCACAAGTAATTATTAATTAAAATTTTTAAGTATGTATTCATTATCACCATTACTGAAAGTAAATGACCAATTTACTAAATTCGCTAGTTTTAAAGAAATAAATCATTATTTCCGATCTGAAAAGGGATACAGGAAATACGTAACTGTATACAAGCAATTAATTTTTTGCACAAGCGTTGTTAGAAAATTCCTGTTCCTTGAAGATTACCTCCCTCAAAATTCAGTTTACGATAGCCTCACATTATATACATATGTTATGCACTTAAAACACATCTGGATAATATTAAAATCGATAAAAATGCACCAACTGCTTTCTGAATGCTTTTATCACAGGTCTCAGCCCTGAAAGTGCCGAAAGCTGTTAAAAAACAAAAGACGAGTCCTGAGAGAATATCAGTTAAAAACAAAAAGGCACCATTAAAGATGCAGGTATCGTAGAAAAAGGAGAAATAAATAGTTCAAGCAGGTATAACGGAACAAAAGACGCTTTAATTTGGTGCCCAAGGTCTTGGGTTAAAGTAAATTGGACTAACGGTATTACGGAACGCGTAAAGTTGACGTGATCAAAATGAGAAAATAAATGTATTCATGTGGTTCTATTGTTAGTTCACAGAGAAAAATGTTTATCTGTCGCAGAGGTGTATCTTATATGTATCACTGGAAGATTCGTACACATTTTTGTAAGAGCAAAAAAGATAAAAACTTTAATATAATTATTAATTTATCATTTGTTACCTTAACTTTAGAAAACTCCAGTACTTTTCTGTTGAACAGACAAAAAGGCCGCACCTTGGGCTGATATCACAAGGAGCTGGGGAAGAGCTCTGTGCGCCTAACTTCAACAGATGGCATGCTGCCGTCAGATGTGCTATACAACAAACAGAGGCCAACTAGAATAATGCATACATCCCAAATTGTCCGGCAAGACCTTCTGAATAAGAAAAGGAAGCACTTTTGAGTATTTCAGGCTATATGGTCCAGTAGATGTTCTAAATGTCAGTAAAGAGTAGATATTAGAGCTTCATGAGAGTCATTTCAGAAAATGTAGGGTAACATCAAAACACGAAATTTATCTCATTAAAAAAACTCGTTACTTAACACAGTCGATGAATGTATATAAGGACTACAATACAGAGAAATTAGAGACACAATGAAACACTCCGTGCCTAGATAGCGTATTTTATAATTAATTTCCTAATTTATTGATCAAAATTTAGTTATTTAGGAACTATAAAATAACTATATTCAAAATTAAATATTGCAGGATGACAATGAAAAATATTTAATTCGATTTTTATAAATACAGGAATATTAAATTCGTTATTATATTTCATACAGTATATGAATACTTTTAAAGTCACATCTAATACAAGAGGATTCACACGCAAGAGACCACGACAAAAATGTCTAAAATATACTATACTAAAACATACTAAACTCTAAACGCAAGCGATAAACAGCTGCATTTCAATATAAACGTACATCTTAAAATCGTCTCTAATACATGATTCAGATAAATGAAGGGTTTACGTACTATTCAGCTTAATTATGCAAAATATTTAGGACATCCCCGACCGGTTGGCTTCAGATTTAACAGTTCTTTACCTGTTTGCATGATTCTGCGTTTAAGGGTTCTTAAGTGCCATCTTTCTAACTGTAACTGACAAAGATGTAGTAGGTACTTAAATAAAATAAGATTTGAACACAGCTCCTTTTTGCTACCAGTCATGTTTTCCGAATATATCCTTCATGTTTTCGGAGATTCCGATGGCAAAAAACAAAATTTTTGTTGATTGTCGCTTCATCTTTAAAAATAAGATTCTTCAGGTATTTAATTGGGATCAGTGTATCTCTTGTCGCAAGTTGCAATTGTAACTAGCAGTCCATAAAATCATCGAAGCACCGAGGTCAGTTGATCTCCCAACTGGGATTTTGGCTGAACTAAAAAAGATACAACAAAACACGAAGCTGTCGTGACAATCATATAAACTTTTGTGATTGTTGTAATCATATCACTACTGGAAAATTCTCAAAGCTCGCGTCAGATTTTACGAATATCGACGCCAACTCTCAAATTCCAGGATAAACAACTATCAATGCAAAAAATTACTTTTGTTGTTTGCATAGCTGACCTGATTATCTACAGAAGGAAATGTGACCAAGTGTCTTAACGAATGCTTTCCATTATTTTACTGTGGCAATTGCCCCAACGAATCTTTACTTTATACTTATAGTAAATTATTTTGACTATTTCCCAACGAATACTTTCATGTAAAATAGTAGTAGTTGCCCCAACAAATATCTAATTTATACAAATGAATAAGGGAGTTGTCATAAAATAAACGAAAACATAGTAAAACATTTTCTGTATTTTTCTTCAACATTACTGTTTCAGGAATAAGTGAGATTAAATAAAGATATAAATTCTTTGGACAAAATAGATCATAGTCAAAGAAAGTATGAAATCACAGTGAAATCATTATTAAACAAAGCGCAGAAAAATAAAAGGGTACCAAAAGTAGAAACAATTATTAAGTGATATCAAACTTCATAAAAGAATCAGTTCAATAATATTACTATCATAACTTAAATTTGAGTTCTACTTTTAAAAATCTAGACGATCACGTAAACTGTCAACTTTTTATTTTTTTGTCTTAATCAGAAGAAAGTAAATAATACGAGGAGGTGTGGGATCTTTCAATATGGAGACATATTCAAGAGATATTTTTCATCATAAATGGCTCAATTATTTGAAGTGATCTCTTCAGAGAAATGCAAAAATGTGCAGTGGCGCACAACTTTTCAACATCTTGTAAATCGAAAATATTAGCAAGGATGAAAAATAAAAGTTGTAAACTTTTTTATTCCTTGCAATATTGGTAATACCTAATTTTATGATAGAATTTTAGGATAGAACAAGAAATGAGATAATCGAGAAAATTATATTGACCGTCATTTTTCCAACATGGTGGGCGTAGCGGCAAAGATATTGTTGTGGAAAATATTAATCAATGATTGTTGCAACAACATTAAAAAAAGAGAGAAATAGCTTGTGGGAATTATTCACTGGTTTGTTCCTTTACTCCACATTCTTTATTAACTAACTTTTCATTCAAACAAAAATGAAAAAAAAAATGATAAAAAGTTGGAATTAGTTCTTTGATATCAATATTTATGAAAAAGACTATATAACATAATGCTGATTTTATAGTTTTTTTTTACATTCCAGGAAACTAAGCTTCGCTGAAGCTATTCAGAAACATGTATTTGGCAGCAGTGATTATAGTGAATAATAAAATCACAGATATAGAGAACTGGCTTTCCATAGAAATTTGTTATTCATTTTGATTCCAATATTTTGAGTATATAAATACATTATAAGGACTGAAACCAACAGGTGTGTCTGAACCTCATCCTCCAGTTGAAAACGGCATCAGATAAATCTAGTTGACTGTGTAAACTCGAATTGGTGTTGTTTGTACGATTTTTTATTTAATTCAGACGAACCTCGACACTGCTTACAAATTCGAATTTGATCAAACCTTCCTGAAAGTAAACGAGAAACAATAAAACTGACATAAACAAGAATAAGAATGTTCAACATTGCCAGATGCGAATTTAAAATTCTCTTAAATTCTCGCGGTCCCAAAGTTTGCTTATTCGGATTCCTGTCGGTTTTAAAGTTTAAATATAGACAGAATAATGCGTAGTCGCCTTGAACCGTTTTCGATTCAAATTTAAATATATCCTGATAGATTTACCTAGAACTTGTTCGTAATAACAATAACCGAGACGTATAGGGTAGTACGAAAAGTTTGGATGAATTTTAAAAACTTGAGCAACGAATGCGTGTCAGGAAATCTATGATTCCTTATTAGGGTAGGAGGGGAAAGAAAGAGAGAGCAAAACTACACATATATAAGTAAGTATATTTTGCATCCTATACAAATTTCGATAAATTAGTTAGTGCAATTTTTTCTCGATTTTTCTCTCAAATTAGATACTTCTTTTTCGTATATTTTGTAAAACATTACCAGATTACACAAATTCTCAAAATTTGAAAGTTGTATAAAGAAATGATCATTTTATCGAGAGATATACTGTTTTTCGTATGTACCTGAAGTTTCGAACGTTCACTTGAATGAATTTTAGATGAAAAAGACAAGTTAATAAAAACCACACATCGATTTAGACGTAAACACTTCATTGCCACATTTACTGACAATAATATCCACAAATACTTAAGTTTTTACACCTAAGTCGAAGTGTGGTTTTTATTAATTTTTCTTTTTCATATGAAATTCGCTCAAGTGAACGTTCGAAACTTCAGGTACATTTTTTCGTACTGTATTTGTTTTTCTACGCGTTTTCAACTTGGTGGGACAATACTTTTTAAACGTATAATGATCATGTTTATTAGTTAGTACTGTTTTCAGTATATTTAATGTTAAGCTTACTTTAGTAAGTTTAACATTAAACATACTGAAAACAACTATATGATTATTATATTATAGGTATTTCATATTACTTATTACAAAGTTTGGGAATTGGATGAATTGGTCAACATGTGCTGACTTTTTACTACTTTTAATGTTACCAATCTAGTTTTCGTCATTATACTTTTTATCAAACGAAAAAAAAAAAAAAAAAATGTCAATTATGTATATCGTTGAAGCAGTTATTTACATAAGGTAAAATATTTATTGAAGTGTCAAATTTTACCAAAAAAGTGAATCGTCAGCGAAAAGCGTTGCCGAAGAATTTAATACACACGATGACAGATCGTTTATGTTAAGTGGAAATAAAAGTGGACTCGGAATTGATCCTAGGTCCCCACTTTTTATTCTATCCCATCCTGAATACGAACACACTCTGTTTGCTTAGTTGGTTTTCTTAAAATTATTCGCTGCTCCCTGTCCACTAGGTAACTTTGAAATAAATTCAATGCTACACCTCGTATGCTATAAAACTCTAATTTTAAAAGAATTATTTCTGAATTTACGCTGTCAAATGCCTTGGAGAAGTCAAATGCTATACCAACTTGAAACTGGCGGACTTTCTATATTGGTTTTATTTATATCATACTCTGCTGTTGTTGATTTGCCGCTTAGAAATCCATGTTGGCTTTACAGTTCCTTAAAATTTCCAGTAACCTTTTGTTCATAAGTTTTTCGAAAATTTTCGATATAATTAGTAGAGAAATAGGTTGATAGTTTGTAACGGATAGTGGACTTCCTCTCTTAAATAGTATAACATGTGACCTCTTTAAAGCTGTAGGGAAGACACCACTGTAAAAAAAGATTTGTTGTTCAAGTTCGTCAGCTAATAGGTTAATCATTTTTTTTTTTGTAGAATGGGTGAAATACTGTCAAACAGTTTTAGTCATTTAATAATATCAATCAATTCCAATCATTTCAACCCCAAACCAAGCTTCTCAAACATATCCTTGAATATTTTTGTGTTCATCTAACACTTGCACGTAGTTGAGATTAAACATCCCCTGGATGTGTCCCATACTTACTCTATGTGTTATGCAGCTGTAATTTGTTTTAGTATATCATTTATTTTACGATTATACAAATTGATAATCTACATTCAAAATAAGTATGCGTGAATTTAAAACAAACCTTTCATTGAACTCCTCTGTGGTTGGATCGATAACTGATTTTTAAGGAAATTCACATTCCTCGCGCCAGTTAAGGACCCCGATCATAATATACTAACTAACTGGAGTATGCTTTTAGAGAGTAGAATATTTACTAACATAATATTTTGTCGAACTCCTCTATACATTTCCTTATGCAGGGTGTAATCAGATTTTTTTTTTTAATCGCCTTATTTATATTAATGTCCTGGCGGAGTTTAGCCTTAGGCTATTCTACCACTCAACCAGGAGGGACACACACACATAGACAATATCACAAACCCATTCCCTGCAGGGTGTAATCAGATTTTTTTTTTTTTTAATCGCCTTATTTATATTAATGTCCTGGCGGAGTTTAGCATTAGGCTATTCTACCAATCAACCAGGAGGGACACACACACATAGACAATATCACAACACCCATTCCCTGCGATATTGCCATCTGACGCAGCTGAGACTCGAACTCAGGAGAGGAGAGCGACTAGATTGTGTTGTCTCTCACACAACGGCAATCTAGTTCACTGCTATCATCTCGGCAACACATGAAAAACGCCACTACACATCCATACCCTAGCCAGGATTCGAACTTGGGACCCCGTGGTCGCAAGCCTTAAGCACTGCGCCACCGAGCCAGTTTCATATCATTAAAAAAAACTGGTGGTGGGGAACGACTAAACGAACAAAAAAACCTTATATAACATGGGGTCTAAAACCCATAGTTTTAGAAAAAATAAATAAACAAAAATTTCGAAAATTTTCAATAATATTGTTTGAGAACTGCTGGAATGTTGGGATAGGCTTTTATCTTCGCCGAGATATTCACGTATGTCGGCGTCTCTAACCATAAAATACGCTAATTACGGCTCTTTCAAAGTGTTTGCGCTCCTTTGTTAGCAGTGGCGGCTGGTGAAATTTCAATATTTTTTTTCTCGTCTGTGGCGCATGGGACCCATACGAAACTTGGGAAATAACATCTAGAGAAGCACTTCTCTAATGACCCCTAAAAAATTTTGAAAAAGCAGTTTGCGAAAAAATTTTTGAAAATTCGCTAGCCTCCCCTGGGTCTAGGGACCCCTGTTTACTTTTATTTTTTTTTGTCATATGCATTTGACTTTTCATAAAAATGCATCGACAGATTTTGGAGTTTGTGAAAATATTTTCATTACTAACTGAGATACAACGAATTGAAATATTGTAATTTGTTAAATTGTAAATTACAAAATTTCAGTTCATTGTATTTCAGTTAGTAATGAAAATATTTTCACAAACTCTAAAATCTGTCGATGCATTTTTATGAAAAGTCAAATGCATATGACAAAAAAAAATAAAAGTAAACTGGGGTCCCTAGACCCAGGGGAGGCTAGCAAATTTTCAAAAAATTTTTCGCAAACTGCTTTTTCAAAAATTTTTAGGGGTCATTAGAGAAGTGCTTCTCTAGATGTTATTTCCCAAATTTCGTATGGGTCCCATGCGCCACAGACGAGAAAAAAAATATTGAAATTTCACCAGCCGCCGCTGTTTGTTAGAGACCGCGCGTCGGTGAGGACAAAAGTTCATAATCACACTTTTTTATGTTTTTTTAAAAGTAGGTAAGGTCAGGTCTTTAGCGGTGCGGTAAAGGTGAAAGACGCCAGCGTTTTCTGAGTGCTTAGTAGATCTGAAGAAAACTATACTCTCCCTTGTGCAATATTTTAGTTTATGTTTGCACTTCGTTAAGTACACACGTCGAACCCGTTCGTTGTTTTTGTATGTGCTTTTGTTCTTTTTCAATTCTGGGCCACGCATTTACAGTTAAGATTTGTTTTATTGACTTATAGTCGTTAAGTTCTTGATTACGTACAGACACTACTTGTTCGTTCTTTTTGTGTTGCTTTTTGGACTTTGGACCAAGTTTTTATTTTTATTTTCTTTATTGACAACGTTAGTTGATAGTTTAGTGTGGTATTTTAATATGCATAGAAACCATAAAAAATGATCCTAATTTACCAAATATGTTGAACGGAGTGCGTATGTCCTTAGTTCGACGTGCCGAAAAGTGTATTGATGTAGACGGAAGCCATTTCGAACAATTTATGTAAATCAAAAATAATTTATTGGTAAGTTCTAGATTTATTTATCGAATATTTTAGTTTTCGATACCTGATTGGCAATTCGTTAAATAAATCAGATTTTTCCTAACTTAAAATACACATAATTGTTTTCTGTTATCGTAACTCAGACGTCTAACTCTTTATTTCCCAATGTCATGCAATAATTACTCGTTTTTTAAGCTTAACCCAGAACACTCATTTAGGTTACAAATGTTAATAAACCACATTTAAATCTGATAAATTATAAACAACAATAAAAACTCCAATATTTTGTTCTAAATTAAAAAAAACACACATGTAAAGAAATGCCGTGTTTAAACCTCTACGCCATAATTTGCTTGCAGTTCTGCAAAAAGAGATAACGAATTATTTACATTTTTATAATTGGTTCGATTCAGGCGATCATCAAAGGTGCCGCCCTTCTTTGCTTTGAAACCGCGGGTCGGCGAGAACGAGTCGGTCGGTAATCTTTGCACTTTTTTATGACAATTTAAAAGTTGTATAATTGGGAAGTACACGTGCATTGACACAGGAAGGCAGTGGTTCTCAAATGTTTCCTACCCTAATATTTTTTAATGACATGAAACTGATTACACCCTGTATCTATAAGGAATAAAACCAGACTGCAGTCAACAGTTATTCTCCGTACTAATGCCTCACCGAGCGCTGGATTACAATTACAGTCTGGCCGCGTTAAGTGCAATAACTATGTATTGCCACAAAATGCCAAAGTTTCGATTGTAACAAACACCAGCCAAAAGACTTATTCTTCCTCAAAGGAGTTCCCGTGCCCGCCACTCCACACCACTGGCAGACTGCAGTTTCGAGCTATTGGCTCTCTTCAGTGGAAGGTAGGTCCGCAATGATTGGAACGAGACCCTCCATCACTCTTGGTACATGACGAAATTTATAAAACCACGACATGTAACAAAAGTGGTATGCTCCATCTAACGACTGATGTCCATTGCAATCGATGTAGCAGTAGCCCTGACATGGGTATAATTACAGCGGAGAGTGTCAGAATAGCAATCTAAAGAACGTAGAAATTATTTTTACATGTTTATTTCAGGGCTAAGGTCCTAAGTCGTTTTCTAAGAATTATAATAAATGGCTCAGGAGTGGGAAAAACCTTTAAACGTTGTTAAAAGCAAGACTAGCGCCTAGTCATATACATTTTTGTTGTGTTTAAGGTAGTATGTGGCCAAGATGTCAGCGACTTTTTACTGATATTTGATTATTTTTCAACTTACATATTGGTGGTATTTACAGATTTAAATCGACCAGAATTTGAAAAATTATTATTTTCAAAAAATTATAAAAGTTGATACATTAGCTGTAACCTATGTGAAGTTATTATTGATATCTTCCGGACATTAAAAATCATCAGGAAGATTCTTTTTTGTTTTATTTTTATTATATATAAAATCTCTAAATCCTTCTAAGTTCCATGGCTACCAGTACCCATCTCTTTTACAGCAAAATTCAAGATGCTTTTTTCCATTTGTGGACATAATATGTTATTTTAATGCCACTACATACGTATACTTCCGTATTAAATATTTTACGCATTTTCATTTCAATTATGATTGCGTCGTAAAACTGCCGTTAAATTTATATCAACGTGATTCCGCGACAAGAGCTTATTCGTACTTGAGTTAGTTCATAGAGAGTATATATAACATTCATTTGAAGGTAAGGTCTTTACTTCTCAAAACACATAAAATTATGTGAAATCGGGCGTATGAAAAGGTCGAGCAGTGCAATTATGTTGAACAGAGTAGTTACTTAGAAGACAAAAAACGTATTTATAAAAATGAAATATTAAAAGCCAAGAAAGTAGCAAACGATAACTACATACGACGAAATAAGAATCAGCAAAAAGCAATGTGGAATTTAGTTAATGTAAATAAAAATAAAACAGACAATTCGTCAGAAATTATTTCTCCTGACGAATTTAATAATTATTTTGGAAACATTGCTCAAAATTTAGTTAACTCCCTGTCATCTCCCACCGACAATTTTGAAAATTATTTTACAAGTTCCATAGAAACTGGTGCTGACAAGGATTTTATTTTTACTGAAGTCACTTACAATCAAGTCTTAGATGTAATCGCTAATCTGAAAAACAAACAGAGTAAAGATGCTTATGATATCAACATTAAAATTCTCAATTGTATTAAATTTATTATTATCATTCCACTCACTAAACTAATTAATGAATGCATTAGAAAGAATGTGTTTCCAAAATGTCTTAAACTGTCAAAAGTGTTACCTTTATTTAAAAAAAACTGTATTGATGATCCGGCAAATTACAGGCCTATTTCTATCGTGCCATTATTTGCCAAAATCTTTGAGGTAGTTCTCAAATCTCAAATCACAAATTATTTTGAAAATTGTAATCTTTTCAATAGTTGTCAATATGGCTTCAGGTCAAAATTGTCAACGACGTTAGCATTAATTCGTTGATAAATGTAATAAATAAAGGTTTCGAGGCCAAAGAATTTGTGCATGTGCAATTTTTAGACCTAAGTAAGGCTTTCGACTGTGTGCCTCACAATATTTTGGTGAACAAACTAAAATTTTACTATTTCTCTGAGAGTAGCAGAAAATTGATTATGTCGTATTTGACTGATCGTCATCAATTTGTTCATTTTAACAATGTTAACTCTGGTACCATTGATATTAAATTTGGAGTCCCTCAGGGTTCAGTTTTGGGACCGGTTTTATTTCTTATTTATATTAACGATTTGCCAAACAGTCCCTCAACAAATTTCACTCTCTTTGCTGATGACACAACATTGGCTCATTCCCATAAAGATTGTAACACTTTATTATCAGAAGCTCAAAACAGTTTGTCTATGGTTCACAACTGGTTCTTAAACAATAAGTTAATATTGAATGACGATAAAACAGAGACTATGATTTTTTCTTTAAGACAGCACTCTGTACAAACGACCTCTCATTGCGTTAAATTTTTGGGCATTATGTTGGACAGTAAGTTAACATGGGAGGAACACACGTCCTACATCTGCAAGAATATATCACGCAATATTTTCTTATTGCGCAATTTAAAAAATTGTTTGTCACAGTCAACGGTTTTAATGGCATATCATGCAATAATTCAATCTTCCCTCACTTATGCCATTTTAATATGGGGCCACTCGGCACATACCTCAACAGTTTTTTCACTGCAAAGAAAGGCTGTCAGAATCGTTGCTGGGCTATCATATAGAGATGATTGTAGGGATGCTTTTATAAGCCTTAAGATACTGACTTTACCCTGTAATTATATACTGCAGTGCCTTGTCCATGTTAAAAATAACCTTAATAATTACATAACATGTGAAAGTGTACATACGTACTCAACTCGTAATAGGGGCAATATATATTTGGATTTTTTCCGACTTTCAAAAACCAGAAATGGCACCTGCTATTATGCAGTAAAATTTTTCAATGTGTTACCGATTGATGTACAAACACTTGACTGTACTCGCTTTAAAAATGTAATTAAACGTTTCCTCCTTGAAAATGCATTCTATGATTTTGACGAATTCTTGTCAACTGATTTTTCTCGTTTAATTGTGTGATAATGATTGTTTGTTATTCTATGTGCTTACTGTTATTTACTCTACTTTGTTATTTATTTGTTTTATTTAAAGTGTACTTTTTTTTTTCTATTTAAGACAACCACTTTTTGTTGGTTTTTATTGCCATATTTTTTGACGTGTCAAAACATAATTTATGTATATATGACCAATAAAGATCTATCTATCTATCTAAGTACAAAATAAACATTTAGATCGCTTCTTTTTAAAAGGTCAAGATGTAGCGAATTTGCGGTCGTCTCAAAGCTAAAATGTTATTCATTTTGTTGCTGGAGGTATATTGTTTCAGCGTAGGTGCGTATTTAAGATAATGCAGCCTAGATGTGGGTTTGCTATTTCATATTTTCGCAATTTCGAAAGAGCCAGAGTTGCAAAATGTTAATTCAAAAGTTAACAAAACTCGTTTAAATTGTTTTATGTTTAACGGAATATTCGGTGTGGCCCACTTTAGAAGAAAACACCTCCATAATGTCAAATATTAGAAAATTGTGTTTTTAAGGCATTTTATTGCCATATCGTTGAAGTATATATAGCAACGGTAAAATGTTGAAACAGTGTTAAAAGTGTTAAATGGGTAAAATAATAAATAGATAAACCAAGCAAGAATTCATAAAATTGGGATTTAGTATAAGCACGAGAAGCCAAGGTCTCAAAAAATGTTTGGCATCAGCCACCCCACTATCACCCCCTCCCGTTGGGTTGGATTAGTGTCATTCTAGTTGCCTATATTGAGAGTCACATGACACATGGTACAGGAAGATATGAAGTGTACGTGCTTTGCCGCTTTGTGTCGTGATAGGAATATTTATGTTCATTTCTTTGTATTTTTCTGTCTAAAGTTGTTCCTTCTTCTGTATGATCCGTTTTTGACTCAAATATAGTTTAACCTTTTGCGGACTAGTGGCTATCCTGTGAAACCACCTTATGTACGCAAAAATGAACTTTGACAAATAATAAATTAATGAAATTATGAAATTTTGTGAATTTTGTGACAAAAAAAATATCTTCTTTTTCATGAGAATCGTGTGTCAAGAGTTGTTTGATTTTATGTAATGTATTCGGTAGAACAATGATGCCTCAGGGTCCCACGCGTAGAGGTACGCAGCACTGAACATCCACTAGTAAAACATATTTGAATCGCGAACTGTCCATTGGAAAAAAAAATGGACAATGATATTAGTAGAAATGGTACTAGAACTGGTACAATACCTTCACCACGAAAAAATCTTCCAACTCAGATAAGAAGTACCTTAGAGTAGACATCCTTATATTGATGATAATCATAAGGTTCATATGGGCTATAATCGTATCCCCTTTCGTTTTTTATCAGTCCGCAAAGGGATATCACGTTACAATTTCTATATGGTACTCCTCTATTTTCGTTCCTGCTGTTCATTCTCAGTGTGACTGGTTCTTTCCTAGTTTGTTCGTGGTCCCCTTAATTGTTGTCATTCACGTATAACAACAAATATAATTTTTGGTTAGGAACAAAATAATTTGGAAAAACTAAAAACCAAATACAAAAATTGTAAAAATAAACGAAGAATGGGACAGGAAGAATGAAATACTGAAAATTGAGAAATTGAACAATTGATGAGTGGCAACCTGAATGTTTCATTTAAATATAAAATTTATATACATAACTCTAAATTTTCTAAAAGTAAAAGATGGTCTACCTTTTTGGAAAATAAACCAAGGAGATTTAAATTAAAATAATTAAGTTGTGTCAATCGATGTGTAATTTTCTAAAGATGTTTGTTGTGAACGAATCTCTGTTACACTTTCTGCATAAAATAAGTAGCAAGTCCCTGAATATAGGTAATCAATTTTGATTTGATTTGTTCGATGATTCACAAACTGCAATTACTTCCACATCTAAAATGTATTTTAACAAGCTAAAAACTACATTTTGATATGCTTTTTATCCCTGTTGGGATGATTCAGTACCTTTTCAGCAGAGGGTCGTACGATGACTCAGTACATTTTGACATGTTTTATTTTTCTTTTTTTTTTCTTTTTGCATTGACCAAAGTAAAGGCTAACTACATTTTGAAATACAGAAAGGGCATCGGTAATTTCTTCTTCAAAAGATATTAAACAAAAATATTTTCAAAAGTTTATTTATATTATTCTATGGACAATTATATTTTATTTATATTTGTATTACTTAATTTTCCAAAAATTTCACTCAAGAATATAGCAATAGAAAATTATAAAACGTTTATTTTTAATTTTTCGAAAAAACTCCATTTCAAATTTTTTGTCCAAAAAGGTCCGTGCTTTATTATACTGGTTATAGAGATTGATCGACGGAATACTTAATTTTCGATTTTTATTAAGAAACTGTATTTGTAGAATTTCTCACAAACGTCACCTAATAGACTTAATCGAGCACTACAATCGCCATTTTTGAAAATCAAAATCGGACCTTCGCGCTTCGGTTCGGGAGTTATTAATTTCTTTGGAGAATCATACTCGGCTTTGGAAAAAATACTTGCGGTCAACGGATTCGGGCCGCCAGCAATAGGTTTCATTTGTGGCCGTGTACCTTTGATCCCACCAAGTCTCATCGAAATCGATCAATATCCTGGACAGTTATCGTGCTTCCTAACCCGATTTCGAGAAAACCAGTTTTTTGCAAAAAAAATCAATTTCCATTTGTTTTTTGACATAGTCCCTGGTATACTTATCTGTAGATCATTGCCAGCGGCACCATTTCTTTTTTGAATTATCTCGACCCGACTGCCCGTTACCGAGTTATTCAATTTTTCCCGAAAAACTTGAAACGTCTATATCGGGTACTTCCGGTTTCCGAACGGAGCCGAGCTTGCAGCGTTAAGGTTTTGTAAAGGCCTCCTATTAAACACCCAAGTTTCATCGAAATCCGAAAACGGATTAGGGGGGCTCAGCGTGACAGACAGACCGACTGACCGACGGACGGAATTTTCTAAATTCGCTCTCGAGTCGATAGATATGACTTTCATTTCGATCCGACGTTTTTTTCAGATTTCGATGGTCCACTGGAAAAATGCAAAACCTATACTACATTTTTTTTCAAAATGTAGTAACAAGATCTGGAACTAGATTATATTTTGATCTTATTCCGTTGAAGGTTGGGGGTAAATTGGGATAAATAGGTAAATCAAGCAAGCAAGAGCCATAAAATTGGTATTTTAGAAATGTACCGATAAAATGCAATCAATATATTCTTCGTTTTTGATGAAGATAATTAGAGTTTTGATACAAAATAAATACTTCAGTAGTGAATATCTCAGAGGATATTTCCCTCTCTCTTGAATATGACAACATTAATGTATTTTTTTCTTTCATAAATAATTAGGACTCAAATCCCGTCATCTTTTAAAAACGCGTTTTCAAAGGACCCTTTTTGGAAATGATACTGTTAAAATCTTTTCATTGCCTTTACATAAAAATTAAATTGTTTTCTTCCTTTACATATCTCATTCATTTAATTCTAGGACAAAATATGTAACAAAACTCTAATTTCCAAATAAACTCTCGACTAATTAAAAAATAATAAAAATAAAAATCGTTACTGTCAGTGAACAAGATAAAATGGTCTGATTAGGCAGGCAAGGCTTTGAACCTCTAATAATCATCGTACTATAATTCCTCTGTTAATTTTAGAAGAACTGTACTCGGTCTGAATGCGGCTGGTTCAAAGCTATGAATTAACCAGGGGCGTCCAGAGAAAAAATTAAAAATTAATATTTTACTACAGTCAATTTTATCAAAGTGCTCAAACTTCTATTTAATGATTTTAATTTCTTTTACTCTTTCTCTTAAAAAAAAAATTCCAAAACCTTTAATTGTTTAAAAAAAGTACGATTAGGGTTTGAGCGCCGAGCTTTCATTTGCTGTAAACAGTAAACCGGGTGTTCCAAAAGTCGTGGATAAAACGAAGGGGGGTAAGAGGTGAGGTCATTTCCAATCAAAATAACCATATGTGCAATTATCCGTTTTTTGATGGTTTAAAAGTTGTTCCAACTCGTGTATTTTTGCCCGAAATCCCCTAGTACATTTACTCAGGGGTAAAAAAAATCTGTAAGATTTTTTGCTCATTTTTTTAAAATGTGCTACTGGAGGTTATACTTTTTCGAACAAAGCATTTTTATAAAATCTAGTTGGCAACTGACAATTGTAACAAAAGATGTTAGGATTATCATTGTTTGGTTCATCAAAAATTATCCAGTGACCATTACAGAAAAAATAAGTACTACAGAAAGTTAGCCAGTAATAAGAAAAACCGCTGCCCATGGATTCACTACTTCCACATCCAGATTTTCTATCCAAGTCTTTCACAACGAAAAAAAAATACTATATTTGCATTCCACTATGTGGGAATAATTGTTTATGGAACTTTATATAGTACTTTGTGCAACAAGAGTGGATATGATATCCATATCGCACGATAAAGAAGTTTGAGCACGTCGCCGTAGGAGGAGTGCTTCAAATATTTTGAGTGCGATATGGATAATCTACTCGAGTTGTACAGTATACTTTTTCTACGATCAGTTTAAAAAAACTACAAAATTTATTAAACATTAATATATTACACAAATACACAATGACAGTTCACACGGGCAGTTAATTTGACAACTTACGCACTAATTTGATTTTAAAATGAATAGTTGTCTATGTACTTAATACACGAACTGTGATTGGTCGGTTTCATTTCATATCTATCCTAGAACTGATATGAAATATATCCGTTCAGTTAACTTACCCATTCTACAGACTGTACAGAAAACAGCAATTTTCGACCCCAAAAACCTGCAAAACGATGTCACATGGAGGTGGGAAGAAAAAAAATTGTTGAGGTCCTTGATTCTTGTACACACAATAAATCAATTTTTTTTTCACCTCCTTTAATAATGAGATGGGGTTGGTAGTACCCTGTATATAAATAAGTAAGTAGCATACAAAAATTTCAAATCGTCTTAAAAAATTTCAACGCTGTTCACAACCTTTATATACGAACTATTACACCGACGCGGCACACAAAAAAAAAGTCGTGAACCTGAAACAAGACCTGTCAAAACGTATATATTTTTATGAGTTGAATCCGAATCTGCCATCAGATCTGACCTGTCATCGAAATTTTTTCTACATTCGATGAAAATCAAACTTTTTCTTGAAAATTTAGAAATAAATTCTGATGACATAGGCGAAATCTGATGGTAGATTCAAATTCGGCGCACAAAAATACACATTTTGACAGGTCTTGTTTCAGGTTAACAACTTTTTTTTTGTGTGTGGTGCTGGTGCAAACCTTAAATTTTATGAGGTCGGTTAAAAATAGGCAAGTGAATCGAATCTTTTTCCACCCCTATATGCCTTTTATGTAAATTGATTGTTAAAAATTTTGAACTATATTATTTCAAGCGCTTAACTTACGTATTATATCGGAAGTTATATCCCGGAGCTAACCAAACGCAGGTTAATAAGGTGTTTACTGTAGCCACAGGCACAGTAACAAAATTGTTATAAATTGAATTTATTATTAAATGTTCCATTGTTATGCAGAAATTGCAAACACGAAGCGGGAAGTAGTTCACGAGCATCATAAACACGCACGAATAAATTATAAATATTAAACAGATTTATTTAATACATGTGTCTGGTTTAACAGACATCATAAATATGAGGTGTTTATATAATAATATAAATATCCTTCGTACTTCTGGTATTTAAAATTAAATAAAATTCATTAATTATGTTCAGAAAATATTGTATATGGTATGAAGGCGTATCACATTTATTTTAAAACATCTACTTTCCCGGCTATTGCTACGATGAATATTGAATTATAAGCAGACAATAGATATATTTTTCGAAATGACGTACGATAAATTTTTACTTAACGATCAAAGCTTACGGAATTTTAAAGAAACGAAAGTACACTCAAAATTATTTTTCAGTTAAGCAGGTAGTCCAATAATTATAAAAAATTTCATTCAAAAAAATGTTATCTGAGATTTTCCTTCAGTAACTGTTAGTGGAAAAAACCACAAAAATCCGTTCTGGGGGGGTGCCGCAACGCCCCCAAAAAACCACCCCTTCGGTGAAATAAGCCTCATTTTACTGATAACTCGTTAACCGTTGAAGATATAAAAAAATTGCTCATCATAAAAAAGAAAGCTTGACTAATTTCCTAAAAAAGTCCTATTGCAATTTTGTTGTATATGCCATGGTTTTCGAGAAAATCGATATTGAAAAAAATTCCAAAATTTGTATTTTTAATGCGCGCGAATTTTCGTTTATTTGAAATTTTTTGCGCGCGGTCTATAGAAAAAAATGAATTGCTCGAAAACCATACAAGCTAGGAATAAAAATCAAAATGGGTTAAAGGGGATATAAAATACTCTCTTGTGTTGTTATTTTTGATGGCTATTGATATTTATCTAATATACAATACCGAAGTTCGAACCATAAATCTAATAAATTAAACCGCTGCCCAAGGAATCACTACTGGAAGTAGTGGGGGGGTGCCGCAACGCCCCCAAAAAACCACCCCTTCGGTGAAATAAGCCTCATTTTACTGATAACTCGTTAACCGTTGAAGATATAAAAAAATTGCTCATCATAAAAAAGAAAGCTTGACTAATTTCCTAAAAAAGTCCTATTGCAATTTTGTTGTATATGCCATGGTTTTCGAGAAAATCGATATTGAAAAAAATTCCAAAATTTGTATTTTTAATGCGCGCGAATTTTCGTTTATTTGAAATTTTTTGCGCGCGGTCTATAGAAAAAAATGAATTGCTCGAAAACCATACAAGCTAGGAATAAAAATCAAAATGGGTTAAAGGGGATATAAAATACTCTCTTGTGGTGTTATTTTTGATGGCTATTGATATTTATCTAATATACAATACCGAAGTTCGAACCATAAATCTAATAAATTAAACCGCTGCCCAAGGAATCACTACTTCCACATCCAGATTCTCTATCGAAGTCACTCACAACGAAAAAACTTTGTATTTCTAAATAAGTTCCATAAACTTTAATAATATAATATTTGAAATCCTCTACCCCAAAAACCCATAAAACGATACCCCACATGGGTAGTGGGGTGGGGGTGGTAATAGGGGTGGTAGTGGGAGGGTGGATGAAGTAAAAAAATATTTTGAGGTTTCTGGTTCTTGTACATACACTAAATCACATTTTTTTCATCCCCTTTAATAATGGGGTGGGGGTGGTAATGGGGGTGGCTAATGCCAAAAATTTTTTTGAGACCTTAGGTTCTCTTATATATACTAAATACCAATTGTATGATCTCTTACCTGCTTGATTTACCCATCTACCCCAAATTTACCCTAATTTACTCCCCAACCCTTGGATGGAACAAGATGAAAATATAATCTAGTTCCAGAACTCGTTAAAGTACATATGTGTACCAAATTTCAAGTCAATATCTTAAACGGTTCCAGAGTAAACGTGTGCACAAAAAAAGTTACAGACAGACCGACAGACAGAAAATTTTTTTCCGCTCAAACTGAAAATCTCGACGCTTCATGACATATTAAGCCTATTTGAACAATAAAAATTTTTGAAATTTTTTTTGTCGTTACTATACTTCCACTGGATGTGGAAGTAAAATCTCGTGTCATAGTGTTTGTTATCGAACTCCTCCGAAACGGCTTGACCGATTTTTATGAAATTTTTGGTGTATATTTGGTAGGTCTGAGAATAGGTCGTAGGCTATTTTTTATACCCCTAGGTGATAAGGGTGGCCCTATCCAGAAATTTTATTTTTATTTTTTGGACAAAAATTTATAATTTATATGGCAAAACAACGTTTGCTGGGTCAGCTAGTTAGTATATAAAAATAACAATATAATATAGATATCTGTTAATTTTTTGCGCTTCTTACTATTCACAGGTCCATAAAAAATAACTGACTTTAATATAAGTTATAAATGCATTATCTTTTAGTTCAAGGTGGTACTTCAATGCAGAAAAGTTAGGAATAAAAATATTCACATTTACAAATTTACCAGCATGTTGAAATTAACCAAATTTTGGCCAATTTTTTATTGCTTCCTAAAAATAAAAAAAAGACCCAAACATCTTGAAAATTTAGCTCAAAAAATGATGATGAAATGGGCCTGCTTCAGTCTGCCCATTTGGTCTCTTTAGTCTCTTATTTACACCGCTTTTAATTTTTTCGTTAAAATCAAATTTTTGATGATTTAAATAAAACTAGCAGATTAATAAACTTGTTCACAAAATGTATGTATGACACTTCTAGTTGACGTCTGCCAAGTACGGACAATGCAAATAGAGAAACTATAAAATATCTTTTCAGTCCGTTATTTTTTATAACTGAATATTCTTGATGGTTTGTTTTTTTAGTTATAAGGTTTACAGCAATTTTTGGATTTTCAGCAATATGATTACTGTATTTAAAATGGTAAAATAAAATAATTGAAAAAATTAACCGTATTGAAACTTAAAAAAATACCACACCACAGACATTAGACAAGAAATAAAATCACATATAAGAAACAGAATCTACTTTATATACAAAAAAAACTAACAATAACAAATTATTTATATAAAGTTGACATTACTATTAATATATTTGTGAAACAATTGTTTCCTAGCTTTTTTATATTTTTTTGGTAACTGTGGATTTGAAGAATTTGCCGCCCCTAGAATTTTGCCGCCCCGGGCAGCCGCCCGCTTCGCCTCCCCCCCTAGAGCCAGCCCTGGTATCATGTGCAATAAAAACAATAAATGTATCTATCTATTTGTCTAAATATCATCAATTATCAAGGCATAATGAGTTTTGTAACATATATAGTACGAATATTAAAAAAAAAAACGTACCCTCCAATAGACTTTTTCTACGCACGCACATGGTTTTACAACATGACATATGTTGCAGGCATTCTTCCTTTTACTACCACTCCAAATGATCCGCCCAGGCTGGGATAGAACCCAGTGGGATGCTGCTTTTGCTCTAATGCACTTATACCCTCCGGCACTCACTTCTTGATTAGAATACGGTATAGGGTTAAATGGTGTAATAATGAAAATGGATCTTACAGGACCTCAACGTGAGTCATTAAGCGTTTCCTTCTTGATTTCCCTACCCACGAAGTTTAAACACCGTTCTAAAGGGGTCGATGTGTTAGTGTGTCAATATTAATTTCGTGTGAGGGTCCCTGCCCTACATTAAAATAAAGAGTGGTAGAAATTCAAGTTTTCCACGTGTGTCGCTTATACAGTAGGGAACCCGACTTTACTGAAATACTGACGTGCATTTTCATATGTTGAAATATCATGTACTAGAGAACTAAATGGAAGTTTATCTCAAGAAAAACTCGAGTGCAATTACATGAGAGTTTGCCCAAAATAAATTTTAATAACAATAATAATATTAATAAATGCCTTTATTAAGAAAAAAATACCATACAGAGCGAAGTTTAGACACAGAGGCTACTCCTACATTTAATTCTAAAAAGCACTTACATTATTATTTCTACTTAGAATAACAATAATATTTATTTACTTACTTAATTAGTAGTGAATTTTACTGGTACACAAAGAAAAAAACATTGGAAAGACAAAGATATAAAAAAAGAAGAAATTTAGTCCTGTAAGGTAATCGATTATTGTTTCTCTTCTCTACTTGAACAGTATCAATACTGTTCGTTCAGAAATTTTTATTTTTTATTTATTTATTTATTTATTTATTTATTTATTTATTTATTTATTTATTTATTTATTTATTTATTTATTTATTTATTACAATAAAACATCCAACGGGAAAGCGCCCAATTACGGGATAAGTACTCTTGTGCAGCATAACATTACAATAAGACTATATAAGACTATAATAGAAATACATAACACAGGGAAAGTTGCAGAAGTTGCAACGCCTTGGCTGCTTAGGGATTACAGGAGCAATGTGCTCCTGTTCCACAGCAGCTATGGAGGCAATGCTAGACCTACTTCCTCTACATCTGCATGTAAGAAAGAAGGCAGCACTTAGTGCCCCAAGACTGCAGCAGGTACTCTATTTCAAACCAGCCGATCTTGTTGGTCACTTAAGGATACTGGGGTCAATTGAACTGGAATCCATGACCAAACCCACTGACTCAATGCCAATCAAGCGGGACTTTGACTGTCAGTTTGATGTGCTAATTGAGAGCCCTCAGACAAGCAGGGCCGAAGTTCTGCAGTTGGAGAAGGGATCACTCATTTGGTACACAGATGGATCGAGGATGGCTAAAGGGTTCGCGTGGGCGTAGCGGGGCCTAATTACAGGCTATCCAGAGCCCTACGCAAGACCCCAACCATTTTCCAAGCAGAAATCTATGTTATTTATGTGCCCAGAAATGCATAAAGGCATTCGAATGGCAAAGATTTATTATATTCTTTCAGACAGCCAGTGTTAAAAGCTCTCAGGTCCTACACCGAGTAAAATTGCCTGAGAATGCAGACAATCCCTGAAGCAACTGGCAAAAAACAACAAGATTACCTTGATGTGGGTGCCAGGGCATGAGGGAATAGAAAGATATGGATTAACTGACTCCCTTGCAAAAAAAAAGCGCTGAAGCCTCATTTTTTGGGACCGAACCATTTTGAAGCTTATCCAAAGGACACATAACGGAGGAGGTCCAAAAATGGGAAAAGGAACAGAAAGAGTCCTACTGGAGGTATATTCCAGCCCAAAGTCAAGCGAAAAAGTTCATCGCTTATTCGGCAAAGAATGCCACAAGGCTTCTCGAACTCAAAAAGTCCGACTTAAGGCTGATGACTTTTAACAGATCATTGTCCCTTGAGATATCATCTTAAGAACATGGGCAAGGCAAACAACGATACGTGCAGATACTGTGATACTGCAATAGAAACTGCGGAACATATTTTTTACGAATGCAGGCGCGCTAGGCTAAAGTACCTAGAAAAGGCGGAACTAACGCCTGAAGATAGAGGAAGTAGCCCCCAGGAAAATCACAAGCTTTGTAGAAGGCTTGGGAGTGCGGGGTAACAACTAATTGTAGAGTAATTCACAAGATCTTTTAGGTCGATATGGAGAAGATCTGAAAGAGCTGAGCAATCCCTTGAACAATTTACAATCTACAATAATAGAAGTACAATAACAAACATAATAAGGCTTAATGACAAACTATTCATAGAACATTCGACAAATAATATGTGGCATGAAAAAAAGCAAAAATATATAGAGTGGGTTACATGAAATATTTTTTGATGTCACTGAAAATTCAAGATAAAATTATATTCAAATATTATAGTCAAAACAAGTATTACGCCTCGATAATCTATTCTTTATTTGACGATTGAGGTGTTTTTGTGATAAAGTATGTACTGAATTAGTACACGCGTGCAATTATTAATTGTTGTCTGTCAACACTTTCCACCTACCGAAGTGTCTGCAATTATTAAACTTGGATATAAAACATCTTTCCCTGTTATTGCACCAAAAGTTAGCCTTACGTGATCAACGTGTTTAACTGATTTCTTTTACCCCTTTGCACCTCTATCGCTATTTCGCTAGCTTCGCTAGCTCTCCGTCTATAAGTTAGAGCCGTTGATGAGGGGAGCGAGAAACACATTTTTTCTACTACTGTCATGGAAAATAGACTGTTCCATAGGTCATCTAGAAACTGAAAGCAGATAAGTCAACGACTTGTCACATTCATACGCGCGCCATAAGCGAGTATTTTCCGCTCGATCAAAAAAAATAAGAAAAAGCAGTGTCTTTTTGCCAATTTTGTTGCATTTGTAGAAAAAATAGTGTGTATATTTCGAGTGGAAAATGCTTTTGCACGATTGCTGGTTTCGGCTGATGCTCAAGCGAAAATAGAACACTTTACGCTCTTAATATACAAATCACTATTCTGTTACTAAAGTATATGGACTATAATAAATAAATTATTCAATTGAAACATGTATATATTGAAATTAAAATGTAATATTCCAAATAAAATATAATTCATTTTATATAAAATTTTATGATGTTATTTTTGTTGTTTTCATATCTATAGTTACTGAAACTTTTAATTTGAGGTAGGTGCGCTGCTACACATACTCTCCTGTTAATAAAAAGAACAATCAATTAGCCAAAGTATCAATGGCAAAACGTACTTCTTTAATAAGGGTTGGCGGAATATCACATTTGTCAACTAACAAAAAAGCAGGTTTGACTCTGTCAATACTGACAGTTATGACTTTATTTCTTGTATTAAAAGTAATTAACTTATGTGTACGGGATAAAACTTTAAATGGACCCTCGTATAAAGGAGAAAAGGTAGGTTTAAAACGTTCTTTGCGAACAAATATGACATCACAAGTGAAAACGTCAGAGCTGACAAACGATGTCATTAACATGAGGAAATGGAGAAATGAAGGTCAAATTATTAAAATAAGTGCGTAATTTGTCAATAAAATAAGGAATATCAGGCGAATCATATGATTTAGTGAAAAACTCGCCAGGTAGTCGTAGAGTTTGACCAAATATTAGCTCGGCTTAAGAATATTGCGAATCTTCTTTGGGAATCGTTCTAAAAGCTAACAATAGGAAGTTCATCTACCCAATGTGACGTGTTAGCTCTAGCAGTTAAGACAGTTTTAAGAGTTCTATGAAACCGTTCAACCATACCATTGCTTTGTGGTTGTACGTATTCTATGAGAACCCAAAAATTTTGCAAATTCGTTAAATAATTTCGATTCAAATTGAACACCTTGGTCAATAGTGATATATAAAGGAACGCCGAAATGACAAACAAAATTTTGAAATAATGTACGTGGTACAGACTTTGCCGTGATATCTGGTAGATGATATGCTTCTGGGCATTTGGTAAACCATTCAGTCACTGCTAGAATGTAAGAGCAACCCTACTAAATCGACATGAATGTGATCGAACCTGCCTTTAGGTATTTCAAAACTACCTACTGGACTTTTCGTATGACGTTCTGAGAGTCGAGGTCACCAATTTATAGTATATAATACTATACTATAGTATAGACTATAATAAATAAATAATTCAATTGAAAATATGTATATATTGAAATTAAAATGTAATATTCCAAATAAAATATGATTCATTTTTATATAAAATTTTATGATGTTATTTTTGTTGTTTTCATATCTATAGTTACTGAAACCTTTAAATTGAGGTAAGGGATCTGCTACAGTTACATCAAAAGCAATGTAAGCATAAAGCTAGAAATTTAGTAATTTATTTAATTATTGTTGATAGGCACTTATGGCGACAGATTTAATTTCTCTAAGATTGTGAGGAGTTTGAATTACTTACATACGAATTCTCGTCAAAAGTATACGTAAAAAATCGTAACTTTAGATAAAAATCGTGAAGGTTACAAATCCTAATAGATAAAAAACTAGTATACATCAAAATATAATAATCAAAATATAATAATCTAAATAAATAATTATATAATTACTTTAGGAAAGAATATGGCCCACTTTCACTCTAGAATTAGCCTGTATAGACAAGCAGCTACCTTATCGTACAATGAACTTCTAATTTTAGTTTGAAATTAACTGCCCTTTCACCCTTATATCTACTAGTGGCGGAAGATATCAATTTATATTTAAGTGTTTTCCTTCCTATTTTCAAATGAATTGTTTTCAAGTTCAATTCAAGGAAAGGATGTCTTTCCCCCTTTCCTTTCAATATAAAAATAAGCGGCTTAACATATTCAATTGAGGAATATGAACCGACTGAGTCGTATATAAAAAGAAGTCTCTGTAAGATAAGGTTGAGAACATTGGCATTCAAAGCGAATATTTTTTTTTACAAAGCAATGGCTCTCCCCATTGTGAAGGCATACAAGACTATCGACGTTGAATTTTCTTGTCGCTTTCATCATTCCATAACTTGATAGGATTTATTGCAGAAAACATTTCTTATATTTTGTAAAAGAAACTAGTAAGGAATCTGAGGATGACCTCGTGGGCAGCCATGCTGTACAGGATAAGAATCCATAAAAATATAAAATAATATTAGAGAGCAATAAAAAAATTGCCTTGAGATAAGATTGTTCAAATCTTTGTAGCGGAATTTATTGTGTCTATAAGCGTAAGAATGATCGGTGTCTTTATGCGTATCTGTTGATACCAATAAATTTGTTATTTGTTATTGTTTTACATTTAATACTTCACTATATTATTAAATATTTAAGATAATTTTCAACTATGCTGTAATGGCAGATTTTTACTGTATTTTTACTGCCTATGAATTCGTTGTATATAAAATCAAATTACAAATTTAATTTTTTTATTTTTTACACTTTTTTTCTCTGAATCTAATAGAGATAGAGTAATGAACCGAAAACGTTAATGTAGGGAGTATTAAGGAGAAAATTAAATAAATTTTTATAATTGTCTCGCTTAACTATTGATATTTTTATTTAACAAAAAAATTTTTCAAAGGTGATTTTTGTAGTCTCGTCAGAGCGACCACCCAAATTTTTTAAATATAGCATACATATATAGATAAACTGATAAAAATTTCATCAAAATCAGACTGCTGCAACATGGTGAAAAATAAATAAATGTTCAGTTGGTCCGCGGTTTCACCCACTCTACGGGTTATAATTATTGGACTCAAATAATATATTACGGGTCCCACAACGTAGCATGATACTCGAGAGATGAATGCGCAGTAGACTTTAGGTGAGATAGCGGCAGCCCCGAGTCTACTTCTTCGCAACACAGCGCTCTCCATCTGATGTCTTCTACTGCGCATTTCGGGTATCAAGCTACGTTGCGAGACCTGTACCAGCTTTATTTATATTTTTTATTAATCATCATGATTTATTACAATAGATACACTGCCTTTTTCCAATATTGTTGTCAAAATTGCTGCTGGCTTAATTGTTTCAGAGAGATACCTAGTATAGGATAAACAATATATCACGGCTGCCACATGTGAACAGTAGCCCACAGTTCCATTACAATCACAAGTATAAAGTAATTCCAATATATCACGCGGTACATGTCATCACTAGTGATATCCTGACGACATCAAGTACCAACTCAAAGTTATATCAACGTGCAAGTTTCATATGCATATTACTAAACACTTAGTTGGTATTGCGCTACAACTTTGTTTACATGGTATAGCCACGCGTTGCTTCGGATAACTCGGCTTAACTTCATCGTATACTCATTTTATTGTACGTTTGATCGATGTTGTTTTAGTTCGTTGATTTAATTAACGAAAGTTTTACTTTACTTTTTTCTATTTTCTATGTTCCTCTATGAGTTTGTCTTTGCAAAATTAGGTGCGCTTTTTTGACCTCCAAATGCATGAATATGCAAAAAATAACGATTCGAAAACATTTTCTATTTAAATCCTCTGACGACTAGCATAATATTAGACTGAACAAAAAAAAAACAAGAATAATTTCGACCACAACTATCGCGGTTGGCATTAAATAATGACACCCGCTATACGCAAGTGAAAAAAATGGAATCGCGTATCTACGTACCACATACTGAATGGCGCGAGGTAAATTGATTATCCCTGACGAACCAATTAATACGGATTGGCGTAATTATATTTTCGGCACCTTGCTTCACGGCCTTCGTGATTATGCTTTCTTTCTACTTAAAAACTTAACATGTGGACAACAAGTACGTTTCAACCGTGAACTGGGTTAGTAAGGTGAATAAAAAAGCATTATGAGGCGTGCTTAGGAATATTCAAATATGTTTAAATATCCGGAAGTGTAAGCTCTCGTGGTAATAAAAATAAAATTAAGTGTGTCCTTTATTTATTTCTTATGCTCTTCTGTATTTGAGTACACTAGATGCAAAACTCGGTTTTTGCAAAAATTTTAAAAACGCTGGTTTTATGTTATTCATATATAAGAATGTATTGTTTAGAAGACTATTTAGCCAATAAGATGCATGTCAGTATTTTTCTGATAAAGTAGGTGTTAAAATCTAATTCAGCTGCAAAACTCGGTATTTGTTTACTTGTGTCAGATGCATAACTACGTATTTGCTATTAACCAATCATTGTGCAGTTTTATATACCACGTGGGCCAGCAATTTTGCAGCCAGAACCATCGGTAGTGTTTACTGAATATAAAAAGGGTTAACAATTTGAGTATTTTTATTTTCTTAGAAGATCTTTCTATTTTTGAATCATTTAATTAGTGTTACTAAGTTATAACTACTATAAATTGTTTAAAGGGGAAAAATATTCAATCCCCGATCTTTCGGAAAAGCACAAGATTTTTGATCATGCAGAAGAACCCAGTGCATAGAATATTAGTGATGTTGAGGATTTTGACGAGGGTTTTTCTAAGTTGTCATTAAGGGCCTGTTTGCACGCATCCAATAATTTAGTGGAGTCGTTTAGTAATTTAGTACTCGACCAATGCGGACAGCGTGTATTAGTCGAGTAATTTAGTGGAAAGCAATGGAAAGCAAATACTATATTACTCGACCGTCTCTCTACTCGACTAAATTACTGGATGCGTGCAAACAGGCCTTAAGAGTATAAGTCTTTTTTATAAATGTGTTTTTTAAAAAATAAAATGTTTCGAAATAACTAGTAAATATTTTTAATAGCGCTTTTTGAACCTAATTTACGTATAGTCCACAGTACAGCGTCCTTTTTTTTTAATGATTAGTAACAAGCTCGTGAGTAGCTTCGTATTGACGAGACGCCCAACTTTTCTCTCTGCGAAAATTCTCGGTAGTGGTAGCTAATAACTGCGCTTGGGTGTATATATCTCGATTGGGTGATTGTTCAAATTTTATTAGTAACAGTTAGTTTTTTAATTAAATCTTGAGGTAATTTGATAAAAAACACGAAAAAACGTTTGTCCTACAAAATCGATGATTTGACCGAAGCGTCCCCACCCCCAACATGTCCAAATAACGAGGTCAAAAAAAATGATTAGTAACCAGCTGTTTTTTTTAATATTGCTTAATAAATGTTTTTAAAATGAAATGGCCACATTATCCTACAAATTGAATGGTATGTGTTTCCAGTCCTACGCTCGGAAATTGTCAGTTCTACGGTAACACTTTTCTCATTAGTAACAACCCAATTTTTGTTTTTTTCTCTTGGGAATAAAGTGTGGAACACGATTTTACTAATGTCCTACAAAAAAAGTGGTATATATAGCTACCACTACCGAGAATTTTCGCAGAGAGAAAAGTTGGGTGTCTCGACAAAACGAAGATACTCACGAAAATTCAGCCTGTTACTAATCATTAAAAAAAAGGGCGCTGTACTGTGGACTAGTAATTTTTAATGTTGAATACTGCTATTTTCTAAGTGTATTAATAAAGTATCAAAAGTGTGCTACAATATATTGTAATACACTTTTAAGCAGATTGCTTCACCTTTTTTAAATAATTAATAGACTAATTCAAATTGTTTACATAAAGCATATGAAAAACCGGGTTTTTCAATCCTTTAGCTGCAATTATGTATTGATATTTTGCGATTTATAGCAAAAATTAAGCCTTTTTTCAAATAGTGATTATCTCAGCATTAGTTGCCTGCAACGTTTCTAAAGATTTACAAAAAAATAAACACATGAGCGTTTCTTGCGTTTTTCTCAAAATCACTTCATCTGCAAATACATAGTTTTGCATCTAGTGCACTCATTTGTAGTTTTCAATTTTTTTTCTCAATTAGGTTAGAATAGATAATGCCCTTTTGTAATACACGTGACTATCTAAGTAATAATATTGTCCTGCTTAATTATAATCGGCGACACTGGCTCTTTTTCCTATATCGTTTTCATTTCGGTATATGCTTTCTTGGAAACCGTTACGACCTACACGACGCTAGGCGTCGCGGTGCCCCATATATTTTATCCATTGCCATCCTACGTTATGTAATTCTCTGGAAACTACTTTCAATTCCTACAATAGGCTGTTAACATACCCTTAAACGGAAAAATTCTCGCTCAGCACAGTGGCGGGTTGTCAGATAGGCACGTGAGAGTGAGTGCATCTTCATCATGACAAACGGAATGAGAAACTGAATAGAGTCAAATCATTCTGTTAATTATCAAAGTTAATACGTTTAATAACATGTAAAAACTCAGCAGAATTAAATATATAAATGTACCTACAGTCAACACACAATTGTTCTCAGGGTTCTTGAGGGTGGCATATGCATGTGACGTGAAAAAAATTTAACTAGAGTTGAAGCAATCAAAATAATGATCGACGTACCGTCTATCTGGGCGGTGTTGTAGAGTCTCAATGGTTGCAGAACGCAGAGCCGGATTTAACTATATTGTTCGCTCGTTTACTTTTTCAATGTAGGTATCTGTCAGCCACGGCTTGTGAAATTTAGATTGGTCATATCTTAGTATTGAGTCATGGAACCCAAGCTATATTTTGTGACATGAGTACCAAAATAAAATAAAGCATTTTTGCGGAAAAAAAAATACATCGAAATTTGCGAAAGAAAGTTTTAAAAATGAGTTGAACAATGAGTTTTTGTAAAAAGACTCATTTAAATTTTATTCAATTTTTTTTTTTCAGAAAAAGGAGGAAAACAATATTTAATAGAATATAAATAAGTCTTTTTACAAAAACTCATTTGTTGTGTGGTGTTCAATTCATTTTTAAAACTTCTTTTTGCAAAATTCGCTGAATTTTTTTTTGCAAAACTGCTTCAGTGTTCAAAAAACGTATTAACTTGAAATAAAAGTTGATGGTTTCGACCTTTACTTGATGAAAATCCATATTAACGTAGAACGAAATAAAACTTATATAGTTTTATGATTTTCACAAATTTATTTATATATTTTTTACAAATATATAATTACATGACAATTGTTTCGCCAACACAGTGGCTTCTTCAGATGTGAGTGCTAGACTAAAATTACGATACCTAACAGGGTGTATAAATGGGGAACAGAGGGTAATAAATTTTTAATTATACCTAAATGAAAGATTACTCAAGTATACAATGTTACTAGGAAAGATTTATAATAATAAATATCTGTATCGGTGTACATTGTTTGAAAAAAAAAATAATAATAATTTGGGAACATGTTAAGCAACGGCGAATTATTAGTTTCTTTCTGATCGTTTAAAATTATGTCTGACTTTTTCAGTTTATTGATTTCTAATGATTCTAATAATGTTAATTTTGGTCCTTTATTTTCTAAATGTAAAACTTCAAAGTTTTCATTGATCTCATGATTTTCTTCTAAAAGGTGGTTCGCATAAGTAGAATTTGTATTTCTGTTATTAAAACTAGATATATGTTCATTAATTCTATTTTTGAATTTTCTCCGTTTGTCCTATATATATTTTAGGGCAAGTACCACATGTTAGCTTATAGACTCCTGATTGGTGTTCTTTCTTTGTTTTGTCTTTATTGTTTTTTTACTTCCACGTCCAGTGGAAGTATAGTAACGACAAAAAAATTTTTAAAAATTTTTATTGTCCAAATAGGCTTAAAATGTCATGAAACGTCGAGATTTTAAGTTTGAGCGAAAAAAAAAATTTTTTCTGTCTGTCGGTCTGTCTGTCTAACTTTTTTTTTGTGCGCACGTTTACTCTGGAACCGTTTAAGATATTGACTTGAAATTTGGTACACATATGTACTTTAACGAGATCTAGAACTAGATTATATTTTCATCTTGTTCCGTCGAAGGTTTGGGGGGTAAATTGGGGTAAATTTGGGGTAAATGGGTAAATCAAGCAGGTAAGAGTCCATGAAATTGGTATTTAGTAAATACAAGAGAAGCTAAGGTCTCAAAAAAATTTTTGGCATTAGCCACCCCCATTACCACCCCCACCTCCTTATTAAAGGGGATGAAAAAAAATTGTGATTTATTGTATGTACAGGAACCAGAAACCTCAAAATATTTTTTTACTTTATCCACCCCCCACTACCACCCCCTATCACCACCCCCGCCCCACTACCGATGTGGGGTATCGTTTTATGGGTTTTTGGGGTAGCGGATTTCAAATATTATGTTATTAAAGTTCCATAAACAATTATTTTCACATACAAAGTTTTTTCGTTGTGAGTGATTTGGATAGAGAATCTGGATGTGGAAGTAGTGATTCCTTGGGCAGCGGTTTTTTTTATTAATTTGCCGAGAGAATTGGATGTTTTATATGCAATATTGATATTCTGTTTTCTTAAATTTTTTTGCGACTAATTCTGTAGGAGTTCCGATATACGTGAGGCATTTATATTTTAAAGTGTTTTTATGAATAGGATACACAAGGTTTATAGCTTTTTTGAATGATTTTGAAGTAACTATATTATCTATCTAGCCATTATTTAGAGCAATTTGTTTACACCCTAACATAAAATTTAGAAAAAGAAAACAGCATAAACTTCCTAGACTCAACTATCACTAAAAAGAATAATTTACACGAATTTTCAGTATATCATAAAACATCACATACAGATACCACAATACACATCTACTCACCCCTCCAAACATAAACAAGCAGCCTACAATAGCATGGTACATAGATTAATTAATATCCCTATGTCCGAAGATAACTACAACAAAGAATTAAGTTAGTAGGTACGCTTTTAGAGGGCAGAATATTTACTAGTGAAATATTTTGTCGAACTCCTCTATACGTTTCCTTAAATATATAAGGAATAAGAACCAGACTGCAACCAACAGCTATTCGCCTGGCCGCGTTAAGTGCAATAACTGTGTATTGCCACAAAACGCTAAAGTTTCGATTTTAATAGACACCAGCCGAAAGACTTATTCCTACTTAAAGGAGCTCTCGTGCCAGCCACCCCATACCACTTGCAGACTGCAGTTTCGAGCTATTGGCTCTCATCAGTGCAAGGTAGGTCTGAGATGGCTGGAACGAGGCATCTGTTCACTCTTGGTACCACGACATGCAGCAAAAATGGCAGGCTCCATCTAGCGGCTAATGTCCATTACAATCGAAACAACAGTAGCCCCGACATGGGCATAGTTAGTAGGTATGCTTTTAGAGGGCAGAATATTTACTAGTGAAATATTTTGTCGAACTCCTCTATACGTTTCCTTAAAAAAAAAAATATATATATATATATATATATATATATATATATATATATATATATATATATATATATATATATATATATAATGCCATGACATAGCCCACCGATCAATGGACAATGCTCGATTTTAGAAAAAACACAAATTAAAATTTTAAATCAAAAATAAAACATTTTATAAAAATTTATCAACACTTTAAATCGCAAATGGTGTACACGTTAAGCGTGAGAGCCATAGCAGGGTGTATTGACTTTCCTCATGTTCAAACTACACAGAAGGAACAGTGAAATGATAGGCAAGGTTTGGTTTAGAAATGCTTTGCCATATTTTGTAATTAAACATGTACTTTGTAAAATACTGTATAAAAATTGTAACATACCTATAGAGAAAATCACTCTGTACAATCTAATTGTAAAATTAGTGCTTCGAAAACTCTCAACGGCAGGCAAAAGGACCACAGTGCGGGATTTGCTTGTTGGAGCAGTGTAGAACCTACCTATGTACTTTCTGGCTACGAGGACAGCCTAAAAATAGACAAAATCATTTCTATTAAAATTCTAAATAGACTAAACATGTGTTAGAAAGTGAGAAATTACTCATAATAAACTTATAAGTTCATAAGGAACAAAATCAAACAAACATTTTAAGCTCCTATGAATTTGGTCAAAACAAGGCTCGGACAGCCAACGGTAAATTCTAATCATGTCAAAAATTGTGTAAAATGTTAATCGTAATAGACTAAAAAGCATTAAAACATAAAGTTACATACCTTAGTTCACTTAACAGCGTGGTTATTTCCAACAAAAGACTTGAAAAGGGGGCCACAGCTGACTTTCAAACTTCTAGGTATGGGACGCTACCATATATTCTTGTCAAATTGGTATAAATTAAGATTTTTTCAGTGAAATTTCACTACTAGAAGTTAGATTATGTTACACAATGTTGTTTTAGTGCAAATTGCTACATGCAATGTCGATAGTTAGGGCTGGACACTTCACAGTATAGGGTCTCCGAGACTCTGAAAAAACATTTGTTCATGTTAGATTAAATAAAATGTTGTTCTATGTTTATTATGTAAGAAAATATTCGTTATAGCTTTATGTTTGACCTGGAAGTGTTTTTAATAGCTGTAATTAGTTTTTAAGAGTGTTTTTGTGAAATTTCCAACTGATCAGGTAACCTCAAAATACATCATTCAAACTAGGCATGTTGCATACCAAAATGATCAGCTTAAAGCTAGGAATAAAGTACAGAAAGAAAAATAAGCATTGTATTAAAAATAAGCTCAAAATCATAAAATTTCCAAAAATAAACATCAAAAGTCAAAATCTAGTAATCCAGATATTTTTTAAAATTGTCAAACCAAGCCAATTAGAAGCCATATTTTAGCATTCAGTCGTTAATTATCATTCAAAGGGAGAGGTTTAATCAGAATTTGCTGAAATTATAACCTAAGTTTTTGAAAATATATTTTGTGACCTGTGATTGGTCAAATCAAGTTTTAACATTATAATTTTGAAAATTAGTCACGACTCAAAATAAATACATCTGATAAATTGGAAATTAAAAATTTAAATGCAAATAAAAATTTTGTAAACAACAAAAAAGGTATCGTCTTCGAAAATAAAATAAAAAGTGTTTGCTCCGAAAGGTAAAGGTAAAACACCTACCTGCGTCTAATTAAAGTGCCAAATAGTGCAACGCAATCAGTATCCTGGTTTTTCAAGAGGAATATTCAAGAATCCTGATTATATCAAAACAAAACATCACCATTGTAACGAGTCACTTTACCGACTTGAAGACAGCGTGTCAACAGAGAACTTCAGGCTGTTTCGACAGGACTTTTCGCTTGTGAAGAACGGTCGCGTGGTTGCAACCAAACTTTCGTCGTCAATTGGGATTAGCACAAAGGTAAAAGCTTTTATCAAATTCTAATAAAAGAGTACTAGACACAAAAGTGTCAATTTATTTATTTCTATATAAAAAAATCGTCTTCGTTAAAATAAAAATTTCAATTTGAATATAAAATTTTCATAAAAGCAAAAACACTGATTATTATCAAATCAAAAATCTAAAGGCCGATTAGCATAAGTTATTTTAAGAGATTTTGTTCACCATTTTGTAATTAAGAAATTCAATCCAGGTCAAAATTTAAAATTTTAATAAAAGGTTTCTGTTCAAACATTTCTGACCAAACTTGTGTGTTATTTATTTGTTTCCTGATATAAAAAAAAAAATAAATTTGAACCGGCTTCTTCCCTGAGCGGAGTCAATCCTCCTGGTGTGGAAATCGTGCTCCGAATGCCTGTGTGGTGCATGTAGAGGTAAGAAAATAAATTTGACAGCCCTCGTGCTGCTCTGGCGCCCCAAAACTACCTCGTATGTCTACAACATACACACACAGTACAGTGCAATATATATATATATATATATATATATATATATATATATATATATATATATATATATATATATATATATATATATATATATATATATATATATATATATATATATATATATATATATATATATATATATATATATATATATATATATATATATATATATATATATATATATATATATATATAAGGAATAAAAACCAGACTGCAACCAACAGCTATTCTCCGGACTAATGCCCCGCCGAGCGCTGATTTACGAATTACAAGCCTGGCCGCGTTAAGTGCAATAACTGTGTATTGCCACAAAACGCTAAAGTTTCGATTGCACTGCATGTCGTGGTTTTATAAATCTCGTCATGTACCAAGAGTGAACAAATGCCTCGTTCCAGCCATCTCAGACCTACCTTGCACTGATGAGAGCCAATAGCTCGAAACTGCAGTCTGCAAGTGGTATGGGGTGGCTGGCACGAAAGATCCTTTAAGTAGGAATAAGTCTTTCAGCTGGTGTCTATTAAAATCGAAACTTTAGCATTGTTTTCTTGAGAGGGCACAATCTTTCACAGTTTGTGTGGGGAACTTTTGTCATAGATGCTGTTTCACCTATTATTCAAAATCATCCAAATAGGGTCATTAGCTTTTCGTTCCAAAATACTATCGTAAAGATTTAAGCAAATTTGTTTTCCGTCCACGTCCAAATGTACTCGTTTTTCTCTTACTGAAAACACTGATGGATTTTGATTTTCTTTATCACTGTAATCACTGTATTCACCATCACTTTCATTTTCACAAACACGATTAGATGTAGACGTAGATGCCTCACACGGTCGAAACATTTTTATATAAAATATATATTAAAAAATAAAATGGATATAAAATAATAATAATTTAAAATATTACACTTACAATATCCCCCAAAGCACTGCTATGAGTTGGTAACAAAACTTACTAAAATTATTTTCAAAAACACATTACTATATAAAGAAATATAAAGTAATTATCGAATTAAATCTTCACCCCGACAGTATAAGCTCGACTGTGGTATCTCTAAGTGCGGTCCTGAATTAAAAATAACAGTCTAACGGTTTACGCCTACACGCCTCGTCAGATGCCGACATCGATATCATCTCTCTCATATTAATGTAAGGGAGATCTACTTGCCCGGCCTCATTCATTCATTCATTCATTTCACTCCCCTCATAACGTCATATTTCCCTCACACTATTAAGACTACTTCAACTATACCAATTCCTTATCGAATATGAAGGTGGATTCTTCATATAAAATTTTTCAAAATAAGCTTTTCCTGTCCAGCTAAGCCCTCTTAAAGGGGTGCGCAAAAAACGGTTTTTAATTTCTATCTGAAAATTTATCGTAAAAAGACGAAGTTTGTCACTTTTCGGTGATTAATGAAAAGGCATCTAACGAAATTGTTTCATCTAACTAGTGTGTATACAAAGGGGCGATATTAACTACCCTTCCTAAATATCTTTCTGCCTGATATTTTTAGGCAGATATAATTTACTTTTTTTTTTCTCAAAAAATGGTCGATTTTAAGAAATTTTTTCAATATGTAAAAAAGTTTCTAAATGAATCACAATGTTTAGTTGTTTTTTTTAATTGAAAGAACGGCATCTTTTGTGATGAAAGAACGAAAATATAGATAATTATTTTTTACGATGTTTTGGTTAATTTTGTGAACTTCGGCGTGAAAACCGAAAACATGTACCTTTTTTTGCTTTTTTTCTATGTTCCTCCACAATGCAAAAAAGTAACGATTCGAAAACACTTTCTATCCGTACCTGATTTTTTTTTTATCAGTGTAGGCAATGTCTACATTGGTATAGTCTGGTAAACTCTAAGGTGGCGTATGTATGAGTTGGTAACACGACGTACGATTTGATGACGTACGATTTGTTATGCGATGGACATAAAGCTATCGCAGTGACATAGAGATGAATTAGTTACGTAAGTCTTATTTTCTTAGTTTATATGATGAAGCGACCTTTGGACGCGCCAGCTTAGAGTTTACTCGACTATAATCACAAATATTCTTGATAGAGTCGGTATCAGGGTTTATGACGTGTGTACGGTTCGAGCTACGCCTTGCTTTAAGATTTGCTCTCACTCATACACATATCAAGCGGTAATTGTAAAGCTACCTACGACTTTCCACTCTATAAAACATTTACAATTATACGTTCATCTCTGTCATTCTTGCATGTGGTTCAAATCGATACTGGGACAACGTTTGTGCCTTCTCAATTACTTTCGACATAGCCGTGCGACAATATTTTAGATTTTAAATAAGTAATAGGTAGATAAATAATAATCACCTGAATAACGGACTATTTTTATTATTCAAGCTATATGTGTATTAGATATTGTTGTATTAAATTAAATTAAGCGTGTGTGTAATTAAATTATTTATATTAATATTATTTAAAAAATGAATGTACAAATTATTAAAGTACTCTACTACATCCTTTTTCAGGTTCTCTCCATTTCGTTCTTTAAATCCAAATATAGCTATGTTTTTCTGCCGTGACTGTTGCTCTATCATATTTAGTTTTTGTTTATAGAATTTTTCTTTTTGTGTTGCTTGTTCTTTGAATTCTTTTAATTCTTTCTTAATTGACAATAATTCTGTACGCAGTAGTCTAATTACTGTGGTTGTGTTATTATTGTAAATAAAATAAATTTCTCACCGCAATGCCTGGTTGCACTATTAACAAACAGAGTCGGCAACTTGTATTGAATGTTTTGGAGTATTTTCAACGGGAAAAAGAAAATAATGGACCGTTACGTCCGCTTACATCTGTCCAAGAAAGGGTAGCCGATTCTTTAAAAATCAGTTTAAGCAGTGTTTCTCGAATAATTCATGAACAAAAAATGGGTGTACCTCTAAATACCCCAGGGCAAACACATAAGGTGCCGAAAAAAAAAAGTGATGATGTGGATGATAGTATCAAGGCAGAAGTGAGGAATGTGATTTATAGCATGAAGGAGGATGGAAGGCATATGACACTTCAAATATTGAATGAAGAACTAAAGGCAAAGGGTATAATTGACATTTCCAAAGCAAGCTTATTGCGACTCTTAAAGACATGTGGATTTAAATATAAAATGGAAAATAATCGGCGTTATCTCTGTCAGCTTAGTAACGTCCTCCATAACCGTATTAGTTTTTTGAGAAACTATATTAAAAATCTTCAAAGCGAAAGTCCTCTTGAATTTGTCTATCTGGACGAAACATGGATTTTTTTCAAAGGGGGCCTTCAAAAGAACATGGCAGGATGAAGATGTAAAAAGCTGCAGAAAGGGCCACGAAAATACTGGCAAAAGATTTATAATAGTACATGCTGGTAATAGAAATGGTTTTGTGGAAAATGCTAGCCTAATATTTTCAACAAAATCAAAAAGTGCTGACTATCACGATTCTATGAACAGTGAGTTATTTGAAAAATGGGTTTTGGAAAAATTAATACCTATGTTAGAAGAACCATCGATAATTGTTATGGATAATGCATCATACCATAGCTCACTGGCAGAGAAATTACCGAACACTTCCTGGACCAAAACAAAATTGCAAGAGTGGCTGAAGAACAAAAATATCGAATACAACAAGGAGGACTTTAAAACCGATTTATTAAAAATTTGTAAGCAAAACTGCCCAAGTCAAAGGCGATACGTTATAGATGAGCTGCTGAATGAACACGGTCATCAAGTACTAAGATTACCTCCATGCCACTGCCAATATAACCCCATAGAGATGATATGGGGGATCTGTAAACAGTATTATGATCGACACATTGGTGAAAATGGACATAGCGATGAAAATGTGCTAAAAGTATGGAATGATGCTCTAGAAAGAGCGACCCCTGAAGTCTGGACAAACTGTATACAGCACACTGAGAAATTAATCAGGCAAGACTTTGAAAAAGAAGTACGTTATGATGAAACACCCAAACTTATAATAAATCTGGCGGAAAGTTCTGGGGAGGAAGATGTTTGTGATGATTATAATAGTGAAGGAGAGGAAGACTGAATGTTGTTGTTCTTTTTTATTTCAATAATAAATATTTATTTACAACTATTTATTAATATTAATTCTTTATTTTTTTTTTGTTATTTTTC
Organism: Rutpela maculata; assembly: GCA_936432065.2. Classification (NCBI taxonomy): domain Eukaryota; kingdom Metazoa; phylum Arthropoda; class Insecta; order Coleoptera; family Cerambycidae; genus Rutpela; species Rutpela maculata. Next base: position 390,986,950 of record OW386285.2, read on the forward strand.
ATTATTTACTTTCATTTTTTAGTGGAGAATTATTTTGTTTAATTTTGTAATTTTAAATAAATCTATTTTAGGTTTTTTTTTAATTTATTTCCTTAATTTCAACCGCAGTGCAAAACTGGTTGATCCGACACTGTTCGTCCCTCACTTCAAATCATCTTAGACCGTACGCTTTTCGTGACGCACACGTCATAATCCCTGATACCGACTTTATGCTTGATTTTTAGCTTGCGTACCTAAATTTCCTCCTGCTAGGGAGAACAGACTTCTTAAGAGTGTTTCGTGATTTTAAATTATTGGGGTCTAAAATAAAGTTATAAAGCTAATAAAGCTTCGACCGATTTATTAAACTTTTTATAAAAAAATCCTATCCTTAAGGATACGAAAAAATCATATCCTTAAGGACAGGATTTTGCAGAATGAGAGGGAAATATGCTTTTATCTTCGATTTATTATAAATATTTAAAAAATCAAACAGTATAATATTTAAAACTGTTTTAGATACTTGCTGTTGTTCTAATGAAACGCATATTTCTCTCTCACTCTGCAAAATCCAATTCTTAAGTTATCATGCTTACAAGAAATGTGGCGAGCGCCGCGCCGGACCGGCGTCCAACAGACAGACATACGGGCATTTATTAACTATCACAATAATATGATTCTTTTTCTCTACGAGCACATTCACGGTTTTAGAAATGTGCCGATCAAATACAATATACTCTTCGTTTTCGTATTTGCGAAGAGTTTAATAATAAGTCATTCAAATATTTTGCAAGGATTGTGATTGACCAACTGAAACTAATATAAAAAGAGATCCAAGTAAACTTTGCTGTTTTATTAATGGTAAAAAGGGATCATCTAATGTACCTTCTCAGATATCCTACAACGGGCGGACTACTCAATAATCCGAAAGATATCCCTAATGCTTTCGCAGATTTCTTTCAGTAAACCTTTTTCACCCTCATTCAATTTTACTAGTAGGTTAATGGATGATCAAATCTTTAGTACAACTATTTACTTACAGGAATTTGATGAGAGTGAAATATCGGTTTCCTTAAAAAAATTAAACTGAAAATGGCCGCTGGTCCTGTCGAAGGACTGCGAAGTTGTGCTTGGGACTCTCTAAAAATTATATTTAATATGTGTATAATTAAATGTGAGTTACCCTAATTATGGAAACTGTCGAAGAGAAAGTCAAATACAATATAAATACTCCTTATACGAGAAAGCAAAAAAGATAATTTCACTATTGGCAACGTCATTCATATTTTTTAGTTTATTTTTTTTTAGTTTATTTTATTTCCCGAAATATACATGATTATATAATAAAGTAATAGTAAATAATTGCATATAACATATGCATACATTATGTATGTATACCGTGCGTGTAATTTCCCATTAGGCATGTACATTCACGTAGCGCGAGAGATCTGACAACACAGCTGCCATAAATTCCTTCGTAGGGCGGAGCATTCCCAGCTCTGTTATTTCATTTCAGCCAGCTGGCACGCGCGATGTTGTAATTTTACTCCCTATGCCTAGCGCTCCGCTACACACACGGTATCTTTAGCCATGAGCATTGGGAAAGATATTAGCTTTATTCCCCCTGGCATCCCCGGAGCATCGGAACTGAAATTTGAAAATATATACAGGGTGTCCCGAAACTCCCGCCTTTCCCTTTAGGTGCTAATTCTCCATGCAAAAATAGTAAGAAAAGTTCCTATAAACATGTGTCCGGAAATGCTTCCTAAGGGAGCTACGGCCCTCTAAGGATGGCACAAAAATAGGTGTACTAATTATCTCGGAAATGATTTGGGACAACTTTATGAAACTTGGTTAACTTTTTTCGATTAATAAAAGTTATTGTTTTACGCCTACTTTAAAAAATAAACAATGCGCATTTAGCAAACGAATACGCAATATTTCGTTTAGACCGCTTTTACTCGAAAACGGCTTGCCATATGGCTAATTGTAAAGAGGCCTTTTTTTATGCAGAATTAACCAGGGAATCATAATCAGGGATTAAAGTACTAAAAATGTCAAATGGAAAATTAATATGTAGAAACAAAGAACACCGACCTCTCGTTTCTCCGCCCCTGGATAAAATTAATTTTGGCTAATACTGTAAAACAATAACCTTTAATAATCAAAAATACGTAACCAAGTTTCATAAAGTTGTCCCAAATCATTTCCGAGATAATTAGTAAAAACACCTATTTTTGCGCCATCCTTAGAGGGCCGTAGCTCCCTTAGGAAGCATTTCCGGACACATGTTTATAGGAACTTTTCTTACTATTTTTGCATAGAGAATTTGCACCTAAAGGGGAAGGCGGGAGTTTCGGGACACTCTGTATATTTTGGATACTGCGTATGTCATGTATTTCCGGACCGGTTGAGTTGCCAGCCGGAACAAAGCCAATTTGAGAACATTACTGCATTTAAATTTGCTTTACATAGGTGCGTAATTTATATGGTAATAATAATAATAGACAAATAGATAAAAATAATAATAAGAGTGTATATAATTCAAAAGGAGGTTTGAAAATATTCATTGAGGTTATAAAATATATGTTGGTGAAGTAGTCTTTTTAATTATATTTTAAATTTTCTACTGGAAAGTAATTTTGTGGTAAATGATTGTATATTCTTATACCTGTATACAGGGGCCCATTTCGAGTTCTATTGTAATTATATTTTGGTGGTATAAATTCTTGTTTTCTGGTTGGGTACTTGTGCACATCAGATGGTCGCAACAATAGGTTATGGTTTTTATGAATTAACAGAAAAACTTTGTATACATATAAATTTGTTAATGTAAATATTTTCTGACTTTTAAAAAATGTTCTACAAGAGTCTCTGGGTCTTAATTCACATAATGTACGAATTGCCCTTTTTTGTATTATGAATATTTGTGTCGCGTTTACTGCTGTCCCCCAAAATTCGATTCCGTATTGCAAAATACTGTTAAAATATGCAAAATATACTTGCTTGGCGACTGTAAAATGTATGTTTTGTTTTATAGTGCGTATTGCGAACACAGCTTTACTAAGTTTTGAATTTAATTGTGTAATATGTTCTGACCAGTCCAAGTGGTTGTCTATATGTATGCCTAGAAATTTTGTTGAATCTGTTGTGGATATGTCTTGTTGATTTACATTTATCTTTATGTCTTGCAAATTTCGCAATAACTGAAAAATAATGCTATGCGTTTTGCTATAATTAAGTGCTAGTTTATTTGCCAAAAACCAATCCGAGATACCATTATGGTCTGACTGGCTGTTTGTAATGATGATATATTCTCATGTTGTATGATGATACTCGTGTCGTCTGCGAAAAGAGAAAATGCAACTGTTGGAAAATTAAAGACTATGTCGTTGATATATATTATGAACAACTTTGGGCCCAATACAGATCCTTGGGGAACACCACATTTGATATCTGCAATACCAGATTCATAATTTATTAGTTCTGTATTGGTCCCATGTGTTATTCTTACGTACATTTCTCGTTAGCTCAAATATGACTTAAACCACTTTAACTGCATTCCCCTTATTCCATAATATTCTAGTTTATTAATCAAAATTGTATGATCAACGCAGTCAAATGCCTTGGTGAGATCACAAAATATCCCTAATGGAATTTGTTTTTGTTTCAACATTTCGTTAATATGTTCCAACAAGGCAAATGTTGCGTCGGATGTGTTACGATTTTGTCTAAACCCAAATTGCGAATTAGTTAAAACATTTTTATTATCTAGGTAAGATATCAGTTGATTATTAACAATCCATTACAGTAATTTTGAGAAACATGGCAATAACGAAATACCTCTGTAATTATTTAGATTTAATTTATCTCCTTTTTTATAATCTTTGTAGTTTTGAAAATTCTACTTCATGATTTCTTATACTGTTATGCCATTGTTATTATCAACATGGCTTTATAAAAGGCCGCGTTCTCCAGTGATAAATCCAGTTTGTGTTACACAATTTATAGCTAAATCTATCGATATGCAGACACAAATGGACATAATTCATACGGATTTTTCAAAAGCTTTCGACAGGCTTGATCGCAACTTGCTACTTCATGAACTTAACTTTTTCGGTTTGTCCGACCCACTAATAAACTTTTTTAAGTCATACCTACATAACAATTTAATATGTGTTGTATATAATGGGTCTATGTCTGCCTAATATCTAGTAACATTGGACGTTGGATAAGGGTATATCGTTGGCCCTCTGTTGTTTAATATTTCCATTAATGATATTGTAGATGTATTAGATGTAAATCGTTTCATTTACTTGCCATATTTGCAGACATTTGCAATATCTCGGTGGTCGATTTTTGAAAGATAAATAGAAAAACCCGATATATTCCACTCAAATTAGGAAAAAGAACGCCGTTTTAGAGAAATTTTGGACAGCAGTTTCTCTGCATAGAAAGTAAGTACTCAACTTTTAAAACAATTTTCTGCTTATGCGCAGAAAAAAAGACACGACTTTTGGGATATATACATACATATATACACGTTTTTTCGTGTATTTTTTTTTCATGTGGACGTATGTATCTCGAAAAGTACGCGTGTTTAAGTCTAAACGAACATAGGTAAACGTGTTCAGAATACGTTTACTTACAAAAAAGGTTCTATACATTTTTTCGATTATCCCATTGGTTTTTCCGAAACGCGACTTGAAAAATATATATAGGTGTTTTTTCGTGTTTTTTTTAATTTTGAATGCAAATATCTCGAAAAGTACGCGATTTTAGGGCTAAATGAACATAAGTAAACTTGTTCAGAATGAGATTTCCTACCAAAAAGGTCCTATACATTTTCCGATTATCCCTTTGGCTTTTACGAAAAAGCTTCTTGAAATAATATATTTGCTTTTTCGTGTTTTATTTTTCCTTTGGACGTATATATCTAGAAAAGTACGAGTTTTTAAGGTTAAACGAACATAGGTAGACCTGTTCACAATGCGATTTCCTACAAAAAAGATTCAATAAAATGTAAATACGCATCCATGCATAATGATTGCCACCAAAAATGCTTTTGATGACGTATATAGTAAAAATTCTATAAGACAGATGACCCTTTCCCATTTATAGTGTACTTTTTTATTTTTGGAAAGAGAATCTTTCTTTAGAACAACATTCATATTAATTCAGTGAGTGAAGCTGCTGTTATGTGTATTATCAAAAAAAAAAAACAAGTTTTCCTGCAATTATCAAAGGTAAAAATTTTTAGATAAATATTTAACATTTTTTTCAATGGTTTCATTAAGTTTTAAAATCTGCATGTACGTATTACGTATTTGTCAATTCTAGTGATTGAAACTTCGCCCACTTCCTGTTACAAATTTGGTACGTAGCTTTGGTTCTGATGACAATACAATATAGTATATCTTAAAAAACACGAAAAAGCAAATATATACATATTCTTCAAGCTTTTCCGGAAAAACCAACGGGGTAATCGGAAAAATGTATAGGACCTTTTTTTTTGTAGGAAATCGCATTCTGAACAAGTTTATTTATGTTCATTTAGCTCTAAAATCGCGCACTTTTCGATATATTTGCATTCAAAATAATAAAAACAAAAACACATATATAGGATTTTCCAAGTCACTTTTCCGGAAAACCAATCAGATAATCGGAAAAACGGATAGACCATTTTTTGTAGGAAATCGTATTCTGAATACGTTTACCTATGTTAATTTATTAGAGATATATACGTTCAAATAAGAAAAAACACGAAAAAAACGTATATACACTCCACTTTAAAACTCCCCAGGCTTGTAACTTTCTTATTTTTTAAGTAACGACCATGTTGGGCACATCAAATTGTAAATATTTTTAAGGCATTTAAATATATGTACAGAGTACATACATTTATTTATATATTTTAAAAATAAAAAAAAAGAAAACTTAATTTTCTTGAATATTTTTTTACCTCACCCTGTACATGAACTGAATTAATGTTTTCTTATAAACGTTTTAATTAGCTTCAATTTATGTTATTACGTTATATTGGAAATTCTTTTTGGTTTTAGAGAAATAAATTAAAAACACTCTTTCCGATTCCAAACTGAATTTTTTTTAAATAACTGAAAAGAATGTAAATAAAAAAATTTTGTGCTTTATTTGTAAAAGACATATCACAAACAATATTCAACGTAACAAAACAGCAACAAGAAACAAAAGAAATAAATATTTTTAAAAACAAACGTATATTAAATGTACTAAATAGGAAATTGCAAAATTTTTATTAAAAAAAAATTTTTTTTTTTAATAACATGAATTGAGGCTAATTAAAACCTTTATAAGAAAACATTAACACAGTTCACGTACAGGGTGAGGTAAAAAAATATTCAAAGAAATTAAGTTTCATTTCTTAACAATTTTTTCAATTTTTTTTTAAATCACTCCGTATGCATGTTTAAAGGCTCTAGAAATGTCTACAATTTGATGTACCTAACATGGTCATTGCTTCAAAAATAAAAAAGTTAAGTCTGGGGAGTTTTAAGTGGCGCACCCTGTATATATTTCAAAAATCATGTCTTTTTTTCTGCGCAAAAGCAAAACCTTGTTTTAAAAGTTGAATACATACTTCCTATGCAGAGAAGCTGCTGTTCAAAATTTTTCTCCGCTTTTTTCCTAATTTGAGCGAACTAATATATCAATTAACTAATACCAAAACAGAAATTACTTAGACAGAAACATGCAGTTTTATTTAAATTGATTCTTACACTGTCATCCAACTTGCCAAGTATTTGGGAAAAAAAGCTACATTTTTTTAAATAGAAGTATTTTTTTTAGTTCCATCTGCCTTTTATAGGCGATTCATTAAAATTTTTTAAAAATGTCTGTATAATATATGTGAGTACATATTTAGTTATCATGTTTTCTTGCTTGTATTTGACTACAAAAATACTATCTTTATGCGTTAACTATTGGTTACTTATTTATTATGCATATCTGACTTACCATAATGTACATTCAATGTAACTCTGAATGGTTAATAAAGATCTATCTATCTATCTATGGTATGGCCGAAATGTGTGGTTGGTTAGAATAATATATGTAGAGCTGCCCACGATACTAAAGATACGTTCAATCCCATCGAATAATATGTTTAATTGTAAAGTGTTATTGCGTTTAAATACAAGGAATAAATTTTTATAGTATGCAATTTGTGCATTCGCATTCGCTTGGCTCTTTACAGTCTTTACCTTTGCCGACCACCTGTTGGGCCTGAATACATTCTTCTGGTGAATCATAAAATACCCTGTGCAGGTTCATAACGTCTTTAATGGCTTTGGGTCTATATAAACACCATTAAAAACGTGGCATAACGTTTGGCTTCTCGCCAGTTTTAAGAACGTACAGCTTTAAAAAATTGTGACTAAGCTCATTGTAATGACAATAGGCCGGTTTTATTAAATGTGTAATATCCTAATTCTGTAACTGGGTCTTGCAATTTAAATAAATATACAAATAAATAGATGCACGTGGTAAGGCTTATATAACATGGCGGACAAAAATATGCTTATTGGTATTTGAGAATTTTTTAGGGTTGCCAGCGACATCTAGAGTAAAGTTTTCCAAATTCACCAAATAGAAAATGTTATTGAATTTGGAGGGGCTTGCCGCTCTCTTACATTTTGAAAAATAACTACTGATTCTTGTTCAGCGAGTTCAATAACCCTAGAAAATAAAATTTCATTGAAATTCAAATATTCCTTTTACCACTTTTTAGTTTCAAGTCTGAGATTTTGTGAAAGTTGGTGTACAGTGTACATGTTAAATCAATGTGCAACAGAATTTTGGCGAATGCCAGGCGGATATTACCTGTTATAGCTTTAATAGTTCTTTGACATTGATCAACATTTTGGATTTTGAAAACATTAGAAAATAACTTCGGTTTGGTGTTTAACAACTCCAAAAATTCATGATTAACACGTCGACTGCCAAATTTCATTATGTGCAGAGCAAGTTGAATCCTGATTTGATTGATTAATTTACCAGCGTGCGGTAGGCATTGCTGCCACTCCCAGGGGTTACACAGCTGGGCCTGCTACGTCCACGCTGGGCTTGACTAAGGCCATGCTTGTTGCCAGCAGCGAGAGCCACATGGCGCATGGTAAAGGAATGTGGGATGGGAGGTGTAGGTATTTGCGAGATGCGTTCCTCATTGTGTCGTGAGGGAGCGCTTAAGCTACCTTTTTTTGTATTTTTGGTTCTGGACTTCTGCCTCTTCTTGGTCTTCTTGTGATATATGTTGTTTTCCAAATTTCCAAATTTCATTATGTGCAGAGCAAATTGAATCCTGATTTGATTGATTGATTTACCAGCGTGCGGTAGACATTGCTGCTACTCCCAGGGGTTATACAGCTGGGCCTGCTACGTCCACGCTGGGTTGGACTAAGGTCATGCCTGCTGCCAGCAGCGAGAGCCACATGGCGCATGGTAAAGGAATGTGGGATGGGAGGTGTAGGTATTTGTGAGATGCGTTACCGCATTGTGTCGTGAGGGAGCGTTTAAGCTACCTTTTTTGTATTTTTGGTTCTGGACTTCTGCCTCTGCTCGGTCTTCTTGTGATATATGTTGCTGCGTTGTGTCGCTGCTGTTTGTGCTCCTATTTTTGTATTTCTGCTTTTACAAATCTTCTTCTTCTGAGATAATCTTACTTCATAAGAAATAGTTTGCGCTACAGCTTCTAGTAGTGTTGATGTTTTATGTCGGTGTTTTTGTTCTGTTGTTTTTGTGAGTAGTTGGATCATGTCTCTTTCAGCTTTTCTCAAACTTCTTCTGTTGGCTTTTGTTGTTGCCGCGTTTTTAACTCCATATGTCATCGTTGGCAGTATGATGGCTATGTACAGCCGTTTGGTCAGGCCCCCATGGTAGTTTGTTTTTATCGATAAACGGTATAATTGCCCTTGTGACTCTGTATGCTGTTTTTATTCTCTCCTTTACTGTTTCTCTCCTTTTCAGTTGGTTCGTCAGATATGTTCCTAGGTATTTCAGTTTGTTTGTTGTTCTTAGGGAGTAGTCACCTATTTTGTATTCTTCTTCACTGATCCGACTCTCTCTCGCTCCATTATTAGACTTTTCTTGAAGTTTATTTTCAGCCCAGATGTGTTCAGATGCGGTTTCATGTTTTCTAGGAAGTTGAGAATTTGTTACTCTTCTTCTACGACGATTAGGTCATCGGCGTATGCTAGTACGATTGGGGTTCTCAGTGTTTCCGTGTCTTCGTTGAAATTTGGTGTTTCCCTTATTGTGTTTTGTATTATTTGGTCTAGGACCGCGGTGAATAGTCGGGGGGATAGGGGGCATCCTTGTTTGACTCATCTGTTCTTTTGTCTGGTTTCCGTCATTTGTCCGAACCTTTGTATGGCAGTGGTTTCATGAAGGCAGGTCTTTATTATCTTGTTTATTAGATAGTGCGGTAGTCCAAAAATCCATGATTAACACGTCGACTGCCAAATTTCATTATACTCCAGGCAACAGAGAATATTACCTGGAAAAAATAAGAGGATTTAGTTTTATAAGCTTACCTTATGTTTTTTGGGTCGCTGATTCCGAATTTTTCACTTCCCACCAAATATTCCCACCGTTTTAGGTAAAGAATACCCAGATATTCAGAAAGCAAACAAAATTTAGAACAAAAAAGGTCCTTTGACATTTTAACGTTCAACAAACGGGGAAGCGCTAGCACGTCTCGAAACATGAGCCTCGGCGCATGTTTCGGGACCCACTCGCTCCCCTCCCGTTCGTCGTACGTCAAAATGTCAAAGGATCTTTTTTGTTGTATATTTTGTTTGCTTTCTGAATATCTGGGCATTTTTTATCTAAAACGAAAAAAAAAAAGAAAAAAAAATTAAAAAACAATTTTCTTGTTTTTTTTTTCTAAATTTGAGGGGGTTCCGGAGGGAATTTTTGGTGGGAAGTGAAAAATTCGGAATCAGCGACCCAAAGAACATAAGGTAAGCTTATAAAACTAAATCCTCCTATTTTTTCCAGGTGAGCCTTTTATTTAGTCTCTATTGCCTGGAGTATTATGTGCAGAGCAAGTTGAATCCCGATTAAAAAAAAATAATAATTATGAAATTCCGTTTAACAACTACAAAGACTCCAAATACCAAATTTCTTTAAATTCGGAGCCAACTGAAATTTTCTGAAGCTATCTTGGAGTCATCACTTTTAAATTTCAATTTTTTGAGATTTTTCTAAGACTTTGGGCATAAGACTCAGTGTGTCAAATTTCAGCTTTCTAGCTCATCTAAAATATAGTTAGAAACTGTACTATGTTCGCCATAGAGCAGCAGATATACTGTTTTGAACATTTTTGAATTTTTTGGGGATTGCACACTACCTCCTACCTTAATACCAAATTTCAAGTCGGGAAGCACCCAAACAATTCACCGACAGACAAATATAAGAACAGTGTGATGACAGTGATACAGTTGATGCTGGCGGGCTTGCTGGCAACGTTGTAAACGTCGGAACCTATTCAATGCAGGTATAAAAAAGGAGCAGGTGTTTTTAGAAGTGGTGTTCCGGATCATTCAATTCTCGAAGAGTCGTTTGAAATAATGCTTCCATTTCAATTTAAATTCGTAAACACGTGGTTTCCTAACATTATTTACGTTCCGTTAATTTTTCCAATACAAGTTCGCATTTGTAATCAACATCCACATAGCTCAGTATCGTAGTTTACTGGTACACTCACTATGCTCAAATTTTCCGGATTTTCCAATATCCGCGATAATTTTTCGAATTTAAGACAGAAAATTTATGTCCAATGATCCTCGAAATACCTCATACCAAATTTCTTAACATTTAATCGAAAAAACGGCTAATATCCAATATTTCCTACTTTTAACGTTTTCCAAAATTTTCCGAAAAATGTTCATTTTTTTTTCGACATTTCGACCTCAAATTCGTCATCAGCGATCACAAAAATTTATATTTTGACACGTTCTATATCCATCAATAAAAATTGTTTATTTATTGATTACACCACAGGCACCCAAAATAAACAAAATGGTTTCTTCTTTTAACTAGACCAACTTATCTTTATGTATTTTAATGCGCTGAATTCGAATCCGGAGTCAGAATTGCTTCATCATCCACCATTTTTTGTTAAGTCGCGAAAATAACCTAAAAAAAAATCATAATTTAGGTTATTTTCGGGATTTACAAAAAAATGGTGGGTTATAGAGCTAAACGGACAACCTGATTCGTATTCTGCACATCCAAGGAGTCCCAAAAACATAACCTTTTTTTGTGTGTGCCTGTGTAATATATCAATATCACCGGATCCTCCGCCATTTTCTAGAAAACTAAAAAAATATATTACAGACACAAAAAAGTGAAACGTGGTCTGTTCTTGGGACTTATCTGCAGATATAAAATTGTATTACGCTTATGCTTTATTTTGGTTCGCAGCGTTTTTTCCAGATGAGGAGAAAAATGTTGTTTGCCATTTTGGCCCCTCCGCTTATGAATTATCCAGACGATAAATAAAATATTTGCAATTTGGCTCCCCCGCTCATCAATTATTAGACCCGGACAAAACATGTTTCTCATTTCTCCACCCCCCCCCCCCCCTGCTCAAAAATAAATTCTTCATAAATTGTTTTATTTATTATTCATATTACCCCTCCTATGGAAAAAAAATATTTACGCCCTTGATTTCTGCGTGATGCGCGTTCAAAATAAACAGACAAAAATTCCAAAACCTATCTTATAATCTATTTTCAATATACAGACACGTCAACTTTACAGATTAGATAAATGGAGTATCCTACTGGCATCTCCTCATCAACATCTCAGTTCAGAACTTTTAGTATTCAACATTAGGTATGGCTAGTAAACTCTGAGGAAGTTTATGTTTAATAGACGGAACGTAAGCAAATTAGCGTTTTTTTTTTAACCTTTTGTCATGGTTGAGATATTAATACTTTCAGTGTCATTGTAAATGGTTAGGCCACTGAAAGAAGGTATGTGAAATAAGAGCCTAGGAAGTGAAAGGAATATAGTTTTTCTTATTTATAGTCTCACAAGTCAATTGTTAAACAACTTAATTCATTCATTGTAATCAACGTTTGAAAATGGCACGCCAATGTGCCGAAACTGCAATAACGTGATGTTACAATAAATTAGTGATAGAAAACAAAGTAAACTGTTTCTCTCATATCATCATGATTAACTATCACAAAGTAACGGCTTCCATAATCGACATGTTAAACTCAATTATGTTTCGAAAATCACCTTCAGCGATTTCTTTTAATGTTTCCAAGTTGTTAGCTAAACAGATAATGGCGATGTCATCGGCAAAATTTATTATATCTCTTTAATCGGCCTGTTATAAGATCATTAGGATACATATTAAAAAGAACTAGTCCCAACATTGTGCCTTGGGGAACTCTTTATTCTATTGTTTCGATAATTTTAAGTTTATTAGGCTGGTGTTTTTATATTAATGCAAAACAATAGAAAATAAGAACGAAAAATTAATAAAAACATTAATTCACTTTAAATTAAATGTATAGTTAATGCCTCTCCTCTCCCTAGCATCAACTCTAAATTCGCTTTTGCATTATAGCTGTCAAAGTTAATTATGATTTAATTTCACTTATGATGATAGCACGGCTCGGCTGTCTAGATCAAAATGAACATTCAGCGAGGCTTTGTTTGAACAACTAACGTCTATTATATAAGAGAAGCTATAACAGCTTCACGTCACGTTACCCACAAAGACCATGGATTGCGATCTATGTATTTTAAATATATTATGTAAAAATATTCTAGATAGTAGCGATAAAAATGAGTCAAAACCTAAAAATATTCCAATAACGAAAAATTAATATCAAATATCCAGGTGCAAGGTCTGATATTAATAGAATGAAAGAATCTGACGTATTTGTAAAGTGTAACACTATAAACTACCATCATAATTATCGTAATCAAAACAAATATAACAGCATTTTTGCTTTGATATTTCCACATAACAAATACTTTTGACGGTTTACGACTCAAATATAAAAATAAATTTTATCAAGAAGGATGTTTACACTAAAATTTTATGGGGAAACTGGGGAGAATGTTCACATTTCTCTGAAATGCTGTCAGAGTACTAGAAATGCTTCCTTCCGTGTAAGAAATATGTTATAGGAAATCTTATTTCCGGAGTGTACAATCCTACATCAGGATCAGGGATTCATACATGGTTAAATTGTTTCATATAACCTTTGGAAGAATGTAAGTGTAAATAACCACTACGTTGTATCTATAATTGTTCCAAACAGTCAAGATAATTGTATCATTTTCTATACAGGGTGATTTAGAACAACATGCGGAAAATAAAATGGTATACTAGTCTTCTATGTGGGAAAGTCCCTACAAAATTTTAGAGTGATCCGAGATAATTTAGTAATTTTTGTTGCATTAAAAGTTGAAAAAATACGCTACTGTCATTTGTCTGTGGTCACTGATAGGGTAGTGACATTACTCGGGAAAGAATATATCTGAGACGTTTACATGTTTTCCTTAATTGGCATAAAAAATTAAGCTGGAGCGTGCAGTCAAAGTACCACAAAGTACCGCCGAAGTTTGGTGTTTTTGTGTTGTCGTGGGGTTCAAGTAAATATCTATTATATCTACTTGTTGTAGAGTTCATTAGCATGTGGCCAATGTCTTTCCGACTTGTTTTTGTTACTTTTGAGGTGTGATTTGATTAAAACTAAAAGGTCACTTCTACCCTCTCCAGCTTTGCTGTCAGTCCCAAGTCTGATAAAGGGGGAGGGGAAGTGATATGGTTGTACCGCGTGACGTCAGATTAGTTAAAGTCAAAGGCGGCGTATTTCTACAAAAAAATAAGGTAATTTTTTTGGTCACATTTTTTAAATTTTTCATTTCTTGAACTCCTTTCGGTGGGGACAACCTACTGATGAATTTTCCGCATGTTGTGGTAAATCACCCTGTATCTATTTTCATCAACTCCAATGCATTTGCATGAGAAATGTCAAAAAGATCGTCCAATTTTTCAACGAAATTTTTTTCTTTATCTCCCGCACTGGCCCTTTTAGCCGATTTTTTAAATTCCTCCACTCTGCATAAAGTTTATCTAGTTGTTTAACACAATGAAAATCCTGACGTGTCGGAATGCGAGCTTTATCCCAAAAAACTGACACCTCTTTTATTGTTAATTTAGCACTTTCATGTACACTTAGCTTCACTTCACGAATGTTATAAAAGAGCACTTGTAATAATTGTCTATTAGACGGCAATTTATTGCCAATGATTTGTGACGAATAGTGTCCAACTAAGTAAATGAAAGTATCCTTTCGTAAGGATCTAACATCAGCCATCGTTAAATGTTTTTTCAAAAAGGAACGTATGCTAGAACTTATAATGTCACCACTGTAAAACACAATTGCAAACTGACATAAAAACCTACCGTAGGTGCATTATATTTCCAAACTTCCAAAACAAATAATTTCTAGGAAATAATTACACCAATAAAACATTATGAGAAAAGAGGTAGGTAGATATTTGTATTTTAAGTAAAATTTAAGTGTATTACCGTAATAAAATCTTATCTACAAATTTCTACCTGAATGCGGCACGGGTTACCGTAATAAAATCTTATCTACAAATTTCTACCTGAATGCGGCACGGGTTACCGTTCACCGAATTATCTGAAACTTTGACATAAATTATTCCTAGTATAATAGTATATTTTCGTGGGGTGAGACTTAAAAAATACGCAAAAAAAATTCACCCCCTATAGAGATGGGCCACCCTACTGTACATATATGTATCCTAGACACCTTAAAGCATGGTCTGGTTAAATTCAGCAGCTAATATTTTTGTAAATATATATCTCATTGACTCCAGATATTATGTTATATTATAACAAGATATGTAAAAATAGGACAACTCCCAATTCTGATTTTTTCAATTCTATAGTGGAGTTTTAAGAACGTAAGGTCCATTATTCTTGTCGAATATTTTCTTGCAAAAACTTTGCATTTTAATATTTTTCTCATTTTGTTTTAAGTATTTACTTGCCTTGACAATGTTAATGTCCAATTTTGCAAAATATAGAACAATAGAAGTTTATTCTAAATTATCTTTAAGGTAGCTATTCGTTCCATAGAGTTTTACGCTTAAGGTTGCAGCAAAACAACCAAACGAGGTTCAAGAATTTTTATTTTTCAAAGGAGCCAGGCAGTAGGTACTAAGCTGTAAGTTCATCGATCTGCAAATTTAAAATATCAATGTGTAAGAAAAGTCAAGCGTCTTGCAAAAAAAGTTATTTTAACGTACATAGGCTAGGAACGAAGGAATAGAAGGGGGATGATTAACCACTTGTGTATTTTTTCACGTACCTGAAGTTTCGAACGTTCACTTGAACGAATTTCATATGAAAAGGAAAAATTAATAAAAACTACAGATCGACTTAGGTTTACCATTTTTCTGGTAATATTTTCTGACAACGATAATACCGTTGCCAGCAAATATTACCAGAAAAATTGTACGCGTAAGTTGATTAATTGAAAATTTTCATATGAAATTCGTTCAAGTGAACGTTCGAAACTTCAGGTAGATATTTTTTCACTAAAACTTGAGCAGTTTCTTCCTTGAGAATTGTTTCAACTACATGAGCAAATATTACTGTTTTCTGTAAAATTTTTGTCTTATTATTTTTTTAGGATCTCCAGTCTACCCTCACTCAAAATAACATATCAGATTTCTTCCTGTATAATAAGCCTTAACCACCTGTTAAGTATTATTCTCCTCAGCCAAATAGTTTTTTATTTTAGACGTCTTTTTGGAATAGTATCTTGCAGAACATTAGGGAAGAGAATCTTGCAAAACACAAGCGCGGATTTACGGGGGGGGGGGGGGGGGGGGGTGGTAACGGGGTAATTACCCCCCAAGATTCTGTAAACCATCAACTTTCGTTTTAAAATTTCATAATTTCATAATTTTTATATTTTATTTTATATTTTTGAATACATATTCTATTTAGTTGTTTAGAATTTTTTTTTGTCATTTTCTACCCCCCAACCGCTCATCAATTTTAATTTTCGAGGAAAAACATTTTTGTTATTTTCAGTACGCGGCTGTGTTACCCCTCCCCCAAGCTCAAGGTCCAGATCCGCCCTTGGCACAACATTAGAGACTGAATATTACATAAAATTAGATATTAGATGCAATTCTAAAACGCTATAATGCCCTGCATCCTAAATAATTAATTAGGAAATAATTGGCTAATGCAATGCAAATCAACATGACTAGCATATTCACCATCTAACGATAATAAATATTCATATTTAATTGAATTATTAATGGGTAGGGTATAAGATGATAACAACAAAAACCTTATTCCTATTCACGTTATTTTTTCAACAACTCGCTTGCGGATTTCACGATGACATTCGTCATTATTAAATAAACAATGAGAAGCAGCGCGAAATTGTCATTGTCAACCATAATGTCCATGATGAAAATAGATGTTTTCCAACAAATAACCAAAAATATTTTATCCTAAAAATAAACAAAGCAAAACCAAAAACAAAAGAACAACAAAAAACAACGTCTGTAATCCTAAAAACAATGTTTGAAAATTTAAAACAAATGACACATACTGGCCGGTTCTACTTTGCATAAAAGTATTCGTTTTATAAGAAAAATGTATTTATTTGCCTATACAGGGCGTTGCAACATGAGAGGGACATAGCTTAATAGGAGATAGAGAACATCAGTGGTAATCAGAACTTACCATAGAAATGTCTCATTGGGCCTTCACTATGAAGTTATAGGATGTTTTATAATTTTTGGCAAAAACTACTTCTTGTCATTACTTTGACAGGGAATGGAATAATGAATTCATGATTGGTACAGCTAATATAGTAACGATTCTTCAGAAGTACATCTAAAACATGAAAAAAAATCCAGGTCCGGAGTCACTAAAATTTATGTTTCTTTTTCCTCTAAAAAAAACATGACCCTGTATATATTTTTTGAAATTTCTATACGATATTCGAAAAGAACACAAAAAAAATAAGCAAAATGGCCTATTTCACTTTGTTACACCTTTGTGACAGTTAATAAAAAGAAATCTCCTAATTAATTGTTTGTAATTTAATGTGTAATAATCCGCACTTAGTTTGTGAAGTACTTTGAATGAATATTTTAACTATGCCACTAAACTTTACAAACGTGGAATATGCTGACATATTATTTATCTATTATTTCTGTAATGGGAATGGTAGGTCGGCGGAAAGAGAATATCGGCTGCGTTTTCCTGGTCGTCGGCACCCTAATCATAAAACCTTTAGTACGGTATTTCAGCATTCAAGACAACACGGAAAGTTTCCTACTTCTGCAGTTGTGGAGCATGTTTTACAAAGAGTGCAGGAACAAAACAATATTTTAAACATAGTTCAGCAAAACAGAAAAATTAGCACTAGACGAATCAATTCGGCAACTGATATTCCTCATTGGCGAGTATGGAGAACCTTAAAAAGACAACAGGTACAACGTCTTGAACAAGGCGACGACATCCGCCGCCTGGCATTTTTTCGTTGGTTGTCTAACCATCGCCCGGTCGTTTACAGAACCTTATTTATGGATGAAACACAATTTACGAAGGATGGAGTAAACAAGAAATAATCATAAATGGGCACAGAAAAACATACATACGACACGCCAACGCCATTCGCAACACAGGTTTTCTGTAAATGTTTGGGTCGGGATTGTTAATATACATTTGATAGGGCCACATTTTTTTGAAGAAAGATTAAATGACAATATTTACTGTAATTTTCTAAAAAAACATTTTTACCGAATATGTTAGAAAATATCCGTATTAGAAAGAAGCATGTTGTTTCAGCATGCCCCACCACATTTTAGCATTCAAGTAAGAGAACACTTAATAATGCGTATCCTAATAGATGGATTTGGTCGCGGGGTCCACATGAATGATCACCAAGGTCTCCTGATTGTAACCCTTGCGATGACTTTTTATGGGACCACTTAAAAAACAAAGTTTATAGCGTCAAAATTGATAGTAGACAACAATTAATCCAGCGCATCATTACAACCTGCGACGATATACGGAATAATCCGGCAATGATACGTCGAGCAATAGGGTCATTTAGTGATATGGCAGTTTCCTACTTTTTCTTCCTCATTTTAAAGTATAACAAACCAATAGCCTCAGAAAAAAATTTCAGCTCAATTGAATCAATAGCCACAGAGATATTCGCATTTGAATAGAAATACGCTCGGCCGGCCAACAGTCCGTAGAGTGACGTCACTTGACGTGCGCCGATACCTATATTAGAGCAGCGATTTCGTAAGTCTATTGTGTCGTTTTTTTTTTGGCGTAAAACGAGGTCAAACATGTTAGGTTCCTTTGAGTATGTCACCGGGCATATGAAATCATATTTTACGACATTTTTTTGTGGTCTCGAACTTTTTAAATCAATAAAAAGTGAAAAAAACGTATTTTTAAATAAAATTGTTTTTTTTTTGTTTCCACCGCCATATTTTTAAAACTATTAAAGGTACCGAAATTTGTTTTGTGTCAAATTAAAGCACACACTGTAGCGCTTTTACCAATATAAACGGTTTGGGCACAATTCGCACTTTCATTTCTCTAAAAATCAGATAAACTAAAAATATATATTTTATGTATTGAAATCTTCACCAATCGATAAACTTTTTTATTTTTGAAAATATTTACATACATGCAGCGAAGAAAATAAAGCCTAATAATCACAAAAGTTTTTGAAACAATATATTTTTTCCTAAAATGTACCGTGTGGCAACAGTGATTTTTTTTATCAGCGCTAAATGCGACATTGTGACGGAATTGATACACCTCGCATGCAGGGTTGGTCAGATTAGTGGCGTAGAAGTGGCGGTTGTCGAAAATCATTGAGTATTCATTGTTCGGATTAAAATTGTGACAATCGAAAATATGCTTGTTTTAAGGAAGGCCTAAAATGTTGCAACGAGTGCAAATGTCGTTCCTGTAACAACATTATTAAAGATTTCGAGGCAGAGATTAAAAATCTATTTTTTTGAGTTTTTTAGAAATAAAAAAGTTCTCGACTACCAAAAAATGTAAAACATGATTTCGTGTACACGATTATCTTACTAAAGAATCCCACTAAGTCTGGTTTGGTTCTACGTCGGTTCTTTTTTCTCGAAAACTAAGCGACTTTACTTCCAGATTTTACTCTACTAACTTGCATTCACAGCCGTGTTCACTGGGCGGTTCAGCCATCTGACGTCACAACTCGACTACATGGCTATCCCGAGCGTTTTTAAGCGCGCCGACTTTAATAATTTTTTTATACATGAAGGCGACGTCAGAAAATTCTAATTTTTGGCATACTTACTATACTCACCAAGCTCTTTCAGAATATGTAATAATAAAAAAATGTTAAATGAGCCTATTGGTGACCTAACTAAATGCGCAATAAAATACACAGAAGTTGGGGGAGGCCACTTTGAAAATTTACTTTATAGTGTAAATTATGTTTTATTTTTAAACACATTTCGTTATTGGTTTGTTGTTTATTGTTACCTAGATGGAAATTATTGTTATTTATTTCGGTTTTAGTTTGTTCTAGTTTCCAATTCTTATTAAGTGTGAAATGTTGCTAATTTTCTTGAAAGTAACTTGTTGCTTAGGTCTAACTAGTTTTATTATCTGTCACTTTGAATAAGCTTACTATGGATTGATTAAATATTTTGTTAATTTATATGGGGCTACATTTTTTACCAAAATTGATCTTTAATACGTGTCGGAATTAGAATTCAACCAAGACCACCTAACCTCAATAGAATTTTTGCAAATTTTAGTTACAAAATTATTCATTTCACGTGGCTTTCATTTAATATCGTTCTGAAATCCATATTCTCGTACATTTAACACCGTATTTGAATTAGAGATGGGCACGTGACGTGAATTTCACCGTGTCACGGCGTGAGCGTGTACATTTAAGGTACCAAATCACGGAAGATTTCGTGAGTGTGCGTGAGTCAAAAGATCCCGTGTGTGAGCGTGCGTGAGCGTGCGTGAGATAATATTCACGCCGTGACACGACGCCCCATCTCTGCTTTAAAACTTCAACCTGTCGTATCGTAACAAGAATAAGTAGCGAAGCGATAGACGGAAGACGGAACACGAGCGCGAGAAGGGAGGGAAAAGGACAGGATGAATGACGCAACATTCAAATCAAACTTCGTAATTGCAATCTCTCTCCACTGCATTCGCCAGTCGCCTAGCCCTCCTGGCCTGATCTGGTCACTCTGGTCCAGAGATGGGCATGTGGCGTGAATTTCACCGTGTCACGCCTTGTCACGGCGTGAGCGTGTACATTTAAGGTACCAAATCACGGAAGATTTCGTGAGTGTGCGTGAGTCAAAAGATCCCGTGCGTGAGTTTGCCTTAACATATATCAGTCGTGCGTGAGTGTGCGTGAGCTAAAGGTTTAAAGTCGTGAGCGTGCGTGAACGTGAGTCAAAATCGACTCACGCGCCCATCTCTAATTTGAATAACCACAAAGGCGTAACAAAAAAGTGAAATAGGCCATTTTGCTTATTTTTTTGGGTTCTTTTCGAATATCGTATAGAAATTTAAAAAAAAAATATGTACAAGGTCATGTTTTTTAGAGGTAAAGAAGAAACATAAATTTTAGTGACTACGGACCTGGATTTTTTTTGTTTTACATGACTTCTGAAGGATCGTTACTTTATTAGCTGTACCAAAAATGAATCAATTTTTCCATTCCCTGTCAAAGTAATGACAAAAAGTAGTTTTTGTCTAAATTATAAAACACCCTGTAATTTCGTAATGACGGCTCAATGAGTCATTTCAATGGGAGGTTCTGACTATCATTGATGTTCTCTAACTCCTATTAAGCTATGTTCCTTTCACGATGCAACACCCTGTATACGAAATAAAGTATTTCTGACTTAAACCGTTATTTTTATCTGTGTATGAAGACAAATTCATTTTATGTACTGAAAAAGTTCGTCTCAGGAATGGTCACCTCGGATCCTCGGATTGATCATAACTCATACATTTTGACAAAGAAAACATCCACTTCTAGATAATTCGATTCGTAGACATTGTACTGCCTGTTATATTCAATTCTAATATTTAAATATATCAAATTTAAATAAAGCAAACAGGGGTGAAATGAACTTCCCCTAAGGAGCATAATTTTATTTACATCCAAAGTATTTTTAACCTCACCGACTTGTCTCAATGATTATAATCCACTTGTGGTTCTTTTGTTATGTAATGACCCTAAAAATGAGCTTAAAAAGTATTCACTGATTCTTTTGTTAGTTGATTTGACATGAGTCTAATTCTCTATTGCCATAGTTAATGTTATACATTAGCTTATTTTTTAGAAGTTCGATTCTAGTAATATATTATAGTTTTTAGAAATATATTACTACCTAAAATGTTGTTCAATAAATCATGACAAGATTACTGTACTGATAAGTATTATTAAGTCATCTGTTATTTAATGTAAAGGCTATTTTTAAGGTTGTTATAATTTGAAAGGCGAATGAATAAATATCCCTATTAATTTTCATGTTTTGACCAAAACTTTAATTGTCCATTTTAAGAATGTCAGTTTTTGGAAATTTGTAAGATAATGCAAATATTATGAATAATTGAAATGTCTCATTTAAAATCTTAATAAAACTAAGATTTTTAGTATAAATTTTCAAACTAATATAAATAGTTTTGTGATTACACTGCATTGTGAAATCGTATAATTCAATATATTTTACAAAAAAGCATTGGCACTCAGGACACTGTTGATGTCCTTGATCAAGATGCAGTGTTGTTAAGACATTTTATCGGTGATGTCATGCGACTGCATGATAATATTCGACCACAAGTTGCATGAGTGATGCGAAAGTATTTAGAGGAAGATGAAATGGCGACAAAGAGATGGCCACCGAGAAGATCTGATTTAATCATCTCGAAAATTTGTACAATCTCATGAGAACCCTGGAAAGCTCCCGAAAAGATCTTACAACGTTGATTTGAAATCTAAACATTAACCGACAAATGATTAGAATTTTTATTTCATTCTCCTACTGCAGCGTGAAGAATTTCAAAAGAAAGTCCACGATGAAAATGGAAAAACTACCAACAGGAGAAAAATTAGACCCAGCAGAAAAAAGTCGGAAAATAAAAAGTCACCTATAAGCGTAAAAAAAAATTTAATAGTTAAAAAACATGAACGACACAGAAAACAACAATTGATACAGAACATAAACGAAACACTAAAGGAAGAATTAACAAAAAAAAAGTGAGGCAGAAAGAAGAAATAACGAGAAAATGCAAAAAATCCTTCGGAAACATGTAGAAATTGTTCCAGTAGGATAAAGATAAAACAAAACCTTCAGAAGAAACAACAGTATACACACAAAAAGACACATATTACTGCAACATTGGACCGAGAAAAGGAAAGAAGGAGGAAACGCAGAAACGGGTAGAAGGAATAATACATCCGGAACTGATAAAATAAACAACGAATGAACCAAAGAAACGACACAAAACGACAATATTAATAGAAGAGAAAACAATAACCAAATGGGATAGGAAGGTACGAAATGAAGAAGGGATCCAATACATCAATTGAAGACAGCGGTAATACTAAACAGCAACAAACTAAAAAAAGGATGATCGTACTACTCGTGGATAACAACAATTGAGAGGATCATGAACAAACTAGGAAAGGACAAAGAAGAAATCGCTAGGATATAAGCGTTGCCAGAATCATAAACGGAAAAAATAGAAGACTCCGGAGAAGACTCTAGAAAAAACACAAAGAGAACATTCCATATCACAACACAATGCGATAACGCATCTCACAAACGCCGACACTTCCCATCCTACATTCCTATACCATGTGGCTCCCTCTGCTGCATGACCCAAATTCAAACGTAGCTGTCACAGCGGTGTTTCCCGGGATAGGCAGCAATGCCTACCGAGTGCTAGTAAATCAAAGCAAATCAAATCAACATGAGAAAACGACTTAGAAACACTCACTATTACGCATTACTCACTATTATTAGGTTTTTATTACTTTTATTGATTGATTGATTTACCAGCGTGCGGTAGGCATTGTTGCCACTCCCAGAGTTTTCTGATTCCTCGGTTTTCGATTGTGGTAGAGTATATATCGTTGCAATTTCTTTGTGGTGTTTATTTTTTGATCCTGATCCTCTGAGTTGTTGTTCTCCGCTGTAGCATGGTCTCCCAATTTTTAGTTTATTGACGTTCGGTGCTAGCGCTTTCTTCAGTAGATGTGTTGGGTCCCTTCCTTGGGTATGTCCCCAGTACTTCATTGCGTACATTTCTATCCTTTTTTTTTTATTTGTGAGTAGTTGGACGAGGTCCCTTCCTGCTCTTCTCAAAAACTTCTTTCTTCTGTTGGCTTTTGTTGTTGCCGCGTTTTTTTTTTTTTGACTCCCTATGACATCGTTGGCCATTTGACGGCTATGTATATACATTTGGTAAGATCCCATGATAGTTTATTTTCCTCCGTGTATGATTGCCCTTGTGTGTATGCAGTTTTGATTCTTTGTTTTATCGTTTCTCTCCATTCCAGTTGGTTCGTCAGGTCTGTTCCTAGGTTCAACTTGTCCGTTGTTCCTAGGGAGTATTCATCTATTTTGTGTTCCTCTCCGCTGGTCCAACTCTCTTTTGTTGACGGATCTCGCTCCATTATTAGGTTTTCTTGAAGTTTGTTTTCAGTCCTGCGGCGATTAGGAAATCATCGACGTATGTGTGTGTTTTTTTAGAAAATACCATTTTTCCGAAAAAAGCCCACACCACGAATACCTCCTCTGAAGTGCTGTGAGAATTCCGTTTTGTCGCAGTATATCAACAATGCCTCCTTGATTATTTCAGGTGCAATTTAAATTAAATTCATTTAAATACTTTTAATAACTGAAGACTGGAGTGGATGAAGTAACAACAAAGTGATTTTGAGATAATTGATCTCAAAGTTTTTAACAACCTATTAACTTCCAGAGTACACAGATCCTTTACAGGGTTCATAGCAATTTTTCAAACTTAAACTCCCTGACTTTTCCAGGTTTTCCAGGACTATTGGAAGGTTTTTTCCAGGTCTAATAATTGATGAGCAGGGTAGGGACACTGTGGCGTCACAAAATAATCGGAACGAAACTAGAAGTACAAAACTCAAAATTTCTTTTGATGAGCGGGGGGGCTGAAAAATTATTTTCAAATTCCCTGACTTTTTATGAAAATTACTAAAATTCCCTGACTTTTCTCTGACTTTTTTAGGCAACTTCAAATTCCCTGACTTTAGGTATTCCAGGTTTTCCAGGTCGCTGCTTTATTAGAATCAAATGTAATGTACCTGAGGGAATTTCGTGTACTTAAGCCTTCATTCATATAAGAAACTCGTTTTTATTTTTGGAAATGTCACGTAGACCCTTCATCCACCCGTGTCTTCAATCGCGAAAAGTTGGAAATTTTTAAGAAAGAGTTATGACCATACTTTAAGAGTAATGCCTTTGATTATTGCGGGTTTAATTTCAATTATATTCGTTTGAGTATTTTTAATAATTATCAAAAAATAATTATTTGAGGGTTAACATAAGAAATGTTAACAATACGTTAATGATTATTTCGAGTATAATTTAAATTAACTTAATTTGAATATTTTTATAATGATAAAAAAATAATTTACTTGGAGGTTTACACAGGGATATTACGGCCATATTTCAACAATTCATCGCTTTTCGTACATCTGCCGACAGATGTCGACTTTTCAAGGGTTTGGACCTAAACACTTCAATGCCAGACATTTGTACGTCATTAAGACATAAACAGGAACTTAGAAATGAAAAGGTACTTATCTCTTATTCCTGATATTTATTGCGCCTGGGTCCGGCTCGTTTGTTTATATTCTCGTTTCTTTCAGCTCGTTTCTATATGCACCACACTGATTGCCACTAAATACTCTATATTAGTTATTTTCAAAAATTAACTCTATTTCAACTTTGTTCTTTTGTTATGACACATCATTTTACGCGGAATTTTTTGAGCTACAATTCTCCTGAGCTCTATCAAATTTATCGCAATTTTACCCGCTATTTTTGCGTTTTAAATCGGAGCGTCTCAAATACACAACCGTTCACTCCGACCTATCCCATTCGAATCCGCAGGTTTTCATTACTTTGTTAAAATTGTTTCCATATATAGGCGTTTTTATTTGACACGTACCGAACTATAACAAAAAACAAAATAACATATCATGTTATTTTTTTGTCTTTGTTTTGTTTACCATCATGCATTATGCTTCAATTTTGTATGCTGTGTATATATCCTGAAGTACATAATCGCATTTTGTACCGTATAAAAGAAAACGTATAACATCACTGTACTGTGTTTAACTTTCAATACATTTCAAGACTACACAATGCATGCCAAGCAAACTTGAGCTGAATACGTACTCTTTACTTTTTGTATAGTTATTCCAGTCAGTGGTTTTTCAATTCGTTATTTTGCTCTCATATTGGCAAAGGATTATCAGTTTTTCAACTTCCTTGGCCTTTTCATACGCAGTTTCAAGAAAGTTTTTCAACCGGTTGAGTAATAAAAGAAGTTGCATGGAAAATAAAACAAGAGAAAAGGAAAACGTCTCCCAATGTTTTAAGTTTTAAACTTAATTAAAACATATTTGCTCAAGTATTCGTCTTTTTCGAGGTTTCTTTTAAATTTGCCCTTGTTTTATATACTTCGATCCCAGCTGAACGTTAAACAAACACATGGCAAAAAGTTAAAATGAATATTTATAGTTAATACTCGCACAAATCTGGATGTAAAAGAAATAAAAGGTACTTCATACGGCTAAATTTATGTTTTCTAATGAAAAATACAAATTCAAAAAACAATAAACCTCTCGTAAAATCAGCTGTTGATTGATAATTAAAAAACTGATCATTTTAAATATAACTGATATTTGTCGACTGAATTTTGTATTAATAGAAAGTTCTGGTAACACCCAAATAAAAAGTTTAGAATTGCCGCACTTTTAAACGAAATATATTTTTAATACTTTTCACGTTTTTCAGGTGTAGGTAGCTTAATAAACAGTTATATTCAAATAAATGCATCAATTTCAATAGACAGGTTCGACAGTTCGACTTTATTTTTGTTTTGATTGAAATCGATTCTATTTGCATTAAAAAACAGCTGTGTCAAATTTGAGATAAAGATTTTAAAAAACAATGCCGTTCTTGATCACTTGAAAGGTGGCAATCGATGCGGCTACAAAACGTACCTGTTCGCTAGCTAACGTAAAATATACGTTTACTATGTAGTTAAGCCAAGTTTTCAGAAAAGCGAAATTTTAAAGGCATTTCATATTACTTTTTGGCAAATGGTCTTTTTCCCCTATTTCGACCCCGTTGAATCCGAATCTGCCGGTTGCCAAACCGAAATTCCGACGGGAAGTGAGATATTCAAGATGGCGGCCAATATGGTGCCCAAACCGGAAACAGGAGCTATAATGCCCCTCTTTGACACAGGAATGTGTCCAAAACATGTAATTATATGTTTTTGAGTATGGGGAATTTAAAAATACACTTCAAAAAAACATTGGTTGGGTAAATTCAAGATGGCGGTTATTACGGCGCCAGCACCATCATCCCCATTTTTGACGTAAAAACGAGTGTGACGCGTCTCTATACATGTTTTTGAGCATGAGGATTCCAAAAATTACCTCTTCTAAAACAACGTTTGAACTGTACTTTTAATTCAATTAGGAAAAAAAGCTAAATTTTTGGGGAAACAAAAGCTTACATGAACAAAAACATACAAAAATTACTGTGTCTCTCCAGAGTTGAGACAAACACTGCGGGCATCATCTGCACACGCAACGCTAGGATCAACCTGCATTAAAAAAAATTATTGTTAGAATAATTTTTTTTCATGAGATACCGTTAACTCAATTTAAAAACGAATGTCTACGTACCTTATACAATTTGACGACGAAAGCCTTTACGTTCCTGAGAACATCAAGTGGCCAGCATCCAAGTCCGTTCAAAAGTTGGCAGTTTTCGTCACAGAAAACCTTCCAGGAACTTATCTTCATTACGGATGCAAGTTTGGAGGTCGAGTCACAACCAGTGATTGCAAGGAAAGCCAGCAGATGAGTGACTTGCTCAGGTCAAAGCTTCTTGCAAATGGCATGCACTGGAATGTATTTGATGTCCCGCGCAGTGCCACTCATAACCCACAGATGCGAGCACTTCATTTTGGCAAAGTGGTGCGTACGAAGAAGCACTACCAGTGTTTCTGGTCATTACAACAACATTGTCAGCTGTACTGTCAACGGCATGAAGAATCATACGAGTATCAGCTTCTTCGTGTGACGCTCTCAGGGAATCAACATTGCGAGTTGGATCGGTAGACTGAGCTCTGTGAAGCCTCCTGAGAGCACTACTTCAAAATCACCAAAGTCGTGCTCTAGGATTTTATCGGACAAAAACCTGTACAAGTCAGCTTTGTTCTCTGAAGGGGATAAAAGGCTACTCCAGTTCTTTGACAACGGCACGTTGGAATCAGTGATGTCCTTGCGTACTGGAGCAAAACCCTTGGCTCTTTTCTTCCTCGTTCCAGCTTTCACAGATTGACACATACCTGTCAAACACAACGTGAACCTCATGACTTATATTCTTTTAATAAAGCAGTCAGCGTAGTCACCAAATGTCTCAGCTTGATGAGGACGGCCCAGAGACAACACAAATGCCATTCCATCGATAATGAGGATTGAGTCAGATTTTTGGTTTACAGGTAGATGTTTTGGGCAATCTATTCCCTTGACAATTTCTTTCACTAGAGAAGTTTTTTCTGCTGTTCTCAGCTCACCGTTTACTGATGCTAACGATATAGGAACCTTAGAATGTGGTTTTAATTTAGTTTCGTTTAGTAAAGATTTCACTTTTTTTCCAATTTTTAAGTAGAAAACCTAACCAATGTTTTTTTAAGTGTACTTTTGAATTCCCCATACCCAGAAACATGTAATTACACGATTTGGACGCATTCTTGTGTCCAAGGGGGGCTTTACAGCTCCAATTTCGGGTTTCGGCGCAATATTGGCCGCCATCTTGAATATCTCACTTCCGGTCGGGATTTCGGTATGGCAACCGGCAGATTCGGATTCAGCGGGGTTGGGATAGGGGAAAAAGACCATTTGCCAAAGAGTAATATGAAATGCTTCTAAAATTATTACAAAGAGCTTTTATCGATATTTTGACTAAACTAATAAATGTTTATGTATGTTTAAACGGTAAAGTTGAACGGTTCCTGCATGAAGCAAAATTCCAGCAAGAAGGTGCTGTATTATACCAAAATGTGCTAATACATCCACTAAAACGCCTTTAAAAACGTTTGTGACTGTCCCGATAGTCCTGAAAAGAAGAGAAAAGTGGTTTGCAGCAGCTCAAAGGAATGTTAAAGAAGTATCGCCTACAAACATCGGCCGTATATTTGTCAAGATTGGCAAAAACCCGGGTTTTTGTAGAAAAACCCCCACTTTCATTGTACGAGCATTGTTACTTACCGCGTCATCTGTACTCGAATAGAAATAATCTAAGCAAAGCAGTTTGCAATTTTTACAGGTCAGGTTGGCGGTTTTTAAACTAAAAACTAAACATAACATAACCTAACAAATTATTGTGCCCTTGTAAAAGCAGCAAAGGTAAGTGAATAATATACAAAAATAACCCAGGTCCCACCTAAATCCTAAATCAGACAGTTAGTTAATCAGTATTGGTATAATTTTTTTTTTTTATTAGCCTTATTATTTATATTAATGTCCTGGCGGAGTTCAGCAGTAGCCTGATCTTCCACTCTACCAGGACAGACACTCACACATAGACAACATCACAACACCTATTCCCTGCGACATTGCCATCTGCCGCAGCTGAGACTCGAACTCAGGAGAGGAGAGTGACTAGACCGTGTTGTCTCTCACACAACCGCAGTCTAGCTCACTGCTACCATCTCGGTAACACGTGAAAAACGCCACTACACATCCATACCCTAGCCAGGATTCGAACCCGGGACTCTGTGGTCGCAAACCTAGCATCCTAAGCACTGCGCCACCGAACAGTGCAGAAAACTTGCTTTATTTAATATCTTTCCATCAGAGTAACGTTTGAGTTTTTGTGGGGCGGGTTGTTGGGTTTTTGCTAAAAAATTCTTGTCAAAAACCCACCCGGGTTTTTATTGGTTGGGTTTTTGTGTGCCAACCCTGGTATGTGTTATTAAACGCATTACCAGTGTTAGAATACATACACAACGTTTACTAGTCAACTAGGTTGGCCTCTGGCGCAATGGTTTATAGAAAATAACCTCACAAATTTTGTTGAAAGTGAATAAGGCCTGTCTAACGCGCTGTCAGATGGGTGATATATACAATGACGTCTTTAGAACAGTTGAGGAAATAAATATGGTAGAAAGAAGAAGCCAGGAGAGTAGCTGTAGGCACAGAAGACTAAACAATCAGAATGGAATCTTTCAGGGAGGGGGAAGGTTCGCGCATTTCTAAGCGCGCATCGAATCCCCATATGTTCCTGGAATAGAATACAGCGATGCCACATTTGGTAGATTGAGAACAACAAATAATCTGGTACTCAATACAGAGTTGCCAGATGTACAAAGAAATCTGATTTGTACAATAATTTAGTATTTACATACTTTGTAATTTGAAAATAGATTAAAAAAATCAACAAAATGACAAGTTCAGCATTATGTCAAACCAAGACAACTTTTAGGCAATTCAGAAAGAGTGATTTTGCAAATTTGATTAAAGTTGAAGATTTGTGCAAAATTAAATTATAAACTCCTAATTGCAACCCCGACTACAACATTACAAAATACGCCCCTGATATCTATTCCAACATCTGGAGTTAAATTGTACAAAGGATATGCCGCCAGTTTCCATTCTGATTGTTTAGTCTTCTGTGCTGTAGGCTTTGTCGGCTTTGACCGCTTATCTGTAAGATTTTCAACGGTCTCACTTATTCGCTGCCCCCTCCACAATATCTTCTGCCGCAGCTATATAAACAATGTCATTTCTCATACTTGGATAAAAAATAAGTAATTTCGTACAATTAAAGCATAATAAAATCAGTCCCTACCTAATATTATTTAGCACAATTGGAAAATGAACATACACTATATACAGATACGAGACATAACATGAAGTTCTATAGCTTACCCAGAAGTACCTTTACATGGAATAATATAACAGAGAATAAACTAATATCATTTTCAAAACCTTACAGTGACTAGCCATCTTTAATATCTATCTATTAAATGCAGACATAAAAACCAATAGAAACCTTTAATTTTATTTTTATTTGCTCTGTAAATATTCTGTACTAGATGCTGTTTTAACATCTCGAAATAATGGAGTATATGTGTTGATATAATATTTTATTAAGTTTCTACAGTGTTTCACTTCTCGTGAAGACACCCCTGTATCTTTTTTATCTGTGGCCGAATTCATTTCAAATTTTTATCAGCCATACAACTCCATAAGACGACTTTATTCAACACATAAATGCCGCCTAGATCTAAAACGCCGGCCTACTGCGATAAAAAGAAAACAGTAATTTTCGAGAAATCATAGTAGGCTTACAGATAGATAAAAATTTTGTTAATAAAAGTTGTTCAGAGTCATTTGATATGCCCCCCTGTAAAATTTTGTGAAAGTCTGAATATTTTCAAAAAAAATTTTTTTGTTTCACTTCTCGTGAAGACACCCCTGTATCTTCTTTATTTGTGACCGAATTCATTTCAAATTTTTATCAGCCATACAACTCCATAAGGTCACTTTACTCGACATACAAATGCCGCCTATATCTAAAACGCCGGCCTACTGCGATAAAAAGAAAATCGCTATTTTCGAGAAATCATAGTAGGCTTAGAGGTAGACAAAAATTTTGTTAATAAAAGTTATTTGGAATCACTTGATATGCCCCCCTGTAAAATTTTGTGAAAATCGGAATATTAAAAAAAAATTGTTTCACTTCTCGTGAAGACACCCTTGTATCTTTTTTGTGGCCGAATTCATTTCAAATTTTCATCAGCTATAGAACTCCATGAGACGATTGCATCTAACACATAAAGAGAACTTTTTACAGCAAATGAAAGTCATACACAATTATTATTGAAATTATTTATTATTTAATTACACGTGTATGCAAAATTTCAGCTCGATTGGATAACGGAATGTGGGTAAATTTGATTAATTCATACATAATACACACTTACATACAGATTTCCAAGTATTATAAGACGTTTGAAAAAAAAAGAAAACGATATTACATTTAAGTTGATGTGTAATAATAAAGTGTCTGTCTCTTTTAGCGTTTTATTGAATGCCGATTTTTGTTCACAACTTTCATTTGTTGGAAAAAGTTATCTTTAGGTGTTAGATAAAATCGCCTTATGGAGTTGTATGGCCGATAAAAATTTGAAATGAATTCGGCCACAAATAGAAAAGATACAGGGGTGTCTTCACGAGAAGTGAAACAAAATTTTTTTTGGAAAATATTCCGATTTTTACAAAATTGTACAGGGGGGCATATCAAGTGATTCTGAACAACTTTTATTAACAAAATTTTTGTCTATCTCTAAGCCTACTATGATTTCTCGAAAATTTCTACTTTCTTTTTTTCGCAGTAGGCCGGCGTTTTAGATCTGGGCGGCATTTATGTGTTGAAGTAAGTCGTCTTATGGAGTTGTGTGGCTGATAAAAATTTGAAATGAATTCGGCCACAAATAAAAAAGATACATTCACGAGAAGTGAAACACACTGTATATATTTCATAAAATGAAAACCTTTTTTTTTTTAATATTACATTATCTAAAGTGCCTGTCATCCCTAAACTGGAGTAGATTTTGATTCATTTTAGTCACCTTTCCTATTTTTTAGTATTTGAAGCGGTGAATACGATTCTACTCTATAGTTTGGTTTAGGGATTGCATTACCGGTTAACCGGTTAACCGGTTATTAGGACAAAAAACACATGATGATAATTACCGGTTATTTTAATTTTTTACCGGTTATTTCGGTAAACTCTGAACTTACGATATGTCACGTATTCAACGTTTCTATTTATGTCACTGACTAGTATTCACTAAATACAGAGTGACTGTCCCAACACCGAGCACTTTCAACAATAAATAAAGAATATTTTAAAAAGTAAACTCCAAACACCAAGCCCTAAGAAATACAAGAGAGACATTGACAATATCTTACGATAGAAAATTGAATATTTCACTGCCGCAAATATCTGTGGAATATATAAACTTATATAAATATATTAACTTATCGACCCACCAATATCGATTGAGGAATGGCATCTTCAGCTGGTGGTATTCTATGCACAAATATCAGACGACTAACAGATATAGCTTTGAAAAACTAACCCTTTTAACAGGCGATTTTTAAAAAATATTGTATTTTTAGATTAGGTATTCAGTAAATGCCCTCTTTGAGTTTATGTTTATAATTTTTGTTATTTAAGTGGATATTTTTGTTATTTACAGAATAATTGTATATTTAAATTTGTTTCATTTATATTTTTTCCTTTATAAAAAAGTCTATTTGACAGTCACATTTTTGTCACTTTGACAGCGATAAAAAAAAGGTGCATCGTTTTTTATCACCGATTAATATATTCTTACTTTATTAACCAATCAAAATGTACATTTTCAAAAAAATCGACCAATAGGATTTGTTTAAAGTGAAAAAAACGACTATGGAGAAGTGGGAAAAATCAAGAAAAATGTGTGTTACTTTTTTCGTAGTAGCCATGTGTCAAACTAAAAAAGTCATTGAAATTATTAAAATCTGACGTTTTACGTTTTCATCTTGATTTCTGTACGCAAAATGAATGAGAGTGTCCCAGTTAAAACGAGAAACTAAAAATTCTATATGGAAACAGTTTAAAGCTTTTAGCAAAGAGCATTATTCCCTCGAAAAATATACGATGAACTTGAAAATATTTTGACTGACTGGGGTTATAACATGATAAAAAACATTATTTCTAAAACATTAAATAAATAATTTTGTTGTTTTAATAATTATTTTAGATAATATTGTTTAATCATATATTAATCTTCTGTAGTACACACGAGGCTGATTTTCAACTTGGGTTAATTTTCTTTAGTGACTCGAACCTATTTTCCATGAAAATTATGCTCGAATTAAGAAACATAGGAAAAATCGCTCCACTTCGTGTCGCATTTTTTTCATGACCATAAATCTCGAATAATTTTCATGGGAAAACAGGTTTTTGTCCAAAAAAAATTTACCCGGTAAAAAATCGACTTCTTGTGCATTAATACCCGATAAAAATGTCTGTTCCTCAAAAGCAGAGTACATCTAGTAGTCGCACGTCACTTTAAAATCTGTACTGTCAGCTATAATTTTTAAGTATCGTGGAAACTATACTGTACAATATGAGTCGTTTTGGGAAAATTATAATTATTTTTAATAAATTATTGTTGTTGTTCGTTCACATATTCTGTCGTTAATTTATCTTGCCAAAAAATACTCGAGCTTTTCTTTTATGGATAAATTTCTTTTTAACTCAAAATTTTTCCAATCAGTAATTTTGCTCGAAA
Source organism: Rutpela maculata (assembly GCA_936432065.2). Classification (NCBI taxonomy): domain Eukaryota; kingdom Metazoa; phylum Arthropoda; class Insecta; order Coleoptera; family Cerambycidae; genus Rutpela; species Rutpela maculata. Next base: position 391,020,683 of record OW386285.2, read on the forward strand.
AACTGACATTTGACAAAATCGCTCGACCTCCGGTCTCGCAATTTTTTCATGTCAGTTTTTCTTATAAAATCACTGATTGGCTAAATTATTTCGTTACAAAGAGAAATTTATCCGATAAAAAAGAGCCCTTATGATTTTACTGTTCATAAAAGACCTTTTGTTTGTTCATTATATTAAATATACGTATATAAAAATGTTTTTTGTTAAATTTAGATAATTTTGTACATGGAAAAAGACAATTGCCATTTTCGCCATCCTATCATCCATTCTAAAAATTACCGGTAAATACCGGTTAACCGGTTATTTACATTTTTATTTACCGATTTACCGGTTATTAAAACTTCCGGTAAATTGCAATCCCCAGTTTGGTTGTTTTCGAAGTTGCTAAATGCTATTTGTTCTTTATTAAAAAAACGTGTTGACTAAAACCATACAGATCTATTATAATATTACGTGTTGTAAATATTTTCATATTCATATAGAGGTAGTTTTTAGGTAGTTTCATATAGATGTCAGTGGCGGCTCGTCAGGGGAGGCAGAGGAGGCTGAGCCTCCCTTTGGAAGAAGCAGCATATCTTCGAATCTTCCAAATTAATATCTTTTACTTGTAGAAATTTCTCTAATTGTCTTTCAACATATCAAGCCTCCTCTGCAGACAATATCACGAGCCGCCACTGATAGAGGTAGTTTTGTCTTGACTCACGTCAAGACAAAGTGGATGTCTGTTCCTTTTACTAGTAGAAAATAATTTGGTGCATTACTAAGTGCCCTGGCATCTTTTTTAATATTCGAGACTGTGACTAGAATTGTACCCCGAATAGAGTAGTTTGGTGGTTTCCAGGGTCGCTAACTAAAGCGTTTTTTTGCAATGATACTTGCTACGAATAATTTCGTACCGTTTTTGAAAATGGAAATGCTGAGGCCAGGATCAGTTGAAGGTCTGGCTCAACTAGTATTAACAAAACATTTTATACATTTCTAATCACCTTGGTACCTATTTTCCTATTTTTTTTAATGTGTGTGCTGTGTATGGCGTTTCCACCCCCTGAATAGGGTGTGAATAGGGGAAGTTTTTACCCTTTATCTCTAATGAATCGATACCTAATAGTTATCATAAAATAAATATAATTTTCACAATCAGCATAAGCTATTATTCAAATCAATTTTAGGGATTGTTTTTATGTTTTTAGGGATGAAATAGAATTTTCCCCAGCCTTTTGATACCACGAAGACGTATTTTTATTAATTTTGAGCCTTTTCCAACCATTTTCTCTGGCAGCGTTCCCCGTTCCGCGATGGGGGCCAAAAATCAGCTATTTTTAACATTGTCCTTTCCTTTTTGTTTTTACTTTGGGTTATAACAAGTATTCAGAACAACGTAAAACTGTATAATCGATATATTATCTAGTAAATTTGCTTTTGTCTTCTGTTTTCACGGCTCACCGCACAATTAAATTAACTTCTTAAAAAACGTAAATATGTCGCACTGAATATTTTAAATCGAATTTAATTTTGTTAATTCAAGTACACAAATGTGGCGCCCCGTTTCAACAGATTGTAAAAAAAACACTTCCTGAAAATTAGTTTAAAATCAAATACCGTACACAATACGAAATTTATAATGGGTGAATTAGTCATCTCACAGGATGCTTTCACAACAGATCCAAGGATATATTTTAGATGCAGTAAAAACATTCTTTAAACAGCACCTACTGTAAAACTTGCTCCATCGGATAGTGATTATACACCTACAAGGTGTTAAAAAACTTATAGCAGAACTTACGACGGAAGATAACAATATAAATATATATAACAATATAAATATAAATGGTACGGCCACTTTTTTCTCGCATTTTTTTATCAGTAAAGTACCCTTATGTGAATTTTCCGGGAAAAAGCAATAATGACAATCACACATATTATTAGGTTTGTAATGTACTATTATTCACAATCATACAGAAATAATCAAATTGTCTTACAAGTCAAAAGTTGGAAAGTATGACATTTCATCAAAAGGGGGTGAAAAATCGTCTCGAAAACTGTCCATTTTCAGACATTGTGCCCATGAGAACTTTTGATGTACAGGTCAAGAGGAACAACATATTTTAATTTCAGCCATTTTTACCAAGGGCCACTTCCCATAAGAAACCAAAAAATTCTGTAAAATCGTCTTTTCACCCCCTTGTACCTCGAAAACTGTCCATTTTCAGACTTTGTGCCCATGAGAACTTATGATGTACAAGTCAAGAGGAACAACATATTTTAATTTCAGCCATTTTCAAAAAGGGCCACTTCCCATAAGAAACCATAAAACTCTGTAAAATCGTCTTTTCACCCCCTTGTACCTCGAAAACTGTCCATTTTCAGACTTCATGCCCATGAGAACTTTTGATGTACAGGTCAAGAGGAACAACATATTTTAATTTCAGCCATTTTCACCAAGGGCCACTTCCCATAAGAAATGTGCGGGGTCCTTTGTAAAAGAGATGAGCAAGTGGACCTGCTGCTACTTTCCAGAGATTGCAAAAAAAATTGCAGTAGGTCCTACAAATTTATACACCCAACGCCACCTTATGGCTATGTGTATAATTATTTTAGAAGGATTGACACCTGTTCTGAACCGAATAAACAGGTGGAAGGGTGAAGTTTGATGTCTAAGCTGCCATTGCTATATATTCTTGATTAAATTTAATTTTTTGGTCAATTATTGCATCCTAGAGATTCAAGAATAAAACTGATTAAAAAAAATAAGTAGACCAAAGTCACAAAAAAAACTCGTAGTCAGAATTTTATGATTCCAGAAAAGATATTTTAACAATACATATTTCAAACACAAAAGTTGTGGGTCATTTTCAGCAAAACCGAAAATTTGAAAAAAGTCAGATAGGACAAAATTGATATTTTTGGGTGTACATTACTTCTGTCCATTTGAACATCTTGAAAATTGTGAAGATTGTATAGTCTATTTGATAAAGACTGAGACTTCCAAGATAGTAATAAGAGCTTATTATACTCTTCGCAAAAAACGAAGAATATATTGCATCTGATCGGCACATTTCTAAAACCGTAAATATCGCTCGCAGAGAAAAAATTTTCATATCATTGTGTTAGTGAACGAATTCTGAACAACTTTCAAAATGTCCGTCTGTCTGTCTGTCTGTCTGTCCATCCGTCACGTTTCTTGTAAGCACGATAACTTAAGAAAGAAAAGTCCGATTGTGTTGAAATTTGGAAAGTAAGTTAATGTTAGATAGAGGAAGAACCCTATTGAAGAAAATCAATCAGTAAATAAGAAAGTTATTAATCATTTAATTTAAAAATATATATTTTCTTCATCATTTCTGTCGCTTGTGCTTAAATAGAAATCTTGCAAAATCTTATCTCTATAATATATTTTTTCTTTGTTTATACATTTTACTAATATATTGTGATGTGTTGCAACCCTTTCAATTAATTCAGATAGATGTATTTGCACCTACTCGAGAAAGAACCTACCAGTAGTTCTAGAGTGATGACATCCGGAATTATCTAGATAATGATAATAATAATATAATAATAATAATAATAGTTTATTGGTGCTAGTATACAATAAGTATTTACACAAGTCAAGGTACAGTTTGAGAACAAATTAAAAGAAGTAATATCAAAAAGTATTACATAAGATGTTATAAGTAAAAATCATAAAATTATTATAACACAGATAAAAAACAAACGAAATACATAACAGCGTACATAAGTGAGAACTAACACACGTCAAAGTGACTAAAATCTGCACACAGAAATTCCTCAAATGAATAGAACGCTTGCCCGAGCAAAAAACGTTTCACCGTTTCTTTAAATTTCTTACAGTTTGACTGTTTGATGTGGGTGGGTAATGCATTAAAAAACTTTATACCGTAATAATTGATGCTGTTCCTAGATTTAGTTAACCTCAGATAGTCTGGCAAAATTGAATTACACCTTCTTGTGGAGTAGCTATGTAATTGGCCATGGGTTGCATATTTGCTTTCATTTTCTTTTATATGCATTAGACAATGAAGAATGTACATACAAGGCAATGTAAGAATTTTAAGTTTAATAAATGCGTTTTTGCAATCATCTCTGTAATTCAGACCAGCGATCACTCTAACTGATTTTCTTTGTAATGAGAAAACGGAACTGGCAGATGGGGCATGACCCCAGGTCAGAATTGCGTAAGAAAGAGTGGTATGTATTAATCCATGGTAAGCAGTTAGGAGAGTTTTTTGTGAGACTTTGTAAGACAGACTCCGTAATAGATATACACTTTTCGATACTTTTTTACATACATGCGTTGTTTGAGGTTCCCACGATAATTTTGTGTCAAGGAAGACTCCTAAAAATTTAATTGTATTACTAAAAGTAGAGTTGTCTATGTCATTTACATTTTTTAGGCTAAATATTACTTTCTCAGTTTTATTCTGATTTAAACACAACTGATTGGCTAGGAACCATTTCAAAACTTTTGACTGTGATATATTTACATTATCTATTAATTCATTAAGATTGGAAGAAGGATTTGAAATAGTGGTGTCGTCGGCAAATAGAGTAAAGTGGCTGTCAGCTAGTGAACTCGGCAAATCATTTATATATATGAGGAATAATATGGGGCCAATTATAGACCCTTGAGGCACACCATATTTTATAGGTAATAAGGCCGAGCTTTTACTTTTGTTGGTAACAAATTGATGACGGTTGCTGAGGTAGGAGGCGATTAGGTTTTCACTGTTCTTGTCAAAACCGTAGAACTTTAGCTTATCTAGTAAAATATCGTGGGATACACAGTCAAACGCTTTGGTAAGATCCAAGAATTGCGAATAAATGTATAAACCTTTTTCAAAACCATTGTTTATGAAATCAATTAAGGACAGGATAGCTAATGTAGTGGATTTATTTTTCCTAAAACCGAACTGATGTTGACTGAAAAGATTATTTTGCTCAAAATAGTCCGTTATTTGTTTTTTTAGAACCATCTCAAAGATTTTAGCTAGAAAAGGAATTATTGAAATCGGACGATAATTCGAGGGCTCATCCTTGGAGTCCTTTTTATGTATGGGTACTACCTTAGAGATTTTAAGTTCATCAGGGAAGATATTATTACGTATACATAAATTAATCAAGTCAGTTAGTGGGATTAGTATTATATATTTTATTGTTGTTAAGATTTTCATGTTAATATTATAGGCATCTTTGCTGTTTGTTTTTTTTAAATTTGACATTATATCAGAAACTTCGTTGTAGCTTACTTCCCTAAATTGAAATTTAGTGTTAATAGGAATTTGAAATTTTGTTTTATCTAAAAAGCTATCATAATTTAATTCACTTTGTGGTAGATTTTCTATTATCTCGTTTGCAATGTTCACAAAATATTCATTGAACTTATCGGGATGAATACAAGGATCAGAGTCACAATTGGTTTTTTTATTATTTATCAAATTCCACATAGCCTTTTGCGGGTTGTTTGAGCTGTTAATAAAATTATCGTGCGCAAATCTTTTAGCTTTTTCCAAATTATTTCTATAAGTATACTTACAGTTCTTTACAAACTCTCTCAACTGCTCAGATGGACTAACTTTATAAATATCTTGTAGTAAGTGGAGGTTTTCCCTTTCCTGCCTGAGGTCATCATTAAACCAGTTTAATTTATGAGAAGATGTTTTATTCAATAGTTTTGATTTTGTAGGGAAACTACTTTCCACGGCCTGCAATATGCACTGAAAGAAATATTGAAGTTTGTTTGTCAAAGAGATATTTGTGTCTCTAATAATCATCCAGTTTACAGTAGACAAAGATTCATGTAGATTAAACAAACCTTTATCTGTTATTGGTCTGTAAATTATCCTTTCAGATTTGTTATTTAATTTATTTGTGTTAAAATTCAACACTAAACCTAAATGATCCGATAGGCCAGTGTTAACTGTTTTTATTCTAAACATATTAGTATCTGTGTTAACAAAAATGTTATCAAGGCAGTTTCTATTTCTAGTCTCTTCAAAATTTAAAAAATGTAGGTTATATGAATTGAGTGTATTAGTGACTTTGGAGACATCATTATTATTAGTTTGAAAATGTACATTGAAATCGCCTGTTATGATAATCTCTTTATTTTTCTCTATCAGTATGTCTAACGCTGATGAAATTGTTTCCAAGAAGATATTTAAGTCACCGTTTGGTGATCGGTAAACAGTCATAATTATAGTATTGGAAAGTAGTACAGCACACAATTCGCAGTGAAATTCGACAGAGAGTCTGCTGATCTGATTTAAAGGGATGCATTTATGTTTTTCCGAAGCAAATATAGCAACACCGCCGTGAATTGAGGCGTCATCACAGAAAAATCGAGATCTGTCATTTTTAGGTATAAAAGACCGCATTCTCGGCGGATAATTCAGACAGTAGAGAAAGTTTTGAAGTCTTGGATTTGACACGTGAGAAGTGAGGTTAAGACTCCAAAGTGATAAACATTGTTATTTTTAGTTAGTAAAGTTCATTTAAGTTAATAATCAGTATTGTGAAGTATACTGTAAATTATTTAATAAAGTGTGTTAGTGGTTACCTCTTGTTATAATTTTTGGAACCCACGGAACTTGCAAGGGTGGTTTACTAGGGGTGTAAACACGCTACAATATATTTCATAATAATATACCTAATGCGTTGAAATATGATTCTCGAAAGATATATACTAGAGACATCCAGTTTTTGTAGCAAAGTGTGATGGCGTAGTGGCTAATGTTTTGGCTTGCAATCCAAAGATAGTGAGTTCGAACCCCACACAGGTTGGATGTTTTTTTTTCAATTTTTTTTCATATATTTTCTTTCACAACAAATTTGGTATCACAAAATTTAGGATGTCCAAAAACTAACATTACTTACAAGAAAACTGCGAAGAGTACCCTATAGAATGTGTAACAATTATATAAAAAGCTCAGTAAATTGGCGAAGAGTACCTACGTTTTTAGCTTGTTATTACAGATGCAAATCCTCAAAAAAACGTGGTCAAAAACGGGTGCTACAAGAAATATTCCTTTATATTTTATATGGGTTATCTGTATTTTTTGGGTAAATTTATTTACCTGCTTTAGTTTCAAGAACTTGAAACGTCACTCTGAACTGTAGGTATCTATGATCTCTTTCATATTTGCCTAAGAAGTATTCATAAATATCATAACCGTCGTGTAACGGGAATGTTAATAAGAACTGGGATCTTTGAATAATTCAATCAGCAGACGTTTATTCTACATAAGATGCAGAATTTTCGGTATATTAAGAGAAAAAGTAATACGTTCATGGCCTGTGTTTGACTGATTGATTTAATACTCTCTGTCTTTACCAAGTAGAGTATAGTCATTGTGAGGCTTTATCCTGATTCGTTGACACTTGGTACAGAACGAAATAGAAATTAAATTACCAAATATTCACCAGGCAAACACTTTGTCAACAATGTCAATAATTCTTTATCAATATCATTTCTCCATTATAAAAACATTATATATAAGTTACACTGTGTACTAATATAGTTTATTTTTTATTTTTCATGCACAAGTTCCGTTAACTACGTGAAAATAATGCATTCTAGACAAGTGTAATAGATAAAGGGTTGTTTTATTTTTCTTTTACTTTATTTTTTTTATATTTTAAAGATAAAGCAAAACTGGAACTCGTGTCAATAACATTTGCATTTACTCTTGAACTACTTGAAATCTAATATAAAAAGGCACCTCTTAGGTTGCAAAAAATGATACACACTAGGTCATACTTATGACAAACAAAATACCTACAAACATCACACTCGTTCCACTAATAAATCACATCATTAATTAATACATCCTGTATGTACTATTACTTAATTGTTTATTCATAGCCTACACCACTTTTATTATTTAAATTGTGCTAAAAAATATAGCAGATTTTAATTTCATTTATTTTTTAAATGCCTTAAAAATAACCAAATAAGTATGAGGTCGCATGTTTTGACAATAACTCCGAAATTTTAAAATAAAAAAATTATGAAAAAAATTCATCGTATACAAAAAAATTTACGTTTTATCGAATGCCGAGATCTGACAGATTTAAAACTGGTATGGCCAAAATCTTCTTAAGGACATTTTTCAATATAACGAGCAGATCTTCAAAATTGCTCAAAGTAAATAAAAAATTCTACTCCGCTTTTGAGATACTCGCAGTTAAAATCAGTCGTATATTAAGATCCTCATTTAAAATATTTGGGTTGTGAAATTTTTGGTATCTATTGACATTTGTACATTTTTTACATAATGGTATTAATAATAAATATAATACAATTTTAAAAGAGATGCCGCCTATTTCATGTACCGAAATGTTTTTTAATTAAAAATACATGATAATGAGAAACTAAAACACGTGTCTTAGGGCAGTTTTATCACAAAACTTGACCTACAACGACACTTGACACTTTCAATAACAATATTTACACCGAGAATTAATTTTAAAATAATCAGCACAGCTTAATAAACACCGACAAAGGAACATCTGTACTAATAAATGGAAATAAATAAAAAAATAAGATAAGAGTATTTTCAAAATCAAATTGCGAAACTTACATTCCATGATTAAACACGGATTTGTTTAAATTAAAACCTTCCAAAGCTGGAAAGCCCGTAAATAGCTGAACTTTGCAACTGTTTATAACCTTACTATATATACCAGCGCATATAAATAGAACACACATGGGCAAATTACACTTCAACTCAAACCTACCGTCAACGACCAAAAAAAGGAGCAAAAACTCGAAAACAAATAAACTATAATACTTATAAATATCACAGCATGGGGCTACACAACACAGTACACTACACAAAAATAACTTACATTTTATTAAAATCACACCGTCATGTATATTATCCATGTTAGGCATTTTTTCCAAAAACACAGAAAATTCACTTCGCACTAAACTTTGAAAGTTCATAACAATGGGGTAACTTGACGCGGGGGGTGAGAGGTATAAGAAGCATGGCCGCTCACTGCGAATGTTACTCCGACTGTGGAATCACGGTTGTTGGTCGCAACAGTACGGTAGGTATCCAGCATGAACGTAACACGGACTGCCCGTAAGTCTGTTTTGTTATAGGCGGAGAGCCCGCAACAAAATTGTACCCTCAAAAACCATCATGATGAACAAATTTGTGTGAAATGGAATCATAAAAAATATGAAGTCGCTGGTCTTGCAATCGTGGGTTGAGTATTATATTGTTCTATAAGCACTTTTGGCGGGAAATTAGGTTTTTATAAAATAAAATAGTTCAGAAAATTCTTAATCTATCTGGAGAGAAATTTTTGTCCCAAACAATCTACAAATAAAATAAGAAAGATTATTAAATTGTACTATCAGCATTATTTGAATATCCTTTAATATTATAATGTTCTAACAAATAGACAAACATGAGGAAACTAAGAGCTTTTCAAAATGGATTAAAATAATTCGTGAATGTTTCAAATCTCTTTTTCTCCAATTTGCAATTTGTATTATTAGAACAATATAATACTCAACCCACGCAATGTCAAATAAGAAATCAACTGGTTTAGACGAAGTACCCATTTATTTAATAAAAAAAGTAATCGTAGAAATCTATGAACCACTTTCTGATATAATAAATAGTTGTTTTTCAGAAGGAATATTTACCAGTAAATTAAAAATCAATAAAACTATTCCATATAAAAAAGACGATAAGCAAAATGTTGAAAACTACCGCGGCATATCAATCCATCCGTGTCTCTCTAAGATTATTGAGAAGACCATTTATAACTGAATGATTTCATTTTTTATTAAACATAAAATAATTAAAGATTGTCAATTCGGCTTTGTCGTTGCTCAACGTAACAGGCTATTTATCACTCATTATCGAAAACTATTACAGCACTTGATTTAAATTTAATGGTAGTTTGCCTCTACTTCGATATGCAAAGAGCCTTCGATACCATTAATTATGCAATTTTGTTAGACAAGTTAGACTGTTATGGTATACGGGGCACATGTAATAAACTACTTCAGTCATATCTTACTGATATATTTCAAGTCCTGCTCTAACAACTTTTAAGAATGAAACACTTCAAACATTTTTTTCATATAAAGTTCAGTATCACAAGGAGTGCCTCAAGGATCTATACTTGGGCCTCTATTGTTTATTCTGTATACAAATGACTTAAAAGATCATATCAACATAGACACTTTATATCAATATGCTGATGATAATTCCTGTATGACAGCTAAAGAACCCGTAGTGACTTGTGCAAATAAACTTACTATAATATCTTCAAGTATGACTATTGTAACTCGAATGGCTTGAACCTAAATGGAAGTAAAACTACCCTTGTTTTGATTTCTCCAAGTTCTGACCTTGATTATTCGCTGTACGTCCAATTAAATGGTTTTTCCATTAAATAAAGGGACAGTGTGAAATTTCTTGGCATAACGCTAGATAGTAGGTTAAACTGGGAATCTTATACTAATACATTGATATCAAGAATAAATTCGTCCTGTTATCTAATACGTTTTATGAGAAACCAGCTTTCAATAGACAGCCTAAGAATATTTTATTTTACATGTGTGCAAAGTATTTTAGAATATGCGATAATATTCTGGGGTTCAGAAAGTATTTATTAACCAAAAACGCATAATTAAATGCGTGATAGACGCCTCTTACAGAGATTCTTTATTTAAAGAATTGAAAATACTTACCATCTCTTCCCTGTCTGTGTATATACAAATTAGTCTTGTTCGTTAAACAAAATCCAACTGAAATAACGATATATAATAATTATCTTAGTCTATGTAATGAAGGCAAAAATAGTGTAAATATTTCGTGCAAAGACGAGATTATCTTTCCCCCCCGTTTTCGATGGTGCTGAACACGATGGAAGTGGTGGAAGAAGTTTTTGACCGCCGCAACCTTCTGAAACGGCCAAAAACCACCCCTCTTATGGGGATCCCTTTACGTTTTCATATATAAACGGGTCAGGAGAGTGATTTATCGACAGGTTATATATATTTGAAATAATTCGGTTTAAACGCTTATCCCCCGCTTTCGGTGTCGCTGATCACGGGAAAAATATTCATTTTTAGCTCCAAACCCTCCTCATCCCTCAAACGGGCAGAAACCACCCCTCACTCACCAGAGAAAGCATGCTATCCAGGATTTACAGTTTTTTCGGCACATAATAGTTATTTTTGTGCATATCCCTTCATTTTTCACGGAAGAGAAGGTGATAGCGACCTCGGGGGTTGTTTCAACCCTTCCAAGGGATGTAAAATTCATTAATTATATTTTTATCGTGATCAGCGCCTGCGAAAACGGGGAAGGGCGTATTGCCGATTCAAAGTGTGATTAATGAATTTTACACCTCTTGGAAGGGTTGAAGCAATCCCCGGGGTCGCTACCGCCTTCTCTTCCGTGAAAAATGAAGGGTGATGCACAGGAATAACGATAATGTGCCGAAAAACCTTAAATCCTGGATAGTATGCTTTCTCTGTCCGTTTGAGGGATGAGGAGGGTTTGGAGCTAAAAATGAATATTTTTCCCGTGACCAGCGACCCCGAAAACTGGTCGAAGCGTTTGAACTGAATCATTTGAAAAAAAAGATTTTCTACCCCTCGGGAGGGTTTAATCAACCCCCTAGGCCTGCTCTCTGGATTCTACTTACTCTATAAACCCCCTTTCAAGTTATTTCAAATATAACCCGTCGATAAATTACTCCCGAGACCCGTTTATATATGAAAACATAAAGGGATCCCAATAACAGGGGTGGTTTTTGGCCGTTTCAGGGTTATAAACTTCTCCCACCACTTCCATCGTGTTCAGCACCCTCGAAAACGGGGAGGGGGGAGGTAATTTCGTCTTTGCACGAAATATTTACAAAAAACTCGTCAAATAATGCTTCATTACATAGACTATATCGAGTAATGACAAGGCATGGCCCTGAAAAATGAAAAAAGTCCATATTATAACCCTATAAAGGCTTACAATGCCCTGCCAAGCGAATTAAAATCCATAAACAATACGAATTTATTTAAAAAACAACTTAAATTGTATTTAATTGAAAATGCATTTTATTCTTTTAGTGATTTTTTAAATATATAAAAAAAATATATTATTTGTTAATTATATTATAGACAATAGTTTAACGTATCTACTTTTTTACATTTTTAGTTTTAGGCAAATTTTAGTTGTATGTTGTTTTTTTCCCTTTGCTGCTCTCCTTTTTTTATACATATATTTCACATATTTTAATGTTTCATATTTGATTAATTTGACAATGCTAATGTCTTTCTTTTTGCAAAATCCGCAGCAATAAAATTTATTCTATTCTATTCCCTAAGCATTCCCTGCCGAAAGGATGTTTAATTAGGTTAATTATCGAATTAAATTGGGTATTTCAGTACCCTTACAAATGTAGAAAAATGTATGTAGGTACTTTTACAATAATTTGGACTGACTAACCTAACAAGTGGGTTTTAAAGTGTTATTACAACAATCATTGTTAAAATCTGTGTACAATTCAGCTTAGTTATGCAAATGATATTTTTGATTTCAGATTTTGCAGTTCTTTACTTTCGCAGGATTCTGCGTTAAAGGGTTCTAAATTGCCATTTCTGTAGTTGCAAGATTTATAACTTACATACGATTTCAGCACGGCTCTTTTTTACGTCATATTTTCGAAAGGCAAACACAAATCCTGTTGTTTATCACTTCATCTGCACAAATATTTTTCAGGTGTTTAATTGGAATTAGTTGATCTCTGCTAAGTTGCAATTGTAACTAGCAATACAACGAATCATCGAAATACCGGAATTCTGGTTGAGGTAAAAAAATACAACAGAACCTACGACAAGTGACAAGTATATAAACGTTTGTGATTGCAATTTAATTATATTACTACTGACAAATTTCCCTGACCTATGTCAGATTTTACGTATGCTGGCGTCAATTATAAATATTTCAGGATAAATAAATGACTATTGTCATCGTAAACAATTAATTCTGTTTGCATTGTGATGGTTTACGAGGGTACAAATTCGCCGCGGGCTCTCGGGCTATTAGGTTGTTCTCCCTGGGTTCACAAAACTTTATGGGTCGGTCCCTGATGGTCCGTGCACCATTGCTTACTTTACTTCATTTTAGAATCATTGTTGACTACTGTGTAGGTATTGTTGGGAAGTTTTATATTGACTGAGCATTAATTTACAGATGGTTTTACGCTCAGGCGGGCTTGATTCAGTGGGTACAGTATTCAAACACAATGTGTACGTAGTGATAAATGAGTACATAGACTTGAATAATCCAGGGACATTTTAAGAGAATTATACCTCATAATTCAGTGTTCGCCATGTAGTCCTTTCAAACATTTTTTAAGGTTAACCTTGCATTTTGGGTAGGACAAGTTTTGTTCGTTGTGTAGGGGGGGGGGCACCATCTTAAAAAAGTTAATAGTTTTTGCCCTATATTTCCGGAACGGTAAATCTTACAAAAAATGTATAGAGAAGTTTTTTGTTTAGAGTTGAATTGTCGAAAATTGAATAAGTAGAAAGTTATAACCCTAATAAAGAAGAAATTTGTCACAAAACTTTCTTTTAAGCGCTAAAACTTTTTTTTCTTCAATTCTAATAAAAAAATACATAATATGTTTTTTGTAGAGGACTTCATAACGAATAATTGTCATTTATACTTTTTTCAAATTCCTTAATTGTAAAGGGTTTTACAGCGCTACGAAGGGATCAAAGTGACAGATCATGGTTTAGAAATTGAGAGATCGGCGCGGCGGTTCGATCCCTACCACTCCAGATTTTTTTTACTATATAAAATATCTAATATAGTTCCAAATCCGGGATTGCGGCGTATCTTTTTCTTCACAACCCCCTTGATATGGGTATCAAGTGAAAGGGTTTGACGAGTAGAATACGATAAGCCACGCGACGTCATTATAAATCCAATATGGTGGACGCTCTAAGATGGCGGATACCTTTTTCTTCACAACCCGCTTGACATGGGTATCAAGTAAAAGGGTTTGATGAGTAGAATACGATAAGCTAACTAACGAAAACTAATTTTTTAAAAAACAATGGTTTTATTTTGAAACCGAATTGCAGAAAAAGTAGAAAATAATTTTTAACTTTGTAAATAGAGAACCACTGGGCGCTAAAATGTATAAATCAAAATGATTAAACGATGTAATATTTTATGAGCGCTCAATGGTTTTCTTTTTACAAAATTAAAAATTATTTTCTACTTCTTAGTGCAATCTGATTTTAAAATAAAACTATTGTTTTTTAAAGTTTTTTTTTTAATTTTTATAATAATAATAACAATCGGGCTTCTCGTTTATGTACAATAATTGTTATGCAACTCATAGCACACTTTACATTTTTTTTTTGTTATAGATCCCAAGTTATAACAAGAAACCGATAAAAAAAACACGTTTTACAACTAAAATTGTTTAAATAAATATAATCTCGACCTCGCCGTAAGTTGTGAACTTATCTAGATACCCTAAACATATTAATACAAAAAAAATGCCCTCTCCAAATAATTCACTACTCATCTTTAGTTTGACTCCACTATAATCCCAAAGTAAACGTAGATTTGACTACCAACAAAAAATAATTAAATCGTAAGATTACACCAATGACCTTGAACTTCTTGTGGGAATTCAGTTCAGTAAACCTTACGTGGTCAGTCTGTTCTAAGAGAAGATGTATAAAATCTGTATTTGTACGAAAGCTGTGCCTTTATTAAGCATTTAAATGTACATTTTTTGTTTCAATAACATCAACGGCAGTTTTGTTGTATACACAATAAGTTTTGTGTATTCTCAGAAGTTGGAATGTAACTTTTGCAAGAGTTGATAAAAATTTAATATTTGACAGTTTTACCCAAAAACATAAACTTTGAGAAAGAGAATCGATATCGATATGCGGTTTTCAGGATTTATAATTTATTTGTAAAACAGCGTGTTTTGTCCATTTCTTTTATTTTGAATCACGTTACTATCTACGAAACCCAACCCTAACGGCAAAGAAATTGACAAATAACAGATTTAAAAAAAAATCGGTATCTTACAAAATACAAAATAAAAGAGATGTCAAGAATTTGAGAAAAAATTTGTTTTCCATAAACCACTGACTAAAAAAATGTGCATCAAAAAAATATAAAACATTGTTTGTGGAATCTCTAATTATAAAGTTTTGCAAAAGAAACACGCTTTTCTTTAAAACCCTGTAGCTAGTAACGGGCTCCAATGAAAACCGCATATTGATATACAGAGTCAGAAAATTTTTCATTTGGGTCGGCAATGAGAGCAAGCGAGAGCGAAGCAACTAGGCTATTCTTTTTTATCGTATAACACATCCTTCTGATGCCACCTGCTTTCCCCACCACATGTGCGTGGGCAACTCTGCTTGCGGAATTTCAATTTGTTTCCGTCTTCCACTTGCAATGTAAAGAATTATTTGACTCGTTTTGAAAGTAAAACGGGTTAAATAATTTCAGTTATTAAAGCACGTAATAATATTACCTATACTGAACAGAGCCAACTACATCCTTCCTTTGAATAAATGGTACTGAAATTTTTAATAGCAATAATGATGTATGTACGTGTTTTCTTGATAGCGCGTCATTATTTGCTCCCTCTACTAGAGCACTGGTACACGCCTTTATTGTAGGCGGGTCTGTCAGGCCGTTGAAACTATGCGTGCCACCCAAATCCAACATTTTCCGAATGTGTATATCCTCTTTCTCAAGAAATGTGGATTTATATTCAACCTAAAAATTCGCTTGGTCCGTTTCAATTGGTCAGCCGTTTAGATAAGAGTCTAGGCAGAATATATTATGTTAACCTCATAAGAACATTTGAAGTAGCTCAAATATTAAATTTAATGGAATGAGATGAGGGCAAACATTAAAAGATGAAGAAGCTTCTTGAGAAGAATTCATCATATTTTTTTCAAATTGAAGTTAAGCTCCCCCTCAATTTTTCAAACTACAAAATTTGAAAAAAATAGTTATAATAAAACTTTTAAGCTTATCAACGACATCTCAAACATTTACAATAGCACTTTTTTGTTACAAAATAAAACACCGTAACGTGCATAAAATTTTTATAGCATCGCTGGACTTTTTGACTCATCAGATTTAAAAGTTGAAATATGTACATGTAGTGGAGTAAGGAACCCGTATCTGAACCTATGTAAAAAGTGGTTTTAGTCAAATGTCTTAAAACTGGAGTATGTTCTACTTCAAACTATGCTAATTAAAAGTTTCAATGAGCCCAAACCCCTAAAGTCAAGGGTTTCCAAGATATTTAAGTATAAAGTTTGAAAAATGCAGCTGGCAGGGGCCGTACGTTTCTACCAAGTATACAGGGTACGTAACAAAATTCAAGAGGTGATTGTATCGCAAATTTCAAGCATAAAAGTTCTAATGAAGGTATGCCCTAAAATGCTTCGTAAGAAGCTACAGCTTTATAAATATGGCGTCCAAAAGGCGATTTTCAGATAATATATCAGCAACTAGATCTAACATTTATCTAAAAATAATAATTCACTACAATGTATTTTAATAATTAGGTCATTGTTATGAAAAGCCCACTTTCTTTATTACTTCCACATCCAGTGGAAGTATAGTAACGACAAAAAAAATGTTTTAAAATTTTTATTGTTCAAATAGGCTTAAAATGTCATGAAACGTCGAGATTTTAAGTTTGAGCGAAAAAAAATGTCTGTCTGTCGGTCTGTCTAACTTTTTTTGTGCGCACGTTTACTCTGGAACCGTTTAAGATATTGACTTGAAATTTGGTACACATATGTACTTTAACGAGATCTGGAACTAGATTATATTTTCATCTTGTTCCGTCGAAGGGTTGGGGGTAAATTGGGGCAAATTTGGGGTAAATGGGTAAATCAAGCAGGTAAGAGTCTATAAAATTGGTATTTACTCCAGTTTTATAATATTTGACTGATTGACTTTTTATAGGTTCAAATACGGGCTCCTTTAGCTTTCCAAAGTTCGTGATTAAAATTTTTTTTAAAGAGATTACAACAATAGAAATTTTTGAGCTTATCACCGAAAAATAATTTCGACACCTAAAACAATTATCAGATATTACGTTTATTTATTATTATTTTTTATATCATTTATATGGGCTAAATTATACACATTTTTCTACTCTGGAGCCCGGAGGTGTAAGGATTATAATTATAATAAAGTATGTTGGATACACAAAACGTGTAATTATAACACGATATACGGTTCAGGGAACATATGATCCATCTCAAAAATAGAAGAACTGAAAAGTCTAATTACCCAATATGCCTTTGGTAACGGTCATGGAACAGATGTCAATAAGTGAAGATTAATTAGAAATGTAACAAATAACAGACAGCCGCATGTTTTTGAAGACTTAGAAATTGGTCCAGTCGATGAAGGTATTTACCTACAAAAATTTACAAACTGAATATATTTTTTTATAAGTGTATAGAATAATATCCTGGAAAGTTTACATTTCGCTCGGAAGCAGAACATAAAAAAAAGCGAAAAAAATTTTTTTCCATCCATTTTTTCAAAATTTTGAAATTAAGTCAATCTAGGAAAAAATAAAAAATACAGATAGACACATCACATATTTATGAACAAAAAATGTCGTAACAAAATTTATCGCTAAAGCCACGGTTTTCCCGGAAAAAAAATAGTCAAGTGTAAGGTTATAACTCGGAGCGAGATACATGCGTGCCCATGCTTTAATACGCATGACTTTGACACCAACGCACTGAATTACATGTCACTAAATCAGAATTTGTTCAATCTATATGAGTGTTGGTTCTTTTAAAAGATGGAAATTGTAGCTTTACGATGCATTTTTGTTTTAAACAATACAAGCAAAGGATGGATGGGAAAAATATACTTATATATATTATCACGCCCGAACTCAATCGTCGCAATAAAAAATATAGAAAAAATTAAAAGCCCTTCAAAAAAATTCTTTCTTCATTGGGAACTGTTAAAAAGTATGTACACTTCATGATTATTATGGTTTATTAAGTTGTAGTAACGTGGATTCAAAAAAAAGTACATCTCAAATCATTTTAATTTCCTTGCTTGATGATTTTCTTGATAAATATATATATATTGGAGGCTGTAACTTGCCGAGAAATTGACCTATTGGAAAAAATAAAATATCACTATTTCGGAAAAAATGTATACTTTTCGAATATCCAAACACAAATTCGTTTACTTGTATGCTTTTTTTTTGAAAATATGATTAATCAGATCATGATAAAAAATTGCGATTTTCACGATCTTATCCTTATAACTATGAAAATATCTTTGATTGTTTTGAATATAAATTCTGGAACTTTTCCAATACATTAACAAATGTATAAGGACATGTAAAGACACATAAAAGTTCATGCGAGCGATTCAGCGGCTATGTGTGGTGTCTGTGTATGCGTTCATAATTATATTTTTTCCCTCCAGACTCACTATTTATCCTCCTATTCACTAAGAAAAATGTTGAAAATGTGTAATCAGAAAGAGAAAAAAGCTTTATTTTACTCGTTAGAACTGCTAAGAATTTTTAATATGCATTTAACCGTGAGCTTGGCCGCGCAGAGTTACAAAGTTACTTCACTATTTTTTTCCAAGAACACCGTGGCTTTAGCGATAAAATTTATTAAAACATTTTTTGTTGAGAAACACGTGGTCTATCCACCTGTATTTTTTGTTTTTTTTCTACCCTGACTTAATTTAAAAATTTTGAAAAGATGGATAAAAAAATATTTTTTTTCACTTTTTTTTATGTTCTGCATCCGAGCGGAATGTAAACTTTTCAGGATATTATTCTATACACTTTCACGAACTCATTAAAAAAAATTATTCGGTTTGCAAGTTTTTGTGGGTTTCACTATAAAATGTTCTCTGTCGTCTGGGCTAAATTGCAAAATGTAATTTAAGTATAAATAGTGACAAAGCACCTACCCAAAATAGTCCACTTTATTAGTTATTAGGTCATGGTTCGTCGAAGAGTGACAGAGTTTATGTAGGGATAACAGTAGGGTTCAATGCGTTCAACCATGACACTATGTTATTATACAGGGTGATTTACCAGAACATGCGGAAAAAAAATGGCGTTCTAGTCTTATGTGGGAAAGTCAATGCTAAAAATTTGGAGTAATTTTAGTAATTTTTACTGCATTAAAACTTGCGAAGATACGCTACTGCGTTTTGTCTGTGGTCAGTGATAGTTGGGATAGAGTATATAAGAGATGTTTACATTTCCTTAATTGACATAATTCATTAAATGAAGCTAGCGTGTCCTTAAGGAATCTACAGACGATCCAGCCAACCAGCCAACCGTCTTTCTCGGTACACTTTGAAAATTGCCATAACAACTCTCATAAAAGTGAACTGGTCTGCTGGAATTCCAGGTCTTCGAAGCGTACCGACAATCGAGCAGAATACTTCAGTCCAGTAGACCAGCTCACTTTTACAAGTTCGCATTGCACTCTTCAAAGTGTACCGAGAATGTCGGTTGGTCTGCTCCCTGTCGCTGGGTAGTAGATCCCTTTAAAGTGCCGCATTTTTTGCTTTCGATCGAATGCCGAGGCAGGTACAAAGTACGGCCGAAGATTGGTATTTTTTGTTATCGACGGGTGTAAGTAAATATCCTACTTGTTGTTGTAGAGTTCACTGGCATAGGATCAATGTGTCGGAAAGACAATTAAATTTTAAATTGTTTTCGTAGATCGATGTTCAATACTCCATTCGGCGTTTAGAACAGTGCGTTTAAGGTAACATTTTTTTCGACATTCCATTACTTTTAAGTTTTTTGCTGTGCTGTATTTCACAATAATTATTTTAATTTTTGCTATTCTTGTAGTGTGATTAAAACCAAAAAGTCACTTCTACCCTCTCCAGCTTTGCTGTCATTCCCAAGTCTGATGAAGGGGGAGGGGAAATGATATGATTGTACCGCGTTACGCCAGATTGGTTAGTCATAGGCGGCGCATTCCTACAAAAAAATAAGGTAACTTTTTTGGTCACACTTTTTAAATTTTTCATTTTTTTAACTCCTTTCGGTTAGTAGGAGAGCTGGCAAACATTATGGTGAACGATAAGATTCAAAATTTTCACTGATGGCAGTCCATTCTTTGGTCTTTGGGTATGTCAAAACCGATCGTCTGCCGTTTCAAAGTGGCAGCATTAACTTGGGGGGTGTATTCAAAAAGGGGTGATTTTAGGTTTTAGTGAACCATATTGTTCAAGAAAAATTTTTGCAGGGGTGATTAATATAGTTAGTCTAGACGGCATTTCTACCTAGGCAGATGATTTTTCTGGTAGCATTATCATAGCAGACGCAACTCAAAATGGCAAAATATCACATTTCGGTGAACTATATTGTTCAAAAATAATTTTCGCGTCCTTATATTTGTCTACTTATGGTTTAATAAATAACGAATTGGCAGACGAAAAAATTGGTAGCATCGCCCTGGCAGACGCTGTCAAAGTGACAGATCCGGTTTTAATGAACAACATTTATCAAGCAAAATTATGTAAGGAATGATAAATACAAGTCAAGATTACATTCTCGTCCGGGCAGACGATTTTTTTCGTAGCTATGTGTATGGCAGACGCCTGTCAAAGTAGCAAAAATCACGTTTCGGTAAACTGCAGTGATCAAAAATAATTTTTGCGTCTTTCGATTAGTCTATACATGGTACAATAAATAACGAATCGGCAGAGGAAAAAATCGGTAGCATTTTCCTAGCAGACGCTGTCAAAGTTAAAAGTTTTAATTTTTTTTTCTTATATAAATAAGTTTGGAATGTTGCGACGAAATTTTAAGTTTGAACAACAAAAATCTGTCTGTAGGTCTGTCTGTAATCTTTTTTGTGCGCACAATTACTCTGGAACTGTTTAAGATATTGATTTATGGTGTATCTATGTACTGTAACGAGATCTGGAACTAGATTATATTGTCGAAGGGTTGGGGACAAATAGGGTTAAATAGGCAAAGCAAACAAGTAAGAATTAATAAAATTGAGATTTAGTGTATGTACGAGAAACCAAGGCCTTAAAAATTTGTTGGCATCAGCCATCCCCACCCTACTATTTAAATGAACCAAAGGTCTCAAATTTTTTTTTTGACATCAGCCACTGCCGCTACCCCCACCCCATATTAAATGGGCTAAAGAAATAAAATTGTGATCAAGTGTGTGTACGAGAAGCAAAACTATCAAAACATTTTGCCATCGACCACCGCCACGGCCACCCAGTTACTTTCGTCCCATCATCAAATTACCCTCTTTGATGGTATGTGGAAATAGTGATTCCTTAGACAGCAGTTTTCAAACAAAGAATTTTTCTGCATACAAAAAATCGGTGACAGTTCGTTCGTTATATTTCCTGTGCGAATAAAATAAAAATCTGACTTTAAACAACAGATTTATTACTTCTATACAAATAAAAAATAACATAACAAAAAGCCTAGAACATAATAATCTAAAAGTAACAAATAATATGTATAGCCATAAGAATATCAATCTATCATATAAGGCGATACTAATAACGTACAAATGACTTATTGATAACAGTAACTTATATTACCAAAAGGAAGATTAAATACGATATCACAAGCAACTTATAATTTAAATATTCATTTTAAAAAAAATCAACATCCTTACTTAACAAAAAACATAAACTCTGATATATAAAAATGCCTATTTACCTACAAGGTAGTATCACAATATGGTAATATCGCAATAAACAAATAAATATTATTTGAAAAGTAACAAAAAGGTGGTCTTTTTTTAACTCGCTACCTACAGATTGCATGGAATATGCTTTTGCTCCTGTACCATAGAAACTAATTATGGGATCCGAGGGGAATACATCTTTAAAGTTTCCCAAAATCGATGGACCCTTCGGGATGTTAAATATATTTCCATCCTGATAGTTTGAAGTATCAAAATTCTGGCGGACAACTTGTATGACTTTATAATAGATAACCGACCTACAGGCAGATTTTTGTTATTCAAACTTAAAATTTCGTCGCAACATTCTAAACCTATTTATATAGAAAAAAAATTAAAATTTTTCACTTTGACAGCGTCTGCTAGGAAAATGCTACCGATTTTTTCGTCTACTGATTCGTTATTTATTGTACCATAGATAGATGAATCGAAGGACGCAAAAATTATTTTTGACCACTATAGTTCACCGAAACGTGATTTTTGCCACTTTGACAGGCGTCTGCCATACACATAGCTACGAAAAAAATTGACTGCCTGGGCGAGAATATAATCTTGAGTTGTTGTATTTATCATTCCTTACACAATTTTTCTTGATAAATGGCGTTCATCAAACCGGATCTGTCACTTTGACAGCGTCTGCTAGGGCGATGCTACCGATTTTGTCGTCTGCCGATTCGTTATTTATTAAACCATGCGTAGACAAATCGAAGGACGCGAAAATTATTTTTGAACAAAATAGTTCACCGAAATGTGATTTTTTTGCCATTTTGAGTTGCGTCTGCTATGATAATGCTACCAAAAAAATCGTCTGCCTGGGTAGAAATGCCGTCTAGACTAACTATATTAGTCCTGCAAAAATTTTTCTTGAACAATATGGTTCACTAAAACCTAAAATCACCCCTTTTTGAATACACCCCTCCAAGTTAATGCTGCCACTTTGAAACGGCAGACGATCGGTTTTGACATATCCAAAGACCAAAGAATGGACTGCCATCAGTGAAAATTTTGAATCTTATCGTTCACCATAATGTTTGCCAGCTCTCCTACTAGGTGGGGACAACCTACTGATAAATTTTCCGCATGTTGTGGTAAATCACCCTGTAAATATAGGAATACGCGTAACGCGCGTAGAATGATAGTATCCGAGTGTAGTGTAGAAGTGTTTTGGTGTTTTCGAAAACCAGGTACATGAGAGTGATTTAATGTATTATTTAGAAGTAAATACGACTTTTCAAAGATGTTTTTAAAGTTCCCTTGACCTAAACATGTTTAATATAGACCTCTGAGTGTCTCCTGAACTCTAATACCTAATTTATTTTCTCCTAAATGGAACGCACATAACAAATGTCGATTTCGTTTTATCTTCATTGCTTTTACCTCAAATTAAGAATGAATGAGAGATTTGTGGATAAATTATGTAAATATTTAAGCTATTACAGCACACCCACAAAAGAACGTTTTATCTTATCAATCCCAAAGACGATTTATACATCAAACCCAATTTATCTTATCCTTTCACTTTCGCAGAGTCTTCATAAATGCCAGAAAGCATCTTAAGCTTAATAAATAATAAATAAATCGAGTTAAAAGCTTATGGCGACCTATAAGTATGTTTGGATAGAGATAAGGTAGAGCCATTGAAAAGAATTCAGATAAAAAATGTCTACGTATTTTTCCATATACTTCGTAAAGATGCGACGAATTGCTTTCTTTTCATTTTATTCAATAAACCTCAACCCTCAATAAATATGGATTTTAAATTTTACAAATGGGGCGAGTGCAGAGGCGTCTCGACTATGTCCGTATTTCGATACATAGTTAAGCAACGTTTATCGTGGTTAGTAAGTAGTTGAATGGGTGACTTCTCCGGTGAAACATACCGATCTCGTTCCACCTGGCGGCTTGTGAGTATCCAGAAGCTATGAAGTCTTAGGCGAGGATCCTAATAACACCAAAGTAACAGTAACTGATATGGAAACCTCGAATGAGTAATCATTACGTAACCGCCACTAAACTTACGACTTTGACGTATAAATAATCTCATATGACAAATCTACAGTCATTGCCTCGTAGTTTCTACCATGATTACTTAATAGTTATGTGACTTCGACGTAGCTTTCACTGTACATGGAGATTCGTAGTTACCAGTCGGACGACCTTCGAGTCTTTAGAACTTGAAGGCGGCAAACGATAGTAATAGCGACTAGCTCATGTCATTGAAATATGACTTCAAAGTTGCAACAATTTTCAAGTAGCTTTGATAGTTGACGTAACGTCCTGGGAACTTCCACTATCCGTTGTTTAAAGTCTCTAAATGTGACGTTAGTTTTAATTGATACAATAAATTCATTTGATTTAACTCTAACATTGACGAAACCTACTCGTATCTACACCAACAATGGTTGCACCAGTAGTAGTTGCATTGATTACATGATTACGAATTTGGATCCTAACACATATACTTGCAATATTATATAACCACATATAGCAGATCACTTAGCTCATTCTTTCGTTGTTAAAGTTTCAAAGCAGCAGTTATCTAAGACTGAAAACGCTACTTTCGTCGTATTATAAACGAAAATACGATTAATACATTTTTTAATAATCTCTTAAGTCAAACTGACTGGTCATGTATATATTATTTAGAATTCACTAAAGCATTTCAATACTTTACTGACAGTATCGCATGGTGTTATGAGGTTAGTTGTCCACAAAAAAATATAAAATTAAAAAACACTCACATAAAAGATAACAAAGAATGGGTCACTCATGAAATAAAACAACAAAGTATATATTTAAAAAATTTGTTTTGGCTTATGGCAAACTTAAATTCCTTAGAGTATAAAATGAAATATGACGAAGAGAAAAAAAAATACCGAAAGAGCAACAAAACAAACATACTATAACAATAAAATAAATAGCTCTACGAATAAAAATAAAGAGACGTGGAAAATAGTTAACAAAATATTAGACAGGAAAAACAAGAGCACTGCGGACCAAATTGTTCTTAAGGTTAATGATACCATCATAAGTGACAGAAAAGAAGTTGCCAAAACATTTGGATGTCACTTCTCTAATGTTGCGCCTAAAACAATTAAAGACCATTTTGGTTTTAATCTTTCTTTGCCGTGCACTCTAAATAAAAATGTTATAAATTCCATATATTTTGACACTGTTACGATGGAAGAGCTTCACAATATTATACTATAACTTAAAAATAAAAATTCAAGCAGTTATGATGGTTTAACAGCAAAAATTATAAAAAGTCTTGAAAATAATATTTGCAACCTTTTGTCTATTTAATAAATAAGTCAGTAGAAACTGGAATTTTCCAGATTGTTTAAAATTAGCCACCGTTATTCCTCTGTTAAAAAAAGGTGACCCCACTGATCTCGAAAATTATAGACAAATTTCTATTTTGAGTGTTATATCTAAAATACCAGAAAGAGTGGTGTATAACAGAATCACAAATTTTGTTGAAAAAAACAACATACTGACATTATAGCTCAGGACTTTTAGGCTTGAAGATAGAAATAATTTTATACAAGCTGTAATTTTTTTTATGAGAAGGTTAAGGCTTACTAAATAATATACTAAAAGTCCCACGGTCTCCCTTTACGGGAACTTAAAAAAAAAATGGCCGCTATTTTGAAATTTTCAATTTTTCCTCAATAACTTATAAAGAAGAGCTTTTATTAAAAAATGTAAAAAATACTTTTTTTTAGATAACAAAGAAACACTCATTTTTCATTTGAACTTTTTTTTTGTATCTCCAGAATTATAAAAGTTATGAATTTTTTATTAGCAGGATGGCAATAGGAGGAATAACCTTAGGAACTTAACAGGTGAAATGTCTCTTATATTTGAAGAACAATTTTATTTACAAATAAAAGTTGTGATATATACTAACTAATATGACTAATATGACTGCTTGGATGAGTGGCAAGCGCTCTTGACTCTCAGCCAGGAATTCCGAGTTCGATTCCGGGTCGTGGCACTGGGATTTTTTCTGAGGAAGAAATTAATCCTAGTATACTCGGATATTGAATGTGTGTCCCTTCCTCTTCTGCACAAGGCTCTTTCAGAGCTTTCAGGGATAAAGGGGGTCGTATTACCTGTGGTGTTTATAATATAAGCAATATACTTAAAGTTCCTTAGGATTCCAGCACGGGAACACTAAAACTGGCCTTCATTTTGTTTGCTTTTTTTTCATTTTTTGCTAAGAACTTCAATATCAATTACTACTAAAAACTATAACAAACTAAAAACTATAACAAACACCAGTTCTAGTCTCGATCACTTTAAGACACTTATTAAATAACAGTTAACCCTAACAATTGGAAAATCCACTGTCACCACACTTACCATCTCGTAAACAAATACATTTTTTACGTTTCAGTAGTTTACAAGCATGCGCTTTGCGACGACTCAGTTTCAATTACCGCCAAAACAATGAACTAACCCGGTTTGCATGTAGAAAATTGGCAATAGTTTAAAAGTCCGCTTTTATGTTGTATTTAAGGGTCCGTGTACTATTTCCGCGTATCATATAAGAGCGATAAGTTATTACTTATAATTTTAGTTTCAGACTATTAAAATCATTACCTATATTGAAGTTCTTAGCAAAAAATGAAAAAAAAAGCAAAACAAAATGAAGGCCAGTTTCCTTAGTGTTCCCGTGCTGGAATCCTAAGGAACTTTAAGTATATTGCTTATATTATAAACACCACAGGTAATACGACCCCCTTTATCCCTGAAAGCTCTGAAAGAGCCTTGTGCGGAAGAGGGCTACACATTTAGAGACAAGGGGCACACATTCAATATCCGAGTATACTAGGATTAATTTCTTCCTCAGAAAAAATCCCAGTGCCACGACCGGGAATCGAACTCGGAACTCCTGGCTGAGAGTCAAGAGCGCTTGCCACTCATCCAAGCAGTCATATTAGTCATATTAGTTAGTATATATTACAACTTTTATTTGTAAATATAATTGTTCTTCAAATATAAGCGAAATTTCACCTGTTAAGTTCCTAGGGTTATTCTTCCTATTGCCATCCTGCTAATAAAAAATTCATAACTTTTATAATTCTGGAGATACAAAAAAAAAGTTCAAATGAAAAATGAGTGTTTCTTTGTTATCTAAAAAAAAGTATTTTTTACATTTTTTAATAAAAGCTCTTCTTTATAAGTTATTGAGGAAAAATTGAAAATTTCAAAATGGCGGCCACTTTTTTTTAAGTTCCCGTAAAGGGAGACCGTGGGACTTTTAGTATATTATTTAGTAAGCCTTAATCTTCTCATAAAAAAAATTACAGCTTGTATAAAATTTTTTCCTTTCTCGGCAAAATTTTAACCTATTAGTCTTGAGCTATTATCTCAGCATGGTTTTAGATCAAACAAATCGGTACAAACAGCATCCTGTCATCTGCTAAAATATGTATGAGTGCTTGGATCAGGGCAAGTACGTGATCTCACTATTGTTTGATCTTACCAAAGCTTTTGATATTGTTAATAAAGAAATATTAAGTCATAAATTATACAGTATTGGTATTAAAGACAACATTCTCTCATGGCTAATATCATATATGGAAAATAGATCCTTGATTGTAAACGTAAACGGGGAAAAATCTGACATGCATGACGTTGCGCTTGGGGTTCCTCAGGGTTCCGTATTAGGTCCATTATTATTTATGTTGTATATTAATGATTTACCCAGCCATATGAAATATGGTCATGTCACAATGTTTGCGGATGACACAACAATTACTGTGTCAGCGGACACTCCTGAGGAACTACAAAGTATTGTTAATAAAGTGATTGAGTCATTAAGCACATGGTGCCAGAGAAACAAACTCATTTTAAATGAAAAAAAAACTGTGTACTTAAACTTTCACCTTCAAAGACCTATTACCTATTTATGATTTACGAAAATATAATTTGGTCTGAATCAGCAAAATTACTTGGCACTATTCTCGATCCAAAATTATCCTGGTCTAGGCATATAGATCATGTGAGTAATCAATTAAATAAAACCTATTTTGCCATGTTGCAGTTAAAATCAACTCTCGATGAAGATGGTTTAATTAATATCTATTACTCGATGGCTTACAGTCACATATCATTTAATATTTTAGCATGGGGCAGGGCTACTGAATTTGACAGAGTTTTTATAGGTCAAAAAAAAATTATCCGATTGATCTTTGATTTGAAAGTTAATGAAACCTGGCGAGCTCTTGAATATCCCTATCCACCGCACAAGTGCATTTAAACGATCACCCTACAATTGTATTACCATGTATAATGCCCTTCCTGTACAAATTCGAAATATTTCCCAATACGGTGCCATTTAAAAAAAAAATGAAAGAATATTTGGCTATTAATTGTTTTTATAGTGTGAATGACTATTTATGTAAAAAATAATGCTTCACATTTTCTTCTGTTCCATTTAATAAATTTTTATGTGTTTATATAATAATATATGTGTGTGTATATATGTAATATATATATTTTTAATTATGTACTCTGTACGTATGTATGTCTAATAGTATTGTAGCTTTGCTTACTTATTCATTTATTTTCTTTTGTATTCTGACTTGCCATATATACATATTTATATCCAATTTTGGCCAATAAACTATTATTATTATTATTAGTTAGTACTAAACAAGTTAAAATTAGGAGCATGTTCAGTCTAGACGTCGGACGTACGGTGAGCAGCGCACCAAGGCGTTCAGAATCAACGTCGGTCGGTAAAAATGTAACTATGAAGTGGTAGTGAGAACTTTGAACGGGCAATTTGTGGTAGTTGCAACTTTGCTACGATTTTAATGTGATACAATCAAACACCCCTGAGTAACAAGATTTATGTAAATTGGACAAGAAAAAAGTTTTTATTTGTAAGTTTTATTAAGATTTAAATTAAAAATGACCATTCTGGCTAAGCTCAATAATTTTGGTTAGCATAATTAAAAAACGGCTCTCTTACGTTTTTTGGAAATTAAATAACGAGTATTTTAAAAAAAATCCCAATCGGTACTTAATTACAAACACGGCTGACACTAAGGCCCTTACGGGGTAGACAGAGACAACACGTTAGATGATTATTTTTTGCTTTTTAGTGCAGTATTTATAAAAGCGTACTTGTTTAGTTTTTTAAACTATTAATTTAAAGTTTCAGTTAAAAACAGCTTAAGAGAACATCTTCACAGAGTACGGCCTACAGTGGACCACACTTGACACTTTTAGGAGGACAAATTTTTAAATTAGCTCAAAATAGTTGTTAAAACACCGGAAAAATAGTAAAAAAAAAATAGACATTAAGGAGGTCATTTTTGAGCGAGTTGAAAATTAAATATTTAAAAATTTTGAAACTTTGTGAATTTGATACCACTAAACCCGTGAATACGTCAAACATATCCAAAAAAATTTAAACACTAAGGGGTGGACTTGCGGGGTTGAAATATGAATATAGTTTAAAAACTATATAATTTTGTGAATATAGTAATACCAGGGGAGAAAATAATGAAATGGTTTTTGAGGAGGAGCGCTGTGAGACAAACATACAGTGTTCAAAAAATAAAAACTTGTTGACGCTTTTCGCGTTAAGTTCCTAAGCCCATACCTTAGGAAACCCGCCTATCAATAAAATACACTTGTCCAGCAATGAAGTAATAATAACAATACTGTTTGTAAAATGTAAATAACACAACCAGATAAATTGTTTTTCTGAATTTTAATGTAAACAATACTTGAGGGATATGGGGAGCTAACAAAAAATATTCCACTAAAATGCCTAATCATAATCCGAAATGATGGGTCAGGTAGTTGGATGGCTCAAATTAATATCCTTATACAGAGTATATATTTTTCTTGGGTGTGAAAAAAATATAAATGTCACTGACAATCTACTTAATTAGAAAAATAACCCCAAATTGCAAAATAATGGCTCAGTTCAATACTTTTAACCTACTACCTCTTAGCTCATACGGAATCTATGAAGCCATAACTGATTTTTTGTTGGAAGCAAATATTAGTTTATAGTTTAACTTTAAGTCTGCCAAGTCCCTAAGACCCCCATAAGTCTTATGTCCAACTTACGACAATGGAAAAAATGCTTGGCAGACATATCAGGGATGATGCATTGGTTAGAAGTCCACTACATCAAGGCCAATATGCATACAGAGCAGGCATGTCGACGGAAACGGCACTCCACCATCTAATTGGTGGAAAGGACGTTGGAGAACAAGGAGGTGGCACTGGGTGCCTTCCTCGACATAGAGGGGGCATTCGACAACACCTCCTTTAACTCAATCATCAGAACTGCAAGAGAGCGAGGCATTGAGGACTCCTGCTGCAGTTGGATAGGCACTATGCTCAAAGGCAGGGTGGTATTCACCACAATGATGGATGAAACCTTAGGCGCGTCAGTTGCTGGGGGATGCCCGCAGGGGGGGTGTACTGTCCCCTCTGCTATGGAACCTTGTCAGTGGCGCAGCCAGAAAATTCATCTGGGGGGGGGCAATAGGACCGGCCTTCCCAGAGGATGAGGAAAATTTTTCAGAAAATGGTTGAAAACGGATGTGTATGTGGGAGGAATCCACATACACATCCGTTTTCAACCATTTTGTTAGAGTTTAGTTTTGTTTTTATTAGATAATATTGGCATTAATTACAAAATGTTTATTTGAAGGGATAATTTAAATACTGCTTCTTTATTTTTTGGCTCATGGAAGACGGCTTGGGGGGGGGCATGGCTCCCCCCCCTGGCTGCGCCCATGAACCTTGTAGTTGACGGCCTACTGAAGAAACTCACAAATGAGGGATTCGAAGCCCAAGGATATGCGGACGACATAGTCATCATATCTAGGGGGAAGTTTAACAACATAGTCAGGGACTGT
Organism: Rutpela maculata; assembly: GCA_936432065.2. NCBI lineage: Eukaryota > Metazoa > Arthropoda > Insecta > Coleoptera > Cerambycidae > Rutpela > Rutpela maculata. The sequence continues at coordinate 391,051,373 of OW386285.2, forward strand.
CTACAAAAGGCCCTGAATATGTTAAAGAAATGGACCGATGAGGAGGGGCTGAAAATCAGTCCTCAAAAGACCAGCATTGTTCTATTCACCAGAAGGAGAAACCTGGAGGGATTGGGTCCTCTAGTTCTCTAAGACACACAACTTCAGATGTCGGGGGAGGTAAAGTACCTTGGAGTCATTATAGACTCCAAACTTACCTGGAACCAACACCTGGACAGAGTAATACATAAGTCTGTTGCCATGCTGGCAACATGCAGACGATTGTATGGCAAGAGATGGGGGCTAAGGCCTGGTATGGTGCACTGGCTCTATACCAGCGTAATAAGACCCACCATCACATACGCAGCCTTGGTTTGGTGGCCCAAGGTCACGCAAACCACAGCAGCGAACAGGCTGAGCCGGGTGCAAAGACTGGCCTGCCTGGGAATTACAGGTGCAATGAAAAGCACCCCAACAGCAGCCATGGAGACCCTACTAGACCTACCTCCACTGAGTCTTGTGATTCAAGGGGAGGCCAGAATGGGAGCCTACAGGCTACAAAATTCTCAGAACCCGACTTCTATTGGAGGCAACTCGGGGCATATGAGGATAATAAACAATGTAGTGGATCCTCTATTGAGCATGAGGTCGGACTACATGACACCAAAAATTACATTCAATAAGCCCTTCACTATCACCATTGGAGATAGGAATGGATGACAGGTGCTCCTGATGCTTTACGCAGAGGCCTGATCTGGTATACTGACGGGTCCAGGATGGAATCAGGAGCTGGAGCAGGAATACATGGTGTGAGTCCGAGAGAGAGTATAAGTCTCTCTCTTGGACGGCACTCCACTGTATTCCAGGCAGAAATTCTGGCTATACTCGAGTGTGTACGCGAGAATGTTAAACGATGATACGTGAACCGGCAGATCTCAATCGTCAGGCGGCACTTGGGGCACTAGCCTCTAACAAAGTGTCTTTAAGACTGGCTTGGGACTGCCACGAAGAGCTCAAAATTCTGGGTGAGCGGAACAGAGTAAGACTACTCTGGGTGCCGGGACATACCAGTATAGAGGGCAATGAGAAAGCTGACGAACTTGCTAGACAAGGAGCAGCGAATATATATTCTATGGCCCAGAACCTGCGCTGGGTATCACAAAAGGTTCAGCCAGAAGGGTAATTAAAGACTGGGTCAAGAGAAAACACGACCACTACTGGAGAAATATTCCAGGAAATCGACATGGGACAACATTTATCAATGGACCATGTTCAAAGCAAACTGAAGAACTGCTCACAAGGAACAGGATTCAGTTGAGAATCATAACTGGTCTTCTAACGGGACACTTTCCTGTCAAGAAGTACATGCATTTAATTGGAAAGTTTTCTGGCGACCTTAACTGCAGACTGTGCGGTAAGGTACCAGAAACTGTAGAAAATATTCATGACTGCGAGGCACTGGTCCGCAGAAGGTATAATATCTACGGGCAAACACAAACAGACCCGGAAACCATCAAGACTCGTCCATTTTCAGACCTGTATCACCTTGTCAGTGACAGGAATGGACAGTGTAAACTAAAAAAAAACTAAAAAAACAAGGTGAGCACAATAAACCCAGGAGGCTGCAGTGCCCTCGGAGTATTCCATACAGACGAGCCCTGAGAGGAGGGGTTTTAGTCAGTTGGAGCCTGACACTCAGACCTATTCCTAGTTGGGATAGGCAGCGCGTGTGGGTTTCCCCCCTCGCAAAAAAAAACTTTGAGTCTGTTTAATTTTGTGTGAGTCTCCTCCTTTCCGCAATCGTTTTTGTCTTCTCTCTAAAATTGTTCATTTTTTTTTGTTCAAATCGGCTTAGAATATGAAACGTCGAGATTTTAAGTTTGAGTTAAAAAAAGAAAAATTTCTGTCTTCGGTGTGTTTGTATTTTTTTTTTGTGCGCACGTACTCTGGAAGCAAGCAAGAGTCCATAAAATTGGGATTTAGTATATGTACGAGAAGCCAAAGGTCTCAAAATTTATTTCAGCCACCCCCATTACCGCTCTCATCTCTTTTTTAAAGGAGTAAAAAAATTAAATTGTTATTTAGTTAGTGTTTTTGCGATAGACGATTTCAAATAATATATTAAAGTTCTATGAAAAATTATTTACACAGAGTGAAGTGCAAATTTTTATTGTCGTAAGAGACATGGATAAAAAATCTGAATGTGGAAGTAGTGATTCCTTAGACAATAGTGTTTTTAAACGCTCTGGAAGACCTCTGGGCGAGAAGCGTGCGTCCTTATTTTTTTCCATTGCGGTATTTGCGGTTCATCGAAATATTTCCTTTTTGTATTAGGTTGTTTTTTCTTTTTTTTTTCTTTTAAATAAATAATATGCATTGAATAATTTTATTTTTAATTGGAACACACCTACGATTGCATGATTTACGACTCAAAAAAACCACGTGAGCAACGTTGCGTTGTTCATATGTTCATGTCAACTACCATAAAATAACTTGAGGACTCGCCTCCTGAATTGTTAATACGTGCTTAGAAACACTCTGTACTTACAATTCTAAAAAAATAATAAATAAATGTTTAACACCACATAAACGGCATAATATAAATTATTGTCGTAACAATTGTGACCCAAATACCCGCAGCTTATGAAAAGATAATAACGATAACTGATTGCTGATGTATTTACGGTCTTTACTGTGTGCAAAAGGATCTCGAGTTCGTGATTGTATTAGATGCAGAATCACATTTATTAGCTTTACGCGTGGGACGATTGCACCGAGGCGAAGGCATTTCAGTTACAACACCTGCTTTTAGTACACCTACGGCCGTCAATATTATTACATGCGTTATTTCGTTCATAACAGATTTTGTTCTTTGACCGCTGAGAGAGATTTATATCAAATGAGGTTCGTTATTACTATGGAGCGGTCTATTTAATCGGTGATCAGGAACTGCAGGAGTTCGGCCCCACTAATGCTTGAGCAAATGTTATCCCATCTGTATGTGAAATTAACTCCATCGTCCTAAACAGGGTGTCCTGAAATTTCGTTCGTATGTCAGGTGGTGATTCTATCAGAAAGTACAGGGTGTAATTAGTCTCATGTCATTAAAAAAAACTGGTAACAGGGACCGCCTAGACACACAAAAACCTATAGGACTTTTTCTTCTAGGGCACTTTGAAAACAAAACTGACCTAGGTCAAAAATTTAAATGTTAAGGTAGGAGATATTTGAGAACCACTGCTTTTCCGGGTCAATGGATATAGTTCCGAATCAGAGAAGTTTCTTACTTACTTTTAAAGAATCATAAAAGTGCAATGATTACCGACTTGTGTCCTCGCCAAGACGCGGTCTCAAAAAAGAAGTACGGCACTTTGATGGGACCGCATTAGCGTGTTTGATGGTCAAAGGCACCGACATACGTGACGATAATAAATCCTATCCCAACATTCCAGCAGTTCTCAAACAATATTCTAAAAATTCTCGAAATTTGTGCTATATAGGGTTTTTTGTTTGTCTAGTTGTTCCCCATTACCAGTTTCTAACTTAAAATCTCGGCGTTTCATATTCTAAGCCGATCTGAACAAAAAAAAAAAAACAATTTTAGACAAAAGACAAAAACGATTGAGGAAAGGAGGAGAATCACACAAAATAAAACATGGAGACACAAAGTTAAACTATAAACCAATATTTGCTTCCAACAAAAAATCAGTTATGGCTTCATAGACTCCGTATGAGTTATTTTTCTAATTAGATTGTCAGTGACATTTATATTTTTGTCACACTCAAGAAAAATACGATGAAGTTACTGTGTTATACTGTTCAGTGTTTATATAGTTGGGATGGTAATACTTCGATTTCGACAAGTGTCTAGAGGTCCAAGATATCACAATTAGTCCCAAATGTGCGCATAACCAGTGACGTAGCCAGGATTTTTATTCGGGGGGGGGGGGGGGGGGGGGTCCGAACATTTTGAAGATACGAGTAGAGTAATCCAGTTGGGATATACAGTGTGTTTCACTTGAAATGGTAACACCCCAAAAACTTTTTTATTTTTCTTCCGATTTGAATCAAATTTTACTTAAGTATAGAACAAATTAGGATCTACTTATGACCAGAAAAACATTCGCCTCTTACAAATGCAAAGCCACCTGCGGTACCGAAGTATGTGGAAAAAATCAAAAAATTATACTGGCATTTTTTTATCAGAAAATTTTGTTAATGAAACTTTTTCAGAATTGTCCAAAAACCTTATGCCCAAAATTCAATCAAAATTAAAAAATTAAAAAGATTAAATTTTAAAAATGTTAAAAACGATTGTTTAAAATAAAACTGTAAATTGCTTGACAACTACCTGGGTTTACTTTCAAACAAAATTGTCATAGTACAATTTTCTATACAAAAATAGCCATTAAAATGATATATTCGGATTTGGATATTATTTTAATCAAAATTTATATATTTTTTTATTTTGATTTAATTTTGGACTCAAGGTTTTTGGACAATTCTGAACAAGTTTCATTAACAAAATTTTCCGATAAAAATATGCCTAATATGATTTTTTGATTTTTTCCACATATTTTGGTGCTTTCAAAGGACCCCGCACCATTAGCATGGGAAAAATCATTTCTGTGGAATTTTCTTCAAACTTTGGGAATAGCTAGTTCAAAGGCTTCCGAACAAAAATGTCATATGAAAAAATTGATTTAATGAGTAAATGATTTTTAATTTTTTAAATTTTTTCAAAGATTTTTAACTTCCAGTTATTGTAATTCTGCAGGGTAGGCATTAAATCAATTTTTTCATATGACATTTTTTGTTCGGAAGCTTTGAACTACCTATTCCCAAAGATTGAAGGAAATTCCACCGAAATGATTTTTCCAATGCTAATGGTGCGGGGTCCTTTCCGCATTTTAAATGTCCCTTCAGCCGATTTATATTTTCGAGGCGTCGCGACCCACAGCTTGTTGAAGGAGATGAAATTCTATCACTTTGAAAAAATGTTATTTGTTCCACCTATAAACCCCTTTTTACAGAATTCAAATATCTCCATTTCTTTTCGAGAATTGGAACTCAGAGTTTTGAGTGAAAAACCCTCTATTTATAGTTCTGCTAAAAACCGAAATTATTTCAAATGTAATAATATCACATATTGAAATGCATTGTTTTTTAAAGAGCGGGGTGCTAATGTTAGTCCCACACGCAGGCGACCAAGCATCTAGGAATGGCTCTGTGGTAAACTATAAAGAAACAATTTTCTTTACTTCATCTTGTTCAGTTCTGTTTATTTTTTTTTGAAAAAAAAATGTTATTGAGGAATTTCTGGAAAGCTTCATTATAAAAAGGAACTAAATTTATACAATCACATCACATCCGTCATATCCATATGCAGCAGGTATGCAAAGGCACGTTGTTGACTTCGCTCTATCAATATAGCTGCAATAAAATTGCAAGAAACCACTTTTGCAACAAGGCTGGCTGCAATAGAAGCTTGAAGTTAACCAGAAAAATTTTCAACAAAAACCGAAAATAAAATTAATATAATAATTTTAAATATCATGTGTGTCAATTATTTAAATGTCAATTAATTTCGGGGAACCCCCTCCCCAGGCTACGTCACTGGCATAACTGGCACTAATTGACTTTGGTGGCAATAATTTAAGATTCCATTAGGGCAAAATTATCCTTAATTTTGAGTGAAAGTAAAATAAGAAACACAAAAGAAACCTATCTACCGTCATTTTGTTTTCTAGAATTGCATTTATCTCGCTTTTGGGATACAAGAAAATAATGTAAACCTGAAAAAAAATTTTGACATTTAGGTTATGCACATTACGAAAATGAATGTTTCTCAACCTCTGTTGCTCTAATTGGCGTGAAATTTCACAAAGCGTATGACGGACAAGGAAAATAAATCAAACACAGAGAAGTTCTGTCCAGATACCATTTTTATTTTATACTTATACTAGCTGATGCCCGTGACTTTGTTCGCCTGAAAGACTTCGTCCACGTGGCTGCCACGCGATTTCAGAGATACGGGTACCCTTTGAAACCATTTATCACCCCCGTTTTCACCCCATCAAAAAGTGAAAATCGAAATTTTGCCTTACTCGTGTCTATTAAATTAAAATAAAAGTATTTTTGCCAAATTGCATGCTTCTAGGTCTAACCGTTTCCGAAAAGCTTAAGAACCTCCCCCTCCCGTTCATCCGTTCGGGGGTCACTTTTTGAAAACCGTCGAATACGTGTCTTCTTATTTCCTCAGAAGAGTCCATCACTCGAATAATCACGTTTCTGACTTACGCGATTTCAAAAATATGGGTGTACCAGCGTGCGGTAGGCATTGCTGCCACTCCCAGGTATACAGCTGGGCCTGCTACGTCCACGCTGGGTTGGGTTAGGGTCATTCTTGGAGGTGTAGATATTTGTGAAATGCGTTACCGCATTGTACCGTGGGGGAGCGTTTAAGCTCCCTTTTGTGTTTTTGGTTCTGGACTTCTACCTCTTCTGAGTCTTCTTGTGACATATGTAGTACTTATGCTCCTCTTTTTGTGTTTCTGCTTCCTCGCGTCTTCTTTTCCTTCGAGTCTTCCGATTCCTCGGTTTCCGATGCTGGGTTGGATTTGGGTCATGCAGATTTTCTTCTTCTCCTTCTGAGTCTTCTGATTCCTCCGTCTCTGGTTCTGGTAGAGTATATATCTGTAGGTAATTGTGAAATACGTGGCCGCATTGTGTCATGATGTGAAGTGTTTGTGCTCCCCTTTTTGTATTTCTGTTTCTACAAATCTTCTTCTTCTTCTTCTAAGTCTTCACAAAAAATATTTCTGCCAAATTTCCCACATCTAGATCCAACAGTTTCCGAAAACGTCTAAAATTTCAACCCTCTTTTTCACCCTCTTAGGGGCTGAATTTCTTCTTAGTGGTTGGCCTACGTCATTCGAGGAACATCTATGTAAAATTTGAAGTTTCTAGACCCAGTAGTTTGAGCTGTGCGTTGATAGATCAGTCAGTGAGTCAATCAGGGTATTCTGTTATAGATATAGAAGATTTTCAGTATACTCGCACAGTGAATATTTTTTAGACTTCATATCGGAATATGCAACTTTATCCATGCCAGTTTTTGACATGAGAATGAGAAAATGATGCTAATGCAAGTTTTTTTTCCACAGAGTACGAAATAATTATTTAAGAAATGGATCGCTGTTACAAAATTTCTTAACGTCTTGCCTTATAGTGGAAATATCACTATATAGACTTCTTATATTTTCAATTTTTTGGTGCATTTTTGATAGAAGTGTGATTTTAAAAAGTGTATTTATATATTTCTATTCACATATTTTTCGAACTTAATGCATTTTACCAAAAGGCAAGAGAACACTTACTTCGTTAGATTGAAACTGTTTTCCATTAATTAAGCTCAAATTAGAAGAAAAAAACCATTAATATTTGTAGTTCAGCACCCTGTATACTGCTGTTTTATATAATATAATGGTGCTCGTATTGAACACCGTTCTTAGAATAGCAATACCTATACGATATTTATTATAATTATATCACATCATTCATATTATAGGCGCTAAGTTCAAAGTGAATTTTAACAAAACAGCTAACTAGGTGTGTCTACTGTCAACTTCTATTATTGCACCTAATCCGTATAAAACCATAAACCGATAGCATTCCAGCTATTGTACTGTCCTAGAACTCATTCCCGTAATTTGTCGACTATACATATATAATATTTCTTACAAACAAGTCGTACCTCTGCTGAATGGAAAGCTATAATACACAACGTTAATACAACTGGGTGATCACACTACAAAAATTAATGAGAAAATGTGACGGATCATAACATTTCGCATGCAGTTAACACAACTGTCAAGGAAGAAAAATATACAGGGTGGTCACTTTAAAAAATAATTATCGTGGAAATAATAATCGGTCTGTAGTCGACACAATTACCGAGGATAAAACCTGACACACTTTTAGTGAAAAGGTGATGGGTGATGAATCCGGGAAAAATAATGAAAAAGTTCCACCACTCTGTTTTTTTGCAAATTTCATTTTTTCTGAGTATCGGTATGAAATTTTTAGTTGAAAAGCAGCGTCACACATTTCCCTATTTCTTTTTCTTATTGGAACATGGTTTCATTGAAATGGGAGCGGTACTGGATTACCCTATACGCTAATTACGCACGTGCGTAAAGCGGCAGATTATTAGGGGCGGCAGGCAAAATCAGAATAATAAAAATTCGCTCGACTGCACATCTTGCACTTATAACTTTGTAATTTGTAACATATGAATGGACATAATTTTTTCCCTAACATTATTTTTAGGATTTAACAATAATAAATAATAAGTTTTAAGAAGTGTATCATTCTCCTCAGTCCTGGGTGATATTATATACATAAAAAACGTCAGCGTCTTTGAGTGGTGGTACAATTTGTACCGCCATTCAAAGACGCCGACGTTTTTTATGTAAAATAATAACATAATATCACCTAGAACTATACATATTTGTATTTAAGTATTTGTATTGAGGCTACTGCTGGTCACTTCATCGAGAGAATCCAGGTGTTACTCGCAAGAGGAAAAATAACAATCGGAGCTTTTCCATAAAGAGGAAAAGGAAGTACAGGGCCATCAATGTGGATTAAATTAATTGAAAATACATTAACAGTGTCTTTCGTTGCAAATAAACTTAATTTGAAATAATAAAAACTTTTTAACATTTTTTAAAACACATCTCTACATTCTAAAATAGCCATATTCATACCTATTAGGTTCAAAATATTGGGTCGAGTTGCGGAAAAACGGTGGGTGGTGGAGAAAAACTGATGTCATTTTCGGATTCAGCACCCTTCAAAACTGTTAAATCACCCTAAATAATAAAAAAAGTTTTCATAATTTTTTTTTTGTAGGCCTGTGTAATATTTGGAATGCAGTCACTATTGCCAGGGAAAAACCTTTCAATGCGCGATTTTTAACATTAACATTGCCATATCCTCCTGAAAATAAAATATTTTTGCCCTCAAATAAACCACCTAAACTTGGTTGCTCAAGAATAACCTGTTACTACTTGTTATGAATACGAGCCACTTTTTAAATAAATAATAAATAGTTTTATCTGGCTGATTGAACTATTCCAAAGTGCCACAAAAAAAAACAACTAATTTGCGCAATTTCAAACTACATTCACATGGTGGTTGGGGCGGGAGGCAAGATAGTAGGTAGCTCCCGTGTTTTATATACTTTTGATGTAAGTAGTTTTAATTAATTTTCCCTAACTTTGTCTTACAAATTTATAAATTTACTGACTTTTCCATGATTCCAGAATTCAAATCTAATTCCCTGACTTTCAAAGAAAACATTCGTTTCTTTCATATACCCTTGGTACAAGTCTGACCAAAAAAGAAGATCAACAAGGCTCCCCCTACGAAGTGACTTGTCGACTTCTTTCATACACCTACCATATCTAACATTCAGCATGAAAAACAATAAAACAACCACTCTTTCTAGGGGGAGCCTTGTTGATCTTCTTTTTTGGTCAGACTTGTACCAACCCAAGGAACAATGTTAGTTTCTTAAATGTATACAAGGGTGCTATAAAACTATTTATAAAATGCCTTGAAAAATCTATTTTGTTGTAACAGTATCCTTAATACCATCATAAAGCGACTTGTAGACTAAAAGGGCCCACCCTTATGAAGGTTGTTAAGGCCTTTTTAAATTCCATCATAAAACTCCTTAGTGAGGCATAATGCTGCTCTTGAAAACCTTGTTCGGGCCGTTTTAAAACCTTTCTTAAAACCTATTTTAAAGCTGTCAGAAGCTTTTCTATTAGCTTCCTGCATTTCTAGAAAACACCTAGAAGGCTACCTTAAAACTGGTTTTTAAAACTCTTATAAGTCCATATTAGAACTGAGAAGCTATAAGAATGTCCACGAAGGAATCCAAATAATTTTATTATTGCATTTATTTTTTCTAAACTGATTTAAGCAAACACACCATCAGACTTATTGAAGATAAAATGGAATTTATGTATAAAGCGTAGAGCATTATAACCTCTCTAAGGCCTATTTAAAAGGTAATAAAAAGCCATCAGGTGTGACAAAAGAATTAAAACCAACGGCAGTTTATCGTTAAAACTACATAAGGAAGGCCCAAAAAAACAAGAGCCCCTCAGAAATAATAATGATTTTAATATCCATACAAAATTTGCATAGACACACGTAATCAGCAAATTTAAAAAGTGGGCTGCTTCTCGGTTCCCACGGTAATTTTCAGTCGTTTCTTGTAATTCTACCTTAATTTGCTAACGAAAAAGTGATAATTATTGATAATTATAATTGTGAGATTGACCTTGAATATTTTTATATAACAAGAAAAACATGGCCGGCCAGCTAAAAACCTAATTGTCATTTTATAGTTCTCTCCAGTGTTGTCAGGTCTAGTGAAATTTCACTAGATCTGGTGATTGTTTTTAAATCTAGTGATTTAGTGAAAACTTTTATGAAAATGCCCATTTTTAATGATTTTTTAATCATCCAATTTATTGTCCTCTACTGGTAGGTAGACAAACATTAAATTCGAGTTGCGATCCATTTAATACAAAACTGTTCACATTAATCGCTACCACGGTCAGTAAACTCTACGGTTACCTCCATCAGCAGCTCTTAGACGAGAGAGACGCGCGGAGCGGGGAATCGAATGAAAGAGACAGACATATCTGATTTCCGTGCAAAAGACACAGACAAAGATGCCTGTAGTGTCTACAGCTGACGTAGGCTGTAGACCCTAACAGAATATCTCTCACTCGATTCCCTGCTCCGCGCGTCTCTCTCGTCTAAAAGCTGCTACTTGAGGTAACCGTATAGTTTATTGACCGTGAATCGCTACAATCGAATAGCCTGGGCTCGTTGCCCTCTAGCGTCTCATAAACAAACAGTACTTTCTAGTTACAAACCATTTAATACAATACAGAGTACGAAGTCTGGCAACGAAATAATCAGATAGAGGACGCTCAAAGCTATGCTGTGCTCAGAGAGCTCAAAAAAATTACGTGTCCTACAGACACTGCAACTTTTGAAAATTAAAGATGAGAGCTTTAATTTCAAATCTAGTGAAATTTTAGTAAGATTTAGTAACTTTTTAAAGCGTCGTCCGATAACTTTTAAAATTTTGATCTGGCAACACTGGTCCTCTCATTAAACTATATATTCTAATAATGGTAATGACCTAGAACATTTACTCTAAATGAAGCTCTTTTAGTATTTTTGTATACTATCACAAATAATCCCTTTCTTACAAAAATGCAAATGCACTTGGCGAAGATTACATGGACTTGATAAAAGCTGTAATAAAACGTTTGGGACGTTGATATTTGATACAAAAAACTTAAAACTTAACCTCAAAATAATTTGTATGAGTGTGTGTTTTAACAATCCTTTTAAAATTGCCACCCTTTTTTATTTTCTTCCACCTTTCCAAAAAAGACTTAATTACACATCAGTAAGTCGTGAAATGCTTTTAATTAACACACACACACATGCATCAACGACACTTCAGGCAGACATATTGTTTATTATTTTTATAATAAATGTTTTATTGAGGTTTTGGAAAGTGTTTTATGGAATTAAAATTTGCCTTTTAGATTTATAGACGCCTTTTTTTTCTTCATAACGGTTTCATCACAACATTTATGTTTTAAGAGTCTAGTTTTGTAATGGCCTTTAATAAGTACTAATAGGCATTGAAAATGTCTAGTTTTAAAAAGGATTTAAAATGCATTTATTGCAAATATCTTAAAACTATAAAGAATAATTTAAAGCCTCTTTAAATCTAAATGTAATTTAAGACGTTCATAAAACTAATTAGCTTTATGGAGAGTTTTATGTAGGTTATGATAAATCCATTACAAATACATATTATCCTAGAAGCAAATTAGCTTTATAATTAGGCCTTACAGAATGCTTTAAAACTTACTATTAAGAGCAAGTATACTTGAAGCCTAAAAGGCCTTAACTACAACATCAATAAAGCACATGACTATTTCCTAACCCTGACAAACCTTTCTTAAAACCTGCTTAAGTCCAAATGACTTTTAAATTGTTCCTTGGGAATGGTATATGAAAGAAACGAATTCTTTGAAAGTTACCTGCTGAATACCCAAAATAATATTTTTTAACAATGATGTAAGCAGAAATAATAGGTATTTATTTTCTACAATAGTGATAATAGCTAATTACGACATAGGAGCATCGGGGACAGAGATTATTGCAGTAAAGCATACATTTTCATCATTATGACGATTGTAAATCGTAAAATAATAACAACTGAGAAAAATAAGTTAAACAAAAATTGCAGCTTTGTCTACAATATTGGTAATACCTAATTTTAGGGTAGAACCAACAGGAAAGGAGATAATTTAGAAAAATCTATTTTGACTGTGATTTCTCAACATGGTGGCCGTAGCAGCAAAGATACTTTTGTGGAAAACATTAATTAATGATTGTGGCAATCACCCCGACATTATACAAACAAAAAATTCATTTTAGGAATTATTCACGGGTCAAATGACAGATTGGCTGTACTATTATGCCATAAAAACTTTTCTGAATTTATTTAGATGTTGTATCAAAATAATAAGATTCTGGTGGTCGTACAGGGAGTACGTTTTGAAACAGGAAAATATTCCTCAGTAAAGTAAACCCAGACATATCAATATTTGGACTGATAATTTAGGATTGTTTAATTAGTCCCGGGGGGAGTTTTAGGTTCTGTCATAAAATAGTTTCAAACAACTTTCGGTAACACCACATACAGGGTGATTCGCGAGGAATGTGCCGTAGCCTAGCAGATAGAGCACCTCAAGGTGAGTCCAGATCACCAACGAAAAAAATATTTTTGCCACTGAAAATCCAAAGAGCTTCCTGGATGTAATCGTATGAAATTTACCAGTAACATTTCTCGGCTGGAACTTCGTCAGAATGGCCTACATTGTTTTGAAAATCCAGGTCCGGACTCGGAAAAAATCTGCCCTTCTTGTTTTTGACAAAGAAAGTACATTTTTCTATGCATAGAAAAAATGCTATAAAAATAGTGATTCAATTTCGACGGCACGCCTAAACCGTCTCGGCAAAAAAATCACAAACAATTTAGCGCATCACGATTAACAGTTTGACCAGGCATTATATCTATCTAATGGTGTCATACAGTCTATTCAAATGCTTCAGATCCATACCCCTTCTAAGACTTCACATAATACATAGCAAAAAACCTTTCTATCTAGTCGATAAGAAAAAGAAAAAGCAATAATAATAAATTATAAGCTAATTAATATTTTTTAGAGTTAGATTCTTGTCGTAAACGGTTTTCTTTTCCTCTCCTCCGAGAGTAAAGTCCCCAGTTTTAAGGGATTTTTATTGTCCGTTTTATTGCTGGCAGGGTTTTGTTTATAGTAGAATTTTGGTACGGGTAGTACTATTTAAAGTACATTTACAATTTATATTTTGGTTAATTTATAACTTTGACATTAAATCTAACCTTAGTAACTCCGAGGACATTTTAGTGTTTTCCTTGAATTTTTTTGTAGTAAATTCTAGATAAATTTTATAGTTTTTGTTTAGGGCCACTAGAGTCAAAGTGTTAGTAGATATTGGCATCTTTGCCTACTGATTTACTTGAACAAAATTTAACTATTCTTGCCCTTCATTTTTCTTATTATCCACTAATCTCTCATAATTGCCTATTTTTTATGTGAATATCTGGACCACTCACCATCCAGAGAAAGCACAAGATAGGAACCCGTTATTGTCAACGTCAATCAAAGTTACGTAAGCCAACCTATTTCTGTAGCTAACGTCTGCAGTATTTTGGTCAGAAGAAATTAATGCAAACCAGTTGATATTTTCACTTAGTATTCACTTTTAAACATTTTTAGTAACTTTTTTAATTTGTTTTTCTCCATTTAACATAAATTCATTTAAACATTATAAATATATTGTATTTTTACCCTAATTTATTAATTATATTGTTTTTTAAATACCTTAGTTTGATTATGTCTACCTGTAAAAATTTACAGAATATCACAACTTATTTGTTTTGTTTTTGCTTAAAAATATTGTTGAAGTATTGTTGAATACGCTGGTGCTCAAAACTAGTTTTTTAAAAGACTCGAACCTTGGCCCAACCACTGAGCTTAGCTGGTTGCTACGTTTCGTTCACCTTTGATCTTCAGCCGGGAAAAAGGTGACGTTGCAAAGTGTTATCACATTCACGTGTGCATGCTTTTTCTCGATTATACCCATATCCATTCAGATTTCATCATTTTTGATAGATAGATTAGATACCATAGTTAGGAACAAATAAAAAATTTCACAAGTACGACCTTATATTTTTCTTGCTGGGTAAGAAAGTTTTTTGCTATGTACTATGTGAAGTCTTAGAAGGGATATGGATCTGAAGCATCTGAATAGATTCTATGAAATCATTCCATAGATAATGCCCGTTCAAAGTGTTAGTCGTGATGCACTAAATTGTTTTCTGATTTTTTTTACCGAAAAATGTACTTTTTTGTCGAAAACGAGGAGGGCAGACTTTTTCAGAGTCCGGCCCTGGATTTTTCAAAACCAAGTAGGTCATTCTGACAAGTCCCAGCTGAGGAATGTCACTGGTGAATTTCCTTCAATTACAATCAACCGTTGCAGAGATACAGCTCTTTGAATTTTCAGACCAAAGGCATAAAACACCCTACATCTTCTTAACCAGTGGCCAAAACATTTTTTTCGTTGGTGATCTAGACTCGTCTTGAAGTACTCTATCTGACATGAAGTTATGGCACAATCCTCGCGAATCACCCTGTATATGGAATCATATTAATATTAAATCATATTAAATTAGCTTGCTTTTCTATTTTTTAAATAACCCAAGTTAAATTCCTAAACCTATGTCATCTGATATTACTTGAACCGTGATTTAATAAATATTTCCAAGTACAGTAAAATCTAATCTAATATGGATTGAAATAGGTAACGCCCCGAATACAATAATTATTGAAATGTTACAGGAACCCAACAATTCCCATTATCCTTTCTACGCTATCCTTACAATCACGCTAAAGTTATCGTTCAATAACAATAATTACACAATGCGCTGGTTTGCAAATAGTGGTGTAATAATCGAATAAATGGGATTTTAATACTGCACCGACGGCAGTGAAAAATGCCGCTGATTTTTCAAAGGCTAAATAGCTTTGGTATTATAAACCATCGGCAAAACTCGTAAAGATAAAGCCATGAATACCGCCAAGCAATAAAATATATCACGATTTACAAAAGTCGTTAAAAGTGAAGTAGATTCACCTGGAAGATTATTAAACTAGTTTTCCTGCAGTTAAATTGGCTCTGTGCTGTCTTGTTGCATTAAAAACGAAAGTAGCGAAGGAGTAACGATGTTAATTTTTAAACTAACCCATGACAACTTTCCAACTGTTGCGTTACATTTAATCTAATATCTAACTAATTTTGACATAACGTACTAAATGCAAAGGGCGGGCGTAAGTGCAAAGTTTGGAAATTCGGCAATTACTTAGTTCTTCCAGATTCGTTTTAAGTACTGCCAAACAGATGAATGATGGCGAGCGGTGGGGGTTGCGCAGAATCTCATTTGGTATCTGCAATGAAACCCTTTGCGCTAAGGTTTTTCAACAACGGCGTAAATTAAGGGGGAGATCGTTTTCGCCTGCAATAATTGCTTGCGTTGATAAGAGTTACACAGAAGGCGCCCGAGAGCGACACCCTGTCATGTCTGTCATTGTAGGTAGAGACCAACAACACTCTGCTGGCACTCTAAAACAATGACCTTATGTCTATGGCGTCTACTATACATAATGTCACGTGTTTCCACCCCTAGGAAACCACCCTTGCAAATTCCGTGGGTTCCAAAAATTATAACAAGAGATTGTCCACTAACACACTTTATTAAATAATTTACTGGATACTTCACAATACTGATTATTAACTTGAATGAACTTTACTGACTAAAAATAACAATGTTTATCACTTTTTTTTTCACTTTGGAGTCTTAACCTCACTTCTCACTTGTCAAATCCAAGACTTCAAAACTTTCTATACTTTCTGTACTACCCGCCGAGAATGCGGTCTTTTATACCTAAAAATGACAGATCTCGATTTTTCTGTGATGACGCCACCATTCTCTAGATAATTCCAGATGTCACTTTAGAACTAACTTCTGGTAGGTTCTTTCTCGAGTAGGTGCAAATACATCTGAATTAACTGAAGGGGTTGCAACACATCACAATAATAAAACACCTACATGGATATTTTTTTCTCAAATAGAGAAGTGTTGGACAATGAACGGAAAATTGTTTTAGACAGCCAAGCACGGGAAGAAGTGAATCGTATGTTTAAGTATTTTAAGACTGAAAAGTCCGAGTCGGATACTTTCGAAATTGCGAAAAATGGGATGTCGGATACTACGCTGGCATCTGTAACAGTATTCAATGGATAGTGAAGGAAGTTGACACTATTGCCTTAAAGGCTGACGGCCCAAGTAACAATTTAAATTCCTTTTTAGGTTTATTGAGGTTTTATCAGTGTTTTATAATGGCCACCTCACAAATCAGTGATTTATGTCAGATTTATTAGATGTCAAATGCCCTTAAAGATAGTTTTGTCTTAAAGAAAGTTTTAAAAAGGCCTTCAAGAACTTACATTAAAACTAAATTATCTTGTAGTCTTTATTAGTTTATAACTAACATATCAAGGTATTTGTCAAGTCTTCAATAAAACTCTATAGCCTGTGTAGTCCAATCTAGGAGGATCGATTTCATTGGAGAATTTAGGAAGTTTTGTAGTTTTATAATCGCTCTATGAGATTATCTCAGGGTGATTGTTAATGCTGGCCTATAAATCTAATATGCTTTGAGATCACTAAGTTTCTAGTCAAACATTCAGAAATACAACTTATTAGTTTTAATAAAACGGGCAAAAAATCTATAATAAATCAGTATTAACCATAAAAAGATTTGTCCAGACTATAGTGTTTTAAAAAAGGTAGCTTTAAAGCTGTATTAAGAAATATTCATTGGCATTTCATGTATTTGTGAATGCCGTGTGTACTGTGTATGTCTGTATGTGGATAAATAAACACAACACACATAGTTAGACAACCTCCAAATCCAAAGACAAGACTGTCTGGAAGACAGTATATATTGACAGACATATTGTGAACACCCTGTATCGTGGATCTGGAAATTATAACACCATGGTAACACTAAACACGAATTTATTAACTTATTAATTACAATAAATAATTACTTCACTGATACTGATATACTACTAAATACTATAATCACTTTACTCTCTTCTGATCTTACTGACTTGCTATCCAAACTTAAACTTGAACTTGTCCACTCTAGTTTACTCCATGCCTTATATAGATGACAGATCACGAAGTTTCTCTGATGACGTCACCATTATCCAGATACATCCAGAAAGTTCTTTACTACTTCTAGAGCTTCTAGTAGGTTCTCTCTCTAGTAGGTGCAAATCTACACTCAGACAACATCAGAACTAATTAATTGAATTCTGTGTTGCCTACATTCTAGGTGTTGCAACATATTACAATATTTTTAAAAAGGCAGATAATATCCATTACCGACCGATATTGCGGCATGGTAAGCGACTATCAATAACTTTCTACAAATGTGGCAAAATCTTAAAGTCAAACCGAATTTTTAGGTTAAATTTTACAGGCGCCATAAACTCTATAGGCGTTGACGCAGTTGCTTTAATTGCCCTAAAGGGTTTAAGAATAGTTTTTAGAGGGCGTGCGATTTTTTAAGGTCTATCTAACCCACGTTTTATAGTAAACTTAACCTCGTTGACGATTTTAGCTCACTATGAGGGCTCACAATACTTCATTTGTAAGTAGTCTCTCTCAGTATTCACCATATGTTCGTTTTATAACTATGCATGGCGGCCCATATATCCCATATATCGTATAGATGGCGTGAGTGGCAATAGATTTATTTACCTTCATTAAATACAAAACGTTTTCTCAATGCATTTGAGTGTGCCTTTTACATTTTAATATAGTGGTTATCCTAAACCAAGTATGGTTTTATAATACTCTACAGATATTCTACGAGTAAAGATTTAGATTCATTAAAACTTGAAAGCTTTAATAGTAGTTTTAAAAAGAGGCATGTGGGTCTTTCTCTAGGTGGGCCCCCTTACTACTATAAGGACTTTAAGTCAGTTTTATAGGGTTCTTCCAGATCATTTACGTTTATAAGTAGGCTTAGAAATAAGCTTTTAGAATATCTTACAGAGTATATCAAAAATAAAATTGTTACTTGGGGGTTGTACCAATACTTAGAGAACGCCAGGAAAAAAACCTGTAAGGAAGAGTTCTTTAAGTGATTTATCTGAATATAAGACAGCTGACGTCATATTGTCCTTGAATCTTATAAGCCAGAGAGACATCGTGCTACACTGACAAAAGTGAACTAGAAAATATGGATTGATTTGTAATGAAATGATACCAATGAGACACTAGAGTCTTATTACATAACATTGGATTCAAGTGGAGAAGAGCACAAAATTAATCGGAAAGTGCTAATTGAAAAACATATGATCTCTTCGATTTTCGTTTTAAAGGAAAATTAGCGTAAGTCAAAATATGCCGATCGTTTACTTGGATGAAACCTATCTGCATAATAGACACACATCTTTGAAGAATTAAACGGATAACTCGACGAATATATCCAAAAGTAAAAGACTGATTATCGTGCATATTGGCGAAGAAATGGGATTCTTACCTGGATGCTTGTTACTATTTAAATTGGAGATTGTCATGTCGTACAGGAATGCATTTTGAGAACTATGGAAAGTGGTTTGGAGCAAATGTTAATTCCTAATTTACCGAAAAATTCCGTAATCTTCGTTGACAGTGCACCCTACCATGATGTGCAGCCAAATCCAGCAATAATTGAGAAAAACATTAATTTTGAACCTAATATCTTGAAGTCACAACAATTACCAAATATTATAAAAAGCGATATATTATATTATCTACAATTTACTAGCGTAATATTTTGAACTCCTCTATACAATTCCTTAAATATATATGAAGAATAAAAACCAGACTGCAACCAACAGTTATTCTCCGGACTAATGCCCCGCCGAGCGTTGGATTACGAATTGCAAGCCTGGCCGCGTTAAGTGCAATAACTATGTACTGCCATAAAACGTTAAAGTTTCGATTGCAACAAATACCAACCGGAAGACTTCCTATTCAAAGGAGCTCTCGTGCCAGCCACTTTACACCATTTGCAGACTGCAGTTTCGAGTTGTTGGCTCTCGTCAGTGTAAGGTAGGTCTGGAATGATTGGCACGAGATCCTCGATCATTCTTGGTACATGACGAAATTTATAAAACCATGACATAACTGGTGTTTGTTGCAATCGAAACTTTAGCGTTTTGTCAGCAATACATAGCTATTGCACTTAATGCGGCCAGGCCTGTAATTTGTAATCCAGAGCTCGTCAGGGCATTAGTCCGGAGAATAGCTGTTGGTTTCAGTCTGGTTTTTATTCCCTATATATTTAAGGAAATGTATAGACAAAATATTCTGCCCTGTAAAGCATACCTATTAACATTACCTACAAACAAACCTTATTGCAATCACCACCCACTTGATGCCACTTGGTGGCATTCAGCTTTCGAGTTATTGGGAACGAGTAATTCCAATATATCCTGCGCTTTCTGTTATCTTATTTTTATTATTGTTTTGTTTCTCATTGTTTTTAATTGTACCAATTGCATAAACCTTGGATTATCTTAAAGATTTATTTGAATTAAATAATATTAGTCGATATGTTGTTAAAGAATATATTATTGATCTTACTAAACTCTGCATGAGTCAAAACTGCTTCCAATTCAATATAACTTTCTTCCAGCAACATGAAGAGGCTGCAATATGAAACTCCTCACCACTTCGCCACCTCGTCACCTCGTAACCTCAGCATTGCCATGGGTAGATTCGATAAAAGAAGAACTCATGTATTTCCCGAGGATATGGTTGGGGTTTGTGGATGAATATATTCGCAGTGGTTGACACGAAGGTTGCAGAACATTGTTTCCAAAGCATATTATTTTCAAAGATGCAGCGCGTGCGAACAGTAAACGTGATACGCACGTAACTGTGGATATCTGCATTACTATTGGACGTTCGGCAATAAAATGTTAGCTGCGACGGAGAAGTTTGCTTGTATCTACTCTATTAGTCTGGGGTCCAACAGTACGAAATCGCTCTAAATTCCAAGTAACCTGTTCCGACATGACGTACATTTTTCAACTTCAGATTTGCAAAAAGGGTTATATAGGACACCAGAAATGATTTGTCGGATTCTTATCAGCTCTTGCATAACTTCTTAAATGATAAGAAAAGAGACGAAATGATAAGTCCTAAAAAAATGTTTTTTAATACATAACACGTCCTGTAAAAGAAGTGTGCTATCCATCTAATTTTTTTATAGTATACACTAAAGACATAAGCGCTTGGATGAGGCTCGATGGCACTGTTTAAATATGTTTAGTTTTTTGGAAAAAAAATATGAAATCTGTAACTATAAAATATTGTAGTAAGAATTTCAACATACGAGCAAGTACTTCAATTTCAATTTTTTTGTGTATAAACTATGCTAACAAACATACCCAATATATTGAAAATGTTTTTAAGATAAGAACTAAGTTGATATTGCATATAGTATTCGAGTTGTGAATTTTTAAAATGGGTGCATGATGCGGCGCATGTAATAAAGGCGACAGCTCTCCTAAAATTCATAAAGCGCACGAAAACAGTTTACAGTGGAATTAGCTGGTATGTTTATGTTTACTAGTCCTATGTACTTATGTATATAGTGTGAAGTTATTTGTCTTAACATTTTAACACTATAAAAACTATTTGTGTTTGATTGTTTAAATCGATTGATTATTGTTTGCGGTTCATATTTATTATTTACTAGCTATGCCCGCGGTTACGTTCGGGTGGAATTTTGAAATTGACTAAAAAGCTTCTTTATAAACGACATTTGAGGTAGAATCACCATTCTGGAATATTTCAAATAACTCACAAATTTTCTGGAATATTCCAGAGTACTCTCGAATTTTCTGGAATATTACAGAAGTTTAATCTTAAAAGTGTATGCCGTGCAAATACGCTTATTGTAGAGATCAAGCTGTATCTCCTGTTCTACTAGACCGATTTTCATAAAACTTGGCTTAGTCTAGGCCGATTTCGATGAAATAAGAACTAAATGTTACTCCAAGCTTAGATGAACCTCATTGGTTCAGTAGTTTCTGCGTGATGCGCGTTCAAACAGACAAGCAGACAAACAGAGAAAAATTCCAAAATCTGTCTTAATGTATTCCATTACTCATCTTACATCCCCCACATCAGTTTCTTGCAAATATTTTCAATGTACATAAACGTCAACTTTACAAATGTATTATATGTATACGTTTGAAAATTATTAAAAGGTAAAATAATTTAATAAAAGTGATTTACGCTCCCTCCCACCGACGGAAGACGCTTTTCAACAACATGTTGCAAATATTACTTTTTTTTAAACAGTGTTGTGAACCATCATTCAAATTACCTCTTGCACAAAATTTTGGATGCAGAATTGGGAATCAGGAGCTGGTACAGATAATGTCGACAAAAAAAAGTTTATCTGAACTTAAATTAAAAAGTGCAACTGTAAAATAAAATGCGACACAAAATGTTCTTGTGAGTGGTATTCAGTTGCGTGCTCGTGTGCTGCTTTTCCTGAAAGTTGTTTTAAGGGAAAAAGCAATATGCATCATTTTATAATGATAGTGATTTTGACTAAAATGTTAGAATAGTTATACACAAAAATTACATAATATACAACATTAATGTTTTATTTAAAATATCTCCCTTTCCTGCTTTCTATTAAATATGCTAAATACCTAAAATAATATTTCTCACTAATGTTTAATTTCTTAAACAATATAAAAACGAGTAGAAGTTGTACTCGGGCATGGCCAATTGCGAATACTTATTTGATTAACATTTTGCTCGAACACACAATTCACTTTGTATCGATTATTATTTTTTTAAATGAGTGGCCGCAATCGGCAACGCCCGACTACTACTTTCATTCGTTTTGTTGTATTATTAACATAAAGTAATTCTAATTTGCAATTATATTGAACAATATAGTGCTTTTTACTGTTACACTGTACCAATTATCGTGTAGACTATTTTTATTTTAATGCTGCATAATTACGCGCCTCATAAAAAAATCATAAACAAAAAACTGTATACGTTATCGACAGGATCTTTTTTAAAAAAACTTTTTCAATATATGGACTATATTTGGTAAGCAATTGTATATAAGAATTTCATAAATTTAACGTAGTTGTCCGCATATCGAAATTTTTTGAACGTAAATATCAACCTTTTGATTTTAATTATTTTTTTCCAAAAAAAATATTCTTTTCAAAAATACCAATAGCTTAGTTAGAATCACGTATATCTTTTGAGTATACATACCAAAAATCAGATCGGTAGGTTACATAGTTTTTATTTTAACGGAGAATAACCATTGTAAAACATAATTTTGTAATTATCAATCCGCCATCTTTTTTGTGATTTCTGAAGTTGCGCAAGAGCAAAAATTAATCCGACAAGTGTTTTCTAGTGTCCCAGGTAATGCTCTCTTTATTACTTATATCAACATTTGTACGTCATGTCGGAACAGGTCATCTTGATTTTGGAGTGCTTGGACCCCGGACTATATGTTGTAAACGAATATACTTTAAATTAAATTACCGTTGCACCTTAGTAAAATCCACATATTATATCGAAACCAATAGGCAACTACCATGCTTACGTACGTCAGTAGTTAGGGAAAGCGAAAATACATTGAAATTTGACATATACAGAAAAGTTACATCCATTCCAGAACAAAATGGTTTAATTTTTTTATGCACCGTCTACTTTAAGATTCCCTCTAAATGAATAAAAAGTTGACTAAGAGAAAGCTTTAATTAGGTATATACTTTTTTTTTTACAAAGCTGACAACCATCACACCGGTATTAACCTTTGGAAATAAAAATTAAAGTATTTATTGGATTTTAATTAAAAAATCTTGTCCTCAAGGTTCCAAAAGGAATATGCTTGTAACTTCACCGTTCCCCTGCTATTTACATTGTGTTTGCACGAACTAATTTTACAAAAAGTGACGACCTAAATGCTACACGACATTATCTTATAACAAATTACCGGCACCATATTTCATATTTCAACACTGGATGGAGTTTTGGGCCACGTAAATATAGTATTTATTTAAAACTTTCTATGCAATGTCCCATTTTCGTACACTCGTACACGAGTGCTGTGTAATCCTCTATAACATTTAGAAAAAAAAATGTTGATATTATGCAAGACATGTAATTTTGTAGACCACACAACTATGCAACGGATAATTTGCGTTGCTTTTTATTTTTAATTGGAAGCAATTATACAAATATAAATAAACCAGTATTCTACCACTTAACGACGCGATCATAATCTGGTTTATTTATTTAGATATTATATAATTAAATAGATGTTATGTGTGCTGAATTTCGAAATCAAATAATATTTAGAGTTTTAAGGACAATGATTTTCATGTGATACTTGTAATATTAACTTAAGCTTCAAGTAATTTTCAAGAGGTAGTTTGTTAGATCGTTGAAGTCATATATACTCTTCTAGAAGCATATTTTTCTAAAGTGTCGTTAAAATACATGTATTATTATTTAAGTTATAACGTTATAACCAATTGTTATAACAATTTTAATTGTTTTCATTTTTCGCAGCCTAACAAATTAAACAAAAAGGTTCTGACAGGTCTAGTTTTCTTTTTCTGTAATGTTAATATTCTATGTCATTACTATATCAAATCTTCTTAAGAAACAACACGATCAACGAACAAAACACAAGGAAGCATGTAAAAGCAATGCCAACAATCATAGTCGTCTATGATTTCGAAAATCGTAGTCATCTATTATTGCTGACATTGTTTTTACATACTTCCTTATGTTTTGTTTGTTGAACTTATCGTGTCAGAGGCCAAAGCATTGCAAACAGATGAAAGGACGCTTAATTTTTATATTTGCACTAGAGGCGAGTGTTTCTGTGTAAGAAGGTTATTTTTTAAACCTAACTTACAAAAAGTTTTATACCGATATCTCTGATGGTTGAATAGAAAATATTTAACCGACTTAGGATGTTCTCTATTCGGTTGTGTATTTGCCCATATGTCTTCGTGTATGTATGCATATGTAGATTGTAGATTCACAACTCCAAAACTGTTTTCAATAATGTGACTGTCATCAGCTGATGAAGGTAATAGATTATACTACCTCGACCACAAAGTAATGGAGCAGGCAGGAAAGAAGATACAAATTTTTAAATGGGCTTTAAAAATTATCCAAATCTTATGCAAATATGATTACTATCATTTATTTTTAATCGGTTTTGATCAAACTTTTTGATAAATCTAGATGTTCAAGGGAAGATTTTAATCAGGAATTATCAACCTTTTATTATTCTCTTCCAAAATACGAAAACGAACAGTATATTGCATTTGATCGGCACATTTTTAAAACCGTAAATATCGCTCGCAGACAAAAAATTTTCATATCATTGTGTTAGTGAACGAATTCTGAACGACTTTCAAAATGTCCGTCTGTCCGTCCGTCCGTTCGTCACGTTTCTTGTAAGCACGATAACTCAAGAAAGAAAAATCCGATTGTATTGAAATTTGGACAGTAAGTTAGAGTTAGCTAAGCTAGAGGAAGAACCCTATTGTTTTTGAACAAAATTGATATAAAAATGTTAATGATTTAAATTTGGAAAAAAAAAATTGATTCTTATGTTTTTGTAATTGAATAGAAATCTGGTGGAATATTTCATTTTAATACCTAAATATTTATATATTTTACAAATATACATTTCATAATGTAATATACAACCGTGAAAATATGATTTTAGCTCGTGTCTTATAATGTAAAAATTTACATTTCTTTACGTGTAAGGTGGTGGTGTAGTTCTTACGCTTTTGACTCGAAATCCAAGGGTCCCGGGTTCGAAACCCAAATGGGGTTTGATTCGGTGTTTTTTTATTTTACCAACTAAATTCGTACTATAAAATTAAAAATGTCTGAAACTCACATTATGTACAAATAACTGCGAAGAGTATCCTATAGAATGTGTAACAATTATATAAAAAGTTCAGTGAACAGGCGAAGAGTAAGTTTTTAGCTTGTTATTACCTAATATTAATATTGAAGTGGAGGTGCAAATAAAAATGTAACGCAACCAAACGTATTATTAATCGTGTAAATCACGCCTTTCATCAGCGCTACCTAGTAATAATGTAGAACAACAGCACAATATTAAACATAAAACATTCTCCTGTATACCCATCCTTACATTTAACCCAATTTGCGTATATACTTTGTAGAAATACATTTTGTCAAAACATTTGATATATGAGCTCACCAACTCGTATGCCATCGTTTCACAAATACATAAACCCTAAAAGGAATTCTCGTCTGGAAAATTACATTTTAGATTAGATTTCCTACCCAACTGAGACAAGTGAATTTTTGAGACTGTCTGCGTATTTTCACCTCTGAACTTTATTAAATATTTACATGAAAATGTAATTAAATTAGATAATTCAGTCGTTAATATTTCATCGAGGTAAATTTTCAAATAACGCCAGGGTGTTCCAATTGCTACAACATTTTCTCCTTTATATTGTAAAAGATGCTTCTAGCTCTCTATATGGGATAAATCAAATCATATGTAAAAATTGTAAACATTTCATGTCACTTTCATATCGAAATAGAGCACTTCATAAGACAGGCTGTGATGGCCGATGAGGTCAATTTGAAGAAAATTTGAATGCGTGCAAGATGCAATTCCCATACTTCGTTTACGTTTGTTACATGTCAAAAACAAGTTTGTTTATTTAAGTTCTGGATTTCATTTAATGTCGATGCCAAGAATAGGCATCAAACATTTCACTTGGCTGTAAAGAGAATTGCAGTTCCTAAGGTCAATATTATTGGCTATTTCTCTCGCCCCACGTTGGGCGCCAAGTTTGCCACGAGCCTTTTAGTCAATAATCAAAATTAACAAAGCAACAAAAAAAAGATATATTAGAAAGGTGATAGTGTTTGAGCCGCAGAGGCTCGCAACATGTGTGCCGTGAGCTGGCTCAGCTCTAGTCATTCTAATTTAAATTATTTGTTTTTTAATAAAGAAAATTATGATATATGAATTCTTAATAATTAAAGCTTTAATAACACAGGCCCACAAAAAAGAAAAGTTGCCTGCGCCGGGGTATTGACCATACCTATCCTTTGTATTTTGACCCGCTGAACACGAATCTGACCTTAGTTTTTTTCCTATACGTCAGGTTTTTTTTTTTAAAGCAAAAAAGTCTAATATTTATATATTTATTTGCTGTTGAAAGAAAAACCTGACGTGCTGGGGAAAAACTAAGATCAGATTCGTGTTCAGCGGCTCAAAATACAAGGGATAGGTGTGGTCAGTACCCTCGCGCAGATGACTTTTTTTGCGTGAGATTGTGCCACACTGAGTGTGGCACAGTGGCTTCCCCCGGTTTTTTTTTTAACAGCAAAAAAAGTCTGCTGAATCGTAATATTTATATATTTATTTGCTGTTAAAAAAAAACCTGACGTATAGGGGAAAAACTAAGGTCAGATTCGTGTTCAGCGGCTCAAAATACATGGGATAGGTATGGTCAGTACCTCGGCGCAGACAACTCTTTTTTTTGTGGGCCTGTGTAATGAAAACATTTCTTGACTGTGCTTTTAACAACCTATACTTATTGTTTCATACATTTTGAAAATATTTTGTTTTCTACTACTATTTATACCTATATTAAAAAGAATAAATTATTTGCATGAAACGAAAAATCTTTTCCTTCTCCATGTTCGTCGCGATTAATAAAACACCACAAATGCCGTCCCACTACGCACTGCGAATCCTTTTGTGTTCGTCGCAAAAACCGACAAGCTGTGGATCGCAACGAGCTCCGAACAAGCTATTCGCATCGTGTTCGCAAGACCGTCCCAATTTGACGAATCTGTTGCATTGCATGTTACATTACGTGTTCGGTTCGCCAAGCGTATACGCACCTTTAGATAAACGGGTACAAGAAAGAGAACAGATAAATTAGGAAAAGAAATACGAATGGTACTGCTCCCAGCGCGTTCCACACTTCGTGAAATCTTATACTTTTATCACCTTTTCGTGTATCAATGCAGTGGAAGTATCCATCTTTCTTTTACTAATTCTCTGTTTTCTTTCTTGTGCTCTTTTACCTCAGAAACCTTGGTTTATATACCCTGAGATAAATGAATGCAAGAGCGAAAACAGAGAAATTAGGAAAAGAAAAACGGATATACTGTTCAAAGCACGTTCCACACTTCGTGAAATCTTATTCCTGTCAGCTTGTCGTATATCAATGCAGGGCATCGGTACCTCTCGCTTCTAACCGTGAGCGTGTTGTAGTGGGATAATATCCGTCTTTCTTTTTCTAATTTCTCTGTTTTCTTTCTTGCACTCGTTGAACTCAGGATGCATATATAAAACTTCATTTGTTGAATCTGCATATGAAGATACCATATCAATAATTCCAGTACCACGGCTGATAGTCGAATCAGAAATTCAGGGTCCCAGGCCAAGAGTGTTTATTTGACTCTTATGCATTTTTTTAATGACAGATTGAATGTATGACTGATAACATTAGCTTCAATTCACTTATTTTTATTCTAATTATTTTACTCGGAAAAAATTATAAATAAACAACAGTAAAGTGACTTCCATAAACACTGTCCGTTATAATTGTTAAAAACATAATATTTAATATAATAGAAGGCATTGTTTTCGAACGTTAACTTTTATTAATAATCTACTGCCAGAGCATGGAATATGATAATTAAATCAAACCAGAATTTGTAAATACATTAAATTAAAATATATGGAGATAAAATTATATTCAGTATTACAGAGAGGAAGTTTCCATGACCAACGGGGCGATTCAATAGACAGATTGGCTACTGAATTGTTTGAATTTTATCTAAATAAGAAAGTCACTCTACGTTAAATCGAAAACAATTAATAGTCGAGTCAACTTATTTTTAATTGGCTCTTGAGTCTCAAAAAATAAGGAAAAAGAACTTAAATAAAATCATCCACTGCTGCATATAAATAAAAATAAATAGTTCGATAAACTCGAACCTCCTTTCGTTTTATTTAATCAAAATTGTTAGAGCCACCTTAGAGAAGAAAATTATTTAATTTCTTAAACCCTACTCCCACAACCTCCCTCTCTGCATTTTCTGAGAGAGACTAATCATGCCATCTCACGCTGGACCAAGGTAGTATACAGGGTGTTCCCGTATGGGGTACCGCACTCTTGTAAACAAGACGATTTCATCGTTGATATATGGACTAATAATTAAAAGTAAATATAAATCAACTTACGTTAATCATTTGTTCTTGGTCCACGATAAAAAAATTGGCTTACCTGAAACAAAAACAATGTTAAATTATAAATATTAAAATGTAAATCTAAAATGGCTAAAAGCCAATATCAACAATAAACAAAGACTGAACTGTTTATAATCCATGTAAAAATAACCGCTGCCCAAGGAATCACTACTTCCACATCCAGATTTTCTATCCAAGTCTCTCACAACAAAAAATTTTGTATGTGGAAATAATTGTTTATGGAACTCTAATAATATAATATTTGAAGAACTTAAATTTAAACACATGCTCATTATAAGAACAGACACCGGCGAGTAATATGTCAAACATGTATTGGGACTACACCTGATGTGACGTCATGCGTAGTGCGATCTGTTTTTAAACTTTGAAGTGCTGTAGCTGTGTTATTACTTGAAATACGGATCTAAAATTTTTGGGGATACTAGGGGGATAATGTAATGTAATTTTCAAAATATATGCTTATAATGAAAAACTAAATTTCACTAAATGAGCCTATTATTATAATCTTCGCAAAAATGAAGGTATATTGCATTTGATCGGAACATTTCTAAATCAGTAAATATCGCTCGTAGAGAAAAAAATTTCATATCACTATGTTAGTGAACGAATTCTGAACAACTTTCAAAATGTCCGTCTGTCCGTCACGTTTCTTGTAAGCACGATAACTTAAGAAAGAAAAGTCCGATTGTATTGAAATTTGGAAAGTAAGATAGCGCTAGCTAGAGGAAGAACCCTATTGTTTTTGAAAAAAATCAGTCAGTAAATAAAAAAGTGATTAATCATTTAAATGAAAAAAAGAAAAAAAAAATTTTCTTCATTTTTGTCATTTGTACTTAAATAGAAATCTTGTGAAATTTTATTTTCTATATTGTTTATACATTTTACTAATATACAGGGTTGGGCAAATGTGTGGAAACACCCGATTTCTGGCTAAACTATAAGTTCGATTAAAAAACACCCTTAACAGAAGTTTTTGTAGTATTTTAATTCTATTCAGTGACGTACTTTGATTTTCAACAGCAATACTATTTTTTGAGATGTGACGTCATCGGCAGTTTTTTTAAATGGTTTTTTTAAAAATATATTTTTACATTTTCAGATAGACAATTTTTCGTCAATTATAGTGATATAGGGTTTGGTGGGTGTGCGACTTGTGGTTTTTTAAATATTAAATAAAATAGTAAAGCAAAGAGATGGCTGTTTACATTTTAATTATTGTCAACAGGGCTATCTGATAAAAAAATATTCGTTTTTAGTCGAAGAGGGCACATTGAATGGCCACCGCGATCGCCAGATTTAAGTCCTTTAGACTATTTTCTTTGGGGTCATTTAAAATTCGTTGTCTATAGGACCAAGCCTCAGTCGTTGGAAGATCGAATCAGGATGGCTGTTCAAGAAATATCACAGCATGCTATTCAAAACTATATAAGAGCTTTGAATACTTTCTTCGTTTCTCAATATTAAAGTGCTCAATATTTTGTAATAAGAAATTTAATTATCATTAACTAATAAATATTTATTACACTTTATTTTATTATTTTATTTAATATTTAAAAAACCACAAGCCGCACAACCACCAAACCCTATATCACTATAACTGATGAAAAAGTGTCTATCTGAAAATGTAAAAATACACATGGCGATCCATTTAAAAAAACTTCCGATGACGTCATATCTCGAAAAACAGGGTAGATGTTGGAAATCAACGTACGTCACTGAATAGAATGAAAATGCTACAAAAACTTTTGTTAAGGGTATTTTTTAATCGAACTTATAGTTTAGCCAGAAATCAGGTGTTTCCACACATTTGCCCAACCCTGTATATATTTCACAATAATATATCTAATTCGTTGAAATATAATACTCGAATGATATATACTACATTCAATTTTTGTAGCGATATGTGGTGGTCCAATGGCTAAAGTTTTGTCTGGCAATTCAAAGGTCTTGTGTTCGAATCTTTGACAGGATTTTTTTCATTTTTTTTTTTTCATAACATAGCTGGTATCACAAAATTTAGAATGTCCAAAAACTAACATTATTTACAAGAAAACTGCAGAGTATCCTATAGAATGTGTAACAATTATATAAAGAACTCAGCAAATCGGCGAAGAGTATAATGCTTCCACTAGTTAAATTCTATTGGTGCCTACCTGAAATTCAGGGTGGACCATAATGATAGGCCAAAGTTCATGGGAAGATTCTTTGGACCAAAATAAGAGCATACAACCAAATATGCTTTAGGAAAAAGATACAGGATGTCAAAATTTTATTTTTTTTTCCTTTTAGGTGGAGGCCACATCGAAAATGTACTCTAAGTTGCAGCAAATAGTTCATACACCAGTTCGAGGAAATTCAATTTTACCTAAAAGCGGTTTTCTTATCTAGTAGGTGTATGTCAAGTATGATGTCTTGACGTCGTCAATAGTGCTTGTTGTAGATACGTATAACATTCTTCAAGATAGAGACAAAATATGAAAACAAATTTTTTACTATACCACTCTGTATCTTGAAAATGAAAAGAGTTAGACCGTTACTTTTTGGGTTAAATCAACTTGTTTTGATGCCAAGAGTCTACGTTAAGCGTTGTCCTAATCTTTTCAAAACACCCGGGGTGTTGAATTTCTTCGAACTGGTGTGTGACAAAGTTGTAAATCGCGTATTTCTCTGAAAGGGTGCATTTTATCGCGTTTAAACAAGTACACCTTTTCTTTAGGAAACCAAATTGCGTTTCGATTATAGTAGAAGACGATGTCCAAAATATAACCTCAAAAAAGTTATGGCTTAAAGTGTCACGTGAAAGTCCTGTAACTAGCGCCATCTATAAAATATGGCATCGGCAATACCACCATTGTAATTAGCGACCTGAAAAACATGTTGTTACCAACTTTGAAGTAGATGTGTATAATAGCCTCCAAGATAGAGACAGATTACGAATATAATTTTTTTACTTTGCCATTCTGTATCTTGAAAACGAAAGGAGTTAGACCACTACTTTTTGAGTTAAATCGACTTGTTTTGATGTCAAGTATCTACAGCTAAGCGTTGTCTGTTCGAAACACCCCGTATATTGTAAGGTCTTGACGTTCTCCGAATATTTTTAAGATTTGTTATTAAATTAAATTTATACAATTATTCGTCGATTTCAGTTACAAACTGATAAATAACAAATTTATATTCGACGGTGTGCAAAAATTGAGAGTGGGTCAGGCAAAAAGGGTCATGGAACAGCCTTCAGGTTTTTAGATATGGATCAGAAAATAATAGTTTGCAATTTGAATGTGGATGTTATCACCTTACTTTCAAGCATACCTGCTCTGCATGAAGTATTGATATTCATCGGTTAAAAATATAGGCTAATAACAAAATCGATCTTAAGAAAAGGAAATATACCTCATTAGCACGCTTCGGCATTATTATAATAAAATGAGTTTTATGTTTTCTACAAGTATTTAGATAGGCAATAGGAAAATCGGACCGGACCGTATGCTAAAATTTACACAAATTCTTTTTATAACGTTCTCTCAAAAACTTGGAATAATTATTATTCAAACATAGAAAGAGGAGGAACAAGTTTACGATCTCGAAATCGTACCATTTTTGGAAAAAATAAATATATAATTTGGTAGTCCAAGGGATAACCATACAATCATGAAACGTGATCCAACCAGCAACTAACCAAAAGAATTCTATCATCGAACGATTTACATAGTTGGAAATCAGGAGCTACAAAGTATATCATAGCTGTAGCATTTATTGATTGATTGATTGATTTACCAGCGTGCGGTAGGCATTGCTGCCACTGTCAGCTATACAGCTGGGCCTGCTACGTCCACGCTGGGTTGGACTAAGGTCATGTTGCCAGCAGCGAGTACCACACGGCGCATGGTAAAGGAATGTGAGATGGGAGGTGTAGAGCCACAAATTCGAGTATAATTTCGCAGTACCTGAATGTATAAGGAATAAGCTTTCTACTGGTTTTAAAATCATCTAGAAACGTTAAAAAATAAGCAAGTAAATGCGATGTAAACATAAAATTAATAAATTTTCAATAAAAAATATTTCTGAAAATTTTTTTTGCGCTTTTTTTCAATCGTGACTCGTGAGCAGAATAGCGTCCTATATATTTAGATACGCAAAGCCATTCCAGATAATGTACATATATTTCCAAGACTATATCTTCGAGTCGTGGATTAGACATTTTTGGAGTGTCTTCTGAGAAGCTAGATTTTTATTTTTTCTTTTAACAATAAAAACATTAAAAAATTAATGAAATTGTAGCAAATGTTCAAAGTGCATCCCCCCTTCTTCTTGACATTTTCTCGGTCAATGGTGTTTCGCATAACATTTCACAACATAGCAGGAGATACTTGCAAAACCTTCGCGGATACAATTTTGTAAAATTTGAAGTGTTTGAGGGGGTGTATAAAAAACTCATTCTTTCACATAACCCCACACAAAAAAATCTAAAATGCTTAGATCTGGTGAGCGGGCAAGCCAACGTAGTCCATATGTTGCAATTACTCGCCCATTATACCGGTTCACTAAATGGGCCATAACTCGAGCGGCATTATGAGGGGGAGCCCCATCTTGTTGGAAATACATTTGTTCAGAAACTGCAAGTCCATCAACATTTCTTCAATATCATTTTGTAGGAATTATAAATATCTTTCCCCTGTCAAAAGTCCTTGAAAGAAAATAGGTCCAATAATTCTTGTTCCAATCACCCCAGCCCACACATTTACTCCAAATCTTTCCTGAAAATTACTTTGCCTCATTAAATGTCGAATATCTATTGTTTTGTTTATTGAACATTGGTGAATCTCGGCTCATCAAGAAAACGATATGAAAGAAACAAAATTCGGGTTAGCGGTACTGTTCTGAAGTAACCAGTCACAATAACTTAATCTTCGGTTGCAATCATATTCCTAAAAATGCTGGTGCACTTGATATTTAAACGAGAGGTACCCATATTTTACTTCCACATCCAGTGGAAGTATAGTAACGACAAAAAAAATTTTAAAAATTTTTATTGTTCAAATAGGCTTAGAATGTCACAAAACGTCGAGATTTTAAGTTTGAGCAAAAAAAAAAATTCTGTCTGTCGGTCTGTCTGTAACTTTTTTTGTGCGCACGTTTACTCTGGAACCGTTTGAGATATTGACTTGAAATTTGGTACACATATGTACTTTAACGAGATCTAGAACTAGATTATATTTTCATCTTGTTCCGTCGAAGGGTTGGGGGGTAAATTGGGGTAAATTTGGGGAAAATAGGTAAATCAAGCAGGTAAGAGAAAAGAAAAGCTGAGGTCTCAAAAAAAATTTTGGCATTAGCCACCCCCATTACCACCCTCACCCCATTATTAAAGGGGATGCAAAAAAAATGTGATTTAGGGTGTGTACAAGAACTAGAAACCTCAAAATGTTTTTTACTTCATCCACCCTCACTACCACCCCCCATCACCACCCCCACCCCGCTACCGATGTGGGGTAGAGGATTTTAAATATTATATTATTAAAGTTCCATAAACAATTATTTCCACATACAAAATTTTTTCATTGTGAGTGACTTAAATAAAAAATCTGGATGTGGAAGTGTTGATTCCTTGGGCAGCGGTTTTGAGAATCTTTCTTGCTGATTTATGACTGATTTGCACTTCGTGGCCAATTTCTCTAGTAGATGTAGCGGCGTTTCTGGAATTTGTGTGGCATTCTCCAAAAATTAATAACATGCCCACTTTTTCATCTCTTGTATACATGTTAAACAATAATAACAATAAAAATTAACAAACATTAAACAACAACAAATTTAAAAATATGATAAAGTGCAAACTTATTAAGTACACATACACACGTACACTCAAAAAAATGATAGGTAAATTCAACCAAAAAGAGCATATGAAATCGCGCCTATCTAGTTTCATAGTTAAATCAATCAGAAAAGAATAGTCATACAACTTTATTTGTTTTCGTAAACAAATAATAGTTTAATAATCATATCTTCTTGTAACAAATTAAATAGTACAATGACATTTTTTTATGTTCACTAACCATTTTCAATTTGGTCTACAATTAAATAGTACAAAGACTTTGTTTTTTGTTCACCAACTAATTTTTAGGTTGATCTACACTTTATTGTATGATGAAGTTTTTTTTGGTTAGCCAAAATCTCAGTATTGAGAGATCAGACCACCCAAACCAAAGATAGAGATTGTTTATAAGATCCATCCAAATATATCGATGATCCCTGAGAGAATTTGAACATTGCAATCATGTTATTAATTTTCTATAAATTCATAGGAGTATAAGATAATGCATGATTCATTATTGTCAGTGATTTGTATGTGGCGTCATCTAGAAATAATTTCTGTAATAGACTACGTGGTAAGCAAGCAAATTTTATGGTAATTCCCTTTTAGAACGTCTAGAAGACAACAATAATATTGATTTGTCTACAAAGTACAATAATACAGAGAACTAATACTGGGTTAGAATTACAATTCGACAATACTTAAAAATAAAGTCTACTATTTATCTAGTTTCATTTGACAAAATTCAACAAATTATTAGTAAGGTGAGTAAATTATAGTCTTATGCACCTATATTTTTTTTTAAGTTAATGTTTATTTTGTTGTGTGACAATCACCTTTTGTTTAAAAATACCATTAAATATACATCAATTTAACAAAATGAACAATATATATACTATTTTTTTGATTGATTTAACCCATACTATTTGCA
Organism: Rutpela maculata; assembly: GCA_936432065.2. Lineage (NCBI taxonomy): Eukaryota > Metazoa > Arthropoda > Insecta > Coleoptera > Cerambycidae > Rutpela > Rutpela maculata. The sequence continues at coordinate 391,086,741 of OW386285.2, forward strand.
AACAAAAGCGCTGATGCGACGTCTTAATTCATCAAAGTGGATGGCAGAACGATGTTATGTTTATGTAAACAGAACTGCGGGTTATTGGTTTATCTGTCAACTATAATAGTAGAGCAAACTGCTACTGGGTTTACAATTACAATTCGGCAATAGTTAAAAATAAAATATACTATTATCTAGTTTAATTTGACAGAATTCAACAAAATAATAGTCAGACGAAAAAAATAATAGTCTTATTCATCTATTTTTTAAGTTAATGTTTGTTTTGTTGTACGACAACTTTTTATTAATTAAAATAACAATCACCTTTTGTTTAAAAATACCATCAATATAATTTAGTTTAACAAAATTAACGATATTGTTAATTAACCATTTTTTTTTGTTGAATTTACCCATACTATTTCTTTGAGTGTATTATTTTCTGTCAAACTTCTATTTGTTTCTACAGCACAATTCTTTTATTTGCAGCGTTGCTTTATTGACAAAATGAATGTTTTGAATCTATTTTTATTCAATTTCCACGGCATACTTACTTGATAAGCGTACTTACTCGATATTTTCATTATTATCCATCAAACTGATTTTCGATTTGAAGGTATCAATGGATATGTCGTGAAAATTAGTATTTAACTACTGGATGTGTAAAAGAACTTGCCATTTGAAAAAGTTCTCTTATTGTTTTGGTCCATTTGATTGATTTGAGTGCATTTCACTGTACTCTAGATGCAAAAATAAAAATAGCCCTAACAAAATCAAGTAGCATCAAAAGTTTTTTAAAACTACGCAGTCCTACTTAGAATCGTCTCCGAAATAAAAAAATGTAAAAATATACAGGGTGTTCCATTTAAAATTTCAACGCTGAGGTCATTTCCGCGAAAACCTGAAGTGATAGAAAAGTGTCAAATTATGAAAAATTTTTTGGTATATATTACCCCTTCTAAATTTAAGAGTTATATCTTGAAAATTTTGGAAACTATGACTTGTCTAATGATTCCGTTGACACCCGGTATAAAGATTTTAGAATTCTCTGATAACTCTAAACCTTAAAAATTCAAAGTGATAAATATGTTTGTTAGTTCACTGGGTAGAAGCTAAATAAAGAGGTCACTAAAAAGGGTGAAAAGCATTTTTCTGGCTTAATAAGAGAAAGAAGGGCCCGTTGTCTCCCAATACACTACTCGTATAAACGGTATATGTAGCAAATTCACTGTTGGAACACCTCCACGCATCGTCGCTGCACACTGGAATATTAGAATTTTCCATAAAGATCACTTTAGTTTATTATCCCCATTATTTTATTATGTATCAAAGACCCCATAAACAATTTAAATGTACCCAAGTATAAGTTAATGAATATTAACAATCTAATAAATAATAGGTATTTGCAAAAGTGTGGGCTGAGACACACTAACCGGTAAGTTGGTAACCATGTCTTCAAGGTTAAAACTCATGAGGCGGGTGGGTAGCCGTGTGACGTGTTTTTTTTCGGACTACGACCTTTTGAGAGCAATTCGTGTTGTTTTCTATGTTATTGGGGTGCTATGGTTCAAGGCTGTGTTTTAGGACTTCGTTTTCTGCTAATTAATGTAAATACAATAAAAGTGATATAAAAATAATTAATTTTTTCGGGGCATTACTTAAAACATTTAGAAGTCTGTATTTGTTAGTCTGAAGTAAATAATCTACTCTAATTTGAAGGTATCCGTGTACTGGCTCAGGTTAAAATATAGTACTTTCGTGAAATAATTCGTGAAATTCGACATATTTTTTTTTCTTTTTGGGAAAATCACTCAGACAAGTCTAAAGATTCATATTGAATGCCATCTTTTGATATTTTTTAATTGTTTTTGGCAAATTTGTGCAAAGCTATGACGTCATCAATAGCCTAGCAATAGACAACATCGTTAATAAACTCTTTTTGAACGTTGTCGATAATTTCCGGTGATATACGTCATATTTCTTGACGAATTCTGCCATTTAAATTTTCCACATTCATTGGGCGACACGTATACTTTTAAAGTATACGTATAGAAAGTAATCGAGGAACGTCAGATCTGGCGATCTGGCAGGCCACTCAATTATCCCCTTGCGAGCATAGATGCGTCTTCACTTTGTACTAGTCAACCATCCTAAGTTGGCACTTAGTCGCGCAGATAAAGAAGAAATATCGTCACTGTTGGGCAGAAACAAACAAGCTTTTTAAGTTTCTTAAGCTAGCTAGCTAGCTAAATAGCTTAAAAAAGCTTGTTTGCCTCTGTTCAACAGTGACGATATTTCTTCTTTCTCTGCGGGGCTAAGTGCCAACTTAGGATGGTTGATTAGTATGTATCTCCATACTCCAGTGAAGCAATGTGCAGCGCGGTTAGTACTTGGATGGGTGGAATCCATCTTGAGAAACACAGCGACCTCGTCCCACCTTCTAGCGGCTTGTATATTCAGTGTATACGCGGAAGCTATGTAATTTGAAGACGAGGATTACGTAGTGGATATACCATCCTTCGGAGAGGATGTAAAGCAGGCGGTCCCTTGTCTATTAAATGTTAGGCAAGTAAAAGATCCCTACTCTTCTTACGAGAAGAGGTTCGGCAAAATTTCCAGGTTGGGCGTAGCTCGTCTCCTGGCGTTGGTGATAGGCCTTGGTAGTGGAAATAGGCTGACGTTAAATAAATAGATAAAAGAAAAATTGTCCCCTTCCTCCTATCTAACGATTTGGAAATACTTTATTTAAATAGGTACTATAGGAGCTGCTGCTGAAGAAGCCCTTTCTAGGAAGATCGGTTTCTTCTGGATCTAGATACAAAGTTACCAGTGCGGAGATGAGGGTGTCTTGAAGAAAATACAAATAGCTCGCATCGGTTAAGGTCTCGTCAAAGAAACAAAAACCCAGAATTCTTCCATAAACTATCCCACTCCCACACCACACTTCCTCAATTTTCTGAGTAATAACGACAATTTTGCCTAATTACATGGTCAACAAAGGTAATTTCATCCGAAAAAAATATTCTTTTTACAAAGTTGTTATCATTATTATAAATTTCTTGCAGAAATGATTTCGCTGATCAAAATCGTTTTCCGACAGTTCCTTCTAAATATGGTACTTTGCGTTCTTGAGTCTAGTGTGAGAGTGGGAGATACTTCATCCACGGTACATGATGTATTGAGTGGAGTCTCTCAGGAATCTGTACTTGACCTTGTGCTGTTTTTAGTTTACGTGTCTAACCTCACCCCGAGTTGCACCTCGATCATTCTGTATTATGCAGATAACTTGAAAATATTTCAGTCATCATCCACTGAGCTACAATTCGATTTGGACCAGACAGAGAGCTGGTGCTCTAACTGGCTCATTCCACTAAATTGAGGAAAATGCTCGGTATTACACCTTCCCAAAAATGCAGTATAAAATTAGCAATCACAACGTAACACAAGTATCACAGCAAAACCTGGGTGTCACCATCACAGATAAGTTATCATGGAGCGCACATGTTACGAATGTCGTCAGCAAAGTCAATCAAATTTTGTACATAATTAGAAAGTCCTTCCAGGATTTGAGTGTCAACTCATTCCTAAAAATATACATTGCCTATGTTCGTCCTCACCTTGAGATTGCAGTCATTATATGGTCAGCCCTGGTCAAGCAGGATGTAAATAGACTGGAAGACGTGCAAAGAAGAACTACAAAGCTATTTTTTACGGGGTTTTAAAAATCTACCATATGAAGAAAGGCTTCGCCTGCCCAGCCTCACGTCATTGAAAGCTCGTCGACAGCGTGGTGATCTAATTGTCAGGTACAGAATTCTGCAAGGGTAGTTTTTTGCCGCCAGGACTTATATGAGCTTAACATCGACAATCGTCTGAGAGGACATAGTCTAAAACTACGCAAAAAAAACTTCCAAACTTCTGTAAGGAAGCACTTCCTGCCCAACCGAGTTTTTGATGAATGGAATTCACGCCGCACCATCGTTGAATTCTTTCAAGGCACGCCTCGACCAATATTACAAGAATATTCATATATGACTTACTGTGGTGTTTATATTTCGTTCATAATGCTGTTTTTCTCAGTAATTATGTATTGCGTTATATAAGAATATTTTTGGGGGTTTATTAATGTTTTTTTATAATATTGTGACGTGTTTCCACCCTTAGGAAACTACCCCTTGCAAAATCCGTGGGTTCCAAAAATTATAACAAGAGATGTCCACTAACACACTTTATTAAATATTTACTGAATACTTCACAATACTATTATTTACACTTTACTGACTAAAAATCACAATGTTTATCACTTTATCTTTGAAGTCTTAACCTCACTTTCTATACTTTCTGAACTACTGAACTACTCGCCGAGAATGCGGTCGGTCTTTTATACCTAAAAATGACAGATCTCGATTGTTCTGTGATGACGCCACCATTCTCTAGATAATTCCAGATGTCACTTTGGAATCTTCTGGTAGGTTCTTTTTCGAGTAGGTGCAAACACATCATTCTAGGGGCCTCTGGCCACTTACTAAAATAGTCCATGGCAACCAGTATATACTTGTTACCATCCTTGGTTACTGGGAATGGGCCGGCTATATCGATTGCGATCCTCTCGAAAGGAGCCCCGACGTTATATTGCTTCATTGCACCCCTACTTCTAGTCTGTGGTCCCTTACTGGCTGCACAAATTTTGCAATTGCGACACCAAGCTTCCACATCTTGACGACTATTTACCCAATGAAATCGTTCTCGTACTTTATTCAGGGTCTTATTAACGCCGAAGTGCCCACCGGATGCTCCATTATGCACTTCCTGAAGTACTTTCGGTACCCGACACCTGGGAATCACTAGACGCATAACAACTTCCCTGCCATCCGGGCTTTCCCAAGCTCTCTTTAGCAGCCCGTTCATGACTTTAAGTGAATCCCATTGAGCCCACAAAGCCTTCAATCCAACTGCCTTGTCCGAAACATCCTTCCACGCTGGTCGAATTCCTTTCTCCTTTGCTTTCAATATAGCCCCAATCTCTGCGTCATTCAGTTGTTCTTGTCTCAGGGCTTCGGTTGTCCAATCATCCGGAACCTCTATTTTAATAGTGTTGACGGCCACCGTACCCTGCAATTTCTCAACGTGGCGGCAGTGCTTGCAATCTTCCTTGCACGGTCTTCTAGATAAAGCGTCTGCGTTCTTATGAGATCTTCCAGGTCGATGTTCGATTTTGAAATCATACTGTTGCAGCCGTTCTATCCAACGAGCCAGTTGACCTTCAGGGGTTTTCAACTGCAACAGCCATTTTAATGCAGCATGGTCGGTCCGAATCTTGAAATGTCGTCCATAAAGATATTTATGAAAATGGTCCACTGATTTAACGATGGCCAGTAACTTTTTCCGGGATACACAATAGTTTCTTTCCGGTTTGGACAGCACCTTGCTGAAGTACTCGATCACTCTTTAGTTCTTCATTGGCAGAAATGATTGCGTCCTGTTGTGTTTTTATTTGATCGCTCAGAATTTTCCTTAATTCTTCCTGGCGTTTTTCTTGTTCTTCTTTTTCTTCTTGGCGTCTTGTTTCCAGATTTTCCATCATTTTCTTTAATTCGTCTCTCTCTTCTTGACGTCTTCTTTCTTGCTCTTCTTTTTCTTCTCGACGTCGCTTTTCTTGTTCTTCCTTCTTCCTCTTGACGTCTTTTCTCCTGTTCTTCTTTGTCTTCCTGACGTCTTCTTTCTTCATCCTCTTTTTCTTTCTGACGCCGTTTTTCTTCCAGCTGGCGTTTTCTTTCTTGCTCTTCTTTATCTTCCTGCCGTTGCTGCGCCATCATTTTTTGGAATTGTTCGAATAAGTCCTGTATTTGTTTATCGGATGCCATACTTCTTGTTGTTACGGGCATACGATGAAATTAAAATAAAATAAATTTAACTGTCACGTCAATATCGGTAATGGAACTTTCCAGAAAAATCTCGAAACAGCACGAAAAAGTCTTATCCAGAGTCTTTTGTCACTATCCAGTTCAGAGAATTTAATAATCTCCACTAATGTCCAAATAGAAAAGTTCTAGTAATTTCCACGCACTAAATGAGTCTTTTTCAGTGTCTCTATCACTTCTCAGTTCAAAGGATTTAATTATCACACTAATGTCCTAATAAAATGTTCTACAATGTCTCAAAAATGCACTTAACACTATTTTCCTGTTCGAAAATAACCCTCGAACAACTTTTTTCTAATTTTTACGTTCTTTTTTAAATTTCGACCTATAACTTATTTGTCAAATACTTTAAGTACAGAACAGATATTGCTACATTGAATATACTCGCAGCATTCTTGTTTAAACGGTCTGCAATAGAAGTTTATGTGATCAATAGTAACCAAGATACAGTCTAGATATAGTAAATAATTGTATTTAAAAAATAATTTTTTACATTTTTCCACTTCTGAACTTTATATCACGTGATTTATTTATTTTTTTTGTTCAAATAACAACTTAGAAAAGGTAGATTAAATTAATTTATTCATAATTGTATGCCTGTTATACATTATTTATGTTTCTAATTGTACATTATTTATGAAATTATTCAAATGCTGGATTTAACATATTTTCAAATTTAAAGTCGATTTCTTCATCGGCATCTACGTGAACATCGTCTTCCGTTATTTCAGGTACATCAGCGTTTTCACAGTTTATTCCCATACATTCTTTGCAAAAATGGAGCAATTCATTCCCAATTTCCTGCAACCGCAGTTTCCTCTGCATCCTTTGGTGCATTTACAGGCTATTTTTTCCAGCAAAACTTGTGGTGCAGGAGGTTTATTTGTCAAAATTGGTACTAGTCCATTTTCTGAACTTTTCCAACCCCAGATGAGAGGATTTACAGTATCTCCTTTCCAATGTTGCATCTGCAAGTAAGTTCTTAAACCATGTTTAGCAGCATCAGTTGTTGGAGGCAATCGGGACAACGTGAATTTCGCACCTGTTGAGTACTTCTGAAATATCGTGAGGTGAGGTACGGTACCGGTTTCAGTGAGTGGACATCGATCGGCGAAGTCAAGCATGCCGATGCGAGTCCATCACTTGGATGGGTGACCGTAACTCATCTCGCCGTCCTGGTTAAGTGGTAGAGTAGCATTAGCTAAACTTCGCCAGGACGTTAATCTAAATAAGGTATTAAAAAAAAATAGCTTATAGCGACAGGTGCTTTGGCCATCAATTTTCAAACCGTATAGTAATGTTACAATACATTCTATAAAGGCTTAGACACACTAAATGTTATGACAGCACAGAGCAACTCTTAAATGTGCGCGTGCACATGAATATCTTATAGGTATCTTTATTACGTCTACAAGATATCATCACGAAATGTGTTAAGCAAAAGTGCCAGTAAGCTGATTTTCTGAGGCCGGAAATACGAAAAATGGATAAGGATAATAAGGAGACGAAACAATACTTTAAGATGGGTTAAACTTCTATTGCAGACCATTTAAACAAGAATGCTGCGAGTACATTCAATGTAGCAATATCTGTACTTAAGTATTTGACAAATAAGTTCTAGGCCGAAATTTAAAAAAGAAAGTAAAGATTAGAAAAAAGTTAATAAAAGTAACAATCTTCGAAACGCTGTATCTAAGTTTCTATTTGTCGTAGAGACTTTTACCAGCCACTATTTCAGCTTTCACTTTAATATAATAATGTCTATACCTAAATTCACTCAGAAAAAAGTTATAGGACGAAATTTGAAAAAAAAAAATAGTAAAAATTAGCAAAAAAAGTTAAAAGTTGCAAACTTTGAAACGCTATATCTCGGTCACTATTAGTCGAAACATTTTTACAAAACCTCATTTTAACGGGTAAAACGCCAGCTTTTTTATGCAGCGATGTCTATGCCTAAATGTACCCGAAAAAAAGTTACAGACTAAAATAAAAAAAAATAAAAAACTGCCTTTTTTTGTTTTTTTTTTGTTTTTTGGACGTATTTTTGTAAAAAAATTTTTTTTTTACTTCTGAAGCCACTTCGATAGGAAATTTAATTCTCTACAACCTTTCTATTAACGCGTTTATAGGAAAAATGCATAGTTTTCGAGCAAAACTCAAAAATGTGAAAAGTGGACCTTTTTACTTCGATCTCAAAAACGCACCCCTTTAATGGTAGCACTAGCAGGTTTTCTCACATTTTGGGGTCAATTGAACATAAGAAACAATAAAAAACCTTTAACGTTTTAGTTAACGTTCAACCCCCTTTGTTTGGGACATAGAAAATAGCCTAATATGACGTTTGGCAGTGTCTTAAGCTTCATATTTGTTATTTTTGATGGTTACCTAGTTTTAGAGCTGCCAAAAAACATTTAGAGATATCATTTTATTGCCTAATGAAAAACAAAAAATATTTCGCTAATCGCTCAAATTATACCTAATTTTTATTGTGGCAAACTACCATGCAGCTGCGCTACTGTACCGCCCCATGTTAAAGAGGAATATTTTAATCGTAACCGACTGAAAATTATGGCCTACATCCTGAATATGTGAGCAGTGTGCCCCTGTTTTAGTTTTTAAACACACCTTTTCCTGTTCAGACTGTGGTCGTTAAAGTGGCTACGAATACAACTTTGTCACGGAGTGGGATTTAAATTACAACGAAATTGCGCAACTATTTGTTCTATCTGGCCATTACAGTGTAATAACAGTAACAATGAAATGTTAACATCGCCATTGAAAGTAATCTCTACGTTATAACTGCATTATTTGTACTTGCTCTGAAACTAATTGTATAAAGGAGTGTGTTTGAAAGTAAAACTTCAAAATATGTAGTTTAGATTTGCTAAATGAGGGAGAGTTGTAACAAAATACAGCAGGACCTAGAAAAAAGAAGTTTCTCAATGACTTGTTATGATTATTGTATATACACCAATTTACCTGTACAGGCATAGTTATTAAATAACTAATTACTAAATAGGAGCAACAGGGACAAGAGATAATTGCAAAAATCTGCAGCGATGCGCAAAGGACCACGCACACTTCTTATGCCGGCTCCACATATTTGTCTACAAATATGCCTCCATACATACTGTGGCCGGAACAGTGGCCGTGTTTATATATACCTATAGGTATCGCCGAAACATTTGCCGAACAATTCGCCGTCTACAAACACCCCCCACACATTCGTTGTTGGCCTTGTTTTGCTCGACTTCGCCGAATGTGTGGAGCCGGCATTACGTAAAAGTCTCGGTAAAAGTGGTTTCCGTCAAATTGGCTGAGTTTTTGATATGTTGTGCATCTCGGCGCCCTGATCAAAGTCCCAAACCTTCAGAATTTCGAGATAAGGCTTGCTGATGTTTAGAAATATTGTCGACCCTGTGATCGAACGAAATGGGTTTTTCGCTCATCCAGAACATTTAATGTTAGCCATGAGACAAGATAACACAAAACACATAAGAGAGCTCGGACTTCGACGAATTTTAAAGGCGAGACAGTTAGATCAAAAGAGAAAAACTATCAGAACATTCATGCCGCCAAAGCTCAATTTCAAGGCTCAAGACTACTCAGAAATAATTAACTGGATGGACTGTGATTTATCTTCTCCCCCATTATTAAAAGATATCAGTGACGATGAGATTAAATCACATATTCATAGTAACTTAGTCCCTAATTGGAATATAACATTCGGATTCCCAGTTCACAGACAGGCAGTTGAACGATGTGTGAAACTCGTGACAGAAGCCTCAGGAAAAGTCTGCGGAGCTGAGTCTAGGGATGGTTTTATCAGAGCGACTCTGCTGTCAAGGTCAACCATGCCTAACTTCGAACATAAATCAGATTTCAAAGTACCATCAGCTAAGCATGATTGAAAATTGTTCAACATGAGTTTCTTGGATTTACGACTCTTCACACAAAAACTTTGTTTTTTCAATAAAAAAATCTGTTTATAAATAGTACTAATGGTCTAAAATAATTGGTTTTAAACATTTAACCTTGTATTCAATAAAGAAGACCAGAATAAAAACATGTAAGTATTTTTTTTCCTTGAACTGTGATCTACCTTTATTTGTAATTTTTTTCAAAATTTCACTAACTTTGAAGGCAATGCGCGACCGGAAGATGTTGATGGATTTAAATAATATTCAAACATTAATTTCTGTGGTTATAACACATAAGAATTTGAGCTATTACATTCGGGAAGACGCTAATTTAAAAAAGTTAAAAATTGTCATAAACATATAAATTTTTCCGACTTTCGGTAAACTTTAGAGCACATGCGCGACCGGAAGATATGAACCGATTTTATTTTTTTTTCCCCTTTTTAGTCCCCCCAATTAGCAACTTTTCCGCGGTATTACGACTTGAAAAAAAAAATTAATTTTTTCGGCCCACCCTAATGGTTGTATTCCTTGGAGCAATGGAAAGTACCTGAAACTATTTGAAAGATTTATACCATTTATGATTTTTTTAATATTTATAATAAATCGAAAATAAAGCGTACTTCCCTTTCACTCCGAAAAATCCTAACCTTAAGATACAACGTTCAAATGCCATATCTAAACTTTCGTTAACATTAGAAACACCTTTTTCTTGCAACATGTTCGATTTCCCCTCAAAAAACTCACTTCATTTTTTTACTCAATTTCATGTTTCTTTATTTCTTAACCACCTTGTACGTTATTTTGAAATTTTGATTATGGCTAAGGACTTCTCAGAATAAGCATATCTGTTACGAAGAATAGCTCTTTCTCTTAAAATATGAAATAAGAAAGATTACAACTATAGTTAGGTTCATCCGGGTATACACACTGTATACAAATTTTAGAAACGATAGAATCGTATTTCTATCCATTTATAAATCTTCGTATTTGATAACAAATATTGTTAACAATTTTAGCCCGGGTTGTGAACAAAATCAGAGCAAATTAACTCAAAATCGAAATTTTACGGCATAGTAAAAGCTTAATTTATTACCTGTCTGCTTCTTGTTATAAGCTTGAACTTTTGCCAAGTTTAAACATGAGAGAACGCCTAACCTTTGGAACTGTAATTAAGGGTGGAAAGACTGAATCACCATTTGAAACGAAGACGTGTTTACACATATACAAATTACTTCGACCGGAATAAAGTAAATCTACCGAAATATATGTTTTGTTTCTCTTTAGGTGTTTGAAAATTTTTTGCGCGGTTCTGGTGTATTTAGTTTACCGCTGGCTGAGCATATAAATATTTAGTTCTTAAATGTTAGAAGAATGTATTAATGTATGCTAAAATCGTGAGAATACTAAAGAAAATATCTTATATATTTTGATATTGCGGTGCTTTAAAATACAATAAAAAAAATTGAAAAAAAATTGGACCGCCTTCAAAAAAAGGCCCTAAAAATAACAAAATGAAATTTTTCCATCGCTCAGTTAATTGAAATTGACATGTTTGGTAGGCAGATTCTTATGTATAATTTAGACAGGCGATTTATAAATATTTATATATACAGGGTGTCCCAGAACTGAGTTCCCAAATGGGAACTTGTGATTCCTGAGGCCATTTTGGCTCCATATAACTCAAAAATCCAAAAATGCATCCCTGAGGAACAAAATCCTGTCAAAGGGAAAAAAATTAATTTTTCCGATAATTTCCGTGATATAAAAGATAAATTTTTAAATTTTGATGAGTATTCGATGTATACTTTACATTGAGCAAATATGTTCTTTTCCAACCAGGGTTGAAAAAAAAACAGTTTTTTTCATTTTGAACAGTTTTTTTGTATAAAACAGGTTTTTTTAAGTTTTAAATGGTATGTTTAAAACATGTTTAAAATAGGTTTAAAACGTTTAAAACTATATTTCACTAAAATTAAATGATGCCAGGCACACTATGTCTGCTACTACTACTTGATGTCAGATGGTGCTCTTAAACGGATTTTACAGCACTCTACAAATAAAATGCTCAGTTTAATACACATGACCACTATATTGGAATTATTTCACGGAATGGACCATCATCGGCACTTTTCCTGCTTTTCCACAAACTCCAAAATAATACATTTATTTAAAACATCGCACTGTGTTTTAAACCCTGTTTTAAACAGTTGTTTAAAACATCGCATTGTCTATTAAATATGCTTTAAACATTTGTTTAAAACACAGTGCGATGATTTAAACATGTTTTAAACACTTGGTTTAAAACATTTTGTTTTAAACCAACCCTTTTCCAACATCTCTTCAAAACATTTAATATACACAATTTTGTTCTAAAATAAATCTTAAACAAATAGAGGAAAATACTATGATTTCTTGTGTTTTGGCTGATATAACAAAAATTTCAAACAGTACCTTTTACAACCCTTCCAATGCTCTGTAAAAATGTTCAAGCATTCAGTTCTTCTACAGGGTGATTAGAAAACTACAGCCAGTTAAATATTAAATACTGTGAAAACATGTTGAGAAAAAAAAGATAATTGATCGATGTCAAGTATACATCCGAGTACTAATAGAGAGACAGCTTCCATCAAATTTTGAAAATCATATCTTCTATGTAACGGAAGTTAAAAAATGTAATTTTTTGCTCTCTCAATCTGAGAGGATGGTGTTCTTCAGGGATGCATTTTGTGACTGAGATAAGTTGGGTTATAAGGACCCCTCAGTAGCCACAGGTTCCCATTTGTTAATTCAATTCTGTATATATTATACTTTTTGAACTTTCATACAATAAATGGTATTATTTGAATCCTTGCATTTTCATGATTGAATGATTAGCTCTCGTACAATTTGGTGTGTTGGGTCGACAACTGAATTTTAGGACCTTCATAAAGTACCTCAAGTTTGTTTGTCAGGACATCGATTAGATCACAGAAATCAATGAGAGGATTCTATCAGTGATTATAAAATTAAAGTGATTAGAAATAAAACCGATATCAGATAAAGCGCATCATATTGAAAGCAGAGACATTGGAGAGAGCAGTAAGCAATACTATGGTAAGTAAGTACTTATATCTTCTTCGTCTGTTACAGGACTCCGATCCTTCGTCGCCTCTTAAGAATTATACAAATTTGACTAAGAATAGAAATGAACGGTATAAATTTGATTTTCCCCCTGCTCTGTAATAAAAACAAACCCATTTACAAAAAGTGAAAACAAGATGAGTCCTAGTATTGTACCTTGCGGTACCCCTGGCATAAACAGTGGTGCTACAATGTGGTTTCCTAAGAGATCAGCTGAAAAATTCTATTTCTGGGGAGTTTGTGTACGTATCTCGCTGTAAAATTTGGGACTAATGTCATCCCAATAAACGTATAAATGAGGATTCATTAGTAAATCAAACGTTAACATTTTCGATAGCTCAAGGGACTGTCTTGTGCTTAAAGTGCTGTCCAATAGCACATGTCCCAATAAAGGCTATTAAATCAAGCCTGAAGGTTACAATGCGAATCCAATTACCTTATTTATAAGCTTACTGACACAGTTTCCATAACTTTTCCCATCAAAGAATAAATATGAGATATATTTCTCTCTGGATATCTCTTATTAAATATTTCCACTGTACCTCTAGGTAATTTCTGTTTAATTCTTAGAGTAAACTGAAACAATTATCTGGGCAAGATTGTACATTATTTTAGCAAAATACATATCTTTCAGAATTGAAATAAGCAAATAATGTAAAAAAACCTTGTTGGCACAACTGTCTTGCAAACTAATGTACTTACCGAAATAATATAGTGGTGATTGGATAAAGAAAAACGAACGTGTCGTAAAGCTCCAAAATATTGTTTATAATCAGTAATGTAAATGAAATTAATAATATTGATGAATTTAAATCTTAGATTATAACATTTCCAATGCAATATTGCGAAAGCTACTTATTCAAATAAAAGAAAATAGACGGTTGTAGAGATAGTTGAAAAAACTGTATACCGAGGTATCCCATAATATAATAAAATAAATATAATATAATATAATATAATATAATATAATATAATGTAATGTAATGTAATGTAATGTAATGTAATGTAATGTAATGTAATGTAATGTAATGTAATGTAATGTAATGTAATGTAATTTAATAATAATATATTATATTATAATATAATATATTATAATATAATATAATATAATATAATATAATATAATATAATATAATATAATATAATATAATATAATATAATATAATATAATATAATATAATATAATATAATATAATATAATATAATATAATATAATATAATATAATATAATATAATATAATATAATATAATATAATATAATATAATATAATATAATATAATATAATATAATATAATATAATATAATATAATATAATATAATATAATATAATATAATATAATATAATATAATATAATATAATATAATATAATATAATATAATATAATATAATATAATATAATATAATATAATATAATATAATATAATATAATATAATATAATATAATATAATATAATATAATATAATATAATATAATATAATATAATATAATATAATATAATATAATATAATATAATATAATATAATATAATATAATATAATATAATATAATATAATATAATATAATATAATATAATATAATATAATATAATATAATATAATATAATATAATATAATATAATATAATATAATATAATATAATATAATATAATATAATATAATATAATATAATATAATATAATATAATATAATATAATATAATATAATATAATATAATATAAATATAACATAATATAATATAATATAATATAATATAATGTAATGTAATGTAACATTATATTAATAATTCTTGAATAGCTTTCCACCAATAAGGGATAAAATAACGGGATTGAAAAATTGGGATGGAGAGTTTCAAATAGGCTGTTTTAGTGGAATGCACGGCCATTGTCCAATAAAGTGGTTTCTTCCTGGTGTTGCCATGGTTGTCAAATTCGACAACCACGACAATCAGTTCAGGTCAACAACATGCTGGCTGAGTCAGTGACTGAGCTTCTGCCAAAGCAGTTGGCTGAAGACCGATAAAGACTTGATTGTGGCGCTCCTTCCTTAGAGCTCATTATCCTCCGCTTTATTCTTTCTATGAGACTCCACGTTTTGATAGGGGCCTCCTTAATGTAACTATCAGCCCTTGATTTTTCCACCTCAAATAGTTGAAATCTAATTATCTCTAAACTTTTAGAGTGATATAGCACACACGGACAGCGATTTGCTTTCCCCCTTGGCTAAATCTGAATATCGGGTCCATTGTTAGTCCTACTAGACTCCTCGATATCCTAGTCTATTAAGCTGACAGTGTCCAGATGGGAGTCACCATGACCTTCTCGCGCAGTAAGTCTGGTGCAGTCGATCGTTCTTTAATGACCATGACCTCTTTGGCTTGTCACCGTCATGGGAAATTCATCCACTACTAAGGCCTTTTCTTATCTCTACGTCCCTTGTGTCCTGGAATCCATGCCAAGTTCCTAGTTCTATTAGAGCATCTAAGCAGTTTCTAATTAATCCGCACGGAGTCTCGCCTTAACCTGCATGGAAACGATTGTCTTTATTAATGTGTGATTCTGACATTATTTTATAAATTAGGTATAACGGACTGTATTACACAAACCTATGTGCTAAAGTACCTAATGTTCCTTTTTTCGCTGGTCTGGTGCTTTATTTTTGGGACCGCCATCGGATTTACTCAGTCGTTCTTTTCCCTGCTCGTTATGCCAGGAATTATTTGCAATACTAGAAATAGCTTCTCTTTCTGAAAAAATCCCAGTGCTACGACCGAGAGTCGAACTCAGGATTCCAGGATGAGAGCAAAGCGTGTTTGCTTCTCGACCACGCAGTGTTACATACAATACTTTGCTACATTACTGATAAACTGATAGTAATAAAATTCTGTATATTTGCGATGCGAACAATCTCTGTAGACTATTTCTCTTTTTCCTTTAACAAGGTGCAAATGAAAACACTTTTGATGGGAATTTAATTCTTTATTCATTTTTTTTTTAACAAGCTGTCAACAGTTACAGAAACAGATAATTGGAATGCATACTATCAATAAGAAGTAACTCAAAATAGTTAAAACTGTAGCAAAACAGCTACAGAGAAAGTCAGTGAGTTTGCGTAGTTGTCACTCTTTAGTTATTACTTACGTTGTGTAATTTTTTCAATAAATAATAATTTGTCCTTTCAAATTGAATTTGTTTTCAAAGAATTCTTGAAATCTTTTGCGGCAGTTTTTTCGAAAACGGTTGGAATTATCAAGTTCTATCAAGTGTACCCTTATTACGTAGAAATGACTCCTGCATGAGATTTTCTAGTCAAAAGTGCCACCACAACGTTTCGTAAAAAAAAGATAGAAAATATTCATCATCAGGTAGCTCATGAGGCGATCTTCACGGGCTAGCGTGATGTGATACATAAATTATTGTTTCTTAACTTAGCATGTTTGGTTATATCCTCATATTTTGGTCCAAAGAATCTACCCTTGAACTATGGCCTATTATTAACGGTCCACCTTGTGTAATGGCAAAGAAATCGTTTACGCAATAAAACTCCTATGTTTTCTATGTATTACAAAGTAAGTACAGCTCCTAATATAAATATTTAATTTGTCTGAAATAGAATATGCTTGCTGATCATGAAAATGATCAAGTTTGCAATTATGTCTCGTTTTATTACTTGTTATGCATCGTTTGTAAGAGTTCTTATTTCACGCCACTGCAACAGATTATTATTAATATTTTCATGCAAGGTTACATTCAAGGACATCAAGAAAGATAAAAGTAAAGTTGTTGATTACTCCCTTATTAAGGAAGCGCATCTAGACAGAAAACACATTTCAGCAAGTGTTGCGTTTATGTATACAGAATTAGTACGTTGACGTTCAACGCTTATGTACCTGAAATTTCACTTGAACGAATTTTAGATGAAACAGGAAAGTTGATACATATATGGGCTTGATACGCTTGATATATGGGAAGCATTATAGAAGAAATTTTCTTCCACTAAAGAGATATTATACAAGAAGAATTACTGGCAGAGTACTTACTTCATCTCTTGCTAGTTATTCACTATCCGAAGGCAAAGGTCGCTCATTTATTTTATATTAAATTACATTCCCCGGCGAATGCCAAATCCAACATGCTCCGAAGCTCAACAATGAGAATACCATTCAGGTTGAACAAATTCAAGAGATAAAAGATCCATGACAAATTTCTTGAAGATGCGCTCATAGGACGAGTATTTTAAAATATTTGGATGCTAGAGAGACTTTACATAACTGAGCAAGGAACAATAGTCTTCGTTCCGAAATGGATATAGAAATCCTGGTCGAATGGTAGAATAGCCTGCTGTCTCAACGACAAGTGCAGCGAGAGACCAATTCCCAAATATTTGGTCTAATAAACTATCGAGAAAGAATAAGGTGTCTGCAACTAATATTATTGTCATTTTCATTTTGCTCCACTCTTTTTCGAATGGAGTAGGGATTGCAATTTACCGGAAGTTTTAATAACCGGTAAATCGGTAAATAAAAATGGAAATAACCGGTTAACCGGTATTTACCGGTAATTTTTAGAATGAATGATTAGGGTGGCAAAAATGGCAATTATCTTTTTCCATGTACAAAATTATCTAAATTTGACAAAAAAATTTTTGCCCACGACTATTAAATAATGTACTCATTATGCATGTGTTTCCTCAAGGATAATGCTATCCATTATTCCCTGCAGTGAATAATGATTTCAGTATTCACTAGTGAATAATAAGGACAGTCAGTTGTTTATAAGAAGTCACGGGCAGGTATTTTTTCAATTCGAGTGCAATCTCGCAACTTTTTAGTAGAATTTAAGCCTAGTTTCTGAAACCCTAAATATAATTATTCGTTAACTGTGATAGCTACAATTGTGTGAACAATTTTACTGTTATTATCAAATTTATGAATAGATAACTATTTAGCGTTTCAGAAACAAACCCTCTTTTATCACAATTTAGTTTTTAAATTTGATTGAGTAGGTCGTTATCTGTCAAATTAAATTTAAACGTCAACGTTATTTACAATAATTTTACATATTACTCAAAAAGAATAATATAAATAATTCATTAATTAATTTCTTCAGTAAACAATTTAACAAAAATATCTAATAGTCGTGGACAAAGTATAGTATTCTACTCGCATATAATGGCTACTCTGGTGATTTACGACATTCGCCTACGGCTCGTGTCTTAAACTTCACCCTCGTGAATAATAGTCATCATTATATGTTCGTTGAATAATATACTATTATATACGTATATTTAATAAAATGAACAAACCAAAGGTTTTTTATCAAAAGGAAAAAATATAAATGAAATAAATTTAAATAAATAATTATTCTGTAAATAACAAAAATATCAACTTAAATAACAAAAATTATAAACATAAACTCAAATAGGGCATTTACTGAATACCTAATCTAAAAATACAATATTTTTAAAAACGGCCTATTAAAAGGGTTAGTTTTTCAAAGCTATATCTGTTAGTCGTCTGATATTTGTGCATAGAATACCACCAGCTGAAGATGTCCTTCCTCAATAATCGATATTAGTGGGTCGATAAGTTAATAAGAATTGGTAATAACATACTTCTAAATGTATTCCACGGATATTTGCGGCAGTGAAATATTCAATTTCCTATCGCACGATATTGTCAATGTCTCTCTTACTTGTATTTCTTAGAGCTTGGTGTCTGGGTTTTACTTTTTATAATATTATTTATTTATTGTTAAATGTGCTCAGTGTTGGGACAGTCACTCTGTATTTAGTGAATACTAGTCACTGACAGAAATAGAAACATTGAATACGTGACATATCGTAAGTTTAGAATTTACCGAAATAACCGGTGAAAAATTAAAATAACCGGTAATTATCATCATGTGTTTTTTGTCCTAATAACCGGTTAACCGGTTAACCGGTTAACCGGTATTGCAATCCCTAGAATGGAGAGATAGTTCGTCCATTATTCTCTGTACCGAAGCCGAAGACCCTTGAATGTAAAGTGTAGAGTATTACTGAGTACGGCGTATATTTTCATGAGCTCGGATCAACTCCTTCGATTAGTAAAAGACACAAAATTATTCAAGGTAGCAAAAAATGTAGTAGATGAATTCGATCTAGTATTTGTATTCAGGCGAAGAGGTTGAATGTGAAGTGTAGAGTATTACTGAGTATGGTGTATATCTTCATGAGCTCGGATCAACTCCTTCGATTAGTAAAAGACACAAAATTATTCAAGGTAGCAAAAAATGTAGCAGATGAAGTCGATCTAGTATTTGTATTCAGGCGAAGAGGTCAGCAAGGTACTGGCTGAGTCAGTGACTTAGCTTCTGCCAAAACATTTGGCTAAAACCGATAAAGACTTGACCTGTATGCAACCTGTACACTGATTGTGGCGCTCCTTCCTTAGAGCTCATTAATCACTTTATCCTTTGTATAAGACTCCACGCTTTGATAGGGGCCTCCTTAATGTACCTCAGCCCTTGATTTTTCCACCCGAAGTAGTTGAAATATAACTCTCTCTAAACTTTTAGAGAGGCATAGCACATGGACAGCGATTTGCTTTACCTCTTGGCTAAATTTGAATGTCGGGTCCATTGTTAGTCCAATTAGACTCCTCGATGTACTAGTTTATTAAGCTGACAGTGTCCAGATGGAGGTCACTTGACCCTCCGGCATAGTAAGTCTGGCGCAGTCGACCGTTCTCTAACGAACTCTTTGGCTTGTCACTGTCATGGGAAATTTATCCACTACTAGGGCCTTTTCTTATCCCTACAACCCTTGTGTCCTGGAATCCATGCCAAGGTCACAATATTTTGACTTCCTAGTTCTATGAGAGCATTCAAGCAGTCTTTAATTAATCTGCACGGAGTCTCGGCTTAACCTACATGGAACAGATTGTCTTTACTAACGCGTGATTATTGACATTATTTTATAGATTAGGTATAACAAGCCGTATTACACAAAACTTTTTGTTAGACTACCAAATGTTCCTCTTTCTGTTTGTTAGTCGCATGCTTTAGTTTTGGGCTCGTCATCGGGCTTACTCAGCCGTTCTTTTCCCTGCTCGTTATTTTGGAAATTGTTTAGAATACTAGAACTAGTTTCTCTTTCTGAAAAAAATCCCAGTGCCACGACCGAAAGTCGAACCCGAGAATCCAGGATGAGAACAAAGCGTGTTTGCTTCTCAACCACGCAGTCTTACATACAATACTTTGCTACATTGCTGATAAACTGATAGTAATAAAATTCTATATCTTTGCGATGCGAACAATCTCTGTAGACTATTTTTCCTTTTCCTTTAACAAGGTGTAAGTGAAAACACTTGTGATGGAAATTTAAATCTTTATTCATTTTTTTTTAACAAGCTTTTCAACAGTTGCAGAAAAAGAAAACTGGAATGTAAAGTATCAATAAGAAGTAACTCAAAATAGCTAAAACTGTAGCAAAAAAGCTATGGAAAAAGTTAATAAAAATAAAACGTGATACATATGACTGATATAACACGTAATCTGACTTATGAGATAATAGATGAGACAAAGCGTAAAAGACTATATTAAAAATTCAAGAAATTCCTTAGGAGATAGTCATCCTTAATTTTACTAAAGAATTTTGTATTATTTTTACTTTCATAAAAATAGTTGATTTATCCGCTCCCTGCAATGCATGTTTAAAAAATATAAAACTTCTAAGGCTCCTATTTATTTATTTTCTGAAGAGTTATAGGCTTGTTTATTATTGAGATATAGTCTAGGCATATTTTTTCATACTTTAGCGTTATCTCGAGCTCCTAAAAGATTTCTTTTTGCAGATATGAGCATTCTCACAAGGGTTGTTTTCGCCAACATCGCTACATTGCTCTTTATTCCTACATAAAACAATAACTAAAATGGAAGTTAAGAAAAACAAATTCAAAGTGAAAAAAAAACGCTGATGTAGTTAACAATTTTAACAAGAGACACATGGTTTCGGTCATAACTTGTTTGTCTTTTATGCTACAGAAACAAAAAAAAAACATCAAAAAGCGTAATTAGCAATTTCTTATTTTGATCCTCAGCATTTTGACCTAAGTGCCATCATAGTTTCTGAGATATTTAACATTTAACTTAAATGCTTTGTCTCATAAAGTTTTGACGCCATCTCTAAATTTCCATATCTACACAACTATTAATCCTACAGAAATAAAATTTATCCTTAGTTCATTAGCTTTTTTTTTGAACTTAGATACTTTTTGCTAAAAGTAATACGACAAAATCAACAAAATTCGTTTTGAGATAACTGTTTTTTTTTCAAGCTAAAATCGCAATTTTCAAATCCTCATAATTTATCAATTTATATTAAAAAGTGTACAGAATTTTTTGGCTGAAAATTTTGTTCTCTCTTAGTTCCAGTGGTTTTTCTTTAGTTCTTCCCCCTGAAGAGGGATAGCAGCCACCTTCTATAAAATGGCAAGCCACCGCATAACATAGACACGTTGCTTTAATATATTTACTATTAAATCATAAAAAAAAACTGCTGCCTAAGGAATCACCACTTCCACATCCAGACTCCCTATCTAAGGACCTTACAACGAAAATACTATAATTGCACTCCACTAAGTGGAGATAATTGTTTATGGAACTATAATGGTATAATATTTGAAATCGTGTACCAGAAAAATCCATAAAATGATATGCCCCGTCAGTAGTAGGGGTGGTGGTGGTGGTGGTGGTAGTGGGGGTGAATGAAAAGAAAAAGATTCTTGATGACTGGTTCTTGTACACACACTAAATCACAATATTTTTTCACCCCTTTAATCATGGGGTGGGGGTGGTAATGTAGGTGGTTATTGCCAAAAATGTTTTTGTGACCTTAGCTCCTCTTGTATTTACTAAATACCAATTTCATGCACTCTTAATTGCTTGATTTACCTATTTACCCCCATTTATCCCAACTCAGCAACGGAATAAGATCAATATATTATCTAGTTCCAGATCTCGTTAAAATACATACGTGTGCCATATTTTAAGTCAATATCTTAAACAGTTCCAGAGTAATCGTGAGCACCAAACAGATACTAGACTAACAGACAGACCGACGCGACAGACACATTTATTTTTTTCAAACTTAACATATTGACGTTTCATGACATTCTAAGCCTATTTATACAAAGAAAATTTTCAAAAATTTTTCTTGCGTTAGTATACTTCAACTGGATGTGCAAGTAATACGCAGAAAATAGCATGACGAAGATATAAAACATCATTCTGTGCCGTGGACTATACGACAGAAGTAAAGCATCTACCTAAAGCATTTTCTTCAATGAAAGCTACTAAGCATCCATAATACTCGAGGTAACCCACTGTGTATCTAATTTACTAGAGGAAAGCCACTACACATTCATACTTCTTGAAGAAATCCACTGCGCATCCATTTTACTCGAGGAAACTCACTGTGCATCCATATCACTTCAGGTAACCTACTGCGCATCTATACTACTCGTGGTAACCTACTGCGCATCAATGGTACTCAAGAAAAGCCACTGCGCATCCATAATACTCGGGGAAACCTACTGCGCATCCATACTACTTGAAATAACCTACTGCGCATCCATTTGACTCGAGGAAACCCACTGCACATCCATACTACTAGAGATAACCTACTGCGCATCGATGGTACTCGAGGAAAGCCACTGCGCATCCATACTACTCGAAGTAACTTTAATAACATGATATTTGAAATCGCCTAGTCCAAAAACCTATAAAACGATATGACACATCGGTAGTGGGGGTTGGGTGGTGACAGGGGGGTGGGGGTGGATTAAGTAAAAAAAATTTGAGGCTTAAGTTCTTGTATACACGCTAAATTACAATTTTATTTTTTTCACCCCCTTTAATAATGACGTGGGGGTAGTAATGGGGCTGGCTAATGCCAAAAAATTTTTTGAGACATAAGTTCTTTTATATATACTAAATACCAATTTTATGGACTCTTACCGGCTTGATTTACCTATTTACCCCAATTTACCCCCCAACCCTTCGACGGAACAGGATGAAAGTATAATCTAGTTCCAGATCTCGTTAAAGTACATATGTGTACCAAATTTCAAGTCAATATCTTAAACGGTTCCAGAGTAAACGTGCGCACAAAAAAGTTAGACAGACAGACCGACAGACAGAAATTTTTTTTTTCGCTCAAACTTAAAATCTCGACGTTTCATGACATTTTAAGCCTATTTGAACAATAAAAATTTTTTAACATTTTTTTGTCGTTACTATACTTCCACTGGATGTGGAAGTAAAATTAATCCATATGAAAATCTTTCTAAATTAAAATCTCTAGTCACTGTACTATGTTAGTGTACTTATTTAGACAATTTATATCTCAACGAAAACCAACACAATTTACTTGAGATAAATGCGTTAATTGCCTGGTTTAAATATATCGATTGATTTACTCAAAGAAAAGCCAAAAATATCCCACTGTTAAAATTAAAATTAAATATTCACTTATTAAAACTAAACATTCGATAACTCATTTGATTCTTTCGTTGAAACTTTCTGGGAACTTCGAATTGAAAGAAAATAAATATCTGAAATGTATAATTTTTTGATTAATTTTAAGCGCCACTCTAGATTAAATAACCCACCTTCAACAACATTCATCAATGTCGTAATTAACGATAAATCTATAACCTGTTTTCTCTCGCCCAAGATTACGTTAATAATTTTTTTGGAATTATTATGTACAAACTCGATGAAATGTAAATTAATGAGACCTATAATGCTGCCAATTGTTTTATTTTACACAGGAAAAACCAAACAGGGAGAAGTGGTGCCAAGATAAGATCTTCATGGTCACTATATTATTATGGTTCTAGCATAGGAAATTATTCAAAAGGGGCGAGTGGTGCAAGATGGAATGCTTCTTCTTAAATCTGACACGCTGTAAGTCTTTATGTAATCTATTAGTCTAAAATTACTCTATTTTTCACAATTTACATTTTACGTAAGTATTTGGACATTTTTAAGAGTTTGCGGAACGAGTATCGATATGTTTTCAACTGGGTGTTTTGAACTGTGGTCGTCAAAGAATCACAAGTGTTTGAAAGGCAAGAAAACTTCTGTGAGTTACATTTAATTTGTGAAGTTAGAATTTTCAAATGTTATTGCTGTGTGCAAAATTAAATTTTTGGTAAAAACTTTTCTAATCAGACTGGCGAAAATATTTGTTTAATGGACAAGTTAATAAAGACATTATTTGATCCACGAGCAGATAGTCTATGTAGTCTAAATATTTCGTGCAAAGACGAGATTATCTTTCCCCCTCCGTTTTCAAAGGTGCTGAACACGATGGAAGTAGTGGGAGAAGTTTTTGACCGCCGCAACCCCATGAAACCGCCAAAAACCACCCCTTTTATGGGGATCCCTTTATGTTTTCATATACATATAAACGGGTCTGGGGAGTGATTTATCGACGGATTACATATATCTGAAATAACATGGAAGGGGGTTATAGAGTAAGTGGAATCCGAGGGGTGGAAAATCTTTTTTTAAAATGATTCGGTTCAAACGCTTATCCCCCGTTTTCGGTGTCGCTGATCACGGGGAAAAAGATTCATTTTTAGCCCCAACCCCTTCTCATCCCTCAAGCGGGCAGAAACCACCTCTCACTCACCAGAAAGCATGCTATCCAGGATTTACAGTTTTTTCGGCACATGATCGTTATTCCTGTGCATAATCCCTTCATTTTTCAAGAAAGAGAAGGTGGTAGCTACCTCGGGGGTTGTTTCAACCCTTCCAAGAGGTGTTAATGAATTTTAATTCATTAATTATATTTTTATCGTGATCAGCGACTGCGAAAACGGGGAAGGGTGTATTGACGATCCAAAGTGTAATTAATGAATTTTACACCTCTTGGAAAGGTTGAAGCAACCCCCGACACCCCCACCACTTTCTCTTCCGTGAAAAATGAAAGGGATATGCACAGGAATAACGATCATGTGCCGAAAAACCTTTAAATCCTGGATAGCATGCTTTCTGGTGAGTGAGAAGTGATTTCTGCCCGTTTGAGGGATGAGTGGTTGGAGCTAAAAATAAATATTTTTTCCGTGATCAGCGACCCCAAAAACGGAGGATAAGCGTTTGAACTGAATCATTAAAAAAAAAAGATTTTCCACTCCTCGGGAGGGTTAAATCAACCCCCTAGGCCTGCTCTCTGGATTCCACGTACTCTATTTATTTATTTATTTAGATACATCATCCAACAGTTTTACGACCAATTACAGGATGAGAACACATACATATTTAGGTACATAAAAGAGAAACAAAAAAATAACAAATAAAAATAAGATAATAAAAACAATACAATACAATAGTACAACACACGTAAAAACTACAAAACATATACAGAAATAATTACAAATTCAATTCAATTCCTTCCTTCAATGTTATTTCAAGTATAACCCGTCGATAAATCACTCCCCAGACCCGTTTATATATGAAAACAGAAAAGGATCCCTATAAAAAGGGGTGGTTTTTGGCCGTTTCAGGGGGTTGCGGCGGTCAAAAACTTCTCCCACCACTTCCGTCGTATTCAGCACCCTCGAAAGCGGGGGGAAAGGTAATCTCATCTTTGCACGAAATATTTACAAAAAACTCGTCCAATAATGCTTCATTTACATAGACTACAGAATGATTAGTACTCGGGGCGTAGCCCTGTAAAAATAGTCTTAATTTTTTAGTTCAAATTAAAAACTAAGTAATTGATAACAGCCTGAAATTAAGTATAACGTTTGTTCTTTGTACTAATTTGTTAACATGTATTAACACTTGGTCAAAAAATATTAACCAATTTTTTTTGAATTTTTTATTGGGAGCTTACGATTATCTAACAAAATATTTATATTTTCATACAGCATTTGGCGACGCATATTTCTTCTAAAAATCATTACTGTCGTTTTACCTTTAAATTATGTTTTGTAGCAAAATTATAAATCTCTTATAAGTTAATGTTTATTAAGTTTGTAGATGCACGGTATGGTTGACAGTACAATTCTTAGAAGTGTAAAAAATGTTGGTGCCTTTGGCGGTCAGATGCAGCGTATTTGATGGCCAAAGATGCCTGGTTTTTGTTTATTTTTTAATTTTTTTAATTTTGTTATCTATTTATTTAACGTCGGCCTATTTCCGCTACCAGGGCCTATCACCGACGACAGGAGACGAGCTACCCCCAACCTGGAAATTTTACCGAACCTCTTCTCTTTCGAAGAGTAGGGATCTTTTACTTGCCTAACATTTAATACACAAAGGACCTCCGAAGGCTTACGTAATCCTCGCCTTGAAATTATATAGCTTCCGCATATACGCTGATATACAAGCCGCTAGAAGGTAGGATGAGATCGCTGTGTTTCCCGATATGGATTTCACCCATCCAAGTACTAACCGCGCTGAACTGGATTATCGAAATACATGTACAGTCAAGACGCCTCTACGCCCGCCCCCTGTGCGCCTGATAAGTCTACTTTGAACTGTAATTGTTAGAATTGAATGAGAAATGAAGTTGTGTGTCGTCGACATATATGCTTGCACAGAACAGTGCTGTATATTTACAAACATATCTGCTGTGCAGAAGAGATAAAGAAGAGGCCCTAATACGGAGCCTTGAGGCACAGCTAATGATATCAACTGTTTTCGAGAATAATTATTTTCAGTAAAAACTCTTTGATTGCGTCCAGCAAGATATGATTTGGCGAAATTTTCAGTTGTGAAAATCTAAATAGTGTAACTTGGCACATAAAAGTTTAGTGATTTATTGATTTATCTGCATTGCTGCCACTCCCAGGGTATACCGCTGGGCCGGCTACGTCTACGCTGGGTTGGATTTGGGTCATGCTTGTTGTCAGTCGCGAGAGCCACATGACGCATGGTAATGGAGTGTGGGATGGGCAGTGTAGGAGTTTGTGAAGTGTGCATTGTGTCGTGATATGAAGTGTTTATGCTTCTCTTTTTGGGTTTCTGCGTACAAATCTTCTTGTTCTTCCGAGACTTCTGATTGTGGTATAGCATACATCGTTGCGATTTCTTCGTGGTATTCAGTTTTCCCCTTATTTTTCTTTTCCAGTATGTTTGGTCTTTTCCTAGTTTGTTTATGATTCTCTCGATTGTTGTTCTCCACGTATACCATGGTCTTCCTATTCTTAGTTTGTTGCTTTTCTCAGTGGATGTGTTTTGTAATCGTTTTCCCTCCTAATAATGTTGATGTTTTGTGTCCTTGCTTTAGTTTTATTGTTTTTGCGAGTAGTTGGATGGTGTCCCTTTCAAGTCACCTTCAATTTTTTGCACCAGACGCAGGTGTGTCTTCGTTCCTGCGTTCTTTTATACATCCAGTGTTTTTGTGTTTTCTAAGAAAGTATTATTTTCCTGAAAAGAAATTTGTATCGCGTGATTTCCGCCGACGTGCTGGAAAAAAATCTGTTTTGGCGCTATATACCAATAGCAGACCACTGGTTAATTCTGGCTTAATTTAGATTCAATATTCACTTGAAGGCTGTCGTAAATAATTTCTTATCTATATTAAGAATATATTACCTAACATAATTTCTCTTAAAGTAAAAAAATATTAAATATGACCAGCACGTAAATTACCAGAATCTGTGGGTTATCAACATAAATAAAATGGTTACAACAAGACTTACTTCATCTCTGATGTTTCCGTTTTCCTTTTCTGGTATTTGCACCGATTTCTTCTTGTTTTGTCAGGTAGATGAATGATGTCACTACACCACCCTTCGAGGCACTGTCAATGTAACTTTGCACTTAAAAGTTGGTGATTTAATTTTTCAAAAGCCTTTGTGCAGTAAAGCAGAATTAAAGCTATAGCTTGTTTATTATCCAGGGTTCTAAATACATTGTCGATCACACTGAATGAAACAGAATTTTCACACTGACTTTTTCGGTAACCTAAGGGTCAAAACATGCCGAAGATGTCAACAAACCCGTATATGTAAATGTGACCGTGCATACCGCACCAGTTCACCCTAGTTGTGCTAGCTAGCATCCTCGGTATACAAACCTGTATATTTAAATGTGACAGTGCATACCGCACCAGTTCACCCTAGTTGTGCTAGCTAGCATCTTCGGTATGTGCGGTCTCATTTAAATGTACAGGTTTGTTATACAAATTGATGGCTTCGATGCATCGACTGAAACTGCGGCCTGAACTTCTAGCAGCGAGGCATCTTCAGCATGTCCGTACTGAAACAGACGGAATAATTTTGTGTTCCTCGAGACAGTCATTTAATTGCAGGTGTGCAATTTTTTCAGAATCTTTGATAAAACAGTTAAAATACTTATCGGACGCAAGTTATAAACGTTTGGCACCATCTGACAGTTCCTCTTTTCATTTTTCATGAAAATATATTTGTTCCAGGCAACAATTCACGTGAGTTAGATAGTCATCAATGATTGGAAAACTGTATTTTAACATCACTTGGGAAATTTTGTCAGAACCACAAGTATTTGAGTTTAGATTAAAAAGTATTTTGTGTATTTCTTCAATAAAAGTCATTATAATATCCACATTATTAGTATATTTCCTCCTTCCTTTTCAAAAACTGAAATAAAGTAGTCGTTAATATCATCTGGGTCTTTCATATTGCTCAGTAAATCAGTTTTCGAACTTTGTTGTATATTTAGAGCTATTAATGCAGTTTTCTCTATTTCTTATTGCAGCATGTGTAATTACGCAATTCCTTATAATCATTCCAATCCTCGCGTGATTATAGTGTAAGGCACTAAAAAGTACTTCTTAGAGTAGTAGATATTTGTCAGATCGGAATAGTAGTATCTCTAGTGTTTATAGTTAATCTAGCGTACCATAGATGACGCACTAGACTTGTTCTGACTTTTTTTCAGTCTGGTTTATACTCCACACCTTTAAGTGCAGCAAACCATAGAACTACAAATGTCAGGAGAACTGGTTGAAGCCCATTGTATAGCCATTCATTTCTCAACAGTGGCAGACGAATTTCGCCTTCCCAGGCTCCTTAGTGCCACATGGTAGAGAAAGAACGAAAATACAAAGGCACCTATGTAAGATGGTAAAAATTGTTCAGAAGTAAATGTTTTACAAAGTTCTACTATTTAAAGTCATCATAAAAACTGCGAATGCAGATTACTAACTTCTGAAACAATCCAAGCGCAGTGCCAAGAGAATTTTTTTGGCATTTTTTTTCCGGGGGCATGGTAACTTAGTAATGTACACTGATCGTTTACTGTCTGATTGAAAAAATTTACAACAATATTGTATAAGTAACAATCTTTATTTCAATATTTTACACCACAAAATTATTGATTATGTTTAGCTTTGCGTCTTTTGCCCCACTTGCCCCAAAAGACTCCGTGTGAATAACACCCTGTTTATCAAGTACCGCATGTCATCTGTGCAAGACAAAATGAGCTGAACAAAGCTCGCAGTGGGAAAGGTTTAATATATAACCGAATGAAAACAAATGACTGACAGAACAAATGCAAAATAAGGCAAATAAATGCTGGCGGCCTTCTTTATCATTCCATCCGCACGCAAAACAAGTGAACCGAATGGGTGAGTTGTTTTTTCTAATCAACATAGGTATTAGTTATTTGGCACTGATATAAATAAATTACGACAGAACAAATTATATCTCAAGCGTGAGTGAAATATACGCAGTAATTTTGGTTTGAATAAGAATAAGCTTTCCCAAGTTTTCTGACAACGTTAATGACCTCTGACCCCTGTTTATATAAATGCTTACTTTTCACCTGCTTACACGTTTAGTGGCTGAAATGAAATGTCTGATACTATATAGGGTGGAACACATTCTATGTAGAACGATTTTATGAGTATTTGCAACAGGAGCAATTTGGGGTAACAATTTAAAAGAAAAAAAAGTTTTGAAAAGTTAAAAAAAAAAATTGTTAACATTTTTTGTCCTCTTCTGATAAACATAAAACATAAACACTAGGGTGGCCCATCTCTATAGGGGGTGAATTTTTTTTGCGTATTTTTTAAGTCTCACCCCACGAAAATATACTATAATACTAGGAATAATTTATGTCAAAGTTTCAGATAATTCGGTGAACGGTAACCCGTGCCGCATTCAGGTAGAAATTTGTAGATAAAATTTTATTACGGTAACCCGTGCCGCATTCAGGTAGAAATTTGTAGATAAGGTTTTATTACGGTAATAGACTTAAATTTTACTTAAAATACAAATATCTACCTCTTTTCTCATAATGTTTTAATGGTGTAATTATTTCCTAGAAATTATTTGTTTTGGAAGTTTGGAAATATAATGCACCTACGGTAGGTTTTTATGTCAGTTTGCAATTGTGTTTTACAGTGGTGACATTATAAGTTCTAGCATACGTTCCTTTTAGAAAAAACAATTAACGATGGCTGATGTTAGATCCTTACGAAAGGATACTTTCATTTACTTAGTTGGACACTATTCGTCACAAATCATTGGCAATAAATTGCCGTCTAATAGACAAATATTACAAGTGCTCTTTTATAACATTCGTGAAGTGAAGCTAAGTGTACATGAAAGTGCTAAATTAACAATAAAAGAGGTGTCAGTTTTTTGGGATAAAGCTCGCATTCCGACACGTCAGGATTTTCATTGTGTTAAACAACTAGATAAACTTTATGCAGAGTGGAGGAACTTACAAAAATCGGCTAAAAGGGCCAGTGCGGGAGTAAAGAAAAAAATTTCGTAAAAAATTTGGACGATCTCTTTGCCATTTCTCATGCAAATGCATTGGAGTTGATGAAAATAGATGAAGATAAGCAGTTTTTAATTAACCAAAGAAAAAAGGGACGTCCTGGATTTATGCATGGTATTGATTACCAACTTGCTTCTCAAGAAAAATCAGCTGAGGAGAAATTACAGAAATTATCCGAACGAATGCAACGAAGTCAACAAGAAAAAGCTAGATTAGAGGAAACAGTCACCTGTCCATCATCAAGTAGTAATTCAGCCGACTCCAACGAAAATGAAGATGAAATAATCGAAGCCCAAGAAGAGTTGTTACAAGACCAGCTTGGCCCGTCACAGCCAAAAAAGAGGAGATTGTATGGAACATGTAACATCATCACACCAAAAATAGCCGCTGCATTTGATGCTTGCAAAATAAGCGACAGGTATGGAGTCCATATTTTGACGGCAGTAGCAGAAGCACTAGGACATGACACCACATCTTTGTCCATCAGCAGAACCACACTTCAGCGCTCTAGTAAATGTTGGCTTATCTTTCTTTGATGACGATATTTCAGTTACCACTAAAAGAGAAATGGTTAAAGCTTTGAATAGGAAAGCACCAAATCAAGAGGGTATTAAACGACTTATGATTAGTAACATTACTGACGTTGAAAACAAGTAAATTCGGGACTTCATATGCGAGAACACTAAACAGTTTTTTCAAAAATTAGGTTTGTCTATGAAATTTTTGGAAAATGATCCAACAACATGGAGGGAAAATGAAAGTTATACCCGATGTTTCAATATTGTAAACAAAATTAAAGTTGTAAATGATGCCGCTGAGAGAGGAATCAAACTTATTACTGACTATAATGACATTTTAACAAAAAATGAAGACCAAAAACAGTTTTTACTCCAAGTTGTAAATGATTATAAATCACAGTTTCCAAATGTAAAAAAGAAACCCTGTCGCATGCTTTGGCCTAGTGCAAAAAATATTGTTTTTATTACTATATGTCTTGTAGATTTAGGATAATATTTGGTACTATGTATGAAAAAAACGTTTCATAAGAAAATACACAAAGATAAAACGAGAGTTTTATTTCAAAAACTTCTAGTCTAGGTTTCTTAGACTACGAATTTACAATAGTATGACACATGTCATAGTCACAACAGATAATGTCTTTGATATTTGTATGACTTGATTAGTCATTCTAAAGATAAATGTTGCTGATTAAAAAAAAAAAACAATGCATCAACCAAAGAATGTAAATAATTCCATTTACTTTTATTATTGCATAATAATGCATTCTGCGGCACCCCTTGCCTTCAATTTGCCTCAATAATATTTTGAGGGGACTGTTTTTTCTTCAAATGGAACCATTTGCAGGGGTGAGAAATAAAAAATTTCGATTTCGAAAAAGATGGGCTAATAAACACACCATACACATCCAAAATCCAAAGCTAAGCCTGCTCGGAAGGGGGTTGCATATTTGAAAAAACGCAGACATACATCCATTATTCAGCGACATGGCCAGTGTCGGAGCTGGGAATCGAACCCAGTACACAGTAGAAAGTGACACTAAGCATTCTCGCCAGTAACATGCTTTAAGGTAAAAACAGAAAGAAAACAGGTAAACCGGTTTTCAGCTCCTATAACCAGCGCCTACCTGCTATTCGAGGTGCACATAATGAACGCGTACCAGCAGCTCCAACCTGCTTGTTCATTTTGAAGTCACTGCGGGTAAACGCGTCGAATTCGTCGTCTGATGATGATTTATTTTTGCTTGACAATGTATTTTTGAGATTGAATCGAAAACTACACGGAATACATCCAATAAACCATAATATGTCAGTTTTTGATGAATATCATCTATTTGGTGAATTAAAATGGCATGAAAATCGATTTTTTCAATATATGAGAATGATTATTAGCACGAGAGCCCACCTACAAAAATGGAACACATAAGCTGGAGAGTCAAAAATTGGTGGGGATGCTTATCAAGTCATTCTCTGAACGTGCGTAGTCGGTCATGGCAATCCGGGTTGCAGCGGCGCAGGGGCAGCCATTTTGTTATATGGCTCAAATAATTCTTGAATGTGACGCTTTCCCATGACGTCCAATCAAAAAAAGTTTCAGACAAAAGTTATTCAGTTTTGTGGGCTCTACATAATTGGGTTTTACTTTTAATGGGGTTTTTACGGGGTAACATGTCTTTTTTATAGTGGATTTCGATTCTACGCCAAAAAATATCAATCTTTTGCTCTTTGCATGTTTTTACTCCGAGGCCAATTTGCGCCAGAAATTTTTTTTTCAACTTTCAATAATTTTTTTATATCGAAACTTTCAATTATATTTTGGAAAAAGTTGAACAACGTTTGTCAAAAACTTATGTGATTAATATCTCAATATCAATATCCATACTTATTTAATTAATCAAAGATATAAATAAACCACTAAAGTGAATAGCCAGCGCCTAGAACCACCGACCAAGAACTAAAAATTCATTTCGATAAAATTGCCACCGCCGGTTCGTACCGGCTACCGCACACAAATGAAGCAGATTTGTGTGCGGTATCATTAGTAGGGCAGTTCTACAAAGCATGGTCGATTTCACATTGACAATGTTAAAAAATAAAATGTCAGGAATCTATGATGGCATATATTTTTGAAATGGTTAAAGTGTCTACTTTTCAGGTATGCCTTGTGGCGCCAGCTTTTTTCCCGTGACTAAAATGTTACAGCTGTTTTTCCTTAGTGAAACGTATAACAAAACACACGACTGTCACATTTATATTTGTGCTGTGTATTAATATAAATATGCTAAATGGATTATGAAAAAGTTGATTCTTTGAAGCGAAAAATATGTCCTACAAGATATTAGAGAAAATTTTGGTAGTAATAATACCCATGAATAAAATAAAAAGTGATATAACTGGCAGTATCTGTTTCTTTCTTATTTGAGCCCAATACTTTCGAAAATCAGTTAACTGTATTGACTCAAATTACCTTTTTGTGTCTAAATTTTGTTACCGATAACCAGTTTTGTTCATAATTTAAAGGACAATGGTCCTAACGA
The DNA here is from genome assembly GCA_936432065.2 of Rutpela maculata. NCBI lineage: Eukaryota > Metazoa > Arthropoda > Insecta > Coleoptera > Cerambycidae > Rutpela > Rutpela maculata. The sequence goes on from OW386285.2 coordinate 391,120,503, forward strand.
GATAAATAATATTTATGACACCATTGTGAATGAGGTACTGTCAGTTACGCGTGATGGTCGTGAGTGGCATGAGATGGTTGTGAGATTCGTAAAACGGTTATGTAATTGCTGGCTGAGGTTGTGCCAAATTTTTGAAAATAAAAATAACATTTGAGCGTCAGATCATATGTATTTTGGCTAGTAGGAACCAAATATGAAAAAATATACAAGTTGTCCCATTTAAAAAATTTGATTTTCACGTCATTTGCCTCGAAACCGGAAGTCAGAAGTTGGTTTTTTACATCATATAATTGTAAATTTCATCCCACATCACTACACCAAATTTGAAAAAAATCCATTCAACCATTCAAAAGTTACAAGAGTGAAGGAGAATAATGCCAATGAAATTTCTCATGACCTTCACTAGAATCTCAAGACCATCACACTCAAATTTGAGCCATGTGACGGTCATGAGTGTGACGGTCGTGAGGGCCGCTAGACAAAAATGACTAAGAATTATGTTCACCCTAAGCTATTATTAAAGTAAGGTTAGGAGAAGACAGTGTACTAGATACCTCAAAATAAAAACGTATTTGGATATTAATAAGTTGATAAATACTAAAATACACAACGTGGCGGTCATGAAAGAGAGCACAGGACCATATATTAGACTTACCATATAAATTACTGGAAATTCAAAATGTTTTGGGAAACAGCACTTGGTTATTGTATCTCACATGATTTCACAACGAAAACTAAATTTCGATGTGTTTCTGAGTCGCTGGTAGTCCTAGCATTCAACTTACTAACTAATAATGAGCGCTGTGACGGTCGTGAGTATTAACCAAGTTACGCGACTTTAATAGTTTATATATTAAATCCTAGACTTTAAAACATGAAAGTTGTATCTTTCCAACAAATTTTGGATATTTTGTAATAATTATAGCAGAGATGGACACTAACCATTTCTCTGGTAACAAAATTTCAGCCAAAACAAGTGTCAATCTGTATGGAGTTAAACGTGACGGTCTTGAGTTTTAGGAGTAAAAACACCCAATATTTTATTTTTGACGTAATTTAGCTCAAGTTTTTTATTATAACAAGGTGCGGTAAGACTCATCTAAGCGAATATTGGACACGGGTTGTAGCTTGAACCAATTTTTGATCAGTAAGTCACTAATATCACGAATCGACCATGCTTTGTAGAACTGCCCAGTAAACGTTATTATTTATTGGCGCTTATAGGCGCCGGCTACCAGTATGCAGGCAACCTGCTTTCTTTCTGTTCCCACCTTTAGCTCGCTGCGCTACAATGCCGCTGATGATTCTTCTTTCTCCATTAATATGCGGGGCATCGAAATCATCCACTTAAATCAAATATTTTTTTTAGATTTCACACCACCCAGTCCATTTTTGAACAAAGGCATGTTATATTTTCTAGCTTAACATCGATGTTCACTCTACAACAACCGTCTATTTCCTAACGCCAAATGTGACATCATGATCGCCATATTACAGCACCTTCATCCTAGAAGACCAAAGCCTAACCTCAACTATTAACATCAGTTTAATCACAGAGGATGATGTCCTGCGACATGTTCTGTTTGTGGAGTAGAAATATATATAGTTAATCAATTAATTTTTTTCTTTGTTGGACGGTGAAGAGAGGGTCTTCATTGTGGTTTGTTGCATTGCTTCATTACCACACTCGTTCAACATGCAGGGCCGGATATAGAGGGGGGTATGGGGGTGTGCCAACTCTTCTAAACTGAGGGTTGGAAACAGTGTTTGACAAATTGCATCATTCGACATTTTTTAAATATTGTAGACTACGAAACAACCTAATAAATAAGATTTATATTCAATGGAAGTAGGTTTAACATTAAAGATAATGAAAACAATGTTATGATTATTATATTATAGGTATTTAATTGTTGCAAAGTTTGGAAATTAGACGAGTTGGTCAACATGTGCAGTGAATTACAGTGATACCAATCTAGACACTTTCTTCCGTGCAAATCGACAATTGGCGGTAAACTTAAGTCAGAAAATCTCATTTTTATACTTCATGCCGCCATTTTGGATCAGCCATCTTGAATTTTCCAATTTTAAAAATTGTAATCAGCGACCTCAAAATCCCCCGAGTATACATTTTCAGTCGGTTTTCTCAAATAGTTTCCGAGAAGCAAATTAACAAATTTAACTAACTTGTTTAGTGCTTAAAATTGTTTGTTTATTAATAACAAAATGAAAAGTCCCAGCGGCCTGTTTTTTCTTTTCATCAATGTTCCTTAGACTTCAATAAATAATTTGCAAAAAAAAATTGGGCCGATTAATCCTTTGCCAGAAAACTTCTCAGAAAATATCTAGCTTGACACGACTAATCATATAAAGAAAATAAAGAAGCATAATAAAGACTTTCAAATTGTTGTTACATATTTAAATAACATATTGCCAACTATTAAAAGATAGGTGCTTAAATACCTATCTTTTTTCAACTACTACACCTTAAAAAATGGCAAATCAATATCTACAATATCTACGAATCTACCTACAAATCTCATCGAAAACGCTACACCCTGTGAAGGCTTAAGAGACTTAAAAACGCAGGGGATTTTATTAAAAACGGATGAAACTCCTTCCCCAATTTATTTGCTTTGATTTTACGTGTCTCCCAATAGAGGCACGCTGTGATATGGCACACACGTGCAGACGAGGGTTTAATCGTTTATAAAATGGGTTACAGCGTACCTACCTTACAAATACATGAAATTGCATAAAATGGCAGTGCAAAATTCTTATTTCATTACCCGTTAAAGAATTTATTACTGGTTGTGGCTGAACTGCTAACAGTCTTGATACAAAATAAGCTGTAGAATACATTGTAATTTTAGGTGATTTTTAAATTAAACATACAAACGTGTTCATTGAGGGAGCGTAACTCCAGGATGAAGCAACTCCTCATATTCGCCTACTCGATTTCAATTTTTACAAGTGTATTGAAAATTTGAATTTTATTATAGAGTTGTTTGCTTAAGATTGTTGGGTTGTATGGGATCATGGTTTCAAATTCATGTCACCTTAAAATGGTTGTGACTTTGCGAGGAAACATCATAGATGACCATTTGAAAGCTCATTTTAAAGATGAAGGATGGTACTAAATGGCGTATTTATTAAAAATAAGCTGAATATTTTTTTGAGTTCTATAAATAATGTCAAAAGTTGCAAAAAAGCCATGTTTTAAGTACTTAACCTCAAATATTTCAAAATCCTGACGTGATGGGCCAATTCTGAGGTCAGATTCGGATTCAGCGCGAAAAATTACTTCGGAAATGACCCTCAGCTCCCTAAGAACATGCATGACCTCTTCTTTATTCGCAGACCTGTGTTATTGAACAAATACATAAATATGGCTCGCATTAGAGATTATTGTTAATATGTAATTTTGAACTTATAAGACATTGGTATTTTGCCTATTTTACTATTAAATTAGTGATAGATGCAAATTACAATATTTTAAACACATCGATGCATAGTTAGAATCCGAAGAAATATGTAAAAAAAAATCTTGAAAAACATGTTCCTTCTCAACTATACCGAAGAATAATTTGCAGACGATCATACTGTATACGATCAATAACAAAAATATGAACGCATATTTATCCACTTATTAATGACAGTCTCATCTTAAGGCTAGCCAGACCTATCAGATGGTGACTAAAAAATAATAGAAATAAAGTCAATAAAAATCATGCTAAAAAACCACGAGAACAATGAATGACGTTATTGTAGAACTCACTGACAAAATTATATACAGGTGTGTGTACATATGACGCATCAATGATGAAAGTGGTATTTATTTACTTTTCACAAAACGTTTATTTTTTAATGAACAACTTTGTTATTTTTTATTATATTATATCAACAAGCAAGTTACCTTACCTTACACATTAAATTATTTTAATTTGGAGGAATATTTTTTAAACTGCAGTATTCTTTTTCATTATTTTTTTTTTTAATAAATCGAAAATTTTCCCAATTTCAATAGGAAGCATTATGCCATGCTATTTTACATAACATATGCATATTATATTATCATAACACGAATCAAATTTGAAATAAAAAATTCAATGGGAACAAACTAAAAGATAGTTTTTCATTGTAAATCTGTTTTAAGTTCATTCTGTTCCCATTTGCTCTTAAAATAATTTTTTTTTTGGCGCTTAAATTTAAGCAGTTTATTAATTATGAAAATTTAAAATTTTAGTATAACTTATACTCTCTAATTTCCAATACATGCATCCGTACAAATACACCGAGAAAAAATTGTGTGACATTTTATCCAACCTTTTCCACAACGTTTTGCAAAATTTGCCAAAAGAGTTTTTCTCCGAGTCGTTTAAAAAACGGCTATTTCAGCTCATATAGCTGAAATATTGTAGTTCAAGTTCTCAAAAACCCTTTCAAAATAATTCGTTTTGGGTAAACTGTAAAATTTTAATTTTTTGCAAGTCTCAATTAATTATACTCAAATGGCTATTCCCAAAGCTATAATTTGGATAAATGGATGTCTTAGAAGGCATTTTAAGAGATAATTCACTAGAGCGCAGTTTATATTTTGGATATTTCATTCGGTTAAACATGATTGTTGTATACAAATTTTTTTAATCAAAAATTATTTTTTATTTATTCATTTATTTATGCATTGTATAAGTTAATTAACAAACACTGAATTCTCAAAAACATGCATTTTTTGGAAACTTGTGACCAAATCTTGGCTAATTTCTATGTAAAGGGGTATAGTAGATCTAAAAAACCGCTGCCCAAGGCATCACTACTTCCAAATCGAGATTTTCCATCTAAGTCTCTCACAACGAAAAAATTTTGTGTGTGGAAATAATTGTTTATGGAACTTTAATAACATAATATTTGAAATCGTCTACCCCAAAAACCCATAAAACGATATCCCACATCGGTAGTGTGGTGGGGGTGGTGATAGGGAGGTGGTAAATATTTTGAGAATATTTTTTAGTTCTTGTACACACACTAAATCACAACTTTTTCACCCCCTTTAATAATGGGGTGGGGGTGGCAATAGGGGTGGATAATGTCAACAAATTTTTTGAGACCTTGTAGCTTCTCCTGTATATATAGGTATTAAATACCAATTTTATGGACTCTTACCTGATTGATTTATCTATTTACCCTCATTTACCAAAATTTACCCCCCAACCCTTCAACGGAATAAGATGAAAATATAATCTAGTTCCAGATCACGTTAAAATACATGCGTGTAGCAAATTTCAAGTACCAATATCTAAAACGGTTCCAGAATAAACGAGCGCACAAAAAAAGTTACAGACAGACCGATAGACCGACATAGACAGAAATTTTTTCGCTCAAACTTAAAATCTCGACGTTTCATGACATTCTAAGCCTATTTGAACATTAAAATTTTAAAAAAATGTTTTTGTCGTTACTATACTTCCACTGGATGTGGAAGTAATTGATAGATAATTGAATAAATCTTCAACTAATATAGAGCATTTGAAGTGGTTCCGGATTCCACTATAGATTGTAGTGCCCCGTCTTATTTACTCAGACAAATTCAGATCTAACAGACTTAAGAGGAGAATAAAGTGACATGGAAGACAGTTAAAACAAGTTTTAAACAATTTTTAATACACTTTTTACATAGGACGTATTGTTTCTGAAAAGCACATACCTTCAAAACGCAACGTCTCGCTAAATTTTTATCGAAAATAGATATGAAATAAACGGAAAGTTTATAAACTTAAAGAAAAATTTTGATAAAAAGCTTATTTTTCTAGGTATTTGCAATAAACATATTTGCCCCCATTTTTGCCCCTCTACAAAAAATTGCCCATGATCTAGGATTATCGATCCCTGAAAGGGTAAGTAAAAATTGATATTTATGCAAAATTTCAATAATTCACTAATTTTTACTTTATATTTATATTACTATTTTTTTTTAAATTGAAGAGTTCCACTTTAAAATCAATCCAATTGCTACAAAGCAAAACGTTTTAAAATTTAATACAGATTTACATTTTGCAACAAAGGCCCTCAACGAAATACAATATAAATATTAAACCACTAATACGTACTTATTTATATACGTTTTAAAAGTAGGTAGGTAATTTATTTGTAAATTTTTGGAGGCTGAATTTAATAGTATGTGTTATGTAATTAGTGAAGGACTGACTAAACCATAAAAAGGAATAATTTATAGTGGTGCGAATTGTATTTTTATGAGGTACCTTATTTGAAAGTTAGCTATAAGCAGAGAAAGCATACAACATTAGGCAACCAATATTACTTCCCTGCGTGAGCGCCATCTCTAACGTAGTAGTTGTAGCTGCCTCTCGAGCAATGTAGGATTCATTTTCATTCTTGAATAGAGAATTTCACTTCGAAAGAATGGGAAGAACGCTGTGCAGTGCAGGAAATGTATAGGAATTTTTATTGTGCATACGAGTAGGAAAAGAATAGTTATAACTCATGGGCCACTGATAGTGTCGATTAAATGTTTAGTAAAGTACAAAATTGCAAAATGAATCAGAAAGTTGTAAAATTTTAAATTTTTCTGTGTGATTTAACTAAGTATTCGACTTTTTCATAAAGTAAGTATTATTATTAACTTTATTGAAATGAACATATTTGTTATTTAATTCATATTTTGTGACTGTTGTTTGGCTGCAACCATTATTTGATTAATAAATATTATTGACTATTTAATTGTGTTTAATAATTTTCTAACAGAAAAACCTCTCGCAGGCCAAGTGGCCCTTATTGTGGCCGTCTTAATTTGGCGGTCGTGACACTAATAATAATAATAATATTTCAAACAAAGTACTTCTTGAACTAGTGCTTTTTTGTAGATAATATTAGTTGCCTCGTCCTCTGGAGCTGCTACACTGACTTTTCTAGGAGACAGCTACATATATGGGGGGCTGGGATACAACATGTTGGTATTGCTGTTATGTTTTAGAAAATATTTTTCTGAGTATTTTATCTTATGTGAGTCAGATCTCCCCCCCCCCTGCCCGTTTTGGCGCTAGCCGCTCCAGAAAATATTCAAATATGTAACAGAATATAACATTTTGGGGTTGGTGCTAGTTGAAGAGAGTATCTTGGCGATCAACATTCGACATATGCCAACATTTTTTCTCCGTGCAATTGGCAGCACTGGCGACATCAATTATGGCCAGAATTGGAACGTAGTATAACACTTTCTGACCAGGCGGAAAATTTTCGTTGTCAATGCTCATTGCTGGAAAACCACGTCAACATTTTCTGCTTGCCCATTTTCCAGCTTTTTGGTAAAAATTTGGACTTTTGGTCAAAAACTGGCCAAAACTGGTGCTTTTCAAAAAGGAAATAGTGATTCCTTAAGCATTGTTTTTTTTTTAGTAAAATGTGCTTTATATTTTCCGGAAACACGTCAGATTTAAAGAATCTATTAATTAAATAAGATAATGGGGATATAATTAAATCAAGGATCTGTTTTAAAAGAAAACTTTGAAAGTTATCTGCCCCCGATTATTTTTTAAGAAGTTCTTTTATTCGCTGTTATACTCATTTCAACTTAAAAGGCTATCGGATAAGATGGGTGAATTTGCCCCCGCACGGATTGTGCTCGTTTTTTTTTGCTTGTTTTTTTATCAATGTCCCTTACAATTTTGCCAAATTTTAGCCGTTAATATTAAACCGTTTTCGAGTAAAAAAAAAGTAGAAAATTTTCGAAAATAACTTTTATCTATTGAACGGCATAGCCGATTCAAATAAGAATTTAACGAATTGTAGATAAAATCAGAATATACGTATGGAATAAATTGGACCAGAATCTGACAACGGGAACATTGAAAAAATGATGAATTTTTCTGGATTTTTTTTTAAACCCTATTTCTGTACACACATAATTTTTCTAAAGCGATCAAATGGGTACTTGGTACTTGAAAAAAATAAGATATTCATTATTATTTTTTTGTAGCATCTTGGGATTGTATTCTATATTCCCTAATTTTTTTTTAAATCGGCAATATCAGTAGAAGGTCCTTAAAAAATAATAAAATGTCCTTTTTTATTTTTTTAAATTATGGTACGGGTACGCTGATGTTAAAATTATTATATTTTTTTTGTAGCATCTTGGAATAGTATTCTATAACGCCTAATTTTTTGAAATTGGTATTATCAGTGGAAAGTCAGTAAGAAAAAAAAAATTCTGATAGTATCTATAACTGCTTAAAATTTTATTTGAGTCGGTTATGGCGTTCATAGGCCAGGAAACGAAGGCATTAATTCGGAAATAAATAGTGCTCAACGGACTATTGTTTTAAGTTGTAGGGTTGACCCTTAGGAGTAACATACCAAAAGTCCCCAGGCGTGGGCCTCATGCGTTAGGCGGGAGGGGGGTAGAAAGGGTCGGTTTGTAGGTTTTTCGTTATTATCTCAAAAACTAAGCATCCTAGCAACAATTTAATTTACTTTCATTTTGTATAGGATGACCTTTTCGCTAGGATGCTTAGTTTTCGAGATAATAACGAAAAACCTACAAACCGACCCTTTCCACTCCCCTGCCGCCTAACGCATGAGGCCCACGGCTGGGGACTTTTAGTATGTTACTCCTACAACTTATAACAATAATCCGTTGAGCACTATTTATTTCCGAATTGGGGGATTTTTCGGTCTTCGTTTCCTGGACTATCAATAGATAAAAATTATTTTCGAAAACTTTCAATTTTTTTTTTACTTGAAAACGGTTTAATATTAAGGGCTGAAATTTCGCAAAATTGTAAGTGATACTGATAACAATATAAGCAAAAAAAAAATGAGCACAATCCGTGTGGGGGCAAATTCACCCATTTTATCCATTAGAAACTTCGTTAACAATATGCATTATTACGAGGGGTAAATGCTGTAATGCTGGTGCATTTTGGTGTACAAAACCTCTGCATTGCAATGAATTGCAATGCATAGTTGGCGCATTTAAATGCCGACGGTGAATTTAAATGCATTGTTAGTGCATTGCAATGCTTAGCAGTGCATTTTGATGCATTTACATGCATTTCTGTGCATTGTGGGGGAATTGTGCTGCATTTTATTACAATTTAGGAGAACGGTGCATGCGCGTGAATCAGTTTCCCACACTCAAAGAAAATGATAGGTAAATTCAACCAAAAAGAGCATATGAAATCGCGCCTATCTAGTTTCATAGTTAAATCAATCAGTAAATAATAGTCATACAACTTTATTTGTTTTCGTAAACAAATAGTAGTTTAATAATCATATCTTCTTGTAACAAATTAAATAGTACAATGACATTTTTTTTATGTTCACTAACCATTTTCAATTTGGTCTACAATTAAATAGTACGACTTTGTTTTTTTGTTCACCAACTAATTTTTAGGTTGATCTACACTTTATTGTATGATGAAGTTTTTTTTGGTTAGCCAAAATCTCAGTATTGAGACATCAGACCACCCAAATCAAACATTAGAGATCGTTTATAAGATCTATCCAAATATATCGATGATCCCTGAGAGAATTTGAACACTGCAATAATGTTATTAATTTTCTATAAATTCATAAGAGTGTAAGATAATGCATGATTGATTATTGTCAGAGATTTGTATGTGGCGTCATCTAGGAATAATTTCTGTAGTAGACTACGTGGTAAGCAAGCAAATTTTATGGTAATTCTTTTAGAACTTCTAGAAGACGACAATAATATTGGTTTGTCTACCAAGTACAATAGTACAGCGAACTAATACTGGGTTAGAATTACAATTCGATAATAGTTAAAAATAAAATATACTATTATCTAGTTTAATTTGACAGAATTCAACAAAATTAATAGTCAGACGAACAAAATAATAGTCTTATTCATCTATTTTTTAAGTTAATGTTTGTTTTGTTGTACGACAACTTTTTATTAATTAAAATAACAATCACCTTTTGTTTAAAAATACCATCAATATAGTTTGGTTTAACAAAATTAACGATATTGTTAGTTAACCATTTTTTTTTGTTGAATTTACCCATACTATTTCTTTGAGTGCAGCAAGCAACAGGTGTATTGGTCGGGTTACAGTCTGATAGTGATAGTGTGGATTGTGAAAAACTTTGTTTACAATTGAGAAGTTGTTAAATAAAATTAAAATGTAAGTAGATGTAGATTATATTGAATATTATATGGACACTTTTTTTAAAATTTTTAATAACAATTTTGACGAGGACGTAAAATATAAGAATTAGGTGAAAAGTACTTTATTATTTGACATGACATTCAAAACTACCTCGAAAACTACTAATAAAAAATAATTTAATTGAAAAAAGATGGTGTCTATACATATATTTCTCACTAAATTATTTATTTTGTAGGCAAAGGAAATTCATTTTATCGACATAAAAAAAACTGTTCAGGAGGCATTAGGCGACGCACAAACAGAAAATTACAGGACTAGGAGTGAAGCCAAAAAAGAGCTTTTGGAATATCTTGGATATACCTTTACGTAATTTTAAAAAAGAAAAAGAAGATAAAAAATATATCTTTGCAGCAATATAAATTATGGCTTTAACAAGAAATTTGTATATTTTGTCTGTTATTGCAGAATCACTATTTACCCGATACCCTGGCTTGCTACAAAAATGTAATCAAATAAATATAGTTTAATCTAATCTAAGTATACAATATATAACCTCATCTCTAACATTGTGAATCACTTTAAATATTAAAAACTCGATTAAAAACTACTGACATCGACGATACATCTTTGGTGTTTCCGAGAATGTTTCAGTACAAAGGTCCTACGATCCCAATTTAAATAATTGTCTAACATTTACAGAATACTGCATCAAAATGAATGTAATTGTTTTAAAATTGTGAAATAACAGACAAACAAGATCAAATTCTAAACTCATATGCCCGCTCCGTGCCATCGGTGTAAAAATATTTAATTACATCTCATACATCTACAATTTAGCGTATACCTTACAACATTATTTCGGCGTTTATTTAATAGATATTTTCGGGGTTATTGTTTAACGATATTATTCAACTTAAATTACACATGAGTTAGAAAACGGGCACTTTAAGTGAAATATTTGGATTTATTAAAATGGAGGCAAAATAATTGAAATACCTTGCTTATTACAATGCACATCGATGGATTGTGCATTGCAAGACACAGGGGCTGCATTTCGAAGCATTGCAATACTTCAGGGATGTATTTTAGTGAATTTCAATGCTTCGCAAATGCATTTTTGTGCATTTTCATGCCTCAGCGATGAATTGCAATGCTTAATAATGCTTGGTGCATTTAAATACTTCATCAATGCATTGCGGTGAATTATGTGCATTGCAATGCACTTTAGTGTACAAATTCTGGCCAGCGTCAGCATTATTATTTAAGTTAGCATCGGTTGTTCAAAAATGGTTCATTTTAATTGTTTTCATTCATTTTGTGCAACTGAACTAATTGACCAAGTAAATTTTTTTCGCAAACCAAGTTTTTTATATTGTGATGAAAGATATACAGCCAGAGATATTTAAGAAACCCGACAAACAGCGGCGTGGCTAGGGGACACTCAGCCCCCTTCCTCCTGTCTAAACAAATGCCTTCTAGGATTCGAAATTATTCCAAAACTTTTTGATACACTTCTTGTAATGTTCATAAGAAGTTCCAGCATTAAACTGATATTGCAGATAGTTCCCTACAAATGTTAGTGTTACTTCACTATTATTTGAGTCAAGGAACGGCTCCCATGATGTGGACATACTGTCAAAGATTAGTTAGTGTTTGGTTTCCACTGCGCCCATTCATATCTAATTTTATGCAAAGATCTGTTGGCTCCTATCTTTACTTTACAGGTGCTGTTTGAGTTCTTTTCCCACCTGTTACAGCGAAATTGATAAATGATAATTATACAATACCCTCAGCTCAACTCAACAAAGTTTCAAGGTTCTATATTCAGACACGAAATTGTTAAACTTTTTATTAGATATCATTTTTCCATACTTTGGTGTTGTCAAGAGTAAATGCAGGTTAAAATTGTCATCAACGGTATTTTTTTTGTCAATTTGAATTTAATGAATTTATTAAAGAATCATTTTGTATCGATGTACCTACTTAGTAAGCAAAGTTAGCATATTATAATGTATGTATGTACAGGGTTATTCATTATATATTAACCCCCCCCCCCCCCTCATTTCTGTTATTATTGGATAAAATTTGTAGGGTTGCATATACAGTGTGTCCCAGGATAGATGTAACAAGAGGTGTAATGAACCAAAAATTTCGGAATTTTGCAATGGTATTTGGAGATTGAGTCCTGCTTGTTGTAAAACTAAAGTATCCAAAAAATGATTTGGTGTTCTACAGGGTGTTTTATAAGCAAAGTTGTAAAAATCACCACTAATAAAGTACCTTTATTTTTCAAAATATGAAAAAAATTCCACTAAGAAAAGTTATTTAGAATGCAATTTTATACCTCTGTACCAAATTTCAGGAATATAAAATTATTTTTTTGAAACTTCCCATTTTTTGCGAATTAAGAGTTGAATTCATATTTAAAGTTGTGTAGAAGCAAATGTTAATCATCTCAAAAAGTAGGCTATTGGTAAATAAAAAATTGAATATACGAGATGTAAGAAGGTATAATGTTAATCGAACTAATTGTAAAACAAGAAACTATTACTAACAGAAGAAAATGAGGTTTAAAAATTATAACAAGTAATAAATGTCAAAAACATAACAGATTCACAAACAAATTAATTATTGACCAATACAAAACAATGTTTACAATTTTTTTATTATTCGACGTAGCTACCACCCACATCCACACACATTTCGATCCTTCGCCTGAAGTCCTTAAAACTGTTTCGAATATGATCTAACGGTATGGAGTTTACGGCATTTGTAATTCTCTGCTTCAATACTGCTGCATCGTTAGGAAGTGGTTCAGCGTAAACCAACTGCTTGAGGCGACCCCATAAAAAGAAATCCAATATTGAACTCGGATCTCGCCGGCCACTTGATCGGTCCATTCCTGGCAATCCAATTTTCTCCAAAATTTAAATTCAACCACCGATTAACCATTTCTGTGGAGTGGCCAGGGCAACCATCATGTTGAAAATGAACTAAAGGCATATCTCTTAAAATATTTAAATGTTCTTCAGAAAATCTGTCAAGAAGCTGTAAATAAGTGTGCTGGTTTAACCTTCTCTCAATGAAATAAGGTCCAATAACTCCAACCTGATAAGAAACTTTTCACTTTTTTATTATAATATTGTCTTCTACAATGAATTCTAAAATTTGGATTTTCAGAAGCCCAAAACCGACAATTCTGAGATGAAACAACACCATTGGTTGTGAATGTGGATTCATCTGAGAAAATTATGAAATGATGAAAAAATCTCTCCCATGATTTTTTCTCCAATGGTCAAACAAAAATCCAACCTACGGCCGTCATCTCCCTATTCAAGCGTATGTTTATAATTTGCTTTATATGCCCTAATTTTCTTTGCCTTGTAAATTCTTTGTAGTTCAGACTTGCTAATATTAATAAGAGCTGATCTCTCTCTTAATGGCATCCTAGGATTTTCTATAACAGAGGCATGAGCTATAATAGCTCCAACATTGTCTTCATCATATGCTTTTATTTTTCTTTTCATGTTAAGAACACTACCAGTAGCCAGAAACTTTTTAATTATTCTCATAGCCTGAGTACGTGACAAAGCAATGTTTGGAAATTTCAAATTAAATTGGCTTACCACTTCTCTTAGCGAGTTTTCACCGCCAATTCCATAGCATTGCACAATATAAATTTTTTCACGCACTGTGAGTACCATTTTCACTTAATTTTTTATGCTTGGTTCGTTAATTTGAAACAGAAATTAAGGATAATATTGACTACGTTTGACAGATATGTCAATAATAAATGATAAATGTGTATCCACTGCTTTTCTCATAGCCTACTTTTAGCTTCTACATAACTTTAAATATTAATTCACAAAAAATAATTTCTATGCAGTTTTAATTGAATGGTTCAAAATAAAATACTAATTTATTGAAAAAATGGGAAGTTCCAAAAAAATAATTTTATATTCCTGAAATTTGGTATAGAGGTATAAAATTGCATTCTAAATAACTTTTCTTAGTGGAATTTTTTCATATTTTGAAAAATAAAGGTACTTTATTAGTGGTGATTTTTACAACTTTGCTTATAAAACACCCTATAGAACACCAAATCAAGTCATTTTTGGTATACTTTAGTTTTACAACAAGCAGGACTCAATCCCCAAATACCATTCCAAAATTCCAAAATTTTTGGTCCACCTCTTGTTACATCTATCCTGGGACACACTGTATATATATTTTAAATGCATAGGTCACGTGATATAACAATGAAGACTGTTTTTTTTAATGGAAAAACCTGCATGTTTTTACATATTCTTTTAAATATTTTCCCTGATTTCAAATATACAAGGGTTGATGGGTCTAGCTGTAAAATTTCTTGACATATCGAACATTAAAAGTGTGATATATTATAAGAATAAAAATAAAATCCTGAGATGAACAATATTTTATAACTATTTTATGGTTATAATTCACTTTCGAGTTAACTTTGTTCTTTAAATACCCCCCACAAAAATGCATCCAAAAGTATTAAATCAGGTCTGTTTGGTGGCCATGGAAGAACTATTCTCCATTTACGAATTAATATACTGTGCATCAGTGGAGGGACGTATAGTTAACTTATATGACTCGTCAAAGGCATTTAAAAGTCAAACATGACTTACTGCTGACAAAACTTGAATATTACGGCATACGGGGCAATAATCTTGAGTTTGTTAGGTCATATTTAGATATGAGGAACCAAATAACTGGGGGGAATGATGGTATCTTCCACTCATATTCAATTTCCTATGGAGTACCTCAAGACTCGGTGTACGGACCTCTTCTCTTTCTAATCTGCTTAAATGATATGCCACTTTGCTTAAATTGGATCATATCCGTCACAGGATAACTGTCAAGAGCATGTAAATCATGCCTCGCATGTTTTGTATAAACTGTGTTTTATTATGATTTTGGAGCAAAATGTTCGAAAGGTTTTTGATTAAGAACATAAAAATTCAAAGAAGGATAAGAGATTTGCACTGCAATATGCGGTGCTGTATCTTTCAGGTTCGAGCGAACCTTACGTAGGTTAGGTGATAAAATAATTTTACATTAAAATGTAATATTTACGTGCAGTAAATAATTAAAGGCACTTAGAGCACATTTCGGTCGCAGCAGCAACTTTCAGTGATCTTGTATCTTCTACCAAGCACTGTGACCAATGCTACTTCGGCCAATGTGTGGATGACACATTTGTATAACTATTTTTATTCTCAATTGAGAAATTTAGTTTAGATCTTTTACGCTTCTGAGACATGGATCGTTACAAAAGCAGACAGGTGTTTTGATGCTTTCGAGATATGGGTCTGGAGATGTTTGCTACGAATTCCCTTGCCAGTCCGTCATACTAATATCTTCGATTCTTTGGCCATATCAACCAGAGAGAAGACAATACAGAATGATTGATAGTTTACTACTAGATGACAAGAGTAGAAGACAATGCCTTCCAGAACGTTGGGCTGATGGGGAAAAAGCTTTGGAAAGGCTGTGTACCTAACAAGAAACCGCGACAGACTGCATGTTTCTGTCAGGCGTGCTTTACAGCACACGGAGGCCAGCTAGAACAAATTCATGATTCACAATACGTTTGGCATGACTAAGATATACTTCTTTTTTACACGAAGGTCATTCGATTACATTTTTTAAACTTCTAAAGTAACTTCCAGAGTATGCCCAATTTAAAAAAGGTGATAAAAGTTACGTTGCAAATTACCGTCCTACTATACAATTTATTTCTGAGGCTATCGATGCGGGCAAACAAGTTGACATTATATATACTGATTTCTCCGAAGTTTTTGACAGGCTTCACCATGGCATTCTCCTACATAAGCTTAAAGTACTCAGTTTTTCGGACTTGCTAACTTCCCTGCTGTCATCTTTTTTAACTGGAAGGAGCCAATACGTAGAATACCGTGGCGTTAAGTCTGATCAATTTCTAGCTACTTCCGGAGTGCCCCAAGGCTCAGTACTAGAGCCTCTATTATTTATTTTATTTATTAATGATTTAGTGAGTTGTGTTGATGTCAACTGGCTGCTATATGCTGATAACATGAAATTGTATTATACTGCTGATACCAACGAGGATTGTGCAGTAATTTAAATTATGTTAATGATTGCTGTCTTCTAAATAATCTGCCTTTAAACATCGCCAAATGTAACGTTCTGTCTTTCTACAGGAAGAATAATCCACTTTTATTTAATGAGTTGAATGATACCGTATTAAATAGATTAGATGAGTTCAATGACTTGGTTCTATTCGACTCGAAACTAAATTTTAATAAACATATAGAAAATATTGTTCTTTCTGCTTATAAAAGTTTGGGTTTTGTGATTAGAAGTTCAAGTGTTTTTGATGTCAATGATTTATTAAATCTTCTTTATACTGGATTTGTTAAATCCAGAGTTGAATATGCCTCACTTATTTGGAATCCAGGCTATAATAAATATTGTAATGGCATGGAGAATATACAACGGCGCTACCTAAAATTCGTTTCATACAAAGTTGATCATGTATATCCGTTGGCTTCGAACATGGATAGTTGCTAAATAAGTTTTCTTAATTGACACGACAGCTGGAACTTTGTTCTCTTTTGTTTTTGCACAAGTTAATTTTTAATCTCATCATAAAACGTTTGATCTTCCTAGTCCACGAACAAATGTTCTGATGTTCTCACCCTTATTTTTTATGTGTAACACTTACATGTCTATTGAAGGACAGAGTAAGTATATTGCATTTGATCGGCACATTTCTAAAACAGGAAATATTGCTCGTAGAGAACATTTTCATACCATTGTGTGAACGAATTCTGAACAACTTTCAAAATGTCCGCTGGTCTGTCCGTCACGTTTCTTGTAAGCACGATAACTTAAGAAATAAAAGTCCGATTGTATTGAAATTTGGAAAGTAAGTCAGTGTTAGCTAGAGGAAGAACCCTATTGTCTTTGAAGAAAATCAATCATTAAATAAGAAAGTTATGATGTTTTTTTTCAATTTTTTTTCTTATTTCTTTCACAACAATGTAAGTATCACAAAATTTAGGATGTCCAAAAACTAACATTATTTACAAAAAAAACTGCGAAGAGTATCCTACAGAATAGAAAAAGCTCAGTAAATTGGCGAAGAGTACCCACGTTTTTAGCTTGTTTTAATATGCTTTTAATCTGTTATATGTATTATTATGCATGTTTATAATCGGTTCTTTTCCCTTTTTGTCTGTTTGTATATTTTTTACCATTAGGTGTAAATTATTGTGTTTTTTCCCACGTAATTGGTTTTTACTGTGGGGCGGTGTAACTATATAAATAAATAAATAAACTTTAAGAAACGTCATATTCAATTTGTTTCATTTATAAGTAGGACGTTTACCCCCAGTATTAGGCGCCTGATTTATTATTGAGTGATCAACAGGAAGTATCAGTTTCCTAACATGTATTATTTCGAAGACAAAAAGAGACGCAAATTAAAACTGTTTAGCTTCTTACACGATATGTTCAGTTAATTACCATCATCAACTCATTATTAATGATTATCGATTATTCTTTACCAATGTAAACAAATACAGTTACTTTTATCTGCGTATCCATGACCTGTACGTACAATCCATAAGCGATAAGATTAACTCCGGTTGAACAGATATGTGAAAAATTCTCCATATGGATGGGTAACAATGAGCCTTCTCCCATCCACGTATTTTATCATTATCGCGGCATAAGTATCACGAAATAAATCATGTGTAAAGCATTTCGCACCATTTGGAACGTTAACAATTTAAGTTTCTAGAGAGAGGATGGTTCACGACCTGAAGGTGAAGAGGAGATATTATCAATTGGACTGATTTTAAATTAAACATGACATATATGTGGAACATACATCAAAACAGGTTGTCCGTGCCAAAACTAATTTTCCGCCCCACTGGACTTAATATGTGCATTATTCACGCGAACTTTTATGTAAAAACATCAGGTATACCGCCACTTGGTTTATTTATTTTATTCTGGGTATATCTTCTACACAGAAACGCGTGTTGGCAAAAAACACGTCAGAAGGACACACGAGACAAAACTGCTTTTAGTCGAAGAACGAGTCCTCTGAATTCGACATATGCTTTTCTACTCACAAAACATACAAAAATAGAGAGCTGATTCTTACAGAGTTAAGACTTTTCTCGTAGCTGAAAAAATTCCTTGAATTTTCCAGGTTCTCGACGTCAAAAAAATGCTTTTCAATTACATAATAATCATATTGTTATAATAAATAAACATGATTTTAGACAATTAAATAATTTTTACTTTAATTTTTGATTTGACAAAAAAAATTGATTTATTATGTAAATAAAATCGCCATTAGGTGGAGAAACTCGGTCCTGTCCGTGCAATGTAATATCCGAACGAATACAGTGACGGAGCCGACTTTTAGTAATATAAGTACGTTTTCTTTTTCTAATTAAAGTGACAATTTAAATGTGGGAATAAATAACAATGGGAGCTCATAAGTAGTTTATTAACATCCATACTGCGACTCAAAATTCCCTGATTTTTGCGAGAATTTTAAAATTTACTGAGATTTCCATGAGTTTTTTAGAGTTTTTAAAATTCCTTGTCCGTATGATTCCGAGATCTGGGGTGCTATTTTCGAATTCACTCGAATTAGTTTCGTGTACACGAATATTTGCGGCCGAATTACATCGCATGGGTAGACTCCATACGAAACGTGATTCTGTCATACGAAAAATGGAAAAAATACATAAATATGAGGGATATGTCATGTCATATGTCGAGGACAAAAGATATAACCTTTCGTGAAATAATAACAACAATAAATAATTATTGGTTGATTAATTTAAGCAGTTTAACGTAAAATGGACGAGATTATACATATTGCGGGAGCTCTAGAGGAAGCAGAAATTTTAGCGGAAAGACAACGAAGTAGGTATAAATAATTTTGTGAATCCTTTTGAGAATTTAAGTGGTACCCAATTCTTAAAAATGTACAGACTATCAAAACCCATGGTCTTAAACCTTATTGAATCAATACTTTTTTTATCTGATAAAAATTAAACATTTTTTCCTCGATTTTTTTCACAGAGTGATCCGTAAAATAATCTGGACATTATATCCCCTTTTTTGGAGACTATTTTTGTCTACGAAAATAAAAAATAGCATTTAACTAATTGAAGTATATTGTATGTTTTTATTTGTAACTTAAGAGGTCTACACACGATCCAGCGGCAGGGCGCCAGCCTTGTCGACATGCTTTGAACTCATTCGTAAACGTGAACTGGTCCGCTGGAATTCCAATTATCTTCAAATCGTACCGACAATGTTGGCTCCCTGCCGCTGGATCGTGTGTAGACCTCTTTACTTAGCTAGTAAATATATTGATAAAAATTAAAATCTAAAGTAGCTGCTCTGATTTTCTGGAAATTTTTCGCACTTGACATATCTACTCTTAATAATAATGTATAAATAAAATTACCATTCTATTTATTTTTTACTCAAACTAATAAACATTTTTATTTTTAATATAATAGAAAAAACAACGATAAACCTAAATATTACATCATATGACAATAATGGCAAATAATAGTAACTACTCCAGTTCAAAAAATATCTAAACAAATAAACTTTTTTTAATTTTTATGTAATATAAAATATAATGATGTTATAAACTAATAACTTAAACATTTCTCAACACAATACTGACTAATAGTAGTACAGAATTATTGGTTATATTTCTGTTAATTTTTTGTATTATTAGTGTGGTTAGACTGCCATTTTAGAACGTTGCCACATTTATCATGCGAATAATCACATAGCACAAAACGTTCGATTCGCAAAGTGTCCGAAAATACCAACTTGCTCTATCACTCGAAATAATTTCGTGCACGAATATGTTCCATTATATTCGAAAATATGGTCTTATGTAAAAACACCTCATAAATATATTATAATTATTAATATACAGGGTGTTTGGTACATAGACAGAAAGTTTTCTTTGGGTGATAGTGGGGTGGTTTGGAACCTATGACCATATTTACCAATAGGCAAAGTCTCACCGTTTTTGGGATAACGGCATTTTTAGATACTTTTACGAAATAGTTGAGTTGTTACTAATACATGTTATTTTTTATGATACTAAATACTTTCAGCATTCTTAAATATTTTTTTTAGATATTCTTAAAATGCACTTTGTCCAAACAGTACAAAAAGAAATGCCGAAGTATTTGTATAAAAATCATGTAGAACAATTTATGTGTTGAAATACATTGGTTCGATTTTTTTCTTCTATTTTAAGCAAAATTTTCTCAAAAGCGGCAGTATTTCAAGAGATTCAAATAGTTTTAAAAACTTCTCTATTGCATACTCTTTCCAATGGTGTACCAAGTTATGACAGAATTATAGTTCATTGAACTAAAAAGGAAATATATTTGTAGACATTACATTTTTAATAAGGAAAAAAATTAAATAAGTATTGATCATTTTATGACTTACTTTTATATCCAGTTCTAACTAAAAGAAATTTAACTAAAACTAATAATTAATTCATTTCGTTTTCAAAATGACAACCTCCATGTCTAACGCATTTACGTACATCTTTCGTATCTGGGTAGTGGTGACGCCTAACCTCATTTCTTCCCTTATTCTGGCACTTGCTTCATTAATTCTCCATCCGTCGGTTATTTGAATCTCATAAACTAGTTCTTTCATTCGACCACAAACATGAAAATCAAGGGGCGTCAAGTCTGGAGACCTCGCTGGCCACAATATTTCTCCCAATCCAACGATTAGGAAATGTTTCGTCTAAAAATTCCCTCACAGTAATTAGGTAATGAGCAGGACATCCGTCGTTTTGAAATGTCAGGCTGTCTCTTACATTTAGAGGTATGTCGCACAGTGGCAAGAAATGCCAGTGTTCCACCCAAATTACTCTAGAGGTCGTAAATTTTGAGTTATTGAGACATTCTTTTTTTTAAAATGTTCATCTTGAATTTACCTATCGATTCCTCTAGCCGGATTTTGAAATTTCATTTTTCATTTTTTTTAATTTTTAATAGAAAATCATATTTTTACAAAAATATACTGTTTTTTCTATTAAATTTATTCTAACGGGCCGTAAATTTGAGTTTTCGTAACAATTTTTTTTTCAAATCTTCGTCTTTTAATCAGCTATTGATCTGTCTAGATGAATTTTTGATTTAGTTGTTGACAACTGTCAAAATTACTGTTAAATATAAAAAAATACGATTTTTAGATAAATAATTCATACAATAACAGGTTGGTGTTCAGAAAAATATATATAGTGTTTTCAATGTACCTGGTTCCGAAGTTGACAGGAAAATATTTATTTCTAAATTTGGCAGCTGCCATAATTGTTGTCAAATTTCCAAAGATAGATGGAAGAGCTTATTAATTTTAAAAATCCCCTGTAAATGTATAGAAAAATAGATATATATTGTTTTTGATCCGTTTGATTTAGTAATTGACAGGAAAATAAGTTTTAAATTTGGCAGCTGTCATAATTGCTGTCAATTTTCAAAATATGGAGGTAATACCTTATTAATTTTAAAAATGCATTATAAATGTATAGAAAAATAGATATATATTGTTTTTAAACTGCCAGATTTAACAGTTAACAGGTTTTTAAATTTGGCAGCTACCATAATTTCTGTCAAATTTCAAAAAATAGAAGTTAGAGCTTATTAACTTTAAAAATACTCTATGAATATGTAGCAAAACGGATACAAATTGTTTTTAATGTACCTGGTTCCGAAATTGACAGGAAAATATGATTTCTGAATTTGGCAACTGTCATAATTGCTGTCTCATTTCAAAATATAGAGGTAAGAGCTTATAAATTTTAAAAACATCCTATAAATGTATAGAAAAATAGATATATATGTTATTATTGATCTATCTGATTTCGTAACTGATAGGAAAATATCATTTTTAAATTTGGCAGCTGACGTAATTGCTGTCAAATTTCAAAACATGGAGGTAACAGCTTATTAACTTTAAAAATACCTTACAAATGTATAGAAAAATTGATGTATATTATTTTTGATCTATCTGATTTCGTAAGTAATAGGAAAATATAATTTTTAAATTTGGCAGCTGCCATAATTGCTGTCAAGTTTTAAGGTGTGCAGATTAGAGGTTATTAATTTCAAAAATACCCTTTGAATGTATAGACAAATAGATATATATTATTTTTTCTCTTCCTGATTTATGAACTGACAGGAAAATATTATTTTTAAATTTGGCAGCTGCCAAATTTAGAAATCACATTTTCCTCTTAACTTCGGAACCAGGTACATTAAAAACAATCTGTATCCGTCTTACTATATATTCACAGGGTATTTTTAAAGTTAATAAGCTCTAACTTCTATTTTTTGAAATTTGACAGCAATCATAATTGCTGCCATAGCAGCTGCCAAATTTAAAAAACCATATTTACCTGTCAGCTACTAAATCTGGCAGTTTAAAAACAATATATATCTATTTTTCTATACATTTATAGAGCATTTTTAAAATTAATAAGCACTGTATTTTGAAAACTGACAGCAATTATGACAGCTGCCAAATTTAAAACTCATATTTTCCTGTCAATTACTAAATCAAACGGATCAAAAACAATATATATCTATTTTTCTATACATTTACAGGGTATTTTTAAAATTAATAAGCTCTTCCATCTATCTTTGGAAATTTGACAACAATTATGGCAGCTGCCAAATTTAGAAATACATATTTTCCTGTCAACTTCGGAACCAGGTACATTGAAAACACTATATATATTTTTCTGAACACCAACCTGTTATTGTATGAATTATTTATCTAAAAATCGTATTTTTTTATATTTGACAGTAATTTTGACAGTTGTCAACAACTAAATCAAAAATTCATCTAGACAGATCAATAGCTGATTAAAAGACGAAGATTTGAAAAAAAAATTTGTTACGAAAACTCAAATTTACGGCCCGTTAGAATAAATTTAATAGAAAAAACAGTATATTTTTGTAAAAATATGATTTTCTATTAAAAATTTAAAAAAATGAAAAATGAAATTTCAAAATCCGGCTAGAGGGATCGATAGGTAAATTCAAGATGAACATTTAAAAAAAAAGAATGTCTCAATAACTCAAAATTTACGACCTCTAGAGTAATTTGGGTGGAACACTGGCATTTCTCGCCACTGTGTGTCGTCTAAGATATCTGGGAAATTATTCTGCAAAAACTCTGATTCCGATTACTGTCTACTGAAATCGGGTCATATTCGTCATATAGACGATCGACAGAGATTAGATCATAAATTGATTTTAGTTTTAAGTGTTACTGGGGTATTTAAGACTGTTATGAAGCGAATAAAAGTTTCAGTCGGGTACTGACTATTAGGAATACTGGTAACTTTACACTTAAAAATTTTATTTCAAATTTACAACATGTAAAATAGCATGGTAGAATACTCCCTACTGACACCGGGTCATAACCGTTATACATGGTGATTGTCAGAGGCGTGTAAATAGTCAAATTTTATATATCTTATATTATATTATATTATAGTTTTAGAGTAAAAATTAATTAGGACTTTTACTTTCCTCCCTTACTGAAGGGAAGTATTGTAACCGCGAGGAAATGTTTCTTCTGATTTTCACATATCAGACTACGTAAATTACGAAAAGTAAGGCCTTCCAATTCCATCTGTCTGTCTGTCGCTCTGGTGTATGTCTATTAGTTGACGCTATATGTACAAAGCTATTTGATGGACAAAAATAAATATTTATTAGTTAATTGACGCTATGGCCAACGAAAAAATGAGATATATTTTTAGTGAAAAATTGACGAAAAATTAATGAAACAAATGTGACGAAGGACAATGATGTTTGGTATGTAGCTAACATAACTGACAAGGAATAAACCTGCTGAATATTGTACATTTAATTGCTACTTATAGTAATTACAGCTATCATTTATAATTTATATCCTATGATAAATAAATTATTATTATAACCTTAAATAGTTATTAGTTTCCTTGACAATATATTACAAAGAGGGGACGAATATATGTTTTCATCAGTGTTATAAAAATAACTATTACTCGTATTACCGGACGAAATTTTATAATTTGTGAACTTATTTCATGTATGAAGGGACCTCATTTCATGTAAACCACCCACAGAGTTTCTAAATCAATCACCAACTAAGTTTTAGTTGAGGTGTAACTACTCCTTGGACTCTCGACTTGGTCTTAATGAATTTTCGATTTAACTTAATTATTGAAGGGCGATTACGGACCCTTAAAATTAATCTGCTTTAGTTTATTGCATATTTTAGTGGGTCAAACGACGAAGGAAAACAACCAAATCTGAACAAAGTCTTGTTATATTAGTAAAATATGTTTAAGGGTCAATTTCGTCACGGGGACGGCCAGTTTGATTAGAGTCTCTAACTCTCAAACTGGGCATACCTAGCGACAGTGGCGGATCCAGAATATATTAACAGGGGGGCACAACCATTAAAAATGAATCGCCGCAAGCGAACAAACATCTTTTTTCACTCGGAAATGAAAAAATTGATGAGTGGAGATCACAATTTTTTTTTTTCGTTCAGTAATGAAAATTGATGAGCGGGGGGAGGGGAGTGTTACACATCACAAAAAATATTTTCACTCGCAATGAAAGCAGGAGGGAGAAAATCACAAAAAATGTTTCGCTCACAAATAAAAAACTGCTGCCCAAGGAATTACTACTTCCACATTCAGATTTTCATCAAAATCTCACAATGAGAAAAAATTGTTTATGGAACTTAATAATATAATATTTGAAATCGTCTACCCCAAAAACCCATAAAACGATACGCTACATAAAAAAAAAATTTGAGGTCTTTGGTTCTTGTACACACACTAAATCACAATTTTATTTTTTTTCACCCACTTTAATAAGGAGTGGAGGTGGATGGGGGTGGTTAATTCCAACAAATTTCTTGAGACCTTAGCTTCTATTGTATATACTAAATACCATTTATCCCAATTTACCCCCCAACCCTTCAACGGAATAAGATCAAAATATAATCTGATTCAAGTCTCGTTAAAATACATATGTGTACCAACCAAATCAATATCTTAATCGGTTCCAGAGTAATCGTGCGCACAAAAAAAGTTAGACAGACAGAAATTTTCATTTTGCTCAAACTTGGAATGTCGACGTTTTATCACAATCTAAGCCTATCTGGACAACAAAAATTTTCAAAAATTTTTTTGCGTTACTTTAGTTCTACTGGATGTGGAAGTAAAATCAACAAATTTTTCATGCTCCGCCTTTTTGCTAAAATAAACGACAGGGGAGCACGTACAGTACATATGTATATATAATACAGTACATATGTATATATAATACAATAACAATTAAAATTGTAATTTATAAATCACTATTATTTATTAAAAAACATCCAAAATAAACGACGGGGGGGCACGTGCCCCTGTGTCCCCCTGGAGCCGCCACTGCCTAGCGAAGCAGCCTTTTTTATGTGCACTATAGAAATGTAACAAACTATATTCTAATTTTTATCTGCAAGAATGTTGACCAAAATTTGACAAAAAAGCGAAATGTACAAAGGTAGTGTTAGAAAAAATATTGGCCTAATAGTTTTATCTATCTTTCTACATTCATCTGAGACATACAGACGGCGTACAGTGGGTCAGAGATCCCCGATCAAAACTCTGAAGTATTCACATGGAATAGTCACTCGTTGGCAATAATAGGAAAAATACTGAAAAAATTCTCATTTTTGGCGGTAAAGTTAATACGGTGGAAAAAATAAATGTCAAATTATGAGAATAAATAGAATTTTGTATCAGAATGTTGGGGAAAATTTGGTTATACAAATATGGCGAGTTTCGAGGAATGGAAAAAATTACGTGCTTAATTTTTTCTAATAAAAAGTATTGAAATTTATAGCAATAGTACTTATAATAACAAAAGTTTTAAAAAATTAATAGAGGAAATGGGACAATTTTTAGGCGAAAATGTCGTGTCCATCATAATCACTATCACTGTCACTCTCCTTACTACGATCAGATCCTGATGTCAGTGATCCATTTATATCTCGGGACGTAAATAAACACTTCACACATAGGGATTTTAATGTGAAGAAAGTCAGAATTTGCTTCGCTGTTATTTATAATATAACCTCGTCGATTCATATTTTAAATCAATATAATCTTTTCTGTGCACTATATTAACTTTTATTTTCTAGTCTGAAAGTACGAAGTTACTCTGAATTCGCGGATATTACTTTTAACCTACATTTGTATTTATTAGCTACATAGAAATAAACTTACAATTTCAAACATTTCAGAAATAAACTCTATATGCTCTTGAATCCCTCAAGGTTCCATTTTAGGGTAATTTTTATATATACATATCAAATATTGGCCCATGCACATGTATTGAACATATTACAATATTTTGAACCCTCCAACATTTCAGGGGTTGAAAAAAAAATAAAGGCCTTAACTGCAGAGTGCAGTTTCTAAATGAACGTAACAAGTTAAACCCTGATAAATTGTAACGCTGTTTTCTGCTCGCAAAAAAAAACAAGAAATATTTAAGACACATTTAGATATTTAGACTAAAAAAAATGTATTAAAAATGTAGTAACTATAGTAGTCCGTCAGGTAGTTTTAGGTGGAATTAACTCTGGAAGTTTTGATATTTGGTATAATTCTAGAGATAGGTGTCTAGTACTAAGATTCACATTTTGCACAAAGCAAGCACTGCCGCTCGAACCGCCATATTGGCAAGATGACCTCCAAAAACGTTTTTTTTTTTTTCAAATATCTCCGTTACCGTACGCTCTACAGTCAAAATACCTATAACCAAAATTAAAGAGTAGGAGATTTTCTATGAAACATGTCTAGGTACCGCAGTCGAGTGAAGTTGAAAATGTTCGTTTAGTTTCGTCCAAAGGCGTTTTTTTCATCTCCAATAACTCCTGAGGAAATAGACATTATTTCGTTTACGTCTAGGAAAGGAGGGTGTTGCGTAAGCCAAGCCAACAGCTTTTGCACATCATCATTGTCTCGAATAATACGTGAACTTCTCATATCCACATGTTGTTCTGTAAATGCAAAAGAAATGTTGCAAAATCTTTCAATCTCATCGCATACGTTGTGCAAATACACCATTCCCAATGTCCACATTATTAACACCCTATCCGTGATTCCTCGTCCATGAGTAAGCCATCCAACAGCTTTCATCGTTCATATCTAATCAACAGACCAAAACTTATTGGTGCGCCTGATTGTGAAAAAGTCGTCTGTTGTAAATTTATTGTACTCATCAGGAGTCATTTTGTATTTTAAGGATATCATATCTTGCAAATATAAATGACACGATTTTGCATAATTATGAAGGCCGCTTGCGTGGAAATAAGGCAGCATTTTCTGGGCAGTTTCTAGGTGAAGCTGCCAGTTACCCATTCTTTCTGCTTCTATAAACTGCTTCACCAAAGCTACCATGCGAAAATATCACCCACAGTTCAGCGGTAGGTCCATTACTTTCCAGTTTTTTAGTAATCGTTTTAGACAAACCTTGGTGATCCGTTGAGAAGATCGTAGATCTGTTCAAATTACAGAGAATGTTTTCCATGGCCAGGCGTTGTTCTTCCGTAAATTGCACATTCTGCAAAATAATATGTCCCAGAGCAATGATAACAAAAATAACAGATACGAAACGTTTTTATACTTCACTATAGTCAAAGCAATACTGAAAAGCGACGGCGCCCGGCCAGCGGAGGTTTGCTTTAATCACAGGTAGTCGCGGCGCAGGTAAGAAGTAGGTAGAATTTCAGTTGAAAGGGTTTTCAAATAATAATCCAAATTGAATTCAATAGCCCAATGTTCATTTAAAACTCATAAATTTAAGCATATTGTTAGGGAAAGTAAAATGAATATGTTTACCTTTAATCAACTGTTGTGTCTAAACTACTGATTTTACAAAGAACATATATATATAACGTAATTTGTAGGAAATCTGCTCCTCTTTCATTTTTGTAATAAGTCTTTTAACTCTAAACCCAAGGTAAAGGATATATTTCAAAAAAACTGTTTTTGGCGGCCATCTTGGCAATATGGCTAAGCCGGCGGCAGATATTGCTTTGTGCAAAATGTGGATTTTAGTTGTAGATACCTAAATCTACAACCCTGGCAAATTTCAAAACTTCCCGACTTAATTCCTGGTAAGGCCTTTTTATATGACCTGACGGGTGGACTATAAATGATAAATTGGGGTTTCATGATCGTGTAATAGTATATTACGTAATGAGTGTTGTAAGAAGCATATTACGCACGAATGGAAAAGTTACGCCCGATGACGCGTAGCGGCGAGTGCGTAATTGCTTTACAACTCGAATTATGTACTATACTTTACCTACGATCATATTTATTTATTTATTTAGTAGTGTTTACTAGTCAACAATACTTTTCGACAAATATTATGTTAGTTTTGACAGCGTTTGAAAATTACGTAGGCGCATTTGTTTGTTTAAACCCCGCGTTAGCGAACCAAGCCACCTATATTTGCGTGTCCCGTGCGTTTTGTTTACCGTGTGATTTGTTTACAGTGCGTTTTGTTTACAATATGTAAAATTCAACTTACATAGATGGCAAGTAGCGTGTTTTTTACTATTTACAGTAGTGATCGTAGGTAAAAAAAAATAATAAACAAATTCTACATTCATTTAATATTCAAATAGGAATTTGCTTGTTTATATCTATTGTTACGTGTTTACACCCCCGAGTAAACAACCTGTACTGTGGATTCGGAAATTATAACACCAGGGTAACACTAAACACTAATTTATTAAGTTACGTACTAATTACAACAAATAATTACTTCACTAATATAACACCGAGTATAACACTGAGTACTAGAATTTAATAATTCAGTCACTTTAGCACTTTGTTTACTTCTTCTTGATCTTATCTGACTCACTAACTGAACTGAACTGTACTCGGCTTCTACATTCCCTTATATACCTAAAGATGAGAGTGCTCTAGAATGTTCCCAAATATTCTGCAATTTTCCAGTAGGCAAAAAACAGCAGTTTCTGTATGGTTTCTAGAGGCAGACACCGCGCGCTACCTTTGGGACGCTTGCCGAACTAACTAAATTAGTTTTCTGTTATTGATACAGGGAACTTAGAGGAAACTCCTATAGATGACTATTATAGGGGTATAAAGCTGTAACACTATTTTCCTCTATTAAACGTTTAAGTCTCCCCCTATTTAAAAATACTGTTATATTAATTTTAATTTATTCGTTTACAATATCATTATTATCATAATTTTAATTATTTCTGCTTTGAGAAAATAGTTTAATTTGTTACGTCTAGTTTAATTTGGATTAAGTGTAAACTTCCAATATCGTATTAGAATAGCATGTGTTTTTAACCAATTTAAAAAATTTTAAAAATGAAGAGGTTCTCAATATTAGGCAATATGGTTCAACTATCTAGGAGGGTGAAATTTTATTTCATAATTTTTAATTTTCTAGCGACCTTTTCTGAAGACGATTAAGTTTTTTTCAATTCTTTTTCGTTTCTCTTACCTGCTGAATAAAAAGACGTTTCTTTATTATTATTATTAAATCTCGGAAAGAACATATCTAATAGATATTTATTTATTTATTTAACAATAAACTGCCTAGCAAAGCATTTCAATTACAGGGCAGGAAATAATAAGTACTTACAAATAATATAGGAAGGAAACATAAAAATGTAAAATAAACAGATAAAAACAAAAATTTTAATTAAAATTTTTATGTAGTTAATCTCTTTATCGCAACTACAATGCAGTGGAAGATAACAAACTGGTCTTGAAGTTTATTATAGTTCTCACACATTTTGTACAATGCAATGGCGAGAATTTCTGAATGTCAGTTCTGGGGCTCGGCAGGTAGAATAATAAGTTTTTCCTATAACATGGTCTAGGTGTTCGAACATTCAGTAAACTTAAAGGGGTCTACAGACGATCCAGCCAACCAGCCAACCGTCCTTCTCGGTACACTGAAAATTGCCATAACAATTCTCGTAAAAGTGAACTGGTCTGTTGGAATTCCAGATCTTCAAAGCATACCGACAATCGAGCAGACCACTTCAATCCAGCAGACCAGCTCACTTTTACGAGTTCGCATGGCAATCTTCAAAGTGTACCGAGAAGGTTGGTTGGTCTGCTCCCTGCCGTTGGGTCGTGTGTAGATCCCTTAAGATAGCATCACAATCTATTATGTTATGTATGTATTACTTTAAAAAGAAATATTTGTTGGGAAATAGTTCCGAGAGCTTCCAGACTCGAAAGTGCAATGTGAGGAAAACCAATAGCAGGATAGACACCGTCTTCCTTGTGACTTAATCTCTAAGAAACGCCTCTGAATTTTCTTTATGTTTTGCAGGGCCGCCGACAGGAGGGGCAGGGGGGGTTAAATCCCTGGGGCCCGGGCACCTGCAATATTACGTCATATAGGCTAGGCATTCAGTTGTGCACATTTGGCGATTCTCAAAATTATATAAATATTTCAATTCAATAAAAATCGCTTCCGAGGAGCCCGTAGTGGGGGCCATTTTTTTTTCAAATCCCCCCCCCCCCGCTCATCAATTATTAAGCGCAGGGGCCCGCCAAAGATCTTGATAATTTTTTTTTTCAAATTACTCCCTCCGCTCATCAATTACTAAGCGCAGGGACCCGTTGGCTTCCGAGGGGCCCGTAACGGAGGCTTGCCAGAGATCTTGACAACATTTTTTTTCCAAATTTCTCCCCACTCGCTCATCAATTATTAAGCGCGGGAGCCCGCTAGAGATCTTGACAACAATTTTTTTTTCAAATTTCTCCCCCTCCGCTCATCAATTATTGAGCGCGGGTACCCGCCAGTGAATTTGGTACTCGGGCCCATGATTTTATGTGGAGGGCATGACTGTGGTAGTTTTTTAACAAATGAATGAGGGAAGGGGCCCTCAATAATAAGCAGCTCCGGGGCCCGGTAGAACTGTCGGCGGCCCTGATGTTTTGTATATTTTTACCCCTAGAGATATCTGTAGGAATTTCCTCTAAGTTCCATGTATAAGTAACACAAATCTAAATTAGTTAGTTCGGCAATCGTCTCAGAGATGGCGGGCGATACTAACATCTACTGGAACATTGTTGAAAGGTGTAGAAAGACCCAGGAGTATAAATAGAGAGTAAGACGCCGCACAGAGCAGTTCAGTTCAGACGACAGTTCAGTTTAGTAAACAGTTGAGTTCAGATAGCCAGTTCCGAAGATCAAGAAGTGAACAAAGTAATAAAGTTACTGAATTATTGAATTATAGTACTCTGTGTTATGTTAGTGACGTAATTATTTTTTGTAATTAGTACATAAGTTAATAAATTAGTGTTTAGTGTTACCCTCGTGTTATAATTTCCGGATCCACGATACAAAAGGGGTGTAAACGCGTAAAAATATGTATGTATGCATTTGATTTTGTGTTTTTATTTTTTTCATTGTAATAATGTTTGTTTAATATTATTGTAACGTGTTTCCACCCTTAAGAAACTACCCCTTGCAAATTCCGTGGGTTCCAAAAATTATAACAAGAGATGTCCACTAACACACTTTATTAAATATTTACTGGATACTTCACAATACTATTGTTAATTTAAATACACTTTACTGACTAAAAATCACAATGTTTATCACTTTGTTTATCTTTGAAGTCTTAACCTCACTTTCTATACTTTCTGAACTACTGAACTACTCGCCGAGAATGCGGTCGGTCTTTTATACCCAAAAATGACAGATCTCGATTGTTCTGTGATGACGCCACCATTCTCTAGATCATTCCAGATGTCACCAGAACTAACTTCTGGTAGGTTTCTCGAGTAGGTGTAAATACACTACATTCATTCTAAGGGTTGTAACACATTACACTGCCCCCTCCTTAAGCCTGAACGTCCCGGTCAGGCAATTCAGCCTCTTTCACATACTTCGCCAGTCTATCCAAGTGTACGATCTTCATCTTGGACTTTTTGTTTCGTTGAATACGATAGACGACATCATTAGTTCGGGTAATAACAGTATACGGTCCATCCCAAGGAGGTTGAAATTTCGGGGATCTCCATTCCTTCCGCTGTGGGTTGTACAGCCAAACCAGATCCCCCACCTTGAATCCCCCTGTACTGGCATTCTGATCATAACGAGCCTTCAAGCGGTTACTAGTTCTGTTCATCTGCTCTCGATCATTCTTTGGCTGTTCTCGACTTCCATTTCTGTAGTTGCTCATCGAAAATGGTTCTCCACGGGCAGCACAATTTTTACACTTGTGACACCAGGCCTCCACATCCTGGCGACTATTAACCCAATAGAACTGTTCCCGTGCTCTACTCAATGTCTTGTTTATGCCGAAGTGTCTGCTGGACGTTTCATTGTGCGCTTTCTGGAGTACTTCTGGTACACGACACCTGGGAATCACTAGACGCATGGCAACCTGCTTCCCATCTGGGCTTTCCCATGCTCTCCTCAAAAGCCCATCTACGACCGTAAGTGAATCCCATTGTGACCATAAAGCCTTCAGCCCCACTTCTTTGTTGGAAACATCCTTCCATGTTGGACGCGTTCCCTCTTCTTTTGCTCTCAACATTGGTCCGATTTCTACATCACGCAATTGCTCTTGCCTCAGAGTTTTCTTTGACCAACTCTCTGGAAGATCGACCTTGACAGTGTTGACTTCAACCATGTTCGACAATCTTTCCACCTGAGGGTGGCGCTTGCAATCTTCTTTATCTGGTTTTCTGGATAATGCAGGAGTCTTGACTGCCTGCGTTGTCAACAGCCTGGTTTTCTCGCATTGGTCGTTCACTTTTGACAAAATAAATTGTTCGTTCCCAATCCTTAAGACTCGCTTTCCTACGTCAACAATAAATCCATACTGTTCCATAATGTCCAGTCCCAAAATGAAGTCATCCGTAATGTCAGCCACGATGACCCTGTGGTCGAACCTTAATTGTCCAATCTGCAAACCCAGGTCTACTTCTCCATGAACCGTAGCCCTGTCCCCCGTAGCTGTCCGGACGATCACTTCTTCATTTTGCCTCTTGGTAATCTTTATGCCCGATATAAATCCTGGCCGTACTATTGATGACGTAGTACCTGTGTCGATGGTAAACAAACATTTTCTTCCGTTCACATATCCATGCAACAACAGACTGCTTGCGATTCTTCGAAGCTGGGAAATCTTTATTTCTCTGGGGTCACTGCATTCTCTAGCCAGAACAACCCCCTTGGTACTGTTTTCCTGCTTCTCTTCAAGATTCACAGCATTTACTCGACTCTCCGAATTCTACTGTCGACAGTCTCGCTTCATGTGTCCTACCTTGCCGCAGTTGTAACATTTAATACTTCCACTCGGCTTTCCTTTATTTTGTTGTTTTCTCTGCTCCCTAAGATCATCCACTTTGTTCAATAATTTGATAAACATTTTCTGCATCTCCGTCAACATAGGGTTCTGGTTCATTTCTGGTTGCGATTCTTCGAGAGTCACAGCTCGCACTCTCGACCTTGGGAGTATCTCTGTAGGCGGCTTCTACTTCAAGTGCACGCACCAAAGCTTCGATACTACTTTGGTGTCTTGTCAGCCTCAGAACTCGCCTGACCTCTTCGTCCCTTATGCCATCTAAAAAGGCCCCTACAGCTAATTGTTCCTGAAATTCTCTAGGTGCACTCGGATACGCCAGGTGTGCCAGTCTCTCTATCGCAGCTTCGAATTCCTGTAAACTCTCTCCAGCCTTTTGTGTTCGTGATTTTAGCTGGGCTTGGTATACTTGGGCGAGATGCTGGTCGCCATATCTCAAGTCCAATGCAGCTTCCAAGACTTTGAAGTCCCTTTGTTTATCCACTGGGATAGTCTGAAGCAACTCTGAGGCCTGGCCCCTTAACGCCAGAACTAATGCCATGGCCTTTTCCTCGTTATCCCAGTTGTTCGCACATGCTGCTGCCTCAAACTGCCTCTTGTACGTCGTCCAGGAACTTTGGCCGTCAAAAGAAGGAGGTTTTAGTCGCTGACCTGATGATACCACCT
The DNA here is from genome assembly GCA_936432065.2 of Rutpela maculata. NCBI lineage: Eukaryota > Metazoa > Arthropoda > Insecta > Coleoptera > Cerambycidae > Rutpela > Rutpela maculata. Next base: position 391,154,789 of record OW386285.2, read on the forward strand.
GCTACTTTTCCTTCAACCTTATCTACTTTTTCTTCGACCTTGTTTATCTCTTCTTTAACTTCTTCCTTGACAGAAATGATTGCGTCCTGTTGTATTTTTATTTGATCGCTCAGGATTTTCCTTAATTCCTCCTGGCGTCTTTCTTCCAAGTCTTCCATTATTTTTCTGAGTTCGTCTTTTTCCTCTTGACGTTGTCTTTCTTGTTCTTGACGTCTTCTTTCTTCATCCTCTTTTTCTTTCTGACGTCTTGTTTCTTCATCCTCTTTTTCTTTCCGACGTCTTGTTTCTTCATCCACTTTTTCTTTCTGACGTCTTATTTCTTGATCTTCCATAATTTTCTTTAATTCGTCCCTTTCTTCTTTGTCTTCTTGACGCCGTTTTTCCTCCTCCTGGCGCTGCTGTGCCATCATTTTTTGGAATTGTTCGAATAAGTCCTGTATTTGTTTATCGGATGCCATACTTCTTGTTGTTACGGGCATACGATGAAATTAAAATAAAATAAATTTAACTGTCACGTCAATATCGGTAATGGAACTTTCCAGACAAATCTCGAAATAGCACGAAAAAGTCTTTTGTCACTATCCAGTTCAGAGAATTTAATAATCTCCACTAATGTCCAAATAGAAAAGTTCTAGAAATTTTCACGCACTAAATGAGTCTTTTTCAGTGTCTCTATCACTTCTCAGTTCAAAGGATTTAATTATCACACTAATGTCCTAATAAAATGTTCTACAATGTCTCAAAAATGCACTTAACACTATTTTCCTGTTCGAAAATAACCCTCGAACAAATGTCCAGTAAATGAGTCCTCCGTGTTAGCACTAAACCTCGAGAATACTTCTCGAACACTCCAGCACAACTTCAGAGCTCCTCTTGTCATAAAATTCCGCTTTCTGACACCAATTGTAACGTGTTTCCACCCTTAGGAAACTACCCCTTGCAAATTCCGTGGGTTCCAAAAATTATAACAAGAGATGTCCACTAACACACTTTATTAAATATTTACTGGATACTTCACAATACTATTGTTAATTTAAATACACTTTACTGACTAAAAATCACAATGTTTATCACTTTGTTTATCTTTGAAATCTTAACCTCACTTTCTATACTTTCTGAACTACTGAACTACTCGCCGAGAATGCGGTCGGTCTTTTATACCCAAAAATGACAGATCTCGATTGTTCTGTGATGACGCCACCATTCTCTAGATCATTCCAGATGTCACCAGAACTAACTTCTGGTAGGTTTCTCGAGTAGGTGTAAATACACTACATTCATTCTAAGGGTTGTAACACATTACATTATTATCATACTATTTATTTGTTTATATTATGACTTGCCATATATACATTACTATGTATCACAAGTGGCCAATAAACATTATTATTATTGTGTTATAATAAGGAGATTAAATAATTGACGAATACTCCTACTTGGATCGAATAAAAGATTGATGTAGTAGTTTCAACATATTAATGTCGCAAAAAACATAAAAACACCGTATTATAAATCTGTGTTCTAAAACTGTCATTGGTGATGGTGTTTATATGAAAATTAAAGGTTAATTTACTGTTAAATGTTAAGTTAGACAAACTGATGTTTAGTAGTAAAAGTTAGGATATTGCACTTCATTTCGTTCAATTTGTTTAAATTACACCACTCACAGATTACATCAACGGCAGTTTGTAATGCAACACAACCATTAACATCTTACTTTATTGTACAACTTCATATTATCTGCATAAGAAACAATCGACGAGACAATTAACACCAAATTTTACTGTAATGTCATTAATGAAAATGTTGAAGAATAATGGACCTAACACAGAACCATGGGGTACACCCGAAATAGATACAAATTTTGCAGATACACGTGCATAGCATAAAATTACTCCCTGTATACGTCTGTTCATTAAAACTGAAATGTCCTATATAATCGCTATAAATTAATGTAATTAGCAATTCTGTTGCAAATTGGGCGGTAGTTATTCTAGAAGCAATTTTGACTAATGTTAGGGTGAAACAATATAATCCTCTGTGTATAATATAAACAAATAAATACAGAAACAGATGGAGGACTACCTGAAAAACTTAATTGCTTCTGCGTGACGTTAAATAAACCATATTTAATATAAATTATTATAATTCCCGGAAAAACAATGCCAAATCGTTAATAAATAATAAGATAATCTTGATACCATGTATTTTTATGATCTCTGCCCTTCCCACTCGATTAATATTCATAGAACTAAGAGATATAAGTTATAAACAATATCAAACATTAAATAAAAATGAGTTTATTTACTTAACTCCAGTGGCTCAGACCGACCTCCCAACAAGCCTTTTCATATTTTGATGGTATTTTTTTCAATTTTTATTGCCCCAAACTATTGAATATATAATCGAAGCAATTTAATTTAATTTTAGTGATTGTGGAGGCCCGCTATAAGGTATAAATCAGCTATTAGGATCATAAGTAGTAAGTACTAGGTGATTATGGCCTGGGGGGCACATACTTGTTTTTATACGTAGCTGTGTATTCGCGGATCGGGAGGCAACGAGTAAACTGAGCTAGTTCACAATAATAGCAGTGAATAGTTTAGGAATAAGAACAAGTTTCGGTTCGCTTTTACTTTCGGGCATTCTTCCGCCTATTTTTGCTTTTTGTCATATGAAAGATATATTGTAGAGAAAAGGAACTGGTGATTGGCCTTGACCACCGCGACCCCTGTGGATCTATTGTGGCACTCCTAATCTAATTACGTCCAGTGGAAGTATAGTGATGCAAAAAAAAATTTTTATCGTTCAAATAGGTTTAGAATGTCTTGTTGGGGTAGACCACGGCCGACTCTTGTAACTAGAGTCGGGCGTGGGTAGACAATTTCAAATATTATGTTATTAAAGTTCCATAAAAAATTATTTCCACATAAAAATTTTTTTCGTTATTAGAGACTTGGATAGAAAATCTGGATGTGGAAGTAGTGATTTTAGGCAGCGGTTTTTTACTTATCCAGCTTTGTCTTTTGTGTCAGACTCCACCGTAGGATGGTCATTATATGTGTGACGAATTTTGGGGTCATTCCATGCCAAATCAACCAGTAAAAATAAAATTTTGAAACTTGACTTCTCCAATTTTGATAATTTTTGGTGAAAGTGTTGTACCTGTCAACAACATGAAAATTTCAATTTTTTTTTGATTATTGGTTTTTGAGTAATACGTCTTTGAAAATTAAAAGAAAGTTAGTAATTTTGGAAAATAGGGATTTTTAAATCACAAAATCTCCAAAATGGTGAGAGATACAAGGGTGGGACAAACGTCAATTTATGGTGTTTAAACAATATTTTTCTATTTGAGGTTAAAAAATGTTGCAACCTCAAATTTATTTTGCAATTTATGATTTTGAATTTACATATATATCAAGAGTCGTGGCACGTTTCCCTGCCACAAACCACTTTTGTCATACACGACAACATGAATCCGGTAATAAGCATAATTAAATACTAAATGGGTAATATACAATGAAATATGTTGTACGTAAAAGATAAACATTTATTGGTGGTACCCAATACAAAAATTTTTTGTTTAATAATTGTTATTTTTTATACAATTTTGAAGCCGTATCACATAATGCCATTTCAGCTTGACTAAGCTTGTAGACCCTTCCGTTTCAGTGACAGGATCCACTTTAAGTAGTATTGGTTTTGGGTTGACATTTAAAACGTCGGGTTTATTTGGATACAGAAATGATCGGGAAGAACCACTTGGATGTAAAAAACCGCTACCCAAGGAATCACTACTTCCACATCCAGATTTTCTATCCAAGTCTCTTACAACGAAAAAATTTTGTATGTGGAAAAAATTGTTTATGAAACTTTAATAATATAATATTTGAAATCGTCTACTCCAAAAACCCATAAAACGATATCCCACACCGGTAGTGGGGTAGGGGTGGTGATACGGTAGGGGGTAGTGGGGGTGGATGAAGTAAAAAAATATTTTGAGGTTTTTGGTTCTTGTACACTAAATCATATTTTTTTTTTCATCCCCTTAAATAATTAAGTAGGGGTGGTAATGGGGTGGTTAATGCCAAAAAATTTTTTGAGACCTTAATTTCTCTTGTATATACTAAATACCAATTTTATGGACTCTTACCTGCTCGATTTACCTATTTACTCCCCATATACCCTAATTTACCCCCCAACCCTTCGACGGAATAAGATGAAAATATAATCTAGTTCCAGATCCCGTTAAAGTACATACGTGTACCAAATTTCAAGTCAATATCTTAAACGGTTGCAGAGTAATCGTGCGCACAAAAAAGTTACAGACAGACCGACAGACAGACAGAATTTTTTTTTCGATCAAACTTAAAATCTCGACGTTTCATGACATTCTAAGCCTAATTGAACAATAAAAATGTTCAAAAATGTTTTTGTCGTTACCATACTTCCACTGGATGTGGAAGTAAAACTGATTGTCACCTCCTTTGTTTCGTCTTATTTACTTAGTACACATCCTAGCCACCAGAAATCATAATACATGGCAGTGATAAAGCCAGAAATTTCCTCAAATTCAATACTAGGTTAGCCATCTCCAAGGTTAAATTCAGTACTCTTACTGCTATTTGAAGAAGTTTTCCTCTCAAAACCATATCCTTCCACTTACATTTCTTAAAAATTTTAATGCCGTAGACTTGTAGTCAACAATATTAAATGGGTTACAACACATAAGTTTAAAAACTGAGGAACTATACATTGTTCTATTGATAATATTAAGTAATATAAATTAATTTGATTTAAAATGTTCAAAACCTAATAAATAATACATCTAAATATCCACTATTCGCGGCAAACGACGGGTCGCGCGCCAGTCTGAGCGACGCGGTTAGGCGATATGTTATACAACGCATGTACCCACACTTTTATTATTTATTTATTTACTTATTTGTGGTCGCCCCACTTTCAATATTGACACAGAGGTACAGGAAAGTTCAGTTAATATTACTTAATTTTTTGAAATGAAAAAAAAAAATTACTTTTCTAGATAATACCATTTAAGCATTTATAATCTTGAGGGTGACCTTGAGACAAAGAAATTATGTCCATTTTTTTAATAGAAATAAATTTTAGTCCATAAGCTACAAAACGAGTGCTTACACAAAAAATTTCTTCATCCTGAGATAATGATTATTAAAAATACCCCTGTTGTAATAAGTGTGTTAATTTTTTATTCTTTTGAGTCCTATAGGAAAAAAACTATTCCTCAGAAAACTTTGAAATTCTGGATTTTTAATACCTTGGAGGGGTTAAACATGTGTACCAAAATTCGTTAAAATCCGAGAGGTCATTTTTTTGCTTGGTTGATTTGATATGGAATGACCCCTTGGTCTTACCCCAAAAAAGTAATCAACATAAATAAAAAAAAAAGTCACACATCCGCAGATTTAAAAAAGATGTAACACCGACGTGTTGAAAATTGCCATTTAAAATACATGGAGTTGATGCATATCACAATTTTTTTTTCACGAATACGTAACATATAAAAAAAAAGTCACATCTTCGAGTTCTCGTACAAAGTATGCAGTTTACATAAAAAATAAAAGATAAATTAGTAAACCTATATTAGTATGCATTAGTTTGCATTACCAAAAAGTCTGACATTAGATTAATTGCACATATTAATAAATTATTACAAAAGGTATATACGAATATTAAACAAATATATGCCAGCAGGCACCGTCTACTTCAAAAACTAAAACCATGTTATGCGAGACTTTGCTTCTCTCTTTGTTTAATTATGCTGACGTATTTTAGGGTCCTTATTTAAATTATTATATCATAAAATCCAAAAGGTTAAAAAAAACTCTTGTCTGCATCGAATATATAGTATACGAAGGTGCCAAAGAATTTCATATAAATTAAAAGAAGTTAAATAGCTAATATGCAAAATCAAAGACAACTTTACTCAGCAATCTTATACCATAAAGTTACAATATTAATGTCCTCCACCATATTTGTATAAAAAAATGAATTTCGCGCGGATGTACGTACAAATATTAGATTCAAAGGATTATTAACGCCTCCAATGCATCAACTTGGACTTTTCAAACGGTCTTACAGCTATCAAATCTGCAAAGTTTACACTGCCCTCGAAAATGATTTAAAGCAAACAAGCATCCATCAATTTAAGACAAGATGTAAAAAAATGCTACTCAGGTCAAATTTACTTTAATACTCATGTTTCTTTTTATAATATATACTATGTTAGCCTTAGAATAATAACTGTATATGAATTGTACTACTATATTTATTATTTTGTATATATGTATATAAGTGCCATTATACACTTATTGAGATAAATTGTGTTAGTTTCTGGTTAAGTGGAAGAACAGTTATCACATATTCTTCATGTGAAAAACTGAACTTCGCCATTTATTTTTGTAATTCTAACGGAACAAAATCATATGTAATTATTGTATATTCCCTTACAAAAATAATAAAGACGTTTATTATTAATATTATTATTATTATTATTATATAACAATATTTTGAAAAGAAACATATATCTCTACCCTCTTAGAAGAAAATTGATTTAATACTATTTATTTTATTGCACATTTTACAAAATTCTGTAGATCTCAAAATACATTTTTTTTACGTTGCAACAACATAGTTTTATTGATTTAACAAAAAGTTTTGTTAAATTAACAAAAATTGTTTTTAACCAACAAAACTTTTCTCTGAGTGTATTTTACTATATATTCCCTGATATTTTTGCATGTATTCTTCATATTTGATTAAATTTTCTTTACATTTTATCACTGTTTTTGACTCAAATTTAACCAGAATGATTTCACTTAAATTGGCTCATATTATACTATTTATTCCCCATATTTAACAAGAATTCTCTCGAATCTTATAGAAAAAGTCAATACTGGATTCATGCAGTGTCCGCCAAAAAGTTTACACCATATGGGAAACTCCGTTGTTTGGCTTTCTGAAACATGTTATTTCTGATAAAAGTTATGTGAAGTTATATCCATATGTCAAATTTGGTTGTTCTATATTAAAAATAAAAATTTTCCCCTTTTTTACGTGTAATTCCTGAACTATATTTTTAAATCTTTTTCTGTTATTAATAATTGTTTCTATTTAATAGTTTCAGCCTGAGTAATGGATTTAAATTCATTTTGAAGAACTTTTAGCAGTACTTTTTTGACCAAATGATTATTAAAGTGTTTCCGACCTCACCTGAAGTCCAATTTTACTTCTTTATATGTGGATTTTAAATTCCAACAAAAATTTACTTAATTAATTTACTCTCCCAGTGACTTTTTTGTTTCTATTTTTGGCTTTACGTTGACTCCACTATACCGCTGCCCAAGGAATCACCCAGGTTAAATAAAGGCATTTTTATTTATTTATTTATTATTTACTTCCACATCCAGATTTTATATCCAAGTCTCTCACAATGAAATGCGGAAATAATTGTTTATGGAACTTTAATAATATAATATTTGAAATCCTCTACCCCAAAAACCCATAAAACGATACCCCACATCGGTAGTGGGGTGGGGGCGGTGATGGGGGGTAGTGGGGAGTGGATGAAGTAAAAAAATATTTTGAGGTTTTTGGTTCTTGTACACAGTACACACACTAAATCATAATCTTTTCTCATCTCCTTTAATAATGGGGTGGGGGTGGTAATGGCGGTGGCTAATGCCAAAACATTTTTGAGACCTTAGCTTCTCTTGTATATACTAAATACCAATTTTATGGACTCTTACCTACTTCATTTACCTATTTACCCCCATTTACCCCAAAGTACATGTGTACCAAATTTCAAGTCAATATCTTAAACGGTTCCAGAGTAAACGTGCGCACAAAAAATTTACAGACAGACCGACAGACAGACAGGCAGACAAGCAGACAGACAGACAGATTTTTTTTTCACTCAAACTTAAAATCTCGACGTTTCATGACATTCTAAGTCTATTTGAACAAAAAAAAATTTTAAATTTTTTTTTTGTCGTTACTATACTTCCACTGGACGTGGAAGTAATTAAAAGTTTTTAAATTCTGCTTCAGTAATTTTGCAATGAGTTATGAGCAACTTTTAAATTGGACATTTTTAGAATACGTCGCAGAGTCGCATTCAAATCGATTAAATGAAGAATTATTCCGAAATAACGATACGTTTTTGTCTCACAGCAGTAAATTATCATAATTAGCAGCTATCTAGTATGATTTTTGTATATTTTCATTTGGCAATGATGACTTTAAGTATAAAAGTATTTACCTTTATAAAAGTAAATTATCTTTATAATTTATTTTTATAAGGAAATCTTAAATTAAATGGTAGTGAGCCGAAGGATATCCTGAAAGGAATAAAACTTATTATATTGTCACTTCGGGAAAAGGAGAATGTATGAAAGAAACAGTTAAAATAAAGTTTTATATGCAAAACTTTATTGAAAGTATAAAATAGAACATTCTTACCTGTTTTATACCTCTTAGTATCTTTTATAGCTTGCACCTGCTAGGCAGGTTGAAAGAAAGTACGTGCCTCTGCCACAAACATACAAATTTGTTTGTTGTCTCCATCAACCAACATGAAACATATTTATTATAAGTTACAACTGAAAACGTATTTTTTTATACAGGGTGTAACTAGTTTCATGTCACTGACAACGGGGAACGATAAAATAAACAAAAAATCTATATCACTTTTCCTTCTAGAGGCAATTTGGAAACAAACCGACCTAGGCCAACAATTTAAAAATTATCTACGAAAAGTTTGAGAGCCTCTGCCTTCTGCTGGACATTGAACGTATAAGGATCCAGCGGCAGGGACACTTTGAAGATAATTGGAATTCCAGCGGACCAGTTCACTTTTACGAATGAGTTCAAAGCATGCCGACATGGCTGGCTCCCTGAGGTTCCATGGCAATTTTCAAAGGGTACCGAGAAGGATGGTTGGATCATCTGTAAATCCCTTTAAAAAGTGTGTATTTTGGAACAAAACAATTAGCCCGGAAGGCGCGGCGTGCAGATATAATATGACAAGATGACAAGAACAAGAGTCGGTGATCTTTTTAAGGGCTTTTTTTGTAACTAAACATCATACTCTTATACATAAAAGACGGCGCGACGAAAGTAAAGAAATAGGTAGGGTAACATTTATCTGATGTTTTTTACGTTGTTCATTCATTATTATTGATGCAATCACCATTAAAAAGAGGGGATGAAGGTCACAAAAGACCTTGAACTAGGTTTAATTTGACAGCCGTTACTGACCTAGTCACTATTATAGATATTATTTGGCCAGAAGTTCTCAATTAGTTTTATTAAATTTTCTCTCCAAAACTATGGGGCTTTAGATTCCACGTTATATAAGTTTTTTTGCTTGTCTGGTCGCTCCCCACTACCAGTTTTGTGACATGCAACTAACGTCTCATTGTTATCGACTGTACGCTCCAATAATGATCAGTGAAAGCTATTTAGGCCATAAAGCAATTATTAACTTGAGAGTGAAATTAAAAATACATGTATTTCGAAAATTTCGAATTTGAATTCGTATTTTTATATATTCATCATCAATCTATATAAATAAATCAGAGTGTACGTTTTGACATAACCATATTTATCTATCCGGTGAATTATTGGATACTTTCCGATGAGCCAGGAACTTTAAATTTGGCATGGAGGTAAGGAATGCCTTCATGATCCTCTAAAAAATTCTAAAATTTGCAAAACTGTATACAGAAAAGACAAATCCCACATTAAAAATTATATTCTGCCAAAATGGTAAGGAGCTCTGAAAAAACTATAGGAGCAATGTTGTATACAATTAATTTTACACAAAAAAGTAAGTAACGGCATATATCTATTTTTTATTGTATTCACACAATATATGCTCAATCGGCATGCCCTCCGCCCCTCCGCCGTATCTTTCTTTTCGATATGCTAGATGCGCACTGGATTAAGAACGCACAGTTTAACCAAAGATAACTGGACTTGGACAAAAAAATTGCACAAAATATTTTTAATGGAAAAAAAAGTGGCGGCTACTTTACTGTGAGATTTGTGAGTGATTAAATAATTAGTGCCTGCTGCTGTTGCGGGCCCAACAGAGGCTGAATGAAATATGAAATCAATATTTTGTCTTAATGAGTATTATCTTCCTAATGAATCACTCATAGAAAAGTTGAAATTTTATGGGGTTCGTTGGAGTCCACTGGAACTACTACGCTCCTATTTATGTAACAGAAAACAATGCGTCAGCGTAAATAATATAAACTCGGATCTTAATCCAGTAAAGCATGGAGCGCCTCGGGGCTCTGTCGGGGCCACTCCTCTTTATTATACATACGTCAATGATATATTCCATTTTATGTTGCTTATGCTGATGACACCACATTGCTAACTTCCCATATCAACCTTCACGATTTATATCAACAAACTTCTTCAATTTCTGATCAAGCCAAAACCTGGTTCATCACTAATAAAATGAAAATAAATGAGGAAAAAACTCAGAACCTTGCCTTTTCCATGAGTAACACAGTGACAAAGGGTGACACTGTGAAACTCCTAGGTGTCACACTGGACGATAAACTAAACTGGTTTAGCCATATTGATCAGCTAAGCCACAAACTTGCCAGCATAATATTTTTGCTCCGTCAGCTAAGAAAGCATTTGGCATGGATCGATTGTAAGTTCAGAGAAACGGACTATCACATGTCGCAGGTATTAACTGGCCATGGATCATTCAGGCAGTTCACGAGGAGAATTGGCAAGACGGTTGATGCCGTGTGCGTGTACTGTGCTGAGGAGGACACTACAGAGCATACAATTTTCCATTGTGCAAGGTGGGTAGAACTCAGGAGGCAAGCCCACTTAGAGCAGGGAGTAGTCTTAACAGTGGAAAACTTAATCCCCCTGATAGAATCGAGAGAAAACTGGTGGACCACGAAAAAAATGTTGAAAAGTACGGTTCCAAGATGTCGTGCGAAGAATGGGAGGGGTTTTAGCGAGGTTAAAGTCCCGCACTACCCACCGCACTACTCTAAGCGGTGGGCGTCATTGAGATTTCCCCTCCCCACAAAAAAAAAGCTAAGAAGGCATTTGGATTTGGAAACCTTGAAAGCGAGCTACTTTTCACTGTTCCATTCACACATTAATTATGGCATCACTTTATGGGGTAATTCTTGTCATACTATAAAAATATTTCATCTACAAAAGAAAGCGATTAGAATCATTGCCAATGCAGGGTGTAGAGACCGTTCTAGGCCTCTATTTATTTCACTGAGCATTATGTCGGTACCTTTTTTTATATATTTATCTTAGTTTACTGGATATTCACAAAAACTTTAATTCTTTTGAAAGGAATTCAAATTTTCATAATTACAGCACTAGACAAGCCGATTTACTAAGGCCATCTAAACATCGACTGACAAGATTATCTAAAAATTCGCCAAACCTCAAATTATATAATTTTCTTCCAAATCCATTAAAATTATTGACCTCATTTTAAGGTCATATTAAGAAAAGAAATTTAAATCGCGGTTTTTACTCTACTAACCAGTTCGTGGCGTTTTTGACAAACCTCGAAAACCTTGCTGGTTTAGTGGCATCTATTTGACGTGGTACGCACTTTCCTTGCTCGTTCGTTCTCTTGCTCTTGCTTGAACATGCAACAATAATGTTGTACGGCCACTTATTTTTATTTTGTATCTCGTAACGTATTTCTCTGTTCTCTTTTGTATTATTTTTGTTTTGTATTGTATAGGGCACAATAACATAACATGTCTTGATTTTTTATTTTTACTTTTGTTAATGTTGTTTGTCCCCTTATGGGTTTATACCTATTTTTAATTGACGTGCCATAAACAGCGTGTCCTCCGATTGAGTTCGCTATAGGTGAAATGGACAAAAAATGTCCGATTTTTTTTTTCATATTTGGAGGTTCACCCCTGCTTACCTAAAAAGTAATTTTGCGTGTACTTTTGTTTTTTTTTTTAAATCATGTAGGCCATGACAGTTAAGCAAAAACGAATTTCATGTTAGGTAAAGTGCCTTTTCTGCAAAAGATACAGGAAAATGTCATTGAGGAAATTTATTCAGATTAAAAAGTTATAGTCCTATACAAAATTTCAAGAACATACGCCTACTTTGATGATTTTGATTTTTTCAATATAATTGCATTTTACGAAAAAAAAAAAAAAAATTACGCCAGTTTACTAAAGCGTTTGATTTAGTACATAATGTAGTAAACAGTTTAGTAAACCGGCAACATTTTTTTTTCGTAAAATGCGAGGTAAAATGCAATCATATTAAAAAAATAAAAATAATCAAAGCAGGCGTATGTTCTTGAAATTTTGCATAGGACTATAACTTTCCTTAATGACATTTTGCTGTATCTTTTACAGAGAAGGTACTTTACCTAACATGACATTCGTTTTTGCTTAGTGGATAAAGAAAAATAAATGGCCTACATGATTTAAAAAAAACAAAAGTACACCCAAAATTACTTTTTAGATAAGCAGGGATGAACCTCCAAATATGAAAAAAAAATTCGAAAATTTTTTGTCCATTTCACCTATAGCGAACTCAATCGGAGATCGGAGGACACGCTGTATATTGTATTGTATTTTAATTAGTGAAATACGTGATATGATATCATATGATATGGCACGGTAACTCAGTCGGTTAAGGCGTATTGAGTGGCGAATATGCTGATCGACTAGCTGGGTTCGAGCCCCAGCCCCGGCGCTGACAACACCGGTGGGTGTGGATGTATGTCTGCGTTTTTCCAAATGTGTAACCCCCTTCCGGACAGCCATGGCTTTGGATTTGAGAGTTGTCTACTATATGTGGTGTGTTTATGTTATGTTTAATATTTGTTAAGACAAAATATTTATTTCATTTTTTTTAAACGAATTGTTTAAAAATATTACTATTTATTCAATTCGGTTCATCTAAATTTTTGGTGGTGAGAAAAATCACAAAGAAAGGCCGTCCTCAATAAAAGTAGAATATCTACGTCTATAAGTTATATATATGGACTCTGCCATGTTTATTTTTCTTTATCCACTAAATTTCGCCTTCAAATAAAAAAAATCGCCAATCTATACCATAAACAGCAATGTAACGAGCTGCATCTATATGTCTACAAGAATTAATAGGGCGTTCCCAGACAGGCGCGAAGCCAGGAGGGGGGCAGCCCCCCCCCAAGCCGTCTTCCATGAACCAAAAAATAAAGAAGCATAATCAGTATCAGTACAAAGCAGTATCCAAATTATCTCCTGAAATAAATATTTTGCAATTAATGCCAATATTATCTAGTAGAGGAATCTATACACATCCGTTTTCAACCATTTTCTGAAAAGTTTTCATCCTCTGGGGAGGCCGGTTCTATTGCCCTCCCCCCTCAGATGAATTTTCTGACTGCGCCACTGCTCCCAGACATGCTAGGAACTTGAAACATTGCAAACGCTCAATAAAATTATGAAAATTAGAAAAAACGGAGGTTCTAATATGGTGGACTAAATTTGAGTCAACTTATGAAGTTTAACGAACCTAGTAGTGCGGGCATTTTGCTAGTAAAATATAGTCACTTACGTCATCGGTTTTTTGGTGGCCCATCTTAAAAAGATCGTTGTATGCTTACCTGAAACAAAAGAAAAGCAAAATATTAGAGATACTACTAAAAACAGGGGCGGCCCTAGGGCGGTGCGAGCGGTGCGGCCGCACCGGGCGCCTTCTTGGGGGGGCGCCGAAAATGCAATGATAGTTCGTCTGCGTAAAAAATAAAATTCAAGCATCTTAATATCACTTAACCTTACAACTTCCATTTCCGTGAAAAGATCTATATTCATTTGTTTCAGTTTTTAATTAATTTACGATGTAAATTTGACGTATGCCTGTGTTTTTTTGGGATTTCTCCCCTTTCCTCAAAAGTTTATTCGAACTAAAAAAAATTGTTTTTTCGGATTTCTCCCCTCGCTCTTCAAAAAATTCTTTCGGATTTTACCTCACCTCCCCGCTCTTCAAACAATTTTTTTGGATAAAAAAAGTTTCTCGAATTTCTCCCCCCCCCCCGCTGTTTTCGGACTAAAAAAAAAAATTTCTCGGATGTAAAAATGTATGTTATCTTCGGTCTCTATGTACAGCCTAATCAAGAATAAGCGATTGCGTATTGAGGGGCGGGGGGGGGGGGGGGGGTCACAATGAGATCTCGCACCACCTGAAAAATTTGCAAGGGCCGCCCCTGACTAAAAATATATAAAGACTAGTTAATAACCAATAACAAAAATCTAAGAGCACTCTAAAAAAACTACCACAGTAGTTATACCTGAGGTCCAGAAAGAAATTACTATATTCTATATATGCAACTCTCAAGAAGCCTGTTAATAATACAGGCCCACAAGAAAAAGTGGTCCGTGCTGGGGTACTGACTATACCTTTCCCTTGTATTTTGAGCCGCTGAATACGAATCTGATCTTAGTTTTTCCCCAGCACTTCAGGTTTTTTTTGAACACTAAAAATGTCTATTGGATCGTAATATTGCTTACCCAACTCATTTAAATCAGACTCCAAAAGTGATTCAACTTTAAAACCTTAACCTAATAACATTGTAGTACTTCAGTATTGACCACGTAACTCAAATGAAACCGTAAAACCCGATAATTCCTTAGCCCCATAACCCTTGAAATCCGATGAAAACAGTGAGGAATCTTGATTGGGGAGTTAATGAGATTGTGACCTCAGATCCTTGTTCTGAGTATCGTACACCCACAACCTCATGATCCCCTAACCTCAGCATCCCATAACCCCGTAACACCTTAACTATGAAGATCCAACGGAAAAAATGGAGCTTCTAAGTAGGGTGATTCGTGCCACTGTGACATTAGAGTCTTGGAAACAAGCACCCTATGGCGCCATAGCTCTTCAACGGCAATCCTTCTATCCTCATAACCCCATAATAGCCCAGTAAATGAAAACATTTCGACTGGAAAAAATTACGAGAAGGCTGATTTTTTGTGGAGACCTTTATTGAGGTGCCCTTAGTATATCCTGAGAAGTTCGAGCAATTTGAGCCATCGGTTTTTTTTGGGGGGGGGGGGGGGGGAGTTAAATGGAAAATTTTCAGTTTTTTGCCATTATCTTCGAAAAGTATCACTTTTTCGATAAAAAGAGCAAAAACATTTATTATAAAATTCTAAACAAAACAGGTCATTACACTTTTTTTCGTAGAATCAATCGTTTTTGAGTAAAAGTTACGGAAATATACAATGTCTGTATTTTTTTAACAGTAACAAACAGTAGGCCTAATCCACATCTGACACTCAAAACAACCCTTTGCATAAGTCATTCGTTCTCTTTTGGCAGATCTAATTACATGTCAACTTCATCGTCCTCTTCATAAAGAGCTTCGTCAATTGGCTGATCAGTTGATGGTATCGTATCTTCAACTATATCTTCATCTATAACTCTGTTGTTACTATCTATTTATTCCGTCGCGGCGTTCAAACACGATTACCCACGGCAATGCCCGCATACTGCAGAACAGCGGAGACCTAGTTTTCTGCAGCTACAATTAGCGTTACAGCCTTTGATACAGTAGCAAAATATAGTATTGATCAACTGATCGGGAGCCGGTGACAAGAGGTTTTGAATAGGTTCTAATCTATTGTTCATGATCTTCCATCCCCAGTCTTCAGGATTTAACTTATTCTACTGGGACTAGAACCGACACGCCTGTGGTGGTTGTAAGAAAAAGCAAACGGTGCTCGGCGGTTGGCGGGAACGTTGAATAATTTTGATGGTAAAATTTAAAATATATAATATTACAGTAGACGAAGGAAGAGCTGGAATAGAGGTTGGAAAATTTTATCATTTTGGTTTGGGATAAACATGTTTTTAAATGTAAAAAATGTGCCGATCACGATGGTAATGTCCAAATTTTTCAAAAATGGGCCCTTGTGAAATATTTTCGGAAAGCTGAAAAATTGCACATTTTGTATAATGTTAATTATTTCTTTTCCTTGCAATTTTCTGAAAAAAAAAATGGTAAGAATAGAAGTTGTTTGATATCATGTTTTCCATACGGAGAAAATATGAAAATCAAAGTTTTACACTTTTCAGAAAATTTATATTGAAAAATCGTTCTGAAGGGAGAGTATTTTAAAAGGGTAGCACACACTGTAGAAAAATTTGGCCATCACCATCGTGATCACTCTGCATCCTTTTACAGATAAAAACATATTTCTCCCGATAAAATTTTATCAACTTAATCACCATCTCCCTTCGTCTACTGTACTTTTTTTGTTAGGGTGATTTTGATTAAAGCTTAATACTTACTCTATTTTAAATTATCGGATTATTTTGATACTAATGACAACTTACGTACAATACATGTATCCATATTTCTTTTGTAACCTTAATGAAGACCATCCGTTAAGAGACAAATAAATTAAAAAAAAAGTTGTCTAGTTTGTTTCTCTTTATTTTAAGAACAAATACAGTTTTTACATTTCATGCTTTTTTAATTATCGTGCAATATTTAAATGACTGAATGAAATTTAGTTTCAAAAAGTATATCTTCTATAAATTCCACCCCCTTTTAACATGTAATATTGCTGTTTGGGGATTATCTACGAAGACAAATAGAATATATATAAAGCAACACAACAGTAGAAACAGTAAACACTAGAACTAATTTATCTGCAACCGCATTTGCTACTTGTTTTTCTGCTGCTTCTACTATTTGTTTATTACTGCTTTTCTACTGCTTGATGACTTCTAACCATTTTTTAAATCGATTAATGTCTTTCTTGGATTTGGGAATGGATGTCTTTGTGAAACTTTGTCCTCACAATTAGACACACAACATTTTATGTACTTACTGTATATCTTTGAAACGATTGATCCTACGAAAAAAAGTGTAAGGCCCTTTTTTGTGTAGAATTTTATAAGAAATATTTGCTCATGACTATTCTTGTCAAAAAAGTGATACTTTTCGAGATAACGGCAAAAAACTGAAAATTCGTCTAACCCCGTGATTCTGGGGATTCAATGAAAGCAAATTAGGGAATCTTAATTGGGGATTCACAGAGAAAGTAACTTTGAAAGTGAAGTATCTTTTCAGGTGATTTCTGTTTAGGTGACTTCATTTGATATCTTTCTTTTGCAATTCTTTTATCTTATAATATCAAGGATGGTGGTAAATTAATCTGAAAATGGAAATTCAGCAACATTTTTTGAAATATAAGGGAAATATGCATCAGCCATAAATATGTAAATAGTCATTTCAGATGACAAATGATCTACCATAGTTATGGTATATATGTTTAACCTGGTCCTATGCTGAAAATTTTTTTTGACATATTTTTTCTATTCGTTACACCATTTCAGTTTTTATACTAAAATCGAATAAATATAGCACAGTTTCGAAGTTAGACACTGGTGGTCAACGACTAATGAACGAGTAGCAGCATTAACCAATCACCTGCCTCAGTTTTCAAGCGTTGAACGCATTCCTGCTCCAAGAACTCGCACACATTCTACCCACTATTAGTAAAATAACGGCAATAACAATACACGGCAGATAAAATATGATGTATGGGTTAAATTACTTCAAAATGAGTATGGCTTAATGACCAGAGTTATTTATCACTATAGCTTGTAAAGACGATGCACCTGCAGGCATTGGTTTTCTGTTACAACCATGCGGCGTAAAATCATTAGGCGGTGTAAAAAATAATTAATTATGTTTATCAAGTTTAATTCATGCAAATTACGTAAGATATATTTCATAACAGCAGCTTTAGCTACCAAATGTTTATGATACACTTAGCATTTGTGCGGTAGTGTTATTTCAGTAGCGTCGGTTGTAGTCGCTGTTGTGGGAGTTTTGCACCTGAGACGCTCCTCAGGTTATTTACTGAGAGATGGGAGGCACTATTATCTACAGGGTGTTCGTAAAATCTCGATTTACTTTGGCGAAAACGTAACTAAATCTCATTTTCTTTCTAGGCATTGTTAACTGGTTAAGCAAGTTTCATATCAGAAGAGAGAATAGCTATCGTCGGGGCACGTTTAAATGAATTATCATATAGGGTCAAGTTTACTCATTTTATGAAACCTTGACCGACAAGGTACCCCAGTCAATCTAGGCAATATTTTGCCTAAATTCAGAAAAAATTAATAGGGAGCGAATTCTTGGTATAGATATTCCCTGAGAGTTCAGATCCAACATACTAAAAGTTTTGGAAAGTCCTCTCCCGTAACGCTGATAAATTGATATTGGTATTCATATTTAAACAGTTGTGTACAGTGAAAGAATGCCAACTAATTACACAGGCCCACAAAAAAAAAAGTTGTCTGCGCTGGGGTACTGACCATACCTATCCCTTGTATTTTGACCCGCTGAACACGAATCTGACCTTAGTTTTTCCTCAATACGTCAGTTTTTTTTTTAACAGCAAATAAATATATAAATATTACGATTCAACAGACTTTTCTTTGCTGTTAAAAAAACCGGACATGTTGGGGGAAAACTAAGGTCAGATTCGTATTCAGCGGCTCAAAATACAAGGGATAGGTGTAGTCAGTACCCCGCGCAGACCACTTTTTTTGGTTGCCACTGTGCCACACTCAGTGTAGCACAATCTCACACAAAAAAAGTCATCTGCGCGGGGGTACTGACCACACCTATCCCTTGTATTTTGAGCCGCTGAACACGAATCTGATCTTAGTTTTTCCCCAGCACGTCAGGTTTTTCTTTTAATAGCAAATAAATATATAAATATTAGACTTTTTTTGCTATAAAAAAAAACCTGACGTATAGGGGAAAAATTAAGGTCAGATTCGTGTTCAGCGGGTCAAAATACAAGGGATAGGTATGGTCAATACCCCGGCGCAGACAACTTTTCTTTTTTGTGGGCCTGTGTTATATTACAAAATTTTTCTCACTTGAAATGCTCAAGATCACAGCACTACTCACTTATTAACTGTAGCAGAATCAGACTAAATATGATTTTGCTCTTACAACCACTCTCTTTTATGACAACGTGCTGCTACGTCACAAAACATTTTATCCTTGATAAACGTGTTTTTCGAGGTCAAGCGATGTAGTGCAAGCCAAATACAAGAGCGGGCAGTGTCTACATCTCAGGGTCGCTTACGCCATCCAAGGTGAAGGCCATGACGGCACAAACCATTTGTGTTTGACAAACGTACTTTTTCAAGACTAAGTGATATGGTGCAAATCTAACTCAAGAGCAGACAGTGTGTACAGCTCAAGGACTCTTACGGCATCCAAGGTCAAGGTCGTCATGTCATAAAAAGTTGTGCCGGCTAAGGACTTCTACTCAGAGTAAATCTGAGGACAACTATAGCAGATATTCATGAATAAAATAAAATTTGGTAATATATATATATTCGAAGAAGTTTTTTAAAATAACATTTAAATAAAATACATGTTATTATTATTTGATTGATAAAAATTGTTATTATGTTTTTGTTTTTTCTTCTTTTTCCTAGTTACTTGAGCTTTAGGTGTGACTTATATTTACGCAGCAAGTGAACTGATCGCCACACTACTCCCCCGCTAAGAAAAAGATCAGTCAGCCATTCAATTCGTCAATAGCAAAACGAACTTTCTTAATCAACGGTGGAGTGACATCGCATTTGTCAGATAATAAATATGCTGGTTTAATCCTGTCAATATTTACCGTGGCGGCTTTAGTTCCTTTAACAAAAGTAACCAACTCATCTGTACGGGACAACACTTTAAAAGGTCCATCATACAGTGGAGTAAAAAATTTTTTAAAACGTTCTTTCCGAACGAAAACAAAACTACAATTCGAGATGTCTGGACTGACAAATGATTTGTAATTAACGTGGTGAATGGGTGGAATGAACGTTAAATTATTAAATGAAGTACGTAATTTAGTAATAAATAAGGAATACCCGGACAAGTATATGATTTAATAAAAAATTCACCAGGTATTCGTAAAGTTTGACCAAAAACGAGTTCTGCGGAGGAACATTGCAAATCGTCTTTAGGGATGGTCCTGAGAGCTAATAGTATGATAGGAAGTTCATCTACCCAATATGGTGTAGAAGTCTTAGCTCTCAGAGCAGTTTTAAGAGATTTATTAAACCTTTCAATCATCCCGTTCGAGGAAGGATGATATGGTGTCGTACGAATTCTATGAAATCCCAGAAATTTTGAAAATTCTTTGAACAGTTTTGATTCAAATTGAACGCCTTGGTCGGTTGTCACTGTGACAGGGACACCGAATCGACAAACATAATTCTGAAATAACGTACGCGCTACAGTTTCCACAGTAATATCCTAAAATGGATAAGCTTCGGGCCATCTAGTAAAACGCTCGATCACAGTAAGAATATAAGAACAACCTTTAGAAGGAGGTAATGGTCCTATTAAATCTATATGTATGTGGTCGAATTGTCCTTTAGGTATATCGAAGTTAGCAATCGGGCTCCTCGTATGTCTTGTCACTTTATTAGTTTGACAGCTACAAACAAGTTTTTGTCCAGAGATTACAATCTGAAGTCATTTTAGGCCAAAAATAATTTTTAGAAACTAATGTTCTAGTCGCTTTGATACCAGGGTGAGACAAACCATGAAATATATAAAAAATTGTCCGTCTATAAACGATAGGAACATAAGGACGAAGTTTAGGGCGGGAAACGTCACACCAAATAAACTTGTCAGAAAGTGGAATTCTAATTTTCTTTAAATGAAAAGTTCTCTTTGTGTTCGATGAAGTATCTGACAATAAAAATTTAAGGTCAGAATCATCTTTCTGAGCTTCGCTCAATAAATTTAAGTCAAGGTTAATATCAACTAGGTTAGACTTTTGGGTAACAATTGGGGAAATGCATTGTTGTAAAGAAGACGTATCATGCTCACGTGATAAGGTGTCTGCAACAATGTCGGATTTCACAGGCAAACTGAGCAATGAATTCTAAATGTCTAATTTGCCTGGGAGATCTTTCAGTTTTAGTGAATAATGCTTTGACCAAAGGTTTATGGTCAGTAAAGCAAATAAATGTGCGACCTTCTAGTAAAAATCTGAAATGTTTAATCGCTGTAAATAAAGAAAGAAGTTCTTTGTCAAAGGAACTGTATTTTGTCTGTGCCAAAGTAAGCTTTCGTGAGAAGAAGGCTAATGGAGCAAGTACACCTTCGTCATCACGCTGTTCAAGAACTGCCCCCATAGAGACATTTGAACAATCAACTGTCAGCGATAAAAACGAGCTATCATCACAACATGGATGTGCTAAAAAGGTTGCACCAGCTATAGCAGCTTTGGCTTTGGAAAAACTGTCAAGACAGTCGGTAGGCCAATCATTTATTATTTTAACTTTATCATGCAGTAATCTAGTACAAAGTGCATGTAAAGGAATTAAGATTTCAGCGAAAGAAGGTATGAAACGATGATAAAAGTTAACCATACCTATGAAACGCTGAAGCTGTTTGACTGTAGTAGGTAAGGGAAAATTATTTATGACATCAATACGTTCAGAAGAAGGTAAAATGCCGGCTGAAGAAATATTGTGTCCTAAAAATGTCAAATGACTGACACCTAATATGCATTTTGACGGTTTAATATTTATGCCGTACAATTCTAACCTCTGAAAAACAAGTTTCAAGTGCTCTAAATGTTCCGAACTAGATTTACTTGCAATCAGGATGTCATCTAAATAGACGAAAATAACTACTACTACTAAAACTTCGTTCATGAAACGTTGGAAAGTTTGACCGGCGTTACGTAAGCCGAAAGGCATACGCCCAAATTCAAACAAACCGAAAGGAGTAGTAATCGCTGTTTTAAAAACGTCACTTTTTGCGACAGGTATTTGGTGATAAGCACGTACCAAATCTATTTTTGAAAAAATAACACAATTATACAACTGCGAGTTAAAGTCATGAAGGTGGGGCAACGGGTATCTGTCAGGAACAGTAATTGAATTTAGACGACGATAGTCTCCACAAGGCCTCCAGTCGCAGCTCTTTTTTTCCACCATATGCAATGGTGAGGATACGGAAGAAGAAGAAGGTACACAAATACCTAATTCTACCATAGAATTCAATTCATCCTGAGCTATCTTGAATTTAATGCTATCCAACCTACGTGGGCGTGAGAAAGGTAAATGACCTTCTGTAACAATATGATGCTCAACGGAATGTTTAACGGGCAAATTGTAATTTGGAGAGCTAATTAAACTAGGAAATTGTAAAAGTAATGCAGTGAATTCATTTGATATGCTAAATAACTTAGGAGAATGTAACGGACCATTGTTTGAAAATAAATATGTTGACAAACTAGTCATATTGTCGATTAAACATTTATGTTTTAAATCAACAACTAAACCAAAATGAGCTAAAAAGTCTGCTCCGATAATGGCGATATTAATATCTGCTATATTAAAAACGAAAGGAAATTACCTACGTAGGTTTAAATCAATTTTCAAAAATTTCTTTCCGAAGGTATTTATAACTGAACCATTAGCTGCTGTCAGTACAACATCGGTGGTTTCTTCTAGTATTCGTTAACAGATTCCGAGGTATTATTGATAAATCAGCGCCTGTGTCAATGAGAAATTCTAATTTATTAGTATTATCAAATATAAAAAGACGACGTTTACTATCCGAAGTTTTAACGTCAGTTGTCAAAATATTATTGACATTTAGTCATCTCTGATTGTCGGTTTTGACATCTTTGGCGAAAGTGCACCAATCTCCGAGACACTTAAATGCTTTACAACCATAAAGTTGATGGTAATAGCAAACTTTGGTATTAGATGGATTATATCTAAAGCTGGTACCACTTCGATTGTTAGAACGGGGCCTCGAGCCTCTGCGATTTCTAGAATATTTTTCAAGTTATGATATAGATCTCTTTCTGGCTGATTAGTGACAACGTCATACACCGTGGTAATAATTTCAGGGAGTAAACTGGCAATGACATAATCGTATTTTTTCCGATCGCTAACAATCCTGTGAATAGAAAATTGCGATTCAATTTGAGTAAACCATATTTCTGGTTTGGATACCCAGAAAGGTGGTAATTTAATGGTCGCGGCGTAATTACCATGAGATGTCCCTGCACCTGATGAAATTGGTATGTCATCCAATAAAATATTTTCTGTAGGAGATGCCATTTTTAAAAGAAAGAAATAATAAATCGATGACTAATTGATTGATTGATGAATTGATTGAATATAATATGCTGTTTGCGATGTTTTTGAATGAGATGTCTTTTGAGACGTCAACGTTGAATGACTGACTGATTCTCTTAAATAACGAAGAAATAATGATAAATGGCAAAACAATTAACTTACTAAATAAATAAAGTTTTGCTTCTTCGCCGTCTAGAATTGATTAGGAGAATGTTGGGAATATATACTTCCAAGTCTACGAATTTGGATTCATGCGGAATATCAGAAGCCTTGTTGGAGTTTTAATCTTCCAGGTTTTTAACAGAGATTTCTTGCTTGATCTGAATAGATGTAATCCATAGCTTATTTAAATTTGCTCTCCTTTCTCAATATTTTCAAATTTTTTTCAGAGTTTCTTCTGGATTGTTCGTTGGAGTTCTGTCGTTTCGTTTTTGCTTATTAACAATTCAGATCCCTTTTTAATCTAACAAAAATTTGTGCTTATGTTGCGTATCAATTGCGTACTCTTGTAGGGTTCACCAATTTATAGCAGATATTCATGAATAAAATAAAATTTGGTAATATATATATATATTCGAAGAAGTTTTTTAAAATAACATTTAAATAAAATACATGTTATTCTTATTTGATTGATAAAAATTGTTATTATGTTTTTGTTTTTTCTTCTTTTTTCCTTGAGCATAAGGTGTGACTTATATTTACCCAGCAAGTGAACTGATCGCCACAACAACTATACCAAGTATATCGATAAGAAATAAAGATAAAGGAACGCTACTTTTCTATTTCAAATTTTTTTTTAGGACTGACAGTTTTCGAGAAAAATGCCCGCGCGGATGCACGATACAGAAAATAATAATTTTTCGTTTATTGGTTTATTTTTATTAAATTATTTTTTTCCCATAAGGGTGGCACGCCAATGAGCGACATCAAAGTTGATTACGTCAAAACGAGTATACAAATTTGAAATGAATCCGTTTTTTAATTCCAGAGATACAAGGTTGTAGTCATGAACAGTGAAACACCCTGTACATGATTAAATCAAATAGGTATAATAAAAGTACACATAGCATTCGTGGATTAATAATTAGGAAACGACCTATTTAGAGGTTTAGAAGTTAATCAGATAAAGTAATACTTTCTTAAAATAATTATCTTCCGACCGTAATTTTGAAGCATTTCTGGGGTATTAAATTCATAATTCGCATTAAAAAGCAATCACTATTTTGGGACTGTCGTTAAACTTTTCATTTTTAATACCCTACAATTTAATTATCCACGAATAGGACGTACTTCCTTTTAAAATAAAAAAAACAATTATAAGCACGCAAAACAGTAAAGTACCCACACTAGTTTATGAGAGAGCATCTCATTTAATGTACTCCACGCTTTTATTTTAGCGGTGTCTTTGACATTTGCCGGGAGAAAATTAACAACCAGTTTTATTATAAAAGCTCTTATACTTTTATTGAAGAATTAATCTTAAATTTCCCCGACATAATACAAAGATAAATCTAATAATTATCCAGACTTTAGTAATTACAATGAGCACGACAAAAGTTTAGATGATAGGATAAGTTTATGGGCCCTTTGAGATTGAGGTAATAATATTTTTACTCCGTAAAAACTACAGAAATGTGCAAGAGAGCAGGCGACGAGTATAATGGATTATTTTTTCCTGTGTATAGGGATGGCTATCTGCAACCAGACAAAACATGTTTTATAAGTTATGGAAAAAAAATGTATTTCCAATTTCACTAGACCTAATTTAGGAATTTTAGGCGTTTTTGACGCAAATAGAAGAACAAGTTAGAACAAAATTGAATTTTGGCAGAGATGCTCGGGGGCGGATCCAGTCACATTTTGGGGAGGGGGTAATCACCAGAGTAATTTTTACGTGAATTTTGATTTTGTATTTGGGTGAAAATATTCAAATCCTCTTTGGTCTGGGAGGTAACTGCCCCCCATTACCCCCCTATAAATCCGCTCTTGGAGATGCTTCGTTGAGCACGTAGCTTATTACCAAGGCTCGGGAGATTTATCTCGGCGCCAGAGACGGCTCTCATATAGACATAATATTTATACTGAAACATTCAGAAAAACGACAAAATGGTGAGATATTCATCACTGCCAGCTAAAACGTATTTTTGGTGATAAATTTAACCTAAAAACGGTAATGATTCTTACAAAAACATGTAATGCATATCTAGCAAATAAAAAAACAATTTTGAATCAAACACATACCTTCCTGTTCTGTTTAATATGTGTGGCGTGTTTATTATGTTTATTTTCATAATGTTTAAATATAAAGACCCAATGAGCCGTTGGCAACTTAAAACATTTTTTTCCCAGTAAAATAAACCATTTTTATATAATATTAAATCATACATAAAAAAACAAAGTCAAGGATTAATGGCATAAAACTGATCGTGTGCATCACAAGTGGAGGTGGAAGAAGTAAAAAAAAATGTTGAAGTCTTTGGTTCTTGTACACAGTTTTGACAATTTTATTTTTTTCGCCCCCCTTTAATAATGGGGTGGGAGTGGTTACTCCTCAACCCTTCAACGGAATAAGATCAAAATATAATCTAGTTCCAGATCTCGTTAAAATACTTAAGTGTACCAAATTTCAAGTCAATATATTAAACGGTTCCAGAGTAATCATGCGCACAAAAAAGTTACAGACAGATAGAAAGGCAGACAGAAATATTTCTTGCTCAAACTTAAAATTTCGACGTTTCATGATATTCTGTAAATAATGAATGAATGTTTCTATACTCTACTGATGAGAACTAACGAGTTCGAAAAAACTTGTACAACTTTTCTAGAGTTGAAATAGAATGTACGGTTCAATAATTGTTGTGAATGACTGAATTTCAATAAATAATTTAAGTATTTTAAATATATTGTTTTGCCTTAAAATGCCAGGAATCCTATCATGTACTTCAATACTTCGTCAATATTAGCTAGAAGAGTAGCTGTTTTGATTGGTTTTCCAATAATGAGTGTTTTAAAGTGTTTTCTTAAGTAGAATATTAGAGTGACCCGATTAAGGTACCAATATACAGAAAGTAGATAATTCCATATTAAATAAAAAAGTGTGAATGACTAAATTTGAATAAATGATTTAAGTTTTTTCAATATATTTTTTGCTTTTAAATGCTAAGAATCCTATCATGTAATTCAATACTTCGTCAGTTTTAGCTAGAAGAGTAGTTGTTTTGATTGATTCTCCAATATTGAGTGTTTTAAAGTATTTACCTAACTAGTATATTAGCGTGCCCACATTAAGGTAACAATATACAGAAATTAGGTATTTTCATAATAAATAAAAAAATGTGTGATTTACATAATACCTAAATAATATTCTCAAACCAAAAATTAAAAATTTACAATTTTTTTGCGTTACTATACTACCACTGTACGTAGAAGTAGTACGTATTGATGCTGCGCAATGGTTTAAGGTGCTCCAGAAATTTTCTAAACAAAAGAAAGTTACAGACAGACAAAAATTGTTTTTACTCAAACTTAAAATCTCGACGTTTCATGACATTCTAAGCCTGTTTGAAATTTTTTTTTACCGTTACTACTACCATGTGGAAGTAAACGTATAGAGGTGGAAGCGCTTTTAGAAATCACAAGTGATTTGGGAGGCAATTAAAAACATCAGTCAGACAAAAAAACGTACATCAAAATTCTTTTCACCTTTCCAAGATTCAAGTTGCGTAATACATGCTTCCTATTGACTTGGCCTATGAATAGAGTATAAATGAAATAATTAATTAACTTATTCTCTGGATCCCCCATCGATTTAAACATTATTCAAATCTATTTTATTAATCAAAGTAGCTCGTACAAATGGAATCACATTACATAATGCCCATTGTTCAATTTACCAGAAAATAACTACCTACTATATTTCACCTACCGTAACCATAGCCCATTAAAAGGAATAAAAATTAAAGTGTCATTATTTTAGGATTGGACATAAATATCTAACATGCTCAAAAACTAGATAGGCGGCACCCGAGAACAGTCTTATATTTCTTCAGTGGCGGAGGCAGAATTTTTTCTTTTCTTTTTCAATCAATTATTACTTTATTAAGGACAAATACCGACGCTAATACATAAGCTTATGTAATCATTGGTACCCCAAATCTGGAAGTTTTACATAACCTCCGCTGGATCGATTTCAAATATTGCATACAAGTTCAGGACAGTCACCTCGAGGAGAAATCGCAAAATCGGTCCCAGCTCAAATGTGGGACAAGTCGCCTTTCTAAAAACTGATACAAAAGTGGATAAAATTTTCTTAAAAAAAGACTGTAACGGTTTTGATTAAACTAAAGACATGGATACACCCTTAGTACTAGTATGAAATGGCCTGACTACTTCCTCCTAGCAAATGCAAGGAGTGAGGGAGTAGTGGTAAGGATTAAAAAATTAATAAAAGTAAAAATAATAAAAACTACAAGAGTGAATGATCAATAGAGCTCATGTACACTTTCTTGTTGAAGCTAAAAACGTATTGAAGTAAATGCAGACATGTTTGCCATAACCTTACACGTCTGCGAATAAAGGGGTCATGAATGTTGTTGGTAATTTCGAAGACATTTTTCGCGCTGAATCCGAATCTGGGCCTCAGAATTGGCCTATCACGTCAGGATTTTTAAATATTTGAAGTTAAGTACTTAAAAAATGGCTTTTTTGGCATCTTTTAAGGTTGTGTATAAGACTCAAAAAAAAATTTCAGTTTATTTTTAATAAATACATCATTTAGTATCATCTTTAAAATGGGCTTTCAAATGGTCATCTATGATGGTTTCCTCACAAAGTTGTAGCCATTTTAAGGTAATATGAATTTGAAACCTAACAATCTTAACCAAACGACTCTAAACGAATCAAGATTTAACACAACAAACGGGAAAACATAGCGAGCTCTTAACCAAATGACTCTAAATGAATCAAATTTAACACAACAGAAGGGCAAACGCAATAATTTTAACCAATGAGTCAAAGGACAAATTGTCATATTTTCGATTAGAAAATATATATTTGAGCCAACAACCAACGCATTCCCAAATTGTATCGACACCAAACCCTTAGGAGGTTGAAACCTATCCTTATACAATACCAAACTACCTAGCTTTCAAACCAAAGGGAACCGAAGAAAAATTTATCTCTCTTAAACGCCAAGATTCTAACATCAGAACACACAAAAGTATTAAACGGACCATTCTAGAGCAGGTTTTTATTCTAGAGCAGGTTTTTATTGATTTTCCTGCATACGTTCAATATATTCATTTACCTCATCGAGCTTCTAATCTCCTATTATCTCAAGCCTTAAGCATAGTAAAATAAATGCATTTAATCCATTAGGGAAAAATGCAATTAACTTTCAACAATAAAGAATCATGTGCAGTATTACCTGGCCACCATCAGCCGATTTCGCGGGCGCATCACGCCAACGCGCGTTTGTTACGCCTGTGAAATTTCCATACCAGTGTAAATACATAATGAGATACTATATACATGATCCTATTAAATTGCAACTACTTAATATCTAATAAAGAGTATTTAATGGTTATACGAGATCACCGAGTGCAGCAACGTAGCGCGCAGTGAGGACTTGGATGGGTGATCGCTCTGGCTCCCCCCGATCGGACCATCTAAGGGGCACCGCGCAGCGAAACAACAATTGCTAGGGCTATACATGGTGAGCACAATAAGCCCAGGAGGCTGCAGTGCCCCCAGAGTAGTATACAGGCGAGCCCGGGAGGAGGGGGCTTTGGTCAGTAAGAGTCTGACGCTTGGAAGCCCATGAGGGCAAAAAAAGCCGTAAACATGAAAAAACCCAAAACCCTAAACCATAAACCCAAAATCATAATATTTCCAAAATTCCTAAAACCTGAACCCAGTTCAATTTCAATTAAAAAAAAGATTTATTTTTAATTAACAAATACATTGAAGCGCCTGGTCAGATTCCGGTTCAGAACCGAACGCACAACCACGGCGCCCAGCGTCATGGTGGATGCGCAGTCGGGTGAAGCGAGTCTGATTTGGCTATAACGACGGATGTTGAGTTACGTTAGAACTCCTGCTTAATCTAAAATAAAGCTTAAATCTAACAATTTCATTTAACAGAACTACATGGTTTTAAAATACTTAAAGACTACACTGGCTGGTTATTTTTACGCGAACACATCGCACGGGGAAAACTCAACGAAAAAACCCGTTCGAACTAGTAACGTCCTTCGTCCGGTGGTCAGACTGCCTCCGGAAAGGTAGGGTGAAAGGAAAGTTGTAGTTTAAAAAGTAAAACCTGAACCCGGAATCTTATGAATTTTTATGAAATCTCTTTTTCTTGTTTTCCAAATACCTTGAATCAGAACACCTTTTATGATGAGCATTAGGATTATCACGTTGAAGAGACCAGCAAAAGTCAGCTAGTATCGAAGTACACCATTTCCTTGATATATTCTTTCCATCTCGTTGATGTCCTGATGGATGCTATTCGTTAACATAGCCTAGATTTTCTGGAAACCAATCTAAATGGCAGTGCAAGTAATGCAATTTTATGCTCATATTACAACCTAACGCCTTGAAGTTTTGTAGCATATTTTCTACTACTTCCTTATAGCGTTATTATTGCCTAAAAACTCCTTAACTACTTTTTTGAAGCTAATCCATGCTTCTTTTTCAATGGGAGAGTCATAACATTTTCAAACTTTGTCGTTTTCATCAATTATCGAATCTGCGTTCCAACAAGTACTCCTTCTTTTAATTTTGCGTCACTTAAGCCAGGTTAAGATTGTCGAGTTGTCACCTTAAAATGGCTCTAACTTTGCGGGGAAAGCTTATTTTAAAGAGGAAGGATGGTACTAAATGATATATTTATTAGAAATAAGCTGAAAAAATGTTTGAATCCTACACATAACCTCAAAAGTAGACAAAATAGCCATTTTTTAAGTACTTAACCTCAAATATTTCAAAATCCTGACGTGGTGGGCCAGATTCGGATTTGGATCCAGCGCGAAAAATTACTTCGGAAATGACCCTCATCTGCCCAACAACAAAACCTCGCAGGCCCGTGTTACCGGACTCAAAGATCTCCCCACTACTCTCTCATGACATCGAAGGGGGTGTTGGTGGGGGATCTTTAGTCCGGTAATATTTCTCTACTAAAATTTTTCATTCTTGATTTCTCAGAAAAATGTATTTTTAAGAAGAACAATATACCAGTTATTCTCAAGTTTTCCATTTATTTCAAACTCTTGCCGAAATTTTGCAATGGTTTTGAAGTTTTTTCCTATATTAACATCTATAACATAGGTTTAGTGGTTTGACTTACAGGGTGATTCACCATAAGTATACCTCCCTGCCAATTGGTTATTTCTGTATCGATTCGAGAATTTAAAAAAACGCATGAAACATTTTGTTGTAAGATTCCATACGTCATACTGAGAATATAATGACCTCGAAATCTAACGAGTTACAAAGTTATATCTAATTGTTTTAAATAGACCACCCTATATCTGACTGGGGAATCGCAATTCCCTCCCTTTTTTTATTTCAATAAAATAATATTTCATATGACTATCTCCCATAGTTTTGCTAATAACGGTAATTTGTAAGTTACAAACTTAAAATGACATTCAAAACAATGAAACACCGGACAAGTGTTAATCTAAACTTTAACAATAGTTTGGTGATTCGTTTACTGTTATCGAAAGAAAAACTTTATTGTTATGGATACAAAATGCCCTATCAGAGCGATGATGTTAGATTAGATATGCTAACGGTATATCTCAGTATAACAAAAATGCTAGAGCTTCAGTTGGACCGATGTGAAAACAGCAGCCCAAGATAGCAGCTCAAATTTACGGAAACGCCCGAGTGTTCATTGGCGTTCGTGTATTAAGGAGTTGAAAATAAAATAAGATATTGCAAGCAGCTTTCAATCTAACCGGGGAAAACTGAAATATTTATTATGTCTAGAGATATGAGGAACCTCCTAACAATATCTATATAATTATTAAGTATAAGGTTTTTTACTCCCAATAATGGGAAGACACAAAACAGCTGCCAAAAATAATTTAAAAAAATATACCTCATTAAGACCATCCTGGTACAGAAATGTCAACGACGACTTCTAATGGGATCCAAGGGTTGGAACAACCCCCGAAATAATAAATCATAACTCCCAAACTGAAATTGATCGCATAATTTTCTCTGCAGGGGAGATCGAAGGTAATAATCGACATCACAATATAAATTTTCGTCGACTTCCAAATGGATCCTGGGGTTGAAAAAAAATCATAACTCCCCAACTAAAATTGATCGCACATTTTCTCTCACAGGGGAGATCAAAAATAATGATAAAAATCATAATATAAATTTTCGTTGACTTCCAAATGGATCCTGGGGTTGAAACAACCCTCGAAATAATAAAAAAAATCGTAACTCTCAAACTAAAATTGATCGCACATTTTCCCTCGCAGGGGAATTCAAAAGTAATAATAAAAGTTATAATATAAATTTTCGTCGACTTCCAAAGGGATCCTGTGGTTGAAACAACCCTCGAAGTAAAAGAAAAATCATAACTCCCAAACTAAAATTGATCACACATTTTCCCTCGCAGGGGAGATCAAAAATAATGATAAAAACCATAACATAAATTTTCGTTGACTTCCAAAGGGATCCTGGGGTTGAAACAACCCTCGAAATAATAAAAAAAATCGCAACTCTCAAACTAAAATTGATCGCACATTTTCCCTCGCAGGGGAATTCAAAAGTAATAATAAAAGTCGTAATATAAATTTTCGTCGACTTCCAAAGGGATCCTGGGGTTGAAACAACCCTCGAAGTAAAAGAAAAATCATAACTCCCAAACTAAAATTGATCACACATTTTCCCTCGCAGGGGAGATTGAAAATAATGATAAAAACCATAATATAAATTTTCGTCGACTTCCAAAGGGATCCTGGGGTTGAAACAACCCTCGAAATAAATAAAATCATAATTCCCAAACTAAATTTGATCGCAAATTTTCCCTCGCAGGGGGGATCGAAAATAATGATAAAAACCATAACATAAATTTTCGTCGACTTCCAAAGGGATCCTGGGGTTGAAACAACCCTCGAAGTAATAGAAAAATCATAACTCCCAAACTAAAACTGATCGCACATTTTCCCTCGCAGGGGAGATCAAAAGTAATAATTAAAGCTATAATATAAACTTCCGTCGACTTCCAAAGGGATCCTGGGGTTGAAACAACCCTCGAAGTAAGAAAAAAAATCATAACTCCCAAACTAAAATTGATCCCACATTTTCCCTCGCAGGGGAGATCGAAAGTAATGATAAAAGCTATAAAATAAAATTTCGTTGACTTCCAAAGGGATCCTGGGGTTGAAACAACCCTCGAAATAATAAAAAAAATCGTAACTCCCAAACCAAAATTGGTCGCACATTTTCCCTCTCCGAGGAGATCAAAAATAATGATAAAAACCATAATATAAATTTTCATTGACTTCCAAAGGGATCCTGGAGTTGAAACAACCCTCGAAATAAATAAAATCATAACTCCCCAACTAAAATTGATCGCACATTTTCCCTCGCAGGGGAGATCAAAAGTAATGATAAAAGCTATAATATAAACTTTCGTCGACTTCCAAAGGGATTCTGGGGTTGAAACAACCCTCGAAATAATAAAAAAAATCGAAACTCCCAAACCAAAATTGATCGCACATTTTCCCTCGCAGGGGAGATCTAAAGTAATGATAAAAGCTATAATATAAATTTTCGTTGACTTCCAAAGGGATCCTGGGGTTGAAACAACCCTCGAAATAATAAAAAAAATCGTAACTCCCAAACCAAAATTGGTCGCACATTTTCCCTCTCCGAGGAGATCAAAAATAATGATAAAAACCATTATATAAGTTTTCATCGACTTCCAAAGGGATCCTGGGGTTGAAACAACCCTCGAAATAAATAAAATCATAACTCCCCAACTAAAATTGATCGCACATTTTCCCTCACAGGAGAGATCAAAAATAATGATAAAAATCATAATATAAATTTTCGTTGACTTCCAAAGGGATCCTGGGGTTAAAACAACCCTCGAAATAATAAAAAAAATCGCAACTCTCAAACTAAAATTGATCGCACATTTTCCCTCGCAGGGGAATTCAAAAGTAATAATAAAAGTTGTAATATAAATTTTCGTCGACTTCCAAAGGGATCCTGGGGTTGAAACGAAGTAAAAGAAAAATCATAACTCCCAAACTAAAATTGATCACACATTTTCCCTCGCAGGGGAGATTGAAAATAATGATAAAAACCATAATATAAATTTTCGTCGACTTCCAAAGGGATCCTGGGGTTGAAACAACCCTCGAAATAAATAAAATCATAACTCCCAAACTAAATTTGATCGCAAATTTTCCCTCGCAGGGGGGATCGAAAATAATGATAAAAACCATAACATAAATTTTCGTCGACTTCCAAAGGGATCCTGGGGTTGAAACAACCCTCGAAGTAATAGAAAAATCATAAATCCCAAACTAAAACTGATCGCACATTTTCCCTCGCAGGGGAGATCAAAAGTAATAATTAAAGCTATAATATAAACTTCCGTCGACTTCCAAATGGATCCTGGGGTTGAAACAACCCTCGAAGTAAGAAAAAAAATCATAACTCCCAAACTAAAATTTATCCCACATTTTCCCTCGCAGGGGAGATCGAAAGTAATGATAAAAGCTATAATATAAATTTTCGTTGACTTCCAAAGGGATCCTGGGGTTGAAACAACCCTCGAAATAATAAAAAAAATCGTAACTCCCAAACCAAAATTGGTCGCACATTTTCCCTCTCCGAGGAGATCAAAAATAATGATAAAAACCATAATATAAATTTTCATCGACTTCCAAAGGGATCCTGGAGTTGAAACAACCCTCGAAATAAATAAAATCATAACTCCCCAACTAAAATTGATCGCACATTTTCCCTCACAGGGGAGATCAAAAGTAATGATAAAAGCTATAATATAAACTTTCGTCGACTTCCAAAGGGATTCTGGGGTTGAAACAACCCTCGAAATAATAAAAAAAATCGAAACTCCCAAACCAAAATTGATCGCACATTTTCCCTCGCAGGGGAGATCTAAAGTAATGATAAAAGCTATAATATAAATTTTCGTTGACTTCCAAAGGGATCCTGGGGTTGAAACAACCCTCGAAATAATAAAAAAAATCGTAACTCCCAAACCAAAATTGGTCGCACATTTTCCCTCTCCGAGGAGATCAAAAATAATGATAAAAACCATAATATAAGTTTTCATCGACTTCCAAAGGGATCCTGGGGTTGAAGCAACCCTCGAAATAAATAAAATCATAACTCCCCATCTAAAATTGATCGCACATTTTCCCTCACAGGAGAGATAAAAAATAATGATAAAAATCATAATATACATTTTCGTTGACTTCCAAAGGGATCCTGGGGTTAAAACAACCCTCGAAATAATTAAAAAAATCGCAACTCTCAAACTAAAATTGATTGCACATTTTCCCTCGCAGGGGAATTAAAAAGTGATAATAAAAGTTATAATATAAATTTTCGTCGACTTCCAAAGGGATCCTGGGGTTGAAACAACCCTCGAAGTAAAAGGAAAAATCATAACTCCCAAACTAAAATTGATCACACATTTTCCCTCGCAGGGGAGATCAAAAATAATGATAAAAACCATAATATAAATTTTCGTTGACTTCCAAAGGGATCCTGGGGTTGAAACAACCCTCGAAATAATAAAAAAAATCGTAACTCCCAAACCAAAATTGGTCGCACATTTTCCCTCTCCGAGGAGATCAAAAATAATGATAAAAACCATAATATAAGTTTTCATCGACTTCCAAAGGGATCCTGGGGTTGAAGCAACCCTCGAAATAAATAAAATCATAACTCCCCAACTAAAATTGATCGCACATTTTCCCTCACAGGAGAGATAAAAAATAATGATAAAAATCATAATATACATTTTCGTTGACTTCCAAAGGGATCCTGGGGTTAAAACAACCCTCGAAATAATTAAAAAAATCGCAACTCTCAAACTAAAATTGATCGCACATTTTCCCTCGCAGGGGAATTAAAAAGTGATAATAAAAGTTATAATATAAATTTTCGTCGACTTCCAAAGGGATCCTGGGGTTGAAACAACCCTCGAAGTAAAAGGAAAAATCATAACTCCCAAACTAAAATTGATCACACATTTTCCCTCGCAGGGGAGATCAAAAATAATGATAAAAACCATAATATAAATTTTCGTTGACTTCCAAAGGGATCCTGGGGTTGAAACAACCCTCGAAATAATTAAAAAAATCGTAACTCCCAAACTAAAATTGATCGCACATTTTCCCTCGCAGGGGAGATCGAAAATAATGATAAAAACCATAACATAAATTTTCGTCGACTTCCAAAGGGATCCGGGGGTTGAAACAACCCTCGAAGTAATAGAAAAATCATAACTCCCAAACTAAAATTGATCGCACATTTTCCCTCGCAGGGGAGATCAAAAGTAATGATAAAAGCTATAATATAAACTTTCGTCGACTTCCAAAGGGATCCTGGGGTTGAAACAACCCTCGAAATAATAAGAAAATCGTAACTCCCAAACTAAAATTGATCGCACATTTTCCCTCGCAGGGGAGATCAAAAGTAATAATTAAAGCTATAATATAAACTTTCGTCGACTTCCAAAGCGATCCTGGGGTTGAAACAACCCTCGAAGTAAGAAAAAAATCATAACTCCCAAACTAAAATTGATCGCACATTTTTCCTCGCAGGGGAGATCGAAAGTAATGATAAAAGCTATAATATAAATTTTTGTCGACTTCCAAAGGGATCCTGGGGTTGAAACAACCCTCGAAATAATAAAAAAATTCGTAACTCCCAAACTAAAATTGATCGCACATTTTGCCTTGCAGGGGAGATCGTAAGTAATAATCGAAACCGCAATGTAAATTTTCGACGACTTCCAAAGGGATCCTGGGGTTGAAACCACCCTCGAAATAATAAAAAAAATCATAACTCTCAAACTGAAATTGATCCCATATTTTCCCTTGCAGGGGAGATCGAAATTAATAATCGAAACCACAATATAAATATTCGTCGACTTTCAAAAGGATCCTGGGGTTGAAACAACCCTCGAAATAATGAAAAAATTATAACTCCCAAACTAAAATTGATCGCACATTTTCCCTCGCAGGGAGATCGAAAGTAATGATAAAAACCATAATATAAATTTTCGTCGACTTCCAAAGGGTCGACCTCTTTGAGATCCGAAAGTAATGTTGGAAATCTTAATATAAATCTTGTAATATCTTCTTCCTGTGGGATCCTCATTGATCAATGTTAATTTATCGAGGTATGTCTTGGTTTATGTTTATTTAGGGTTTTTAATAGTTATAACATAATTCACATAAATTATTTTTATATTTCGACGCAGGTTTAATATTATTTGAAATTTCATCAGCTGAAAGAATGCATTTGGTATGACTGAGACGGAGGCACATGTTGCATTTAAAATAATGATCTTTTGCATATTCATTGCAATAAATACATTTATCTTTTATATTAGATGATTTTTCCAACAACATACCTTTAATTTCATTTCTCAATATATCCATATTCTTGTAGGTTTTTAAACTTTTTTTTTCACAGATTCTTTGAAAAAAATATATAATATATAGACCACAGTTATATGAGTCATCTTGCAGCAAATGGTCTATATTAACAGGATTCCAATTTTCTAAATCAAAACATTGTTTATTTCGTTGGTTTACTAAATTTAAAAAGGAAAGAAATTTTTGGAGATACGTTTTTGCTTTAAATAGAGAACTTCCCAAGGGGTCAATTAAATTAAAAGTCTTATCCTTTAAATTTATTACCGCCAACACGTAGTGTTGGTTGATCGCTATTGACATTATTATGTTATTCTTTTCAAGTTTCGTTTTATCTATTAAATATTCCAAATTGCTGGCGTCAGAAAATATTAATGATGATTTTTCTGTAGATATAATTTGAAAATATTTCTTTTTATTCAGTAAATTAAAACGATAGATGGTAGAACATAAAAATAATAAAAAGTTTTTAATATCGGCAGCATTTTATTCTCTCAAAATGCTTTGTTTCTTCGAATTCTCACGCATTTGATGTCAATATATGTATATATTACCAAGTCGCAATATTCTCTATTTGTAACTTCTAATAATCCCTGAATCTGGTAGTGACAATTATGGCTAATTTTTATCGTACCATCTTTATTCAAGAAATCAAATTGTACTTCATAAGGATTATCATGTTTATGCGTATAAGGGCATTTAATTTCAATTACTCCGTTATCACTGACTAATACATCTGGTGAAGCGGCAATAAAAGGATACATTTCATGAATCCGTAATCCACTTCTGTGACAGACTACATTATTTTTTTTACAGTATTCCTCACGGGCAACTGATTCATAAAATTGTCCGTGTTTTACAGCTTCGACGTTGGTATATTTTGGTTCAGTAATATCTTTAACTATATTTTCATACGAACTTTCTCTTGCTTTACATATCCTACCAAAATTCGAAGCCGTTATTCTTATTTTTCTCTGTTCTTTCCATTCCAAGGACTCATGTTGATTTACAGTTCTAGTTTCTAGATTATTTCTCTCGTAGTCCGTGAGGGAAATTTTATTTATAAAAGAGACACATTTTTTAAAGAGATCATTACTTGGAGCATCACTATTATCAACATTATTTAAGCATACTTTGCAAATAAATTCTCCAGTAAAAGAAGTATTCTCTGATTCACATGTTTGATGTATCCATTGATCACATTTGTCACATTGTACGAATAGCGTTGTTTCATTGAATTTACCTAGTCCGCAATATGCACATCTGGTTACATCATCCAATTCAATGATGTCAGATTTATTTTCTTTCAGTAGCCTTGTATCCCCCTCGTTCTCATCAGAAACTAAAGGAACTGATAAATGTTTAATATACCTCGCCGTAAAAAACGTATCTACTATTTTTGTTTTTTTATTCCAAGATTCTTGAGAATAAATTTCTTCTGTATGATCAATATCAGTAGTTTTATTCCCTTTAATAGTTAATTTGTTTTTCCCAATACCTAATTTACATTCCTTGTACAAAGATATAACTTCCTCTCTATATAACCTAACGAATCTAGAACACTGTAGATTTCTTTCACCGTTCAAAATGTTTCTTTTTAAATTTCCAAAGTAATTTTCTACAACTGCATTGCTGATTCTTTCTCTTTCTACCAACAACATACCATTCCATAAGGGGGAAAACGACATATACTTATTGAGAATGAGAATAAGCAATTTTTCATTTTCATAACCATTTTCACTGTCTAATTCGTTAGATATAATTGTATTGTCGTATATGTTTTTGTATTGTTTATAGAATGGACTCTTTGTATAAAGACTTTCGTCGTCG
Organism: Rutpela maculata; assembly: GCA_936432065.2. Taxonomy (NCBI): domain Eukaryota; kingdom Metazoa; phylum Arthropoda; class Insecta; order Coleoptera; family Cerambycidae; genus Rutpela; species Rutpela maculata. Next base: position 391,193,509 of record OW386285.2, read on the forward strand.
TCAAAATAACTGATAGTGTTCGAAGGCAGTGCATATTCTTCATCATCAAAGTTTCTTTTACAACATAATTCTTTTAAACATTTCAACGACTTTTTAACATCTCTATTGAAATATTTGCCTGATAGCAATATAACTACATTTTTAAACCACTTATCGAGCTCTTCAAGTTTCTTAATTGTCACTGCTGATGCTAACATATCCTTAAATAATAATTTTTGTTCTTCATTTTTTGATAGTAGATTGATATCTTTTGTTACCATCTTTAAGAAATGAGCACAACAGAGATGTATTGTTATAAAATCCTTTTTTGTCGTCGTAGTCAAAGGATCTTGAGACACCGTTATCATACAAATATCTAAGTATTCAAGTAAAGTGATTCTATTGAATGCTTTAGTTATTGCGTGTATATTAGCGAAACTAAAGTCCGTAACAACGCCAGCCAATACAGGCCATTTTCTATTCTCTTCGCAAAAGTATCGGAAATCGTCAAGTATTTTAAATATCGAATGCGCGTCATGGCTAGAAGATATCATACTGAATACAGGAACGGTTCTTTGAATCTTCCGAACGCTGACAACACCGGTATAGAATAGTACCATTTTTTTATTTTTACCAGGATATCTAACAAGTTTTCCTGTTGCATCGAAATAGATGTAGGGTAAAACTCTACCTATTTTTTGTTCTTCCAAAATAGCCAGTTGCTCTTTACTATATAATTTTACATTAAAGGGAAAAGATACCTCCTTTATATACTCCGGATGATCCTTCTGCATTTTTATAATATCCAATTTTTCATTTCTGTCTCTATCATTTTCTGATTTTGCTTCCGATTTAATTTTTCTGAAAGTGGCATCGGATTTAATCCTTCTCAAATTTTTCGTTTTTAAAATAAAATTTGTATTTTCCGCCCTGATGATTTTTTTTTTGTAAGCCGAAGGTTTTTTATTTAAAATATTTTTCTTTACGATGTGTCTTTCTACCCCTTTAAGATAAGATGTCACACATCTATTGTGATAGTAATTTATAGATGTACTATAAACGAATACTTCTCTATCATGCACAACAATTTTAAATTTTTTACACTGACTGTGGATACATTTGGCATACATATGTATTATCCCCTTTTTTAAATATTTTACATATTTGAACACAATCTGACAAATATTGTTAACGTATTTTTCAATTCTGTTGCGAAAGTAATAGGGATAATATTTTGTATCAAGTTTACCATTTCTGAATATTTGGGTCCATATGTTTGAAGGAATTTCAAAAGTACCCTCCAGCACTGTGCAGTTTTTGTATTTATCATTACTTAAAATGTCTCTACTTAAATTTTTGGAATTACGTGGCAGCAATTCGACTATACCCTTTGTTCCAAAGTCGGCTGATAAGTTTAGGATTGAAACTGGTACATCCAATGATTCTTTAGATAAATTAAATGTATCTGGGGATTCTCTAAACAAATCCTGCATTTTTTTATTTTCTTTAGAAACTGACTCTTCTGAAAACACAGTTTTTTGAGGTGTCGATGTAATTATATTGGAAATATTGAAATCCTGGGAGAAACTATCATTTTCTATTTGGGGCTCTTCATTAATTATCATTTTCAAATTATTGAAGTTTTCTTTACTAGAATTTTCATTACAAATAATTATACGGGGAGGGGAAGTATTTTCGATCTTATTGTTGAACAGATCAATATTTTTTAATCCTTCATTGATTATTTTATGCCACATTCTATAACATCGATACCTATTATTTAAAGTATTTTTCTTGTTTATACTAACACACGAAATACCATAAACTGATTTTTTTTTTCTGTAGTTCAAAGACATTTGAGGATTCAATTGAATAGTTGTCAGAATATTTCGTATATTAATTAATATCTTTTATATCATTCTTTTCATCATTAGAATCATGGGATTCTAGATTATCAAAATAATATTTAAAAGATTTGTTGAAATGGACAATTCTGTACACTACACTGGGATACATTTTAATTTTCGTATTTGCAAATTTTGACGATATATGCTTGAAAATATTGTGATCACGATTAATCAATAAAACATCTTCAAAGGTATTAGAAGGAACTTCTTTTTTAAAGTTAATTGCGATATTTTTAACAATTTCTTTATTTAATTTCTTAACCATTTTCGTTTTTACTACACCTATGTCTTTTAGATATTATTACGCGTGAATCGTATGATGCTTTAGGTTTATTACAGAAAAAAATGCAGTATTCAATTTAAAAACGTAATATAGAAAGTTTAAAAAAAATTTTAGATTGATAAAATCGGTAATAATTAATATTCTATAGTAAGAAAAAATAAAAAGCGATTCAATAACGTAGAGCAAAAATTTACAAATGCTTCAACGTGCAAAAAAACAAACTAGAACTATAACTTTCAAGAATATCTTGTATAATAATATTTTGAACAAGATTTTACTAAACTAACAAAGTCGTTGCTGGCCTTAAAATCTACCAGAATTTATAATATAAGAAAAACTAAACTATAACCAATGCTTCAAAATAATGTATAAAAATAAAAGCGTTCCTAGCAAAAGAAATAAACACCGAACTTAAATATTTTACAACAAATGCTCTGCACTAAGTAGGTACCCACCTATTAAGAAGACATTATTATAGGTACTACTAGTAGAATTAAAAATGGCAAACAAGGTTCAATCTATAACTGATACAAAACAAATAGATGACCACTTTCATCCTACAGTAATATTGTAAAGCAAAAGAGTCAAAAAGGAGGGCTACAGTGTAATTAAATAATAACCAAATCGAACATTTACAAAGTACGAAATCTAAATAGTCCGCCAGAACTATTATTCGGTCACAAAGTGGAAGCGAGCTGTAATAACCGTACGATCAAAACAATTGCCTAGCATTGCTGTCAGCCACGCGAACGTCTTAGGTATATGAATTTAAGCGCATTTCTCTGTTAATAGTTGTTTAACGAAAGCTTGGTGATGTATTAATGTCATTTTAAAAACATTGCAATATTTACTCTCTTTTTCGAAGTCGATCGGTTATTAGTTCTGATAATTTTCGACTTCCTGAATCTTGTTTAATTAAAGGTTTTCTTAATAGGTGGGTACCTACTTAGTGCAGAGCATTTGTTGTAAAATATTTAAGTTCGGTGTTTATTTCTTTTGCTAGGAACGCTTTTATTTTTATACATTATTTTGAAGCATTGGTTATAGTTTAGTTTTTCTTATATTATAAATTCTGGTAGATTTTAAGGCCAGCAACGACTTTGTTAGTTTAGTAAAATCTTGTTCAAAATATTATTATACAAAATATTCTTGAAAGTTATAGTTCTAGTTTGTTTTTTTGCACGTTGAAGCATTTGTAAATTTTTGCTCTACGTTATTGAATCGCTTTTTATTTTTTCTTACTATAGAATATTACCGATTTTATCAATCTAAAATTTTTTTTAAACTTTCTATATTACGTTTTTAAATTGAATACTGCATTTTTTCTGTAATAAACCTAAAGCATCATACGATTCACGCGTAATAATATCTAAAAGACATAGGTGTAGTAAAAACGAAAATGGTTAAGAAATTAAATAAAGAAATTGTTAAAAATATCGCAATTAACTTTAAAAAAGAAGTTCCTTCTAATACCTTTGAAGATGTTTTATTGATTAATCGTGATCACAATATTTTCAAGCATATATCGTCAAAATTTGCAAATACGAAAATTAAAATGTATCCCAGTGTAGTGTACAGAATTGTCCATTTCAACAAATCTTTTAAATATTATTTTGATAATCTAGAATCCCATGATTCTAATGATGAAAAGAATGATATAAAAGATATTAATTAATATACGAAATATTCTGACAACTATTCAGTTGAATCCTCAAATGTCTTTGAACTACAGAAAAAAAAAATCAGTTTATGGTATTTCGTGTGTTAGTATAAACAAGAAAAATACTTTAAATAATAGGTATCGATGTTATAGAATGTGGCATAAAATAATCAATGAAGGATTAAAAAATATTGATCTGTTCAACAATAAGATCGAAAATACTTCCCCTCCCCGTATAATTATTTGTAATGAAAATTCTAGTAAAGAAAACTTCAATAATTTGAAAATGATAATTAATGAAGAGCCCCAAATAGAAAATGATAGTTTCTCCCAGGATTTCAATATTTCCAATATAATTACATCGACACCTCAAAAAACTGTGTTTTCAGAAGAGTCAGTTTCTAAAGAAAATAAAAAAATGCAGGATTTGTTTAGAGAATCCCCAGATACATTTAATTTATCTAAAGAATCATTGGATGTACCAGTTTCAATCCTAAACTTATCAGCCGACTTTGGAACAAAGGGTATAGTCGAATGGCTGCCACGTAATTCCAAAAATTTAAGTAGAGACATTTTAAGTAATGATAAATACAAAAACTGCACAGTGCTGGAGGGTACTTTTGAAATTCCTTCAAACATATGGACCCAAATATTCAGAAATGGTAAACTTGATACAAAATATTATCCCTATTACTTTCGCAACAGAATTGAAAAATACGTTAACAATATTTGTCAGATTGTGTTCAAATATGTAAAATATTTAAAAAAGAGGATAATACATATGTATGCCAAATGTATCCACAGTCAGTGTAAAAAATTTAAAATTGTTGTGCATGATAGAGAAGTATTCGTTTATAGTACATCTATAAATTACTATCACAATAGATGTGTGACATCTTATCTTAAAGGGGTAGAAAGACACATCGTAAAGAAAAATATTTTAAATAAAAAACCTTCGGCTTACAAAAAAAAAAATCATCAGGGCGGAAAATACAAATTTTATTTTAAAAACGAAAAATTTGAGAAGGATTAAATCCGATGCCACTTTCAGAAAAATTAAATCGGAAGCAAAATCAGAAAATGATAGCGACAGAAATGAAAAATTGGATATTATAAAAATGCAGAAGGATCATCCGGAGTATATAAAGGAGGTATCTTTTCCCTTTAATGTAAAATTATATAGTAAAGAGCAACTGGCTATTTTGGAAGAACAAAAAAATAGGTAGAGTTTTACCCTACATCTATTTCGATGCAACAGGAAAACTTGTTAGATATCCTGGTAAAAATAAAAAAATGGTACTATTCTATACCGGTGTTGTCAGCGTTCGGAAGATTCAAAGAACCGTTCCTGTATTCAGTATGATATCTTCTAGCCATGACGCGCATTCGATATTTAAAATTCTTGACGATTTCCGATACTTTTGCGAAGAGAATAGAAAATGGCCTGTATTGGCTGGCGTTGTTACGGACTTTAGTTTCGCTAATATACACGCAATAACTAAAGCATTCAATAGAATCACTTTACTTGAATACTTAGATATTTGTATGATAACGGTGTCTCAAGATCCTTTGACTACGACGACAAAAAAGGATTTTATAACAATACATCTCTGTTGTGCTCATTTCTTAAAAATGGTAACAAAAGATATCAATCTACTATCAAAAAATGAAGAACAAAAATTATTATTTAAAGATATGTTAGCATCAGCAGTGACAATTAAGAAACTTGACGAGCTCGATAAGTGGTTTAAAAATGTAGTTATATTGCTATCAGGCAAATATTTCAATAGAGATGTTAAAAAGTCGTTGAAATGTTTAAAAGAATTATGTTGTAAAAGAAACTTTGATGATGAAGAATATGCACTGCCTTCGAACACTATCAGTTATTTTGACGACGACGAAAGTCTTTATACAAAGAGTCCATTCTATAAACGATACAAAAACATATACGACAATACAATTATTTCTAACGAATTAGACAGTGAAAATGGTTATGAAAATAAATATTGCTTATTCTCATTCTCAATAAGTATATGTCGTTTTCCCCCTTATGGAATGGTATGTTGTTGGTAGAAAGAGAAAGAATCAGCAATGCAGTTGTAGAAAATTACTTTGGAAATTTAAAAAGAAACATTTTGAACGGTGAAAGAAATCTAAAGTGTTCTAGATTCGTTAGGTTATATAGAGAGGAAGTTATATCTTTGTACAAGGAATGTAAATTAGGTATTGGGAAAAACAAATTAACTACTAAAGGGAATAAAACTACTGATATTGATCATACAGAAGAAATTTATTCTCAAGAATCTTGGAATAAAAAAACAAAAATAGTAGATACGCATTTTACGGCGAGGTATATTAAACATTTATCAGTTCCTTTATTTCTGATGAGAACGAGGGGGATACAAGGCTACTGAAAGAAAATAAATCTGACATCATTGAATTGGATGATGTAACCAGATGTGCATATTGCGGACTAGGTAAATTCAATGAAACAACGCTATTCGTACAATGTGACAAATGTGATCAATGGATACATCAAAAATGTGAATCAGAGAATACTTCTTTTACTGGAGAATATATTTGCAAAGTATGCTTAAATAATGTTGATAATAGTGATGCTCCAAGTAATGATCTCTTTAAAAAATGTGTCTCTTTTATAAATAAAACTTCCCTCACGGACGACGAGAGAAATAATCTAGAAACTAGAACTGTAAATCAACATGAGTCCTTGGAATGGAAAGAACAGAGAAAAATAAGAATAACGGCTTCGAATTTTGGTAGGATATGTAAAGCAAGAGAAAGTTCGTATGAAAATATAGTTAAAGATATTACTGAACCAAAATATACCAACGTCGAAGCTGTAAAACACGGACAATTTTATGAATCAGTTGCTCGTGAGGAATACTGTAAAAAAATAATGTAGTCTGTCACAGAAGTGGATTACGGATTCATGAAATGTATCCTTTTATTGCCGCTTCACCAGATGGATTAGTCAGTGATAACGGAGTAATTGAAATTAAATGCCCTTATACGCATAAACATGATAATCCTTATGAAGTACAATTTGATTTCTTGAATAAAGATGGTACGATAAAAATTAGCCATAATTATCACTACCAGATTCAGGGATTATTAGAAGTTACAAATAGAGAATATTGCGACTTGGTAATATATACATATATTGACATCAAATGCGTGAGAATTCGAAGAAACAAAGCATTTTGGGAGAATAAAATGCTGCCGATATTAAAAACTTTTTATTATTTTTATGTTCTACCATCTATCGTATGTCCAAAAGTATATCTATCTCCCGACAATAGAAAATGGAGAACAGTAAAAGACATTCAGTTGTTAGAAAACGGATTGGTTAACGATATTGCGTATTACAGGCCATTAACAAATAAAAGAGGATATCTAGTGAGTTATTTTGAAAATGTTACTTGTCCCATTAGAGAAATAATTATTGCAGACTACTTAACACTGGATCCAAAAGAATATCTGAGCAGTTTCATTGTCGACATATGTTTTAATTTACTGAATAAAAAGACATATTTTCAAATTATATCTACAGAAAAATCATCATTAATATTTTCTGACGCCAGCAATTTGGAATATTTAATAGATAAAACGAAACTTGAAAAGAATAACATAATAATGCCAATAGCGATCAACCAACACTACGTGTTGGCGGTAATAAATTTAAAGGATAAGACTTTTAATTTAATTGGGAAGTTCTCTATTTAAAGCAAAAACGTATCTCCAAAAATTTCTTTCCTTTTTAAATTTAGTAAACCAACGAAATAAACAATGTTTTGATTTAGAAAATTGGAATCCTGTTAATATAGACCATTTGCTGCAAGATGACTCATATAACTGTGGTCTATATATTATATATTTTTTTCAAAGAATCTGTGAAAAAAAAAGTTTAAAAACCTACAAGAATATGGATATATTGAGAAATGAAATTAAAGGTATGTTGTTGGAAAAATCATCTAATATAAAAGATAAATGTATTTATTGCAATCAATATGCAAAAGATCATTATTTTAAATGCAACATGTGCCTCCGTCTCAGTCATACCAAATGCATTCTTTCAGCTAAAATTTCAAATAATATTAAACCTGCGTCGAAATATAAAAATAATTTATGTGAATTATGTTATAACTATTAAAAACCCTAAATAAACATAAACCAAGACATACCTCGATAAATTAACATTGATCAATGAGGATCCCACAGGAAGAAGATATTACAAGATTTATATTAAGATTTCCAACATTACTTTCGGATTTCAAAGAGGTCGACCCTTTGGAAGTCGACGAAAATTTATATTACGGTTTTTATCATTACTTTCGATCTCCCTGCGAGGGAAAATGTGCGATCAATTTTAGTTTGGGAGTTATAATTTTTTCATTATTTCGAGGGTTGTTTCAACCCCAGGATCCTTTTGAAAGTCGACGAATATTTATATTGTGGTTTCAATTATTACTGCCCCTGCTCCCCTGCAAGGGAAAATATGGGATCAATTTCAGTTTGAGAGTTATGATTTTTTTTATTATTTCGAGGGTGGTTTCAACCCCAGGATCCCTTTGGAAGTCGTCGAAAATTTACATTGCGGTTTCGATTATTACTTACGATCTCCCCTGCAAGGCAAAATGTGCAATCAATTTTAGTTTGGGAGTTACGAATTTTTTTATTATTTCGAGGGTTGTTTCAACCCCAGGATCCCTTTGGAAGTCGACAAAAATTTATATTATAGCTTTTATCATTACTTTCGATCTCCCCTGCGAGGAAAAATGTGCGATCAATTTTAGTTTGGGAGTTATGATTTTTTTCTTACTTCGAGGGTTGTTTCAACCCCAGGATCCCTTTGGAAGTCGACGAAAGTTTATATTATAGCTTTAATTATTACTTTTGATCTCCCCTGCGAGGGAAAATGTGCGATCAATTTTAGTTTGGGAGTTACGATTTCTTCATTATTTCGAGGGTTGTTTCAACCCCAGGATCCCTTTGGAAGTCGACGAAAGTTTATATTATAGCTTTTATCATTACTTTTGATCTCTCCTGCGAGGGAAAATGTGCGATCAATTTTAGTTTGGGAGTTATGATTTTTCTATTACTTCGAGGGTTGTTTCAACCCCAGGATCCCTTTGAAAGTCGACGAAAATTTATGTTATGGTTTTTATCATTATTTTCGATCCCCCCTGCGAGGGAAAATTTGCGATAAATTTTAGTTTGGGAGTTATGATTTTATTTATTTCGAGGGTTGTTTCAACCCCAGGATCCCTTTGGAAGTCGACGAAAATTTATATTATGGTTTTTATCATTATTTTCGATCTCCCCTGCGAGGGAAAATGTGCGATCAATTTTAGTTTGGGAGTTACGATTTTTTTTATTATTTCGAGGGTTGTTTCAACCCCAGGATCCCTTTGGAAGTCAACGAAAATTTATATTATGGTTTTTATCATTATTTTTGATCTCCCCTGCGAGAGAAAATGTGTGATCAATTTTAGTTTGGGAGTTATGATTTTTCCTTTTACTTCGAGGGTTGTTTCAACCCCAGGATCCCTTTGGAAGTCGACGAAAATTTATATTATAACTTTTATTATCACTTTTTAATTCCCCTGCGAGGGAAAATGTGCGATCAATTTTAGTTTGAGAGTTGCGATTTTTTTTATTATTTCGAGGGTTGTTTTAACCCCAGGATCCCTTTGGAAGTCAACGAAAATTTATATTATGATTTTTATCATTATTTTTGATCTCTCCTGTGAGGGAAAATGTGCGATCAATTTTAGTTGGGGAGTTATGATTTTATTTATTTCGTTTCAACCCCAGGATCCCTTTGGAAGTAGATGAAAACTTATATTATGGTTTTTATCATTATTTTTGATCTCCTCGGAGAGGGAAAATGTGCGACCAATTTTGGTTTTGGAGTTACGATTTTTTTTATTATTTCGAGGGTTGTTTCAACCCCAGGATCCCTTTGGAAGTCAACGAAAATTTATATTATGGTTTTTATCATTATTTTTGATCTCCCCTTCGAGAGAAAATGTGTGATCAATTTTAGTTTGGGAGTTATGATTTTTCCTTTTACTTCGAGGGTTGTTTCAACCCCAGGATCCTTTTGGAAGTCGACGAAAATTTATATTATAACTTTTATTATCACTTTTTAATTCCCCTGCGAGGGAAAATGTGCGATCAATTTTAGTTTGAGAGTTGCGATTTTTTTTATTATTTCGAGGGTTGTTTTAACCCCAGGATCCCTTTGGAAGTCAACGAAAATTTATATTATGATTTTTATCATTATTTTTGATCTCTCCTGTGAGGGAAAATGTGCGATCAATTTTAGTTGGGGAGTTATGATTTTATTTATTTCGTTTCAACCCCAGGATCCCTTTGGAAGTCGATGAAAACTTATATTATGGTTTTTATCATTATTTTTGATCTCCTCGGAGAGGGAAAATGTGCGACCAATTTTGGTTTTGGAGTTACGATTTTTTTTTTTATTTCGAGGGTTGTTTCAACCCCAGGATCCCTTTGGAAGTCAACGAAAATTTATATTATAGCTTTTATCATTACTTTAGATCTCCCCTGCGAGGAAAAATGTGCGATCAATTTTGGTTTGGGAGTTTCGATTTTTTTTATTATTTCGAGGGTTGTTTCAACCCCAGGATCCCTTTGGAAGTCAACGAAAATTTATATTATAGCTTTTATCATTACTTTCGATCTCCCCTGCGAGGGAAAATGTGGGATCAATTTTAGTTTGGGAGTTATGATTTTTTTCTTACTTCGAGGGTTGTTTCAACCCCAGGATCCCTTTGGAAGTCGACGAAAGTTTATATTACAGCTTTAATTATTACTTTTGATCTCCCCTGCGAGGGAAAATGTGCGATCAATTTTAGTTTGGGAGTTATGATTTTTCTATTACTTCGAGGGTTGTTTCAACCCCAGGATCCCTTTCGAAGTCGACGAAAATTTACGTTATGGTTTTTATCATTATTTTCGATCCCCCCAGCGATTGAAAATTTGCGATCAATTTTAATTTGGGAGTTATGATTTTTTTATTTCGAGGGTTGTTTCAACCCCAGGATCCCTTTGGAAGTCGAAGAAAATTTATATTATGGTTTTTATCATTATTTTCGATCTCCCCTGCGAGGAAAAATGTGCGATCAATTTTAGTTTGGGAGTTACGATTTTTTTTATTATTTCGAGGGTTGTTTCAACCCCAGGATCCCTTTGGAAGTCAATGAAAATTTATATTATAGCTTTTATCATTACTTTCGATCTCCCCTGCGAGGGAAAATGTGCGATCAACTTTAGTTTGGGAGTTACGATTTTTTTTATTATTTCGAGGGTTGTTTCAACCCCAGGATCCCTTTGGAAGTCAACGAAAATTTATATTATGGTTTTTATCATTATTTTTTATCTCCCCTGTGAGAGAAAATGTGCGATCAATTTTAGTTGGGGAGTTATGATTTTTTTTTAATCCGAGGGTTGTTTCAACCCCAGGATCCATTTGGAAGTCGACGAAAATTTATATTGTGATGTCGATTATTACCTTCGATCTCCCCTGCAGATGAAATTATGCGATCAATTTCAGTTTGGGAGTTATGATTTATTATTTCGGGGGTTGTTCCAACCCCTGGATCCCATTAGAAGTCGTCGTTGACATTTCTGTACCAGGATGGTCTTAATGAGGTATATTTTTTTAAATTATTTTTGGCAGCTGTTTTGTGTCTTCCCATTATTGGGAGTAAAAAACATTATACTTAATAATTATATAGATATTGTTAGGAGGTTCCTCATATCTCTAGATATAATAAATATTTCAGTTTTCCCCGGTTAGATTGAAAGCTGCTTGCAATATCTTATTTTATTTTCAACTCCTTAATACACGAACGCCAATGAACACTCGGGGGTTTCCGTAAATTTGAGCTGCTATCTTGGGCTGCTGTTTTCACATCGGTTTCAGTTGGAGAGTATAGGCTTTATCTGAATAGTCCCGTCCCAAGTCGGAAAAGTTTTTAGCGCATGTTGGTCAAGATGGGTAATACAAAGACTTTGGAAAACAGAAACAAAATTAGGGATATTGATGAAAACCGTGAGTTGAATATTTTGTTATATTTTAATGAAGACCGAAAGGAATTCGTAAGTGATGTTTTAAGGGATTTAGATATTTCTTATTGTTCACAAATAATATAAATCTAAATGTTTTAAAATAAATCTTTTTTTATTTTGTTTGCTTATTAGTACAGTAACAAGAGGTTTTATAACTTCCAAATAATGTCATATGAAACGGATCTCGTTCATTTTTCGCAACTTAATAGTAAATGCATGAAACAAAAGTTTCTATATTCTGCGGCGGCTTGCTAATTTATACCTAAAAAAAAAAAAAAACAAAACAAAAAATCGTTGGAGCTGAAAAAGAATCAAATTTTAAGAAGAAAAGATTTTATGTAACTTTTCATATAAATTGATAGTCCTTGCGACTGTAAAAAAATATATTATATTTCCATATACTGTTTTTCGTTAATATATAGTAAGACTTAGAAGCTCAAATTTTTCGTTCGTTTACAGCTTTAGAAAAAAATTGAATTTTAAACTATAAAGGAATTTTAGAAAAAACGTAACATTCTTGTTTCTCTGCAAATATCTCAATAAATATTAGTTTAATAGAAAATATGATGGACGTCAAAAATTAAGCTTGTAAACTGAGAATTAATTTGTTTCTTTTTATATATTTGCGTAGGGTCGATTGTTTCGGAGATACTTAATTACTTCCACATCCTGTGGAAGTATAGTAACGACAAAAAAAATTTTATTGTTCAAATGGGCTTAGAATGTTATGAAACGTCGAGATTTTAAGTTTGAGCGAAAAAAAATTTCTGTCGGTCTGTCTGTAACTTTTTTTTGTGCGCACGTTTACTCTGGAACCGTTTAAGATATTGACTTGAAATTTGGTACACATATGTACTTTAACGAGATCTGGAACTAGATTATATTTTCATCTTGTTCCGTCGAAGGGTTGGGGGGTAAATTGGGGTAAATTTGGGGTAAATAGGTAAATCAAGCAGGTAAGAGTCCATAAAATTGGTATTTAGTATATACAAGAGAAGCTAAGGTCTCAAAAAAATTTTTGGCATTAGCCACCCGTATTACCACCCCCATTATTAAAGGAGATGAAAAAAAATTGTGATTTAGTGTGTGTATAAAAACCAGAACCTCAAAATATTTTTTTACTTCATCCACCCTCACTACCACCCCTCTATCACCACCCCCACTACCCACTACCGATGTGGGGTATCGTTTTATGGGTTTTTATGGTAGAGGCTTTCAAATATTATATTATTAAAGTTCCATAAACAATTATTTCCATACAAAATTTTTTCGTTGTGAGTGACTTGGATAGAAAATCCGGATGTGGAAGTAGTGAATCCTTGGGCAGCGGTTTTTTATAGATGGCATCCGACCATTTTTAGGATGAAGTATTTAGTTTAAATTGTTGAATATCTTAGAAACTGTGACACTTCCATCAAAAGTTCTAAGGAACAAAATTAAAGGTAAATAATCAATCTTTAGAATGATTTTTTGTTTGTTTCTACATCACAAAAAATAAAGAAGTTATGGCCGATACAATGTGCGTTTTCACACTTTTTTTTTTTTAACAAAATGTCGCCATTCTGCTCAATAATGTAATTTTATTTAAAAAATGTTGTTTTTTGTTAATATATAGCATCACCTAGATGCTCAGTTTTTTGTTTAAAACACTTGTTTCAGAAAAAAATTCCATTCGCCATATTAAAGCCGCCATATTGATTTTTTTTATTTTGACTTTTGACAGATTCGTAATCAGCGATCTCAAAAACATAACCATCATACGTTTCAAAAAATACTTTTTGAAATATTGAATATTTAAATTTCAAAAATAAATTAATAATACTTTTTGAAATATTGAATATTTAAATTTAGGGGTGGTTTTCACCCCTTGCGGGTAAGAGCAAGTATCAGGACCACATAGAAACTGAAGATGATACTTTTTACTACAATAATAACCCAGGAAGAAAAAATACCATTACATATGGGATTATTCTGAAATTTTACATATTTTTGACCTCTAGGTACTGTACTATATAGGTAGTTACTGTAAAGAATATATTTATAGGATTTCGCAAACAGCAAAAGGAATAATGTATGAAAAATCAAAACAAAATCTGTCCAAAAAAATATTAATTCTAATTCTTTGCATTCTTCGATTCTTTACCTACTTCCGAGCCTACTTCTTAAGAAGTCCTAAAATGAATTTAATTTCAAAATAATGATCTATTTAATCAATAATGAAAATCTAAATAAAATATTAATTTTTTAATTTTTGTAATTTTGATACCTTACCTAACTGAATACAATATTTGTCTGAGACAAATATTAAATACAAACATTAAAATATTTTACTATAGTTAATAAATGTTATTCAAAAATTTTAAATTCAATAAAACAAAGTATTTTAAAATATAATGACTGAAATTCCACGGTTATACTCAAATTCCTTGGATTCCCTGACTTGACTGGACTTCCAGGTTTTTCTTTGGGAACTCTGTTCTCGAGTCACATACTGGGCGTTTCATAAAAAACAAATATAAAGATTTTATGTGGTTCCTTTAAATTCTCGAATTGGTTCAGAAAAATTCAAGTTCGAAGGGGACATTTATGGTGATCACCCTGTACTTCAAACATACATCACAAAGTTGTATTATATGTATGTATTTTTACATTAATAATTTAAAAATCCTATAAAACACGTTGCACAAGAATCTAAGGAATAAATCACTAAATATATTACACTCCTAATAGAAATCCGGGAATATTCCAAGAATCAGGACATAAATCTGGTTAACGACCAATAAAACTTATGAAATTACTCCTACCTCATTACAATTAATTGCAATTTTCATCGTGAATTAATCCCTAAATTTATATTAGATGGTACTGGCATTGCCTTTTATGTGCGTACAAAGTGTTTAGAAAATTACGACTCGAGTTCATGCACATGTATCTCTATGTATATTTTCTATACTTCTTTTAATGATCAACTAGAAAGATGTTGAGTGTCACTTCAGTTACCGAAGAAAGACTTTACTTTAATATTGCAACCACAACGCTTTTTAATTGACACGTAAGACTCAAGCAAAAATATTGATGTGATATTTCAATTAATGTTTATGAACTTCGTTACTTATAGTGGGGTCGGTACGTGTAACCATACGGTATTTAATGACAAAAATTATTCCTTTAATATGGGCACTCCACAAGCCTTATAGAAAAAAAATCCCTTAGGACAAAATTTTCAAAATGGCAAATATTAATATAAAAAATACGCGTTTCTCAATGAGAACAATTACTACGGGATCTCACCCTAACTGTCCGTGCACCCTCCCCTCGATCCTTGGGGACAATGTTTTTCATAAAGATTAAAGCCTAAGGCAAAATTTAAGACATGTCCTAAAAAAAAACTGGCTGTACTTTCCAAATGGCGTCCGTTTAAAAAAAAAAATTGCAAATATTGTTTTTGTCATTTAACACAAAAACTAAAAAAGATGGAGAAAAACTTTCTGCACAAAAAAAAAAACAAAAGCGATTGAAGCAGTATTTTATCTGCTGAACACCAAAGAGGTTCTCCATTTTCTTGCCATCTATAAGCATTCCAAGGCTTTGGAATATTATGAATAACTTCGTCGGATAATCGCCAAATACGCGTTTAGTAAACACTCCTTTTAATATGCTCGATAAAGCAAGCTTTTGATGGTGGAATCGAAAAAAAATCAACTTTAGTGTCAATTGATAGACAAATCTTTGTCACCACATTTCTGTCTAATGGCAATTAGTAAATGAATGAAGGCCTAGTAATGCCGAACATTCTTGAGATCCATACTCTTCTGCTAATGCGGATATGTTAATAAGCCTTCTTTTATTGCCAAATCCGGTATCAAAGATTAATTTACTTTTAATTTTATTGGAATGAGCCAGCAGAATTCAAAACATGTCACTATCAACACTTTTAACCCTAATCTGTTCATAACCCATTGTTAACGTTTTCGCAAATCAAAATATTGTGACGTGCTTACACCCTTTTTGTAAACACCCTGTATCGTGGGTTCGGAAATTATAACAACCAGGGTAACACTAAACACTAATTTATTAACTTACTTAATTACAACAATAACTACTTGGCTAATAACACACTGTGTACTACCTGATCACTTTACTCTCTTCTGTTCTGATCTTACTACTCTTGTTATCTAAACTGAACTTCTCAACTGACAATTAGTACTGCACTAACTTCTCTCCTTTTGGTTTACTCCATGCCTTATATACCTAAAGATGACAGATCTAGAGGCTTCTCTGATGACGTCACCATACTCTAGACAGTTCCAGAACAGATATGTCATCACTCTAGTAAGTTCTTTCCACATTCAGACATCCAAACTACTGAATTCTGTACCTACTTTTCAGTACAACCAACATAACCTTAAATCTTGAGGGGTTGCAACATATTACAATATTATTATTATTATGTTCATTTTTTGTTATGTTAATAATATAAAGTTATATTATACGTCTTACAATAATTGTCACAGTTATTTCCTATAAGTGATTTACCGATATATGAATTTCCATGTTTCATTTGGACTCATTTATCTGGAAAATGGTAACTTCTATCAAAATATTCTATAGGAACAAACTTGTAGAAAATTTGCAAGTTGTTTTTTGTGAAAAAAGGTTATGTCCATCTTTTTTAGTTTTTGTGTTACAAAAACAACATTGGCAACAGTTTTTTTTTTAACACATGGCCGCCATTTTGAAAGTACATCCAGTTTATTTTTAGGACATGTCTTAAATTGCATCTAAATCCGTTACGCTGGCAGGAACAACTTGTTTTGTATCCTTTTTTACAGGAACACTTAACTAGTTCTCGGCAAACAACCCAAAAACCAATGTTAAGAAAAGGTCTTTTTTGGCCCATCCGTGGTACTAATTTTAGTAATTTTGGGGGTAGCTTTTAATGTATTCCCGAGATTTTTCGCCAAAACGGGTGATGAATTCGTTTTCAGCACCCTAAAATTAGTAAAAAAAAAATTGCTTAACCACTTTACCACGGATGAGCCAAAAATCTCTTTTTTTAACATTGTTTGTGGAAGTGTTGTCCATGTTGGTATCCATTTAGCCCGTCGGGCAGAGCGCGAAAAGCCTTCTCTTTCTTGACCTACCCAATACTGAAGTATAACCAGATGGGACCTTCACTACTTATTAAAGCATGTTATATTACATAGGAAATCATAATTGACGACACTCTCCATTGGTCGAGACCGAAGATATAAGAACTAAAAAAAAAAAAAGAAATTTAGAAATTTAAGATTTAATCAAATATAACTTTAGAACTAAAACAGATAAAAATACAATTTTTTTTTGGTTTTGACAAATAAACATTGCTTTTTAATTTGAAGTATAATTTATTGCAATAATTAAAAAATTAACATACAAAAACTAGCAAAATTCAAAAAGGTACACAAATCAGCAACATTTTTCTAATTCTTAACTCGCCATAACTCGTTTATATAACGAGGTATTCAATTTTTTCTTTCACCAAAAACTGACAAATTTAATAGGCTTCATTTTGTCTCGATTAATGCTGGATCTAATTTCTTAACTAAAAGCGCTACAGCCCTTGAAACACAACGAAGCACAGTACGGCGACGAAGACGCGAGGCTTCCTTTCCCGCCCCCGCTACTTTCTCGGCCCATCAAGAAACGTATCGGCTGCTGGCCTCATTATTGTCTGGATAAATATTAATAAGTATATACTATTTTACTTACATGTAGGCTATTACAGTTTATGTATATTGTAGATTCATTTTTATCAATGGAGAAAAACTACATGTTTGTTTTACGAAACTACTGAAAGCAGTGAAAATCTAATGGTAAAAAACCAACTGTTACTGTCATCAGGTCTATTATTAATTGTGCAAATGAAAGAAAATATGCAATTTCATTAAAATTTTTATAAAACAAAGTGGTGGCACTTATTTGCACACCCTTCGATACCGATTTCATTATTCTTGTCTGACATCTTTTTGTAATAAATAACATTAGCAAAGATAATACGTTTTGTCTCTGATATTAGTAACGCGATAAAAAAATGCAAGTGAGCCTTCATGTAGTTATAATAAAGAAAAAAAATCAGTTTAAAATAAAATGGCATTGTCTGATTTGTGGAAAATCCAGAAAAATTAAGAATAAATTAAGAACATCTTTAAGTACCAGTTTGTACAGGAACGGGTGCGGAAACTAGAAAAAAATATATATTAAAGCTGCAGTGTCGCATTGTGATACAGAAATACAAGGCAGGTTACACATTTATTCAGATTTATTTGGGCTAATGGAAATTATCATAAAATTTATTATGCAAAATATATTAGCAAAAAAAAATTAAATGTGTACAAACTAAACAACTGAAAGAAAAAAATGAATTTAAAGTAGCGTTAAATATTTTATTTAAGGAGGTTTATCTTGCTGTTTTGCAAAAAAGAATTCTTAACTCTAATATTTCTAAAAACACGCCTTAATGATATATTTGAAGAAATGACGGAAGAAAAATTAGATTATTATAGCAGTGGAAATATAAGAAAAAGATTAGAAAAGCATTTAAGCAAACAAAGTGTTTTGTGAACACAAAGAAAATACAACAGTTCATTCAAGTGATAATAAAGCTAAAAGGATTTTTGTTGTCAGTCACAAGTGAATCAGGCGAAGAAAACTTGGTTCATGAGAATGAACTGACAATTCCTGATAAAGCTGCCGGTATCTTAAGAGAAGCTATAGCTGGATGTTTTAAAACTATAAAAAAACCACGACTACTAATCTGAATGAACATAAATGTAAACAAGAAGTTTCAGATTTGTTATAAACATTTATGTCGTGGATACTAAATATGTCAGGACAGACAAATTTGATTTAAACGTTATTTCTATAGTAATGGAATTTATATTAATACTTATGGAAAAAAACAATCAGCTTAGGCCATTTTTTTAATCCTTTACATATCACTACATGTGTTTGGTGCCGTCAGAAGAAAAAGAACTTAATGATATGCTTTATTCTTTTGGCTATGGTTATTCCTACGATGAAATACGTACATTTTTAACGTCTTTAACTAGTCATGTATTAGTAAAAACTGGTGACGACATTTTTATACCACCTGGAGTTCCTCCAGTAAGTTCTGAAGAAAACAATTACATTTATCGCAGCGATAATTTTGATCAAAACGAAGACATGCTAGATGGTAAAATTCCCACTAGGAATAATATTATTTAAAAAAAAGAACAGCCTATTTACACAAGCATATTTAGATCGTCTATTCAATTTTAACCGATTTTAACCCTTCCAGTTTACATGAAAACAAAAATATAGTTATGTACAAAAATCCAACTAATCGTTCAGAGCCTTTACGAGTTAGTGAAAGCATGTCAAATAATTGTTTTGATTATGTGGTTACCTATGACATTTTATGGAAAATATTAAAATACACGAAGCAAAGTAAAAACTTTACTAGCTGGCATGATTTTACTTCCACATCCAGTGGAAGTATAGTAACGACAAAAAAATTTTTAAAAATTTTTATTGTTCAAATAGGCTTAGAATGTCATGAAACTTCGAGATTTCAAGTTTGAGTGAAAAAAAAAAATTCTGTCTGTCTGTCGGTCTGTAACTTTTTTGTGCGCACGTTTACTCTGGAACTGTTTGAGATATTGACTTGAAATTTGGTACACATATGTACTTTAACAAGATCTAGAACTAGATTATATTTTCATCTTGTTCCGTCGAAGGGTTGGGGGGTAAATTGGGGTAAATTTGGAGTAAATAGGTAAATCAAGCAGATAAGAGTTCATAAAATTGATATTTAGTATAGACAAGAGAAGCTAAGGTCTCAAAAAAAATTTTGGCATTAGCCACCCCCACCCCATTATTAAAGGGGATGAAAAAAAATGTGATTTAGTGTGTGTACAAGAACCAGAAACCTCAAAATATTTTTTTACCTTATCCACCCCCCTTCACTCCCACCCCCACCCCACTACCGCTGTGGGGTATCGTTTTATGGGTTTTTGGGGTAGAGGATTTTAAATATTATATTAAGTTCCATAAACAATTATTTCCAGATACAAAATTTTTTCGTTGTGTGACTTGGATAGAAAATCCGGATATGGAAGTAGTGATTCCTTGGGCAGCGGTTTTTACAATGCACCACCCGCGTAGTACGACACCATATATAGCAGATTATTACAACTAATGTCATATTATTCAATTTGATTTGTTAATTTTGTCATCTTACAATAAAGGAAGATAATTCTAAAGCTTTTGTTACGGCCGCTGATTGTAGCCTTGCGCGATTTATGGTGAACGCGGGATGTACCGGGAACGAGTGGGGAAGCCTCGCGACTCCGTCGCCGTAGCGCGCTTCGTTGTGTTTAAAAGGCTGTACCGCTTTTATTTACAGAGCTAGACCCAGCATTAATTGAGACAAAATGAAGTCTATGAAATTTGGCAGTTTTTGGTGAATAAAATATTCGAATAGCTCAATACATAAGCGAGTTACAATGAGTTAGACCTTTCAAAAAAATTGACAATTTGTGTACCATCTAAATCAACGTCAATTTTTTAATGTTAAAGTTATTATTTTTGTAATAAATTATACATCAAATTAAAGAGAATCGTTTGTACTATAAAACTAAAAAAAATATATAATTTTATCTTTTTTCGTTTGAAAGTTATTCGTGGTTGAATTTGAATTTTGTTATTTTCATTTTTTTTTTCTTGTAACTTCAGTTTCGACCAATGGAGAGTGTCGTCAAAAGTGATTTCCTATGTAAAAAAACCTGCTGAATAAAATGAAATAGGTTTTATTTGGTTATAAGTACCTCGGTATTGGGTTAGTGAACGATAGAGCCAGCTATCCGACGTACTAATTGTCCCATCTGTATTTTCCATCCCCAATTAGTTTGTGAAGCAGGGGCACCTTCCCTGTTCAAAGCTTGTCCCCAAACCCGCTTGGTGAGCTGCGCGGAGGCTATGCATCTTCAGAGCATCCAGAGTGGCTGGCAGATTCTGCATTGGATTACTTTTTGCAAAGAGCAATCTGCCAGCATCATTTAGATTTACGACATTCCTGTTGTTACAATACAGCTGTATTACATATTTTTCTAATTTATTAATAACCTCGTCATTTAATGACTCCACTGTGTATGATAGCTCTTTAAAGGCAACCATTGAGTCTGGATTCGACTGCCAGGTCTTTCAAGTAAAGATCTTTCCCTTGGATGAGAAAGATGATACGGTATTACAGCCAGTGAATGCATGATATCCTCTTATGGCTACTGACATTCCTTTTGCCAACTTTTCAGCTGTTAAATGAATAGGAATGTATCGATGAGCTTTGTCCACTGCGTACTAAACCCATAGTTCATGTAGACAAAGTTTTTTCAGTGCAAAATAGAAAGAAATGGCAATAATTACCACATCAGAGTCTACTGTACGTACGAGAACAATTGAGCAATCCATTTTCCATCATGTCTTTAACATGCAAAAGAATTCTCCTATCCGCTTCTTCTGTCCATCTCTAAATTTGTATTTAAAATTCGTCGAGAATGAATGGGCACGTTTAGGGAATGCAACTAATGAGAATAATCACTCAACCTGATTACTTTTTGATTCTAGCGGTGTGAGTTCGCTAAACGGTGTAAAGGATGTTGCTAAATGTCACTACAGTTGAGGTTATGTCAAAGAAAATCTTTATGCTATCTAGTGAATATCGTAATGTTAAAACGGTTAAATAAATTTGTGTTTGGTGCAAGCGATTTTGATTGATTCATGTATATTGAAATACCTTTTGGAACACGAAATTAATCTGCTTGATGAAAGAAAGTGAGGTTAAGTTTTAATACTGACTATACTCAGCTTGAATTTTGCCGCTGACTAAAACATCCAACAGTTGACAATTGGCACATTTTCAGCGGTGTCATTTAGGGAACCGCTACTTGCAACTGTTGCCAACCGTTGCATTCCCTAAACGTACCTTATTGTGTTCTCCGATGTTCGTGACTACATCAGCAGCTGTAAATTTTTCAAATACGTACTCAGCTAACAGTTTGAAAGTCCTTTGTTTTGCGTATTACGAAGAAAGTCTTCCCAATTTTTTGGAATCTTGGTGGTTGATCTAACTTCGCAGCGTATGCCAGAACCAAAATTCTTAAGAATATTTGATAATATGCTGAATAAATTCCTTGCTACAGAATTTAGACCCGACCCGAGCCTGTTCTATTTTACCACCCTTCCACCCTTACAAAAATTTTGAAAAAAATATGTTTTAGTACATAACTAAGAGGATTGATGATACAAATTTCGTTATTGTGCTAGGTCATATCAGCAAAAAATTTATTTTTTGAGAAGTACAAAAATTAATATTTTAAAATTTTTCTTTAAATATTTTAATAAATGTATTATCATATGATACCACTTTAATGGGTCTATAACATATATAAAACCGGTCAAAATATATTAAGCCATTAGAGACGAACGTTTTTTAATTTTTTTTTATTATGCGTATATCTCAAAAACTACCGCGCGCAACGGCTGAACATTTTAGAGAATAATAGCTTTAGTGAGGTTGTTCTACAGAAAATATGTCGCCCACACTTTCCATTGGGGCCGCTATTCCATGCTTAACCCCCAGGCTCTTTATTTATCTAAATATGGAAATGAAGGACACTAGTAGAAAAAATATTATATGAAACTTATGGATTAAATGCTTTTAAGTAATAGTTATAGTTCATCCAAAAATTAAAAAAAAAATCATTATTTATTTTATAGCTTTTTTACCTAATTTAAAAACATGGTGTAAGGATCGTTAAATTTAAATTAAAATAAAATTTATTATCATCCCTCATATCTTTGAACTTCCCTATAACTAGCACAAAAACCCAAACTGGAAAGCATTTGTACCAAAATTTCTAGAACTGAAACGACTATGCACGTAAACTACTAAGGAGATTTGAACTTGTTAAAGATTAGAAGTCCCAGCAAGTCTACCCGCAGAAATAAATTGTTTTTGCAAACTTTTCCTTAACATGGGTATATGTTTAACTTAGGCAAGGTTTGTATTGGTTTTCCTTGTTTTCCTTTTTAACTAGTGCAAAATAATTATTGAACTGGCTGGCTCAAATCGTGTTTAAGGTACGTGTTAAACATATTTTTTCTAAGATTGTGTTGAAAGTCAAATTTTCTAACTTCAAAATGAGTGCAGAAAATATCACTTTGCCGCACGCCGTGCGGCAAAGAATTTGCCACACGCTTCGATTACATCTTCACACACCGGAATAAAAGAGTCTGTTCACCTTAAAGAATTTTATGTTATTTAACTAGTAATAACAATTAAATTCTATAAATGTACATTAATTACACATGAATTGCAATTATTATGTCAAATTTTCTTACTTCAGAATGACAGCGGAAAATGTCACTTTAAATAAAATCTGACAAGCAGCAAATTTAAAATTTTGGAAAGACTTTGACATCGTTTTGCAATGAACCCCTTGCCACACTTGTATTACAATCTACTATTTCTACGATTTTGTTGAAATTCAAATTTTCTAACTTCAAAATGACTGCAGAAAATGTTACTTTGCCACACGCTTCGATTACATCTTCACAAATTTAAAATTTTGGAAAGATTTTAAGGGAAATAACTTCACAACCGTAGAAAAAATAGTATGTAACACACATGTGGCAAGCTTCATTCCAAAACTCGTGTGATCTCGGAACACTCGCTGCGCTCGTATTCCTACTTTCATACATCGTTTTGCAATGGAGCCCTTGCCACACTTGTATTACAATATTAGTATATTGTGTATTTAGGTGTGAAAGCAATACATTCCTGGACGACGATGCAAATTGTTGGCCGAGGCGCTAGCCGAGGCCAACAAGCATCGAAGTCCGGGAATGTGCTTTCACACCGAAGTACACATACTATTTTTTCTGAAATCACAATCAATATTATTATAAATTAAGGAATTTGTATTAATGCACAACATTTCTTCATTACAATCTAACTGCTTACTAATAAATGCCATTTTAATGTGAGTTGGTTTGTCTGCGTGTTTTTATTTACTGTCTAAAATATATATAAAAACCGTACGGGAATGTTGCTTTCCCGGCCTAGGCCGGGAAAGTAACATTCCCGTACGGTTTTGTTGATCGTTGCTTAGCAACGGCTCTTTTCCGGTCTGTTTTCTGATAGTTTCTTAGCAACGGATTAAAATACTGGAATTGTGCATTTTTCGATCTGAAATCGCGCCGAAAATGTAGACATTGCAGATTGATTTCAGAAAAACTATTTTATGTATGAAAATATTAGTTTTTAACTTTCCCTAAGTTAAAAATTCTAGTTTCCATATATGTGTAACTTTTATAAATATAATAGTTTTTAAAATGATGCTAGTATACCCAGAATTTAGCACATAAATATGGCCATCTTAATATATCCGAAAAAATGTTTGTGAAAAGGACCTGAGACGCCACTGGACTTCTTAAACAAGGCATATGTCAGATCGTTTTTAAGGTGCAGTCCGATACTCTTGACTCCCTACGGCGGCCAAAACCTCATTTAAAGACCGAAAAATCCTAACAAGCACTCTTGGAGACTAATTTTCACTTGTCATAACAATAGAACCTGTGCTTGTTGGCATAAATCAATGACAATCTTACCATGTTAACCTGAGCCTCAGATGAATTATTTTTCTCGATATATAAACAGCCGGAATGTGTGAGACTTGTTTTCATTCTTTGGGCTTGTTTTTGACGAGGATATAGCTGCATGTTGAAAAATATCATATAGCTGTTTTAAAACAACGATGATTATTAGTTTGTGTTCTGGCAGATGGAAAAAAAATTCTTGGTAGATAAAGTCTGTATAAAACTATAAGACTCAGTCGACAATTGCTTTTGATTCTTATTTGCTTATCTCTGTGCAAAACGCTGAAAAAGGTTAGTTCCTCCGATCATGCGTAGCAGGACCGGACTCCAAGAAATTAGTGTATGATTTCTGTCGACAAATTTCGATGTATAATGGTATAATCTAACAATTTACTGTTTTACTAATTGTGGAACGGCTCAATTTTGTCAATTCATATACTTTTAATAACAGCTGATTTAAATATTGTTATTTTCCTTTAACAATTGTTCGTATACATTCATTCAATAATGTTTTGAGTTAGTACAAGTATAATAAGGCCCACATATAATTCAGCGATATAAAAAAGCTCGCAAAAAAGCGTAAAGGGTTCCGACAGCATACCACTTTCAATTTATTTACAAAAAGGCCATAAAGGTGTTCGGCTTCTTTTACTATGATCACAAAAAAATGGTCACATATTTCCTAACAAGAACGTAGGCCGCTCCCACTGAATATAATTGGATGAAATTTTCTCTACCGGAATGATGATAGGTTGGAATAAACTATGTAGTCAACGTGGAGTGGCGGTAGTCAACGTGGACCGGCAGGCGGTACACTAACCAAAAGCGGTCGGTGTCGTTTACGCTTCCTTGCGAGCTTTTTTTATATCTCTGAATTATATGTGGGCCTTACTATAAATGATGCCGTATAGATTTCTTTGTTTTTATGATATTATTGGTTGACGTATCGAGAAGTTGCATACTTCTTTGCATATTATCTAACTCATCAAATGGACGTCAAATGCATGCATCGTTTATGTTACCATGGGATGGTCTCCAAATAATATTTTTATTCTGCTGCCCATCGTCCTCGACAAATAAAATGTTCAAATAGACGCCAAAAAAGCCATTTCGCTAAAAATTTAAATGAAAACTTAAAAACTATAAATATATTGTAGGTACCGTCATAAAGCTATGATCGCACTTAAATATGTTTCGCTTACAACGCTTACGGTCTTATTTGTAAAGGAACTAACGAGAGTCCACGTGGACTACGGAGTATTCAGATTCCTCTAACTGGTCAACTAAGCATCATTAAGTAAATCATTATTCTATACTACAGAGTAACAACTTACAATGTGCAACCAATAGTTACCCAGCTATTTTTACAATGAAAATTAATATCAAACCAGTACCGCCTGTGTCTTAGAATTTCATACATACAAACACACACAAACATTTACATACAAACGTTGGTTTTTAGTAAAATTAATTAATAATAATTGTAACTGCTGTCTGTCACATTTTACAGTATTTCTTTTAGTATGTTGCATAATTTAATTTTAATTATATATATTTTTTTGTCTGTCGGTCTGTCGTTCTGTCTGTAACTTTTCTGTGCGCATGATTACTCTGGAACGGTTTTCTTTTAGTATGTTGCATAATTTAATTTTAATTATATATATTTTTTTGTCTGTCGGTCTGTCGTTCTGTCTGTAACTTTTCTGTGCGCATGATTACTCTGGAACTGTTTATGATACTGACTTGAAACTTGGTACACCTACGTATTATAAAGAGATCTGGAACTGGATTATATTTTGATTTTATTCGTTGAAAGGTTGGAGGATAAATGTGGGTGACTCGGTAAAGCAAGAAGTAAGGGTCAATAAAACTAGGATTTAGTGTATAAATACACACGACCACATATAATGACAACCTTCAAATCCAAAACCAAGGCTGTCCGGACATTTGAAAAAACGCAGACATACATCCATATCCACCGACATTGACAGTGCCGGGGCTGGGGCTCAAACCCGGTACGTGATAGACAGTGCGACCAGCATATTCCCCACACAATAAGCTTTAGCCAACTGTGCTACCGTGTATGTACAAGAAGCTAAGGTCTCAAAAATTTTTTGACATCAGCCTCTCCCACCTCATTATAAAAGGGGGTAAAAAAATAAAATTGTGATTTAGTATGTGTACAAGAACCAAGGGCCTCAAAATTTGGTGTGGGATCAGCCACCCCCACTACCACCCCCTTCAATAATGAAGCAGTAGTGCGAGTCTTGAATAGCAAATCTGGATGTAGAAGTACAGCTTCCTTAGGAAGCGGTTTTTAAAAAGAACAGGGTTTTATAAAAACTGTTTAATAAATAATATTTTAAATATCAGCGACATAGAAGAAATAATATGTTAATGAACAGAAATTTTTGTGTCAATTTATATTTACGAATTTAATTTTTTGTTAATTCTTGTGAGAGACTAAAGGGGTCTACAGACGACCCAACCAACCAGCCAACCTCCTCAGTACACTTTGAAAATTGCCATGACAACTCGTAAAATTGAACTGGTCTGCTGGAATTCCAGCGTCTTCAAAGCATACCGACATTGTTGACTCCAGCAGTTTTACGAGTTCGCATGGCAATCTTAAAAGTGTACCGATGTTGGCTGGATCGTCTTAAAGGACCCCCACAATCCTCATGGAAATTGGCTCTCAGTCGAATTTTCTGAAATTTGAATATGTTGTAGTTTTTGCTTTTCTGAGCAAAAGTTCTCATGGGCACAAGTCTCGGCTATGACTGGTTTTCAAGTTGTAAGGGGTTGAACGTCACAATAAGTGGCGGACTGAAGATAGCAATCTTTTTTGGCAATCGCCCATATTTTCTTTCTTCTACATCGCATAAATTATTTTCAGTGGAAAAATAGCTTTATACATATATTTCAAGAAAACAGAACAAAAACCGATATAGGTAGGGGCTGACGGGGTAGCAATCCACAAAAATAAAATATTATTTTGTAATTTTTTTAATGTCGTTTGTGCATTAACCATCTTCGGTTGAATAATAGCTAAGTACTTACATCGAATTTTGTTCTATTTCCTTGAAGTATGGTGCATATCTATTGTTCTAATGGTTAAAGCCCAAACGATATTAAAAAAGTTACAAAATAATATTTTATTTTTGTGGATGCTACCCCATCACCCCTACCTATATCGAATTTTGTTCTATTTTCTTGAAGTATAGGTACATATCTATTGTTCCACCGAAAATGATTAATGCACGAAAGATATTAAAAAAGTTACAAAATAATATTTTATTTGTGTCGACTGCTACCGTCAGCCCCTACCTATATCTGTTTTTGCTCTGTTTTCTTGAAATATATGTATAAAGCTATTTATCTACTGCAAAAAATTTATGCGATGTAGAAGAAAGAAAAATATGGACGATTGCCAAAAAGATTGCTATCTTCAGTCCGCCGCTTATTGTGACGTTCATAACTCATAACTTGAAAACCAGTCATAGCCGAGACTTATGTCCATGAGAACTTTTGTCAGAAAAGCAAAAACTACAACATATCCAAATTTCAGAAAATTCGACTGAGAGCTAATTTTCATAAGATTTGTGGGGGGGGGCTTTAAATTATAAAAAAATTTCATGTTTCTAAACAAAGATATTTGGCTAGAATACTTCATTAAGGTACTTGTATACAGATAAGAGCGAATCTGGCGGTGAATTTAATAAATTAAAACGAGAGAGAGATAGAATAAAACGATTTGGCAACACTGTATTAAATACGTCTGTCATATACTAATCTGCTTCACTGCTTGTTAATTTTTGCAAAATGCATTTTCAGTTTAGATTAAGTTAGAAATAGATAATTACATTAATTAATATTATTATTTAATGTTTGTATTAACAACATATTTAAAAATGTGCCCGAAAAAAACAATTAACACTTAAAAAAGGTATTAGAACTAGTAAACCCGATTCTAACCTTTCAACCGAATACCAAGATCATGATTGTGAAGGAAATCGCACGATTAACGCAAAGAAGCTTGGTAAAAATCTAAAATGTTTAGAATGTTCATTGATTCTTTCTTTGGAAGACAAAAAGAGTGAAACACATTGTGGTTTACTTTCAATATGGAATGTCTTTTTTTGCAAAAATTGCTCATCAGTTTCGGTTGTTCGTATGGGAAAAGTGCGTGAAGTAAACGAATATAAACAAAATTCTGGAACCCCAAACACAAAAAATTAAAATATATTACATTATATTTAAAACTGTAAAACTTCATGTTAGTATACAAGTACCTTAAGTCATACATTTTAACACCCGGCCCACCTTGCCCCCCCCCCCCCCCCCCTAGTTACGCCAATGCCTGTATTTCTAAAGAAGCCTTGAGCGAGAAGCCACACACTTCGATACAACAGACACACCATTGATATTCGAGTATACCTAATTTTCAAGTTCCACGGTTCGCAATTATACCCCTGGACTTCTGGTTGAGAGTTTTCTAAAATAATTAATACAGGGTGTTTGCGGTATACGTACAAGTATTTTATTCGACGCACAGTGGGGCAACAAAGCTAAAAACGTGACAAAAAATCAAAATATGTAATAGAGTTAACACTATCGCTCTTTTGAGCAATGCGTAGCCAACACCCAACACCTTTGAACATAATAAAATGAATGACAGTTGGCCGTTACATGATTCATCTCAGCGGCCACATCAGTCAAAACTGAGTAGTGCAGATAGTGCCCGTGCGTTGTTAATTTTAATTTTAAAGTTTTATTGGGAGATTTTGTGTATATTACATTTTCTAGTACCTACTCAAATAAAAATTTAATTAAATAATGAAACATTTAGCTTCGTTCCAAGTGCGAGCAAGAAATTTTTTGTATATGGGACATGGATGTATTCTTTATTTATTAAATAAATACATTACTTTTGAAATTTATACCCATATTTTGCCCTTCACTTTTAAAATTGAAATTATTTTTAGCCTGAAACGCTTTTTACCAAGTATATAATAATTATTATATTCGAATGTTTTTTTCGATACTTATGAAACCTTTATAAGAGTAGATTTTGTAAAATATTTTTCCCATCACTAGCATTACAAAATACATAAAAATACAAAATTTCGTATTACTTTTATCTTGTTTAATCAGTATTTAATAGGAAACACTAACTTAATGTTAATTTACTCATTGCCATTGTAGCAATTTTTTACAAATATCAGAATAATTCACAGGTTTTATTAGAAAAATTGGGCCGTTCAGATCGGTTGTTTGAAGCTCCTTGTACATTTATTGAAAAAATGTCATTGACGTCAGTATTTTAGTGTCTGCACTTTAACGATGAGAATAAAAATTATCATTTTTTTTTTGTTTATCATATTGAAAGTTTATTTAGTCACTGTAGTAATTAAAAACCGCTGCCCAAGGAATCACTACTTCCACATCCAGATTTTTTATCTAAGTCACTCACAACGAAAAAATTTTGTATGTGGAAATAATTGTTTATGGAACATTAATAATATAATATTTGAAATCCTCTACCCCAAAAACCCATAAAATGATACCCCACATCGGTAGCGGGGTGGGGGTGGTGATAGGGGGTGGTAGTGGGGGTGGTGATAGGGGGTGGTAGTGGGGGTGGTGATAGGGGATGGTAGTGGGGGTGGATAAAGTAAAAAAACATTTCGAGGTTCTTGTACACACCCTAAATCACAATTTTTTTTCATCCCCTTTAATAATGGGGTGGGGGTGGTAATGGGGGTGACTAATGCCAACATTTTTTTTGAGACCTCAGCTTCTCTTGTATATACTAAATACCAATTTTATGGACTCTTACCTGCTTGATTTACCTATTTTCCCCAAATTTACCCCAATTTACCCCCAACCCTTCGACGGAACAAGATGAAAATATAATCTAGTTCTATATCTCGTTAAAGTACATATGTGTACCAAATTTCAAGTCAATATCTCAAACGGTTCCAGAGTAATCGTGCGCACAAAAAAAGTTACAGACAGACCGACAGACAGACCGACAAACAGACCGACAGATAGACAGAAAATTTTTTTTCGCTTAAACTTAAAATCTCGACGTTTCGTGACATTCTAAGCCTATTTGAACAATAAAAATTTTTAAAAATTTTTTTGTCGTTACTATACTTCCACTGGATGTGGAAGTAATTAATGACAATTTAATTTGAAATGTGTCTTTGAGCAGCCTACGTTTAGGGGAGGCATCTTTTACTTCCACATCCAGTGGAAGTATAGTAACGACAAAAAAAATTTTATTGTTCAAATAGGCTTAGAATGTCATGAAACGTCGAGATTTTAAGTTTGAGCGAAAAAAAAATTCTGTCTGTCGATCTGTCTGTCGGTCTGTCTGTCTGTAACTTTTTTTGTGCGCACGTTTACTCTGGAACCGTTTAAGATATTGACTTGAAATTTGGTACACATATGTACTTTTACGAGATATGGAACTAGATTATATCTTCATCTTATTCCGATGAAGGGTTGGGGGTAAATTGGGGTAAATTTGGGGTAAATAGGTAAATCAAGCAGGTAAGAGTCCATAAAATTAGTATTTAGTATATATAAAAGAAGTTAAGGTCTCAAAAAATTTTTTGGCATTACCCCCATTACTACCTCCCCCCCCATTATTAAAGGGGGTGAAAAAAAATAAAATTGTAATTTAGCGTGTATACAAAAACCTATGGCCTCATTTTTTTTTACTTAATCCACGCAAACCCCCTCCCCTCTACTACCACCCCAACCCCCACTATTGATGTGACATATCGTTTTACAGGTTTTTGAGGTAGGCGATTTCAAATA
The DNA here is from genome assembly GCA_936432065.2 of Rutpela maculata. Lineage (NCBI taxonomy): Eukaryota > Metazoa > Arthropoda > Insecta > Coleoptera > Cerambycidae > Rutpela > Rutpela maculata. The sequence continues at coordinate 391,224,962 of OW386285.2, forward strand.
CCATGTTATAAAGTTACTTCGAGTAATATGGATGTAGTATGCAGTAGGTTTCCCCGAGTATTATGGATGCGCAGTGACTTTCCTCGAGTACCATCGATGCGCAGTAGGTTACCTCTAGTAGTATGGATGCGCAGTAGGTTTCTTCGAGTATTTAGGATGCACAGAGGCTTTTCTAGAGAACTACAGATGCGCAGTAGGTTACCTCAAATAGTATGGATGCGCAGTAGGTTTCCCAGAGTATTATGGATGCGCAGTGGCTTTCCTTGAATACCATTGATGCTCAGTAGGTTACCTTAAGTGGTATGGATGTGCAGTGGGTTTCCTCGAGTAAAATGGATGCGCAGCGGGTTTCTTCAAGAAGTATGAATGCGTAGTGGCTTTCCTCTAGTTAATTGGATAAACAGTGGGTTACCTCGAGTAGTATGGAACCGTAGTAGGTTTCATTGAGGAAAATGCTTGAAGTAGAGGCTCTACTTCTATCGTGTAGTCCACGGCACAGAATGATTTTTTATATCTTTGTCATGCTATTTTCTGCGTATTACATCTACATCCAGTCGAAGTATACTAACGCAAGAAACATTTTTGAAAATTTTCATTGTACGAATAGGCTTAGAATGTCATGAAACCTCAATATTTTAAGTTTGAATAAAATGAATTTGTCTGTCACGTCGGTCTGTCTGTTAGTCTTGTATCTTTTTGGTGTTCAAGATTACTCTGGAACCGTTTAAGATATTGACTTAAAATATGGCACACGTATGTATTTTAACGAGATCTGGAACTAGATTATATATCGATCTTATTCCCTTGCAGAGTTGAAGGTAAATGGCGGTAAATAGACAAATAGGTAAATCAAGCAATTAAGAGTGCATGAAATTGGTATTTAGTAAATATAAGAGGAGCTAAGGTCTCAAACACATTTTTTGCAATAGCCACCTCTATTACCACGCCCACCCCATTATTAAAGGGGGTGAAAAAATATTGTGATTTAGTGTGAATACAGGAACGTCATCAAGAATTTTTTTCACTTCATTCACCCCCATCACCATCACCACCCCTACTACTGATGGAGCATGTTATTTTATGGGTTTTTGGGGTACATGATTTCAAATATTATACTATTAAAGTTCCATAAACAATTATTTTCACTTAGTGGAGTGCAAATATAGTATTTTCTTTGTGAGACTTAGACAGGAAGTCTGGATGTGGAAGTAGTGATTACTTAGCCAGCGGTTTTTTTAATTGTAAAGACAGTGGAAATGTTCTAAAAGGTCGGGCACTACTTATCTGACGTTTTTTACATTTCTTAGTTCTCATTATCGATGCAGTGTACATAATAACAAGGGAGATATGAATGGCAAAAAACTTGGTTTCGGCGTTTCTGACCTAGACAATATTATCGGTATTATATGTCCTAAAAATATACAACCGTTGGAATAAAGCAAACATTTAGACTTTTTTACTTTTTTGAGGCCAATATATTATCATGCAAAGTACGTATAGTCCAGGCACCCTGTATAGTATGGAATATGATCTACATTTTAAGCAGACTTCCTAGTCCGCAAAATTTTATTGGACGGGTAATCCATAGTCGATGAAGGAGAAAAATGGTCCGTCTCGAATTTCATACGGATTACAACAAAGCAATATAAAGCATTAAACCAATATAAAGCTGCAAGTCTTGCTGAAATATACATTTTATCTTTTATCTCTGCACTGCAGTGCCAAAAATATCTTTGAACTTCGTATCAAATTCGAATCAGACAATTATTAATGTAGTGCGATATTTTGCTGAGGACACATCGCGGCTCTAAATACATAAATAAACAAGATGAAAATGAGACGACAATGGAAATAAACATTAACGAAGCAACTGGTGATAAATAATGCATATGACCCTACTAGTCAAAGTACCTCACACAGGGGCGTATCTGCAATATTGTATTTCAAAAGGTGTATGCAATAAAAATGGAAAATAGTAAATGACTCAACATGGATTCATATATTTATTGGTCGATGTTCAGTAATATTGTTTGGGAATTAACTAAAAAATGGTTTCCCAGCGTTGCTTAAACAGTAGAGAAAATGGACTGAGATAAGTGGCTTTTCAATAATATGCGCGAAATTTTAAACATAGAAAAAAGGATAAAATGCATGTACTTTATATTACATTTGAGGTGGTCTCTTACCATACAAACTTGCACTCAAAGAAAATGATAGGTAAATTCAACCAAAAAGAGCATATGAAATCGCGCCTATCTAGTTTCATAGTTAAATCAATCAGTAAAGAATAGTCATACAACTTTATTTGTTTTCGTAAACAAATAGTAGTTTAATAATCATATCTTCTTGTAGAACAACAAATTAAATAGTACAATGACATTTTTTTATGTTCACTAACCATTTTCAATTTGGTCTACAATTAAATAGTACCACGACTTTGTTTTTTTGTTCACCAACTAATTTTTAGGTTGATCTACACTTTATTGTATGATGAAGTTTTTTTTGGTTAGCCAAAATCTCAGTATTGAGACATCAGACCACCCAAACCAAAGATTAGAGATCGTTTATAAGATCCATCCAAATATATCGATGATCCCTGAGAGAATTTGAACACTGCAATCATGTTATTAATTTTCTATAAATTCATAAGAGTGTAAGATAATGCATGATTGATTATTGTCAGTGATTTGTATGTGGCGTCATCTGGGAATAATTTCTGTAATAGACTACATGGTAAGCAAGCAAATTTTATGGTAATTCTTTTAGAATTTCTAGAAGACGACAATAATATTGGTTTGTCTACCAAGTACAATAGTACAGCGAACTAATACTGGGTTAGAATTACAATTCGATAATAGTTAAAAATAAAATATACTATTATCTAGTTTAATTTGACAGAATTCAACAAAATAATAGTCAGACGAACAAAATAATAGTCTTATTCATCTATTTTTTAAGTTAATGTTTGTTTTGTTGTACGACAATTTTTTATTAATTAAAATAACAATCACCTCTTGTTTAAAAATACCATCAATATAGTTTGGTTTAACAAAATTAACGATATTGTTAGTTAACCATTTTTTTTTGTTGAATTTACCCATACTATTTCTTTGAGTGTGCTGAGGTTGTCTTCAGAGGGTTGAAACCAGGACTGTGGCACAAGCTTGTTGGATGCACTTTTATGAAAGTTTATAATGCACGTCACAATGTACAAAAAATAAGTTTATAATAAGCGGTGGTGAATAATAATTATGACTCAATGAGAATATGTTCAAAAATGCGAAGCGATTAAAAATGTCTGTGTTCATACAGCAAAGAACTACTGCTATCTTCTTGTTTTTTATCGAGAAGTACCTCAAAATTACATGCGCATTGGTATTAAGTGACATGTGAGCAATTTAAAAGTAAATTTGGTGCGAATATTAAGGACTAAATGTAATTTGAAGAATGATTATAAATATATACACACATTTATTAAAAAATAAATAAAATAAATAACAAAAAAATTATAGTTTTAATGAAAACTAAACAAATATTAATAAAAGTTCTGAAATATATTGAAGTAGAGAATAGAATAAGTGTTTTTTGTTGCCGTTTTAATAATAATAAAAATAATTTTAAACAGCTTAGCTTTTTTGGCTCCTAGATTATAATAATAATAATAAAAGGTCTTTATTCAGAGAAAAAAATATACATTTCATTTCCCTAAAATGGCGGAGTCTAGCTTAAGATTATATAATAAACTTCCAGTTGATATAAGGGAAAATCAATTTAAAACTAGGGCTAAGCAATTTGTTCTCAATATGAGTAGGGAGAGGTATCCAAATCATTAAATGTAAATAGGCAGGTACTAAATTATGTATTTAGTATTATTATAGTAGTGTTAAGATTAGAAAGTTAGGGTCTGTGTTTATCTAGATGTGTGCGTGCATGAGCGCGCGCGCGCGCCTGTGTGTGTGTTTGTTGATTAGATACGTGGAATATATAATGTTTGGAGTGCTAATGAACTTAGAAATATTGCCACTTTCAAGTTTTCACTCTTGTGGTATTTTCTTTTATTTATTTACCTACAACTTTATATCATACATGAATTATTTTATTATATGTTATAATATACAGAGTTATTATGTATTTTGGATTAGTCTATGTAATTTGTGTAAATAAACAAATTATTTCCACTTTTTCTATTGCTATTAATATGAGTCATATGATAAACATTCCAGACGAGTGAAGTGTAATCAAGTTTAGACCGGACAAAAGCAAAATATCAATATTAGTAAACTCTGCTTAATCTAAAAAGAAATCCCAAAGTCTGAAAGGTTTCCGAATTTATGTTAGTTATGGTCCAAAGGTATCACTGAAATTTGCTCACACCTTTAACTGTGCTCCACACCCTCAAAATTATTACCGTTTTAGTTCTGTGTATATTGGGGCATGTTCTACCCCCAGAGACATCTATGTGAGTTGCCTCTAAGTTCTCATGTATATGTAACAGGAAACTAAATTAGTTGGTTGGTTCGGCTATGGTCCTACAGATGGCGCGCGTGGTGTAAAAGTCATAGCATCTGGAAATATCTAGAATGGAGATATTTGCTGGAGAACAGTAGAATGATCCAGAAGCGAACACCTAGGACTATATAAAAGCATGGAGAAGCTCAGAGTGGACAGTTTAGTTCTGATAGCAAGTTCGGTAAAATCAGAAAGATAGTAAAGTGATCAAGCGACTAAAGTAGAGAATTATAGTACTTAGTGGAGTATTAGTCAAGTAATTAATTGTAGTAATTAGTACGTAAGTTAATAAATTAGTGTTTAGTGTTTGACTGGTGTTATAATTTCCGGATCCACGATACAGGATGTTTACAAGAGGTGTAAATATGTAACAATATCGTTGTCGTGTTTCGATCTTCATCTAACAATAAAAACGTTAGGTAAAAGAATGGTTTAGGAAACAAGAACTATTTCACACGTGAAATTGGAACTAAAGGATGCAAACAATATTTGACTACAGGCAGAAATTTTGAGGAAATAAAATTTTCTGCAATAATCTTACATTGGTTGCTACTAGTAACTTTAGAGTTTTGATATTGGCTATATATTTCCAACTAAAATTAGCATAGCCAACTATTCACGAACATCAGCTACCAATAGGTGGCGCTGTAAACTGATTTATTGTTTATTCCTGAACGTGTGTTATACTACTAGATTTTCGCAAGAATATCAGAAAGTGGTGTGAATAAGAAAGTTTTGGCATTTAATGTAGTAGATATTTGTGGTACTATTAAAAACAATAACAATAAAGTTAAACTTCTATTTAACATCAATAATAAAATGATTCGTTATTCACTCTCGAACATATTATTCTACCAGAATGTAGATGTCGCCCACTCCGAATTGACTAAAAACAGTAATAACGTATAGCCAACATCAAATTGTGAAATAACTGGTAGCAACCAATTTCACAAAAATATGGTCAATTCGTATTACCATAGTTTCGGAAAATATTCATATTGATCAATGATATTTTCCCACCCATCGCTACTGTATTAAAATAAATATTGATGAGTGCTCTCACCCGGTTAATATTTTTGTCAATACGCTACCAGCCTTCGATATTGACGGACGGATTCCAAAAAATTCCTATTTTCAATTCAATCCTTCAGTATCTAACCTTCACAGTCGATAGTATTGTCAATGCTGGTAACGGTTGACGGGTATAAACCAAAGGGTGTTAGGAAAAGACTTTTTTAAATAATCGACGTTTCGTCACAATTTATTGACGTCCTCAGGACTGTTTATGTGAATTTTCCTTTGTCACATTAGATTTAAAAAATAAGTCAGAACACATTGATATTAACAAATACCAAAGGAAAATTTACCTAAATAGTCCTGAGGATGTCAATAACTTTTGACGAAACGTCCACTATTTAAAAAAGTCTTTTCCTAACACCTTCTGACCTATACCCGTCAACCGTTACAAGCATTAAAGCACAGACCAGCAACCATTAATCAAAATTGAAGTATTGTCAATATTTTTACATAATATTAATATTATTGAGCACGTAAGGTGCTTAAGGATACGAGTGAGAAGGAAATATGCGTTTATCTTCGATTTATTGTAAATATTTAAAAAACCAAACATAGCTTAACCTTTAAAACTGTTTTAAATAACTGCTATTATTCAAACGAACACAACTATATATTTTTTTTATTGTAAATTTCTGTTGTACCTGAATATTGTAGTTTGTCAATGAAAATTGTTTCTAATTTCATTATTAAAGTAATGACGTTTAACTGTAAACGAAATTTATAATAAAAACTGTATATGGTTGACGGTTGTATTCTTTAGAGCAATGGGAAGTATCTGAAACTATTTTAAAGACCATATCATTTATGATTTTTTAATTATTCATAATAAACTGAAAATAAACACATATTTCCCTCTCACTCTGCAAAATCCTATCCTTAAGGCAAGTATTACGACAACGCTCGTAGAGTGATATCAGGTAAATACCTGATGTGGCTAGCAAAATTGCAAAGCAGTCCAGTATTGAGACTGGCGAACGAATACAAGACTTGCATGGCATTTGGCATTATCTGATATATTTTTTATAAGAAATAGTGCACACATAACTTTTACCTTGTCCTTCGTATTTTTGGCTAGGTGAAGTTTCGAGTTACCCTTATTAAAATTTAAAAATAGTTACGGACCCTCCTAAAGTACAAACCGATAAAAAATACGATATACTAGTATCAGTTAGTGAATGTTTATCTTGGACCCTATCGAACCTCTGTAAATTTCGCAACGTCTTGATCCTTTTAAAAGTTTTCCGCTGGCCTCGTTAGTGGTAAAACTATTTTTAAATAAAATACTAGAAAACTACACACACGTTTCGCGCAAAAATAGTAGAGTAGTTACATGTATGTGTGTGTATGCATAGTTTGTTTAATAACGTGGCGTTTTACCAAGAAGCGTATTGCAATATCTTAGTTCTTACACTTAACTTCAAAGCGTTAGTTATACTTAATTTGACATATTTACATTTACATCACTATATTATTTAAATGAGGTAAACGATGGTTTTCTTCTAAGCCTATTATGAGTCACGATATAAAAATTTATGTTGTAGTACCTCGCACATAAGTCTACTGGTTTATTTTTATCATAAATAATACATACCGTGGAACACGATAAACGGGAGTAAGAGTATTCCTGAAAGGAGTTTCAATTTATTAGACGTATTTTCTTTAAATTTTCTCAGAATTATATATAGCGTAGTGGTAAATGATTGAAATTGAACTTGAAATATTTATAAAGAAATTCTAATTACCAATTTAAAAAAAATAATACAATAATACAGGGTGTAATCAGTTTAATGTCATTAAAAAACTGGTAATGGGGACCGACTAGACAAACAAAAAACCTTTATGACTTTTTCCTCTAGGGGCACTTTGAAAAAAAACTGACCTAGGTCAACAATTTAAATATTATGGTAGGAAACATTTGAGAACCACTGCCTTTGTGGGTCAATGGACGTGTACTAGGTATAATTCTATGACTTCTAAATTGTCATAAAAAAGTGCAAAGATTACCGACCGACTCGTCGCCGGCCGGCGCACAGTGCGAAAAATATGCCCTTTTTTGGACAAAAATCTGCCGACAGTAGAGATTTTAATCAAATTAAATTTAAAAAAATGGCAGATACTCTTAAGACATTGTACTTTAGAGTAGTGCTGCGGCAAAGTGGCTTTGGATTAACCTAACCTAAAAATCGCGGATATTACTTCCACATCCAATGGAAGTACAGAAACGACAAAAAAATTTTTAAAAATTTTATTGTTCAAATAGGCTTAGAATGTCATGAAACGTCGAGATTTTAGGTTTGAGCAAAAAAAATGTCGGTCTGGTCTGTCTGTAACTTTTTTGTGCGCACGATTACTCTGGAACCGTTTAAGATATCGACTTGAAATTTGGTACACATATGTATTTTAATGAGATCTGGAACTAAGTTATATTTTCATCTTATTCCGTTGAATGGTTGTGGGGTAAATTGAGGTAAATGGGGGTAAATAGGTAAATCAAGCAGGTAAGAGTACATAAAATTGGTATTTAGTATATACAAGAGAAGCTAATATCTCAAAAAAAAATTTAGCATTAGCAAGCCCCCAATACTACCCCCCCCCCCCCATTATAAAAGGGGGTGAAAAAAATTATTTCATCGTAGATGACCATTCGAAAGCTTATTTTAAAGAGGAATATTAAATGATGTATTTATTAGAAATAAACTGAAAATTTTTTTGAATCCTATACAACCTCAAAATTTTCCAAAAAAGTCATTTTTTAAGTAACCAAAAATATTTCAAAATCCTGACGTGATGAGCCAATTCTGAGGTCAGATTCGGATTCAGCGCGAAAAATTACTTCGGAAATTGGATAATGTTATAACTGAATGAAGTAAAAAAAATGAGGCCTTTGGTTCTTGTACACATACTAAATCACATTTTTTTTCACCCCCTTTTATAATGGGGTGGGGGTAGTAATGGAGGTGGCTAATGCCAAAAATTTTTTTGAGACATTAGCTTCTCTTATATATACTAAATACTCTGGAACCGTTTAAGATATCGACTTGAAATTTGGTACACACAAGTATTTTGACGAGATCTGGAACTAGATTATATTTTTATATTATTTTGTTGAAGGGTTGGGGGATAAATTGTGGTAAATGTAGGTAAATAGGTAAATCAAGCAGGTAAGAATCCATATAATTGGTATTTAGTATATATGTATAAGAGAAGCTAAGGTCTCAAAAAAATTTTTGGCATTAGCCACCTCCATTACTACCCCCACTCCATTATAAAAGGGGGTGAAAAAAAAATGTGATTTAGTATGCGTACAAGAACCAAAGGCCTCAATTTTTTTTTACTTCATTCAGTTCTAACTCTAGCATTATCCAATTTCCGAAGTAATTTTTCGCGCTGAATCCGAATCTGGCCTCAGAATTGGCCCATCATGTCAGGATTTTGAAATATTTTAGGTTACTTAAAAAATGACTTTTTGGCAAATTTTGAGGTTATGTATAGGATTCAAAAACATTTTTTTATTTCTAATAAATACATCATTTAATCTTCCTCTTTAAAATAAGCTTTCGAATGGTCATCTACGATGAAATAATTTTTTTCACCACTATTACAATGGGGAGAGGGTAGTATTGGGGGTGGCTAATGCTAAAATATTTTTTAAGACATTAGCTTCTCTTGTATATACTAAATACCAATTTTATGGACTCTTACCTGCTTGATTTACCTATTTACCATTTACCCCAATTTACCCCACAACCATTCAACGGAATAAGACAAAAATATAACCTAGTTCCAGATTTCGTTAAAGTACATATGTTTACCAAATTTCAAGTCGATATCTTAAACGGTTCCAGAGTAATTGTGCGCACAAAAAAATTACAGACAGACCGACAGACATTTTTTTTGCTCAAACCTGAAATCTCGACGTTTCATGACATTCTCAGTCTATTTGAACAATACAATTTTTTAAAAAATGTTTGTCGTTTCTATACTTCCACTGGATGTGGAAGTAATATCTGCGATTTTTAGGTTAGGTTAATCCAAAGCCACTTTGCCGCAGTACTACTCTAAAGTACAATGTCTTAAGAGTATTTGCCATTTTTTTAATTTAATTTGATTGAAATCTCTACTGTCGGCATATTTTTGTCCAAAAAAGGGCATATTTTTCCCACTGTGCGGCGGTTCAAAGCAAACGGCGGTACCTTTGATGCGCGCCTCAACCGAACTAATTATAAAAATGTAAATAATTCGTTCTCTTTTAGCAGAACTGCAAGCAATTCATAGGCGTAGAAGGCATTTCTTTACATGTGTGTCTTTTTAATTTAGAACAAAATATTGGGGCTTTCATTGTTGTTTATAATTTACCAGATTTAAACGTGATTTTTCTCTATTCTTATTGGGATGCTCTGCCACATGTATTCTTCTAAACAATGTCTGAAATCTACAAAATAATACAATTAACCAGTATTTTACTGGAAAATAACCTCTACGCCTGTGACTTTTACGTTAAAGGATCAGTTAGAGGGTGGTTTTGACAAATAATGAATAAGAACAAAAATATAAAAATGACGTATTTATTAACATTTGTAACCTAAATGAGTGTTCTGGGTTAAAAGTTTAAAAAACGAGAAATTATTGCATGACATTGGGAAATAAAGAGTTAGACGTAACAGAATTATTAAGCTAGGAAAAAATTTGATTTATTTAACGAATTGCCTATCAGGTATCGAAAACTAAAATTATTCAATAAATCTAGATATTACCAATAAAGTTGATTTACATAAATTGTTCAAAATGGCTTCCGTCTGCATCAATACACTTTTCGTCGAACTAAGGACATACGCACTCCGTTTAACACATATGGTAAATTAGGATAATTTTTTATGGTTTCTATGCACATTAAAATACCACACTAAACTATTAACTAACGTTGTCAATAAAGAAAATAAAAATAAAACCTTGGTCCAAAATCCAAAACAAACACAAAAAGAACGAACAAGTAGTGTCTGTACGTAATCAAAAACTTAACGACTTGAACGGTAAGTCAATAAAACAAATCTTAACTGTAAATACGTGGCCTAAAATTAAAAAAGAACGAAAACAACGTGTGTGCTTAACGAAGTGTCCGCAGAAACTAAAATATTGCACAAGAGGGAGTATACTTTTACCTTGCCTACTTAAAAAAAAAAAACATAAAAAAGTGTGATTATTAACTTGTGTCTTCGCCGACGCGCGGTCTCTACAAAGGAGCGCGATACTTTGAAAAAGCCGTATTAGCGTATTTGATGGTTACAGGCGCCGATATACGCCAAAATAAAAGCCTATCTCAACATTCCAGCCGTTCCCAAACAATTTTATTGAAAATTTTTCGAAATTTTTGTTTATTGTTTTTTTCTAAAACTATGGGTTTTAGACCCCATGTTATATAAGGTTTTTTTTGTTCGTTTAGTCGTTCCCCACCACCAGTTTTTTTTAATGCCATGAAAATGATTACACCCTGTATAATAATAATAACGACCTCACTAAAGTTCTTACTAGGGATCGACCGATACCGATATTGATATCGGTATATCGGCCATATCGGCATTGTGGCCGATTATCGGTATCGGCCGATATTGGATTGTAATATCGGTGCGATATCGGTGTCGGTCAAAAAATACTTTTTATTTTTAATTTTTTAGATTAAAAACAAGTCAAAACGTAATAGTATTGATATTTATTTAATTATTTAATATTTAAAGTGAAGTTTAGGTAAATTATGATGTAATGAGATTAGAGTTTCTGCTCGATCTGGATTTAATCGGCTTCTTGCAGATTCATAAATGTTACTAGCTGAAGAAAATAATTGTTCGCTGTAAACGCTACTTGGTGGAGATGCTAAATATATTACGACTAATTGATACAGGAAGGAAAACATTTTTTCTTGTTGGCCCACCGAGCTAAAGGATCTTTAGTTCTAGCAATTGGAGGTAAGATATTGACTTGAAATTTGCTACACATATGTACTTTAACGAGATCTAGAACTAGATTATATTTTCCTCTTGTTCCGTCGAAGGGTTGGGGGGTAAATTTGGGGTAAATATGTCAATCAAGCAGGTAATAGTCCATAAAATTGGTATTTAGTATATACAAGAGAAGCTAAGGTCTCAAAAAATTTTTGGCATTAGCCACCCCCATTACCACCCCCTTATTAAAGGGGATGAAAAAAAATTGTGATTTAGTGTACCTATGTACAGGAACCAGAAACCTCAAAATATTTTTTTACTTCATCCACCCCCACTACCACCCCCATGTGGGTATCGTTTTATGGGTTTTTGGGGTAGAGGATTTCAAATATTATATTATTAAAGTTCCATAAACAGTTATTTTCACATACAAAGTTTTTTTCGTTGTGAGTGACTTGGATAGAGAATCTGGATGTGGAAGTAGTGATTCCTTGGGCAGCGGTTTTCTCCATTTTACTGTACGCCTTTGAGACATGGATCGTTAGGGAGACAGATATGGCTTATTGATGCTTTCAACACGTGGGTCCAAAGATGAAGCTGAAATTAGCACGTTTTAAGCTGGCAGGTTTTAAGGGTTTTGCGCGGGAACAGTGGTTCTCACGCAAAAATAAAAACGTGGAATTCGGGGTTGTTAAAAACGCTCTACTTCGATAGATACGAGCACGACAAATATTGTAGCATCAATTTTAAAGTTTTTATCGTCGTGCTTTACCCAGCAGAGTTAACTTTAGCGTCCCGCGCGCGCAGTTTTCGCGCCGAGTCCGACTTAAAAATTCTCTAAAAAAAAAAAAATCCAGGCCGAAGGAAACTCCGGCACTTGGCATTTCGATATATTTGGGCACGACAAATGATTTAGAATAAATTTCAGTGTCCTTCGCGAAAACAGCGAGCGCGGGACGCTAAAGTTAACCTTGCTGGGTAAAGCACGACGAAGGAAACTTTAAAATTGATGCTACAATATTTGTCGTGCTCATATCTATCGAAGTAGAGCGTTTTGAACAACCCCGAATTCCACGTTTTTATTTTTGCGTAAGAACCACTGTTCCCGCGCAAAATCCTTAAAACCTGCTAATTTCAGCTTCATGGTCCAAAGACGTTTGTTACAAATTCCTTGGACACAAACTCGATACTCCAAGAAGTACGACCCCCCAAAGCGACTACAGTTACAAAGCGAGTGCAGTTGCAGCTACTTTAATGTTTTGTGTCTGCGAATTAGTAGTAGCGTCTGGCTCAGAATAAGCGGCCGTCGTTAAAAGTGCATGGGAAAACAACTGTACTCAATTTTTTCCAAAAGCATTAATGAAAATGTACGATGGCGAACACAGCTTCGCGCTCGGGCTGACAGCCGGTACTGTTCATTTTCTAGGGAGAACAGTGTGACATTAGAGCGTGAGGTGTTGACCCACCAGACTCCATGGGCGAAATTGGCTACTAGTGTGAATATAATAAAATCTTGTCAGTAAATTCGCCTTGCAACCTGGAATGTAAGAGGACTTTGTCAGCTACAGAAAGAACTGACAGACTCAAATATCAAAATTTTAGGTCTTTTCGAGATTTATTATAGGGACTCTGGACATTTGAGATCCACGACGGGAAGAACATGACATACTCCGGGAATAATAACATCAGCCGGAATGGAGTAGGATTTTGGATCTCCAAAGAAATAACAGTCCTATAGAACTCAATGATCGAATAACCTCCCTAAGGATCAACGCCAACTTTAGTGAATTTAGTACAAATATATGCACTTACAACGACTGCTGAAGAGGAGTTGGAAGCGTTCTATAAAGATTCTAGAAACCTCACTCTACACTATTCAGGGAAATTACCATTGGTATGGGTGATTTCAACGGCAATGTCGGTTCCATAGAGGAAAATCATCAGGTGCGAGTTACTGTTGGCAAATTTCGTATTGGAGAACGAAACGAAAGAGGGAAAAAGTTAATTCAGTTTTGCAGGTAGATTTCGGAATCAGACTGACTTTATATTGTAATAGGAAATCAGTGGAGATCTTCCGTGAAGCCTTGTAAAACTTTACCGGATGTTAGCTGTGGTAGATCACCTGTTGCTCATGTGCATTTTCCCGTTGAAGCTGGAAATGTATCGGGAAAGAGAAATACAAAAACGAATCCCCATCATAACTGATGATCCAGCTTTCCTAAATGAATTAGAGGAATATATATATATATATATGTAAAGTCAATCCATTAAATAAGGAAGATCCAAATGTCCTGTAGGGTTCTTTAAAAGAGAACATCACACGAGCGGCAACGGAAACACAAAGCGGGACAAATTTAGATAACTGCCGAAACATTAACTGAAGTGCAGGTCAGGAAAAATGCTTAATATGTCAACCTTAACCTTAGAATCGGAAAAGTCCAACAAACTGATGCGGAACAGTCAGATTCTTGTCAAAGATTTTTTTACTACAAGGCGTCTGTAAAGATTAAGAGTCACATACTGATCATAACAATAGCAAGGAGTGAGTCTAAAGGGCCTGGCAGATGATACAACATGCAGATTCAGTCAAGAGGAAGAGAAAACCTCAGTACATGTGCTGTGCTACTGCGAGGCCTAGCCAGACTGAGAATCCAACTATTTGGTGAGGAAAAACCAAGGTCAGATAGCTATACTGAGGTGCCCTTATCAAGGCTATGGAGTCTGGTACAAAGGATAAATCTGGATAAGGAACTCTAAATGAATTAGATTAGGAGCGCCACAATAGATCCAAAGGTGGCCAAGGCCAAGCCAAGCGGCCAGCTCTTCCCTTCAATCTAATCTAAGGAGTGATTACACAAAAATTTAACCTAAAACGTGGTCGATGAAGGACTCCACAAGTACTCTAAGAAGTAACAGATCAATTTATTGAGATCTGGTGCCAATACTGAGAAAAGCTTTTCGAATATGATAATCTTGAGGTACAAGATGACTACGAACGAACCATTAATACTGAAAAGTCTACTAAAAACTAAAAACAGGCAAAGCAGTTGGTCGACAATATCTTGGCTAAGTCGCCTGAATTAGTTGGTGACGTAATGAGAATCCCTTATAGAATATGCCAAAAAATATGGGAACCTCAATCAATCTTTACACCGTTACATAAGAAGGGGGTGACAGATGTCTGCCATGCTCGGCGATACTACATGTTGCTGGCGTTAATATCATAAGCTAGTAAAATAATGCTGTATATTCTTCAATCTTCGGCGAAGAACAGAGATGGCAAGGCAACCTGCCAGTTGAGCAAAATTTGGCCTGATAGAACTATTACGACAAAGATCAGACTTCTAACGCTCTAGTTTTCTCCATATTTCTTTACGCCTCTGAGACACGGACCGTTACGAAATCAGACAGCCTATTGATACTTTCGAGATGTGGATCTGGAGACGATTGCTGCTAATTACCTGGACAACCGATCGCACTAATAGCTCGATTCTCCTAGAAATACATCTCCAAATGCGATTCTCCAGCACTGTATTCAGAATGCTCTAATTTTTTTGACCATATCAACCGAAGAGAGAATAATATGGAACAGTTGATAGTCCAAACCAAACCAAATGACAGGAGGCGAAAAAAAGCGCTTCAAACAAAACGTTAGGCTGATATCACCAAAAGCAAAGATATGTCAACTAGAATAAGGCATGAATAATAATACATCTACCAAGACGTTATCAATTTGTCCGTCCATAAAATTTCAAATACACAGGATATCAAACTGAGTAGTAGCGTTGTCTAAATTTGCCTAGTGACCGAGCGACCCTAAAAATCATCCAACAAAATACTTTTTAAAACGGAAATGCCGAATTTAATTTTCAATACGTCACTACACGTCACATATTCACGCTGAGGTATAACAATAATAGGTATAAAGTAGCACTAAAAACTTCACAGTTGGGAGCAAGGAGGATTTAGCTTTCTGTCATGGGGGAGGGGGGTAAACTCCCGGATGCGTGTGATTTTTGAATAAATGCAGAATTAAAATTAAGAAATAAATAACATTTAAAACATTTTATTTTTAACAAGCGTTTATTTTATCATTTTTTAAAGTAGTAGGAGTAGACGTGTAGATATATTTTTTACTAGTTTGTTTTCCTTAAATGTAGGTTTTCAGACATTTTTAAGTTGCGGGAAAATAGTTTTCAATACATTATTTAAAATGAGAGAAACTACAAATTTATTATGAAAAGTAAATACAGATTATCAAATGAAACATACATAAAATATAAAAACAAAATCATATTTGGAAAATACAACTAATTAAAAACAGTAAAAAATTTAATTCAAACTTAAAATACTTAAAATCCGTTATCTTTGTAATTCATGGGGGAGTAATTACAACCCCCCCCCCCCCCCCGTAAATCCACCCTTGGTTGGCAGTTGTTAGTGGTGAATGGGTGAGGCCGTATGGAACTATCATTATGCTGTGTTATGCCACTTTTTATACCTAGGAATGTAACGCTATAACAACGCCATAATTCGATTAGTACCAAACGTGTGGAATTTATTACATCTCAAAATTCTGAGCAGCAAAATTAGCGTATTTCATAACTATAAACTATCAATTTATTTTAAGCCACCCGGCAGATCTTTAATTAATTTACTAGTTTATATAATCTACCTAATCTTCCAACTGAGTCCACGCTCCATCTTATAAAGCCCATATCAATCATAAATGCCTCAACAAACAATTTTCATATTATTTTTGTTGTGGTAGCTAGTAGGTGGACACATTTTTATTGTTCCTTTGTCCACTTTCAATACAATATGCCTTTTTGTGTCTGCGTCTGACTATTTTAATGTAGGTGTTGAAGTCTCTTGGGTGCGTTATGTTTGCTTTTAATTATTTTCTAGTCTAGGCCACTAAATCATTACCGTAGTGGCACTAGAAAAATTATTAAGAGAGAGAGAGCCATTTAAGAATAAAATAAATAATTAATTGGTAACATTAATTTGTGAAGGCTAAAAATATATGATTTATATTTAAATAAATAGCCTGTCCACTGTGGAGTGACTTGAAGAAAGTCATTGGTGTAAGTGTTGTAGAGCCATAGTAAAACTGATCAAGATAATTAAAAAAATATATTCAAATTATTCAAAAAATTTACGAGAGTTTTAGTCTCAAAAAGTATTATGTCACCTGACGGGATAAAATTTTGAAAACTACGCAAGAATAGAAATTTTTTGTTGTCGCACGACCATGTCAGTAGATAAAAAGTAGGTACAACATTTTTTTACGCCGTGCCGCCCAGTAACACAAATTTTGGGAAGCGCATCGAAATCCTATTTTTTCAAACTACGAAAAACTGACTATAAAATCTCTTAATTTTGGAAGTAACCTCAAAACCCATTAGGGTTACGAAATATCTAATAATTCAATAGGACGGTTTTTAACATTACCACGAGTTATTTTAACATTGGAAATGTAAATGTTCGTATATGGGTCCTGAGTTACGAGTTTTATCCAAGGCCGCCGACACGAAAGTGTGGAGGTCAGATGACGTAGAGGTGGGTAGGTAGGGTACATATAGATTAGAGATGGGTGGTACTCGTATGATTCGTATCACTGGTACGAATCTTTTCTCGACACGGAGTCGAATCGCCCATCTGTAATATAGATAGCGCATCCCTCGGTCGCCGGCGAGCGATGTGCAGAGTAGAGTGGAAGTGGACGAGTGCAGTGTTCAGTTATAATACCGTACTCGCTTAATGTTGTAGCGTCTCATTTGATAGGACGATCGGCGTGGTTGTTTTGTAGCTATAGATTCTAATAGTTATTTATGTTATAAGGATCATAATGACAATCATTATGGTACTAGCCGTGAATATTTTCAGGCGAGGCGCTAGCCGACCCTGATAACATGATGTGTACCATAATGCTTGTTTATGATCCAAATTTCATACAAAATTTTATCTTCTAACGTAAGTTAATTAAAATAAAAAGTAATATGTATCTCTATTGTATTTTGAAGCTTTGGGCAGTAATTATTTCAAATTGACATTCAAGTAGGTTACTGTTATGCTACTGTCTATGATGTGTCCAAGTTGCTAAGTAACTATTTAAAGGTTGTTTATATTCATGTTATTGTTATAAAATAATATTGCTAAAGTTTTCCCAAAAAATGAGCGATTTAGAAAATAGTTTACCGCCAGAAATTGAAGAATTGGCAGAAGACGTAGTTGCTTCCCTCCTGTCCCAAAAATCTAAAAGCATTTATGAAAAGATTTATGACCAGTAATTTTATTATTTTTATTATTATAGTACTGAGTACTATAATGAAATCATTATAGTACTCAGTCCGATAAAGTAGATCATTTTGACACTGAAAATGATGTCTATAATTAAGTCATTTTGACATGTCA
Source organism: Rutpela maculata (assembly GCA_936432065.2). Classification (NCBI taxonomy): domain Eukaryota; kingdom Metazoa; phylum Arthropoda; class Insecta; order Coleoptera; family Cerambycidae; genus Rutpela; species Rutpela maculata. Next base: position 391,242,901 of record OW386285.2, read on the forward strand.
GAAGATAAAATATTATGTTTCATATATGGTGTCATCATTTCCAATGTCTCCGATGGTTGCAAGGATTGCGAAATCTGTGAATTTTTTGGGAAGAGGCGCAACGGATGGGCCAATTTTTAACAAAATTCTTGCAAATAGAAAAAAGCATCTTAAAATGAATACGCGGATATCTTCATAAGAATTTCTCGAATTCCAAGCGAAATAACCGTATCATTATTGTGTTATATGTATCTAGTACCTTTTGCAAAAGACTGGAAAGCCTCTATAACTCATATATTGCCTTAAAAAGCTTTTCAAAATGTTCAGTCCTCACGAATGATATAATCTCCCATAGAGACATAAAACTAGTCATAAGTGCATCACATTTTTTATGATGTATTATTAGCGTCAATCCAAATCCTTTCAACCTAAACCAAAATTGTTAAACATCTTTTAGAGAATTATATGAATCTTTTTGTGCCAGTCAATGATTCTCTTCATTGAATCCAGTTGTGATTAAATATCCTCTACGGTATGCGGATCCGATTTGTTTTATACATAATTAGTTAGACATTTACAAAACATTATACTACGTGCAAATAGAATTTTTGATCAATATATATTCTTTCTAGCTGACCCAGCAAACGTTGTTTTGCCATATAAATTATAAATTTTTATCCAAAAAATAAAAAGAAAATTTCTGGGTAGGGCCACCCTTATCACCTAGGGGTATAAAAAATAGCCTACGACCTAGTCTCAGACCTACCAAATATTTCATAAAAATCGGTCAAGCCGTTTCGGAGGAGTTCGATAACAAACACTGTGACACGAGATTTTTATATACAGTATCGGAAGATTTTGGATTTGGGTGGCAGGCATAGTTTCAACGGCTTGACAGACCGCCTACAATAAAGGCGTGTACCAGTGCTCTAGTAGAGGGAGCAAATAATGACGCGCCATCAGGAAAACACGTACATCATTGCTATTAAAAATTTCAGTACCATTTATTGTAATTGGCTCTGTTCAGTATAGGTAATATTATTACGTGCTTTAATAACTAAAATTATTTAACTCGTTATACTTTCAAAACGAGTCAAATAATTCTTTACATTTCCCGCAGACAGAGCTGCCCACGTACATGTGGTGGGGAAAGCAGGTGGCACGAGTAGGATGTGTTATACGATAAAAAAGAATAGCCTAATTGCTTCGTTCTCGCTTGCTCTCATTGCCGACCCAAATGAAACATTTTCTGACACTGTATTAGATTATTTGAACCCTTGGTTTATTTCTTGATCAAATAACTTTAAGTTTAGTACCTTGTGCGATTTTCTGGTTGGATTGGCAACTCATTTTTAAGGAGTTTCATAAGTTCCTCATGTTTATTTCAGGATCACGATTACACCAAAGAAGCAGGTAGCAATTCACAGTAAGCATGTAATTTTTATCTTTTTCGTCTATCACAGGACTTCGGTTCTAACCCAGCAAACATTTTTGATAAAATTAACTTCAACTTAACTTGGCAAAAGAGTAATTTACTTATTAAGGTAATTATGACGTAAAATTGACTGGAAACATACATTTCAGATAAAAATTTACCAATTGGTCTGAATTTAGATTTCAATTTACGTGAATAATACCAATTAATGTACCTCATACACAATTTTCTTTGAAAGTCAATTTAACTAAAGCAGCGAGTGAAAAACTACTAAAAAAAATCTACCAAAAGTGACCTCAAGGCTAGATATCCAATAAGACCGAAATGGGTCATATAATTCGGTAGTATTTACCTTTTTAGCGACTAAAAATATTCCTAATATATATATATATATATTTTATTACACTCCTTTGAAGTAATATTAGGTCGACATAATTGATAAATTCTACCCAGCTTATCTACCTAATTTCAACCATTAAGTCAATTATCTTTAAACTGACCTTAAAGTTACTCTGAAGAAATAAATGTTAAACTTATTGGTAGCAGTAACTTAGCAAATTGACCTCAAAGTGAACTTGAATATAATAATTCTGAAGTCAGCCCTCGTCTAACCTATTTGTAAAATTCATATTATTTAGGTTATTTTAACTTTGAGGTCCAATTAGCACACGACGCCATATTTTCGAAGTACATTCCAAATTGAAATTTGCAAAATGAGTGTGTATGAAAACGAACTGACGAAAAGATAAAAAAAAAATCGGCAGCTACTGGAAGCGGCTGGAACCTCCCCACACGGTGGATCCTTATCAGCTGTATTTGGATATTACATCGGAAATCAGAGCACTGAGCAAACAGATAAATTACACGTGACTTTGGAGCCATTTATTTCATCAACAAATATCGAACGAACTGAAGCGCACTACAAGCAATCTGTTAAAACATAACCTCTCATGTTTGTTTATGTTGCATGTTAATCAATTGCCGGATATTATAAGGGTATTAACAGATAACGTTTCGAAGATTTTGTAAAATATTGGATAATGAAAAAAAAATAATAACACAGAATTTAGCCCAAATGACGCTCTAACCAACAAGTCAATAACATTATGGACTGTTCAAGCAGACTACGCATGCGTCACATTAAAATCTTCCTGCTCGATCAAAAAGGTCGAGCAAGTCGAGCTTCGTCCGAGGCCTTTATTTTGTAATATTCGAACGTTTAAGATTTAGCTCAGTTAACTCGATTTGCAATGAACGAATGAATGAATGAACCTTTACGAATGTTGATTTTTAGGTTATGAAATATATTTAGGGACATAACATGTTTAAGTTTTTCAAGTTTATTCACATTTTTAATGTTTGACTACGCATTTTTAGCTTGGAGCCACAGTGACTCCAAGCAGATAGTTAAAAAACTCATGCAAATAATTTTTCTATATAGACCATCTTAGGATAACGTCACGATAAGTCGACCATATTGCCCGAGGGATAACCAAACTTTTTATTCCAATGTAAACAATGAAGTAATCTCAGTTTTAAATGTGAAATAAAAATAAAACACCATCTTTTTTTGCGACAAGGTGCGATTGTGAGATAAGGTTTATTTTGAATGTAAAAAAGATTAGAAGAAAGGTAAAGAAATCACTTTCTGGCAGAGTCTATTGAATACTACATACGGATAATATAACAAGCTTATCACTGAAATCTAGCACTTAGTTATTTAAATGTAAACTTGCCTTGCCCATAACAATGAATACATTTGAGTTTATCTTTCTTGCACAAACTTCTTGCACAAATCCGGCCTCATAATATTTATATGCTTGTAAAGATTTGTATGCCTTTAACTGCTGATCTGCGAAGAAGCTGTGAGTCGATACTAAGTAATTTACCATATTAATTACGGACACACAAGGTAAAATAGACAAATCTGCAGAAAGGTCTCCAGTCTCCACTCCAAGTGTCTATGGGTCAATATTGTCTATTATTTTGATTTTCTCATCGTAGCGACACTTTACATCACCCATAAGGGTTGGATAATATTCACTATATGACATTATTACGAAAACACACACAGTTTCTCAAGAAAATCAGAAAAAAATATATAAAACCACGCAAACTGCGTTTTGTTGTCCCTCAAGCAAAATGTCAAAATTGTCAAAACCATGTGACCTAAAAATGGTTGATTAATAAAAAAATATATTGCTAATTACAGGTTAGATTTCTAACCCACAAAAAGAGTCCTATTTTATTAGGACAAAGTATTTAGGACTTCATAAACATTACACTGTACTAGATTTTAGTTGAAAGTACCGGAACCAGGCAGAAATTTTAATAATAGCTACGTAATATTCTTAATCTTAAGAAATATATATTTTTGAGGTTAACTGTGACGTCACGTACCATAAGCTATAAATTAACATTCACAAAGGTTACCAACCCAAATATTTTTGACAGATGGCAAAATACGTTTTCCCCTAACAATAATACCAATTTTTTGGATGCGGTCATATGTGCACATATAACGAATTATTTTTAATTTTTTTAACGGAAACCAAATCGAAAGGGTGCAAGTGTGATATATCGTTGAAATTGGAATTTATACTGCTTTTTAATGGTTCAATTACAAATTCTAAGTAATCATAAAATAAACAACTTGTGCCAAAATGGCACTAAACGTAATCCGATCTCAACCAAAACCTTTTCAGATCTTCTGGAGCACTAAAGAAACCCTCATGTAAAAGTTTCATCCAAATCAGGTTAGTAGCTTCGTAGCTATCATGCTAACACACAGGCATTAGTCACAAACCACTTTTTTGGGTTTCCGGGACCTCGAAATCGTAAAGATTTGATGTTATCTCAATTTTCGATTTTGGATTAATTGTAGTAAACTCCCACAATTATTGTGGGGAGGTTAATAAACACAACACTATAAAAACTAAGTTCGTAGGCAAGAGCACTTAATAATTTTGATTATTGATACGGGAAACAACTAAACGAAAACATCCGTTCGTTGGTAATGGGTGGTAGGGATGGCCATCTTTTGGAAAAACCATATAACTCTTGGTGGACAGCTTCCCTGCCAGATGTGGCCGGAGTAGTGTTCATGGTGGATCGTTTAAGTTTGAGTTGATATATTTTGTTTTATCTTCTGGCCTCGGCCGATTTTTCACTAAATCGGTCGGGGAAGTAAGCTGTCAAATTTTTCTGGGGGAATTTGGTTTTTGACAGTTTTCGAAAAAATATTTTAGGTTGGTACCAATGTCTTAAATTATTTTTAAGTTATGTAGCACTATTTTTAGGTTATGTTGCCGGAAGAATTTCCGGCGGGATGGCGGAAGTAGCGGAAATAGTTTTTAAAATATAATGTCACTTTTAAAGTTTTATTGGAAAAAACTCACCGAAAACATTCCGGTGAGATTGCTTATACTTGTAGGGCTTGTGAGCGGTTCACGAAGGCTTCTCACACCTTCCGTGGGCTTTATGAACGTCGAAAAAACTTGTAATATCTCGATGCACTTGACACACAAATTTACTCAGCATACAGTCTGCACGCTTTAACACACTAGTCTATTGAACGTTAGGTTAGACCACAGAGTACAGTAACTATACAGAGGCGAAGGCTAGCCTTCCCGCCAAAACCAAATTTGTATACTCATCGCCATTTCTTAATTGTTTAACAATCAACCTCACTTTTATCTTGACACTGTTGATGTTTATCGTGTTAAGTTTGGATTTGTGAATTTTTTTTTCCACTCATTTTGGGATATTGAAAACATTAACCGAGAATTAAAATTTTCATAAATAAAACCTAGTGTACAACTCAATTGAAAATAGGCGCCAATTATAAGCAATTCAAATCGTAATATTTTTCAATCCAACTCGAAATACACTGTCTTTTCAGTGTATCCTTAAATGGGGATCTGCACATGACGTCATAGCTAGCCTCAAAAATATATATTTCTTAAAATTTAAAAGTACTACGTAGCTATTATTAAAATTTCTGCCTGGTTCCCATACTTTCGACCAATATCTAGTTTGTCACAATAAAATAAAACGCATTTTGCAGGTTAGAAATCTAACCTATTAAAAGAAATAAACAACATATCTCTCGGTGTAGACCAGGGTGTATTAAATAGGTGATGCGACGACAACCCTCACAGTGGCTTAATAAGTGCTTACTTCGTACATATTGTAAAAGATGGCTCAACTAAGTTCTCTCATTACTTACGCATAGATAGATAATTTTATAGGTTCTGTGCATACGTACATACAGTGTTGCATACATTCCCGGCTTCTTGTTTTTGACAAGAGTCCAGTGACATCTGACATTAAGTAGCTAAATTAAAACATTGAAAGAATATATGTAACACTACATGCAGTATTGCACGTGTCGTCACAGCTAACCACAAAAATATATATTTCTTAAGATTTACAGGTATTACGTAACTATTATTAAAATTTCTGCCTGGTTCCTGTACTTTCAACCAAAGTCAAGTTCAACGTAATATGTATGAAGTTTTAAATAGTTTGTTACAATAAAATAAGACACTTTTGCAGGTTAGGAATCTAACCTATAATTAGCAGTCTATTTTTATTAATCAACAATATTGAAAAATTATTTGCGTGAATTTTTAAATATTTGCTTGGAGCCAGTATGGCTCCAAGCTAAAAATGCCTATACAAACATTAAATATGAGAATAAACGAAAACACCTTAAAATTTGAGGTTATGTTAGTTATACGATGCACATGCCCAGGTAATTGTAGGACCGTATTGCTCGCGCCATCTATTAAAGTAAATAGAAACCATGCACTTACGAAGCCATTATTATAATAGGAAAGTGCCGGACCACCTATTTAATACACCGTGGTGTAGACGCAACTGGTACGCAAGGTCACAGAAAACGAGCCATCAAAACTGAAAGGAACCGCCAAAGACTTCGCCTCTGTGCAGTTACTGTATTCTGTGGTTCCACTATAAAATATATTTTACACAAGAAGCGTGTTATTTGGTTTTTAATTATTTTCACGGAAACCAAAGCTAAAGAGTGCAAGTGTTATATATCGTTGAAATCGGAATTTTTACTGCTTTTCAATGGTTCGATTACAAATTGTAAGTAATCATAAAATAAACAACTTGTTGTGCCAAAACAGCAACAAACGTAATCCGATCTCAACCAAAACCTTTTCAGATCTTCTGGAGCACTAAAGAAACCTTCATGCAAAGTTTCATCCAAATCCGTTTAGTGGCTTCGCCGCTATCGTGCTAACAGACACAGACAGACACAGACAGACACACACACACACACACACACACACACACACACACACACACACACACACACACACACACACACACACACACACACACACACACACACACACACACACACACACACACACACACACACACACACACACACACACACACACACACACACACACACACACACACACACACACACACACACACACACACACACACACACACACACACACACACACACACACACACACACACACACACACACACACACACACACACACACACACACACACACACACACACACACACACACACACACACACACACACACACACACACACACACACACACACACACACACACACACACACACACACACACACACACACACACACACACACACACACACACACACACACACACACACACACACACACACACACACACACACACACACACACACACACACACACACACACACACACACACACACACACACACACACACACACACACACACACACACACACACACACACACACACACACACACACACACACACACACACACACACACACACACACACACACACACACACACACACACACACACACACACACACACACACACACACACACACACACACACACACACACACACACACACACACACACACACACACACACACACACACACACACACACACACACACACACACACACACACACACACACACACACACACACACACACACACACACACACACACACACACACACACACACACACACACACACACACACACACACACACACACACACACACACACACACACACACACACACACACACACACACACACACACACACACACACACACACACACACACACACACACACACACACACACACACACACACACACACACACACACACACACACACACACACACACACACACACACACACACACACACACACACACACACACACACACACACACACACACACACACACACACACACACACACACACACACACACACACACACACACACACACACACACACACATTTTTCAAAAACAACTTTTTTGGGTTCCTGGGACCTCAAAACGTAAAGATTTGATGTTATCTCAATTTTCGATTTTGGACTAATTGTAGTAACCTCCCACAATTTTATTGTGGGGAGGTTAAAATACATAATTATATCTGCGAATTCATATTCAACAAGTATAGCATACTTTGGGGTCAGAATATTACTATAATTTGGCAACGAATTTTTTTATAGATGAATATTTTGGAGGTGCATTGTTATCTTACGAGGTACAGCTGCTATTATGCCCAAAAAAAATCGACGCATTGATTTCAACATGCGAGTACTGCAAATAATTTAGTTATAAATTGGATTTATTTTAGTTACTGACATTCATTTTCAATCGTTATTGTGAGTTAGGTATCTCTTCAATTTTGTAGGTGACTGACAACAATATTTCGACTACTTGAGAAAAATACCAAACGTATAAAAATCTTATTTTTTCCCTCTTGGTATCATTTTCCAATTTCACATACGTCGATAGATTCTATCTAAAGCGAGATCTAAAGCTAGTCAACTCGATGTCGAATTTAAGTAAAATTCTCCTAAACAAGTATTACTAACCAAATATATTGTGCGACTACAAGTACGATTTATGTGAAATTTTACCTGCCTTAGTCGATATGATTTAATTTCGACGTCGTCTTCTCCACTTATGTCAATCCCACGTAGCGTGGACATAAATTTTACGAAAAATATTGTTAATTTTAATTTTGCGACTAAATTTATTATACATAGTTTAGGTACTTTTGACGTCAAATAATACCTAAATGTATGCTGGGAAGCTGTCCGTCTCTTAAAAGTTATGAGAACCCCCTGAGAGTAGAAACACACCGTCAACCGTTGCAAACTGACGAATGGGCAATAAATTTTTGTTGTGTTCACCAGACGCGGGGTGGTTCATCTACTACATAAGAAGGATAAGGATAGTATAAATTCTAACAAAATTATCTAGCAAAATCATTCTCGTTCAGTGTTGTATGCATTTTTAGTCGAATATTTTAAAATTACCCTTTGGTCGTTATTATAGAAAAGTTTGCATTTAAATCAGTGACAAGTAGTTGGGGATGTGGACGGTAGAGCTAAGTGTCACACAACATATTGATATATCGGGGAGGAAAATTCCCATTTTGACCTTCAAAGTGATGTAAACCACAGACCTGCCGAAGTTAGGAGAAGAGAAGATCTAGCGGTTCACTTTATTATGACGCCTAAAAATCAATAATATGATAGGAAGACAAAGTTTTGACTACCAGTATCTATATAAATTATAGTCAATTGCAGGAACGCGAAATAGATATAGGGACGTGAGCGATCAACGGCAGACGAGCACACGGGAAATTAATAGATTCTGTAAGGTTTGGACTCCTGAAACGGGCAGTTCGCCCTGCTTCAGATCTGAAGTATTTTTCTGAGTTGTTTTTATTGGAGGAAGGCTACCTTAGCGCCGACGAAAGGTAATATTGGTACCGTACATGAGATGAAAAGGTTTTTTTGCACATCGAATGACGTTTAGTGCCTTTTTGGGACATAGACTTTCTTATTTTTCAACACAATATCTATTTTTTTTTTATACCATTCAAAAGAGGTGTCATTCTGATGTGCATGATGTATTACACTTTAATCTTTTCAGTTCATTTTCGATCAAAACAATTGTCCGAATCCCGCGACTGTGAGTCGTTAAGTATAAGTTCTAGCACTCGCGAAACGGAAGCCTTTAGGACGTAAATACAGAACACCATAAATCAGCATAAGTGCTGAATCGCAGCAAACAATTAATGCACTTATTAATGCAGCGCTTCCTATAGCTCATACTTTACCACGAGGCAGAGTTCTGGAGCATTGGATCATGGTAAAGAATGTCAAATGCGCTTTCTAAGACGAGAAAGCAGATGAACTTCTAGACCACTAGAAACCCCGTCTTGGACCTGAGCATAAAACTAACAATAGTAATACATAAATCGGTAATTTGGCCAAAATATTGCAGAGTAAAAAGGCCTACCCAGGCTATTTTTCAGGGAGGATGTGACTTTCGAAAAATGTCTGTAAACATACCATTTTTTAAAACACTTGATTATAATGACATGATATCAAATTAACGTTTACCAAGCCCAAAAAAGGAAAATTGTTCATATTCAGTTCATTTTATTGTTATGTTTATTATAAAATTCAATGTTCTGGCCTTCCTTTCTTATTGTGAACTCGTTTATTGCTTCTTGGGTTGGAATGTCAATTTCTCTATGAACGAACACAAGAGCTAACCCGGTGAGACGTGTCTGCCATACGAATTCCTAAGATACGATTTGAGCCTCTTCAAAGCAGAGAATGTTCTCTCTGCTGTGCATTTCGTCAGCGGGATGGTCGCCACATTTTTTAATTAATAACAGAAATATTTGGGTATAGCTCGATATTGCACTCCCCGAGAGCTTTAATGACACACGATGATCGATCTGATCCATCCCTTCGTCCCCAATATGTTTTCTAAATCTCAAACTCAGCTTGCAATTGGTCTAAATCAACTTTATTTTTGTATATGACCAGGTTTTTTTTGATTCAGTGATTTATCACAGCAAACAGTCGGCATCAAATAGTAGAAGTTAGAAATTCCATTCTTGTGGTCTACAAACTTATTTTTCAGCAGGCAAATCAAATCGTCCAAAAGTGGTACAGCAATTATACTAGCTAATTATACGAAAATATTGCTCCGGATCATCAGTTGGAAAGCTATTACCATATTTTTGGAGGGATGTCAATCGGGGCATATGAGTTTCTTCGTGAACAATGGTCAATAGTGATTTGGCTGTATGTTTGCATCCTCCACATGATCTACGGCCACTAAATCACAAAGGAACAACTTGGATTAAAGAAAAATTCTTTGCCAGAAACAAAGGCTTATAATAAATTCACTTACAAGCATATATTTCAAAAAAAAGGAAGCTTTTGATGAAGTCTGTGTTCTGATCATTGGTCATATCATCTCTAAAGTCTCCACTCATTTCGGATATTTCCTTGAATTTTAATAGCCTAGATTTTCTACTCATCGTATCTCACACACAGTCGTAACTGTTTTCTATCTTGAACCAGGTAAATTTGTTTTTATATATTCCTGAAATTTAGCAGTCCTTTTGGGGAATGATCATTGATAGCCATTGTGATTCACGATGGCCCTCAATAAATATGTCTACCAGACACTAAAAGGAGACTGAAGGTTAAGTAGCGGCTATAGGCCGCTTGGACTCGGCATCAAAATTTTACACAGTTGCTTCTTAAAAGAGATTTAACTCTTCTTGGAATATACAAAGACCTATAATAACATGAGCAATTTACTTTCCAACGGTTTCCAATATACCTCGTATAACTTGTAGATATGAATAACATTTTAATGGGCAGAGTTTTACACATTTATGTCACTGCGGTAAAAAATCTGAGTCATAATAATCTAAACAAATTGCTGTGGTATAATGGACATAAAGCGGCTATTAAAAATAAATGGCCGTTGATTGTAACTTGGAAATCTTTACAGATTTGATCGTTTTTAGATAAAACAAAATGCAAGTGTGAGGGGGCCACCCAGGGAGATATTATCATCATGAAGTAAACAGTATCGGAAATATTTAACCCAATATCTCTTATAAAGTAATTTGTCTCAGCCCCGGCCCGAGCTGAAAATTAATGACTCTAATGACCAATAAAATAATTCAACGTGGGCGTTACTTTGGTTTATGATGTCTTTTGAAATGTTGTGATTACCGCCACGATAAATATCATAAATTTTATGGCATACCACAAACACGTACTAGTTATAAAACAACGGATTTCGTGTCAAGTCCTTTATTCGTTATTACAGAACAAAAATGAGTAACACATTCCTCGCGCAGTAAATAAGAACTGTTATTATAGATGATAATTGACCTTTCTTACAGAAACATTTACTTGCTGATCTAATTCTTATGCAATTTTAATTCTCCTGCTTGAGCTCAAAAACGTGAAATCGTTTAAAATATTTACGAAATGTTACCTACAAAAATTCCTTTCTGGAAACACCAGAATTATATTAAATATATATAACTTTACACAATCTTTATGAGTAGTGCAGACATAAAATAAGAAAAGTAATTTAAAGCTTATAGACTGAGTGGTATTGACTGTTTTTGGGTAGGTATTTGAGGCACGTCTAAACTTCCTACAATAGCATTTCTATATTACCTGAACAATGAATCGAGGACCTGACTGCGGGGTAGAAATGTTCATGAGGCACCTTGAAATTTTATTGCTATATTTGATACTATATTAAGAGGATAATCTGCGTTAAGACAAAACATATTTTCATTGATATATATGAAAAAGGTATATACGGGTGGGCGTGCACCTTTGATCAATGAAATATGCCGACCAAGTAAAAAGGCGGAGAATAACATATTGTGTAATATATAAGAGAAATAGTTCAAACATATTTCTGTCGTACAGAGTCGAATTTCGCGTTGGGTGCACAAGAATTTTTATTTAAACTAATTTGAGTAGGAAAACTGAATGCGGTTGTAGTGATTCCTTAGGCAGTGGTTTTTAATTAAAAGAAAAAACTATCTGTAGGTACATAATGTATATTTACAGTGTACAGGGTGTCCTAGTTAACGTGTTATGTCCGATTTTCTCGGTAGTTTTTGAGATAAGTATTTTTTTTTTTTTTTTTCGGGGAATCTATGCCGCTAAGAAACATATAATTGAACATCAAAGAAGAATTGATCGGATTATTTATGTTCTTAATTGACTATTAAAGCATTAAAGGAAAGTAAAAAAAGGCATGTAAATTTTAAATATCACTTCCGGTTTACATGGCAATGGCGTTCTTTTTCTTGAAAATAGAATATTGATTACTTCCACATCCAGTGGTAGTATAGTAACAAAAAAAATTTTTGAAAATTTTTATTGTTCAAATAGGCTTAGACTGTCATGAAAGGTCGACATTTTAAGTTTGAGAGAAAAAAAAATTCTGCCTGTCTGTCTAACTTTTTTGTGCGCACGATTACTCTGGAACCGTTTAAGATATTGACTTGAAATTTGGTACACTTATGTACTTTAACGGGATCTGGAACTAGATTATATTTTCATCTTATTCCATCGAAGGGTTGGGTTGTAAATTGGGGTAAATGGGGAGGTAAACAGGTAAATCAAGCAGGTAAGAGTCCGTAAAATTGGTATTTAGTATATATAAGAGAAGCTAGGGTCTCGAAAAAATTTTTGACATTAGCTACCCCCATTACCACCCCTACCCCACTTTTTAAGGGGACGAAAAAAAGTGTGATTTAGTGTATGTACAAGAACCAAAAACCTCAAAATATTTTTTTACTTCATAGGCCAAGAATTTTTATTGAAAAATTACCAAAAATCCTCGTTATGTTGAGGTGATGCCTATTACGAATAACTGGCAAAATAAGGATACATATATTACTTCAACATCCAGTGGAAGTATAGTAACGACAAAAAAATTTTTTAAAAATTTTTATTGTTCAAATAGGCTTAGAATGTCATGAAACGTCGAGATTTTAAGTTTGAGCAAAAAAAATTCTGTCTGTCTGTCGGTCTAACTTTTTTTTTGTGCGCACGTTTACTCTGGAACCGTTTGAGATACTGACTTGAAATTTAGTACACGTATGTACTTTAACGAGATCTAGAACTAGATTATATTTTCATCTTGTTCCGTCGAAGAGTTGGGGGTAAATTTGGGGTAAATAGGTAAATCAAGCAGGTAAGAGTTCATAAAATTGGTATTTACTATATACAAGAGAAGCTAAGGTCTCAAAAAAAATTTTGGCATTAGCCCCCACCCCATTATTAAAGGGGATGAAAAAAAATTTAATTTAGTGTGTGTACAAGAACTAGAAACCTCAAAATATTTTTTTACCTTATCCACCCCCACTACCACCCTCTATCACCACCCTCACCCTATTACCGATGTGGGGTATCGTTTTATGGGTTTTTGAGGTAGAGAATTTCAAATATTATATTATTAAACAATTATTTCCACATACAACATTTTTTCGTTGTGAGTGACTTGGATAGAAAATCTGGATGTGGAAGTTGGGCAGCGGTTTTTTTTATTGTTAAATTAGTGTACAATATCGATAATTCTACCATTCCCAATTGAAATTAAAATTTTGTGGACATGCCTATTGAAAGTCGCATTTCGGAGATATGAACTTTACTTTGCTTTTTTTTAAAGGAACACTCCATATATGTACCATTTGAAACGCCATAAAAAAAGCTTTGTATTTATAATATACTACATGGTACTTATCTTAAACAAATTTTGTCTAATTTACTATAAATTTACAATTTACCAAATTAGCCATGGAAAACAAAAGTATGTAAATTAAAATAAACAATATGTTAGTTCTGTCTAATTTCACTTTATTTTAAATAAAATGGAGAATTTCAATAATTGATACAGTGTGTTTCACTTGAAATGGTAACACCCCAATAACTTTATTTTTTTTCCGATTTGAATCGCATTTTACTTAAGTATAGAACAAACTAGTATCTACTTATGATCAGAAAAACATTCGCCTCCTACGGTACCAAAGCCACCTGCGGTACCAAAATATGTGGAGAAAATCGGAAAATCATATTAGGCATTTTTTTATCGGAAAATTTTGTTAATAAAACTTGTTCAGAATTGTCCAAAATGGCCAAAATTTAATCAAAATTAAAAAATGAAAAACTTGAAATTTAAAAAATTTTGAAAATAATTAGGTATTTAAAAAAAAAACTGTTTTACAACTACCTGGCAGCTTGGGTTTAATTTCAAACAAAATTGTCATAGTACAGTTTTCTAAACGAAAAAACCCATTCAAATGATATTTTCGGACTTGGACATTATTTTAATAAAAATTTATATATTTTTTTTGATTAAATTTTGGACTTAAGGTTTCTGAACAATTCTTTCATTAACAAAATTTTCCAATAAAAATATGCCTAATATGATTTTTTGATTTTATCCGCATATTTTGGTACCGCAGGTGGCTTTGCATTTGTAGGACGTGAATTTTTTTCTGGTAATAAGTAGATCCTAATTTGTTCCATAAGTAAAATTAGATTCAAATCAGAAAAAAAAATTAAAAAGTGAAACAGACTGTATATATTTTTCGGACTACCATGACTTAATGTAAGAAAATATAAAACTTAATATCTACTATAGTTTTTAAGAAAAATACTGGGTCATATATCATTGAAAAGATTTTTCTATGGCCTTTCAAATGGTGTAAAAATATATGGGGGTGTTCTATTTAAAAAAACCGCTGCCCAAGGAATCACTACTTCCGCATCCAGATTTTCGATCCAACTCATTCACAACGAAAAAATTTAGTAATGGGGTGGGGGTGGCTAATGCCAAACATTTTTTGAGACCTTAGCTTCTCTTGTATATACTAAATACCAATTTTCTGGACTCTTTAGCTGCTTGATTTAGCTGGTTACCTCAAATTTACCTCAATTTACCCCCCAACCCTCTGACGGAACAAAATGAAAATATAATCTAGTTCCAGATCTCGTTAAAGTACATTTGTGTACCAAATTTCAAGTCAATATCTTAAACGGTTACAGAGTAAACGTGAGCACAAAAAAGTTACAGACCGACAGACAGAAATTTTTTTTTCGCTCAAACTTAAAATCTCGACGTTTCATGACATTCTGAGCCTATTTGAACAATAAAAATTTAAAAAAAATTTTTTTGGCGTTACTATACTTCCACTGGATGTGGAAGTAAAACCAAGGTAAAGCTCATATCTCCGAAATTCGACTTGTTTGAATTGTTTTGCTGAAATGATGTTTGGAAAATACATGTGATATCTCATAACTTTTATTTTTGAACGTATTTACGTAACTCCAAAAATAAAGAAGTTAAATGAGGTTCTAACGTTTGCACACCCACCCTGTACTGTTGACTATAATAAGGAACTTTAGTCTAGTTATTATAAAAAACACGTTCTCAAATAAATTAAACATGTTCTGATAGAACATATTAATAATAATAATTTTTTGTTTTTATGTCTGGTGTTTTTCAAAAAAATTGCCGCGCTTGGATTTTACCCTATAGCCGCCCCCCCCCCTAAATCCGCCACTGACTGCGCTCCGTCAGAAACCCTAAAATACCTATATGCATGTTTGGAGCATATTTAATGTCAGATATATCAAAAAATATTACAGCTAGATCCTTATATGTTTGAAATCGGGGATAAAGGATCTAAAAGAATATGTAAAAATATACAGGGTTTTTCATTTAAAAAGCAACCTTCATTGTTATATCACGTGACATATCCAAGCAATTGTTTTTTAATTGCATTTAAAAAAATATGTATACAACCTTACAACTCTTATACGAAACTTTTTTTTGTCTCCAATAATAACATAAATAAAGGGGGGTCAAAATATAGTTATAATTCGCCCGCTGTCTTGGATTCCTAAATTTTTACCAAAAATTCGTAACCCGCATCCCGAAAATCCCCAGATATCGATTTTCATTCGAATAGGATCACAGATGACAAAATTCATCCGCCATCTTGGTTTCCTAAATTTTGACCAAAAATTCGTAACCCGCATCCCCGAAAACCCCCAGACATCGATTTTCAGCCAAATAGGACCATAGATGACGAAATTCGTCCGCCATCTTGGAGTCCTAAATTTTGATCAAAAATTCGTAACCCGCATCCCCGAAAACCCCCAGATATCGATTTTCAGCCAAATAGGACCATAGATGACGAAATTCGTCCGCCATCTTGGAGTCCTAAATTTTGATCAAAAATTCGTAACCCGCATCCCCGAAAACCCCCAGATATCGATTTTCAGCCAAATAGGACCATAGATGACGAAATTCGTCCGCCATCTTGGAGTCCTAAATTTTGATCAAAAATTCGTAACCCGCATCCCCGAAAACCCCCAGATATCGATTTTCAGTCGAATAGGACTATAGATCGCGAAATTCGTCCGCCATCTTAGATTCCTAAATTTTGACCAAAAATTCGTAACCCGCATCCCCGAAAACCCTCCGAAATCGATTTTTAGTCAAATAGGACCATAGATGACGAAATTCGTCCGCCATCTTGGAGTCCTAAATTTTGATCAAAAATTCATAACCCGCATCCCCGAAAACCCCCAGATATCGATTTTCAGTCGAATAGGTCCATAGATGACGAAATTCGTCCGCCATCTTGGATTCCTAAATTTTGACCAAAAATTCGTAAACCGCATCCCCGAAAACCCCCAGATATCGATTTTCAGTCGAATAGGATCGTAGATGACGAAATTCGTCCGTCATTTTGGATTCCTAAATATCTTAGCAGTATGAGATTCCTCGGAAAACCTACGTCAGATTGGATTTTGAACCATAAACTTATCTCAGAAACTACCGAGAAAACCCAGCATAGCGCGTTGACTGGGACACCCTGTACATTTTGCTTGGTAATAATTTCGAATAAATTGATTTCTGACCTAACTAAAAACCGCATTCAAAATTTCATAATAAAATTTGTAGGAGTGTTTATACAAAACGGTCCTCTCTATTTGGCACCTTTTATTTATGTATTAACATTTTCAAGAATTTCATCTATTAAGTCATTCCTGTAAGATAAAATAATTTATAAATAAATTTAAGATATTACCAGAACTCCTAAATGCTTCCCTGGCAAGCATTCATTCGCGTCAGGTCTCCATGACAACAAGTTCCTCCCTAAAGTCTGAGAGCGTGTAAAGCTATGCGAATGCCGAGGCGAGTGCCATCTATTGACGGCAAAATTGGAAACTATTTATTGAATCTATGTTTGAAAAACAAGAGGTTATATTTTATCCACGTAATTAATTATGGACTATCTAGGTCGTCACGATTTCGTTTTTTGTAAATTCCAATTTTTCGACGTCCATTTTTTCGTTGATCACGTGTTTTTGACTAAAACAAAAAAATAAAAACGTGACGAACTAGAATATATATTTTAATACATACGTACAAAATTTGAAGTTTCTATCTTCAAAAATAAGCCGAATAATTCGTTTCTTCATTTCACTGACCGCAGATTATACTCTTAAATAAATTTAAAAAATCTTAGGCGATATAACGTGGTTATTTTCTTAAAAGAAAATTTCTTTATAAAAATACTCAAAAAGAGAGAAATACCATAGCCTACATTTGAAAGGTAAAAACCGCTGCCCAAGGAATCACTACTTCCACATCCAGATTCTCTATCCAAGTCACTCACAACGAAAAAACTTTGTATGTGGAAATAATTGTTTATGGAACTTTAATAATATAATATTTGAAATCCTTTACCCCAAAAACCCACAAAACGATACCCCACATCGGTACTGGGGTGGGGGTGATGACAGGGGGGTGGATGAAGTAAAAAAATATTTTGAGGTTTCTGGTTCTTGTACATACACTAAATCACAATTTTTTTTCATCCCCTTTAATAAGGGCTCGGGGGTGGGGGTGGCAAATGCCAAAAATCTTATTGAGACCTTAGCTTCTCTTGTATATACTAAAAACCAATTTTATGGACTCTTACCCGCTTTATTTATCCATTTACCCCAAATTTACCCCAATTTACCCCTCAACCCTTCGTCGGAAAAACATGAAAATATAATCTAGTTCCAGATCTCGTTAAAGTACATATGTGTACCAAATTTCAAGTCAATATCTTAAACGGTTCCAGAGTAAACGTGCGCACAAAAAAAAGTTACAGACAGACCGACAGACAGAAATTTTTGTTTTGCTCAAACTTAAAATTTCGACGTTTCATGACATTTTAAGCCTATTTGAACAATAAAAATTTTTAAATTTTTTTTTTGTCGTTACTTTCACTGGATGTGGAAGTAAAATGGGCAAAAGAGAATCTATTTATTTAAATCAATAACCTAGCTTATTACTTTAAAGAAAGAGAATAAATCCTGTCTGGGATATAACAAGGTAAAATTCGTAAATAAACTAAAGGACTCTTGAAATAAAAAATAACTAATTAACAATAACAAAATTTATTCTAAAGATAAGAGATGTGGTACAGCAATTGACAAATAAAACTGTGCTAGGATTACGTTTATACAAATCAAACAGTACGAGACAGACACATTTATAATACAATGCGTGTAATTGCGGATTAGGCATGTACATTCACCTAGTGCGACAGATATGACAACACAGCAGCAGCAAACTCGCCCGTCGACGAAGCATCCCAGTTCTCAGTTATTTCATTTCAGCCAGTTGGCACACGCGACGTTGTAGTTCTTAATCCTTATGCCCAGCCCGCCACTACACACACTGTATACTAAAAAAGGTAAATAGATCCGGTAACTCACAAAGATAAATCCCAAATTGTTGGCAAGGCCACAATGCACAAAAACTACTGTAACTACTTCAAAAAGATAGGTAACTAAATTATTAATTATTTAGTTGGCCAACATAGTTATTACTAAATAAACAAATTTTGATATTTTATAGTATAAATAAATCTTTAAAAGTAAATAAAGCTAATACCATAAGAAATGAAATACATGGTAGCATTTTAGGCTACAAGATACATACAAAAACGAAAGGTGCTTGCTATACACATAAAATGATTTACAACTATTAAATAAGAAATTTTATTAATAGTCTTTAAGACACGGGACTAGCACTCGCGAAAACAACGAAATGCCGCACAGAACACTGAAGATCGCATCAAATTGGCGTCTTTGATTACGAGATAAAAGAAAGTTACCAGTTGCCGGTAAACATAAGATAAAGATGTAAATGTACTTACAGAACTTCTGCAAAATGGACGAAAGCACTGCCATAAGTTACAAGCTCAAATTATAGGTCGGTACCAGCTGTAACCCCCAAGAACTGCAAAAATATACCAGAATAGGTATATTGAACACATACTTTAAACTTAACTTTCTTATTACTGCACTTAAAGCAGCTAGCATTACACTTCTTAAATGCTGCTTTAATTCAGGACATCTATTCTGAACAAGTTTTGTAAACTTCTTAATTACTCGATACAATTTACCAAAGAAGTTAAGTCTCCAAACTAATAAACACTTAAACGGCTCAAATTCGAGCCATAATTTTGACGACTTTGTCAGCCCGAAGGCTGCTTTGGAAGTGAATATAGGACATTAGTTTACACGCGCCCAGCCCCTTATTTTCGGGGGGTCGGTAACCAAGGTAACCAGACACCATGTCATATTCGCACTTGCCGATTGGAGGAACAGTTTCCATGCGGCCGTTTTACCGGCGTATTTTATGGAATTTCTGGAAGGCTAACTCGTTATTTACCGCGAGGATCCAAGGTCGCCTCGTAAAGAACAAGAGGTCCGACAGAGCCGGCATTAAATCTTTTTAATGAAAATAATAAATTAGGTAATTTTTGTAATAAAGATGTAAAACAATGTAATTTAACGGATTTTAATAGAAATTTACGAATACTAAAAAAGTTGACCGTTACAACAACTTGGTCGGCTCTAAATTAGCGACACGCCATCTTAAAGTCATACCATGAGGGGTTGCATAGTAGATATTTAAAGTAAGCTGAAATGTACTTTTATAAAGAAAAAACTTATATAAAAATAAGTTACAGCAAAAAAATTTTGCAACGTTTCTGTGTGAAACGCGTTATACAGGGTGCCTGGAGTACACGTACAAATATTTTGCATTTTGGGCCAATACACTGGCCCAAAAAGGACTAAAAAAGTCACATAAAACGTTTGCTTTACTATACCGTTTTTTCTTAAATTAATACCTATTTTCTAAAAATACGATATTTTCAAATGATTTAGGTCAGTAATGCAGAAATGAAGCTCAAAGTCTTTTTGTGACCTACATCTCCTTTTTATAGCCAAATAAACTAAGCAAGCAAATAAACTAAACTAAGAAGAGTTGGAATACATTTTTGGGTTACTTTATTTTCTTTAATTAATTCGATCAATTTTCCCCTGATATTCTTCTGATTAACCTTTTCTTTATTAATAAACGTTTTTATATGTGAATTCTATTTAGTTTATAATGTATAAAACTAGCTATAGTGTAGTCAAATTAGGATTTTAATTCGAATTGTCTGGTCAGAGCACTTTTCTGTTTTAACGTGTTCAAGAGGTCAACTTAAGTTCATACCTCAGTTTTGCAGTTTCTGCGAGGTCGGCGTATTGTTTATTTGAACAATTTAATTTTTTAGACCGTGTTCCCATCGATTTTCTTTGAATATCTCGAAATCTTAAGTCCTATGGAAAACAATAAAAAGAAGGAAAATGTTCGTTTTGAGCTATACAATAAAAGTACATAAACTATACCTCATTCCAATTGCTATTATTTTTAAAAAATAATTGAACATTGCAAAATTATGGGTTTTTAAACAAATCACTATTGTTTAAAAAGCAATGGATAATATTCAATGAAATTTGGGAAAAATATAGCTCTTATAAAGTACCACTTAAAATTTCAAATTAAAATGATTACTAAAACGGCTCAAATAATCAATTGCTAAAACTTTGCACCCTTGTGAAATCCTGCCATCAAGACCAAGAAATGTGTACGATGACTCAAATTGTAGAATTCTGTAAGTACTTTTTTCAAAATTTAAACCCGTTTCATTGCAGTTTATAGTTTTCGAAATTTTAGTTACAAACAAATTCAAGTAACTCTCTGGTTTTTTTATGAAATCAAAAACGGTAAACGAGTAATGAAAGTAGATTAAGAAAGCCAACTTTTGAAAAAAAATAATGCTCTACTTGCATTTAGAGCTGAGATACGTTAGTTTTCACGTTTAGGTCACTTATAAATAAACAAATCGATGTTTCTTCTTGAAATTTGGACCGGTTATTCTCCAATGCTTATTATTTTGTTCCTGCTATTTCAAGATAATAAGAAGCTACAATTGTTAAAATAACATCGAATAAAGCGGCTTTGAGAACATAATGCACATTTTCAATTTTTTTATAACTTTTTTAATTTTTGTCTCGAAAATGGTAAACCAACCTAACTTGAACAACTACCTCCATGTTATGTTCATGTATACAGCTTTGTAGAACTTTTAATATTACTGACACAATAAAAAAATATATTTTGCGAGCAGGGTTTGAACCCGAGACGTCCGCATCCTAAATAAAAACTGCTAATCGCTTTACCCACTGGGCTATTTAGCGACTAAAATCCGGTTTGTAAAAACATAATATAACATATTTAGACACATTCTGTGATTTTCGGATCTCTAACAAAATCGCTACAGACCCCACTTCCATTTCCTTCCTCTATACAGTATCTTTTAACAATTGTAGCTTTGGATTATTTTCAACTAGCAGAGACAAAATAATAGGACATTGGAAAATTACCAGTCCAAATTTCTATAAGAAATATCGATTTGTTTATTTATAAGCGACCTAAACTTAAAAACTAACGCATCTCAGCACCAAATGCAAGTAGAGCATTAATTTTTTTTTAATTGGCTTCTTAATCTACTTTCATTACTCCTTTACCGTTTTTGATTTCATAAAAAAACTAGAGAGTTATTTGAATTTGTTTATAACTACAATTTCCAAAATTATAAACTGCAATAAAATTAGAATTGTAACATAGCGAGAGAAATAGAAAAAGAATTAAATATATTTTTTTTATACACAACGTCTTGGCGGATGTTTTGTGATACATGCTTTATTTTAGTTGACTTCCTCTGCTGTATGGTACGTCTCAGTATAAAGCGCTTCGTCCTCTGGAGCTCGAAAGAGCTCCAGAGGACGAAGTGTTGATCTGCCTCGCCGATTTTTTTATATTAATTATATATAAACTTATTCAAGATGGAGTATTTTGGCTGAGTCACCCCGTAAGCTCCTTCAAATATAAAATGTGATAAATAGTCCTGTTTGAGACGAACTTAATTGCCTTTTATTGTTTATGAAAGCGCTATTGAAACAACTACAATTCGACCTGTTCAGAGCCGTTCAAAAACAATTTTCATCAATAAAATAGAAAACCCACTGAGATTTATTGCCAGAAACCAAAAAGCTGGGCCGGATCTGCTAAGACAAAATATAGTATCATAATTAAAAATTTATTATTTTCGAGAGACAAAAAGAGACAAATGGTATCACATTAATAACAGGTTTAAAGAGATAAAGGCTATTGAAACGTACACAGGTTAAATGTCAGACTCGAAGATTTCATATATTATTATTATACCTAGATTTATCAGTTAGGTATGATTTATTATAAACGCTCACTGGAGCCGGTAGTACCCATTATTCTGCTATTCAAAGAATTTATATGTTTCACTGGCGTAACAAATTATTGATTTATTGACAATCAAACGAGACAACCTTACTTAATGTACATTGTTTATAGGTTCACAATATATTATTCATGAGTTACTTATGGTAAAATGACATTTAGTACATTACAAAACAGTTTATCTATCCACAATGAAATTTATTGAGTGTTTTGTCCATACATTTAAAATTTAAATTCAAAAAACTATAAAGGAAGCATACCTAGGATTATTCAAACGGGAGTTTTTGTCTGTCATTAATAATTAATCAATGAATGTTTTAATAATTTATTCCAGTATATATACAGTTTCAAAGTTAATTATTTTTTGTTTGCTTATAGTTACAGTAAAGAACATTTTTAATGGGATTTGTTTGCGAAATTCTATAAAAAAATATTATTTACAGTGTATACAGCTTTCTAATGTTTAATTGCAAGTCTCGTGATGAAAACTTGCTCAGCAGTTGAAGATACAAACGAATATACGATGCAAATGTCAAATTCATTTTAACCGCGATTGTCGTAAAAACGGAGGAGAGGAAGAACTTGAAAAACTATGCTCATTATGTGTCCATTATAAATCACTCACTGAAATTTGAATAACTTACGTTGAAAAGTTTTGAAGATCTGCTAAGTTCTACTGAAAAAATGTGCCACATTTTAAGGTAATTTTGACCAGCTTTTAATTCGTTATATCTCAGAAAATATGCATCCCATATGAATAATATTTTAGGTATCGATAAAACGCAGCTTTCTTCATACACCGAATTTAAAAAATGTTTGATAAAATGATTGATAATATAAAATGTAAAAATTTTCAGAAAAGTATTTCGAATATATCAAATATTAATTAATTAAGTTATCAAGCACCACAATACATGATATTAATGAAAGAAAGTGATCGCCTACTAATAGCGTGGTCATCAGTAAAATATCCAGGTGGTTCTCAGCTAATGTTATTCAGATGTACTGACACTGGAATAAAAAGTTAAAGTGAAAAATACTGACTAAAAGTTAATATAAAATTTTAATTCGTTTAATCCGACAGGTGCAACGTATTTGGAATTACTGGAAGATCTTGTCCATCATTACTCCTTGATATTATTGAAAATGACGATCATTACCTGGAAGACCAATTGATCTTCCAACAAGACGGCGCCCTTCCACATTATGCGTGGTTGGTTTTGGACAGGAGGTTTTGTAGACAATGGATTGGACGGAGAGGTCCTTTAGCATGGACGAGCAGATCTCCAGATTTAACTTCGCTTGACTTTTTTCTACAGGACCATTTGAAGAGCATAATATATTCAACGGAAGCAGTCTCTGAAATAGTTGCGATGTTGTATTGTTAAAGAATTCCCCAAATTATCAGATACCGGCTTCAAAATGTAGGTAAGGACTCTTTTTGAACAAAACTTGTATTACTGTATGAAAGCTGGCGGTACACAGTTTGAAGATCAATCGACAAAGTTTCTTATCACGTTTGACAGTTGTTCTATCTATTTTTGACTGAATAAATAAATAATGCTTTTGCAATTTGAATTTTGAATATCTTGAAAATAAATCGATAGAATTTGAAAACTTTTGTTTTGTGGTATTGTCGGGAGGAAGACCTTTCAAATTAGGTATCACTTCATCTATATTGCCATTTAAAGTAATTGTGTATTTTACCTGATGAACAGTGTATGAAGATAATGTAGCATGCATATTGCTGCTTCATAAATTATAACATAATTTAAGTCAAGCGTGAAAAACCGCGGAAGTTTGAAATATTGTTTCTTTAATTTACTTCATAAACAAACACAACGGTATGCAACCAGAGTTACGTCTAAGCTGTACTCAAGGTAGCTGGGTATTCTGACTTAGCTTTAAGAGTGGAAAGGGTAAAGAGACGACACGATTTACAGACTACGAATAAGCGAATAGAACTAAAAATTTCTCCGTTACATGAAGGTACTTCGTATCTTGTCTGCTAAATTTTTGAATAGAGATGTGTCCTCATTAAGCTTCTTTTTACGACTTCAACATCGAAAGGGTTGATAGTCCCTCTTCATTAACATGAAGCAGGCCAAATTGTTTTCACCGGTTTGATCCGCAAGTAATTTATAAAGAAATATATTTTTTTTGTACCTTAAATTTGGCAACGGCCATTTTGCAGCAAGTCACGCTTACACTTCATTTCTTTCCAGGGTTCTAAAGTTAGATGCAAATCTTCTAATATTAGATGCAAATCTTTTAAATTTGGATGCAAATCCTTTCAATTTAGATGCAAATCTTCTAAATTTGGATGCACATCGTAGATATGCATTTATTTTAACTTGGGTTGGAAACTTTAATTTTTTTTTAACCATCCAATGGGGTTGTCTTTCTTCTCCTCTACGTAATTAGAAGATGGAATGTATATATTAGTCTAGGACAACTTTTTACGGAGATCGCGACGATAGTATGGTAGAATAGATGGAATTTCTGGAAGCGTCGAATATAGTACTGGGAACTTCTTGACTTAATATTGGGCTCATCTAGAAGTCAGCGATTACGTCAATATGGGTTGGATTTCACCATCATCATCATCCCTCACTTGGAGTCACTACTTTAATTCACTAAGAATTCCAGATAAGTGTCGCAAATAAAATTTTTATCTGATTTTTTTTATATATATATATCTCATATTTTTATGCTTTAATATTTTTAGAATTCTTTGAAGTATCAAATTGCAAATGGTTTTTTTTAACTATTTCCATTTTCAATTTTATCTTTAATATGTTTTCAACGAACAATTATATTTTCAATTATTATTTAGGTATAAATTATCGGCGCAACATCTAACTGAAAACATATTTATAAAAAGTTCTGTAAAGACTTTGTGATCACAATTTCTACAAAACGCTTATATTATAAGTATAAGTATAAATAATAAAATTTTACCTTTAAACACCATATTGTCGGTTCATGTTTAAGACAATATTTTAAATAATATCTACATAACATATTATCGTCCATTCGTTTTCTCTTTTGTACATACATTTGTTTAATTTTTAAGGCCTCAGTTTAGTTGTTTTCTAACAAAAACACATCCAGTTTGATTGGTTTATAATAAAATCAATTTTATAATCACATTGCCCACTTATTTCAGGTATTTTGAAACAAACGATTTTTATACAAACTATTTTGATACAAACCATTTTGATAATATCTTTAGGATTATTAATTTACACTTTTTTTTTAGTCAACAATTTATACTTTCCTTATAATTTGATTAGTTTATCTTTCTTGTAATCAAACTTCAGTTTTAGTGTAAATTACAAATATAGAAGATTGGCGCCCCACCTCTCTGGGAAAATTATCTTTATATCTTTTATCTTTTTAAGAAAAATTATAAAAACATCTGTCATATATATTAATTACAATCTATCAAACAGGTAAAACCATTTGTAAAGTGTTTTCTGACCCATGACTCATCTGCCGAGTCTCTGAGCTACTGGGGTAGTAACTTTTTTTCTCTAAATAACATAAAGTTCAGTATCTCGAACACGTTACAAAAAAATAATTAATTTATTAAACAGCGAGGAAATAATGTTACAATAAATAACTAAATAATTAGATAAATAAATAAACGGAGGAGGACTATGCTATAAATTTGAATTATCAAAAGTATAATAATAAAGACCTAATTTCAAATATTTTATCAAACAGTGTCAAGGCAATGAAAACTAATAAATTCAACCAGATATTTTGTACTAACCTAGATTTTTATTCGTTGAATAACAATTATTAATAACAATTTATTAACATATAAGTATTTAGATTATTTATTACATTCCTAAAATGAAAGATGAAAGAGCACAAGATAGTGCACAGTTTCTGTAAAATTATTTATTCACATCTACCTTAAATCCGAAAGAAATGCCCGTCTTTATAAAGTAGTTCACCCTGTATCTGCCTGTGAAAAGTAATTATTTCTGTCATGAATAAAGACAATATCATAAGAATTAATAAAAACTCAACCCTTCACAATTTCACAATGACTGCTTTTTTAAATAGGATGTAATTTAATACAATAGAAGGGGATAAGAAGCCCGTTTTTCAACGTGGCCTGTATCTTGTATGAATTTAGAAGTTAAAGGAACTTATTACATGTGTTAAAATACACTATAGAGTACTAATTCAAGTCTCATTTCAGTTTATACATAGGCGTACCAATTTTGGAGGGATTTTCAGCGATATTAATATCTACTCACGGACAAAATTATCGCATCATTCAAAATTTACCGTGATTTTGAAGTTGATTTTTTTCTAAACTGTTTGTCTGATTTTAATGTTTCTTGTATTCGTTTTGTAGGTTAGTTAACTCTTCTGAAATGGGAAGCCATGCGTTTTAAGTAGTAATTATTTTTTCTTTAAATACAGGACGTAACGGGGACTTGTCATCTTGATGTCGAAGCGACCAGACGTGCCTTGTAGTGCTCTGTCACCAATGGATACCCATAAAAGTTTAAAAAAGTATACAAACCAAAACTTTTAACGCAGTGAATCATAGTATTTATAGTGCAGTGAAATCGTGTACCTGCCAGGCGGCAAAGAGGAGAAAGAAATTAGTAATAACCGAAGAGAGGAACACAACAAAGGATTAGTTTTTACTATTTTATTTAAATTAGGAACAAACTCGCGATATGCAATTAACAAGTGTACGTAGTGTAGCATGTAAAATTGTGTGTATTGTAATGTTAAATGTCAAATTTATTAGAATTACAAGCTATGCTCTCAAGTGGCTGTCCTCAGCTGGTGGGATATAGGGTATAAATTACGGCCAGGCCAATAAATTCTGTAACGCTTCTCTTAACACTTGAGTGATATAACTAATGGCACTATTTGAAACACAAAATAAAATACAAAGTGTCATATTCATTCGAGATAAAGAATAATGATATAAATATTTGTATTTGAAATAGTAAATAAAAAATAGCCCTGTAGACGGAAAATCTGTTTAAGGTTTCATTTCAAATAAATAATTTTTAATGATTATTCCAAATAACATACTTGTTTCAATGTGTAGTATTCTAAATTTTAATTTACATTTTAAATCTTCAAATTGAAGTAAAAAAAGGAATATTTACAAGACATTGTATTAGTTGATTTATTAGCTATAATAGTGTGGCAAGAACGCAGCGAATGTCGAACTCAAATTGGTCAAATGGCATTATTAATTTTGCGTCCTATTTTGTTTTGCTATTTTGTTGATGTTGTTGATGCTGACTGGTCAATTTACTGAACTGTCTACTCAACAGTTTGAATTAGGGACATTATCCACCTACTCACAAAAACAACAAGACGAAAATAGCGACATAAAACATCAACACTACTAGGAGAAAAGACAATTACAAAAAGTATAGAAACACACGCAATGAAGTTCTTAAAAAATCTCATGCATGCTAAAAAAAAAACATTCCTTTAAGAAATTTCTTTTTTTACTGACTGTATACTTCACATCTGGTACGGCTCTGGTAAGGTAAGGAATTTTAAGTTTCGGACCGTAATAATACCAAGCAAAAAGAAACAAGAAATAATAACTATCCAGAAAATACAAAAATAATGTATCCACTACAGGACATAGGAACGAGAGCACATCAACTACTGGTACAAAAAATTGATGGCGACGAGAACTGTCTATATGGAGCACTAAGCCATCAGTTAGAAGGAGAAAACATAACAACCCCGGCACACACCAACGCTATGAAAAATCAAGAAAAATGTCCATTATACTATTAGGAGACGAAAGATATACATGGAGCAAGTCAAACCTGCATTGACACCTGGAGTAATGGAAGCTCAATCTCACAAATAGATTATATCCTGGTAAGCAGAGAGATAAAGGAAAGGATCAAGAACGGTAAAGCAAAAAGGACAGCATAAATCTTACTGAAGAAAGCGCTAACACTGAACAGCAGCAAACTAAAAATAGGGAGACCATGTTACACGTAGAAAACAACAATCGAGAGGATCATGAACAAACTGGGAAAGAAAAGCGAGGAGAAAAATGAATTCCACAAAAAAAATAGCAGCGATATAATATTCTACCAGAATCAAAACGGAGGAATGAGAAGACTCAGGAAAAGAAGATTTGATGAAGAAGAAACACAAAAAGAGGAACATAAACACTCCATATCAAAACACAACATATATTTCAAAAGAAGACTCAGAAGAGGCAGATGCCCAGAACCAAAAACACAAAAAAGGGAGCTTAAATGCTCCCTCACAACACAATGCGATAACGCATCTCACAAATACCTACATCTCCCATTCCATATTCCTTTACCATGCGCCATGTGGCTCTCGCTGCTGGCATAAGCAAGACCTTAGTCCAACCCAGCGTAGAGTAGCAGGCCCAGCTGTAAAACCCTGGGAGTGGCAGCAATGCCTACCGCACGCTGGTAAATCAATCAATCAAATACAGGATGTAATAAAGCTACGTTTTCTTTTTCAATAATTCAAAATTCAGTTTAAACCCAACTGTAGTTTCACCTTTTCTTAATGTATTCTTGTACCCTTCATTATCTTTGATATTAAGAGAGATATACCGAAGGAAAAAAAAATTCAAAAGTTTCGTATTTTTAGATGTACTTAATTGTTTTCCAACTTAACTGATTCCAAACACACATACATAGTTGAACTGCACTTCATCAGACAGATGCACTGTCAAAAATTTAGTTAGCTATTTGGATTGCTAATCTTAGAAAGGAACGGTACGCCAAGAAGACGAGGAGAAATACAAACTGAAAAAGCTTCAATAGTTTTCCTTAATTTTTCCGTATGGTACAAAGTTTTTAGGTTATAATGATCCACTATCACTGATTGAGGTGTACTAGACTGTATATTTGTTTATCCAACTCTGTACAAGCCATCAAGCACGGCGACGTTTGATCTCGACCAAAATTACTGTTGGCGCGTTTGATGCTCGTGTAAATAAATCCTATTATCTATGCTGTTGGCAACACAGAGTACCCATTAATATCAGAAATGGCTGAAGCAATTTTAACGGAATTTTGCCTGATAAATATTTGATATTAATTTAAAATTCAACTTCAGATGACGGTTAAAGCTTGAAAGCGATCTTTATTAATGAATTCTCAAACCACAGACAACTCTAGCAACACGTAAACATAACGATTATTTCCATTTTTTATTAACACCATCCAAATTCAGTTTAAGTTTTAAGAATTAATTGTAGATGTGTGTGACAAAAGTTCTGAAGTAATTTTGAAAACGCTCTGTTATTCGAATCAGATTCTACTGCTACTTTTCAAACCTATTTTACCTACTGATCTGCTAACAGTGCTCTCCCTTTCAGATTAAAATCAGTATGATGGGTAACATCCTCTAAAACAGAACTAAAACGATTACTTTTTAAGGAGCAATAATACATTAATTTGTTAATACATGTAATGTTTTAGCAAATAGAGTATTTTATCTTATGTGAAAACCATATATTACACTCAAAGAAAATGATAGGTAAATTCAACCAAAAAGATCATATGAAATCGCGCCTATCTAGTTTCATAGTTAAATCAATCAGAAAAGAATAGCCATACAACTTTATTTGTTTTCGTAAACAAATAGTAGTTTAATAATCATATTGTGACGTGCTTACACCCTTTTTGTAAACACCCTGTATCGTGGGTTCGGAAATTATAACAACCAGGGTAACACTAAACACTAATTTATTAACTTACTTAATTACAACAATAACTACTGGGCTAATAACACACTGTGTACTACTTGATCACTTTACTCTCTTCTGATCTTACTACTCTTGCTATCTAAACTGAACTTCTTACTCTGCTTTACTCCATGCTTTATATACCTAAAGATGACAGATCTCGAAGATTCTCTGATGACGTCACCATACTCTAGACAGTTCCAGAACAGATTTGTCAACACTCCAGGACCTTCTAGTAAGTTCTTTCTCTGGTAGGTGCAAATCTACTACATTCGAACTATTGAATTCTGTACCTACTATAGTGCATCATGTAACCAACATAACCTTAAATTTTACAACAACAACCACATATTACAATATCTTCTTGTAACAAATTAAATAGTACAATGACATTTTTTCATGTTCACTAACCATTTTCAATTTGGTCTACAATTAAATAGTACAACGACTTTGCTTTTTAACTAATTTTTAGGTTGATTTACACTTTATTGTATGATGAAGTTTTTTTTGGTTAGCCAAAATCTCAGTATTGAGACATCAGACCACCCAAACCAAAGATTAGAGATCGTTTATAAGATCCATCCAAATATATCGATGATCCCTGAGAGAATTTGAACATTGCAATCATGTTATTAATTTTCTATAAATTCATAAGAGTATAAGATAATGCATGATTGATTATTGTCCGTGATTTGTATGTAGCGTCATCTGGGAATAATTTCTGTAATAGACTACGTGGTAAGCACGCAAATTTTATGGTAATTCTTTTAGAACTTCTAGAAGACGACAATAATATTGGTTTGTCTACCAAGTACAATAATACAGCGAACTAATACTGGGTTAGAATTACAATTCGATAATAGTTAAAAATAAAATATACTATTATCTAGTTTAATTTGACAGAATTCAACAAAATAATAGTCAGACGAACAAAATAATAGTCTTATTCATCTATTTTTTAAGTTAATGTTTGTTTTGTTGTACGACAACCTTTTATTAATTAAAATAACAATCACCTCTTGTTTAAAAATACCATCAATATAGTTTGGTTTAACAAAATTAACGATATTGTTAGTTAACCATTTTTTTTGTTGAATTTACCCATACTATTTCTTTGAGTGTATATGCCAACATTTTCTGCTTGCTCATGATTCATATTTTTGGCCTAAATTTTTGGCCTGGTAAAAATTGGACTTTTGGCCTAAAACGGGCTAAAACCGGTGCTTCTCAAAAAAAAAAAAAATGTTGCCACCTTCTCAAATTTGTAGTTTTTGTACCAAAGAAGAGTCTCTGTGACTGCCAACATTTTTTTCTCAATGTAACCCCCCAAAACCCTCACATTCAAATACTTTGTTATATTAAATTATTATTAAGATCTAGTTGACGTCTTTTCATTTGAATGTGTGTTCTCCAGGTTAATTTTTGAACTAAATGGAATCCGAGATATTTTACCTCCAATTTCACTGGTATGGGAGCGTCATTTATTCTTACTTGCGGACAAGTTCCGTTATTTGTGAGGATTTATAGTGTTGACGTTAATTTTCCAGTGTTCAAGCCAGTTTTGTAGTAGGTTGAGGTGATTTTGCAATTTTTCGATACTCTTACCAGATCAGAATCTTCTGACAGAATTGCGGTATCATCCGCGAATGTCGTCAATAGTGTGTCATTTGTTACTGGGACGTTTGCTATAAACATTAAGTATAAAAAAGGATTTTATAAGGTGATAATCAGATAAAGCATCATCAACTTTAACTTGAAAGTAACGATCACTTACGAAGGATTTTAACATTAGATATAGTTGGTCAGAAAGATGCATTTTCAATTTGTATAATAGTCAATGATGCCAAACTATATCAAAAGCTTGTTGTATGCCAAGAAAGACTGAAGCACACATTTTCTTTTCTTCCAGACACTTCTTGATTTTATTTATAATTATGTGACATGTCTGAATCCAAACTGGTGTTCAGGGATAAAATTATTAATGGGCACTGCCTCTTCTATTCTGTTGAGGATGAGAGTCGTTCGAATACTTTGGACATAATGGGTAAGAGGTATGGTCTGTATGAGTTGGTTTCCGTTGGGGGCTTTCCAGGCTTTGCAATCATGATAATTTGCACATTAATTTACACATATTTCCACTGAATGGGAAAGTAACATAAACACAGCATGCCATTATATATGTTTGTTATCAGTACAACTGCTTTTCTTGGAAGGTTCTTTAATATTTCTGCAACTATGAGATATTGGTGGTTTATGTGAATTAAGTAGTCCTACTTCCTTGCGAATTTCTGTTGGTGAGGATTTTATTGGAGGTGGTAACTGGCATGGAGAGTTTAAGTAGTTTTCAATTTCGGCATCGTCATTATTATTGATTTGGGGTGTGGTGTATACGCTGACAAGGTATTCTCCAAACTCGTTTGCTTTTTTGATACTTAATCTTGCCCAGGTTCTATTGGGGTTTCTAATTGGTGGTATAGGAATCATCGGTCTTTTAAATTTCTTTGTAGCTTTCCATAATGAGTGGTCCCCAGGAGAATGATTCGTAATATAAGATTTAAATGTTTCGTTTTTCTTCGCCTGTATAGCCGAACTTAGGTTGTGCGTTAATCTATTTATGTGTTTTATCTATCGGGTTTATAGTTAGGTGCCATCTGCGACGAGCTCTACGTTTGTCATGGACCAGTTTCTTGATGTGTAGTGGGATGTTATGGTTTTCTTTCACTTCCATGTGCCCTTTTGGAGTTGCTTTATACGATGTATCTTGGATCGATTTTGTTAGGTATTGGATAGCTTCTTCAATATCTTGGTTTTTTTATGTCGATATTAAAATAGCACCACTGCACTTTTTAATTAGAAATATTATTGTAAAATACATTTTTGGTTATTATCTAAACAAAAAGCGACTCTGATTACTAATAAAAAAATTTTATGATTTCCCTTCCTAGGAGTTGCCCAGTTGCATTAATATAGAACTGAGAACAGGTATAATTGTTTCTTTGTTGAAAAGTTGTAAGAAGGCAAAGAGGTATCTAATTATAATTTGTAAAGGTTTGTAAAACTAAGTGGTAGTGTTACAAACATTGTTATTTATAAATAATGTACCTACCTTACTGTTTATTGTTAAGTAATCTATTTATGGCAAGCCTAAAATATTGTATTACTATTCGGTGGTTAGTGAATGATTTGTGCGTTGCAAAATGGATTTTGAAATATGTATTTATTTATTAGCCACACTATTTAACAGGTGAACAGATAATTAGGGAAAAGGCATTAACAAGAAATATTACCTTATTACTGTGAATAAAGAATGGCCAATGTATTATATACATATTACGCATGCTGAACTAACATAGGTTTTTAATACAAGATATCGCTAATAAGGATAAAAAAATAAAGTGAATAATTAGAGTAAAAAAGTTGCTATAAACATGGTCTCTAAAATATGAGGACTAAATAGTGGATTGTGTAAGTCGGAAAAAGACCCGAAAACCCCAGACTATTGTCTGACGCAACCAAAGTAGTTCCCCCCCCCCTCGTTTTCGAGGAAGCTGAACACCGTGGTGGTGGCAGAATTTCTTGTTGGGGTGACCCACTCCCGCAAACGGCCAAAAACCATCCCCAAACTGGGTCAAACGCATATTGATCATGTTTCACGGAATCTAACTTATTGATCCCCCGTTTTCGAACATGCCAATTATGGGGAGGACCCTGGGACGCATGCCTGACACCCGCCTACCACCTCAACGGCCAATAACCACTCTCCAAAGAGGTGAGAGAGCGCTCTCATCATACCACTGGACAAAAGGTTTCCCTCCCGCTACAGCTTTCGAAAAAGTTTTTAGTCATGCGCACCCCATCAAACGGCCAAAAATCACCTTTTTTTGCTTATTTCTCATATGAAAGCTTGGCATCGACTATTTTTGCAGGGATTCTTTGTTTTTTCATAGGGATATAACAGATGGTGAAAGGTAGGTAGTAGGTAGTAGGTAGTGGACTGCAACCGTCCTTTAGGGTGGAATCTATCCTGTCAGGGGGTGTAAAATTGTTTCCTTTGTTGTTTCTTGTTAAAGACGTTTACCCATCCGTTAGATTTTAATTATATAAATATATTTTTTTTAAATAGAGATTTTATTTCGAAATGTCTATCTAACACTAGAACTAGACATCTGACGTGTTTCATTTAACGGTTCTTTTGTCTCCGGTTAAACTAGGCATATGAAATATCGAATTCTTTTCTCTTGTTGTATAATGACCCCATAATTCTGTTAAATAATTTAATTGTTTCTCTTGTGTGCAAGATAAAGCTGCGGGTCATTAGTAGCTCCAAATACCAATTTTAAGACAGAGAATAATGACCACAATTAGTCCATTATTCAGATTTACATAATCGTTTTACACTACCATAAAATTATACTATATTAATGAGTACTATGTGGCTTGAACATTCTGGCAAACATAATTAGAAGAGGAAATATATGCAGGATTTTAACAAAATAATGTTGCTTTTTTAATGGAGGCGTGAATTATAAACTAATTATGCAAATTCAATTCAAAATTAAAAATTCACTTAGCAGGACAAAAAAAAAACTAATATTAAAGATAAAACATACAACTAATTTATGTTATTGATTTGCTTTTACAGAAAGTCGTCTTTGGCTAACTCAATAAGAAACACGTACAAATTTTAATATTGATAAAATTAGATTATTTTTTTATTACATGATTATTAATTTCACTGAAATATGTTGCATTTGGCATAAAAATGAATTTGAAACAGTCACGATATTCATGGTCGACATGTAGTGACACTAGAACACTTATTTACTCTTGACAGCGGCATGATAAAATGAGTGTTTTCAGTGTTTGTTTTTTGATTTAAGGTGGATTTAGGGTGGCCCATCTTTTTCGAAATCGAAATGGTTACATTTGAAGAAAAAACAGTCCCCTCAAAATATTATTGAGGCAAATTGAAGGCAAGGGGTGCCGCAGAATGCATTATTATGCAATAATAAAAGTAAATGGAATTATTTACATTCTTTGGTTGATGCATTGTTTTTTTTTTTAATCAGCAACATTTATCTTTAGAATGACTAATCAAGTCATACAAATATCAAAGACATTATCTGTTGTGACTATGACATGTGTCATACTACTGTAAATTCGTAGAGAAAAGAAAACTAGACTAGAAGTTTTTGAAATAAAATTCTCGTTTTATCTTTGTGTATTTTATTATGAAACGTTTTTTTCATACATAGTACAAAATATTATCCTAAATCTACAAGACATATAGTAATAAAAACAATATTTTTTGCACTAGGCCAAAGCATGCGACAGGGTTTCTTTTTTTACATTTGGAAACTGTGATTTATAATTATTTGCAACTTGGAGTAAAAACTGTTTTTGGTCTTCATTTTTTGTTAAAATGTCATTATAGTCAGTAATAAGTTTGATTCCTCTCTCAGCGGTATCATTTACAACTTTAATTTTGTTTACAATATTGAAACTTTCATTTTCCCTCCATGTTGTTGGATCATTTTCCAAAAATTCCATAGACAAACATAATTTTTGAAAAAACTGTTTAGTGTTCTCGCATATGAAGTCCTGAATTTCCTTGTTTTCAACGTCAGTAATGTTACCAATCATAAGTCGTTTAATACCCTCTTGATTTGGTGCTTTCCTATTCAAAGCTTTAACCATTTCTCTCTTAGTGGTAACTGAAATATCGTCATCAAAGAAAGATAAGCCAACATTTACTGAATTAAGGTACCACAAATGGTTCACTATTTTTCTACTTGCGGCTTGAGATATTTCTTTGTCAATATTTTGACAATTAATGAGTTCTTTACAAAAGTCTAAGTCATGAAGCGGTGCTTTACTAGCAAATGATGCTGTAAACCAGGCCTTTACATAAACCTTTACAATAAAGAGACATATATCTTCAATACCTATTTTTTTCTTTTTTAGTTAGTTGGAACTGATCTTGGAAAAAACATATTTTTAGACAGTAAATGGCTTTGGCCATCCAACGTGCATGATGAAATGCCCCTGGTTGATAGAATGTCGTGTGAGTGGGCTCTTCTTCAACAAAAAGTTTAGAAAGCATTAAAAATTCTTTATAATCATCACGAGGCTGTTGCAAAGTTAAAGCTGCATTTAGAAACTTTACAATTTCGGCTTTAACTGGTTGTAAAATGTGTTTAATTTTTGATACCTGAAATCCAGTTTTTAGTTTATTTTGATCTATTTTAGGCCAAAATTCCCTAAAACGTTTAAATAGTTGCACATTTGGACCAGATGAGGAAGGCATTTTTGTGTCAAACACACTTCTCAAAACCACTTCAAAAATATGATGTCTACAAGGAAAATATAGAATATCTCTTTCTAATTTTTGTTGCAATAGTGTGGCTGCCCCATTTATATAACCCATATTTGATGCTGTTGTATCACAACACAAAGCTATTACCTTTTCGTCCAAATTCCATTCACAAAGCACATCATAAACTGCTTCAGTCTGTTCTCTTCCAGTTGAATTGGGCAAAGTTGGTACTCCAAGTAGTTGTTCAATATCTCCACTAGTAACTAAGATAGCAAGTCTATCGATATTTCCCATTCCAGTGAGAGAAGGTAAAAGTTTTCCATCCCAATGGATGACTGGGGCCGGCAATTCAGAATTACCGAAGGCAGTTTTTAATATTTCAGCTCTTTCTTCGCGGATGCATTGTCTAGAGCGCTGAAGTGTGGTTCTGCTGATGGACAAAGATGTGGTGTCATGTCCTAGTGCTTCTGCTACTGCCGTCAAAATATGGACTCCATACCTGTCGCTTATTTTGCAAGCATCAAATGCAGCGGCTATTTTTGGTGTGATGATGTTACATGTTCCTTACAATCTCCTCTTTTTTGGCTGTGACGGGCCAGGCTGGTCTTGTAACAACTCTTCTTGGGCTTCGATTATTTCATCTTCATTTTCGTTGGAGTCGGCTGAATTACTACTTGATGATGGACAGGTGACTGTTTCCTCTAATCTAGCTTTTTCTTGTTGACTTCGTTGCATTCGTTCGGATAATTTCTGTAATTTCTCCTCAGCTGATTTTTCTTGAGAAGCAAGTTGGTAATCAATACCATGCATAAATCCAGGACGACCCTTTTTTTCTTTGGTTAATTAAAAACTGCTTATCTTCATCTATTTTCATCAACTCCAATGCATTTGCATGAGAAATATCAAAAAGATCGTCCAATTTTTCAACGAAATTTTTTTCTTTACCTCCCGCACTGGCCCTTTTAGCCGATTTTTGTAAATTCATCCACTCTGCATAAAGTTTATCTAGTTGTTTAACACAATGAAAATCCTGACGTCGGAATGCGAGCTTTATCCCAAAAAACTGACACCTCTTTTATTGTTAATTTAGCACTTTCATGTACACTTAGCTTCACTTCACGAATGTTATAAAAGAGCACTTGTAATACTTGTCTATTAGACGGCAATTTATTGCCAATGATTTGTGACGAATAGTGTCCAACTAAGTAAATGAAAGTATCCTTTCGTAAGGATCTAACATCAGCCATCGTTAAATGTTTTTTCAAAAAGGAACGTATGCTAGAACTTATAATGTCACCACTGTAAAACACAATTGCAAACTGACATAAAAACCTACCGTAGGTGCATTATATTTCCAAACTTCCAAAACAAATAATTTCTAGGAAATAATTACACCAATAAAACAATATGAGAAAAGAGGTAGATATTTGTATTTTAAGTAAAATTTAAGTGTATTACCGTAATAAAATCTTATCTACAAATTTTTACCTGTATGCGGCACGGGTTACCGTAATAAAATCTTATCTACAAATTTCTACCTGAATGCGGCACGGGTTACCGTTCACCGAATTATCTGAAACTTTGACATAAATTATTCCTAGTATAATAGTATATTTTCGTGGGGTGAGACTTAAAAAATACGCAAAAAAAATTCACCCCCTATAGAGATGGGCCACCCTAGTGGATATATTTGTAATTAAATATTCTAAATATTATTTAGTAAAGAAATGTGAATGTCGAATGATTAATAATTATAACTGTCATTATAACAAAGAGAGAATCTAACTTTATCGATGTTAAAATTTGTAAGTGTTAACTTATTCTATTAGCACTAGAGTTAACTTGGCATAATAGGTCATTTCTATTGAGAGTAAAGAAATTTTGGACTCAAAGGTTTGGGGACAATTCTGAACAAGTTTCATTAACAAAATTTTCCGATAAAAAATACCTAAGATGTTTTTTTTATTTATTCATCACATTTTGGTACCGTCATAGACGCGCTTTAGAAACGATCCCGATACAACGGATAAAAACCCGGTCATAAGCTGGCCTAAATAGGTGAAAATTACGCTCGTTGTTAAGTGATAAATTCTGCGTGGAGTGGTGCATATTAGCATAACAACAATTAAGTGATGATCTAGCTAATATTTAATTAATACGGGTGATTAAATCTCTAAGTGCAAAGAAGTGAAAACAGAGTTGACAAACAGATCGACCACACTGTATATAAAACTGCAAGGTTGAATACTCCCTATTGAAATATGTGCATACAGTGTGATCGCTAAAGGCGTGTAAACTGTCACAATTTATATAAACCATGTTTTATTATAACTTTTGATTAAGCACACAAAACTATGAAGATGTAAAGAATATCGAAACTGGTGTGTCTTTTAGGTTTGGTCGCATTTTTTATTCTCATCAACATATTACGTTATTATTTGGAGTTTTAGTGTCAGAATCATCATTTACAAACAAACCGATATCATGTATTATTTGCATTTGGCATCAACTAACTCTTTCAAACCATATTTTGTAGGACAATATGTTTTTTGTTTTCTAAAATAAATTATTTAACATCTGTTTACCAAAGGCGATCATCGATCAGGTTTCGCTTCAATGTTTTATGAATACCAAGTAGCCACTCTGACATGGCGAAAAGCTTTTTCAAAGCTACAAATGAAACCTACGAATTATAAAAAATCGAACTGCAACATTTATCCAGTTGATACTCAATATCGTACGCTCAGATATGATACTTAACGCTGAGGAAAGATACCAAACAGCTCCAGTTTGGTGCCTTTTTTTTATGCTCCATTGCTAAGTAAATTGCTAAGTCTTCAAGTAGCTCAAATACTGATACAGTAAATTTATTTTTTTTATTTTAACATTTGTACCAACAGTTTAGCATAGCTATTCTACCACTCATCCAGGACACGCACATAGACAACAATACAACAACCATTCCCTGCGACATTGTTATCTTTCGCAACTGAGACTCGATCTCACGACAGATAACAACAGTTGTCTCACTCAACCGCGGTCAAGCCCACTGCTATCGCCTCCGTAAAACATTAAAAATGCCACTAAACATCCATAGCCTAGCCAGAATTCGAACCAGGAACTCCGTAGTCTCAAGAAGAGCGTAAACACTAATCACCAAGTCACTTAATGCTTTGATATTAGCTCTAAGTCCTCTTCTACTTTTTTAACATACTTTTGTCGACCTTTATCTACTAATTATTTATGTATCTATGTAATAACGTCTAAGGAACTGAATTTCACCCACTTATAATTGTTATATCGTCATGAAATTTGGCAATTGTGTGCAGTTCTGACGACAATACAATATAATATACTCAATATTATAATATGTTCAAAATGGCCGCCGCCCCGAGATGGCGGCCTACCATTTTCTTTACAACCTCCTTGATATGGGTATCAAAAGAAAGGATTTGATAAGTAGAAAACAAATATGTGATCAAAACTTAAAAATTCAAAATGGCGGCGTCAACATGAGAACAGGTTCGATGATTATTTTTTGCTTTTTAGTGCAGTATTTATAAAAGCATCTTTTTTTAGTTTTTTAAACTATTAATTTTTATTTGTAGGGTGATAAAAAAAAGCTATAAAATAACTTCGGGGTGATTCTTTTGTACAAGCAGTAATTTTCTCAGTGCTTCCGTATCTTTTATTTTTTATTCATACATTGGTAAATCGATAAAACGTAGTTGACCACAACTTTATAGTTTTTTGTACGGTTTTTTTTGTACGAAAAATAAATGAAACTTAGTTGCTTCAACTGCTTCAACTAAGTTGACGCGAACTTGAAAGGTCATTCGTACAAAAGCCCACTGGCCTGAAAAGTTCGTAAAAATTGAAAATAAATTACTGGATTTGTAAGTGAAAATATCAGAATTGGTAGTTTAACAATCGAGACATGATTTACCATTATAAGTCGCATTCAATTTGTTTTTAATAGAAAATCGTACAGAGCGGAAATTTCTAACATACTTTCCTTCGTTAAGTGTGTTTTGGTCTGCTGGACAAGCTGCAATAAAATTTATTTTCACCATTACATCATTTATTTACTTCAAGAACAAGAATACATTTTAAAAACGCATACTTCAAGAGTAACAAAAGTTGCCTACTTTAGTAAAGTAAAAACTATCACTTAAAGAATAAATAATACATTATCTTTTATATCTTCTGCATATTCGTGACATACTCAGTTTGTGAACAATATGTAATAACAATAATTATTCTGCGTTATTTCAGTCGACAAGCTTAGTTAACTCCACGTGTATAATTAATAATAACT
Organism: Rutpela maculata; assembly: GCA_936432065.2. Lineage (NCBI taxonomy): Eukaryota > Metazoa > Arthropoda > Insecta > Coleoptera > Cerambycidae > Rutpela > Rutpela maculata. Next base: position 391,284,291 of record OW386285.2, read on the forward strand.
AAAGATTATATGTTAATTTTACTCACTGTAATTATATTCATAAAATGATGATAATGTACGTCAGTACGGTGGATACAATATTAAGGGGAAGTACAGTTGCAACCAAAACTTTTCTTAAAGTTTCCACATAAACATAACAAATATACTCACATACCAAATGTATTTTGCAATTGAAGACCTAAGTGGATAAAGGTGTTATGTCACACTTTTAAAGTTTTGAGTAAATTAAATAAAACGGTTTTGAGTTGGAACTTATTTATTTTGTCTTCGACTCAAATAAATAATACCTCATAAAATAGATAATTTTGGGTTATGTTCTTTTGTTTACACTAATATTAAAGAACAATATCAAGCTGTTATGAAACTAGATTTTTCTGTCCAAAACTGTGTACATCCACTAAAATTACTGGTTGTATGTATGACATGGCGCCTTTATAATTAAAAAGTTTCTATAAAATATTACAAATTTAGAATTCACCGTTTATTGGGTGTTAAATCTATATCAGGAGTGTTCAAAAATTGCATAAAGTAATTTTTTTAAAAAATGCGACATAACACCTTTATCCACTTAGGTCTTCAATTAGTATCGGACCCGGAACAAAATCATTTAAAACCGTTTTTTAAAATTTTTGTTTTATTTATCTAAAATATCCAAGGGGTATATACCATACCCCAGTTACAGACAGGATACTTGAACAAATATAGAGTAATAATACAATGCAATACAGAATAGTAGAACTTAACCACATAGAATTACATAGATGTTATAAAACAGATAAAACGTTAATAACAAGTGTGATTGCAACCAGGGGCGCAGCCAGAGGGGAGCCATGCCCCCCCCCCAGCCGCCCTCCATTAACCAAAAATAAAGACACATAATTTCTATCAGTACAAAGCAATATTCAAACTATCCCTTGAAATAAATATTTTGTAATTAATGCCAATATTATCTAGTAGAGGAATCTATACACATCCGTTTACAACAATTTTCTGAAAAGTTTTCCTCTGGAGAGGCCGGTTCTATTGCCCCCCCCCCCATGAATTTTCTGGCTGCACCACTGATTGAAACAAGAAACGAAAAGCAGACAAGAAAGAAAAATCTAATGACAAATGACAAGAAATAAATATATATGACAGAGAATTTTAAAAACAACAATAAAGTGATTACCTAAATGTTTGCTTAATATTATTTAGATTAGAATAATTTATATCAATCTGCGATTCAATAGAGGAATAATTACACAGGCACACAAAAAAAAGTAAATTTTCTGAGGTTTCACATAATATACTCCCTTGAAGTTTTGGTCAGTTTTACAAAATTAGGTCAGGATTTTTTGTTAACCACGAAAAACAGGTTAAAACAGATTAAAGATTTTAAATAAGAAGACGATGTATTTTCTGCCGCTAAACATGATACCGAATGTCAGTTTCAACCAATCAGGTCATGACTTTCTTATTTATTCTGATTTTTTTTTTCTGTGGTACCGTACTCTTTTGTCTTCAAATGATCTGTGTAATGGTTTTCTTTTTATTCCATCCCTATATTCCATCCCTTTTCAATGTCCAACAGTAGTCTGCCATCATATTAATATCCCATCTACCTTGATATCTGCGCTCCATTTCCTCTATGTCTTGATGAAAACGTTACTATAATCACCTAAATTTTCTGGAAACTAATCTATATGAGAATGCAGGACATGTAGTTTTAAATTCATTAGACAATCTAATTTTCCGAGTCTGCCTTGTTGAATACTATTTCTTTGTAGTCTTCGTTCCTATTGCTTCCTAAAAATTTATCTCAAAACATTGTCCTTCTGTGTTCAAAGCTTTCGCGATTTATTTCATGAGACCAGTCGGTAAAAATTATAGTAAACCATGATACTATGAAAGAGAGATACGCTTTCACGCATACCTCCCCTTACTGCAGTCTCCGCTATTACGTCACGTAAAAGTCAACTAGTTCAGTAGTCAATTTTTAGTTTAGATGTAAACTAAAATTACATTTTACCTTTTAGTTGTTCGAGACAAAAGCCAAAAATGTGAGGAAATCGTAAAATGATACAATTAGCGCTGCCTAAGGAATCACTACTTCCACATCCAGACTTCCTATCCAAGTTTCTTACAACGAAAACACTATATGGAAATAATTGTTTATGGAACTTTAATAGTATAATATTTGAAATCGTGAGTAGGTGTGGCGTCGTTTGAGGCCGGGCTCCGCCCCCCCCCCCAATATGGAGCCCCCGTAGGGCTCCGATGCGGCCCCCATAGAACTCCGTGCAGGGATAGGACTCTGAGATAGGACTCTGGTGTGGCCCCACTGGAGAACAGGTGTTAGTGTGATTATTTTGTATAACGACCGAGTGCATAGCTTGCCTTCTAATTAAGCTACCGATTTGAAACAGCTCAAAATACAACTTGTGGAGTGCCTCTGAGTGGATAAGAACTATCTAGAGTGAACGTAGCTGATTTAAAAAAACGTCGTTGAACTTTATCAATGGATGAAATGTGAATAGAGTATATTGGACTTCACACTACCGATGTATATTCGAGCTTAGATCTTACAAACGTTACAAACGGCAAACCCGTGGAGAGATTTAAAATTTTTCATATTAAGAACTATAAAGCCTTATATGCAGCAGCTGCGGTGGTACCAACATGGTTAGTAAAAGATCATTTTGAATCGGAAGTAACATTTATTGACACTGAGAGGAAGGTTATTATCAATACATCAAGCGTTTATTAAATTAAAATATCTTCGCAACTTAGTAGTCTTGAAATGATTCTATTTTAGACAGTATCTTTAAATCGTCTGCATATATACATCTAAAGAAATATCACTTCTACTTCGGTAGCAATGTCATCAATAAATATTGCAAACATTAGAGGCCCTAGAATCGAGCCCTGAGGAACTCCAGAAGTATGGGCCAAATTGATGGACCGATAACCATGGCATTGCACAAACTGGGTCCTATTAGTTAAGTAAAATTTAAACATGGCAGTCAAGCCACTACTAAGACCGATATTTTCTAGTTTACGAAATAGTAATCCATGGTCTAGGCTGTCAAATGCTTTGGAGCAGTCAGTGTACATTTGGCGAGAATATGTGGTGTTTTTGATACTTTTCGATATGTTAAAATCTACAATTCAAGGGGGTAACATCTCCAAAAACCCCTTGGGGCTATATATTCTAATCTGTTAAGATGGTAAAGTAACTTCTTGTAATTCAGGATTAAATGAGTAAAGGTATGTGAGCTCTGCACAAAGCAAATGATTCAGCTATCTTGTGGAAGGCCCCGAAATTTCACACAATTCTGAGAACTTTTCTGAAGCAAAATCGTCTAGTCGCTTATTCAGTAAAAAAATTCTCAGTAGTTTCTTAACGCATTTGAAGATTTAGTAAATATTTCAAGACAATTTCATCGTTGATATATGGACAAATAATTAAAAGTAAATATAAATCAACTTACGTTAAACATTTGTTCTTGGTCCACGATAAAAAAAATGTTGGTTTACCTGAAACAAAAACAATTAAATTATAAATATTAAAATGTAAATCAAAAATGACTAAAAGCCAACAACAAACAAAGACTGAATTATTTATAATCCATGTAAAAAATAAACTAATATGATATACTGAAAATATCTACAAGAAATAGTTTTATTGTAAAATCAATGAGGATCTAGGTTGTTCACGTAGCTCGAAAATCGTACCACAATGTAGCCAAAACTTATGAATATTATTAAGTACCATTTTAGGATGACAAAACTTGAAGGTGAACGTTTCTGATCTAGGACATAAGTTCGCCATCTAGGATTATACACTTATACAGTGTTTCCCCGGATGGGGTACCGCACTCTTGTAAACTTTCTTATTACTTCCACATCCAGTGGAGTAACAAGTATAGTAACGACAAAAAAATTTATTAAACATTTTATTGTTCAAATAGGCTTAGAATGTCATGAAACGTCGAGATTTTAAGTTTCAACGAAAAAAAAAAATCTGTCTGTCTGTCTGTAGCATTTTGGTGCGCACGTTTACTCTAGAACCGTTTAAGATATTGACTTGAAATTTGGTACACATATGTACTTTAACGAGATCTGGAACTAGATTATATTTTCATCTTGTTCCGTCGAAGGACTGGGGGGTAAATTGGAGTAAATTTGGGGTAAATAGGTAAATCAAGCAGGTAAGAGTCCATAAAATTAATATTTAGTATATACAAGAGAGACTAAGGTATCAAAAAAATTTTTGGCATTAGCCACCCCATTACCACCCCCACCCCATTATTAAAGGGGATGAAAAAAAAATGTGATTTGGTGTGTGTATAAGAACCAGAAACCTCAAAATATTTTTTTACTTCATCCACCTCCACTAACACCCCCCTATCACCACCCCCACCCCACTACCGATATGGGGTATCGTTTTATGGGTTTTTGGGGTAGAGGATTTCAAATATTATATTATTCAAGTTCCATAAACAATTATTTTCACATACAAAATTTTTTTCGTTGTGAGTGATTTGGATAGAAAATCTGGATGTGGAAGTAGTGATTCCTTGAGCAGCGGTTTTTTTGATTTGTCGAGAAAAAGTTATTCTTTATAAAACGTTTTGCTTGTCTTAGGAAGCCATAAACAGTTGACAAACGTGCCGAATATCCTGTACCCTAATTTAAATTTTTTATTTTGAAAAATTAAAAAGTGGGGGTCTCAAATATCAATTGTGTAATGTGATACTCATGCCATTAACTTTTATTTTAAATTAAGACTATGCTCCTCAGTAGCTAATTATTTGTGATATACATTTTATTTATATAATATCGACCACTGTTGACGCTTATTTTACTACCACATTCAGTGGAAGTAAAGACAAAAAAAATTTATTATTCAAATAGGCTTAGAATGTCATGAAACGTCGAGATTTTAAGTTTGAGAGAGAAAAGATTCTGTCTGTCTGTCGGTCTGTCCGTCTGTACCTTTTTTTTGTGTGCACGATTACTCTGGAACCGTTTAAGATATTGACTAGAAATTCGGTACACGTATGTACTTTAACGAGATCTGGAACTAGATTATATTTTCATCTTATTCCCTCTAAGGACTGCGGGGTAAATTAGGGTAAATAAATCAAGCAGGTTAAGAGTCCATAAAGTTGGTATTTAGTATATACAAGAGAAGTCAAGGTCTCAAAACTTTTTTTGGCATTAGCCACCCCCATTACATCCCCACCCGGTTATTAAAAAGGATGAAAAAAATTGCAATTTGGTGTGTGTACAAGAACCAAAGGCCTCAAAATATTTTTTTCCTTCATCTATACTCACTACTTATCACTACCCCCACCCCACTACCGATGTAGGATATCGTTTTATGGGTTTTTGGGGTAGACGATTTCAAATACTATATTATTAAAATTCCATAAACAATTATTTCCACATACAAAATTTTTTCGTTGTGAGAGACGGGTAGCAAACCTGGATGTGGAAGTAGTGATTCATGGGCAGCGGTTTTTTTAAATACATGTTTAACTTGCACTAAAGCTTTTTTTGTTTTTTCTATCCTTATAGTCTGGGAGGTAGTGTCAAATTTTAAGGGTGATTTTGGCACGATTTCTATGAGTTTATGATGATAGTACGTGTTGAAGAACTAAAATTGATGTTAGCTGGCGCGACTCCGTGACTTTTGAGTGTGGGCTGCGAAACTTGTAGAAAAAAAAATTTTTTTGGACCATTTTGGCAAAGATGGAAAAGTATGAATGATTAATTTATGAAACGCTGATCTTAAAATAATGTGTCAGCTACATCGGATCCATGGAAAAACGTGTTAGCTGACCATGTAAACATGTCGGAAAATTCAGGAAAATCGGAGCGTTTTGGCAAAGCTGAAAATTTTATATATTAATGTTTATGATTTAATAATTGCATTAATGGGTGCCAGCTGGTATTCCGATGTGGCAAAACCTGTTAGCTGGACTTTCAGATTGTGGCGTAGCGTTTAGTTGGGCGCAACGCGCGGCAGTTTCGTTACTCAGCTAACGTATTTTTCAATTCATTGGCAAAATTGGATGAGCGCTTTTGTTCCGGGCCGCTGATATTAAATCTGTTGGCTTGTACTCGTCCTCTTAACAAATGCTCATTGTCTTTTATAGATGGAAAGAAATACCGATCAAAAGTAATTATTACTGTACGAGCACTGTTCATGGTAAAGATTTGCAGTAGTTTTCTTGAGATATTTTCAAATGTAATAGGAATTTCTTTTAATTGATGAAAAATGAAGAAGCCGTCGTAAATAATAAAATCACAACTATCATCAGATGTATTCGAAATCCTTTCGTTTAGTATTTCTTTTTCTAAAATTTTGAATAATTTATTTATTTATTTTTTATTTATTTAACGGGATGCCCCCAATAGTACAAAAATACTGAAATAAACATACAAAAAATGTATAAACAATTAAATATAACAACAATACTATAAATATAAGATTACATCACATTAACTATTGCACAAATATTTTTTAAGAACATTAAGACTAGTATTAAAAAAATCCAAATTAATTTTATTACAGTTACACATCATTCTATTAATAGGATTATTCATTCCATAAAGTGTTCTGTGATGTTCCAGAACAAAGCTATAGACCATGCGAAGTTGTCTTTGTGGAGTATGAAAGTTTATTAATGCTAACAAATCAGGGCAGTCAATACAATTATTACACAATTTATAGACCAGGATAACATCGGCATTGTATCTACGTTTTTCAAGACTTTGGATATTTAACTTAGACAATATAAAGTCATACGCCATCATTTCACTTGGTATACCCATTTTAAAAAATATAAAACGTAAAAAACGTTTTTGGACCCTTTCTACTTTATTTACATGTGTTTGAAAATAAGGTGCCCATACACTGCTACAATTTTCTACGCATGATCTAACATAACTAATATATAGGGCTTTAATTGCACATATATTAGTGAAGTCTTTTGTACTTCTCTTGATAAAACCAAGAGTCTTCAGCGCCTTGTTGCATATGTAATCTATATGGTGATGGAAATTAAGTTTAGAGTCAAAATATATTCCCAAGTCTTTTATTAAGTTAACATTTTCAATTGGTGCATTTCTAATAAAGTATGAATTGGGAGAATTACAGTTTCCTTTACCAAATTGTATATATTTGCATTTATCAGTATTCAACACCATATTTTTCTGAGAACACCAGACATCGAACCGATCAAGGTCTTCCTGAAGTTCCAGGGATGATACACTATCCTTTATTTCAAATACGATCTTTAAGTCATCGGCATACAGTAATACCATACTATGCACAAAACAGTTCTCAACATCGTTGATAAAGAGGTTAAACAACAATGGAGCTAAATGTGCCCCTTGCGGCACTCCAGAGGTTACTTTTATTATAGTGGAAAAAAAACTTTTGATTTTTACTGTTTGTGTTCGATTATTAAGATACGATTGAAGCCATAATAATAACTTACCACTGATATAATGAGAAAGCACATTTATTAGGAGCAAATGATCTACCTTGTCAAATGCCTTGGAGAAGTCTGTGTAGATTGCATCTACACAGTTTCCTTTTTCTAGAGCGTTGAGAATATAGTTTTCATATAGCAATAAATTAGTACTGATCGAACGTCCTTGAGAAAAACCATGTTGGTTTGTACTGATAACGTTTTTCAATTGGATTTTTAAGTAATCATTAACTAAGGACTCTAAAATTTTTGGAATCTGGGAAATTTTCGTTATTGGTCTATAATTCAGAACTGAGTTTTTATCACCTGCTTTTTTATATATGGGAACCACATAAGATTTTTTCCAAACTTCTGGAAATATTCCAGAGGACACTGATTTATTAAACAGAATCCACAATGGCCTAGACAAAGCAAATGCACAACTTTTTAAAAAATATGCTGCTATTTCATCAGGCCCAGGGCCCTTTCTAATATCAATATTGTTTAATTTCTCTAAAACCTCTGTAATTCCTATATATATCCCACTAATATTAATAGATGAGAGACTGTAGTCTAAAAAATTTACTGAATCATTGTCGATAGGGTCATTATAAACTGAAGAAAAGTGTTTTGCAAATAAATTTGCAATTGATTCTCCATCAGAGGCTATTTCGTCATAATAATACAAAGACTTAGGAATATCATCTTCTTTATGTTTAATACGTATATAATCCCAAAAATTTCTTGGGTCAGACATAATACTATTTTCGACTTTATTGATATACTTATTATAACAAATTTCCGATTGTTCCTTACACAAAGCTCTTAATTGACTAAACGTGTTGTAATCATCTTGAGATTTTGAACTTTTATATTGTTTATGTGCACTTCGCTTTGCTTTTATATTTTGTTTTAAATTTGCATCAAACCATATGGGAAATTTAAAATTACTTTTTAATTTAATTTTGGGAACAAAAATGTCAATACATCGATACAGATATACATAAAATAGGTCAACAGCACTCTCAATTTCTACATGAAGGATGTCATCCCAGTCTAAGTTTAAAAGAAAATTATTAATGACATTGTAATCACAGTTCTTGAAGTCATAAACAAACTCCTCATAATCCAAACTCTGACTTAAGACTGACTTATCCGTTTTACAAATTTCACCTTCGACGTGGCATAAAGATAGAGGAATGGGCGTCAATGGATACGACAAAACGGAATATATATCCACGCTATTCTCCAGAGAGAGTCGTAATAATTTGCCGAATAAATTTCGCTGCCTTTTAATCTCTACAACCTTTCCATTAACTGACATTTTTTTCTTTGCAACTGCATTAGCGAAAGTTAAAACTTTATTTTATCACTAGAAGTTTTCACTCACATTTAATTTGAAAAAATAATTATAAAAAATTATCAATCAGATTTATTACGACAGTAAAATTATTTACTGCACAAATAATTGTTAAAAATAAATGTTTTGTAGCTCCGATTTTCCTGAATTTTCCGACATGTTTACATGGTCAGCTAACACGTTTTTCCACAGATCCGATGCAGCTGACACATTCTTTTAAGATCAACGTTTCGTAAATTAATAATCCTTTCTTTTTCAGCTTTGCCAAAATGGTCCGAAAAATTTTTTTTTTCTACAACTTTCGCAGCCTCTTCTCATCTTAAGTCACGGTTTTGAGCCAGCTGACACTTCATTCCTTAATAAGCTATAGAACAACAAGCTATGTTAAAAAAATCAGCTTTGCCAAAATGCTCCATTAACATTTGACACTACCTCCCAGACTATTATGTAATAATTGAAGTCGCGAGTGCAAATTATTTGAAAATACAGATATGTAGATTAAAGAAAACTAAATCAGAAGTTACATATGTCCCCTTATTTTCCGAATATTTCTTTAAAACCTCATTTCTTTTTACTTCTATAATTTTTCTTTAGACAATTAATTTTCATAAAAATCAGAATTGAAAAATAATTCAATTTACCACGCCTGTTGCAATCAGGATGAATTAATTCAATAGCTAGAAAAATATTTTCAACACTTCTTTCAGACGTCGGCGTCGCAGACATTGAGTTAAGATCAACATTTTTTTATACAGAAAACTTCAACTTATTTAACTTTTTAGCTTTTTGTTCTTACTTTTAACATTTTAAATTAATAACGATCTCGTCTAAAGATTGAGAGGTCGCTACTAAAGAAATTAAAGGTAACTCGCTAACGAAGCTAAGTTTTGAAACACTTGAGTGGTTGTTGAAATCTATTTTCTTGCTTCTCTTCCTTCGCATTTCTCTTTGCTGACTAAGCCGACTATGATTGCAACTCTCGTCAGTGGTGTGTCAACGACATGGGCGTCTCATATCATTTTCTCAAATAAACATTTCTCTCATTATATGGAAATATTACAGTAGATATTCTTTTTAAAATCAAACAATTTTTTTCCACATCCAGTGGAAGGTTCGTAACGCAAAAAAAATTGAAAATTTTTATTATTCAAATTAAATCAGACAATTACCTCCACCTCCAGTGGAAGTAGTAGGGCAGCTTATCATGAAGATGTGGACACAGCGGACAAAAGCACAAAATTTTTTCCACGTGCTAGTTAGGTACGTAGCTTTCAATTTTTGATAGGAACCAACTCCTCCGTCGGCCATCTTGGATTTTATAGCGGCCATTTTGAAATGGTATATTATCAATATCTCGGCTTCTAAATCTCTTAGGACCACAGACTTGGTGTCTAAATATACATATTTGAGGTCAAGGAATACAACTACACAGTTTTTAAATGTATCACACTATATATTCGCTAATATACCGGGTGTAAACGAATAGTAGGCCACCCCTGTAACTTCCTTGTTTTTAAAGACATCGGGATGAAATTTTGCATGGTGAAATTAGATAAGATTTTCAACTTTTTGAGACCTATCCGCTATATTTATCACTTCCGGTTTCACCGGAAATGGCCCCAATAGTCTTTTCTAAATGGACCACCCTGTATGTTTTTACATTTTTGAAATAAAGATCACATTTTGGATAAATTTATACTATTTTGAAGAATTTATACAGTGTTGCACGAAAAATAATTCGAATTTTAGTTATCAATCTAGATGGCTGCGAATATATTAAAATTAATTTTGTTCCAATGTAATACATATAAAAAATACGAAAACGTCAATATGTCCAATAATACATCATACAGGGTGCTGTAAACTCATCTAAATCACATTTTTTAAAATGACTCATTTGTTTTAAACATTATGATACGGGCCACCCGGATATTCAGAAAGCTCTATTTAGTAGGGGTTAAACGGTACCAAAAGTTCCGTAATGTGTAATCGTTACCGGCAGGAATGACAATTTTTCTAAAGAAATTTATGATTTATATCTAACTTCATTCTAAATTTTGATCAACCCTGTATATTTGTGTTAATATTTTATGATATGCCACCCTTCGCAAGAGACAGAATGGGCCTCTGGCTCATTCTCGTTGCATGTCATAAAATATTAATACAAATATACAAGGTTGATAAAAATTTAATTAAAGCTAGATATAAATCATAAATTTCTTACGAAAAATTGTCATTCCTGCCAGTAACGATTACACACTTTTGGTACCGTTTAACCCCTACTAAATAGAGCTTTCTGAATATCCGGGTGGCCCATATCATAATATTTAAAACAAATGAGTCATTTTGAAAAATGTGATTTTAATGAGTTTACAGCACCCTTTATGATGTATTATTGGACATATTGACGTTGTAACGATGAATTATGTCTTTTAGTTATTAACCGATAGTTTTCCAAATCGGTTAGCACATACTAACGATGTTAAATTAGATTCATCCTTACGAACGAACTTTTCCCGTATCCGTAGTAATTTGATATTTCGTAACTAAGAAAAATGTTCTGGACCTAGCAACCATTTACTATATAAAGGGCCGCAGGAGCTCATTTTATTCATTCTCATCTCGGAGAGAATCCGAATAGGTTCTTGACACTTAACCTCGAATGTTGTGGTGACATCGCAGAAGTGACACTGGCTAGATAGCGCATAGTCTTTACACTCGGCATAGAGCCCGACATAGTTCGAGTGAGACTTCTCCTATCATAAGCTAGTGTGGTTTCTGCGTTAAGCCATAGCATTTGTCGTGGAAGGGGTCACGAACTTAATTAATTGTTTTGCATCGCGTTATTTTCAATTCAAAGCGACAAACGCTGCGTCAACTGAACGTTAAAGTGACACATAAGCATTGATTGTTGAAGCGCCAGTTGTCAGTTCATTTTCAAAGTGACAACCGTCGGTTAAAAGTCAAAGTGATGAATGTCAATTATCAAATACCAACTGTCTGTCAAAGATAGTTTATCGAACTAGACGTTAATGAAATTTCAGTTGACGTATCCATTGTCATATTAATTAATTCATCTTTGCTTTGAACGTTTTCGATTCAAGAACTGTCTGTAGATTCATATTTTATATGGTGAAGGTTGCTGGGTTTACTAAAGGTTAGGTTTTCAGTATTCTCTTTGTGTGTTAAACGATTATAATTATATAATATTTAAATATTGTCACTCTCATGGTTAGAAATAAACATTTGTAATTGTATTGAGAAACTTTAACGTTAAAATAAACTTGTTAATTTGAAAATATCTTCCTTGACTTTTAATGAACCCTGGAATCACTCCACTGTTTGCTATCCGAGCACAATAGTCTTGAACTATTGTAGAACTATAAAATCAACGTTATAACGTTTTCGTATTTTTTATATGAATTACATTGGAACAAAATTAATTTTAACATATTCGCAGCCATCTAGATTGATAACTAAAATTCGAATTATTTTTCGTGCAACACTATAAATTGTTCAAAATAGTATAAATGTATCCAAAATGTGATCTTTATTTCAAAAATGCAAAAACATACAGGGTGGTCCATTTAGAAAAGACTATTGGGGCCATTTCCGGTGAAACTGGAAGTGATAAATATGGCGGATAGGTCTCAAAAAGTTGGAAATCTTACCTAATTTCACCATAAAAAATTTCATCCCGATATCTTCAAAAACAAGGAAGTTACAGGGGTGGCCCACTATTCGTTTACACCCGGTATGTACCAATTAAAAACTCTTCACCGATGAATTGTTTTGTCCGGTGTGTCCACATTTTCTAATGTTTTTTTATTTTGCTTCAGATTGAATTGTAATACAAGATGGATTGGAACAAGTGCATGATCTGTTAGAAAACAACTTCAGAAAACTCAATGCATATGGAATCGAAGACAAGACAACTCCATACCGGTCTTTCTTGAACAATATAAATGAGTTTAGAAGCTTGGAGTCATTACCAGTGAAACTAAATTTTGGAAGCGACTTGAATGCGGATGAACTGGTCCAAAACCATGGTGCATGGCACAAATTTTGTTACGTCAAGTTCAGCAATTTGAAGTTGGATAGAGCTAAAAAGCGGGGAAATACTTTAGGAGGCAGCACAACTGTGGAGAAACGATCCCGGCGTAAAGCGAGTAACAAAATGGCGTGTTTGTTATGTCATGGAAGCGATGGACTCCTTCATGAATTTCGAACATTAACAGCTGATACGAGTATACGAAAAATGGCAACAGAACGGCAAGAAACCCAGTTGTTGGCAGCATTAGAAGGTGGTGGTCTCATTGCCCTTGACGCTAAATATCGTCTGCAGTGTTATACAGCACTACAATTGCAATTTCTTTGCGCACTAACATGGCAGTCTTAGGTAACAAAAGGACATTATGTTCGTAATCACATGACATGGCCTGCTGCAGCATTTCCCGCATGCCGTCTTCAAACACCAAAACTTTATACTTCAATAACATCTTGTATTACAATTCAATCTGAAGCAAAATAAAAAAACATATTAGAAAATGTGGACACACTGGACAAAACAGTTCATCGGTGAAGAGTTTTTAATTAGTACATATATTTGTGAATAAATATATATAGTGTGATACATTTAAAAATTGTGTAGTTGTATTCCTTGACCCCAAATATGTATTCATATACACCAAGTTTATAGTCCTAAGTAATTTAGAAGCCGAGATATTGATAATATATCTATATTTCAAAATGGCCGCTATAAAATCCAAGATGGCCGACGGAGGAGTTGGTTCCTATCAAATATTGAAAGCTACATACCTAACTAGTACCTGTAAAAAATTTGGTGCTTTTGTCCGCTGTGTCTACATTAACGCAAAATTCGACGTCTGCCCCGCTAAAGCACAGTAATGTAAAAAAAATGGAAAATTTTTATTGTTCAAGTAGGCTTAGAATGTCATGAAACGTCTAAGTAAGTTTGAGCAAAAAACATTTCTGTCTGTCGGTCTGTCTGTAACTTTTTTGTGCGCACGATTATTCTGGAACCGTTTAAGATATTGAGTTGAAAGTTGGTACACGAATGTATTTTAACGAGATCTGGAACTAGCTTATATTTTGATCTTATTTCGTTGAAGGATTGGGTGGTAAACTGGGGTAAGTAGGTAAATCTAGCAAGTAAGAGATCATAAAATGGATGAGAAGCTAAGGCCTCAAAAAGTTTTTTGGCATTAGTCACCCCCACCCTATTATTGAAAAGGGTGTGGGGTGAAAAATAAAACTGTGATTTAGTGTCTGTACAAGAACCAAGGGCCTCAACATTTTTTTTACTTCCCACCCCCACTACCACTCCTGGATTTTAACACAAAGTATCCAGAGAAATGAAAATAGGATTGAATGACGTCACGCAGCGTCCATGTTCTTGATTAATCTTAAAGCCTATAGAGATCTTAGAATATTCTAATTTTTGAATTAAAATTGGTATTTGGGTATTTTAGGAGTAGCTGATATCAAATCCGCTGTCAAAAGTTAAGAATTCAAAATGGCGAACCCAATGTGGTTGCGATAATTGCAATTTACATGAAATTTGTGATATATGGTACTTTCTGGATTCTCTGGTAAGAAGCCTGATGCTAGAAGCTAAATAAAGAGGCCACTAAAGAACGAAAAAAATATTTTTCCAGATTAAAACTCAAATCGGAATCCATGTGTACACCACTGACTTCTTTATCTAATGAGTCTCAGCGTCCAAACAGAGAATCCATTTTATTTTATTTATATATGGATAGATAGATGCATCGTTATATCGTTGAGAGAAGTGCTGATACAAAACATATTAAGGATTAATTCGTATCATTTAAGAGTCTCAGATAATATTATCTCAAAGTAACATAACTCATATTTAAGAGACGCATAATTGAAATTGCAGATGATTGCATTAATATGTAGATTCCATATCATACGAAGCTTTACGATAACTTCAAACAATACATTATTGTGTGTTTCCATTGATATGCATGCAATTTTATATTAGGCACGTTCCACACTATACCGACGCACAGTGAAAAAAAAAAGCCTTTTTTGGACAAAAATCTGCCTACAAGTCAAATCTTAATCAATTTCGATCTACCTTGGCTTAAAATGTAGGTTATTGGCTACACTTTCAGAGTATACTGCCTAAATTGCAAACCCCGATTTCCTAACCTCAAAAAACGTATCAAATATGAGAGTAATCACTTTTTTCTATTTCTACAATTCAAATCTGGATCAATTTTGACAATCCTGGGGTTCATAATTTAGGCAGTATACGCTGAAAGGGTAGCTAATAACCTGCATTTTAAATCCAGGATTGTCAAAATTGATCAAGATTTGACTTGTAGACACAGAAAAAAGTGATTATTCTCATATTTGATACATTTTGTGAGGTTAGGAAATCGGGGTTCATAATTTAGGCAGTATACACTGAAAGGGTAGCTAATAACCTGCATTTTACGCCCAGGATTGTCAAAATCGATCAAGATTTGACTTGTAAAAATAGAAAAAAGTAAGTCATATTTGATACATTTTTTGAGGTTAGGAAATCGGGGTTTGCAATTTAGGCAGTATACTCTCAAAGTGTAACCAATAACCTACATTTTAAGCCAAGGTAGATCAAAATTGATTAAGATTTGACTTGTAGGTAGATTTTTGTCCAAAAAAGGCTTTTTTTTCCACTGTGCGACGTGGTGGAAAAGTGCACAATGCATAATTAGCCCAATCGATGAAGGTATTTACCTACAAAAAGTTGCAAAATGAAAAATTTACATTTCGCTCGGATGTAGAACAAAAAAAAGTGAAAAAATTTTTTTCAACCATTTTTTCAAAATTTTGAAATTAAGTCAAGCTAGGAAAAAATAAAAAAATACAGATCACGTATTTATGAACAAAAAATGTCCTAATAAAATTTATCGCTAAAGCCATGGTTTTCCCGGAAAAAAATAGTCAAGTGTAACGTTATAACTCGGAGCGAGATCCATGCGTGCCCGCGCTTGAATATGCATGACTGTGACACCGACGCACTGAATTACATGTCATTAGATCAGAATTTGTTCAATCCATATGAGTGTTGGTTCATTTAAAAGATGTAAATTGTAGCTTTCTGATGCTTTTTTGTTTTAAACAATACAAGCAAAGGATGGACGGGAAAAATATACTTATATATATTATCACGCCCGAACTCAATCGTAGAAATAAAAAATATAGAAAAAGATAAAAGCCCTTCAAAAAAATTTTTTTTCTTCATTGAGAATTGTTAGAAAGTATGTATACTTCATGATTATTACACATCCACACTAAATAAAAAAAAGATCAGACTCTGAATTCGATGCCGCCATCAGAATTTAATTTTATCGTGTCACTTTTTTGTAAATCACGTGTTTTTAGCATCTTATCTGTGGTGGTATCGAAAAATGGGTCAAACTGACAAGATATCGAAAAATTGTATAGAGAAAAAGTGCTTAGAATCCAACGAGGACCCCACAAATCAATTTTCAACCAGATCTGAGAAAAAATAAAAACACAAATTTTTACCCGTACCATTAGGTAGGTATCCTTTTATTTTTAATTTTTTTTTTCTCAGATCTTGTTCAAAAATGATATATGGAGTCCCCGTTGGATTCTAAGCACTTTTTCTTAATAAAATTTTTCGATATCTTGTCAATTTGAGCCATTTTTCGGTACCACCACACATAAAATATGAAAAAGCCACGCGATTTACAAACAAATTACACGATAAAATTAAATGCTGATGGCGGCATCGAATTCAGGACAATGGTGGATTTACATAAGAGCATTTGGGGCACGTGCCCAGGGCCCCCACGTAATTGGGGCCCCCGAGGAAATGTCAAGTACTGTAAATGTAAACATCTTTTATGCCAAAAAATATTTCTAAATTGTAAAAAAAAATTTTTTTCGGATTTTTCCCCATCGCTCATTAAAAAAATGTTGGGATGAAAAAAATTTTTTGTAGGGATCAAAAAAATTTTTTTTCGAATTTCTCCCCCCGCCCATCAAAAAAATGTTGGAATGAAAAAGATCTCTTCTATAAGAGATGAATCCTTGAAAAATGAATCGAAGTTTGGTGTTTAGGCAATAACTTAAACCAGCTGACCGTTTCGTGGAAGAAGAAAATAGATTTGGAGAGCTGAAATACACAAGAATTTCAGTAGTAACGTTGAACTATCTCCAATGGTGAATTGCAAAGTAGTAGTGGTGATAATCGGGGGAGGTTGGTACCTGGTAAGTACGGCACAGACTGGGATGTTTTTAGCTATCTCCTGCTGCTCCATTAATCATCTACACTACTTGCTTCATCTTCAACCACTCGTTCTAATGAATGATAATGTCGTTGCAATTAAGGAAGGTTCCTCCTCTTTTAGAAGCTTCCCGATGCCTCAAACATCAGTCGCCGAAATGTCAACACACCAACACATCATGCCAACAAATGTTAAAATCTTTTCTTACTTAAGCAGAAAGAGGGCCTTTCTTAACTTATAAGTTTACAGTGATCCTATTTATTCCGACTAGTTGATTCAGTCTTCCAGTTTTGGTACAAAGTTCCGAGCTTGCCTGAGGATACTGCTTAGCCTCCAGTACGTCTTCAGTTTCTCATAATTCACTTAAGAGTTGTCCTGATACGCCCCCTTGTAATGTCCAGCTAAAGTCCGAGACAAAGGTCCTTGGTTCATAGCTCAGCCAGTTCTTCTGGCCTGTCTCCCGGGACCAGTTTGCCTTCTTCTGCACGAAAAGCGCTTAAAGAGCATCACGACAGTTTTATAAAGGTCTCTATGAACTTGTTAACAAATCCACTACTTAAGGATGCCGCCTCCTTTTCTGGATGATTGTTATTGTAGAGACCAACAGCTACAGCTTTAGTACTGTCCATTTAATACGAAATGAATATAAACATAGCCATGATTATTTTCATTAGAGTTCGGGTATTTGCATTTACATTAATATGTAGTGAATCTCCTATAAAGTATATAATTAGAAAGAAAAGAGGAAATAGTAGAAACATTTCTGCTACTTCCTTTATCTGCAAGAATTATGGCCATGAACTGGAGCAGGAGTTACGGGGGACCAACCAGGGACATATATTAGTCACAGCTATAGAAATCTGTGCACAAGAAATGATACGGAGGTTATATACTGAAAAAAGAATCCGCATGATCAGTTATAGTCAAGCAGCTCTCAAAGCTCTGAATGCAGTAGAGATACGTTCTAAAACGGTAAAAGACTGCCTTGACTCCCTGGCGAAACTGGCGGAACACAACAGCATACAACTGGAGTGGACGCGAGGACACCAGGGCAATGAAGGCAATGAAAAAGCAGATAAGCTGGCCAAAGAAGGCGAAAAAACAGCCTTTATGGGACCCGAGCCAACCTGCGGGATATCATATAATACCGCAAGAGGAATGGTAAAGGAACTATTGAGTCAGAAACATACCTTGTATTGGACTGGGGCGCCAGGGATGAGAGTCATGTATATTCATCACTGGAGGGCTATCCAAGACAAAGAACAACGAATTTCTAAAGCTAAGCAGAAAGCAGTTGGGATGTGCAGTAGGAATCTTAACAGGACACTGCACACTGAACAGACACCTAACCAACATAGGTGTGAAGGACAATCCAGCATGCAGGATGAGGAAACTCCTCACCATATACTATATGAACGCCCAGCCTTGGTAGCTGGGAGGCTTTCATATTTCGGGAGGCCAACCGTGACCCCGGAAGAAATAGCCAGAGCTCCCATCGACCGTGCACTCGCTTTTTGGAGAGGAATTGGACTAATGGGAAAACGTTATAATAAGCTTAAGCTTCAGTACGGCGGGGTTTCTGACACCGCAACCCATAAGGAAAAAAAAATGGCAATGAAGTACGATTGCGGAGGAAGAAAAACTTTGCTGTTTGATTTATGATTGCTCGAAAATCATTGTGAATATTGGCAATATGCACAGGACCTTCCTTATTTGTAGGAAATTTTATACAGAACTAATCAGAACAACTAATTTCATAAATCTCGGATCTTTTGTCCTCCAGGAAGAAGATGTGACTTTATTTCTAGCCTTAGCTATAGGCTTCGCTTTAAGCCCCTCAGACATGGACCGTTAAGGAAGCAGACAGACGTCGTATTAATACTTTCGAGATGTGGGTCTGGAGATGTTTGTTAAGAATTCCCTCGATTCTTCAAGAAATACGTCTTCAAAACCGACTCTCCAGCATCGTATTCTCCCGAATCCTCTATTTCTTGGCCACATCAACCGGAGAGAACAATATAGAACGGTTGATACTTCAGAGAAAACCTGGTGGCAAAAGTGAGGATGTCCTGATGTCACCAGAGAGTTGATGGGAAAGAGTTTTAATGATGCTGTGCGCCCAACAGACAACCGCGGCAGATGGCGTGATGTCGTCAGACGTGCTACACAGAAAGAGGAGGCCAACTAGTACAATTTTCATGAATCAGAAAGCATCTGGAAAGACGTTGTGGGCAAAATGTGAATGGGAAGAGACATCAAATAATTACGAATCGACCCAATTCTGACGATACGCCTAAGAGGTTAATCACTGTGCTCTAGTTCTCATACAGCTGCAGTTAAACGTCCTTTATTTTAAAAGTGAAAAATTGTCCCCACATCTGCTTCACTTGTGAAATATGCGACAAAAAAATGAAACCAACTGTTTGAGATTACATTGACTCTCTAACCTTAAACTGAAAACAGGAAGTAAGCGCTAAACACGACTCTTATTGTGGCCTGCAAAAGTTGCTGGTATCGCGAATAGTTGCTACACACGGCTCACGTTCATATTTTTACGCCTTATAATTTTATTTAAGCTGGGGTTAATGCATTTATACACACACAGCATCCCAAGTACTCTTAGGTCGGCGATATTTATTGCTTTTCAGACTCACTTCTAGATTCCTGCAAAATAGCACGCTGTGGCAATTATGATTCGCCGTGATGTTATGAATAGTGTATCTGCAGGGACGTATCTAAGCTTGGCACACCGGTTCCTTTTAAGTCCGTATCCGGCCATAATTAAAAAAAAAAACAAAATCAATATATAGGAAACATTACATTTTCAGAGGCTAGCCACTTAACCTAAGACCTTTTATTTAGATAAGGGTGTTCGCTGGAGGTTAACGCGAATAAGCCTCAAGTGACATCTATTACCGTGGAAAGCTAATTACAGCAAGTCTAACATCGACTAATATTCTACTAACTTAGAGTCATTTTGTAAACTTTGTTGTAATCTACAATTTAACAAATAAATTTAATATGTTTAGGTAGGTATGTAGTTTATTATCATATTCAATGTAATTTATTAATGCGTTTTTTATTTTGTAAAAAATATCTAAACAGGGTGTATACCAATTCACAATTTCGAAATTCTCTGACTTTTCCAGGTTTTCCAGAACTTTTCAATAAAAATTCCAGAAATTTTTTCTGCTCGAAAATGAAAATTGATGAACGTGGTAAAACATTTTTTGACAAGCGGGGGGGAAACAGGATGGGAATAACTTTAGATATGTAGTTTTAATAAATTTAAATGATTTTTTTTTATAAATCTATAAATTCCCTGACTCAAATTCCATGACTTTTCCAGGTTTTTCCTGTTTTCCAGAAACTATACACCCTGTATAAAGCTGTAGTATTATCAGTCTAACACTTTAAAAGACTAAAACTAAAATCGTTAACACTTGCTAACATTGATTTTTACGTAACAATAATAATAATTTTCGTTAATTTATTATTTTAGGGTCTATAAAAGTTAAAAAACAAGTGCTATCTTATAATTCTAATCAGAAAAAGTGAAAGATATCCATTTTTTTTGCCAAAGACTACTTTTCGTTCATTAGGGAGATAACTCTGCTCTGCTTAAGAGCGAAGAATGCCGATCAAACAGTTTCACCTGTGAGGAAGTGGGGCAGAGAGAAGTACGGATGATGGGCGTGGCTTTATAGGCCTTCCTCACATATTTATAGAGTTTAAAAGGAATAAGCAAAGCAAACTACATACAATACACTGCTCGCCAATATCTGAGGTGTTACTTTATATTTATATTTTCTTAATAATTCATTGCTGCTTTGTTTTACAAATCTAACTGTTTATAAATATTTGTATATTACGTACAATATAATTCAAATAAATACATTATAATAAAGGTTACAATGTGTATATTCAGCTTTGTTTTACATGTAGGAAGTCAAGTAAAAACTTCGAATGTAATCGAATGTAATCAAAGTACCTAAGTTTTTATGAGATTATTTTATACTTACCAGTATTGCGCGCCCGGTTTGATTTTTTTTTAATCGCTTCGTATATTATCAGAATAGAACCCTATATTGAAATTTATAATGATTCGTCGGGTAGTTTAATTATTATAAATAATTATTCAACACCTTCACAAGTATTCGCGGACCATTTTTCTCGTTCTCGGCGTTTGCTGAACAAATAGCAATTATTTTATCGTTTATCTCGCCCTAAGCCTAAAACGGAACAATACATCGATTTTAAATTTTTACCGAATTATCACAGATTTATTAACAACGTGTGCTAATATGAGGGTCAAATATATGAAAAGGAATGCAGATAAGAGATGGACGTAACTATTTTGTTTGAATATTTTTTTCTAAAATGAACAGTTTTTGATTTTTCATACGTTCCTCCACCGTTTTACCCTGTCTTCAATCTCCACTGAATCAGCTATTCCTTCACTGTTGGTAAATTGTTTTGTAACAAAAAATGAACCACTTTAAAAAATAATTAGGGTAATGATTATACTCTATGGCCGATTTATATTTTTACTTCTTATATAATTATTGCATCTTCTATAGGATACTCGAAGTTTTTTTGTTTTAGGCATTTTAAATTTTATGATGCCAACTTAGTTGTTGAAACCATGATCTAAACCTATACATATTGGGAACGCGTCATTTTGAGGCAGCTTTCCTTTACGTCACACCTTTCGGTCCACTTTACTTTCGGTGTGAGGAGCATAGGGCGAATTGGAACTTGGAATTTTGGAACTAATGAATTTTAGAATAGTGCCAATTTTAGTACAGTAACTAGAGGTTTTAACTTCCAGATTTTCGATCCAAGTCACTCACAATGAAAAAAATATGTATGTGGAAATAATTGTTTATGGAACCTTAATAATATAATATTTGAAATCCCCTATCCCAAAAACCCATAAAACGATACCCCACATCGGTAGTGGGGTGGGGGTGGTGATAGGGGGTGGTAGTGGGAGTGGATGAAGTAAAAAAATATTTTGAGGTTTCTGGTTCTTATACACTCACTAAATCACAATTTTTTTTTCATCCCCTTTAATAATGGGGTGGGGGTGGTAATGGGGGTGGCTAATGTCAAATTTTTTTTTGAGACATTGACTTCTCTTGTATATACTAAATACCAATTTCATGAACTCTCACCCGCTTGATTTACCTATTTTCCCCAAATTTACCCCAATTTACCGCCCAACCCTTCGACGAAACAAGATAAAAATATAATCTAGTTCTAGATCTCGTTAATGTACATATGTGTACCAAATTTCAAGTCAATATCTCAAACGGTTTCAGAGTAAACGTGCGCACAAAAAAGTTACAGACCGACAGGCAGAAATTTTTTTTTCACTCAAATTTAAAATCTCGACGTTTCATGACATCCTAAGCCTATTTGAACAATAAAATTTTTTTGTCGTTACTATACTTCCACTGGATGTGGAAGTAAAAAATAAATAATTACCCAGATTTTTCATGGATTTTATTGCCTCAAAGATAGAATGTATAACATAATATTCTCTACACAGCTGCATTTTTAAATATAAAGTATCCCTAGAAAATGTTACTCAGTATACTGCTGTCTTAAGTAAAAGCATCCTATCTACAAAAATTGATAATTTTAGATTTTCACATTTTCTGTCCTATACGCATATATTCTACACTTTTTTAGTTAAAATGTGTGATATAGGTCTGGTAAGAAGAAGTTATTAGTTATGGATATTAAATATAATTTTGTTTGTTCGAAGTGCTCATAACAGTACATTTACAACTGATAGTATCCTAGTTGGATTATGCTTGAATGTCAAATAGAGGACTCTTTTACTAAGTCGGGCAGTTTATGCTGGTCGAATTGCCAGCGATAACAAGTAGGTGTGGCTAGAGAGTTATTTATATATTTCGTTTTATAGGCTCTATTACTAAACGGGTTGCATAAAAAATACAGAAAACATATTTTATTATGTAGAAAAATATTGTGCTTGTCGTTATGAAGTTAGATATTTGATATATTTACTGTTGTAGTCTAAATTAAATAAATAAACACTTGTAATCCATTCCCTGAGTCTAATTGTCAAGGTGTCGCCATCTATGAAACTATGAATGAACTTTTACATGTATTTCGTTTTCCCAGCTTTTTAGGCAAATGTGTGGTTTATTTAAAACAAAAAAAATCTTATTTTGTGCATCGCATACTTCTAAATGTTTATTCCTTTTTATTTTTTTTTTGTGGGACATAAAAAAAGCACAAAGTTTCCCATGTAAAAGCATAGGCATTGCACACTCTTAATACTAAATATCAGTCGTACGGTAAAACTAAGGATTTAAATCACCTATAATAAATTGGTTTGCTATAGCATTTTTTTTGCTGGAATGTACTGTAAACATTACAATGAGTAAAGACATTTTTTTAAACAAAATAATTTTCAAAACAGTTTTTTTTCTTTTCCTTAAATATCTCTTGCTGTACTCTAGCTCATACAAATTAAAAAAAACAGCTTGTTATGAAATGAATTATGATTTATGAATGAAACCTTTTTGGTCAATTTGTGGTCAAGTTGCAAAAAATAAAAACAATTAGGACCGCCAATTTTTAAATTAATGGATAACTTAAATAATGTAGATATTTTAAAACTTTAGGAAAATACGCTCTTAGTGAAATTGAACCACCATGCCAAACAAGTCCAAATGTTTATAACTTGAACCAATATACCTTTTCTAGAACGTACTTTTCAGTTCAAATTTCATTTCTTGAAATGAATGCATTTTTTTCATTACTAATGTTATTCGAAAACAAAAATTATTATGCATCGAAAGTATACAAAAAAGAAACAATTAAGAAAAACGCTCCATAAGAGTTTCCATACTTCTTCCCATACGGTTCTGTACTTTCACTTATACTTTTGTTTGTGTTGCTAAAACTATTTAAACATTAAGAAAATAGATATCTCTTCTCGTAAGTAATAGTCAAATTGATTCCTGCTTTGGTTTTTGCAAACAGGTTTATGCTGTCAGACGTGCGAGAATTGAAAGCAAAATAGGTCAAAAGTCAAGTGGAATTTATGAGGAAGCTTTAAATCAGTTTTGGGATTAACGGCATGGAGAAAGAATTATATAATGACAACAACTACAAGAAAGTAATAAATTTTCGCATTAACTTCCCTCTTTATTTTTATTTGGCCAATGATCCGTTCATTTGAATTTGTTTCCCCGATTGGGACAAGGTCAAAGTCCGTATTTCGACCTTATCGTTTTACTTCCATCGCTTACCGAAGATAATTGTAATAGTGAAAACATCACCCTCCGAGATTTCTTCGGATTTTCATTACAAACTACGCATATTACGAAAACTAAAGTCTTCCAATTCCGTCAGCATGCCTGTCTGTCGGTCTGGTGTCTGACTGTCTGCTGGCGCTATATCTACTACTTGACGGAGAAAAATAATATTTGGCAAGTGGTTGATGCTATTGCCAACCAAGAAATAATGGGATACCCTTCTACTGAAAAATGTACAGGGTGAACACCTTATAGGAATAATATAATTAGGTCGGCATAACCGGCGCTTTTGATATTTGATAATAGGACTTGTCTTATATTTTTTGCGCCTACTATTTATACTTGTGTGTTGTTTGAATACTGTCACGACGCAAAAATGAGAATTCTGTAACTAAATACATTTCAAATAGTTCGAGTATTTCACCAGGCCGTCTGGTTATGCTATTCACCAATAGATGGCGAAGACTACAACAAATTCTAATTATTTAATTTTTGCTTAATTTCATTTTACAATATGACAAGTATAATTATTTTGGGGAACGATATTTATGCGTAATGATTGTTAATAATTATTATATATATAGTGAAATATGATCAAAAGTCCATAATATAAATTTGGTTTTTAAAATCTAGAGGTTGGCAACGGTGAAGTTTCAAGGTGAACTGTCAAGAAAAGGGAAATGATGGTCGTTCTTCCGTAATTATTTTTTGTGAAAGGCAAATTCTATAAATGCCAGGCAAGTAGTAATACTCGCCCCTTTTTAAATCAAGAATTGAGATGTAAACCTTGCTAAGTGTTAATTAGTCAAACGGCACACGTGGCTAATCGTTATAGATTAACGGATCTAGACTAATTTTCAACACATTTTTCAATTAAATTTTGGTGTATTTAATTGGGTTTCGATATATAAATCGGATTTTGTTACGTCCAGAATTTTCTGGGTAAGTTTTAAATTTCCTTGATCTACGAGCAAAACACGTGCTCGAAATTAGGTTAGAATTTGAGAATAATTTTTGGTAATTTATTGTAGACGTTTTTTAGGATACGGAGAAGAACAACCATCAGCCGTTATCATATACCTCTTTGGGTCATTTTGTGTAATTTTGGAAATATTTTGGGACTTGGATCATATGAGGGACTATTGGTTACGAGTTTAAAATTATGAAATAATACCCTGCGATACAACATAACTGTAACGGAGAGTTACCTACGACCAGGACCTGTAATTTTGGTAATTTTGGTGTTCTGTAAATTTGGAGAGCTAGAGATTATTTTGGAAGTTTTATATTGCATTCAACGCAGGAAATTCCAGGCAATGGTCTTAACCTACCAGTAATCGGAGCCCCCTTGTGATCAACTGCTGCTGGATTTCGGGTGATTTAAAAATCACCATGCCAAACAAGTCCAAATGTTTATAACTTGGACCAATATACCTTTTCTAGAACGTAGGTATTTTGACGAACTTTTCAGTTAAAATTTAATTTCTTGAAATGAATGCATTTTTTTCATTACTAATGTTATTCGAAAACAAAAATTATTATGCATCGAAAGCATACAAAAAAGAAACAATTAAGAAAAACGTTCCATAAGAGTTTCCATACTTCTTCCCATACGGTTCTGTACTTTCACTTATACTTTTGCTTGTGTTGCTAAAACTATTTAATCATTAAGAAAATAGATATCTCTTCTCGTAAGTAATAGTCAAATTGATTCCTGCTTTGGTTTTTGCAAACAGGTTTATGCTGTCAGACGTGCGAGAATTGAAAGCAAAATAGGTCAAAAGTCAAGTGGAATTTATGAGGAAGCTTTAAATCAGTTTTGGGATTAACGGCATGGAGAAAGAATTATATAATGACAACAACTACAAGAAAGTAATAAATTTTCGCATTAACTTCCCTCTTTATTTTTATTTGATTTGACTTGATTTGAATATAATTAAAGAAATACACAACAATATGTATTAAATTTAATTTAATAAAAGGAAACATGAAGAACCTACGAAAGTACTAATGTACAGGTTCAATGTATAAGTCGATGCAAAAGATATAAGACTTTTGTTTCACTGCCGGTTTTGCCGGCTTATTCCTTTGCCGGCATAAGTGGAGACGACCCAACCAACCAACCGAGGGGCAAACCGCGAAGGAAATCTGGTGTACACTCAGAAGGAAATCCCAGGAAATCTCAGGAAATCCGAAGAAATCTCAGGAAATGTTTGAGGAAATCTGGAAATCTTTCTTTTTCGGATTACCCCCCTCATCAATTTTTTTTAATTTTATCATAGAGGAAATCCGAGGAAATCTTTGAGAAAAGCCGAGGAAATCCTGTGTAATCATCGTCAAAGAGAAAATCTGGTGTACAAAATTTTGGGCGCGGTTGACCCTTCGCAACCAATCTTCTTGGTAAACTTTGAAAATTGCGATGACAACTCGTAAAAGTGAGATGGTCTGCTGGAATTCCAGCGTCTTCAAAGCGTACCGACAATGTTGGCTCCAGCAGTTTTACGAGTTCGTATGGCAATCTTCAAAGTGTACTGAGAAGGTCAGTTGGTTGGTTGGATCGTCAATAGTTATGTTAGGGATTGCAATTTACCGGAAATTTTAATAACCGGTAAATCGGTAAATAAAAATGTAAATAACCGGTTAACCGGTATTTACCGGTAATTTTTTAGAATGAATGATTAGGGTGGCGAAAATGGCAATTATCTTTTTCCATGTACAAAATTATCTAAATTTGACAAAAAAAATTTTTGTCCACGACTATTAAATAATGTACTCATTATGTATGTTTCCTCAAGGATAATGCTATCCATTATTCCCTGCCTCAAGGATAATGCGTGAATAATGATTTCAGTATTCACTAGTGAATAATAAGGACAGTCAGTTGTTTATAAGAAGTCACGGGCAGGTATTTTTTCAATTCGAGTGCAATCTCGTAACTTTTTAGTAGAATTTATGGCTACTTTCTGAAACCTTAAGTACAATTATTCGTTAACTGTCATAGCTACAACTGTGTGAACAATTTTACTGTTATTATCAAATTTATGAATAGATAACTTTATTTAGCGTTTCAGAAACAGACCCTCTTTTATCATACAATTTCGTTTTTTTTTTTATTGAGCAGGCTGTTATGTGTCAAAGAACGGCTTGTCAAATTAAATTTAAACGTCAGCGTTATTTACAATAATATAAATAATTCATTAATTATTTTCTTCAGTAAACAATTTAACAAAAATATCTAATAGTCGTGGACAAAGTATAATATTCTACTCGCATATAATGGCTACTCTGGTGATTTATGACATTCGCCTATGGCTCGTGTCTCAAACTTCACCCTCGTGAATAATAGCCATCATTATATGCTCGTTGAATAACATACTATTATATACGTATATTTAATATAATGAACAAACCAAAGATTTTTTATCAAAAGGAAAAAATATAAATGAAATAAATTTAAATAAATAATTATTCTGTAAATAACAAAAATATCAACTTAAATGACAAAAATTATAAACATAAACTCAAATAGGGCATTTACTGAATACCTAATCTAAAAATACAATATTTTTCAAAAACGACCTGTTAAAAGGGTTAGTTTTTCAAAGCTATATCTGTTAGTCGTCTGATATTTGTTCATAGAATACAACCAGCTGAAGATGTCCTTCCTCAATCGATATTGGTGGGTCGATAAGTTAATAAGAATTGGTAATAACATACTTCTAAATGTATTCCACGGATATTTGCGGCAGTGAAATATTCAATTTCCTATCGCACGATATTGTCAATGTCTCTCTTGTATTTCTTAGAGCTTGGTGTCTGGGTTTTACTTTTTATAATATTATTTATTTATTGTTAAAAATGCTCGGTGTTGGGACGGTCACTCTGTATTTAGTGAATACTAGTCACTTACATAAATAGAAACGTTGAATACGTGACAATATCATAAGTTCAGAATTTACCGAAATAACCGGTAAAAAATTAAAATAACCGGTAATTATCGTCACGTGTTTTTTGTCCTAATAACCGGTAAACCGGTTAACCGGTTAACCGGTATTGCAATCCCTAAGTTATGTACTTTGTATTTCAATTCGTTTTTATGTTTAAATTGGAATAATAATATGATATTAATACTTTGACAATAAAGTTGTCTGATGTTAAATACTTTACTTGGGTAAGTCTAGAAACTGTCTTAAATATTTAAAGGACATCGCACAAAAGTTTAGGAAAAAATTTTGGGAAATAGTTCTCCTGGTTATATTGAACAAAAGTTCTCATGGGCACAATGCTCAAAGTTCAATAGTTCGGCTGCAAGTGGCCTAAAAATATAGAGTTCTTAATTCTAATCTACAACTCCCATACTTTAAGGAGAAACACCCTGTATATATAGTAATTAATCATGACATTATTTAATGGCTCAACTTATTTATAATTTTACAATATATCAACAGGGGAATACTTAACTGACCAAAATATCGAAAAAGACATTGTCGGTACGCTCTTTTGCGACAATCATCATATCCACATCAATATTCGTGATGACGTCAAAATCTAATTTGGACATAAACAATATTTATTAGCGAAATATTTTGTCGAACTCCTCTATACGTTTCCTTAAATATATAAGGAACAAAGAACCAGACTGCAACCAACAACTATTCTCCGGACAAATGCCCCGCCGAGCGCTGAATTACGAATTACAAACCTGGCCGCGTTAAGTGCAATAATTACGTACTGCCACAGAACGGTAAAATTTCGATTGCAACAAACATCAGCCAAAAGACTTATTCCTACTCAAAGGAGCTCTCGTCAGTGCAAGGAAGGTCTGAGATGCCGGAACGAGGCTCATGTTCACAGTTAGTAGGTATGCTTTTAGAGGTTTAGAGGTTTTTTATTCTTTATTTAAGGAAACGTAGAGGAGTTCGACAAAATATTTCACTAGTAAATATTGTGACCTACTAGAAACAATATTACACACTTTGTCAATTTCGTAATTAAATTAACTGTCTAAAATGTAAAGAAAAATCTGCGTAGTAAGTAAATTCAGTCACAGCATGCATACTACCCTAGTTAATATAAATAAAAATACATTCATATTAACGAGCTACAGGGTCCAAACGCCTTTTGTTTCGATTTTGCAGCCGACGGTAATTCCCTGAAATTCTACAAAGTCCATATCACACAATGCGTTACCTGATGAAAACTGAATAAGGCGAAACTAGTAGTAAAGAGCTGTTTGACAGTTTTTTCGCAGTCTTGCGGCGCACAATATTCAAAGGATTTTCATCATTATTTCCCGGCATAATTACTTTTTCTATAGTTTGGATTTTACATTTCGTCATGCTCGTTGGCTTTAGAGGATTTTTAATTGAATTACAACATAATTACATTATATCATGGTCTACTGTTTCATGAAATTCTCGGTTTTTTGCTTGTAATATTATTAGTAATGGAAGTACGTCTAATGCACATAAAGCAAAACTATAAAGTGCAAACTGCAATTTCACAACGAATACTTTCGTTTAATTAATGTACTTACTTTATGACGTTATTAACGTTGGTATTTTAATATTAAATTAATTATAAAACCGTCGTGGTCATCTGATAAAATTATGTACAATATATAATGACGAAAATGTGTTGATGGCAAATTCAGCCGATAGCCAAGTATACACGCAAAGATTTTTTTAACGCAACGGCAATGTCCTTGATTTCCACAAAGTCACTTTAATTTTAGTTCGTTAAATGGACAAAACAAAAAAAAATGAATAGATTTAAAAAATTAACTAATAAAAAATAATATTCTTTTTGTTTTCTATAGGCTTCTTGCACAAAATATAATTTTGGCATTTTAAAAATCTTTACTTAACACGTTAAGCGCCATGTGTATCCTCAAGGTAATTAAGAAAAAATCAAAAACATGCCGGTTATTCATTATTTAATAGATCATAAGTGTTTCAGGCAAAATTACATTAAGGCCCCGAGGGAAATTTTTTTTGGGTATACATGGCGCTTAACGTGTTAATACACAGTGTGTAAAGGATTTTCTCTTATTTTTTCTTTTACAGACGGTATTCAACATTAAAGTTTGAATAAATCCGTTAGGCGTGAAAACAACGTGTGACGTCATGTGTCAGGAAACGCAGAGCGCTAGCGTACATTTTAAATTAATTCCATTCATGGACGTTGCCCTTGTAATAGCCAGGGAGATAGCGACAGATTTTTCGCGTTAATATATATATAAAGCTATATTTTTTCCCCATGATAGCTTAGACAGTATCAATGATGAAGGTGCAATTCTGCCAATCTATAAGTTCTTCAAAAATGAATAAAAAATTAAATAACACGTTGCAAAAAGAGATCGATTTTCTGAAATGTTACAAAATGTCACTTTTGATTCGTTCGTGCCGAGCCGAATTTTCGATCGAATTCCCCCGTGCAATTTATGATCAGGTTTATCTATACGTCGCGTCATCGTACGGCCGTCCCAATGGTGTTTTTCGAAAAATATGAACGTGTCAAGATCGTATGTTTTTACAATTTTTTCGGCTCGGAAATGCAAGCTGTTTTTTGCTATTTTTCGAGGATATCTCCAAAACGGTCAGAGTTAGCTCGAAATAAAAAATGAGGTCAAACGAGTATTTCCACTACGCATCTTTTTGCTACCATCAGATGTTTTTTTTCCGTTTCGGAAATAACTACTGAAATATCGGTCATGTAGAGGCAAAAAATCGAAAATTTTGAGCTTCTACAATTGGCAACTTTTTAATCTTGGCTCCTACGCCAAAAGACTACTCTAGCTAATTTAAATAGAATTAAATTTGCTAAAACTTTTTTTTTCGGTAAAATTTCTTCATTTTGTCACCGTAATTAATCGGTAATTAACTGAAATCGATCTCATATACGATGTTCACTTAATATTGTAATGTGTTACAACCCCTAGAATGATGTATTTGCACCTACTCGAAAAAGAACCTACCAGAAGATTCCAAAGTGACATCTGGAATTATCGAGAGAATGGTGGCGTCATCACAGAACAATCGAGAGCTGTCATTTTTAGGTATAAAAGACCGACCGCATTCTCGGCGAGTAGTTCAGAAAGTTCAGAAAGTTCAGAAAGTATAGGAAGTGAGGTTAAAAGAGTTCAAAGATAAACAAAGTGATAAACATTGTGATTTTAGTCAGTAAAGTGTATTTAAATTAATAATAGTATTGTGAAGTATCCAGTAAATATTTAATAAAGTGTGTTAGTGGACATCTCTTGTTATAATTTTTGAAATCCACGGAATTTGCGAGGGTGGTTTCCTAAGGGTGGAAACACGTCACAATTGGTGTCAGAAGCGGAATTATACCAGAAGATTTCTGGACTGTTCAAGAAGAGGTTTCTACAGTGTTCTTCTTGGGAATTAGTGGTGACACTGGGAATTGATTAACGGGACATTGTTTAAGGACTATTTTTGGACTCGAAACTGTGAAAAAGTGCGTTTTCGGGAAAGTGACAGAGACACTGAAAAAGACTCATTTGTGCTAGCGCGTGAAAATTACTAGAACTACTGGATAGTGACAAAAGACTCTGGATAAGACTTTTTCGTGCTGTTTTGAGATTTTTCTGGAAAGTTCCATTGACGTGATAGTTTTATTTTGCAAAAAGCATGGCAGCTGAGAAACAAATACAGGACCTATTTGCGGAGTTAATGAGGACGATGGCCCAGCAACGTCAAGAAGAAAAAGAAGAGTATGAAAGAAAACGACAAAAAGAAAAAGAAGAGTATGAAAGAAAACGACAAGAGGAAGAAAAGCGGCGTCAAGAAGAAAGAGAAGAGCAAGAAAGAAGACGACAAGAGGAAAAAAAGCGTCGTCAAGAAGAGCAAGAAAAAAGACGACAAGAGGAAGAGAAGCTTCGTCAAAAAGAAAAAGAAGAACAAGAGAGAAGACATCAAGAAGAAAAAGAAGAGAAAGAACGACGAGAAAGACAACGTCAAGAGGAAGAGAAGCGGCATCGAGAAGAAAAAGAACAAGAAAGAAGACGGCAAGAAGAAGAAAAGCGTCGTCAAAAAGAAAAAGAAGAACAAGAAAGAAGACGTCAAAAAGAAAAAGAAGAACAAGAAAGAAGACGTCAAAAAGAAAAAGAAGAGCAAGAAAGAAGACGTCAAAAAGAAAAAGAACAGCAAGAAAGAAGACGTCAAGAGGAGAAAGAGGAACAAGAAAGACGCCAGGAAGAACTGAGGAAAATCCTGAACGAACAAATGAAAATCCAACATGATGCTATGATTTCAATCATTAATAAAATGAAGGAGGATATAAAGGCTGAAGTCAGTCAAATCAAAAGAAAGATGAGTGAGGTCGAAGGAGAAGTTAAGGACAGTTAAGCGACAATTGGTTGAGAAAGGAGGCCAGCTAGTAACATTGTCAGGCCCTCGGTTAAAACCTCCCTCCTTTGACGGCCTAAGCTCATGGACAACCTACAAGAGACAATTTGAGGCGGCTGCAAGTGCAAATATCTGGGATAACGAGGAAAAGGCTATGGCATTAGTTCTGGCGCTAAGGGGCCAAGCTTCAGAGTTGCTCCAAACCATCCCAGTTGAGAAACAAAGGGACTTTAAAGTCTTGGAGGCTGCATTAGACTTGAGGTATGGCGATCAACACCTTGCCCAATTATACCAGACTCAGCTGAAATCCCGGATGCAAAAAGCTGGGGAAAGTTTACAAGAATTTGAAGCTGCGATAGAGAGACTGGCACACCTGGCGTATCCGAGTGCACCTAAAGAATTCCAGGAACAATTAGCCGTGGGGGCCTTTTTAGATGGTATAAGGGACGAAGAGGTCAGGCGAGTTCTGAGGCTGACGAGACACCAAAGTAGTAGCGAAGCTTTGGTGCGTGCACTCGAAGTAGAAGCCGCTTACAGGGATACTCCAAGGTCGAGAGTTCGAGCTGTGACTCTCGAAGAATCGCAACCAGAAATGAACCAGAACCCCTTGCTGACTGAGATGCAGAAAATATTCACCAAATTATGCGATAAATTGGATGGCCTCGGAAAGCAGGAGAAACAACAAAATAAAGGAAAGCCGAGCGGAGGTATTAAATGTTTCAACTGCGGCAAGGTGGGACATATGAAACGAGACTGTCGAGAGCAGAACTCGGAGAGTCGAGTAAATGCTGTGAATGTTGAAGAGAAGCAGGAAAACTAAAGATAGCCAGCACCAAGGGGGCTGTGCTGGCTAGGGAATGCGGTGCCCCCAGAGAAATAAAGATTTCCCAGCTCCAAAGAATTCCAAGCAGTCTGTTGTTGCAAGGATATGTGAATGGAAGAAAATGCGTGTTTACTATTGACACCGGTGCTACGTCATCAATAGTGCGGCCAGGGTTTATATCAGGCTTGCAGATTGACAAGAAGCAAAATGGAGTAATCATTCGAACAGCCACGGGGGACAGGGCTGCGGTCCATGGAGAGGTCAACTTGGAACTGCAGGTTGGACGGTTGAGGTTCAATTACAAGGTCACTGTGGCTGACATTATGGATGATTTCATTTTGGGTCTGGACATCATGGGAGAGCAGGGATTCATTGTTGACGTAGGGGAGCGAGTCTTAAAAATTGGAAATGAGGAATTTATTCTGGCAACCGCAGACGACCAATTCCATAAAGCAAGGTTGTTAACAACACAGACGATTAAGATTCCTGCTCATTCGGAACAAATGATCGATGCTGCCTTAGAAGGAAATCCTGGAGGGTACCGTGTTGGCCTAGTTGAAGATGACGAATCGATTAAGTCCCTACCCAATATTATTGTGGCGAGAACTTTAACCCGGACTAAAGACAAAATCCCAATTAGAGTCGTTAATTTAAATTCCCACCCAGTGACAATTAAGGAAGGCAAACCAATTGGCTCCTATGAACCGGTCACATGGGTAGCGAGGTGCGAGGAACAAACAGAGGGAAGTTCGTCTACGAAAATAGACCAGAAAGTTTTGACCTTGCTGAGTACCCAGTTGGAGCATTTATCTGAGGATGAACGAAGGGAGGCAATCAAGTTTCTAGAAAAGGAAAGTTCAGTATTTGCCAAGAATACAGAGGCCCTTACAAAAACAGACATAGTCCAGCATCGGATAAATACTGGCGACTCGCCCGCTATTCGACAACCACCTAGGAGGCTTCCATTAGCAAAACAAGAAGATGCCTCGGCAATGATAGACAAGATGCTACAAGATGGAGTCATTGAGGAGTCGACGAGTCCCTGGTCATCGCCAGTAGTTTTGGTTGCCAAGAAGGATGGAACATTAAGATTTTGTGTCGATTATCGGAAATTAAACGATGTCACAAAGAAAGACAGTTACCCATTACCACGAATTGATGACACGTTAAGCACGTTGGCAGGCTCACGATGGTTTTCTACGTTAGACCTTAGGAGTGGATACTGGCAAGTGGGGCTTCATCCTGATGATAAGGAGAAGACAGCGTTTTCAGCAGGCAGTGGTCTTTATCAATTTACCGTGATGCCTTTTGGACTTTGCAATGCGCCAGCTACCTTTGAAAGATTGATGGAATTCGTACTGCGAGGGCTAACCTGGAGGACGTGCCTGGTTTACCTTGACGACGTGCTTGTTATGGGACAGGACTTTACAGAACATTTGAAAAATCTTCAAGAAGTATTTGGGCGAGTCAGGAATGCCCATCTGAAGTTGAACCCGAAGAAGTGCCTGCTATTCCAGAAAGAAGTCAAATTTCTTGGTCTCGTGGTGTCTTCGGATGGAATACAAACAGACCCCGACAAAATTTCTGCTGTACGAGATTGGCCAAGACCATCTAACGTTCATGAAGTACGGAGCTTCCTTGGCCTCTGCACTTATTATAGGCGCTTTGTGGAAGGGTTTGCAGAAATTGCGAAGCCATTACACCGGCTGACAGAAGAGAAAGTGCAGTACCAATGGACACCGGAATGTGAAACAGCATGGAGAAAATTGAAGGCAGCTCTATGCACTGGTCCTGTGCTAGCGTACCCACAACGGGAAGGACTTTTTATTTTAGACACGGATGCCAGCAATTCTTCGGTCGGTTGTGTACTGTCTCAAATCCAGAATGGGCAGGAAAGAGTGATCGAGTACTTCAGCAAGGTGCTGTCCAAACCGGAAAGAAACTATTGTGTAACCCGGAAAGAGTTACTGGCCATCGTTAAATCAGTGGACCATTTTCATAAATATCTTTATGGACGACATTTCAAGATTCGGACCGACCATGCTGCATTAAAATGGCTGTTGCAGTTGAAAACCCCTGAAGGTCAACTGGCTCGTTGGATAGAACGGTTGCAACAGTATGATTTCAAAATAGAACATCGACCTGGAAGATCTCATAAGAACGCAGACGCTTTATCTAGAAGACCATGCAAGGAAGATTGCAAGCACTGCCGCCACGTTGAGAAATTGCAGGGTACGGTGGCCGTCAACACTATTAAAATAGAGGTTCCGGACGATTGGACGACCGAAGCCCTGAGACAAGAACAACTGAATGACACAGAAATTGGGGCTATATTGAGAGCAAAGGAGAAAGGAATTCGACCAGCGTGGAAGGATGTTTCGGATAAGGCAGTTGGATTGAAGGCTTTGTGGGCCCAATGGGATTCACTTAAAGTCATGAACGGGCTGCTAAAGAGAGCTTGGGAAAGCCCGGATGGCAGGGAAGTTGTTATGCGTCTAGTGATTCCCAGGTGTCGAGTACCGAAAGTACTTCAGGAAGTGCATAATGGAGCATCCGGTGGGCACTTCGGCGTTAATAAGACCCTGAATAAAGTACGAGAACGATTTTATTGGGTAAATAGTCGTCAAGATGTGGAAGCTTGGTGTCGCAATTGCAAAATTTGTGCAGCCAGTAAGGGACCACAGACTAGAAGTAGGGGTGCAATGAAGCAATATAACGTCGGAGCTCCTTTCGAGAGGATCGCGATCGATATAGCCGGCCCATTCCCAGTAACCAAGGATGGGAACAAGTACATACTGGTTGCCATGGACTATTTTAGTAAGTGGCCAGAGGCCTATGCAATTCCAAACCAAGAAGCAGTCACTGTAGCCAAAGTCTTGGTAGATAATTTGATATGTCGGTTTGGTGTACCCCTGGAGCTGCACTCAGATCAAGGGAGGAACTTTGAGTCAGGGGTGTTTCAGCAAATCTGCAAGTTATTGGGGATACACAAAACACGGACAACAGCCCTTCACCCGCAATCAGATGGAATGGTGGAACGACATAACAAGACCATGAAAGAACATCTCTCTAAAGTGGTTCATAAGAATCAACGTGATTGGGATCTCCACATACCGTTCTTCCTCATGGCATACAGAGCTGCTATCCACGAGTCTACAAAACAAACACCAGCCCGTGTAGTATTTGGACATGAGATCAGACTGCCGTGTGATTTGATTTTCGGAACACCAGGCGGAGAACAGCTTCCTGTGAACAGCTATGTGGATGAAATGAGTGAACGGCTAAGAAATGTTCATGAGCTGGTTAGAGACCAAATCACCATAGCCAGTGACCGAATGAAGGCTCGATACGACCGTAAGGGTAGTTCAGAAGGGTTCAAGGCAGGAGATCTGGTTTGGCTGTACAACCCACAGCGGAAGAAAGGGAAGTCACCGAAACTTCAACCTCCTTGGGAAGGACCTTATACTGTTATTACCCGAATTAATGATGTCGTCTATCGTATTCAACGAAACAAAAAGTCCAAGATGAAGATCGTACACTTGGATAGACTGGCGAAGTACGTGAAAGAGGCTGAACTGCCTGACCGGGACGTTCAGGCTTAAGGAGGGGGCAGTGTAATGTGTTACAACCCCTAGAATGATGTATTTGCACCTACTCGAAAAAGAACCTACCAGAAGATTCCAAAGTGACATCTGGAATTATCGAGAGAATGGTGGCGTCATCACAGAACAATCGAGATCTGTCATTTTTAGGTATAAAAGACCGACCGCATTCTCGGCGAGTAGTTCAGAAAGTTCAGAAAGTTCAGAAAGTTCAGAAAGTATAGGAAGTGAGGTTAAAAGACTTCAAAGATAAACAAAGTGATAAACATTGTGATTTTAGTCAGTAAAGTGTATTTAAATTAAAAATAGTATTGTGAAGTATCCAGTAAATATTTAATAAAGTGTGTTAGTGGACATCTCTTGTTATAATTTTTGAAACCCACGGAATTTGCGAGGGTGGTTTCCTAAGGGTGGAAACACGTCACAATATCATGTACTACTTTGACGCTCCTCCGTTAATCTTGGCCCTTCGAAACAAAGGTTTCTGAGAAAAATTATTTTTTTAAGATTATAGGAAAACGTGTAATTTCCTACATTTCCTCGAATATCTCGATAATTATCGTTTTTTTCTAAAAATTTGTAGACAGCTTTCCGACATTTTTTTAAAATTTTTTTCAAACAAATTTTTTTCTAACATAAAAAACAAAAGACTTATGACCGAATATGCCCTCCTGGCTATTGCACTTCACGGATAAGTTTTGCATTTTCCGCCGCGGAATATTAATCTACAAAGCTGATTTTTTGTCTACAAGCAGTTTATGCACTATTTCGATTAAAAATCACATTCTACCTCCGCTGAAAGGTGGCTATATCTTTGGTAGAATTTCGACCTTTATGCTCCTACCAGGCTCAGAATAGGTTTAAAAGGATTTTGAAAATTGATATGCTATTATAACACATTGCTGAAATTCATGATTCCCAGTAGCTTTAATTTAGGAATATTACTATTTTTTAACTAATTTTTAAATAGTTTTGTGGAATTTGAAATTTTTAGATCTAAAGGTAGTTCATTATATAACTGAGGTCTAATAAATATAAATGATCTCTTCATTAAGTTTCTTTGTGGTTTAGGTATTATTACTGAACATTTTGCTTTGTGGCGCGTATCGTGCCTGTGTTAAACAGTATCTTTTAGTTTGTTAATTTTTAAGTAGTTTATAACGGCAGCACTATATAATTATCTAATATAGTGCTGCATCCTAAGCTCCCCCTAGTACTATACAACACCGCAACCCCCCCAACGACAAGCACCCTCTCCTCCCACTTTAGTACAGTAGTATGGGGAGGGTGCAGTTTATTTAGAAAAAATATGATTTTCAAGTTCAAAAACATCTAAGCATGTGTGCTAGTGTAAACTGGTTCTATAATAATTTAATGGGGTTATATGGAGGGGGATGGGTTGGGGAAAGTTCTGTTTGTGGTGTAATAGATTAGATATTGAATATATATGATAAAAAAAAATTTTCGACATTTTTTGACAAAAAAAAATTTTTCTTTAGTCAAAAAAAAGGTATTCTGAATTTTTTGTAAACAGTTTAATGTACTTTTATCCAAACATGAAAAATACACAATAATACCATAATTAAGAATAGATAAAACTAAGAATTCACACAGTTTCTTCCTTAGTTATATTTTCACACAGCATTTGGTGATGTATATTTTGACTAAAAATCATTACTGCCGATTTAGTTGGGTTTATCTTTAAATTATGTTTTTTAGCATAACTGTAAATCTTTTGTAAATCAATATTTATCAAGTTTGCAGCTGCACGGTAATTGTTAGGTTCGAGTAAGAATTGAAGTGTATTGTCGGTTTGAACAGAACAGTGCTGTATATTTACAAACATACGCTGTGTAGATGAGGTGAAGAATAGGCCTAAACACGGATCCTTGAGGCACACCTGATGACATTAACTGTTTACGACAATAATTATTTTCGATGAACACTCTCTGACTGCGACCAGCAGTCGAGAAAGTAGTTGCCTAGTAATATAGTGTAAAATGGCAGTCCATTATCTGATTTAGGACTGGTTTATCAGTGCGCGGTTAAGCATTTTATCCTACAGCTAAATTAACTAGAAGTTTAGAATGTGAATTGCAATATTAAGGACCGGTTTATCAGTGTGCGGTTAAGCACTTTATCCTACAGCTAAATTAACTGGAAGTTTAGAATGTGCTTCTATTAAACATTTTAATATGGCAACTTCACATTCTAAACTTCTAGTTAATTTAGCTGTAGGATAAAGTGCTTAACCGCGCACTGATAAACCGGTCCTGAAATGTTTAATAAAAGCACATTCTAAACTTCCAGTTAATTTAGCTGTAGGATAAAGTGCTTTACCGCACACTGATGAACCGGTCCTAAATCCTAACCGCTTTAGCTCCAGGGATATATCCTTGATAATAAACTGCCAATTTACACGAATTATATTCCCTTTTGGCAACATAGCTCGTGAAAAATTATATATACATAAAATTTAAAAACACGAGGGGTATTTGTAGAGAATATTTCACGAATAAATTAACTAAATACATAAAAAAAAACCGCTGCCCAAGGAATCACTACTTCCACATCCAGATTCTCTCTATCCAAGTCACTCACAACGAAAAAACTTTGTATGTGAAAATAATTGTTTTTGGAACTTTAATAATATAATATTTGAAAACCTCTACCCCAAAAACCCATAAAACGATACCCCACATCGGTAGTGGGGTGGAGGGTGGTGATAGGGGGTTGATAGTGGGGGGGTGGATGAAGTAAAAGAATATCTTGAGGTTTATGGTTATTGTACATACACTAAATCACAATTTGTTTTCATCCCCTTTAATAAGGGGGTGGGGGTGGTAATGGGGGTGGCTAATGCCAAACATTTTTTTGAGACCTTAGCTTCTCTTGTATATACTAAATACCAATTTTATGGACTCTTACCTGCTTGATTGACCTATTTACCCCAAATTTACCCCAATTTACCCCCCAATCCTTCGACGGAACAAGATGAAAATATAATCTAGTTCTAGATCTCGTTAAAGTACATATGTGTACCAAATTTCAAGTCAATATCTTAAACGGTTCCAGAGTAAACGTGTGCACAAAAAAAAGTTACAGACAGACAGACCGACAGACAGAAATTTTTTTTTTCGCTCAAACTTAAAATCTCGACGTTTCATAACATTTTAAGCCTATTTGGACAATAAAAATTTTTAAAATTTTTTTTGTCGTTTCTATACTTCCACTAGACGTGGAAGTAATACTTTCAAACTTTAAAGTTTTTTTCTTATGGACAAAACACCGTAAGTAACCTATAAGTAATAAAAGACCATGTTATATTATAAGTTTTACTGTAGAGTTATTCGCGTACGGTTTAGCTAATCATATTCCAAAATATTTTTGAGACCTTAGCTTCTCTTATATATATTAAATACCAATTTTATGGACTCTTACTAGCTTGATTTACTATTTACCTCAACCTAAACTAACCCATCAACAAATAAGGCCAAAATATAATCTAGTCCCAGATCTCGTTAAAATACACACGTGTACCAAATTTCAAGTCAATATCCTAAATGATTCCAGAGTAATCATGCGCACAAAAAATTAATATACTTAAAATATCGACGTTGCATGACATTCTAAGCCTATTTGAACAATAAAAATTTTCAAATTTTTTTGCGTTACTGTACTTCCACTGGATGTGGGAGTAATATTATTGTACATCCATTGTACCATATTGTACATACATTGTACATTTTTAATTTGAGAAGTTTGAAAATGAAGTTATATAAAGCTGTTTAGTTAGGCAGGACGTACTCTGAAAGGTTAATTAAGGATTACTATTGAAATATACAATACATTTCACAGTGCATCGTTTTGATTTTTCGAATTAGTAATCAGTTGTGACTAACTTATTACCCTTTTAATCCTAATTTCTAATTAATGAAGTTTAAAAATGAAGTTAAAAGCTATTTAGTTAAGCAGAGACTATTCTCTAAAAGATATTTAATGAGTGCTAATGAACACTGTAGAGTACATGGATTTCCCGAATTAGTTAGGAGTTGTGACTTAGTGACGGATCAATGTGTGACATTTTAGTTAAATACATTTATACGCTGTATGAGTCATATTACAACCTTTACATATCATTGCCTGAAGGATCCCCTGTCTGATGAAATTGTAAGTGATTAGCTAACTTTATAAAAAAACTTTCTTAACAAAATTTTCAATGTTTCATCTCTACTACAACGTAATGTAATGTGTTACAACTCCTAGAATGATGTATTTGCACCTACTCGAAAAAGAACCTACCAGAAGATTCCAAAGTGACATCTGGAATTATCGAGAGAATGGTGGCGTCATCACAGAACAATCGAGATCTGTCATTTTTAGGTATAAAAGACCGACCGCATTCTCGGCGAGTAGTTCAGAAAGTTCAGAAAGTATAGAAAGTGAGGTTAAGAGTTCAAAGATAAACAAAGTAATAAGCATTGTGATTTTAGTCAGTAAAGTGTATTTAAATTAATAATAGTATTGTGAAGTATCCAGTAAATATTTAATAAAGTGTGTTAGTGGACATCTCTTGTTATAATTTTTGGAACCCACGGAATTTGCGAGGGTGGTTTCCTAAGGGTGGAAACACGTCACAAATTGGTGTCAGAAAGCGGAATTTTATGACAAGAGGAGCTCTGAAGTTGTGTTGGAGTATTCGAGAAGTATTCTCGAGATTTAGTGCTAACACATTGGACTAATTTACTGGACATTGTTCGAGGGTTATTTTCGGACAGAAAAATAGTGTTAAGTGCATTTTTGAGACGCTGTAGAACATTTTATTAGGACATTAGTGTGATAAACTGAGAAGTGATAGAGACACTGAAAAAAAAAAACTCATTTGTGTTAGTGCGCGAAAATTACTAGAACTTTTCTATTTGGACATTAGTGGAGATTAGTAAATTCTCTGAACTGGATAGTGACAAAAGACTCTGGATAAGACTTTTTCGTGCTGTTTCGAGATTTGTCTGGAAAGTTCCATTGCCGATATTGACGTGACACTTAAATTTATTTTATTTTAATTTCATCGTATGCCCGTAACAACAAGAAGTATGGCATCCGATAAACAAATACAGGACTTATTCGAACAATTCAAAAAAATGATGGCGCAGCAACGGCAGGAAGACAAAGAAGAACAGGAGAGAAAACGTCAAGAGGAGGAAAAACGACGCCAGGAAGAAAAAGAACAGGAAGAAAGAAGACGTCAAGAGGAGGAAAAACGACGTCAGGAAGAAAAAGAACAGCAAGAAAGACGACGTCAAGAAGAGAAAGAGGAACAAGAAAGACGACGCCAAGAAGAAAAAACCGAA
Organism: Rutpela maculata; assembly: GCA_936432065.2. Lineage (NCBI taxonomy): Eukaryota > Metazoa > Arthropoda > Insecta > Coleoptera > Cerambycidae > Rutpela > Rutpela maculata. The sequence continues at coordinate 391,326,842 of OW386285.2, forward strand.
CTGCGAAAAATTATAGAAGACCAAGAAAAGCGACGTCAGAAAGAAAAAGAAGAACAAGAAAAGCGACGTCAAGAAGAAAAAGAAGAGCAAGAAACAAGACGTCAAGAAGAAAGAGATGAATTAAAGAAAATGATGGAAAATCTGGAAATAAGACACCAACAAGAAAAAGAAGAACAAGAAAGACAGCGTCAAGAAGAAAAAGAGGAACAAGAAAGACGCCAAGAAGAATTAAGGAAAATTCTGAATGAACAAATGAAAATACAGCAGGACGCTATCATTTCTGCCAACGAAGGATTAAAGAGTGAAGTCAAAGAAGAGATAAACAAGGTAGAAGAAAAAGTAGGTGAAGTCGAGACAGAAGTCAGTCAAGTTAAAGAGAAAGTAAACAAGTTCGAAGAAGAAGTTAAAGGAGAAATAGACCGGCTTAAACGACAGTTGAGAGATAGAGGAAGCCAGCAGGTGGTATCATCAGGTCAGCGACTAAAACCTCCTTCTTTTGATGGCCAAAGTTCCTGGACGACGTACAAGAGGCAGTTTGAGGCAGCAGCGTGTGCGAACAACTGGGATAATGAGGAAAAGGCCATGGCATTAGTTCTGGTGTTAAGGGGCCAGGCCTCAGAGTGGCTTCAAACTATCCCAGTGGATAAACAAAGGGACTTCAAAGTCTTGGAAGCTGCCTTAGACTTGAGGTATGGCGATCAACACCTTGCCCAATTATACTAGGCTCAGCTGAAATCCCGGATGCAAAAAGCTGGGGAAAGTTTACAAGAATTTGAAGCTGCGATAGAGAGACTGGCACACCTGGCGTATCCGAGTGCACCTAAAGAATTCCAGGAACAATTAGCCGTGGGGGCCTTTTTAGATGGTATAAGGGACGAAGAGGTCAGGCGAGTTCTGAGGCTGACGAGACACCAAAGTAGTAGCGAAGCTTTGGTGCGTGCACTCGAAGTAGAAGCCGCTTACAGGGATACTCCAAGGTCGAGAGTGCGAGCTGTGACTCTCGAAGAATCGCAACCAGAAATGAACCAGAACCCCTTGCTGACTGAGATGCAGAAAATATTCACCAAATTATGCGATAAATTGGATGGCCTCGGAAAGCAGGAAAAACAACAAAATAAAGGAAAGCCGAGCGGAGGTATTAAATGTTACAACTGCGGCAAGGTAGGACACATGAAGCGAGACTGTCGACAGCAGAACTCGGAGAGTCGAGTAAATGCTGTGAATGTTGAAGAGAAGCAGGAAAACAGTACCAGGGGGGTTATGCTGGCTAGGGAATGCGGTGCCCCCAGAGAAATAAAGATTTCCCAGCTTCGAAGAATTGCAAGCAGTCTGTTGTTGCATGGATATGTGAACGGAAGAAAATGTTTGTTTACCATCGACACAGGTACTACGTCATCAATAGTACGGCCAGGATTTATATCGGGCATAAAGATTACCAAGAGGCAAAATGAAGAAGTGATCGTCCGGACAGCTACGGGGGACAGGGCTACGGTTCATGGAGAAGTAGACCTGGGTTTGCAGATTGGACAATTAAGGTTCGACCACAGGGTCATCGTGGCTGACATCACGGATGATTTCATTTTGGGACTGGACATTATGGAACAGTATGGATTTATTGTTGACGTAGGAAAGCGAGTTTTAAGGATTGGGAACGAACAATTTATTCTGTCAAAAGTGAACAACCAATGCGAGAAAACCAAGCTGTTGACAACGCAGGCAGTCAAAACTCCTGCATTATCCAGAAAACCAGACAAGGAAGATTGCAAGCGCTACCCTCAGGTGAGAAAATTGCCGAACATGGTTGAAGTCAACACTGTCAAGGTCGATCTTCCAGACAGTTGGCCAAAGGAAACTCTGAGGCAAGAGCAATTGCGCGATGTAGAAATCGGACCCATGTTGAGAGCAAAAGAAGGCGGAACGCGTCCAGCATGGAAGGATGTTTCCAACAAAGAAGTGGGGCTGAAGGCTTTATGGTCACAATGGGATTCACTTATGGTCGTAGATGGGCTTTTGAGGAGAGCATGGGAAAGCCCAGATGGGAAGCAGGTTGCCATGCGTCTAGTGATTCCCAGGTGTCGTGTACCAGAAGTACTCCAGGAAGCACATAATGAAACATCCAGCAGACACTTCGGCATAAACAAGACATTGAGTAGAGCACGGGAACAGTTCTATTGGCTTAATAGTCGCCAGGATGTGGAGGCCTGGTGTCGCACGTGTAAGAATTGTGCTGCCCGTGGGGAACCATTTTCCATGAGCAATTACAGAAATGGAAGTCGAAAACAGCCGAAGAATGACCGAGAGCAGATAAACAAAACTAGTAACCGATTGAAGGCTCGTTATGATCAGAATGCCAGTACAGGGGGATCTGGTTTGGCTGTACAACCCACAGCGGAAGGAATGGAGATCCCGAAACTTCAACCTCCTTGGGATGGACCGTATACTGTTATTACCCGAATTAATGATGTCGTCTATCGTATTCAACGAAACAAAAAAGTCCAAGATGAAGATCGTACACTTGGATAGACTGGCGAAGTACGTGAAAGAGGCTGAACTGCCTGACCGGGACGTTCAGGCTTAAGGAGGGGGCAGTGTAATGTGTTACAACCCCTAGAATGATGTATTTGCACCTACTCGAAAAAGAACCTACCAGAAGATTCCAAAGTGACATCTGGAATTATCGAGAGAATGGTGGCGTCATCACAGAACAATCGAGATCTGTCATTTTTAGGTATAAAAGACCGACCGCATTCTCGGCGAGTAGTTCAGAAAGTTCAGAAAGTATAGAAAGTGAGGTTAAGAGTTCAAAGATAAACAAAGTAATAAACATTGTGATTTTAGTCAGTAAAGTGTATTTAAATTAATAATAGTATTGTGAAGTATCCAGTAAATATTTAATAAAATGTGTTAGTGGACATCTCTTGTTATAATTTTTGGAACCCACGGAATTTGCGAGGGTGGTTTCCTAAGGGTGGAAACACGTCACAGTAAATTATTTATTTAGTATTTCCAATTATACAAGGTGTGACAAAAACGAGTTACACAAGAAAGTTTAATTTTTTTAAATGGAACACCCTGTATTTTTTGGCGCCAGCTAAGCCCCTAAAAGTCCTGTATTACACCCTAAAATATTGTGCCAATCGGATTTAGCGTTGCCAGGTTATGATTTTTTCCTGTTTTTTTTTTTTTTTTTTTTTTTTTTTTTGTAATTTACAAACATTTTTTTGACTGCCATATCTCCGCGATTTATTGTTTCTTATAAAAATTTAGGAAGTAAATATTTTTCCAATAAATACATCATTGTCAAATAACATCCTACATTTTTAGAAAAAACAATGAATACATGCGGACATATGGCAATCAAAAAAATGTTTGTAAATTGCCAAAAAAAAAACACAGGAAAATCATAACTTGGCAACACTGCATCTGATTGGTAAAATATGTTAAGGTACAGGACACTTGAAGGCTTAACTGGCGCCAAAAAATACAGGGTATTCCATTTAAAAAAACTCTTAACTGTAACTAGTTTTTGTGACACCTTGTAAAATTGAAAATAATTTTACTTTGTAGTAGAGACGAAACATTTAAAGTTTTATTAAGAAAGTTTTTTGGCCGCTTTTACACAATTTTCCGAGGGAACTTACAATATAATTTTCTTGGATAATGTTCTTAAAAAGAAGAAGAGAAAGCAGAAGACATTTAAGAAAGAAAATAGTGAATTTGTACTATTTTACTGTATGCTAGTTTTTAGAAAGCAAAAAAATGTGAGAATATTATTTAGGTATTATGCAAATTACAACTTACACACTTTTTTATTTATTACGAAAATACCTACTTTCTGTATATTGTTGCCCTAATCTGGGCACGCTAATATACTAGTTAGGTAAATACTTTAAAAGGAGACACAATCAAAACAACTACTATTCTAGCTAATACTGACGAAGTATTGAATTACATGATAGGATTCCTAGCATTTTAAAGCAAAAAATATATTGAAAATACTTAAATCATTTATTCAAATTTAGTCATTCACACTTTTTATTTAATATGAAATTATCTACTTTCTGTATATTGGTAGCTTAATCGGGTCACACTAATATACTATTTAGGAAAACACTTTAAAACATTCATTATTGGAAAACCAATCAAAACAACTACTCTTCTAGCTAATACTGACGAAGTACTGAAATACATGACAGGATTCCTGGCATTTTAAGGCAAAAAAATATATTGAAAATACTTAAATTATTCATTAAAATTCAGACATTCACAACAATTATTGAAAAATACATTCTATTTCAACTCTGGAAAAATAAAAAATTAAAAAGTGTGTAAGCTGTAATTTGCATAATACCTAAATAATATTCTCTAATCATGATAAAAGCAAATAAATAAAAAATAATTAATTGTAAAAATAAAGTTGAATTAGGAAAAAAGTTTGAATCAATTATTGTTACTGAATTTGCCCGAATTTTACTTTGTGGAACAATAATGCAAATTGTTTGTTTGGATATTCGACAGGTACCTATTTAATTATATTTCATATAGAAGCGTGATTCATATTACAAACCAATTAAAAAGTATAGGTTTTAGCAATACAGCAAATATTCAACTGAATATAATACGGCACAATTTGATAGACTCAGTATCGACAAGTATTGAATTTACGTTCCCATATAAATTATAATGAAAATTTATAATTAATTAAACCTCAACAACATGTGCATGTACCATAAATATTCATTAACTAATAACACTTTGTAGTCGATAATTCCCATACGATAGATCAGGTATTAAGCGTTAAAAGTTTGTTCGTGTGTTAATTAACTAGGTATATACTACAGTGCTGTCGGTTGGAATATCTACTTTGAACTAGAAAGAAAACGAAATTCATCTCCAATTTAGTAGCTTTCTTATTTGTCTCTAGCATCCCAATAAACAAATTTGTTTTATAATTGTCATTTCTACAACAATTTTGTTTTATTGCTACTTTATTACATTTATAAAATTGCAATAAAACAAAATAGTTGTATAACGTTTAAATTTTACTTACTGGGATGTTTTCAGTCAATGTAATACTTGTCGAGTTATTTGATGAAAATCGTGTTGTGTAACGAAGTGTTTTTCCCGATGCCAAAAATGCATTTAATTAATTCTATCCTTCGTTGCTTGCTCCGTTTACATTCGAATTTATTTGTTTTAAATCATTGTACCTATTCAAAATAAAACCGTGTCCGCGAAAGTTATTTAGGTATAAACCCGCCAAACTAGTCACATTTGTTTTACCGCCCCACATCCGTGAAAATGAGAAACGCCAATGTATTGCGAACCACGATTATAGATTTCTATGGATTAAATATTTTAACCGCGTTGTAGAAAAATGTAATAAATCCCGCTGTGAGAAGATAGCATGAGATATTAACAAATGATTACAAAAGTGGACACTAGCGGCGCTGGCCGACTCATTGAAAATATTGAGTTGTCTGAAAGACATTTAAAATTCATTCCGACCCGATCTTCCGTTGAGGTAAGCACTCAGTTTTTTATTAACCTAGTTGGGGCACCCCAGCATAGCCGAGGCTTTTTATCAGAGGTTTTTACAATTACCAGATAAAACTATTCTTCATGAATAAGTATATAAACGTAATAATTTAACTTATTCCGATTAAATGTATCAAAATATGATTTCCGATTCCCGAACTGTTCAGGTATTTTTTTTAATAAAAATAAATTATTAAAGTAATTGCTCTGAAAAGAAACTGTTGTATTCTCGAGATTTTGTCCAAACGACTATGTTTCCAGTAATTTTTCTCAGAACCGAAACCTAGGAAAAAAAGTACATAGCAGATATTTTGAGAGAATACCCGAAAACCGTTTACCGTTCATATTATTTTAACTTGGACCATTTTTCCTATTTAACGAGTTAAAATAATATCTGTCAATTTACCGTAGTGGTAGAATCTGGTTTTCCATTTTATTTTATTTTAACTATTTCGTACTTTTACGAATTAAAATAAAATCTGTTACTTTGAAGAATTTGTGAAAATTTGTCATAGTCCGGGGAATTAGTGCAAAAATCTGAATTTCCGTAAAAAATTAACTAGCTTTACATTTTGATACTTGGCATTTCCCGTATAACTCTGATAAAATAGTGTTTGGCTCTCACCCTCAACGCATGATGGATATCGTAAAAGAATTGCATTTCTATTGCTGGTATTCAGGGACTGCCTGTTTTTATATTGCTCATTGTTTTTGCTGTTTATTTGTTTCGCCGTGACTAGACGTACATCGGATGTATGGGCAATGCACGTACATCGGTTTGGTGCGCGTGCGCTCCAAATTAAAACACCATATGTAGTTGTACTCCGACGATAATACGCGCACAATTATTAACAAAGTTTGAACCGCGGACCCTTCGATCCCTAGTACAACAACAACAACAACAACAAGCATTTATTAATATTCATATACAATAATGCGTCATCCCGGAGTCCGGCCCGGAGCCAGCCAGACAACCACGGCGAACATCGTCGAGGTGGGTGTGAGGTTGGGCGGGGAGGGTCCGGTTTGGCGGTGACGAAAATTAATTGTGAGTTAAAATTCCTGCCTAAAGGGGAAAGGCTTAAATTTAACAGTATCGTGCAACGTAGTACACGAGGGTACTTAAAAATAATTAAAATTAAAACGGTAAAACTATTGATTTCGCGCACACGCGAACACTTAAAAATTTTGATTGCTGGCACGGGAAAACAAAACTCAACGAAAAAACCCGTACGACGTTTTACCACTGTGGCTGTTTTATGACTCGAAAGTAAATGGTTGGAAGAAACTAAAAAACGGACCGTTTGTCTGACGCAACCGATGTACGTCCATTGCCTATACATCCAATGAACGTCTAGTCACAACGTATTTGTTTTACCGCTTATACTTATAACATTCCGTTTAAACTATCTTCTCCCCGCCTGGTTCCTAGTTCTCGTAGCTTTGCATGTTGTTAAATGATAAATGACATATCTCAAGTTTGTTTTATTCATGATGAACTTCCTCGTGAACTTCTTATGAGTATATTGAGTACCTGACCGTTTTTTTATTGTAGTTACCGATTTTATCATATTTAATAAATTTTGTTATTTACCGATTTTTGTGTTTTACTGTTGAATGTGAGTGAAAGCCTAATCTGCCGTTTTTTGACCTCTGGACATTTCCGTTTCTTCACTGAGTTTATCCCAGCCCTACTGCAACATGCTGTGTTAAGAGACTAGTGTGGGACCTTTGCCCCACGTAAAATAATTGTAAAGGTGGCGCTCGAGACAAACCGAATCTAACTGAACCAGAGCTCAGCGCTAATATGACGCTTCCACTTTTATGCGCTAGGCAACTGGAAGAAAGCACGTCACAGTTGAAATACCTCTCGCTAATGTCCCAATTTGCATGCCGTTATAACTTAAATACTACCAATTTAAATGAAAAGTTGCATAGAGCTTCCTCTTCTCAAAATTTGATTCTCTTTCCACTCCAATGTTTTCGTTTTTACTTCCACATCCAGTGGAAGTATAGTAACGACAAAAAAATTTTTAAAAATTTTTATTATTCAAATAGGCTTAGAATGTCACGAAACGTCGAGATTTTAAGTTTGAACGAAAAAAAAATTTCTGTCTGTCGGTCTGTCTGTAACTTTTTTGTGCGCACGTTTACTCTGGAACCGTTTGAGATATTGACTTGAAATTTGGTACACATATGTACTTTAACGAGATCTAGAACTAGATTATATTTTCATCTTGTTCCGTCGAAGGGTTGGGGGGTAAATTGGGGTAAATTTGGGGAAAATAGGTAAATCAAGCAGGTAAGAGTCCATAAAATTGGTATTTAGTATATACAAGAGAAGCTAAGGTCCCAAAAAAGTTTTAGCGTTAGCCACCCCCATTACCACCTCAACCCCATTATTAAAGGGGATGAAAAAAAATTGTGATTTAGTGTGTGTACAAGAACCAGAAAGCTCAAAATATTTTTTTACTTCATCCACCCCCATTACCACCCCCCATCATGACCCCCACCCCGCTACCGATGTGGGGTATCGTTTTATGGGTTTTTGGGGTAGAGGATTTCAAATATTATATTATTAAAGTTCCATAAACAATTATTTCCACATACAAATTTTTTTCGTTGTGAGTGACTTGGATAAAAAATTTGGATGTGGAAGTAGTGATTCCTTGGGCAGCGGTTTTTTTTATTAAGGTGCTACCCTCTATAAACTAGTAAGCCTCCGCATAACATTGAAACTTTCCTTTGATGCATTTACTATTAAGTTGCCAGGATTGAACGAAATATAATTCATGACATTATTCCGAAGTTAAAACCTCTAGTTGCTGTACTATAATTTTTGTTATCATATTGCACATAAAAATTGTGAAATATTTTCAATTTCAAAATATCTAATAAAAATATTGTTCTAATAGTGTTATGTTTGGGAAAGATAAATTATGAAAGTAGAATATAAGAATGTAATGAAATGAGACAATTAAACATTAAGTGGGTTGCGTATTGGCTACTATACTACCTCTACTCGATGTAAATAAACAACCTCTATAGTGAATTTTAATTTACGTAATATAAGAACGTCCTTGTAATTTCTAACACCTATTATTTCTGCACAGTTACATTTGAAATAACAAATCTGGTGTCACTTCGAGTAAAACAGGCGTTAGAAAATTGTATTCTTATGCACCATTTGTGAAGGGTTAACTCTCATATTATGTGACGGTAAAAACAATTTAATTGAAACGTGGAAAAACAGCAAATCAAGTAAAGGGATAAGCACTCTATTAGCTTTATTACGAAGTTCTCGGACCCAATCAGATACACACTCCATCAATGTCTGAAGTGCTATTTTTCAAGGTAATAGTCTCACGATGGAACACGGCGACGACGTTATACAAAATTCTGTGTGAACTGCATTTAAATCGGTCCCGGGGGTCGTTTCAAACTGTTAGTCTTAAGATTTCTCCGATATTCACTATTCATGTAAGATATTGTAGATGTTATGTAGATTGCAAAAACTTCTCAGTTATTTTGGTCTGTCTGTTGCTTGATGCAAAATCTAATAAAAACTTGTTTCATGAACAACGAGAGCTTATAAGCTCTTTGTGCTTTTGCAATGTCCGTAAAAGTGAAAAAGAAAATAGGCGCATTTGCCAAAGTGGGCCATGAAAATACATAAGTGTGTGTTATTAAAGTAATTCCAATATATCAACCGGTGTACGTCATCTCTAGTGATATTCTGACGTCATTAAGTACCAACTCAAAATTAATATCAGCGTGCAAATTTCGTATGCATAGAACAAGCTAAGAGCTTTAATGTAGGCAGTTATATAGTTGACTTTCTTTGCTATTGGTGTCCGAGTTATAGCCTTTTAGCGAGTGAGCGGTTTCAGCCGTAAAGGCCATGGCAGGTTAAGTGTCCGTACCTTTGCAACCAATTTGCGTGTAGTTCCTTCCAGTGATGTACCTTTGCGTAAGATACTACCATAAAAAGTTTTGCCTCAAAAACTTCATAATATCTGGTAATTTTTTTTTTTTCGAAAATCCGAAAAAAATTTTTTTTTCTTAATCAAGTAAATCAATTTGTTTGTATTTCACATATATTGTAAATCTACTCAAGGACAATTTATTAACGATATTTTCAGGAAATTTTTTCATGAAGAAAAAAAAATTGATGCTTTTGAATTCTTTGAAAAATTTAAATACGTACTTAAGATGTTAGCGACCACCTCCATTTTTTTATTAATTATACACCATACAATAAGCTATAACATATATTTTTCACAAAACTCTATCGACGAGGTAACGTAGTCAAATTGGCAAAGATAATGTTACGTGTTTACGTAAACATCCGTTAGTAAACACCCTGTATCGTGGGTTCAGAAATTATAACACCAGGGTAACACTAAACAATAATGTATTAACTTAAGTACTAATCTCAGCAAATAAAGAAAAAGAGTATAAATTGGTTAGAAACTCGATATATTAATAAATATATAAATGAACAACTGCTTGGATTATACGTATTGAAAATTTTTTGGAGCAGCCTACGTGTTTTTTTGAAATAACGAGATGTATTTTTCATAATAAATATATTTTCTAGAAAAATCCATCGAAACGGTGATACATAAAAAAATTATGTGTTTATTAATAAGAATACATAATAAAACAATAGTTACAATATGCTAATGATATATAATGATAATATTAGTCGTCTTCATCACTATGTATAAGTAACAGAAAACGAACTTAGTTTTCTGTTACTTATACATGAATTTATCATATGCAAGTTTTCTTGACGATATTTATTCCGAAACCATCAGTAAAACTCTCTGAATTATTCGCAGAAGATATCAGTGTTACAATAAATGAGGACAGTGATGAAGACGACTAATATTATCATACATATATCATTAGCATAACATTATGTATTCTTATTACTAGACACATAATTTTTTTATGTATTACCACTTCGATGGAGTTTTGTAGAAAATATATGTGTTATGAAAAATACATCTCATTTCAAAAAAATACGTAGGCTGCTTCAAAAAATTTTCAATACGTGTAATCCAAGCAGTTGTTTATTTATATATTTAATAATATATCGAGTTTCTAACCAATTTATACTCTTTTTCTTTATTTGTTGTAATAAGTACGTAAGTTAATACATTATTGTTTAGTGTTACCCTGGTGTTATAATTTCTGAACCCACGATACAGGGTGCTTACTAAGGGGGGCATAAACACCGTAACATTATCTTCGCCAATTTGACTACGTTATTCCTTCGATAGAGTTTTATGAAAAATATATGTTATAGCTTATTGTATGGTGCATAATTAATAAAAAAATGGAGGTGGTCGCTAACGTCTAAGTACGTATTTAAATTTTTCAAAAAATTCAAAAGCATCAATTTTTTTCTTCACGAAAAGATTTCCTGAAAATATCATTAATACATTGTCTTGAGTAGATTTACAATATATGTGAAATACAAATTAGTTTACTTGATTAAGAAAAAATTTTTTTTTTGGATTTTCGAAAAAAAAAAAAAAAAATTTCCAGGTATTATAAAGTTTTTGAGGCCAAAACTTTTTGTGGTAGTATCTTACGCAAAGATACATCACTGGAAGGAACTACACGCAAAAAGGTTGCAAAGGCACGGACACTTATCTTAACCTGCCTTTTGATTAAAATGAAAAGTTTCATTTTTGATACACTTTATTCATCAAGCTTCCGCCGTATCATTTTTTTTACGATACTGAATGCAATGTTCTCTACATGTCCTGTGAATTGAAGCTGCATATAGCTGCCTTTTTTGGGTAAAGGCGTTTTTAATACATTGATGCAGGTGAAAATTACTCAGTTTTAGGAGTAATAATAATTACTGATATTGCAGTGACTGATTTATTTCAATTCATGATTTCAAAGTGTAATTTACACTCAAAACACATCATACCTTCTGAAATATTGCGTACCACCCTTTCCCTTTCAACCCCTATAGTATTAGATAATAGTTCAGTAAATATGGGGTTTTTGCTGGATAAAAATGGTATTAAGCTGAATTTTGGTCTGAACGTTCAGAATTGGCCCAGAAATAATAATCCGTCGAGTCCTCACGAAAGCTTCTGAAAGCTGAGCTTTTGCCGCCAAAAAATTGCTGAAAATTAGCTGTTTTTAAATTCAATTAAGATTATCTTGAGTACTATTAGATATATCAAAGTTTTACAAAAGTAGCTTTTTATCAATATTAAAATTTTGCTTCTTTTGATATATAAAATTATGTATTTTCATTCCTCGGATGGAATTATCTATACCACAAGTAGACCTAAATTTTAATTTTTTGAAAAAGTCATTCTTTATAAAATATTTTGCTTGTTATAAAAGCATTGTGATTTGTGTTAAGAAAATTTATTTTTTTTATAAGGGTGCTAAAAAAATTTTCAAGAATTGTTACCAATGAGGATTTGTTGCGTATGCGTTTCATCTGATCCTTATATAACTAGAACAAGAAATGCTTTTTCTGCAGATGTTTTGCCCCAGATATAACAAGTACCTCGCCTCGACTACTTATGTAGAAATGGAAACCTCACCTGAGAGACCCAAAGAGACTATTAATCTCGATTCTGTAAAATGGTTAATTATTAAATGTTTCTTTTCCTTTTTCGAGGTGAAATCCTATTAGTATCCGAAGTTTCCAAATTTTATTCAATAATTCTGATTTCCACCATCTGAAGCCCACCCCTATATATCAGTGGAATTTTGATCCCATTTTTTCTCGAATTTGGAGGCAAATTCTATTCGAATCCAAAGTTTCACAATTTTATCCAATTATCTCAATTTCCACCCTCTGAAACCCACCCTATATATCAGAGGAATTTTTTTACCATTTTTCCTCGAATTTGGAGGCAATATTCTATTCGAATCCAAAGTTTCACAATTCTATCAAATTATTTCAATTTTCACCCCTAAAACCCACCCTTTTATCGATGGGATGTTTTTCATTATTTTTCCTCTAAATGTCAGCTATTTTGAGGCGTTTCCAGGAGAAAAATCTGATTTTGGTCAAAAAATGTTAAACCTGACCCACTGAAGTGATATAAAGTACAATAAAGGAAATACAAAATTTTAACAAAAACCCAGAAACTTTGAGAACTACGATCGTATCAACTTCGAGTGCACTTTTCACCAAACTGGACAGCCGTAGAAAATTTCATGGGCTTCAAATTCGTTCTCTTGAAGTTTTAACGTATATCGTACTTGTTGTGAGATATTGGCAACGATAGCCAAAAAACAGGAAATTGAGAGATTTTTAAATTTTTTTTGAAAACCTGCCATTTTGCGAAAAGACAACAAAGATATTCTTGACGTGGGGATCATTTTCTATCATTTCCACCAAAGTTATATCGGTGACCTATACTGAACTAGTCTGGGGCCCAGACTAATTATAGTTTTTTTGGCAATTTCTTAAACGATCTAATATTGTTTGATGCACTGTACTTTTCAATATCGACTTAAAAATGTTTTATTTTTCAATTTCAGGTCTTTTGTCTATAAAATATTGTCCCAAGGTATTAAAACTAGATTAATCATACATTAAATAAGATAACGAAAACAATATTCATCGACAGGAAGTTTATGAGGCGGGCACTTTATAATTATATATTGTTTTTTTTATAAACTAGTTCTAAAGACTAGTTTTTAACTACTGTGTCGGCGTAACACATCACAAATTATTTTTAAATTTCATTTCACACGCAACTTTTTTAAGTCGTATCTTGTTCAAGGAGACATTCATTTTAATTCACTCGCCTTAGCATTTTGTGAAGGAATTTAATATTTTAAACAGAAGTCTTGTAATATACCAAATATTATTATTGTGCCTCCAAAATACGTATCCGATGCCATATTTAAATAATGATTACGAGAGGATGAAAACTGCTTTGTGATTTTTATCCTACATCATAAAGAGGATAAAAGCACCAAGGCGTTATTTTCCTCTTAGCTTCAAATCAGCAGCTTTAACTTTTTAATTAAATAAAAAATCTCTTCCCTATCTCTGCATACAAGGCGTGTCCAATTTTTCTACAGAACTCCAAAAACTGAGTGAACAAGTCGAAATGATTGGAGATTACTGAAGAAATCTAATGCCAAAACCTTACCGTTTTCTATATATACAATCAAGCTTCAAGTTTAGATTTTTTTTAGTTTGTTTTTTATCTTCCACATTTATTGTTATCGATCTAAAAATGTGGTACACAAAACATATTTGTCAAGAACTGTTTTACTCATCCACACTATTTTTTGTTGTCATTGATGTGGAAACGCTATAGATATTTTCTTCATTTACAAGTTAATAGGTCTTTTGCATATGCCGTATATTTTAATTTAATTTATATACCGGGTGTAAACGAATAGTGGGCCACCCCTGTAACTTCCTTATTTTTGAAGATATCGGGATGAAATTTTGTATGGTGAAATTAGGTAAGATTTCCAACTTTTTGAGACCTATCCGCCATATTTATCACTTCCGGCTTCACCGGAAATGACCCTAATAGTCTTTTCTAAATGGTCCACCCTGTGTGTTTTTACATTTTTGAAATAAAGATCACATTTTGGATACATTTATACTATTTTGAACAATTTATACAGTGTTGCACGAAAAATAATTCGAATTTTAGTTATCAATCTAGATGGCTGCGAATATGTTAAAATTAATTTTGTTCCAATGTAATTCATATAAAAAATACGAAAACGTCAATATGTCCAATAATACATCATACAGGGTGCTGTAAACTCATTAAAATCACATTTTTCAGAATGACTCATTTGTTTTAAATATTATGATATGGGCCACCCAGATGTTCAGAAAGCTCTATTTAGTAGGTACCAAAAGTTCCGTAATGTGTAATCGTTACCGGCAGGATTTATGATTTATATCTAACTTCAATTAAATTTTTATCAACCCTGTATATTTGTGTTAATATTTTATGATATGCAACAAGAATGAGCCAGAGGCCCATTCTGTCTCCTGCGGAGGGTGGCATATCATAAAATGTTAACACAAATATACAGGGTTGATCAAAATTTAAATGAAGTTAGATATAAACCACAAATTTCTTAAGAAAAATTGTCATTCTTGCCGGTAACGATTACACATTACGGAACTTTTGGTATAGTTTAACCCCTATCATAATGTTTAAAACAAATGAGTCATTTTGAAAAATGTGATTTTAATGAGTTTACAGCACCCTGTATGATGTATTATTGGACATATTGACATTCTAGAACGAAATTAATTTTAACATATTCGCAGCCATCTAGATTGATAACTAAAATTCGAATTATTTTTCGTGCAACACTGTATAAATTGTTCTAATGGTATCCGTATTACGCAACTATGCTGCTATTTTGGCTAGGCCCCTAATCACATTATTTAAATTATCACTCAATTTCTCCATATTTCCATTAGAGTGGAATTATTTAAAATTATTCCAGTCTTTAAAAATAAACCTGATAATAATAAATAATTGAAGCATTTGAAATTCTCTTACACCATTTTATTTTCAAACGTGTAAAACCTAAAACATCAACGACTCATCATAGATTCTTCAAAGGTCATTCAACAGTTACAAATTTAACTAATCATTGAATTTATTTCTTATTTTATCGATTCTAAGGTCTTCGATGAACTGAACCACGATATCCTCTTCTATCGAAGTTTTAGCTACAACCTGAGCCCTCAAGGTTCAAACTTAGGTCCACTTTGTTTTAAATTAATTTGTCAACGACATAGTGGACAATTTCGTTCTTAACTGTTTTTTTATGCTGATAACACTCTTTTGTATAGTTGCGTGTGAAAACGATTGCTTTGAACAACAAAATAATAATGATTACGATCAATTATTATTAAGACGTGGTGTATGTTAAACAAATTACCTTTACATAAAGCAAAATGTAACACTGTGATATTTACAACAAAATCAAATGTTATTATATTCGACTACAAACTGAACAATCATACCCTTTTCTTTCTCACATTTTTTGCGACTGGGGTGTGATGTTTGATAAAAAAAAGTAACGTTTGTAAACCACATCGAACTTACTGTAGCTAAAAGTTATAGAACCCTGGGTTTTGTTATAAGAAACTTCACAGATTTTGAAAAAGTAAATACATCAAGAAGCAACAGTACACTACTTCTGTTAGAGATAGGAGGAGGTAAAAGTCAACATAAGTCAATGTCTAAAATCAAGTTAGTGATAATTAAAAAATCTCCTCCATTTTAAGCCAAGTTCATCAAATATAGAGGAGATTAGAAGATACGGTTACTACATACTCTCTGAAATTGCAAACGAATAGATTTTTAGACAACATATCGAGGGTAGTAGTATACATAGACATAGAACATAAAATATAACAGTAATAAAATAATGGGAACACAAAACATTGAGCTATTTTTTTCCGAGTTTTTAAATTTTATATAAATTTTTAACATTCTTTCGTTATATTTGACGGATGCTTCTTTTACCTTAAGTTAATATAAAACATTCTCGCATTTTCTGCAAAAGGAGAAATTAGTATCATCTTGCGTCGGATTGAATGTGTACAAGAGTTGTTAATCATCAGCTAGGAAATAATGTGGATTTAATTATGACATTAGACATGTCAACGGTTTAGATTAGGAAAGAACCTAAAATGGACCCTTGGGGCATGAGACATGAGAAATTGATGATGTTCCAAAATTAGTAGGAATAAACTGGCTAACTCTGTCAAATACGTAAGAACAGAAACAATGAATAGCTATGTCAATTTTTCTATTCTTCGTTGTCTACTTTCAGATTCAAAGTTATTCTAGATAGCTAGTTTCGAAATGAAAACAGTGTATAATCCTCAGATATGCTTTTTATTAAGTACTAACCAATTTAAAATATAAGTTTTAAACTTATTCCCCACCATGTTGAATAAAGAATGGTTGACCATTGAGGATAGTTATTTTAATAATTTAACGCTTGATAAACAATCAACTAATGATTCGCCAGTGCTCCTAAGGCAAATCAGTTCCAGTATCTTAAATTTAAACAGATTTTTAGTTTAAACCACTAACAAGGAAAGCCCTTCGAAGCGAAAAAATGTCCTAAAGGAATTTGCTTGTGATACAACTCTAATTCCCACGACCGTTTGCCTCGAAGCTCGACTTAAAGATTAAGATAATAAGCTATAAACTCTCATAAACAAAACAACAGATTGTAGCAGGTCTGCGTCTAGAAAATCCTCTAAAGCCACAATTTATTACGGAAAGGGTGTCGGGAGACGGTATCATTTTTCAAATGGAGCAACTTATGTGGTATTACGAAAGACTATTGATGCTTTTTTAATTTGCATTCACTGTGCTGAAAGTGCCGAAGCTTTAAACTGGTAAATTATGTGCAGTTTGTTGGTTCAATACCAATTGACGTCAGTGGCGGCACGTTGTTTTATTTGTACGGAAAGTCGAGTTGTCAATAAATTTTTAATATTTTTTAAACAACAATTGGAGAGAATTTATTAGAATGTTTATAAACTGCTGGCCGAATTGTCAGGTTCTTTTGTTTTGTCTGGGTGGAACAAAATATTAACATCGAAGTACTGAAAAATTAGGACCGAAGAGTATATGGACTTGACCAGTGGGTGAATATAATCGTTTGAAATGTGCATGAAGTTAGGCGCTGCATTAATGAAAATTTTGTTCGAAACCCAAACATTAAAAGTTTCAAAAAAAAATTTTTTGCGACTCGCTTCCGATTACATTATTTTCGTTTCGAACTTGGAAGTTCCCCGAAAAAATCCAACAATAATACCACCCAGCACCTAAACGGGAAGAAATAAAGCATTTTTTAAATAATTTTCAAACTTTTTTAGAATCAACCACAAAAATACCTTTTCTTCTTCATTGTAGTCTATTCTAAAATTCTTTGGGAGGTCACGTCACTGGTTGATATTCTCTTTATTCTCATACTTACGACAGAAATGTATGAAATTTATGTTCATGTTTTCCACGGTATAGAGAGTATGAAAGGTAAATAAAATATTAGTGTATATTAAAATTCAAGTTAATCCACAGGGTGTAATCATAACCTGAACGTTGATGATAGTATAATATTTATATCTTGTATTTTAAGGTGTTAAACTGCCAACCTAACATGAAAGTACGTATACACTTCTACTATTTATTATTTATTTTCCTTTTATTAGCTAAAATAAGTATAACTTGGTCTATTATACCCAGTAGGTATTTAAACAATAGGTAGGCATACACGAGCGGAATTTTTAAAAGATCTGGCCCTTTCCGGAACAAGTCCGCTAAAATATCCCATCGTGTGTGTTGGAAGCAGAGTTGAGGTGTGTCTTCGGGTCCGTAGGAACAAGCGAAATACTTGATCCGACGGATCTGGTCCACTGTTTACAAACTACTGGCGGATCTAATCCGTTGCGCTAGCGACCGTTAATTGTAAGATTTCCCGCTCCCGCGTACACGTACATGTGCTTGCAAGTTAGGTTATTAGTTAGGGCATTAAAAATGGTAAAAAAGAATATGGAGTGGACAAAAGATGTTCTTGGTGAATTTCTTTCTCGTTTCTTTTTACGAAACGTATTTACGTAATAATCAGCAACAATTATCCCAGCTGCTGCAATTGCAATTGTTCTTCTGCTCATTACTTTTTATTAAAACTGGGTAGCGTTCACAAGTGCTTACACTGTACAGTCTAAAACACCGCATGACGGATTTCTGCACCACACACGGGAAGATCTGTTCCGCAATCCGGCCTAATCCGCCAATATTACAGATTACTCATTACTTTGTTAGTGGGCCCAGTAAAGGATCATGCCCGACGGACCATGTCCTTCGCGGATCCGGGGATCTGATTCATTGCATCTGATCCTCTAAAAATTCCGCTCGTGTATGCCTATTTAATAGCGGCTCGTCGTGAGGTACTAAGATTCTAGACTGGTGCATATTGGCCAACAGCTGAAAGGTAGAATGGTTCTTGTAACTTTGTAAGCCGTTTTAATGCCCTCCTTCACAGTTTCTCTAGTTTTCAATTGGTTCATCAGATAAGTATGATCAGTCACCTATTTAGTAATCTTCCCCACTGGCCGGACTTTCTTTTGTTGACCGGTCTCGCACCATTATAAGACTCTTCTTTATTTTCTGTCCAGATGCGGCTTCTTGTTTTCGATTCGCGTATGGTAGTACAATCGAGATCTCTGTGCCTTCAATCTTTGGTGTTTATTTTATTGTGCTTTGTATCACTTGATTTAGGACCGTAGTGAATAGTGGTGGGGATTGGTGGGATCCTTGGTTGGCTCCGATTTTGTTCTGTTTGGTTTCCGTCGTCTGTCCGACCTATTTAATTTCAGTGTTTTCGTGAAGACAGGATTTTATTTGTTTAATAGGTGGTGTGGTACTCCTTTACTACTTAGGATGTTGATGTAGTATTAAATGCCTTCTAGATATCTATTGTGACTATATGTACTTGTGTTCCTTCTCTCCATTTCCATCCAGGGTACTTCTGGTCGTCCGTTGACGTGCCTTTGATGAATGCTGTTTGGTAGTTTGATGGTCTTCCAATGGGCTCGAGCAGGAATTATGCATAGTATTGTATCCTGTGTTGTAGAGTGTTATCATCTATACTCTGTGCCCTGTGGTGAGTTGATTTTGGGGAGGTATATTTTAATGGTTGTTTTCCATTCCATATACAGAGGTGTGATTTCCTTGCATGCTCAATTCACGCTCAATTTTAGAAATTGTAGTTATAAACATATTCAAGTAACTGGATTTTTTATGAACTCAAAAACCGTATAAAAGAGTAAAACTTTCAGTTTTAAAGTTGAGCTGAAAAATACTGCAATTACTTTTTTTAGTTTACAGCTCAGTTTTGTTTTGAATTGTATCCTATCGCTTAAATAGAATAGAAAAAAAAATGTGCATTCCAGTTGCAAAAAATTTTATTTCTCCTTTAGTTTAGTAATGTAACGAGTTAAATTGGACAAAATTCATAAAGTTTTGAAAATTGGTAAAAATGTGAAGCATAGCATAAGAATTACTCCCATCCCTAAATAGTGTGCTTCATCCCCTAGGACGTCGTTTCGACCCTATTTTTAAATTTTCTAGATTATCTCGGGAACGGTGCACTTTTTTGATAAAAATACCTATATACAAAATTATTCCTCATAAAATTCTACATATATACACTTCCATTCCTAAAATTAATCGTACTGTGGGAAATAAGGCGCACACTTAAGGGTTGGTTCCGGTTAACACAATAAATTGTAATCTTTACTATAATCTACTTTTAAGTTTAACGCTTAATGCTGAAGCAGTAGCTACTAAACTCCACTTAAAATTATAATAAATGTACCGCTTCCACCCTCTCAACCCTATAAAAAAAAGTGAAATTTAAAGAAGCGAGAATATTGTATATTGTACTTGTTTCCACGGCACCCCAGGTGAGAGTGGAAACGACGTCCTAGAGGATGAAGCACACTATTTAGGGGTGAAAACTTTAACAATACTTATGCTATTCTCATTATTTCTAACAATTTCTGAAACTTTATGTAAAATACTTGGCGCGTTTTTTACGTGGTGTCCCCTGTAGGCCTAATCCACTAATTATCAAAAGGTTATCTACGTTAATTAATCTTCGTCATCTTCCATAGATTTGACATTCATGCATGCTTCTCTGTGGCACTGGTAACCAATTGTGGAGCAACGTAAACCTGCTTTTCTGCAACTGCACCTGTTTTCGCACCCTAATTTACATGAACAAAAAATTATTGTTAAAACAGATTCGAGAGCTGGTTCTTTTGTTGTCATAGTTGGGGTTAATATACCGCCGACTTTCTTCCATCCCCAATCAGTAGCTTCCAGAGTAACGTTTTTCCAGGTTTGAATTTGGTAAAAAACGCGATATGAGTGTTGCCGAGCAGCAGCAGAAGTTGGTGATAGTTTTGATAACATTACAGTATTGTTCGCTTTATCAACAAGTTTGTTAAAAGACATGAATCTGTATACATCTAGACTTTTTTCTGCGGAGGTAAAGCTGCATAAAGCTAGAACAAATCGCTCTCATACGTCTGCAATTTCTTCATGACTAGCTTTTTCATTATTCAAAGTTTGCACGATGTTTTGTAAGTCATCCCTTTTATTAAGCACATTGATTGCATTAACCTTTCCTTTGGAAAAAAAAACGCTGAGGTTGTATCTGTATATTCAGCGAATTATATGACCTGCGCTGATTACATTTGCGCCTCATTTACAAAAGTATTATTAATTTTAGGAAAAAAATGTAGAGACGTTTTTCGTAGAAAATTTTATAAGGAATAATTTTGTATATAGGTATTTTATCAAAAAGTGCACTGTTCCCGAGATAATCTATAAAACCTCAAAATGGGAGTGGAAACGACGTCCTAGAGGATGAAGCACACTATTTAGGGGTGAAAACTTTAACAATACTTATGCTATTCTCATTATTTCTAGCAATTTTTTAAATGAATTCTGTCCGATATATTATAATTTTAACTATTATATTACTGAATTACTTAAAAATTTCAATTATATACCCTCTTTAATATACCTTTTTATTTGCGAACATTCTACTTGCTATGAAAAATCCCTCCGCCAAAGTACCTACAATGTAGCGAGATATTTTGAATTGCACGTCAGCACGTCTGCATCAATGTTGTTAAACTTTTATCAGGAACAGATCGCCCATATGTACAACATTATACTCTGTATCAGAAGCCCTGGACAGTTTCCAAATTAGCTTATAAAGGCGTACAATGTTTGTTTTGTTTAAAACAGCATTCCACCTGAACAATAAACACGTTTTTAGTCCATTAACGATATCGGAAGATGTATCACGTCTTTCTGTACTGGAGAAGATATGCTAATCTTTTAACATGTATCAATTTCCTAATTTAAGCATTGGCGTACGCAAGGCAATAAGATTGTCCAGTCAAAAAAATCAAGTTTAATTTTCTTTCTCACCCCCCTCATATTTCTTCGAATTCCAAAAAAATATCCAAATTTGAGCAAAATCGGTTGATATTAACACGTACCTCCGAGACAGTGAAGTTTCTGAAGTATTTCTTATGGAAAAAAGACATGTTTTCGTAAATTTGCGATAGAATCGTAAAAATGTATTGTAATAAAAATCGCACACAAGTTCTCTCTTCAGAAGTGTCCAGAGAATACGAATGAATAGTTATTTCCTAAATTACACCCAATAAGGTCCCTTTGTAGGGCCCAAAAATGACTCAACGTGTAATAGAGTATCTCATATTTTTGACGTATATTATTGTTCACTTGACTATGGCAAAAACAGTTCGTCTCTGCTCTAGACTACTGTAATTCAATTTATTTAGTAAACAATTATAATCTCTATCTCTCGCAGGATAAAAGAGGATCTAATTTAAATGTAAGATATTTTTAAAATTTTCTTTGTGAGTTGCATAATGGGGATGCCATAGTAAACTGCTGTTATAGCTTTGTACCCCTTCTGTAGGAATTCCCTCGAAGTTCCATGTACAAGTAACAGAAAACTAAGTTGGTTAGTTTAGCAGCCGTCCCAGAGATGGCGCGCGCGGTGTCATAATCTAGAAACGTCGAGAAAAGTGCTGACTTCTTTTGGAACATTGTAGAAAGATTTAAAGTCAATTACCCAGGAGTATAAATAGAGAGTGTGTGGCCGCACAGAGTAGTACAGTTCAGAAAGCAGTTCAGTTAAGATAGTGAGTTCAGAAAGGCAAAAGAAGAAGTTAGCAAAGTGATAAAGTGACTGCATTATTGAATTATAGTACTCAGTGTAACATTAGTGAAGTAAAGGCTTTTTAAAAGTCTGTGTAGATAACATAAACCTATTATCTATATCCTCAGCAATGAATTGTGTAACTAGAGATAAATTGTATGTCAAATATGTGGAATGAATTTGTTTTTATCAACCTCACAAGACACACTAAATAAATCCTGAAATACCACCCAAGTTCTGACATGATGAAGTTAATCTGCCTAGAAAATATTTAACGATGATCATTCGAATGAAAGAGTGACCCTATTTTTCGCCCCTTTGGGGACCTTATGAATTTTATTTAAAAGTGGTCTAAATGATAGTTTATGATGATACTTTAAAGTAGGCGAAATTGTAAGTGATCATAGTTTTTGTGTTGGCGTTATGACGAGTTAAATTCGTTATTTGATTCATCCACGCCAAGGCGAATCCGACATTCTCGGTGACCTCTTGCAATAGATACAAACAGTCGGATTGTAGATTGTTTAAGGGATCGCTTGGCCCCGAGTTGGAGTTTCTTCATTTCGACCTAAAAGGTCTTTTGTGAGTTACCCTACAACTAGTTGTTGCGCAGGATTCCAAGACCTGTGATTTTCCTAATTACCCTATATCTTCAGGTGTTAATTCCGCCTGTTCTAGGTACTTTAGCCTAATGCGGATTAGTACCTTGCATTCATAAAGTATATGTTTCGCAGTCTCAGTTGCAGCTTCACAGTATCTGCATTTGTCATTTTCTGCCATGCCCCTTGAGGGGCAATGGCCAGTTAGAAGGAATGAGATCAGCCTTAGGTCGGACTTTTCAAGTTCGAGAAGCCTTGTGGCATTCTTTGACGCTTGTCTTTGGCCTGGAGCATTCCTTCAGTAGGACTTCTTTTGTTCCTTTTCCCATTTTAGGACGTCCTCCGTTGTATCCCTTAGACAAGCCACAGAACGGTTCGGGTCCAAAAAATGGGGCTACAGCCCCTTTTCTTGCGAGCCTAGTTCATTGCCTTCTATTCCTTCACACCCTGGCACCAACATCAAGGTAACCTTGTCGTTTTTTGCCAGTAAGCAATCGGGTACAAGGTTTAGAGTATCTATCGAGATTTGCTAAGTCTCCAGTATAAAAATCCTGATTTTTTCTGATAAAATCGGCTATACCTCGCTTCAACAACGTTTTTGATCAAATACAATAGATTCGAAAAGAACGGAAGATTTTATATAGAAAATGATACACTATGCGTATTTGAGAATCTTGGAACATAATGAACGAGATTGCCAAGAATGTTGGATTCATCTTGACGTGAACAGGTCAACTGACAGGTTCGACTCGTCATATCTCCAAAACGAAAACTATGCTCAACTTGAAATTTTCGCTACTTTAAAGTATCACCATAAGCTATCATTTAGACCACTTTTAAATCGAATTCATCAGGTCCCCAAAGGGGCGAAATTTTGGGTCACTCTTTGGGCACGGTTGTTACCCTGTACATCTTCATAGAATAGGACTCTCTCCTACAACTGTAACATTGAGAGTGACTTGGACCATATATTTTTTAACTGCTATAAACATACTCATGCGACTAACGAATTGTATAATAATATATCCCCTTCAACATCTTATATTTGTTTTGCCCTAATAAAATCGATATTCTACACTGTCTTATATTATTCCTACACAAAACCTGTGCAAAAATTTAGGTTAGAGTTGCTATTCACCTGTTCAAACTGTTGTTACTAATCCGTGGCCTTACCTCTGTTGTGAAAATATAAAAATGCCTTGATAGGCCCCTAGGCGAGAAGTGTGTCTCCCTGTTACTTTCCCAATTGGGTTCTTCTAATATTATTCACGTTAGAATTAGGTTTTGCTATTTACTGCTATAAGACAGTGTATCTGGCTGCATGTCCTAATGCCAAAAAAAAAAAGATAAATTATACAGTATTGACCTCTTTTCTCAGTGAAGCCATGCTGATAATATAAAATTGAATTCTTCACGTCTAGCAGGATATTATCACTCAGTAACGTTTCAAATATCTGTAGAGTAGAGAATGAAGTTGTGTGTGTACGTTTCTTTCAAATGTAACCATCTTTGGCACAGGCTCTGATTTTTGAGTCTGGGCGGTTGCTTTAGGTTTTCGGTTAATCATTAGGTAGATTAGATAGACTAATACCAATGCAAACTTACAGACACTTTAGCCTCCCAATTGCAGTTCTTAATAGAATACTAATCGTTTCTAAACTTTAGCAGACGAGCCCCAATTAATGTTGTATAACAATCAGCAAAACTATGTCAATCAATAAACGTTGCTAGCTGCCTTTATATTCCAGTTACTTCGACCGGAAACGTAATCAATAAAATGATAAATTAATTAGTTCTCGGATAGTAGTTTAATCTATTAGATATCAAAATGAATTCCTTTTTTTTATTACTTCTCCTGATATCTACAATCTGTCCTAAGGCAAGAAGCGTATGTTGTAAGGTTGGCATAGAAGAACTAGTACTTATTAAGCTTCTGGGAAATTAGTACATCACATTAAAAACCTAATTAATATTGTTATGTCAATGCTCGTATGTTATTAATGAACTTGACCAATCTTTAATTGTGACTTAACTATTCATATTCTACAGTCAGAAAAAAACTGAATTGTAGGAAATGACATTAAATTTTATAAACTTTTCTTTAAGTGTTTTGTTTTATTAGATCCTTACTTTTAAAGTTAATCGCGAAAAAATAGCGCAAAAACACTATTCCGGACGAGAGTTCCAAAAACGCAAAATCTCAAAAACTCTGTTATCTTTTATATTACAGAAAAAAAAGGGACTTTGACAAGTTTTCAAAACAGCATATGAAATATTTGGATAAAATCAAGTTTTTGAGAAAATTAAAAAAATAATTATCCTCGTTTTACACCACCCATTCCCGCAAACTACTTTATTTAAAGAAACTTTACAAAATCTTAATAAGTGATTACATCTACATCTACCAAAAAGAGTAACCCAAAAAAAAAAACAACCATTTTTCGCCCCTTTTCGGGACCTCATGAATTTTATTTAAAAGTGGTCTAAACTCTAAATGATAGTTTATGATAAAAATACCGATTAATCAAATATTACTGTCGTGGGCAAAAAAAAATAGGACAACTATTTTTTTCTAATGTAATCTGTCTTTATTTGCACACTTGCAATGAATTTTGACAAATAACTGACAATGTCACAAAAACTAAAGTTAGATGTACACAAACTAGATTTTAGCAAAAATACGTTTGTCCCATTTTTTTTGCGCACGACAGTACCAGCAAAAATTCTGATTTTTTTCCTGTAAAATCGGCTATACCTCACTTGAACAACGTTTTTGATCAAATACAATGATAGATTCGAAAAGAACGGAAGATTTTACATAGAAAATACACTTTGCGTATTTGAGAATCTTGAACATAATGAACGAGATTGCCAAGAATGTTGGATTCATCTTGCCGTGAACAGGTCAACTAACAGGTTCGACTCGTCATATCTACAAAATAAAAACTATGCTAAACTTGAAATTTTGCCTACTTTAAAGTATCACCATGAGCTATCATTTAGACCACTTTTGGATCGAACTCATGAGGTCCCCAAAAGTGGCGAAATTTTGGATCACTCTTTCAACAGTCCGTCGAAATAAGAAACTTTATTAGCGAACAATCCAGTTGGTTCTGTTAATGCGTAGTCCAAAAAATATTTCTAGACAAAATTTGCTACACGATAAATGAATTTTTGTAATTTAATATATTTGTTTTATATGACCAACTACAAGATGTCTTGTATGTTCATCTGTTTTGTATATTTTATTGTATTGTTCCTTTTCTGTTAACTGTATGTTAATTTCCTTGTGACATTTTCTACATTGATTTTATTGTATACTTTTATTTCTACATAATTTTTTGGCAATGGAGAAATAAAGACTATTATTATTATTATTATTGCTTATCTATTCGTGGTTTTTATTAGTATGTGGTATGTATTCATGAGGCGAACAAGTAGACATCTTACTAATTTACGGCGAAAGGCGTAAGAACTCAACAGCACCTAAAAGTCTGTATGAGCAAGAGCAATGCTATTCTGAAAGACAACCCCCGTAGGCAATATTTTTCATTTTTTGAGAGGAAATGTTGACAAGAAGAAAATCCCGAAATCCACAATTTTATTATCGATGAAGCAACAGGTATCAATGTATTGGCTTGTGTTGAATTGAATCCTACTGTTTCGATCACAGAAATAGGACAAGAACTGGCTAACAGCTAAAAAAATTCTAAAAAAGCACGGATTTTGTTCTTATAAATATCAGTTGCATCAACATTTATTTGAAGATGATGCTGATCGAAGGCTAGATTACTGCGACTGGTTGGTTCACAATTATGATGAAGACCAGAATTTCGTGAAATGTATATTTTTCTCTGATGAGTAGTAATTCACGAATAATGGTGTGTTCAATAGTCCGAATACTAGATTTTCCTGAGCCCAATGTTCAAGAAAATCAACATTTAATGAGGCAGAGCATCTTTCAGGAAATATTTGTAGTCAATGTGTGGGCAGGAATAATTGAAAATAAGATTATCGGACTAATACTTTTTCAAGGGCATCTAAATGTTCAACGATATTTAGATTTTCTACAAAATAAGATTGAAGAATTTCTAGAATCACCCCTCGAGATTTTAGGGAACTATATTTTTCAAGATGGGGCTCCTCCCCATAATGCAGGGTAGCCACTTAACACTGCATTTCAAATTCCCTGACTTTTCCCTGGCTCCACTGACCGATAAACTTCAATTTTCTCTGACTAATTTTGATAACCTAGAAGCCAATTTCAAGTCCTTTTTATACTTTATTAATAAAAATTTCGCGGAAAATAGTTTCCATTGAGTCGCGTAAAATTCGCAATGAATAAAAAATTTTTGGCTACAAGAATATAAATATATTAAAATAAATGTGTTTTGCACAATTTTCCCGGATTATTTCTTAAAATTCCCTGATTTATGTTCAATTCAATTCAATTCAATAACAATTTATTTAACATTTTAGTTACATTATATGCGCCTAGCCGGATTCCGGTCCGGAGCCAGCCGCACAACCACAGCGCGTGGCGTCGTGGTTTGTGTGTGGCTGGGCGGAGCGGGTCCGGTTCGTCTAGAACAATAAGTTGAAGCGGGGCGTTAGTGCTCCTGTCTTAAAAAATAGGTAAGACTTAAAACTAACAATATGACTATATATAGGAGAAAGCTTTTAGAAACTTAAAATTAAACTTATTGGTTTTTATTTACGGTGCACTTGTTAGAGCTCACTGCACTGTTTAAAGTTTCGGTTACTGATACGGGGAAAACTCAATGAAAAAACCCGTTCGAACTAATGACATCCTTCGTCCTGGTGGTCGTACCGCCTCCAGGAAGGTAGGGTGAGGGGATGTTCTAGTTTAAAAAGTTTGAATTTTACAAGAAGTTATTGGTCGAGGGGGGATTTTGAAAATGAGACAAAAAAGGACAAAAGAACAAAAACTAATAAAAATTAAGAAAAAGGGAGGTGAATAGAGGGGATAGAAAGGGGTTTGAGGTAAAAGCTGGTGAAAAGGAGGAATTATGATATAGAAAAGTGTGGCTAGGGAGGCTGCCGAAAGATAGGCAACGCCTGGTATGGTAATAGGTGTTTCAGGTTGAAAAGTATGGCATTATGCTGTCTGATTCGTGTTATATCGCGGGTTAGTGGACTATCGCCCAGTTTGAATTGGTAGAATTTTTGTGATATTTCCTGGACGAAGTCCGCTAGTGGGGTTATGTCGTGATAACGTGCGTAGAGATCCCTGAGGGAGGTGTACCTACCAGAGTTCGAAATGAGGCGCATAAATTTGTGTTCTAAGACTAAGACTAAGTAATTTCTTATTCGTCCTGTTTAGTCCGCTACCCCTAGCCAGGAGTGGATACAGACTCCTGGACATGGAGTAGACCTTGCGTACAGTTTCGTTTATGTGTATGTTAAACGTCAGTCGTTTGTCCAAGTTTACCCCCAAATACTTAATTGGAATTTGGCGGCCCTCGATCGAAATTGGTGTTAGGATGCGGTTCTCAGTGAACCGGCGCGTGAAGAGAATGGCCTCCGACTTTTCGGCGTTGATCCGAATTTTCCATTTGTCGTAATATGCCGTGGCGCGGGCCATGTGCGCCTTCAGTAGCATATTTGTTGCTTGTGCGTTGTGCGAATGCGCGTACATGGCCGTGTCGTCGGCGTACTTGGCAAGGTTCGTATTCGGAAACTTCGGGAAGTCGGAAACGTATAAATTGTATAACTTTGGTGACAGGCACGACCAAGGGACGCCCGCGCGAATATCCCGCCGAGTTGAAAGCTTGTTGTTCACTCTGACCTGCAGTGATCTGCCTTTCAAGAAAGAGTGAATCAGTTTGGTGATTTCATGTTCAAATTAGTACAAATTTCCTGATTTCACTAACCCAAATAAAATTCTCTGACTTTCTAGAAAAGTGGCCACCCTGTAATCTTGCTCAAGTACTAAATGA
Organism: Rutpela maculata; assembly: GCA_936432065.2. Taxonomy (NCBI): domain Eukaryota; kingdom Metazoa; phylum Arthropoda; class Insecta; order Coleoptera; family Cerambycidae; genus Rutpela; species Rutpela maculata. The sequence goes on from OW386285.2 coordinate 391,355,718, forward strand.
GAAAGTTATGGTATTAAAAAACCTATAACATGAGCCCCCGAACGTTAAGATAGCTTCATTAGGTCAGGAGTAAATTAAAAAAAAAAGCGGATTTTGAATTTTTTTTTTATTTTAGCAAAATTTTAGCAAAATCTTTGAAATTTTACTAAAGTACGTGTTATATAGGAGGGAATATCTGGTAAAAATTTCAGATCGTTATCTAATAGCACCTCAAAATCGTGCACATGATTTTTCGACACTGCATTGCATTCAAAAGATTAATTTTAATTGGAATTTTATATGCAAAAAGTCTTTTTTTCAAATTGAATTTTCCTCACTTTTTTCTGAATAATAATCATATAGAAAACATTTGTAATTGTTGAACAACTCTCGAAGAACAGACTTTTTTTCTCATAGCAAAATCTGTCAGAAAGTGAATTATTTATGCTATTTTTCGAAGACCCTTTTTTCCAAAAAGTTGAATCGAAAAATAATGCAGATATTGATCTGAAATTTTTACCAGATATTTCCTCCTATATAAAACGTACTTCAGTACAATTTCAAAAATTTTGCTAAAATTAAAAAAAAATTCAAAATTTCCGTTTTTTTTAAATTTACTCCTGACCCAATAAGTAACGTTCGGGGCTCATTTTATAGGTTTCTTGAATACCATAACTTTCTCATTTGAACTTTTCCTCGGAGATTATTAGTATTCTATTTAAACGCGAAAAACCGATTTTTTACCTCCACCTCCCTTATCCGGTATGACATCACTTGGCACGCTATAAGGGCTTGTTTTGGATGTCCAACTCATCAACTTAAAACAATAAAATCGTAGTTACCTATTTTCGCCACATTTTGATACAATTCGATTGGACTATACATGCCAAGTTTCATCCCGATTCGGCCGAAAAGTGATCTCTTGACACACGGTATATGATATAATATAGCATCTACAAAATACCTATTTCTTTTTCCATTCTACCTTCCTGTACTTATATATTTTCAAAATTGGAGAACACTGCTATGAATTCGTAACTGGTTAATCATCGGCTAGGTCATCGACTTCCTTATTGTTTCTAAAGCATCCACTACTTAACGCATTATTTCACCTGCTCCATAAAAACGAAATACATTTTTAATTTCATTTTTACGTCGCTTTGTCGGAAGCCTCACGTGACAGAAATCTAAACTTCTGTTCTAGAAAAGAGCCATTTATATAACAAATCCTTCAACATTAGATGCATATTAATGGAGTCATTTGGGTACCACAAAAACGTAGCCACGTACTCCAAAGAACAACAATAAAAGACTCGGTTTACACATGTAATACATAAAAAACGCACCTAACATTTTAGATTATGACGTGTCGTCGTGTCGTTCCATCACGGCAATTTAAGTCTGGGTTTAAAATAAGGCTTTCTTCGGCCCACGCAGATACGGAAACGAAATATTTCATTGTTTTTCTTTAAGTGGAAGCATTGGCGTGCTTTCACGCAAAGCATAATTGATTAATAAAAATTGGTATGCGTTGTTGAGTTACTACATGTTCTGTCAAGGAAATTCATTCAGTTGTTGTACCTATTGTTTGGTATGATCAAATAAGTAAACTTCAATAAGACAAAAAAGTATTAAGGGCCAAATTTGTTTTAATAATAATAATAAGAAAATATCTTTATTTGCCAACAGGTTACACCCAGTTATAGGATAAGTAATTACACAAACATTTAAAAAAAAACGACACTGCGTATACTTAATCTAAATTAAAATGAAGAAATTGATATGATATATTGATTAATAAAGCTACCATACGATTAATTTCAAGAGAAAAAGTAAATATAATAATTAAACATAATTTCAAAATTCTTTACTGAATTAGGACGCTCTAATATTCTTCTATCAATATCGCATAAAAAAATGTATGCTTGAATATTTCCTGGTAAATGCTGCTACTTCACATTTAAATATAATACACTAATTTAAGGGGCATTAAAGAATACAGTATATTCTTCGTCAAAAGAAATGCAAGAACTTTAGAAGTAATTGTAAATAACTATAACATCCTTAGATGTTTGGAAGAATAATTGAAAAATTTCGTCGAAAAATTCATGTTCTTATCAAAGAAAATGGTGGAAACTTTAAACAACTACTGTAGTCTCATGCGGCGGAGGGGCAGCCGTTTTTCTGATCTGGCTTAAATAATTTTTGAATGTGACGTTGTCCCATGACGTACAATCGAAAAAAGTTTGAGACAAAAGTTTTTCAGTTTTATGGACTCTACATAACGGCACTATGGGGTTTTACTTTCAATGGGGTTTTTATGGGGGTAATATGTTTTTTTACTCCGAGGCCAATTTCTCCAGAAATTGGCTTCAAAAAGTCGAATTTTTCTAATTTCAATAATATTTTAGGGCGAAAGGATGCGCTCTGGAGAAAAACACTAAAGAGAAAAGTTGTTTCTTTTTTTATGTAGAATATACCTTTTAAGATTTCTGATTCGGTTATTTTAAAAATTATTTAAACCAGATCAGAAGAACGGCTGCCCCTGCGCCGCTGTAACCCAGATTGCTATGACCGACTACACACATTCAGAGAATGACTTGATAAGCATCCCCACCAATTTTTCACTCTCCAGCTTATGTGTTCCATTTTTGTCGGTGGACTCGCATACTAATACAAATTTAGCTGTTTTTACCCAATATGTCTCAAAGATAGGATAGATCATCGTGTGTTACTTAATAAACTAAGAAAATTTGACTTTCCTCCCCAAGCAGTAGAATTTCTTAAATCTATTTATGTGAGAGACAGCAATATATCACAGTAGTTTCAACTTCTTTCAATATGTTGTTACCTCTGGTGTCTCCCAAGGGTCTAACTTTGGTCATATCTGTTTCTTTTACTTATTAATGATTTAGATGACGTTATTAACTGTTCTAAACACTTTTATGCTGACGATTCAAAGCTATTTGCAGTTAAAACTTACACTGATGACTGTAGGATGTTGCAATATGAACTGGAACATGTCCAACTTTGGTGTATGGAAAGTAAATTATATCTTACATCTTGAAATACAAAATCATGAGCTTCACAAGAGAAAAATAACTTGAATATACATTCAATATCGATAATAAAAAATTATCTCGACATAATGCTTATAAGGACTTGGTCGTAATATTTGATTTTAACTTTCTTTTGACGATATTTAAAAATATCCGAAGCTACGAAATTTTATGGATTCATTGTAAGAAATTGTAAAAAGAGTGACCCAAAATTTCGCCCCTTTTGGGGACCTCATGGATTCGATTCAAAAGTGGTCTAAATGATAGCTTATGGTGATACTTTAAAGTAGGCAAAATTTTAAGTTGAGTATATTTTTTCTTTTGGAGATATGACGAGTCGAACCTGATAGTTGACCTGTTTACGGCAAGATGAATCCAACATTCTTGGCAATCTCGTTCATTATATTCAAGATTCTCAAATATGCAAATGTATCATTTTCTATGTAAAATCTTCCGTTCTTTTCGAACCGATCATTGTATTTTATCAAAAACGTTGTCCAAGTGAGGTATAGCCGATTTTACAGGAAAAAAAACCGTATTTTTGCTGACAATATTCGATTAATCGGTATTTTTATACCGGAGACTTAGCAGATCTCGACAGATATTCCAAACCTTGTATCCGACGGCCTTTAAATTAAAAAGTAAATGTATATTTCTAAGAAAGGTTAGGTTTGGGTTATATTGCTTGTATCTGTTGAGAATTTTAAAACAACGCACGAGGTGACCGAGAATGTCGGATTCGGATTGGTGTGGATGAATCAAATAACGAGTTTAACTCGTCATATTTTCAAAACAAAAACTATGCTCAACTTGAAATTTCGCCGACTTTAAAGTATCACCATAAGTTACCATTTAGACTACTTTTAAACAAAATTCATGAGGACCCCAAAAGGAGCGAAAAATAGAATCACATTCCGTATCTGATAGATTTAATATCATTAGATTATTAGATCTAGGAAGGACATATGTCATTAATGCTTTTGTGTATGATAATATGAATGATTGCTCGGATTGACTTTATTCACTGGATGTTTTTCAAATTTTGGTAGATAGGTCCAAGAGGAAAAACTACGGGATTATGGAACGATCAGTAAACTCTGCGTGTAAGGCTAACTGCAGTTTGTAAAAAATGAAGGAGGTGGGAAAATGAAGATAAACTTCCGACCACACAAATATATTAATGTATTCGGTTGTAAAAGTAAGAGAGTATTACACAACTAACTAGCCTAACCCCCAAGAAGAACGAAAATACAAACGCTTCAACCAATACTCCATAACTTTCCTGTGGAGTGTGACCAACTATTAACATCTGGGCACTGCGCTTGGATTGTTTCAGAAGTTAGTAATCTGCATTCGCAGTTATTGTGATGACTTTAAATAGTCGAACTTTGTAACATTTACTTCTGAACACTTACTTATCTTGCGTAGATGGCACCGTTAGTGCCTACTCCACAGGAAAGTTGTGGAGTATTGGTTGAAGTGTTTGTATTTTCGTTCTTCGTTCTTTCTCTACCGTGTGGCACTGAAGAGCCTGGGAAGGCGAAACGCGTCTGCTACTGTTGAGAAATGAATGGCTATACAATAGGCTTCAACTAGCTCTCCCGATATTTGTAGTTCTATGGTTTGCTGCACTTAAAGGTGTAGAGTATAAACCAGACTGAAAAGTCAGAACAAGACTAGTGCAGCATCTATGGTGCGCTAGATTAACTATTACAAACAAACGTATTTATTGTTATTCTTTAATTCGATTAAAAGGTAGCGGACGGGTCCCAATTTATTTCTATACCGGAATCTAACTAGCCCATTGAATTTAATTACTTGCCCGCACAGCGGCCCAATTCGCCTCTCCCGAGAATTTCTTACTAAACAGGTGAAAATTAGATAATTTTTCACTTCATTAAACCAGCTCTAAATCTTAATAAAAGCGAAAATCGTAAAAAAATAATTAATAATTATTAATTACTGCCGTTAAAGGAATAACATGATATCCACTAAAATTGTCAAGCCTTACGGCTTGGAATGAGTTATAATGCCAGCAGGTCGGCAATAAAACAAACAGGGACGTCTCGTGAGGAGCAAGAGAGACTTTAAAAATGCGTCAATTTATTATTTTTTCATTATACATATTATATAAACCGAGTATATAATAAAAAGAAGCTATAAAAAAAGTTACTTTGCAAAAAAAAATCATTTTAAAAATTCAAATTTTATCAGAACAAAACCACGTGACTATAAACGGTACGCCATTAGTCTGACGTCATCTGGCATAACGTTTTGATTTCCAAATTCACCGGTGGAGCGCACCAGTAAGTAATAACATTATATGATTGGCTAATTTGAAAAACATAGCCAATCAGCTTCGTATTTTATCCACCCAAAGGTAAATTTAGAAAAGTGCGGAGACAAGTGACAAGTTTGATAGCTTTGACAGTTTACATCTGCTAGTGCTGAAATATTAAATTGTGTGTTAATTAAATGTTAAATTGTAGTCTGCTGACCTTTAAATCTCGATTTGTTTATTTTTGTGAAGATCATTAGTGTATTAATTTATCTAAGTGGTAAAAATGACGAACAGCGACTTTGTACAAGCTCAAAGAGACAATTTGCCGAAAATCGACGTGTTTATGATAGCACTTTTTGGAAAAGCGACAAGGATGCATCATTCATTGTTCTAACAATAAATTTGTTTACGCTCATTTTTATCTTTTTATTGCAGTTAGATTTAGATACCTAACCTCAGAATATGTAATTTTTTAATATTTCTATCAGCATTAGCTATTAGAGAATATTATTTAGGTATTATGCAAATCACAACTTACACACTTTTTTATTTATTATGAAAATACCTACTTTCTCTATATTGTTGCCCTAATCTGGGCACGCGAATATACTAGTTAGGTAAATATTTTAAAACACTTATTATTGGAGAACCAATCAAAACAACTACTCTCCTAGCTATTACTGACGAAGTATTGAATTACATGATAGGATTCTTAGCATTTTAAAGAAAAAAAAATATTGAAAATACTTAAATCATTAATTTACATTTAGTCATTCATACTTTTTTTTACGCACGACGGTACAATAAATTCCGACTTAAATAAAATTAAAAACTGGACTGTGAAATTCACTACTATTAAATTTAAATAGGTAAAACCGAAAATATTGCAACTGGTACTTCAAATAAATTAAGGCATTTCCCCTATTTTCAACGTTTAGTTGAAGTGGAGTTAAACATTTAGGACTATTTCTTGATAAAAATTAGATTGTTTACTCACATATCTGAGGATTGTAGATCTTTCTGATATTTTAAACAAAATCAAAATTTTAGAAATATGCTTGATTGGAAACGATTGCATATGTACGATTTTTTTGCATTTTGCGTGTTTTAAAAATTACATCCAAAAAACAATTTTTGGAAGTTTGACGCCATTAAGTTTTATGTTCTTATCGCATCTTTTATATTTCGTCTCAGCTCAAAACCCCTAAGAACTGGGCTAAAGTTTTAAAAATGTCAAATATTATAGGTTAGTAGTTCTTGTATTTCGACCACCCAGTCGTACATATATTAGCGTTTAAAACAATTTATCACTGATGACGTTGTAATAAATCGAAACGTGCAATTAAATCAAACGCTTTTAAATTAACGGCCAAAAACGAAGTACGTAATATATTATTACGGTGGTATAATTATTAAAGTACCTAATTTTTCTCATTCGATACAAAAATGATACGTTCGTTTACATTTATATTCAGAAGCATCAGTTTTTTATTTATTAGTGCCTATCCAAGTGCCTTGAATTTTGCGTGCCGCCATGCGAGTGCATCTGAGATGAGACAAATTAATCGCAACAATAACCAGTGGCATTTGGAGTTTATTCAAGAAAAAAGTGGTTCAAAGGCTTCGAAAACATCTGTATCTCATGGGACCACCTATAAAGTTAAATAAAAATAATTTCTCCGGCTAATTTTAAGATGCCACAAAGAATGTTGATGAATAAAAGTCGCAGCAAGTAGTTCTTGTTGATTTTATATCAGCATTTAGATAAGTTAAAATATTTATGGGAAAACTTTGTGGTGGTAATTACAATCATACTAAATGAGAGGAAGTAGGAATATGTTTGACCTGCCTTATAAAAAATACAATAAAATATTTAAAAATCTATATTGTCTGAAGTTCCAAACGTTGCAGAATAAACGAAAAATATATAAAAAAAGATGCAAAGATGCGTCGACAATGGATTAATGGACGTTCATCGACACATTTTAATGTTTTTTTTTTTTTCAACCACTAAACTTCCCCAAAATCTCCCTTAAAGCGTCAAGAACATAGGAAAACGTGGGTGTTTTAAACTTGCGTATTATTTATAAACAAATAAGAAGGTGCAACACGGACGCAATTTTTTGCGTTCTTATTGTGCATGCCTCAAATCATAATATATTTTCCAACCCCTAGAATTTGCGGAGGGGACAGAAGAAAGCAACGGCTTTTTGGAATTTGAATTTCAAACATTATACCTATTTAAAAAGTTTTTCATCGCTGACTTTTCATGTACAAAAAATTTCAATTTGTAAATATTTCAAAATAGTTTGTAATCATATAATCGCTTCTGTCTGTCTGTAAACTTTGAATCATTTAACGAAATTTAAATCGAAATTGATTCCCTCATTGACAATGTCAATGTATATAAAATGTTATAAGTAATTTTTAAATTATAAAAATTATTTTCTGAATTGACACTTTTTGTATATGCAAATACCCAGGGTTGGAAAAAAAACAGTTTTTTTTTCATTTTAAACAAAAAAACAAGTTTTTTTGTTTTGAACAGTTTTTTTTGTTTAAAACAGGTTTTTTTAAAGTTTTAAATGGTATGTTTAAAACATGTCTAAAACAGGTTTAAAACGTTTAAAACTATATTCAACTAAAATTAAATGGTGCCAGGCACACTATGTCTCCTGCTATTAGTTGATGTCAGATGGCGCTCTTAAACGGATTTTACAGCACTCTGCAAATAAAATGCTCAGTTTAGTGCACGTGACCACTATATCGGGATTATTTATCGGAATGGACCATCATCGGCACTTTTCCTGCTTTTCCACAAACCCCAAAATAATACATTTATTTAAAACTTCGCACTGTGTTTTAAACTATGTTTTAAACAGTTGTTTAAAACCTAGCATTTTGTATTAAATATGTTTTAAACATTTGTTTAAACACAGTGCGATGTTATGAACATGTTTTAAACACTTTGTTTAAAACATTTTGTTTTAAACATGCCAACCCTGCAAATACCTTTATAAAAGCAGTTAAAATATAATTTTGAAAAAAATATAAATTTCTAAAATGTTTAAAAATATAAATACCAATTATTAAAAAAAACGAACAAAATTTATTTATAGTAGAAAATCGTTGACAGAAAAAAATAATGTATGTATAAAATTTATTAAGATTCGAAATTATTGAAAAATATAAAATAAATGAAATAAACATTCGTAGATGTATCGAAACGTAGACTGTATAATTTCTCGTAAAATGAAATACTTTAATTTGGTATAATTAAATTATACTTATAAAAAAGTACATATAATTAAAAAACGAAAATTGGCGTTTGTAATAATAACAAGCTAAAAACGTACTCTTCACTGAACTTTTTATATAATTGTTACACATTCTATAGGATACTCTTCGCAGTTTTTTGTAAATAATGTTAGTTTTAGACATTTTTAATTTTATAGTACGAACTTAGTTGGTAAAAGACTCAGTGTAAAATAAAGTAAAAATAAAAAAAACATACCAAACCCCATTTGGGTTTCGAACCCGGGATCCTTGGATTCCGAGTCAATTTCAATTAAAAGCGTAAGAACTACACCACCACCTTACACGTAAAAAAATGTAAATTTTTACATTATAAGACACGAGCTAAAATCATATTTTCACGGTTGTATATTACATTATGAAATGTATATTTGTAAAATATATAAATATTTAGATATTAAAATAAAATATCATTTCACCTTTCTATTCAATAGGGAACTTGCCCAAAAAATAAAATTGAATTAAAATACTCAAAATCGTAAACTAACATCATTAAAAACCCTACAGACAACAAAAAATGAAATAAAAAAAATTCCTCCAGAAATATAAGCGATTAAAATCTGCCGGATTTTACCCACTCCTGAAACGTGACGTCGGAGGGTGAAAGTCGGATGACGGCGTCAAGAGACACCGATTCTGCTTTCGCATGCTCATTTGTCAGAAACAACTAGAAGTGAACACAACCTAACCTCAAATTCGTTGGAAAAACATCTTCAATATTCTGAAATATCACAAAATGCTACTTTTGATACGTTCGTGCCGAGCCGAATTTTGAATTTCGCCGTGCAATTTACGATCAGGTTTATCTGGAAGCCTTTCTCTTTACGTCGCGACATCGTACGGCCGTCCCAATGGTGTTTTTAGAAAAATATGAACGTGTCAAGATTGCATGTTTTTGCAATTTTTTCGGCTCCGAAATGTAAGCTGTTTTTTGCTATTTTTTGCAGATATCTCCGAAACGGTGGGAGTTAGCTCGAAATAAAAAATAAGGTCAAACGAGTATTTTCCACTGCGAATCTTTTGCTATCACCAGACTTTTGATTTCTTTTTCCTTTCAAAGATAACTACGGAAATGTCGGCCACGTACGGCAAAAAATCGCAAATTTTGAGCTTCTACAGTTGACAACTTTTTAATCTTTGCTCCTACGCCAAAACACTACTCTAGCTAATTTAAACATAATTAAATTTGGTAAAACTCCTTTCTTTATTTTTTGAATTCCGACAAAAATTAAGGAATTAGAGGGGGCGGGATTTGGGACTTTTTTTTGGGTAAAATTTCTCCATTTTGTCACCGTAATTAACCAATAATTAATTGAAATCGATCTCATTTACGATGTTCACGTAATATCATGTACTATTTTGACGCTCCGTTAATCTCGGCCCTTCGAAACAAAGGTTTCTGAGATAAATTATTTTTTTAAGATTTACATACACTATAGGAAAACGTGTAATTTCCCACATTTCCTCGAATATCTCGATAATTATCGTTTTTTTCGAAAAATTTGTAGACAGCTTATGTAAAGAGAATTAATTGAACTTTTTTTATTTTTTCTCTAACATAAAAAACAAAAGACTTATGACCGAATATGCGGACGTCTCAAAACCAACCGCCGCCCAGTCTTATTAATTAGGGTGAATGGCCATCTATTGGACACCACGGTATACCAGTTTTCACCCGGTGACGTCACAGTGCTTTTCGTGAGGAGTGGCGATGATTTCAACTTTAATTATTTATTGCAAAGTAAGTACTGCGATTTAAGAGCTGATATTCGGTGTGGCGTGTTTTTATACATAAATACACACTTTAATGAAATAAAAAAAAATGGGCAAGTTCCCCATTACAAAAACAGAAAAATCAAAAAATTTTTTTTTCAAATTTAAATCATTAATAACATTTTTATTTACCGATCGATTTTGTTCAAAAACAATAGGGTTTTTCCTCTAGCTAACACTAACTTACTGTCTAAATTTCAATACAATCGGATTTTTCTTTCTTGAGTTATCGTGCTTACAAGAAACGTGACGGACGGACGGATGGACGGACATTTTGAAAGTTGTTCAGAATTCGTTCACTAACACAATGAAAATTTTTTGTCTGTGAGCGATATTTACGGATTTAGAAATGTCAAATACAATATACTCTTCGTTATCGTATTTGTGAAGAGTATAATAATAGGCTTGTTGCACAAAATATAATTTTAGCATTTTTAGAACCTTTACTTAACTTTACTTAAATGAATATTTTTGTGACACAGTAGCATATGGCAAGTGTACGGCGTAAATTATCCGATTGACCTTTGAAATAACCTTTTTCAGTCATGTTTAAAACAATTTAAACCCTTTTAAATATGGTGCACTTAAATACACATTATAATTTAGTATCACAGACCGAATACAACTAAATCAAACTGCACATATTATATGTCCGAGTCATTACACTAGCAGAGATATAGTGATTGATGACGTCAACTCCAATATGAGTGTGTTTTCAGATATGCCCCTTCTCCCGGATATTAGTCGGTGATTTAAATACTTTCCGGTTAGAAATTATGAAAACAGATTTGATAATATCATAACATAAAGGATTATCTCAAAAGAGGTAACCAATTCGAGGTTAGGACAGTATTTCAAACGAGGCACACCCATTTTGATAATGACAAGACTGTTAAACCATGAGCAAAATACAAAAAATTGCATTTAGAGTATTCCATATGAATGTAACAAACATTATGGTGGGTTATCCAGACACTTCAGTGTAAGGTTGGGGAACACAAGAATTATATTAGGAAGAATGGAATTCAGACATCGAATAAGTGCGAAAACTCTTGAAAGAACGAAGTAGAATAAACTCAATAAAAGAAGCGAATAGGAAAAAAAGAAAAATGATAGAATCAGCAATAACATTGAACGATAAATGCGTGTCGAATTGTTCTGTAGCTATTTGTACAACCTGGTTATCAATAAGAATTTTAGTGATCAATCAGATTTTAACAACGCGGTGTCATCTGCAAATAATACGAGTTCAGCCTCTCTTACAACAGACATGTTTAAGATCGTTTACATAAATCAGAAATAAAGTGGTTCCTAATACGGATCCCTGTGGCACCCCACTTTTCACATCAAGGAGATCGGAATTTATATTATTTACATTCTTGTACTGGTTACGATCTGATAGATATGATTTAATTTATTTTTCGCAGTACTGGGCAATTAAATTATTTTGTAGATTCCACAGATATTATTTTTAGAAGATAATAAATATATAAGTGGCAGAAAACCACAGAAAGAAAAACGGAAAAATGTATTACAAGTTATTTTGCAAATCGAACAGTTTTAAATAGATATGGAAAAAAATTGAGGGCTTGTTGGTTTTTGAGTGAATTCAGCGTCAACAACATAAATAATTTACAAAAATACACCCACCCAGAACCTTAATTAATCCTTTAATTATTTTCAAACAAAATTCATTTCACTTGGCTAAAATTTATTAATTCCGGGCAAATGTCAAATTGTAAATGTAAACAAATTGGACGTGATGCACCCCAGCATGGTCAATGTGTCAGTAGACCCCGCTGGATTCCTTTCAGGATTATATTTTTAATCTACCCAGAGAATAAATGACAAATTTCACGCTGCATTAAGGTAATCCCCCGTTATGAAAGAATAGATGGGAAAAATTCACCGCTCAGAAGCTGCCACTGACCACACAAGCAGGCTCTAGTTAAATAATAATTTATTGTTACCAAAGGCCATTAGCAGGCCTTAGTTGCATGTAAATTCGCCGTAAATTAAATTTATTCTTATAATTATTTTTATTATAGAAATAAATTAGTGGAGCGACGAGTACCTCGAGGAATGTCAGGCCTTTTATTAGCGTTCTATATGGCACTAATTAAAATGTGATTTGCGTATCAATTTGTAATTGAATTATATGCTGGGGTCTGCGGTTTAGTGAATCATCGTTATTTTGCACTCTGAAAATATTAATGCTTTGTGAATATAAATAACGTGTGAAAAGTCTATTGTTCCCAACAGGTGTGAATTACGAGGAAAGTGACTAGTTAATGTTTATTCACTGCACAAATTATGTCAAGAATATTTAAATAAGTTATACACATAACTATAATAACAGATCATGTGATGAAATACGTGTCCCAACTACATATTCAAAATCAAAATCAAAATCAAAATCTTTAGCATGATTATTCTTAAAGTGGCTGAAATTTATACCAGAAAAAAAATCGATATTTTTTGGACTTACTCCCCAGATTCAGTTCACAAATAAATCGCAAAAGATAGCAAACATATTTTTTCGAAATTCCAACTTTGGGGTGCTAACTTTTCGTTCATATTTTGCAAAACTATTGCGTTGCAAACGACAAAGCCTCTATCGCTTAGCTTTGCAAATGATCGCAAACAAGTCGTGTTAAATTTTGAAAATTTAGAACCCCAATTTGAGGTTAGAACCTCAAGCATATGACAATGTCACCATCCTAGTAATAGGAAAATATGAGGTGAGGCAGTGGGAACGACGCATCTTCTACATGGTAGAAGATGATAAAGTGACTACACACTTTTGTTAAACGTGTAAAATATGTCGGCTTTTTTGGCGGTGCAGTGCGGCGCGTTTGATGTTCAAAGGCGCCGATATTTTTTCAGTGCTTAGTAAATCTGAAGGAAACCATACACCCAGGAAGGGCATCCGTTAACTCAGGAAAGACCATTGTAACTCACAAAAAAGGGTTAAACCGAGCGTTAAACTTTAAACTCAACCTGGGAAAATTACATCCCCGGGGAAAAGAGGACTATAGTTGAGTAATGCAGAGTGGCCACTGAACACTGCTTTTCAAATTCCCTGACTTTTCCCTGGCTTCACTGACTGATAAACTTCAATTTCCCCTGACTAATTTTTATAACCTAGAAGCCAATTTCAACTCCTTTTTACACTTTATTAATAAATATTTCGCGGAAAATAGCTTCGATTGATTTGCGTAAAATTCGCAATGAATAAACAATTTTTGTCTGCAAGAATATAAATATATTAAAATACATATGTTTTACACAATTTTCTCTGGTTATTTCTTAAAATTTCCTGATTTCATGTTCAAATTAGTACAAATTCCCTGATTTCCTTGACCAAAATAAAATCCCCTGACTTTTCCAGGTTTTCCCTGTTTTCCAGAAAAGTGGCCACCCTGTAATTATTTGGGACTGAAACTAGATACTAAACTAAAAGTTAGAGCACATCTAGACAAAGAGTTTACCGAAACGACTACCAAAGTTACGTGGCCTTATAGGTCCACAGAAGAATGGTAGGTAAGAACTGTTGACTACAACTAAAAATGGTGCACTGGATGTATCAAAGGGTTTTGGTACTTATGCCTACCTGGATCTGGTGGCACAAAGTAGGAAAAAAGGAAACGTTGAGTAAACTAGGTACTAAGAAAGGTGCAAATACCAGCGTGTCTAGGGGTAACACGAACAATGTCTACAACATCTACCACAACAACGGAAACACTATTTTGCCTGCGTTGCTGTCAGCCACTGACCGGCTGGTGGTCGCTGTGGATCGACTGGTATGACGTCATATTTGGACACGCCCCGTTTCGAGGTGGGCTAATTTGAGTGAGAAGCTGACGTGAACTCTGATTTTGAATGCAATTAAAGTCATTCAAGCCTCTCATGTTATGTTCTAATTAGGTATACTTTATTTGAAAAGCATAGTTTATAAATTGTACATTCTTTTGCTTATTTACAATAAACTTTGAATATCTTAGTTCGATTTGGTCCTACTCTCGAGTCTACTCTAAAGATTTTTTTCACCTAAAACGCAAAAGAACTGCATTACAGTCTCGATTACAGTGGAAAACTCACGTAAAAGTTCTCAAATCGATTTTACTTACTCAAAAATGGTGCGACGCGACGTTAAGAACTCTGAAATTTAATGATTTCGCGTGAAATGTATTAAAAAATGTCATATAAAAAGGAGGGGATAACATTTACCTCTTCTCGAATTTGAGAAACCACTTGGAGATATTTAATAAAACCATTCTCAGATGCTCACCATCTCTCTTAGGAATCTCTGTAAATAAATACTTCATTGAGGGTTTCATCTTCGGTTGCATATTTCAGTAGAGTAGAGGCCTAATATTTCTTACAGTAAGAACTTAAAAACATGTATTACCCATCTCTAAGTAGCTTGAAAAGAGGTTAAACTTAAAAAATCTCTAACAATTTTTTAATATTTCATATTATCTGTTTGTTTTATACCGGGTGGTTTTTTTAGTTGGTACAGCACCATTTTCCTCGCTTATTATTAAAGATAGAGTTTTGAAATTTTGCAGGCATACTTAGTGACATTTGAATGTACTTTTTTAAATTTTTCTGCTGTTTCCCGTCTAACCGGAAGTGACGTTAACTTTCGATTTTCAAATGAAACACTATACTTTTTCTTTTGGATTTCAAAACTAGATTTTAGCTTAGTTAGAATATGTAAAAAAAGTATTAGGTTAGAGAGGAACGTTTTTCAGATAATGCGATTTTAAGGTTTCAGGTGTTAGAACCCTAAAAATCGAATTACCTATGGAATGATTTTGTGGCAGATTAAAATTGCCGTCAAAACACGTAGTAGGCGCATGTCAAGTCAATAGAAGTTTGTGCTGTCGTCTTTGAATTTAGCATTTCAAACAATAAAAAACAAACAAAACAATAAACATTTTTATTTCAAACAGTGATAAAAATTTAAACATGAAGCTGCAATAACAAGGAAATTATCACAAATCATTTTCAAATAAGTCACCATTTTGATCTAAACACTTTTTAACCCTTCTCTTGACACTTTCTGTTATGTTTTCAATAAACTGGGGGTTCATCTTTTGGCAGATTTCACGAACACGTGATTCCAAAGCCACTTTTGTTTCGCGTTCGAATTCATAAACATTATCTTTAATAAAAAAATCCAATGGATTGAGATCCGGGGACCTCGCTGGCCATTTAATCGGCCTGGAGCTTCCGATCCACTTGTCCTCAAAAATAACTGGTAGAAGACCGTCCACCACCCTTGCATTGTGAGGTGGGGCTTCGTCTTGCATAAAATAAATTTCTCTAAGTGCTGCTAAAGGTAAATTATCTAGATAATTTTCTTTCAAGAAAGGCAATATGTTTTGGGAATAAAACGCTGCATTGAGATTTTAAACATAAACAACAGGTCCAATCAGTTGGTTGTTAATAGCCCCAACCCAAACATTGAACTTCCAAACAATTATAAGTGTAAGTTAACTGTGGTTAACTACTGGTGTGCGTTATGTCGATTGAAAATACCGTTATTGCTAAAACTGTCCTCGTCAGTCCAAATTACTTTGCGCCAAAACCCCGGATCTTCTTGATTTTTTATCATGAACCATTCTCAGAACGCAGTTCGTCTGGGAAAATCTCCGGGAAATAACTTTTGATCTATCGAGTATTTGTAAGGATGCTGTCCGTATCGTTTCAATATGTTCTGGATGAAGGAATATGATATGTCAAATTGCACTTCTAGTTTACGAATTGAAACACCTGAATTTTCCGTAACGACCAACAGAATATTTAATTCATTATCCTCTTGCCTCGTCACATAGCAAGTTCTGTTTCATTTCACTTTAAATTATCCTGAAGTTCTTAAATTTGTTATTATTATTTTTTAAAATCGACAACCAAGTCTTCTTTTCTTGGGATATTCTGCATTGAAACTACGACAAGTTGGTAAATATCTTTGACCATTTTGGTTAAAAATCATAAGGATGTTAAACAAATCTTCGTTTGTATAATCATTTTCCATTTTTTTCACTAATTTTTTGTGAACTGACGCCAGAAAACTTTGAAATGCTAAATTCAAAGACGACAACGCAAACTTCTATTGACTTGACATGCGCCTACTACGCGTTTTGACGGCAATTTTAATCTGCCACAAAATCATTCCATAGGTAACTCGATTTTTAGTGCTCCTCAACACCTGAAACTTTAAAATCGCATTATCTCAAAAACTTTCCTCTCTAACGTAATACTTTTTTTACATTTTCTAACTAGTTTTGAAATACAAAAGAAAAACTATAGTGTTTCATTTCATTTGAAAAGTTGACGTCACTTCCGGATAGACGGGAAACAACAGAAAAATTTAAAAAGTGCATTATATGCAAAAATGTCACTAAGTATGCATGCAAAATTTCAAAACACTATCTTTAATAATAAGCGAGGAAAAGGTGCTGTACCAACTAAAAAAATCACCCGGTCTGCCGCTAAGTTCTGAATACTCATCGCACTCGAAAGCACTTTGTATACATTTGCCGTCTTTAGAAGTTCTGTGGCCTTCCATGGTCGAGAAAATCTGAAAATTCTTTGCTAGGTGATTAACATGCGACTACTAATTGTACATTTATATTAATCCCAAAACTTATGCTTTGCGATATTGAGGAATTTCTCCCACTTTATTATTGTGTATTATAGATATATACTTTACGAATACGAATATCTTCTGTTTTAGTTGATAGATACTAAAATTCGTAATGCCTTCTTGAAATGCATCTGACATTATGGATACTTATTCAGATATAAATTCATTTGTTTATTAATTACAACAATACCATAAAAACTAAAGTTCAATTTAACTTTTTCAACGTCCACAGTAATTAATAATTTTATTTCCATAACAATGATTTAGAAACCACAAATCACTGCGTAAAAATTCAATTACCACGATTAGGTCAAGTGATTAATTTACTAAACCTTGAATAAAAATTCCTGGATTTTTTCTAAAAATTATGAACCTTACTAATATGTTTTTATTCACCATAATTTGACTAGATCTAATCGATACAGTTGGTTTAACTTTATATGCATACCGGACTTTCGGCTTCACATTTTGCGAAATAAACTAGGAATAACGGACGTTTTTCGGTTATAATCAAGAAATCAGGTTTTGAAGATCAAAGAAAAACGTTTAATGTTTAAAGTCTTCCCTCACATCCAATTGATAAAGAAGAACAAATGGAATTTGTTCAAATAAATGAAAATCGACTAAAAAATGTTGATAACCATTTCACTAGACCAATAGTAATAATTTTTGAAGAAAAAACGAGAACAAAGTGTTCAAAAGGGTCAATTCCCCGAAGAATTTACATTATTTGATTTAGATAGTTTTTGGGGCACCGTGGATGTGTGTTAGGGGCGACAAACCCATATGTATATACATCAAATTCTTCGTTGGATAGTCTTCTCCAAGTCCTCTAAGTTTAACGCAAAATTTTCCCTAAGTCTGAACAATTATTCAAAAAATCCCAAAAATTGGTTTTTCCCCATTCAATTTAAATAGGAAACTTAAGGTCTCATAGGCACCATTACAAAATTTTGAAAAACCAAAAAATACGTACGTACTTTTGCAGATTTGGAAACAAACTCCATAAAAAATTAAGTTATTTTTGGACCACCCTAGTACAGGTGGTCGTAAACAATATTTTTTATACAATGTTTCCGTTATTGCTCTACTTTAAAATTTTATGTAATGGTAGATACGGCCATAAGGAACGAAAATGTTTTTTTCGTAATTTTCAAATATACAGGGTGATTCTTTTAAGGCGGCCATTAGAATATTTCCCACTTGCAGATGAGATAGACATTTAAGATTTGGTACCCTACCATAATCGACCATTGTGAGTCCGAAAATAATAATTTCAAAATGGCGGCACTTCCGGAAATACCGGAAGTCGATACCAACTTGCTTATTTTAAATGGAACACCCTATATATTTTCGACTTTTCGAAATGACCATAAAATTCTGAGTCAAAACACCCTATACCTAAACCGAGCAGTTTGACATTTGACATTTTATAAAAAATTTGACAGGTGCAGCGGTTTGCAAGAACCGTTATAACTTTCTTCGTGTAAGAGATTCTTATTTGCTCTTTGGTACGTAGGAAGAACACAAGATGAGCTACTCTCTACAAAAAAAATAGATTCCAAAATAGTATACCAAGTGTTTTATTTCTCACGTTACATTTTGTCAAATTCAAACCTCAAAAACTTTCTTATTTCAAATCGAGTTTCAAATGGAACATCCTCTATTTTTTTATCATCAAATCATGTTAAATTAAATTCCCTTTTTTCTAGTATAAGCATTGTTACAACTTTTCGAAATATTGGCGATTTTCTTAATGTCCAAAAATTATGTTAAAAAATGCCAGCACGTTTAAATTACACCCACGAAGACTTTTAGGTTTGTTTATTATTTATGGAGAATGTGATAAAGTAATACCAAGAACAGGTAACACATTTGCTACTCGATACCTACAAGAACAGGAACCATCCACCATACACTGTGAAACGCATATTGGATAATTTTAGAATATTTGGCTCTGTCAAATGGCACGTGCCAAATTTTATTATGGCAATCGATATAGAATTAAATTTGAGGTGGACTTATCAGCATGTCCTATATCTAACACATGTACTTTTTGAATTACTTATTTGCAAGTTTTTGTTGAAAATTATAATTTATCCAAAAAAACGTAGAAGCCTATGAAACAATTGAAACAATAAAGTGGGTGTCGATTAGCAAATGTGTTACATGTTCTTAGAATTATTACTTCATCACATTCTCCATAAATAATAAACAGATCTAAAAGTCTTCGTGGATGTAATTTAAACGTGCTGACTTGTTTTAACAAAAAAGAATGACTGACATTAATGATTTTTTCTAATCATCGGTAAGTTGATGGAAATTTTTACTAAAAATTCTTGGACATTTAAGAAAATCGCCAATAATTCAAAAAGTTGTAACTTTAACCCCTACAATGCCTATACTAGAAAAAATGGGAATTTAATTTAACATAATTTGATGTAAAAAAATACAGGGTGTTCCATTTAAAATAAAAAAGTTTTTGAGGTTTGAATTTGACAAAGTGTAACGTGAAAAATAAAACACTTGGTATACTATTTTGGAATCTATTTTTTTTTGTAGAGAGTAGCCCATCTTGTGTTCTTTCTACGTACCAAATAGCAAATGAGGATCTCCTACACGAAGACAGTTATAACGGTTCTTGCAAACCGCTGCACCTAATAAAATGTCAAATATCTCCGAAACTGCTCGGTTTAGATATAGGATGTGCTACATGTTTTGACTCAGAATTTTATGGTCATTTCGAAAAGTTGAAAATATATAGGGTGTTCCATTTAAAATAAGCAAGTTGGTATCGACTTCCGGTATTTCCGGAAGTGCCGCCATTTTCAAATTATTATTTTCGGACTTGCAATGGTCGACTAGGGTAAGGTACCAAATCTCAAATGGCTATCTCATCTGCAAATGGGAAATATTCTAATGGCCGCCTTAAAAGAATCACCCTGTATATACTTTTTGAGAATAATTACTTTTACATTTGTGACCTTGATCTCGACCTTTAAATTTAAGGTCACAAAATTTCTGAATTTGAAATAAAAAAAACTTTACTTAAATATTACAAATCGACGTTTGCTTCGCCTTTGTGTCGCTTACCGTCCCGGTGATTTTTTCAATTCTCAAAGACTTATTACTCAAGAACCAATTTTAAAAAAAAATTTAAAAACTTGTAATTTTTTTATACTGTTGTCAGCTATAATGCTTTCACAAAAAAATATCAAGATCGGAGAGGTCAGCTTTGTAAAGGAAAACTATACTAGTACACGACAAAATAAAATTTTAATCTCTATTTAAAATGATGTGTATATCCAATAATATGACGCTTGGATTAAACGAATATTCTAAATTGCAACAGCATATTACTCTTGTGTTTCTCATTTTTGTTAACGAGTACATGGCGTTATTATTGTACAAAATTGATGTTGGCTGATGATTTAAAATTTACAGAGATGAAAGTCCATAATAACCGAGATAATAACCAAGTGCACATCATTTAGAAACAATTTTACAGCTGTTTTAGATTTGTGCGAAATTCCATTTGCAGGATGATGTTAAAACATTGCGTGACTTCACAATAATTTTTAATAATTAAACCTAGTACGCCCAGTGGTGAGCTGCGATTATTTCCAAGCAAGGAATGTGAATTTTTATGAATATTCGTTTACACGTTCGCGAATATACGCGATTATTTCACTCATTAACGCTATAGCCAATGAGAGCCCGTTTTTTCACAACATTGCACCAACCAAACGTCATTATTAGTGGTAATTCAAGCTAGATCTGCTTTTGACAGGACCAACATGCAAAATTTATCGCTCTAATTTTTTAGGTCGCTGCAGCGGCAAATATTGCGAAAATTTTTTGACGTTTTGTGTCGTGACATGTTTTCGGCAAATAGGACAAATCGTGCTTTTAAATGTTATCTATAATAAATATCTTCTCTAGCTTATTACTAATTGTTAACGTAAATTATAAATTGTAGTACTGTATTAATAACCTAAAAAGCCAATGCTGTGTGGAACTTATACAGGTTCGGGACAAGTTATAGGTACACAGCTTTCAATGGCTTAATACCTAACATAATTACAAAATAATTTTCCCAACTAAAATTAAATATGAATATCTACGAAGCAGACAAATCAGTTATTTCATGATAAATACACAAATGTAGGTACTTACTTATGGTAATTCATCAATCATTACAAAGCAGCTAACACTTATTTGGAAAATCAAAACTCTGCAGTATCACTATATACATTATAATTCGTCGTACTTAAAGTCTCTCTACTTAAACAAGTAAACCTTAACTTAACTATCAAACTTCTCAAATTAGAAACAAGGATTAAATACATAAATATATATTAATAAACACTTTAATACAATAATTCAATTCACTGTTTAGGCTAGTAACTAAATTAAGCTAGCGTTACTAGATGGTACAATACCATCTGAGCCGGCAGCCTTAGAACGTAAAAGAGATAGATTGGTAATATGCAATTTGTGTGATTTCACCCGTAATGTGATTGGTCGAAGCGTGCTTTGTTGTGATGACTAGTCTTATAAGTTACAGTACCTATGGTTTAACGTATATTGTTTTTCTTGATTGTCATAATTTAAACCTACTTTGTTTTTTATTAGATGAGTCGCTTTGGAAATGCATTTTTATGTGACGTAAATGATGAAATTGAAGATAAAGGTGAGTAATCTCTAAAAAGCAACAAGGAAACGTCTGAAGGCAATTAATTACTGAACATAATATTGAAGATACTATGAATTATTTATTCGTGAAATATTCTCCACAAATACCACTCGTGCTTTAAATTTTATCTAAAAATTTTTTCTCAAGCTAAGTTGCCCCTATTTAATATAACTCGTGCAAATTGGCAGTTTATTATCAAAGATTAAATCCCTCCCGCTAAAGCGGTCGGGATTTAATCAGATAATAAACTGTCAATTTGCACTCTTTATATTACCAGGCAACACGCTTTCGAAAAAATTTTCGATAAAATTTTAAGCACTAGTGATATTACATACGAATATACACGCTGCCCAAGGAATCACTACTTCCACTTCTAGATTTTCTATCCAAGTCCTAACAACGAAAAAAAATTTAATACTATAATTACACTCCACTAATATTAATGTTGACGTTTTCTGTTCTTCCTTTGGCCCCATAGTTTTTGCGAGTAATTAGACGATGTCTCAGCTCTTCGCAGATTTCTTCTCCTAGCTTTTGGTGGTGTAAAATATTTTAATTTTTAGTTACACATCCGTTGTTGTTGGTTATGTGCTTCATCTTTTAGGTAACTATTCATATTTGCTATTTGTTTCCTTTTTTCTTGCGCTTATAAATGACCTCTCCCTTTTTTACGTTTTCTTGAACTGTTACTTAGTTGTTTTTCTATTTCTTCACGGTATTTCATTGATATTTCTCGTGCTGTAGTAAAAAAGGGTAATGTTTGGTGTTTTGTTACTTTCTAACAGTGTTTCCTCTTTTTTATTTCCAAAAAATATTCGTTAAGGAGTTTTAAATAAAGATAGTTGACTACAGATTTATTATGCGTGTAAAAAGTCTGTGGTCATACATACTTAACCTATATCCCCTAACTCCACAAGGGAGGCATATTTTACTCCCGCACACCCAAAAAATCCGCTCCTGACAAGAGCGTTTAAAATATTCTCAATATCACGTTTGCTTCTCCAATTTCCAGTACACGTAAAAAGCTTACGATTTGACATAGTTGCCGTTTATGAGATACTTATAAGAATAACCTTGAATAAGCTGTTATAAACAGCTGTTAACGAACTTAAAGAACATTTGCTATTGTATATAAGTTTCTGCGCCTTTAAATAAGTAATTTACCCATGTTAAGGTAATTTTTGCCCAGTTTTTAGATAGCTCTATGCGTCTGAGTGAGAAATTATCTTTTCTCCAACAGTACGATATTCAAACTAAACTAATTTGCCATAGTTTCTTACGTTTTCTTTTAATTTAAACGCAACCCAAGTTAAAAGTTATTATCCTCCATTTATTATTAGTACATCCTATTTTATTTTAGACGCACTAATGGGAATTGTAGCATACGATGATTCACTTAAGGTTGAGTGTCAATATAATTTTATTATAGTAATGAAATGTCACCATTAAATAAAATACTAAGTATTTTAGAATTTTTATATTTGTTTGGATGACTCGAATAGTAAGTTTGGAAAGCAGTCATTTAGGACAAGGATAATGATAAAATTATCTAAATGGAAGTTACGAAACAAAAGTTATTCTGTGGTGGCAATTAGCTATTTTTACTGAATTAGTGAATACAGTTCATCAATAATAAATAGACAAATATCAGTAATTGTTTATATTCCTATGTCACTAATACGGACAACGATTTATCATTGTTGCTAGATACAATTATTGTCCAGTAAAATGCAATAGATCTATTCCACATCCACGTATGTAGTGGAGTGAAAGTATAGTAACGGTAAAAAAAATACTGTTTTTTTTTTTGTTTAAATAGGCTTGGAATGTCATGAAAAAAATTCTGTGTGTCGTTCTAGCTAGCTGTAACTTTTCTTTGTACGTACGATTCCTCTGGAACCGTTTATGATATTGACTTGAAAGATATACACGTTTTATAATAGGATCTGAAACTAGATTATCTTTTACATTAAAGAATATATTTTATAGGGATGCAAGGGATAGTGTTTTGGCCGGATACCGAATACCGGATATCCGGCGTACTTCTTGTACCGGATACCGGATATCCGGCCAGCTATCCGGCTTATATTGAAAGTTGGATTGAAAACACGTTTTGGCAACATCGACGACAAAAAATACTTACTGGCAACTCTTCTACACCTCAGATTTAAAACCAGTTTTTTTTATAAGAATCATGCTAAAATATCCTGTCAAATTATTCTGCTGGAGGGTTAAAAAAATAGTTGTGATGATTCATATTCAAGCAGTGATAGTGAAAGTGGTACTTCTCCTTCCTTTAAACAAAGTAAAAGAAACCTGGTTAATGTTACTGCTGATATTTAAAACACTTTCTGAGACTGTTTTGAGAAAGTGGCGAAAAAAATAGTAGTTTCGGAGAAAAGTTCAATGGCCAGGGAGATTGATTATTATTTGAAAAGAGCACGGATTCATATAAATAGTGACCCTTACGCATGGTGGTGTACTAACTCCAATCGTCAAAGTTTGTAAAAATATATCTTTCAGCTCCTTGAAGCAGTGTGTAAGCAGTCTTTTCAGAAGCTGACAACGTATACCAATAGAAACGCAATCGTCTACCCCCCCCCCCCCAAACGCTGCAAAACTCGTCTTTATTCACCATAATTTACCATCGGTAAACTTTAAGTATTAATTTAGTAACTAATCTATAGATATTTCCAGTTTGTGGTAATAATTGTAATGCAGGATGTGAAAAACAATGAAACTGTTTCATTATTTATATCATTTTTTATTTTTTAACTATCTGGTTTTGGCCGGATATCAGGTCACTATCCGGTACTCATCCGGATAGTAACAAAGTGGCCGGATAGGCCGGATACCGGATATCCGTTGCATCTCTAATATTTTATATGAATTAGCAAACAGTAGAAAAAATAATGTATGAAATTTTTTTAGGTATGACACAATATATTTTACCTTGTACCTTTTTTAGACAATTCCGTAATATCCAAAGTTAATATGGTCAGTTTATTATAAACACTTTAATGGAACTAACAGTCACACACATGCAATTTTTCACGACCTATAACGAATATAAAAGTATATTATTTATATTTCGCAGCTTGAAAAGCACGAGACATTTTTGCATACCGTCACGCTAGGTTTGTAGATACATACATACTTATCGCTAGATTTTTACTAAGCAATTGCGAAGCTGCGTAACTGCGATCTCGGATAGTCTACCCTTTCCGTGTATTAAATGTTGACGTAAATATCCAGAATTGTCACAGTGTAGGTATAGTAAAAGGGATTTTGCCAAAGCAATGTTTCACAATTTTGGCGGCGTTGCCTAATTAAGGGAGATAATAAAACCGCATTAGTAAAAAACATATAAAAGCACTGCCGTACACTTTACAGACGATCCAACTTGATGAAGCCAACTTTGGCGGTACGCTTTGAAGATTGCTGGAATTCCTGCAGACCAGCTAATTTTTACGAATGAGTTCAAAGGATGCTAACAATGTTGGCTCCAGCAAGTTGTATCATCTGTAGTCCCCTTAATGTCGACACTCGGTCAGGGTTAGTGATAGCAATACCAGTTAGCCGGTTAACCGGACAAAAAACACATGATGATAATTACCGGTTATTTTAATTTGTTACCGGTTATTTCGGTAAATTCTGAACTTAACGATATGTCACGTATTCAACGTTTCTATTTATGTCAGTGAGTATCCACTAAATACAGAGTGACTGTCACTGCAACTGCAACACAGCACTTTTAACAATAAATAAATAATATTATAAAAAGTAAAATCCAAACACCAAGCCTTAAGAAATACAAGTAAGAGAGACATTAACAATACCTTGAGACAGGAAATTGAATATTTCACTGCCCCAAATATCCGTGGAAAACATTTAGAAGTATGTTATTACCAATTCTTATTTACTTATCGACCTACCAATATCGATTAAGGAAGGGCATCTTCAGTTGGTGGTATTCAGAACTGGGACAAGTACAGCTAAAATGTACTTGAGTACAGAGTACTGAGTACAATTGATTTTTAGCTTCCGAGTACCGAGTACAAGTACTAAAGTAATTGAGAAAGTGCTCAAGTACAATTTTTCGAGTACCGAGTCCTGAGTACAATAATACGGCGCAAGCGATTGAGCTGAAACAAATGTTACCTTTAAACCGTTATAGCAAAAAAATACAAGTAACAACTGGGAAGGACTAAAATATGTTAGGATTAACGATGTTAGAAATTACAAGTGTGGTGTACTGCTTATTTAGTCATTTACTAATATTATTTATATTTGTAATAATAATAAAACAAAAATATTACCAACCAATATTAACATTTCTGGTAATTCTGGTTTAAAACGTGCCTATTTTATTGGCTTTCATCACCACCAACTTTTCAAAATATTCGTCCGTAATGGTGCGGGAGCTATGTGGCTTTTTCGGAAACTCATCGTTACAAGCATTTTCTATGCGTTCATTAATTCTATCGAACTTAAATAGCGACAAAATAGGCTTCTGGCATATGTCAGCCCGTCGCGTCGAGTTGGCCATAGTTCAAGACATAAAAATCAGTGAAATTATATCATCGTTACAAGGCTAATTTTTTTTGTGTGTGTACACTTTTTATGTTTAGAATGAATAAAATAAGATCGCCAGAAAGTGTGGGTCGTCCGGGGCGCAGCCAGAAAGGTCAAACATATAAAAAAATGTAGTTATATAACAGGATCAATACAAGCTTTTTTTAGGCTGAGCATGTTTATTTAAATGTTTTGAACACAGAATAAAATTCCCAGAAAGAAACACCCATCAGTAAGGCCAGCCAGAAAGAAAATGTTTAGGATTTTTGAAAAAAATTGAATTTTTTTCGCATATTTCATCTCAGAACTCTAAACGTTACAAGTTCTGGCTCCTATTTAAAACGTAAATATAAGCTCCTTCCACAATAGAATAGCCTCCCCAGAAAGTTCTTAGTGTCAACAAAAGTGCTATATTCTCTTAAATATACAGGAATTTAACACTTTCGGCTAACTTGACTTCTTACCGTGCCTCAGATGTATTGTATCATTATTACCTTTCTGGCTGCGCCTCCTGACGGCCCACACTTTCTGGCGATCTTATTTTATTCATTCTAAACATAAAATGTGTACACACGAAAAAAAAATTAGCCTTGTAACGATGGCATAATTTCACTGATTTTTAGACAGTGTTCATGACGTATCTGACAGGAGGTGCCCCGCCAGAAGTCGATTTTATGAATCGTTATCATCCATTAAACCATAAAAATATCTCAAAGTTCATAAAACGATGATGTGCCGAAAAAGCCACCTAGCTCCCGCTCTATAAGGGCATGACGCCGAGGACTGTTTATTGATGGTAGCGTATGAAAATAATCTCTCGACAGCGGCAGATGAAGGCAGGCAAGTGTAATATTTAACAAAAAGCTTTTTGATAATGGGGTAATCTGTCAAAATATCTATGATATTATGTACCTGAAGTTTCGAACGTTCACTTGAACGAATTTCATATGAAAAGGAATTATTAATAAAAACTAAAAGTCGACTTAGTCGTAAAATTTTTTTAACCACATTTGCTGGAAACAATATATAAAATACTCTTTCAAAGCCTCCTTCGCATCAAAGGTCTCCAACGCACCCTTAACCACCCCTGAGTTAAAAAAATTACCAAAAATTAAATCTGGCTTACACAAAAAATTTTCTTGTCCACATTTGCTTAGAATAATGTCCTAAACATACCCTCAAAATCTCGTTCTCACGTAACCTCCGGAACACACCCTTAATCATCCCCTCATTTAAAAAAAAATGACCAAAAATTAAAACTGGCTTACACAAAAAATTTTCTTGGCCACATTTGCTAAGAATAATGTGCTAAACGTACTCTCAAAACGTCATTCTCATGTCACTTCCGGAACACACCCTTAACCAACCCTTGACTTTAGAAAATTACCAATAATTATATCTTTCTTACACCAAAAATGTTCTTGGCCACATTTGCCTAGAATAATGTCCTAAACATACTCTCAAAATCTCGTTCTCACGTAACCTCCGGAACACACCCTTAATCAACCCCTCATTTTAAAAAAATTGACCAAAAATTAAAACTGGCTTACACAAAAAATTTTCTAGGCCACATTTGCTTAGAATAATGTCCTAAACATACCCTCAAAACGTCATTCTCATGTCACTTCCGGAACACACCCTTAACCAACCCTTGATTTCAGAAAATTACCAATAATTATATCTTTCTTACACCAAAAATTTTCTTGTCCACATTTGCTTAGAATAATGTCCTAAACATACCTTCAAAATCTCGTTCTCACGTAACCTCCGGAACACACCCTTAATCATCCCCTCATTTTAAAAAAGTTGACAAAAAATTAAAACTGGCTTACACAAAAAATTTTCTTGGCCACATTTGCTTAGAATAATGTCTTAAACATATCCTCAAAACGTCATTCTTTGTCACTTCCGGAACACACCCTTAACCAACCCTTGACTTTAGAAAATTACAAATAATTATATCTTTCTTACACCAAACATTTTCTTGGTCACATTTGCCTAGAATAATGTCCTAAACATACTCTCAAAATCTCGTTCACACGTAACCTCCGGAACACACCCTTAATCAACCCCCAATTTTAAAAAAATGGACCAAAAATTAAAACTGGCTTACACAAAAAATTTTCTGGGCCACATTTGCTTAGAATAATGTCCTAAACATACCCTCAAAACGTCATTCTCATGTCACTTCCGGAACACACCCTTAACCAACCCTTGATTTCAGAAAATTACCAATAATTATATCTTTCTTACACCAAAAATTTTCTTGTCCACATTTGCTTAGAATAATGTCCTAAACATACCTTCAAAATCTCGTTCTCACGTAACCTCCGGAACACACCCTTAATCATCCCCTCATTTTAAAAAAGTTGACAAAAAATTAAAACTGGCTTACACAAAAAATTTTCTTGGCCACATTTGCTTAGAATAATGTCTTAAACATATCCTCAAAACGTCATTCTCATGTCACTTCCGGAACACACCTTTAACCAACCCTTGACTTTAGAAAATTACAAATAATTATATCTTTCTTACACCAAACATTTTCTTGGTCACATTTGCCTAGAATAATGTCCTAAACATACTCTCAAAATCTCGTTCACACGTAACCTCCGGAACACACCCTTAATTAACCCCCAATTTTAAAAAAATTGACCAAAAATTAAAACTGGCTTACACAAAAAATTTTCTTGGCCACATTTGCTTAGAATAATGTCCTAAACATACCCTCAAAACGTCATTCTCATGTCACTTCCGGAACACACCCTTAACCAACCCTTGACTTCAGAAAATTACCAATAATTATATCTTTCTTACACAAAAAATTTTGTTGGTCACATTTGCTTAGAATAATGTCTTAAACATATCCTCAAAACGTCATTCTCATGTCACTTCCGGAACACACCCTTAACCAACCCTTGACTTTAGAAAATTACCAATAATTATATCTTTCTTACACCAAACATTTTCTTGGCCACATTTGCCTAGAATAATGTCCTAAACATACTCTCAAAATCTCGTTCTCACGTAACCTCCGGAACACACCCTTAATCAACCCCCAGTTTTAAAAAAATTGACCAAAAATTAAAACTGGCTTACACAAAAAATTTTCTTGGCCACATTTGCTTAGAATAATGTCCTAAACATACCCTCAAAACGTCATTCTCATGTCACTTCCGGAACACACCCTTAACCAACCCTTGAATTCAGAAAATTACCAATAATTATATCTTTCTTACACAAAAAAATTTCTTGGCCACATTTGCTTAGAATAATGTCTTAAATATACCTTCAAAATCTAGTTCTCACGTAACCTCCGGAACACACCCTCAATCATCCCCTCATTTTAAAAAAGTTGACAAAAAATTAAAACTGGCTTACACAAAAAATTTTCTTGGCCACATTTGCTTAGAATAATGTCTTAAACATATCCTCAAAACGTCATTTTCATGTCACTTCCGGAACACTCCCTTAACCAACCCTTGATTTTAGAAAATTACAAATAATTATATCTTTCTTACACCAAACATTTTCTTGGTCACATTTGCCTAGAATAATGTCCTAAACATACTCTCAAAATCTCGTTCACACGTAACCTCTGGAACACACCCTTGATCAACCCCCAATTATAAAAAAATTGACCAAAAATTAAAACTGGCTTACACAAAAAATTTTCTTGGCCACATTTGCTTAGAATAATGTCCTAAACATACCTTCAAAACGTCTTTCTCATGTCACTTCCGGAACACACCCTTAACCAACCCTTGACTTCAGAAAATTACCAATAATTATATCTTTCTTACACCAAAAATTTTCTTGTCCACATTTGCTTAGAATAATGTCCTAAACATACCTTCAAAATCTCGTTCTCACATAACCTCCGGAACACACCCTTAATCATCCCCTCATTTTAAAAAAGTTGACAAAAAATTAAAACTGGCTTACACAAAAAATTTTCTTGGCCACATTTGCTTAGAATAATGTCTTAAACATATCCTCAAAACGTCATTTTCATGTCACTTCCGGAACACTCCCTTAACCAACCCTTGATTTTAGAAAATTACAAATAATTATATCTTTCTTACACCAAACATTTTCTTGGTCACATTTGCCTAGAATAATGTCCTAAACATACTCTCAAAATCTCGTTCACACGTAACCTCTGGAACACACCCTTGATCAACCCCCAATTATAAAAAAATTGACCAAAAATTAAAACTGGCTTACACAAAAAATTTTCTTGGCCACATTTGCTTAGAATAATGTCCTAAACATACCTTCAAAACGTCTTTCTCATGTCACTTCCGGAACACACCCTTAACCAACCCTTGACTTCAGAAAATTACCAATAATTATATCTTTCTTACACCAAAAATTTTCTTGTCCACATTTGCTTAGAATAATGTCCTAAACATACCTTCAAAATCTCGTTCTCACATAACCTCCGGAACACACCCTTAATCATCCCCTCATTTTAAAAAAGTTGACAAAAAATTAAAACTGGCTTACACAAAAAATTTTCTTGGCCACATTTGCTTAGAATAATGTCTTAAACATATCCTCAAAACGTCATTCTCATGTCACTTCCGGAACACACCCTTAACCAACCCTTGACTTTAGAAAATTACCAATAATTATATCTTTCTTACACCAAACATTTTCTTGGCCACATTTGCCTAGAATAATGTCCTAAACATACTCTCAAAATCTCGTTCTCACGTAACCTCCGGAACACACCCTTAATCAACCCCCAGTTTTAAAAAAATTGACCAAAAATTAAAACTGGCTTACACAAAAAATTTTCTTGGCCACATTTGGTTAGAATAATGTCCTAAACATACCCTCAAAACGTCATTCTCATGTCACTTCCGGAACACACCCTCAACCAACCCTTGACTTCAGAAAATTACCAATAATTATATCTTTCTTACACAAAAAATTTTCTTGGCCACATTTGTTTAGAATAATGTCTTAAATATATCCTCAAAACGTCATTCTCATGTCACTTCCGGAACACACCCTTAACCAACCCTTGACTTCAGAAAATTACCAATAATTATATGTTTCTTACACAAAAAATTTTCTTGGCCACGTTTGCTTAGAATAATGTCCTAAACATACCCTCAAAACGTCATTCTCATGTCACTTCCGGAACACACCCTTAACCAACCCTCGACTTCCGAAAATTACCAATAATTATATCTTTCTTACACCAAAAATTTTCTTGGCCACATTTGCCTAAAATAATGTTCTAAACATACTCTCAAAATCTCGTTCTCACGTAACCTCCGGAACACACCCTTAATCAACCCCCAATTTTAAAAAAATTGACCGAAAATTAAAACTGGCTTACACAAAAAATTTTCTGGGCCACATTTGCTTAGAATAATGTCCTAAACATACCCTCAAAACGTCATTCTCATGTCACTTCCGGAACACACCCTTAACCAACCCTTGACTTCAGAAAATTACCAATAATTATATCATTCTTACACCAAAAATTTTCTTGTCCACATTTGCTTAGAATAATGTCCTAAACATACCTTCAAAATCTCGTTCTCACGTAACCTCCGGAACACACCCTTAATCATTCCCTCATTTTAAAAAAATTGGCCAAAAATTAAAACTGGTTTACACCAAAAATTTTCTTGGCCACATTTGCTTAAAATAGTGTCTTAAACATATCCTCAAAACGTCATTCTCATGTCACTTCCGGAACACACCCTTAACCAACCCTTGACTTCAGAAAATTACCAATAATTACACAGCCCCACAAAAAGAAAAGTTCAAAGCAGCGAACCAGACCCATGTATTTCTATGTATTTTCGGTCGCTGAATCTGAATCTGGGGTCAAAAAAAATCGTACACCCCCAAAATTATTAGCTAGAGCCAAAAAACACCCCTGAAATGGGGTAAAAAGAATATTAAGCTGCGAGAATAGTTGTTATATCTTAATCAATCGAATTAAACAAATCAAGGTTAAACAGCAGCGTACATACAATAGATAAACTGACACACCCCTAGAGAGGGGCGAAAACTAGCCCTCATATATAAAAAAATCTATCCAAAACAACAATGACTGCTGAAAACCTCAAAATGTTTAAGTTTTGATAATGTCATAAGAAACTGCATCAGGTCCGACGTAATCTTCATAAACTGCCCCTATAGAGTTGAGAACAACCACCCCCAAGTTAAAACGAGAAAATCAAGAAAAAACGTGAACGTGATGCTATGATTGGCTGAAATTGCGTAGTACTCTAAAATAGAAGTAGAAACTTACGTACCATCAACATTCTACTGTGTCAACCCTCAGAGGGTGTGAAAAGTACCCTCTGTGTAAGGTTTGACTATAAAAAGTTACAGTGACTTCTATAAAAATTCGAAACACCTGCGTTGTGTGGAAGAGAGAAGAAACTAGACTATGTTCGACGATGTGCTTGATGTGCTTGAAAACAACCCCCACGGGATTGAGAGACGCCACCCCTATAAAAAAAACTATGAAAATGAAACGAATAAGCAACAGTATAGCTTTTTCGTTACATCTTGAATTACGGTGGTTTACATCCTTTCTGGGGGTGTTACTTAATAACATTTATAGGACATGAGTTTCAAACTCTAAGTGTGCAATGCGTTTTTTGCCGATCATAGCATCCATAAAAATGTAAATCCGGTTAGTTTCTCTCTGTTTTTCCAGCATCCTACAGATATAGGGGTAGTATCTCGCAACCCCGTGGGGGGTGGTTTTCAAGCACATCGTCGAACATAGTTTGGTTTCTTCTCTCTACCACAGAACGCAGGTGTTTCGAATTTTTATAGAAGTCACTGTAACTTTTTATGGTTCAATCTTGCATAGGGGGTAGTTTTCACACACTCTGAGGGTTGACAGTGTAGTATGTTGATGGTACGTAAGTTTCTGGTTCTATTTTAGAGTACAACGCAATTTCAGCCAATCATAGCATCCATGAAAATAGAAATACTGATGGATTTTACGTTTTTCTTGTTTTTCTCGTGTCCTTTGAACTTAAAAGTGGTTGTTCTCAACCCTATAGGGTTGAGAACAACCCCTATAGGGGTAGTTTACGTCGGACCTGGTGTAGTTTCTTAACACTTTAACAAAACTTAGACATTTCGAGCTTTTTCAGCAGTCATTGCTGTTTTGGATCGATTTTTTTATATATGGGGGCTAGTTTTCGCCCCTCCCTGGGGGTGTGCTTCATATCTATTGTATGTACGCTGCTGTTTAACCTTAATTTGTATAATTCGATTGATTAAGAAATAACAACTATTCTGGTAGCTTAATCTTCATTTTATCCCATTTCAGGGGTGTTCTTTTGGCTCTAGCTAATGATTTTGGGGGGTGTACGATTTTTTTTGACCCCGGATTCGGATTCAGCGACCGAAAATACATAAGGATACATGGGTCTGGTTCGCTGCTTTGAACTTTTATTTTTTTTGTGGGGCTGTGTAATTATTGGTAATTTTCTGAAGTCAAGGGTTGGTTAAGGGTGTGTTCCGGAAGTGACATGAGAATGACGTTTTGAGGATATGTTTAAGACATTATTCTAAGCAAATGTGGCCAAGAAAATTTTTTGTGTAAGAAAGATATAATTACTGGTAATTTTCTGAAGTCAAGGGTTGGTTAAGGGTGTGTTCCGGAAGTGACATGAGAATGACGTTTTGAGGGTATGTTTAGGACATTATTCTAAGCAAATGTGGCCAAGAAAATTTTTTGTGTAAGAAAGATATAATTATTGGTAATTTTCTGAAGTCGAGGGTTGGTTATGGGTGTGTTCCGGAAGTGACATGAGAATGACCTTTTGAGGATATGTTTAAGACATTATTCTAAGCAAATGTGGCCAAGAAAATTTTTTGTGTAAGAAAGATGTAATTATTGGTAATTTTTTGAAGTCAAGGGTTGGTTGAGGGTGTGTTCCGGAAGTGACATGAGAATGACGTTTTGAGGGTATGTTTAGGACATTATTCTAAGCAAATGTGGCCAAGAAAATTTTTTGTGTAAGAAAGATATAATTATTGGTAATTTTCTGAATTCAAGGGTTGCTTAAGGGTGTGTTCCGGAAGTGACATGAGAATGACGTTTTGAGGATATATTTAAGACATTATTCTAAGCAAATGTGGCCAAGAAATTTTTTTGTATAAGCCAGTTTTAATTTTTGGTCATTTTTTTTAAATTGGGGGTTGATTAAGGGTGTGTTCCGGAGGTTACGTGAGAACGAGATTTTGAGAGTATGTTTAGGACATTATTCTAGCCAGATGTGGCCAAGAAAATTTTTGGTGTAAGAAAGATATAATTATTGGTAATTTTCTAAATTTAAGGGTTGGTTAAGGGTGTGTTCCGGAAGTGATATGAGAATGACGTTTTGAGGATATATTTAAGACATTATTCTAAGCAAATGTGGCCAAGAAAATTTTTTGTGTAAGAAAAATATAATTATTGGTAATTTTCTGAAGTCAAGGGTTGGTTAAGGGTGTGTTCCGGAAGTGACATGAGAATGACGTTTTGAGGATATGTTTAAGACATTATTCTAAGCAAATGTGGCCAAGAAAATTTTTTGTGTAAGCCAGTTTTAATTTTTTGTCAACTTTTTTAAAATGAGGGGATGATTAAGGGTGTGTTCCGGAGGTTACGTGAGAACGAGATTTTGAAGGTATGTTTAGGACATTATTCTAAGCAAATGTGGACAAGAAAATTTTTGGTGTAAGAAAGATATAATTATTGGCAATTTTCTGAAGTCAAGGGTTGGTTAAGGGTGTGTTCCGGAAGTGACATGAGAATGACGTTTTGAGGATATATTTAAGACATTTTTCTAAGCAAATGTGGCCAAGAAAATTTTTTGTGTAAGAAAGATATAATTATTGGTAATTTTCTGAAGTCAAGGGTTGGTTAAGGGTGTGTTCCGGAAGTGACATGAGAATGACGTTTTGAGGGTATGTTTAGGACATTATTCTAAGCAAATGTGGCCAAGAAAATTTTTTGTATAAGCCAGTTTTAATTTTTGGTCAATTTTTTTAAAATTGGGGGTTGATTAAGGGTGTGTTCCGGAGGTTACGTGAGAACGAGATTTTGAGAGTATGTTTAGGACATTATTCTAGGCAAATGTGGCCAAGAAAATGTTTGGTGTAAGAAAGATATAATTATTGGTAATTTTCTAAAGTCAAGGGTTGGTTAAGGGTGTGTTCCGGAAGTGACATGAGAATGACGTTTTGAGGATATGTTTAAGACATTATTCTAAGCAAATGTGGCCAAGAAAATTTTTTGTGTAAGCCAGTTTTAATTTTTTGTCAACTTTTTTAAAATGAGGGGATGATTAAGGGTGTGTTCCGGAGGTTACGTGAGAACGAGATTTTGAAGGTATGTTTAGGACATTATTCTAAGCAAATGTGGCCAAGAAAATTTTTTGTGTAAGAAAGATATAATTATTGGTAATTTTCTGAATTCAAGGGTTGGTTAAGGGTGTGTTCCGGAAGTGACATGAGAATGACGTTTTGAAGGTATGTTTAGGACATTATTCTAAGCAAATGTGGCCAAGAAAATTTTTTGTGTAAGCCAGTTTTAATTTTTGGTCAATTTTTTTATAATTGGGGGTTGATCAAGGGTGTGTTCCAGAGGTTACGTGTGAACGAGATTTTGAGAGTATGTTTAGGACATTATTCTAGGCAAATGTGACCAAGAAAATGTTTGGTGTAAGAAAGATATAATTATTTGTAATTTTCTAAAATCAAGGGTTGGTTAAGGGAGTGTTCCGGAAGTGACATGAAAATGACGTTTTGAGGATATGTTTAAGACATTATTCTGAGCAAATGTGGCCAAGAAAATTTTTTGTGTAAGCCAGTTTTAATTTTTTGTCAACTTTTTTAAAATGAGGGGATGATTAAGGGTGTGTTCCGGAGGTTACGTGAGAACTAGATTTTGAAGGTATATTTAAGACATTATTCTAAGCAAATGTGGCCAAGAAATTTTTTTGTGTAAGAAAGATATAATTATTGGTAATTTTCTGAATTCAAGGGTTGGTTAAGGGTGTGTTCCGGAAGTGACATGAGAATGACGTTTTGAGGGTTTGTTTAGGACATTATTCTAAGCAAATGTGGCCAAGAAAATTTTTTGTATAAGCCAGTTTTAATTTTTGGTCAATTTTTTTATAATTGGGGGTTGATTAAGGGTGTGTTCCAGAGGTTACGTGTGAACGAGATTTTGAGAGTATGTTTAGGACATTATTCTAGGCAAATGTGACCAAGAAAATGTTTGGTGTAAGAAAGATATAATTATTTGTAATTTTCTAAAATCAAGGGTTGGTTAAGGGAGTGTTCCGGAAGTGACATGAAAATGACGTTTTGAGGATATGTTTAAGACATTATTCTAAGCAAATGTGGCCAAGAAAATTTTTTGTGTAAGCCAGTTTTAATTTTTTGTCAACTTTTTTAAAATGAGGGGATGATTAAGGGTGTGTTCCGGAGGTTACGTGAGAACTAGATTTTGAAGGTATGTTTAGGACATTATTCTAAGCAAATGTGGACAAGAAAATTTTTGGTGTAAGAAAGATATAATTATTGGTAATTTTCTGAAATCAAGGGTTGGTTAAGGGTGTGTTCCGGAAGTGACATGAGAATGACGTTTTGAGGATATGTTTAAGACATTATTCTAAGCAAATGTGGTCAAGAAAATTTTTTGTGTAAGCCAGTTTTAATTTTTTGTCAACTTTTTTAAAATGAGGGGATGATTAAGGGTGTGTTCCGGAGGTTACGTGAGAACGAGATTTTGAAGGTATGTTTAGGACATTATTCTAAGCAAATGTGGACAAGAAAATTTTTGGTGTAAGAAAGATATAATTATTGGTAATTTTCTAAAATCAAGGGTTGGTTAAGGGTGTGTTCCGGAAGTGACATGAGAATGACGTTTTGAGGGTATGTTTAGCACATTATTCTTAGCAAATGTGGCCAAGAAAATTTTTTGTGTAAGCCAGTTTTAATTTTTGGTCATTTTTTTTTAAATGAGGGGATGATTAAGGGTGTGTTCCGGAGGTTACGTGAGAACGAGATTTTGAGGGTATGTTTAGGACATTATTCTAAGCAAATGTGGACAAGAAAATTTTTTGTGTAAGCCAGATTTAATTTTTGGTAATTTTTTTAACTCAGGGGTGGTTAAGGGTGCGTTGGAGACCTTTGATGCGAAGGAGACTTTGAAAGAGTATTTTATATATTGTTTCCAGCAAATGTGGCTAAAAAAATTTTACGACTAAGTCGACTTTCAGTTTTTATTAATTATTCCTTTTCATATGAAATTCGTTCAAGTGAACGTTCGAAACTTCAGGTACATATATTACTTCCCTTATCGTCCAAGTACTTATCGCACTAACTCTAAGTTCAATTTTTGACTTCGCCTGATTGGATTCCATTTCCACATTCTCTTTGGTTTCATTAAAGTCATAAAAACTGTCATAACTCTCTTCCTTTTCCTCTTGATTCATATCTAAATTATTTCGTCCTGCTGGAGAAATGAAATCAGTACCAAGAACAACCATTCGTTTAATACAGTTAATGGTCAAGGTCTAGTCAGTGTCATCTTTTACTGAATTGTAACAGCAAAGTTTAAATATTGGGCACACCACAGCAGCTATAATGGCTTTGTTTGATTATACAATATATTTTTCAGTATATCCGGTTTCAAGGTATTCGAGTACTTTTCATTGCACCCCGTCTCTGTTACAGACTGGCTTTATATGTACTATGTACTCGTATATTTGAATTTTGAAAGTTCGAGTACAAGTACTTGTATTTAATTTCACGAGTACAAGTACCAAGTACTGACTTAAGAAAGTACTCGGTAGAGAGTACAGAGTACATAAAATGTACTCTAAGTACCAAAGTCAAGTACTTGTACTCGAATACTGCCCAGCTCTGGTGGTATTCTATGCACAAATATCGACTACTAACAGATGCAGCTTTGAAAAACTAACCCTTTTAACTGGCTATTTTTAAAAAATATTGTATTTTTAGATTAGGTATTCATTAAATGCCCTATTTGAGTTTATGTTATAATTTTTGCTATTTAAGTTGATATTTTTGTTATTTACAAAATATTTATTTATTTAAATTTATTTCATTTAAACTTTTTCCTTTTGACAAAAAAACTTTTGTTTGTTCATTATATTAAGTAATTATACATAAATAAAAATGTTTTTTGTTAAATTTAGATAATTTTGTACATAGAAAAAAAAACAATTGCCATTTTTGCCACCCTAATCATTAATTCTAAAAATTACCGGTTAATCGGTTAATCACATTTTTATTTACCGACTTACCGGTTATTAAAACTTCTGGTAAATTGCAAACTCTAGTCAGGGTCGAATGCCTTCAATACTGCAGTTGTAAAAGAATCAAGTCTTTAGGTCAGTACAGTAGAATACAGTAAGATTTTCGATAAAGGTAGGTTACGTATTACTTCCACATCTAGTGGAAGTACAGTAACGCCAAAAACATTTTTGAAAATTTTTATTCTTCAAATAGGTTTAGAATGAAACGTCGAGATTTTAAATTTAAGCAAAAAATTTTTTTCTGTCTGTCGGTCTATCTGTCTATAACTTTTTTGTGCGCACGATTACACTGGAACCGTTTAAGATGTTGACTTGAAATTTGGTACACGAAATCTGGAACTAGATTATATTTTGATCTTATTCCGTTGAAGGGTTGGGCGGTAAATTGGGGTAAATGGTAAATCAAGCAAGTAAGATTGTATTTAGTATATACAAGAAAAGCTAATGTCTCAAAAAAAATTTTGGCATTAGCCACCCGCATTCTCCATTATTAAAGGGAGTGAAAAAAATAAAATTGTGATTAAGTATGTGTACAAGAACCAAAGGCTTTAAAAATTTTTACTTTATCCAATCTTGATTCAAATTTGTTTTTTTATTTGCTAGATATGCATTACATGTTTCTGTAAGAATCATTAACGTTTTTGGGTTAAATTTATCACCAAAAATACATTGTCGTCGTTTTCCTGAATGTTTCACTAGGTGTTTGCAGTGTAATATTGTGTCTATATGAGAGCCGTCTGTGGCGCCGAGATAAATCTCCCGAGCCTCGTTTATTATAGATATGTTCAAAACAACAGGCAGAACAGTAATATTGACCGATATTGATAATATTCTAAAAACGCTGCCCCAATATAAAAAAACTAAATATTGAATCAATAATCTGTGATTTGCAGTTTGGGTTTTTGTGGTACTCACGATTTTTATGATTTGCATTTTAAATTTTATACCGTATCAAATATACATATCATTTTTGTTTTGTTTAATTTAAACAACAATTTTCAAACAACTAAATTTTATTAGGTAATTCTAAAAATAATTAATTCTTCTCCATGTACTTTATGTGTAAAACCAAGTCATATTTCATTACTTTTATGATACACTTGACGACAGCTTTATTTAAATGTATCATCTAACAAACACAAAAAAACTTTCTAATTCATGAATAAAAACATTTTCGTAGTTGGCACTGTTCATGACTACTGTATTTCCAGAGACACCATACATAAATATATAGGTATACGACATAGATAAATATTCGTTCGCCTTGTTCTCTACAAGTACACTGAAATGTAAAACTCTTCTCTTTTGTCTGTGAACTTTAACCTACATATGTTCTGAATAAATATAAAGATATAACCGTATGTGATGTCACTTTAATGGTTTGTCTAGAGGAATGGAATGGCCGTACAATTTAGGTGTTCCGGTACAGAATTACACAAGAAAATCATTATTGTGGAAAAGAGAAGCAGTTTAGATTTATGTATTCTATATCTTGAATATTTTGTCAAACATTAAATTTACATGTGTAGGGTGAAGTGGGGCAAGGGTAATAAAAAAAACGACAGGTTATCATGCTAGACCCTTTTAGACCACATATAACTAGATAACTGGATATTGACTCGTCAGTTTCTTATATTATTTGCCAGTAAAAAAAAAAAATTATCTACGACCGACATATAATATAGATTTTTTTACTCATATTTTGAAAGCGCAAAGTTGACGTTTGCCGACGAGCTGTGAATAATGTCACTTTCCTGCACGCTTCAGTGCATCTGCACTTAAACAAGCTTGGTTGAAACATTGACAATGTAAGTATTTTGATGAAATAACAAGTAAAAACGTACTCTTCGCCAATTTACTGTGCTTTTTATAAAATTGTTACACATTCTATACGATACTCTTCGCAGTTTTCTTGTAAATAATGTTAGTTTTTGGACATCCTAAATTTTGTAATACCATCTTTGTTGTGAAAAAAATTATATGAAAAAAGAAAATAAAAAATAAAAATATCCAACCTGTGTGGAATTCGAAAACACGATCTTTGGATTGCAAGGCAAAACTTTAGCCACTGCACCATCACATATTGTTACGAAAATTGATTGTCTGTGATATATATCTTTCGACAATCATACATACATGAAATATATATTAGTAAAATGCATAAACAAAAAAAAATGTATATTGGAGATAATATTTCGCAAGATTTCTATTTAAGTACAAGCGACAAAAAGTAAAAGAACATTTTTTTTAAATTAAATAATTGATAACTTTTTTATTTACTGATCGATTTTCTTCAAAAACAATGGGGTTCTTCTTCTAGCTAACATTAACTTACTTTCCAAATTTCAATACAATCGGACTTTTATTTATTAAGTTATCATGCTTACAAGAAACGCGACAGACAGTTGTTTAAACCATCGCATTGTGTATTAAATATGTTTTAAACATATATTTAAAACATGGTGCGATGTTTTAAACATGTTTTAAACATTTTGTTTTAAACATGCCAACCCTGCTAACCCTATTCACCAAATTATAAACCACATAATATAATCCTAAATTAATTACCAGATATTGACTTCTCGTCATTTTCTTATATTAGTTGCCAGTAAAAAGAACTTTTTGTTTCCAAAAAATACTAAATCTTCACCAAATAGCATATATCTAATTTTAAATCATTGTTAGTCTGTTTTATCATTTGTAAGCAAAATATTTACCAAACGTAAGACTACTTATACCTATTTTTAACCCCCGACCCCAAAAGAGGTTATAAGTTTGACGAGTATATGTTTATGTCTGTCTGTGGCTTCATATCTCTTCAACGGGTGATCCGATTTTGGAATGTACGACATTTTTGTCACCCTGGTTTTTCCACTGGCCATTTTTTCCCATAGTTTTTTTTCCGCAGGTCATTTTATTCCACAGTTGTCTTTTCCACTATGTGTTTGTCATTTTTTTTCTAGAAGTACCCAATGTAGTCATTGACTTGGTTAGGCATTTGTTTTCTGACAAATTCAACGAAGTAAACAGTTTGGTATCTGTTATTTGGTATCTCATTCCGTACAAATTTCATTTCATTTCATTGAAAATTAAAAATGGTTGTGGAATTGGTACAGTCTGTGAAAAATTACATGCTGAACATCGACGGCTTTTTGTATTGCAAGCACACGGAAAGAAATGGACGTGTCTTCTGGAAATGTAAATTGGATCCAGAATGTGGGGCTCGTGCAGTCACCCGGTCTATGATGACACACGGTCAAGTACGTTATTGTGAATTGCAATAAAAAGTTTCTAAGTATTAATAATATTTTACCCCGCTAGGTGATTGAAGTCATAAAAGGCATAGAACAATCGCCGCATAACAACCATGCCCCGAACGTTGAGGAAGTGGAAGCTGCAAAAATCAAATCGAGATTGAAAAAACGCGCCGAAGAACACCCGGAGGCCCCTCCCGCACAACTGTTGAGGACCGAACTGCAGAACGTTCCATCGGGCGTGCTCTCGCAACTCCCGGAAAGGCCAAATTTGACGAAGGCGATCCAAAGGAAGCGGTTAAGAAACGTTCCCACGAACCCGCGAATAATTGAGGAACTGCAGGAGTTGCCACTCCAATTTAAAAAAACCCTCGCCGGTGAAAATTTTTTGGTGTACGATTCGCTGGAAGATGCAGAGGCGGACGAATCAAGTGGCCGCATTTTAATTTTCACAACTAAGGAAAATTTAAGGCGCCTCGCGAGAAGTCATACATGGTACGCAGACGGGACGTTCAAAGTCGTACCTCACATTTTCTTCCAGTTTTTCGTCATATTAGCTGCGTTTGTGCAAACGACGAATGGTGTGGAAAAGAGAGTCGCCCTCCCAGTAGTGTATGCTTTGCTGCAGAACAAGACCGAAGGAGCATATGGAAAGGTGTTCGAAATTATACGCACGATGTGTTCGCAACATGGTTTCCCGACCGCCCCGCAAACTGTATTGACCGATTTTGAAATCGCTACCATAAATGCAGCCAGAACAGTCGGGCACATCGTAAGGGCATGCTTTTTCCATCTAAAGCAGTCCATCTTCCGCCGGATCCAAAGCGAAAACTTGCAAGCGGCGTACATGGACCCAAACGACAGATCAATCAAAGTAGCTGCGCAGGCGATATGTGCAACCGCATTTGTGCCGGTCGAGGACGTCGAAGAAGCTTTCGATGTCTTCATGGAAGACGTTCCTGCTGAATTCTTGGACGTCGCAGAATATTTTGAGGTAAATTACGTCCGAGGAAGGCGTGCCCGAGGTAGGCGACGCGCAGTGTCACCCCGTTTTCCTGTGGAACCAGTACGACGAGAGCTGTGGAACCAGTACGACGTTTTTTTGCAAAATCTGTCTCGGGCCAACAACATGTCCGAGACATAACAGGTTCCACGTTGTGGTCGGTAAGGATCACCCAAGTGTGTACAGTTTCATCGTGGAGCTACAAAAAGAGCAGGCAGACACGGAAACAATGTTTCGCGAACTCGATCTCGGACGAGCAGTGCGGAGGCCTCAAAATCAGAACAGGGTGAAAGCAGAATCCCGGATAGCGACTATCGTCCGCTCATATGAAGAGAAAAAAGAAGATGGAGAGATTGCAGGGTATCTTCGAGACGTGGGCAGCAGCATCCAGTTTTGATTGGAAAAATTGTTGTAAAATACGGGTTCTATAATTTTTTTTTGTATGATTGTTAAAATGTTTTGCATGCTCCCACATTTTTTGACAGGTTTGTAGAATTTAAGGATGTACAATGTATTTTGACGAATATACATGTTATTTGTCGGGTAAAAATGGCTTTTGAAATTTTTGTGGGAAAAAGGGGCAGTGGGAAAAAAGGTCAGTGGGGAAAATGGAGTGA
This sequence comes from Rutpela maculata, assembly GCA_936432065.2. Classification (NCBI taxonomy): domain Eukaryota; kingdom Metazoa; phylum Arthropoda; class Insecta; order Coleoptera; family Cerambycidae; genus Rutpela; species Rutpela maculata. Next base: position 391,399,254 of record OW386285.2, read on the forward strand.
CAAAAGCGGCTGGGAAAAAATGGAGTGACAAAAATGTCTCACTACGCGATTTTGATGTAGTTTTTTTTATTTGAAAGATAATTTTGTCGAGAAGGTTATAGGCCATATTAGATTTTGATGTTTGGTCGCCATCTTGAATTCGTCATGTTGAACTTCTCTAGAAATTGCCCGATTGAAGTAAAATTGAACATGTGCAGACAATTATGGTAGCCGAACATGATTTAGGCCTTATTTTGATTCGGTCATATGAAACTGGTACGATTAGATACATTGATCGGGGGTTTTTAAAAATTTTCAATTTTTCTTTTTAAAACTGGGATTATGTTAATCATAATTGTGCTATTTCTTATGATATTTGGAACTGAAACTGAAATTAATAATATAAAACAACGACAACTAAACTTTTAATGTTTAACTTTTATTATATCAGTCACAACGAAAACGAGTCACATAATCGACATAATAAAATTAAATAAGCATTTATTGAATTAGTAAGGTTTTTCTTTTACGTTTTCCCCGATTGGTACAATCTTTCCTGCGGCAGATGGTTTAACATATTTCAGGCGAATTGCTAACCCAACTAAATGTTTACAAACGTAATTTGAAAAATTGTTTAAAATAATTAATACTGTAATATGTTGCACCCCTTAAAATTTAAGGTTATGTTACTAAAAAGTAGGCAGACTTCAACAGATCGAATGTCTGAATGAATGTAGTGTATTTGCACCTACTCGAAAAAGAACCTACCAGAAGATTCCAAAGTGACATCTGGAATTCTCTAGAGAATGGTGGCGTCATCACAGAACAATCGAGATCTGTCATTTTTAGGTATAAAAGACCAACCGCATTCTCGGCGAGTAGTTCAGAAAGTGGAGAAAGTATAGAAAGTGAGGTTAAGAGTTCAAAGATAAACAAAGTAATAAACATTGTGATTTTAGTCAGTAAAGTGTATTTAAATTAACAATAGTATTGTGAAGTATCCAGTAAATATTTAATAAAGTGTGTTAGTGGACAATCTCTTGTTATAATTTTTGGAACCCACGGATTTTGCAAGGGGTAGTTTCCTAAGGGTGGAAACACGCGACAAATTGGTGTCAGAAAGCGGAATTTTATGACAAGAGGAGCTCTGAAGTTGTGCTGGAGTGTTCGAGAAGTATTCTCGAGGTTTAGTGCTAACACAGTGGACTAATTTACTGGACATTGTTCGAGGGTTATTTTCGGACAGGAAAATAGTGTTAAGTGCATTTTTTGAGACATTGTAGAACATTTTATTAGGACATTAGTGTGATCCTTTGAACTGAGAAGTGATAGAGACACTGAAAAAGACTTATTTAGTGCGTGAAAAATTACTAGGACTTCTATTTGAACATTAGTGGAGATTATTAAATTCTCTGAACTGGATAGTGACAAAAGACTCTGAATAAGACTTTTTCGTGCTATTTCGAGATTTGTCTGGAAAAGTTCCATTACCGATAGTGACGTGACAGTTAAATTTATTTTATTTTCATCGTATGCCCGTAACAACAAGAAGTATGGCATCCGATAAACAAATACAGGACTTATTCGAATAATTCCAAAAAATGATGGCGCAGCAACGGCAGGAAGACAAAGAAGAACAGGAGAAAAAACGTCAAGTAGAAAAAGAAGAGCAAGAAAGAAGACGTCAAGAAGAAAGGGATGAATTAAAGAAAATTATGGAAAATCTGGAAATAAGACGCCAAAAAGAAAAAGAAGAACATGAAAAGGAGAAAGAAGAACAAGAAAGACGACGTCAAGAGGAGAAAGAGGAACAAGAAAAGCGACGTCAAGAAGAAAAAGAAGAGCAAGAAACAAGACGTCAAGAAGAAAGAGATGAATTAAAGAAAATGATGGAAAATCTGGAAATAGGACGCCAACAAGAAAAAGAGGAACAAGAAAGACGGCAAGAAGAATTAAAGAAAATTCTGAATGAACAAATGAAAATACAGCAGGACGCTATCATTTCTGCCAACGAAGAATTAAAGAGTGAGGTCAAAGAAGAGATAAACAAGGTCGAAGACAAAGTAGTTGTGGTCGAGACAGAAGTTAGTCAAATCAGAGGAAAAATGAGCGAGTTCGAAGGAGAAATGGAGAGACTTAAACTACAATTGAGAGAAAAAGAAGGCCAGCTAGTAACATCATCAGGCCCTCGATTAAAACCTCCCTCCTTTGACGGCCAAAGTTCCTGGACGACGTACAAGAGGCAGTTTGAGGCAGCAGCGTGTGCGAACAACTGGAATAATGAGGAAAAGGCCATGGCATTAGTTCTGGCGTTAAGGGGCCAGGCCTCAGAATTACTTCAGACTATCCCGGTGGAGAAACAAAGGGACTTTAAAGTCTTGGAAGCTGCATTAGACTTGAGGTATGGCGATCAACACCTTGCCCAATTATACCAGACTCAGCTGAAATCCCGGATGCAAAAAGCTGGGGAAAGTTTACAAGAATTTGAAGCTGCAATAGAGAGACTGGCACACCTGGCGTATCCGAGTGCACCTAAAGAATTCCAGGAACAATTAGCCGTGGGGGCCTTTTTAGATGGTATAAGGGACGAAGAGGTCAGGCGAGTTCTGAGGCTGACGAGACACCAAAGTAGTAGCGAAGCTTTGGTGCGTGCACTCGAAGTAGAAGCCGCTTACAGGGATACTCCAAGGAGAGTGCGAGCTGTGACTCTTGAAGAATCGCAACCAGAAATGAACCAGAACCCCTTGCTGACTGAGATGCAGAAAATATTCACCAAATTATGCGATAAATTGGATGGCCTCGGAAATTAGGAAAAACAACAAAATAAAGGAAAGCCGAGCGGAGGTATTAAATGTTTCAACTGCGGCAAGATGGGACACATGAAGCGAGACTGTCGACAGCAGAATTCGGTGAGTCGAGTAAATGCTGTGAATCTTGAAGAGGAGCAGGAAAACAGTACCAGGGGGGTTGTTCTGGCTAGGGAATGCAGTGCCCCCAGAGAAATTAAGATTTCCCAGCTTCGAAGAATCGCAAGCAGACTGTTGTTGCATGGATATGTGAACGGAAGAAAATGTTTGTTTACCATCGACACAGGTACTACGTCATCAATAGTACGGCCAGGATTTATATCGGGCATAAAGATTACCAAGAGGCAAAATGAAGAAGTGATCGTCCGGACAGCTACGGGGGACAGGGCTACGGTTCATGGAGAAGTAGACCTGGGTTTGCAGATTGGGCATTTGAGGTTCGACCACAGGGTCATCGTGGCTGACATTACGGATGACTTCATTTTGGGACTGGACATTATGGAACAGTATGGATTTATTGTTGACGTAGGAAAGCGAATGTTAAGGATTGGGAACGAACAATTTATTTTGTCAAAAGTGAACGACCAATGTGAGAAAACCAGGCTGTTGACAACGCAGGCAGTCAAAACTCCTGCATTATCCAGAAAACCAGACAAGGAAGATTGCAAGCGCTACCCTCAGGTGGGAAAATTGCCGAACATGGTTGAAGTCAACATTGTCAAGGTCGATCTTCCAGACAGTTGGACAAAGAAAACTCTGAGGCAAGAGCAATTGCGCGATGTAGAAATCGGACCCATGTTGAGAGCAAAAGAAGAGGGAACGCGTCCAGCATGGAAGGATGTTTCCAACAAAGAAGTGGGGCTGAAGGCTTTATGGTCACAATGGGATTCACTTATGGTCGTAGATGGGCTTTTGAGGAGAGCATGGGAAAGCCCAGATGGGAAGCGGGTTGCCATGCGTCTAGTGATTCCCAGGTGTCGTGTACCAGAAGTACTCCAGGAAGCACATAATGAAACATCCAGCAGACACTTCGGCATAAACAAGACATTGAGTAGAGCACGGGAACAGTTCTATTGGGTTAATAGTCGCCAGGATGTGGAGGCCTGGTGTCGCAAGTGTAAAAATTGTGCTGCCCGTGGAGAACCATTTTCGATGAGCAACTACAGAAATGGAAGCCGAGAACAGCCGAAGAATGATCGAGAGCAGATGAACAGAACTAGTAACCGCTTGAAGGCTCGTTATGATCAGAATGCCAGTACAGGGGGATTCAAGGTGGGGGATCTGGTTTGGCTGTACAACCCACAGCGGAAGGAATGGAGATCCCCGAAATTTCAACCTCCTTGGGATGGACCGTATACTGTTATTACCCGAATTAATGATGTCGTCTATCGTATTCAACGAAACAAAAAGTCCAAGATGAAGATCGTACACTTGGATAGACTGGCGAAGTATGTGAAAGAGGCTGAATTGCCTGACCGGGACGTTCAGGCTTAAGGAGGGGGCAGTGTAATATGTTGCACCCCTTAAAATTTAAGGTTATGTTACTAAAAAGTAGGCAGACTTCAACAGATCGAATGTCTGAATGAATGTAGTGTATTTGCACCTACTCGAAAAAGAACCTACCAGAAGATTCCAAAGTGACATCTGGAATTCTCTAGAGAATGGTGGCGTCATCACAGAACAATCGAGATCTGTCATTTTTAGGTATAAAAGACCAACCGCATTCTCGGCGAGTAGTTCAGAAAGTGGAGAAAGTATAGAAAGTGAGGTTAAGAGTTCAAAGATAAACAAAGTAATAAACATTGTGATTTTAGTCAGTAAAGTGTATTTAAATTAACAATAGTATTGTGAAGTATCCAGTAAATATTTAATAAAGTGTGTTAGTGGACAATCTCTTGTTATAATTTTTGGAACCCACGGATTTTGCAAGGGGTAGTTTCCTAAGGGTGGAAACACGTTACAATACGTTAATATTTATTTTGGCAGTATAGCAGCGGATTTTTGGTGTTCTTTTGGTGAACGGTTAGTAAAATTGCTAGAACCTTAGTATTTAAAAAACTAGCAATAGTAAAACAATAGAAACCGTTATTTTAGTGACGCAAATTTCATTTTCCAATATTATTATTTGGTATTTAAAGTATTTTTGATATTCATGTTTTACTTCCACATCCAGTGGAATAGTATAGTAACGACAAAATTTTTTTACTGTTCAAATAGGCTTAGAATGTCATAAAACGTCGAGATTTTAAGTTTGAGTAAAAAAAATTCTGTCTGTCGGTATGTCTGTAACTCGATCTGTAACTTTTTTTGTGCGCACGATTACTCTGGAACCGTTTAAGATATTGCCGTGGAATTGGTACACGATGTATTTTAACGAGATCTGGAACTAGATTATATTTTCATCTTATTCCGTTGAAGGATTGGGAGGTAAATTGGAGTAAATGGGGGTAAATAGGTAAATCAAGTAAGTAAGAGTCCATAAAATTGGTATTTAGTATATAAGAGAAGCTAATGTCTCAAAAAAAAATTTGGCATTAGCCACCCCCATTGCTACTTCCACCCCATTATAAAACGGGGTGAAAAACCAAAAGGCCCCAAAATATTTTTTTCTTCATGCATCCCCACTACCATCCCCCTACCACTGCCCCCACTCCACTACCAATGTGATATATCGTTATGGGTTTTTGGGGTAGACGATTTCAACCAGGTATTTATTAAAGTTCCATAAACAAATATTTCCACATTTTTTCCTTGTGAGAGACTTGGGAAGGAATCTGGATGTGGAAGTAGTGATTCTTTAGGCAGCGGTTTTTTTTTGAGTACAGTGGTAGAGGGTTCAGAGTTTAATTTGGTAAAAATTTTATTTACTAATTTTTTTTACCGATTATTTCATTAGATTTTAGACTTATAACATGTATTCAACGTTTCTACTCTTGCCAGAGAATTATTATTCATTACACTCATTTTGTAACTTATATGTGAATGGCTCATACCATAAAAAATAAATCGTACTCGGACTTCAAAAAAGAAAGGAAAAAAATGGAATGTATATAAAAAGATGTTTCCAAATTTTAGACATTAGAAATTCTAAAATGCATTTTCAATGAAAAACTTGCACTTTCCCTGACTACCTTACCCCACATACCCCTATCTGATAACATACACCGTATCATTTTTTAAATATTTGATAATATAACAAAGTTATTTTCTTAAATAACAGGAATAAAAAGAATTGTGTATTTTTATTAATTAAACACCTGGCCAATTGTACCCATTATAATTCTTGATTTATTTTGTGTTAAATATTTTGCTGTCATTTTAAATTATTCAAATTTTATATTTCCTTTATAATCAGGTACTAATTAAAAAAATATTTAAATAAAATGACTTAGACTTATTAAAATGGTTTTGCAACTGTTTTTTTTTTGCGTCAATACTGCCAAATTTATTATCTCTTGGATACTTATTTATTTTAATAATACCACTCAGCATGCAGCATTTAAAATTCCAAATAAATTAATTTGTAACCACTCTGCGAGTAATATAAGCACATCACACAGGTGCTACTGACACTTATGCTGCCTACTGCAGGATTCCAGGCGATTTGTATGGAGAACAGCTATTCTTATTTCAGCAACCAACCAGGAAAAAAAGTAGCAAAAAAAGTTCTTTATAACATTTGCGTTAGAAATTTCCCAACTGTTGTAATTTTGGTCGCTATCCTGGCCCCACGTTGCGTGCCATATTACAACCCTTCTACAGAAAAATGCTTATTTTTATATAACTATTTTTCCTGGGCAATATGTACGAACGACTAGCTGGGGCAGTACAGAAGCATTAGGTCGAGAATAAGAGAAGTCTCCCAACTCTAGTTAATTATGAGGAATTCGAACAAAATTATAACAATTAGTATTATTAGTAAACTTACTTATATAAATCTAGAGTATAACATATTGTTATATGTTACCCTATATAAAAAGTCTTGTTGGTGACAACTAAGATCTGCCCCGAGATTGTCCTGTCACTGTCGAGGTAGCCATCACAATCTAAAGCTTATGCTCATCAAGACAATAATACCTGTCATCACAAACGCAGGCGTCAGTTGCGCAAGGTATGCTGCAAAACAGGCCTCTGGAGCATCCAACTCGTGGAAAACCATAGTATTGATATTGAGGTATGTCGGAGAAACGTCGATGGTCATGGAAATAATCCAAAACTGATCATAAATGTACCTATAAGAGTGACAATAACGTAATCTTTAGTGGTGATGGACTATGATCCCACACACGCTTTATGGTGCTACATTATATTTCTTTCAGGTCATTGAACAGTAAATGTCCATAAGGAACTAGGTGGACAAAATTATTTTCTGTTTTTGTAGTCAGAATAACTCTATACTAATTCACAATTTTGAAATTACCTGACTTTCCAGGTTTTCCAGGACTTTTCAATAAAGATTTCAGAAAATATGAAAATTGATGAGCGGGGGAGGAGGCGCTAGATGGGAACAACTTTGAATATAAGTAATTTTAGTACATTTTCCCTGACCTTTTTTTATTTTATAAATTCCCACACTTTTCCAGAACCCATTTACCTCCCAACCCTTCAACGGGATAAGATCAAAATATAATCTAGTTCCTGACCTCAGATTATTTAGTGGATATATCATCTTCAGGGGATGTACAGCAGTCGGTACTTTGTATATTAAATGTTAGGCAAGTAAAAGATCTCTACTCTTCGGCGCAGAGAAGAGATTCGGCAAAATTTGTGGGTAGCTTGTCTCCTGGCGTCGGCGATAGGCCTTGGTAGCGGACATGGGCGAATCCAGGAGCTCTCTAAGGGGGGGGGCGGCGGCGGCGGCACTTGCACAAATTGACAAATATTGAAAAGTACCTGATAAAAAACCCAAGTAGCAAAATAAATAATTTATTTTATAGTAGTTTATACAACCTTTATAAAATTACTTTGCTACTTGGGAATGGTGCAAAAAACATATGCCGGGTGATTTCGACAAAGCAGCGCCGCCGGACGGGACATTTCAGATTTTCGCACAGCACAAGGAAGGCCCGGGGGGGGGGGGGGCAATTGCACCAATTGCTCCCCCCTTGGATCCGCGCCTGGTAGCGGAAATAGGCCCACGTTAAATAAATACATAAATAAAAAAAACAAGCATCCGAGGAAAGTTTTTAATTTCTTTAATTGCTTTACTTAAAAAAAAACATACTCTGTAATATTGCACATATTTTTTTTATAATATTTAAATACTAAGTTTTAACAGAAAGAGTGCGTAACAAATTTCTTAAATAAATAAACTTCGACATGTTTATATTAACTTTGGGTATGGTGTATTCCTAAAAGGAACTGCCAGATCGTAAATTTGTCTACCCACAACTGTCATAAATTGGTAGGCAATAAATTCTACAACTAGACCTTTCATTCAGGGGAAAATAACAATAAATAATTGAATTTAAATTAAACCCGCAATATAACACACAAGTATATCGCGTCAAAATTGAATATTTCCAGAGCTTCAGTGGAAAACACGTGATACAAATTTCTTTCAGCAAAACAATATCTTCTCAGAGGATAAAAACACAATGAATCAATTACCTACAGAATGTAAAAACAGAAACAAACAGTACCCGGAACATCCTATTATTACAGCGTAAAGAATTCCAGAAGTAAGTCCTCGGGGAAATAGAAAAGCTAGACAGGGCATCAATGATTTCAAAAATAAAAACTGCGGAAAGAAAAAGGTTAAAAAGAAAATATGAACAGTTAAAAAGATAACGCCACAGAAAAACAACAATGGATACGGAACATAAAAACGAAAGATCAAAAGAATAATTGAAAAAAATGGAAGAATAAGGGAACGCAAAAAAATGAGCAGAATATACACAAGAAACGAACCACTGGTCCCTAGACAAGTGATCATCAAAGGATCAACTGCTAGAAATTAGTCGGAGAACGAGCAATGTCTAAGATGCACCCTCTATAACACTCGCGAACAACCACCTGAAAAAAATTGATTCTTATGTAAATAACTGGTCAAAATCGGCAATTTCCGAAAAATCTCAAATTTTATGGATATTTTTTAATTAGCCACTTGTTATATAAAATACTATTTTGTAACGCCATGTCCTAAAACGACGTTTATTTGACAGTTTCAATGAATCAAAACAATGTCATTATTGACAAATGTAAAATAAAGAAAAAAAAAAGGAAATAAAGGAATTTTATTTAACAATGTGAAATAAAACTTACTGGTTTCTATGGAAACAGCAATAGAATTTTGTATATAACTCGAGACTAAAATGTGTTTTTTTTTTACTCATGTGGTTTATAGCACTCGCCTTCGGCTCGTACTATAAATGCCCCACTCGTAAAAAAAAACACCATTTTAGCCACTTGTTATATAAAATACTATTTCGTCACCAGTTACGTAAAATTTTACTTTTCATAACTGGTTACATAAAGTAAGACGTTTTGACACTTACGTCAGTTTTGAAAACTGTCACTTTATACGTCAAAATTAGAAAAACCAATATTCACAACTACGCATTATTTTATTCACATCGGGCGGGGCATCCTGAAACACGAGAAACAAAGCCAATCTTTTATATTACGACGCGACCCGGCGCGGCGGTCAAATACTGCAGCACCGTTTTCTTGAAAACTAAGTAAGTTATCAAAAAAATCATCGAAATAAAAAAGTTTCTTTAGTTCTTTGGCTACAACTGTGTAGATTACTATATACATCTATCTTTAAAAACAAAAAAGTTTTCTCGATCGAGTATTTGTTGCTGCATTTTTAACAAATTTGGTGTCACCAACTTTTTTAAAAAATATTACTGGTGACACGTAATCTTTTTTGCATTTCTGTCATGTCAGTCATAATAACAAAGGTCTAAATTGGTCTCCTAAAAATTTCAATTTAATCGGACTTAAACTAAGGGATATATAGGGTGATAAGTAAAAATTAAAAAATTTCCATAATATTTGAGATTTTTCGGAAATTGCCGATTTTGACCAGTTTCGCAATTCCGGACTGTCTGGCGAACTCCAAAATCGAATCCACCAGGTCGATTTACATAAGAATCAATTTTTTTTAGGTGGTTGTTCTCGAGTGTTATAGAGGGTCCTTAAAATGCATCGTAGAGATCCCTCGTTCTCCGACTAAATAATGGCTAAGGCTAGAAGAAATAGTACACCTAGAATCGATAAAATAAACAACTAAGGATGAATCAAAAGAACGTCAACATTTCTAGGAGAAAAAACAACTCGGAAAACAATAATAAAATGATATAGGAACGTAAAAAATGAAAGATTGGGGACATATCCAGAGAAAAAATTCAATACATTTACTAAAGATAGCGCTAATACTATGCAGCAGCAAAAATAGGGAAAACTTGCTACTCATGGATAACAACAATTAAGAGGATCAAGAAGAAATTGCAAGGATATATGTGCCACAGGAATCAGGAACTGACGATGTAGAAGACTCCAGAGAAGAAAAATTCTACAAAAACAGAAAAAGAAGAGAGTAAACACTCCATATCACGACGCAATGCATCTCACAAATACCTTCACTTTCCATCCCACACTCCTGTACCATGCGTCATGTGGGTCTCGCTGCTGACACCAAGCATGATCCAAATCCAACCCAGCGTAGACGTAGCAGGGCCAGTGGTGTTATTCGGGAATGGCAGCAACGCCTACCGTACGCAAACCAGGGATAACTCTACACATGCAAATAAATACCACTGGTAGATCATATATTAACACAGAATTGTGTAGTTCATCTCATATTAAGTAGCTATATATAAGCCTCAATCGATCACTTTTCAGACAACTTCTCCAAAGTTAAAAAACTGCCACTTCGGAATGCAGTTTATCCGAGGCGAGTTTTATTTTCGCTAACAACGTCCATACATTTCTGAAATTTTTTTAAAAGAATTTTTCGAGGGGTCAACCACTGGCCCAAAATTTGTACACGTATTCCAGGAATACTGTATTCCCGAAGTATTTCCGAGAATACTGAGTATTCCTGAGTAATACAGAGTATTCCCGAGTATTTCACATTATTTCCGAGTATTCCAGAGTATTCCCGTGGTATTTCTGAACATTTGTACTCGTATTTCCGGCAGTAATTGACCCCTCAAACCTATCAAATTCACATTGATTCATATTTTGTAATTTCAAATCCAATACATTTATTATTTTTAACTCGATTTTAAAAAATATATATTTTTAAACTTTAAATTTAATTGGTAAAATTTGTTTAATAAAACGCTTTGAATCTAATATTTAAATAAAAAATGTTTATAATACATGTGCCTGAAGTTTCGAACGTTCACTTGAACGAATTTCATACGGAAAGGAAAAATTAATAAAAACTAGAAATCGACTTAGGCGTACCATTTTTTTTGGTAATATTTGCTGGCAACAATACTATCGTTGTCAGCAAATATTATCAGAAAAATTGCACGCCTAAGTCGATTAATTTTTCCTTTTCATATGAAATTCGTTCAAGTGAACATTCGAAACTTCAGGTACATTATAATACAGTGTGTTGTCTACCAGTTTAAAAACACTGTATATTATTAATATGCTCATTAACATGATTATAAAACATGGCAAAGGGTTCAATCACTTTCAACCCCCACTGAACTGCAGTGCAGGACCCCAGTAAATTTAATTATAATTATGAACACTCGTATGAACAGTTATTTATTTCTACTAAATTTAAAATCTTTATACATTTTTTATTTCCACATCCAGTGGAAGTAAGTATAGTAATGACAAAAAATTTTTAAAAAATTTTTTATTGTTCAAATAGGCATAGAATGTCATGACACGTCAAGATTTTAAATTTGAGCGAAAAAAATTTCTGCCTGTCGGTCTGTCTGTAACTTTTTTGTGCGCACGTTTACTCTGGAACTGTTTAAGATATTGGCTTGAAATTTGGTACACATATGTACTTTAATGAAATCTGGAACTAGATTATATTTTCATCTTGTTCCGTCGAAGGGTTGGGGGTAAATTGGGGTAAATTTGAGGTAAATACGTAAATTAAGCAGGTAAGAGTCCATAAAATTGGTATTTAGTATATACAAGAGAAGCTAAGGTCTCAAAAAAATTTTTGGCATTAGCCACCCTCATTGCCACCCTCACCCTATTATTAAAGGGGATGAAAAAAATGTATTTTGGTGTGTGTACAAGAACCAGAAACCTAAAAATATTTTTTTACGTCATCCACCCCCACCCTACTACCGATGTGGGGTATCGTTTTATGGGTTTTTGGGGTAGAGGATTTCAAATATTATATTATTAAAGTTCCATAAACAGTTATTTCCACATACAAAATTTTTTCGTTATGACTTGGATAGAAAATTAAGATGTGGAAGTAGTGATTCCTTGGGCAGCGGTTTTCTATATTGATCCGATCGTGTCTTTGGATTGTAAATGGGTTTGTCCCTATTAGATTTACTGGACCATAGAACAAAAATTCTTGTTTGACTGAATGGATGTCATCCTAGGGAGGATGACATCCTCCCTAGGCCACTTAAAAGTATCTAACGTATCTAACACATAGTAACAACTACTAAATGAAATTCATTAAATGAGCCCTTAACGTAATAAATATTGTTATACTAAAATACACAATACAAGTCATTGAAAAGTTGAAATAAATTTTATTTCATCCGACGTATTACACCAGAATAGTTTTTTTTACCTGCTGATTCCTATTTTAAGAAGTAATGGTTTGTTGCGGCCGACATCCGCATATGACTTAGGTTTTAATATTTTGCGACCGTATTATATATTATACATAGGTACTAAGCATACTATTATTTTTAAAACAGGATTTTTTGTTTAAAGTATTTACTTACCATAATGAATTTTAGCAAACAATTACACTAAGCACCGAGACAAAGCACAAACAACCACTAAGACTATGAGCCGGTGCATATCCTTGACTCGATTCTCGACTATTTCCGAAGTATTCCGGAACATTCCCGAGTATTGCCGGGGTATTCCTGAGTATTCCAGAGTATTGCCGGGGTATTCCTTAGTATTCCTGTGTATTGCTGAGTATTCCCGAGCATTCCTGAGTATTCCCGAGTATTCCCGTGGTATTCCTGAAAATTTGTACACGTATTTCCGGTAGTGGTTGACCCCTCGGAATTTTTCGTCAAACGTTAGAAAAACACGACATTTTTTAACTCATTTCATGACATTAAAGTTTGACCTTTTAGACGGCTGTGCATTGCCATTAACAGCGGAGGTAAAGGTACTTTTATTCACAATCATACAGAAGTAATCAAATGTCAAAAGTTAGAAAGTAAGACATTTCTACTTCATTCGACAATTGAACTGAAATGTGACATTTCAGGCTCGAAAGTGACATAAGTGACATTTAGGTTGAAAAGTAGCCACTTTCTTACCAGTTTTTGGGTTGGAAAGTGAGCATTTGTCAACCTGAAAAAAAAACACAAAGTGCTATTTAAAAATTTAGGAAACGTTTTTTTCCTTTTTGTTCTTTAAGATGATTGTGAATAAAATAGTATACAAACCTTGGTGGAAACTTTCATTGCTGTCTCGAGAATTATATTATATCTCATCTCTCGAGAACAATTAAACACTTTCGACCTCGGTATGTAATTAACTATTTCTGAAGCTGTGAGCGGCAGAAATAGTAGTTTATGCAACAAGAATGGATATGACTTCCTGATATTTGTGACACCAGTGACAACGATACTATCGTTGCCAGCAAATATTACCAGAAAAATTGTACGCCAAAGTCGATTAATTGGATTCAAACGAAATTCGTCCAAGTGAATGTTGAGGTACATGATATTTTCGAATTCTGCAACATATCTAACTGTATTACTTAATAATATGGTTACCGCAGCACACCTTGTATGTTTCTAATGATCAATATCAACTCAGATATACTTCATATTAAGCAATATCTCTTACATTCCCGCTTTTTGTACTTCTCTTAATACATTGTAATGCTTATTTATGGATGTATCTCACAGTAACAACATTGTAACAATTTATTGCCATTTATTTCATATTATCCAATCTATTTTTCCATTAAAGATAAGCTCGGCGCATTTGAAAAACATAAACATGCACTTTTAGCTAGCCTCTTGCAATATAATACAGCAATTTATTGAATTTGCCGTTCTGCAAGAAGGCCATAAACTATTCAATAAATTATTTAGTTCGCGTGTTCGTTTCGTCTTTTAAACGCTAGAAATCGACTGTTGTGCAGTGCAGTTTTTATTCAGTTTACATTCCGTGCGACTACAAAGAAGTCGGAAGCCGATAGTTTGAGCTTGCCAAATAGGAAAGAAATCAGGAAGTACCTGGTTGGGCGTACAGCGTGCTAGACAAGACAATGAAACTATTGATGTAATGAAATGTGAAGTTTGTTCAGTCTATTTGAACAATTAGTAGATTGTCGTTAGTAAGTACTGTTCTTTTCTTTATTAAAGCAGTATCTATCTGGTAGTAAATGCTATTTTTAGAGTACTTAGATCCTCTACAGCACCAGTGAACAAATGACGGGTTGTGTAAGCTATTATTATCTGTCTACAAAATATTGAGAGAAAATTACAAAATATATTTTTTGTGGAAGTATACAATACAATTTAAACTACACAAAAGGTTTGTTTTGCTGGAGAATCAATACTTATTTTACTTCCACATCCAGTGGAACGCAAAAAAAAACGCAAAAACGCAAAAAAAATTGAAAATTCTTATTGTTCAAATAGGATTACAATATCAAGGTCGAGATTTTAAGTTTGACAAAAAATGAAAATCCGTCTGTCGTTCTGTCTACCTACATTTTTTGTGTACACGATTACTTTGGAACCGTTTAAGATATTGACTTGAAAGAACAATGTTAAAAAAGGACTTTTTTAGCCCATCCGTGGCAACATGTGGAAACCATCATTTTTTACTAATTTTGGGGTGCTGAATACGAAGCTGCCATCCGAATTGACTAAAAACATCGGGAAGGCAGTAAAAAACTACCCTTATTTGGGGATGACATTGAAATTGATATTAAAACTTGCAACAAAAAGTTATTCTTTAGTGCAGGAAATTCTTTTAAAATACTCAGTTTCGTTAGGTAAGTAGAAAAAGAAGCATAAATACCCCCCTCGTGAGGGAATGGCGAGGAGATTTGAAGGGGTGCATTTGTTTTTTTTACTTCTTTTTCTACTTAGTTATCGAAACTTAGTATTTCAAGAGAATTTCCTGCAAAAGAATAACCTCTTGTAGTTCTTATTCTAGTGCCAATTTATAATATCAATTCCAATATCGCCCCCAAATGAGAGTTGTTTTTTAATGCGTTCCCAAGACTTTTCGTTTTCAGCACCCCAAAATTAATAAAAAAAAGATGGCTTCCACCGGAGCTTCCACACTTTACCAAGCATGGGCAAAAAAGCCCTTCTTTTAACATTGTTCTTTGGTACACGTGTGTATTTTAAGGAGATCTGGAATTAGATTATATTTCGATCTTATTCCGTTGAGGTTTGAGGGGTAAACTGGGGTAAATAGGTACATCAAGCAAACTAAAGTCTCAAAAAAATATTTTGTGACTTTTCTTTTTATTGTCTTATTTATATTAATGTCCTGGCGAAGTTTGGCCGTAGGTTATTCCACCACTCAACCAGGACCGAGACCAGGACACACATAGACAACATTACAACACGGCATTGCTATCTGCTGCAGCTGAGACACGAACTCAGACGAGGAGAGAGACTAGCCGTGTTGTCACTCACACAACCGGGGTCTAGCCCACTGCTACCGTCTCGGCACACGTGTAAAAAGCCACTACTCATTCCTACCCTAGCCAGGATTCGAATCAGGGACCCCGTGGTCGCAAGCCTAACATCTTAAGCACTGCGTCGTTCGATTTAGTGTGTGTACAAGAATCAAAGGCCTCAATAATTTTTTTTTACTTCATTCACCCCCACTATCAACCCCCTTCCATCACCATCCACCCACACTACCGATGTGGCATATCGTTTTATGGGTTTTTGAGGTACACGATTGCAAATATTATATTTAGCCCAGCCAATGAACGTTCAATAATGGGGTCTAGAGGGAAATGCCGAGATCACAATTTTTGACTTGATTATTTAGGAGGTAAACATACCAAAAGTCCCCGAACGTAGGAGGGGGGGGGGGTGCGGGGGGGGGCACGAAGAAGGTCCTGGTTTTTGGTTTTTCGCTCACATCTCGAAAACGGTTAGCCCTAATCAAAAAGTGGCTATATGCAAAATTAAAGCTGACTAAATTTTCTACAATAATGTTTCTATTAATTTTTTTCGTATCTGTTATGGTTCAGTAATGAATTGTATATCTTTTGACTTTATTATAAATTTATTATAAATTGAAAATAAATTTTAATAATCGTCGTAGAAAAAAATTTCTTGTTTCACGGCAGACTGAACTGAAATATCGAATAAAAAATGTCTTTGCGTCTGTAAGTGTGTGTGTGTGAGAGTATATATATATATGTGTGCGTGTATACCGTTTCTTGTACAAACGATAACTTCTGTTAGACTTAAAATATTTGATTTCAATTTTTGAAACATATGTAAACAGCATATTACCATAATCCCTATTGAAATTGGGCCATATCTGTAATACATGGTGATAACCATAAGCCTGCAAACTCTCATACGTAAAATATGTTTTATTTTAATTTCAGAACAAAATATTACTAAGCGTACAAAAATAAGATGTATAAGATTTCTAAACCGCAATATACCGGGTGTAAGTTAGGCAAACCAACTTTATTTAAATTAGATGATATATCAGTGTTATCCTAAAATATGGAACATGGTATTTTTAATAACATTATTATGAAGTGAGAATTGTAGATTGGTTATCACCATGTATTACAGATATGGCCTAATTTCAATAGGGATTATTGTAATATGCTGTTTTACATATGTTCCAAATTGTAATCAAATATTTTACGTCTAACAGAAGTTATCGTGTTTACAAGAAGCGGTATACACGCACACATAGATATTCACGCACACACACTTACAGACGCAAAGACATTTTTTATTCGATATTTCAGTTCAGTCTGTTGTGAAACGGATATCTGTGCTGTACAAGAAATTTTTTCTACAATGATTATTAAAATTTATTTTCAATTTATAATAAATTTATAATAAAGTTATACATACAATTCATTACTGAACCATAGCAGATACGAAAAAAAATAATAGAAACATTATTGTAGAAAATTTAGTCAGCTTTAATTTTGCATATAGCCACTTTTTGATTGGGGCTAACCGTTTTCGAGATATGAGCGAAAAACCAAAAACCAAGACCTTCTTCGTGCCCCCCTGCATCCCCCCACCTCCTACGTTCGGGGACTTCTGGTATGTTTACCTCCTAAATAGTTCAAACACAGCCTTCTAGTCAAAAATTGTGATCTCAGTATTTCCCTCTAGAAACCATTCATTGACTGGACTAATTATTAAAGTTCCATAAACAATTATTTCCACATACAAAATTTCTTTCGTTGTGAGAGACTTGGATAGAAAATCTGGATGTGGAAGTAGTGATTCCTTGGGCAGCGGTTTTTTATGCTGTATAACTTTTTTATATTATAATACAACTGATAATTTACTAGCACCGACTAGCAAGAAAGATGGTCATCCAAAAATAGGTTCTACTACACTTTGGTGTCTTATATTGCTGTAGAACCCAGCAAAATTGTCAAAATAATAAAAACGATAATTTTTCAAACTACCCCAACCCAACAATCAACTTATAAAAAGTTTTCAGACTCACAAGACGTTATGTCGCACGACAAAATATAATTTTTGGAAGTGGAAGTTTTTTACGTTGCTCGATGACATGTGGTGCAATAGCAAGAAATTTGGAAAGTGCGTCGAAATTTTTAATTTGGGAATTGCACTAAAAACTGACTTTCTAACTCTCCCATTGCATGTAGTTGTCATCTAACATCTTCTACGTGTAAGAATATGTAAACAATGCGGGGCGTGGGGGCAAGTTCCATGGTACAAGAGGCTCTGGCAGACGACCGATTCCTAGAAGTGTTGTTTATGTTATAAGTAATTTATGATGTTATAGACTTATGAAAGGGCTCATATTCAGAACTAATAATATAATATGTAGGATCGACAGTTAAGCTTGAGCATTAATAAAGTGTAGACCAGTTTCTATTTCTGAATAAAAATATATTGTGAAGTTAACTGAATTATTTAAACAATAACATAAATAAAAATATTTATAATTGCCTAACATACGGAATGTGTCCATCCTTGCCGTATTTGGTATGCAGATGTGATAGTTATCATGTAAAATGAGATATAGTCCGGTAAGTTCTAAGGTGGCGTATGAGTTGGTAACAAAACGTATGATTTGATATGCGATACGCATAAAGCTATCGCAGTGACATAGAGATGAACTAGTTTTGTATGTCTATTCTCTTAGTTTATATGATGAAGCGACCTTTGGACGCGCCAACTTCGAGTTTACTCGACCTAGGTGATTTAATAATATTTACAAAGTATACCCATTGAACTTTTATACAATAAATGGAAGAGACAAAAGTAGAGTGTTTATTCTACAAAAAACCGCTGCCCAAGGAATCACTACTTCCACATCCAGATTCTCTATCCAAGTCACTCACAACGAAAAAAATTGTATGTGAAAATAATTGTTTATGGAACTTTAATAATATAATATTTGAAATCCTCTACCCCAAAAACCCATAAAACGATACCCCACATCGGTAGTGGGGTGGGGGTGGTAGTGGGGGGGGGGTGGATGAAGTAAAAAAATATTTTGAGGTTTCTGGTTCCTGTACATGCACTAAATCACATTTTTTTTCATCCCCTTTGATAAGGAGGTGGGGGTGGTAATGGGGGTGGCTAATGCCAAAAATTTTTTTGAGACCTCAGCTTCTCTTGTATATACTAAATACCAATTTCATGGACTCTTACCTGCTTGATTTACCCATTTACCCCAAATTTACCCCAATTTACCCCCCAACCCTTCGACGGAACAAGATGAAAATATAATCTAGTTCTAGATGTCGTTAAAGTACATATGTGTACCAAATTTCAAGTCAATATCTCAAACGGTTCCAGAGTAAACGTGCGCACAAAAAAAAGTTACAGACAGACAGACAGATAGACAGACCGACAGACAGACAGAAATTTTTTTCACTCAAACTTAAAATCTCGACGTTTCATGACATTTTAAGCCTATTTGGGCAACAAAAATTATTAAAAATTTTTTTGTCGTTACTATACTTCCACTGGACGTGGAAGTAAAAGAATAATACGTTTAATTTTCAATATACGGCAATCTATTACGATACCCACCACATAAAACTTCAACGTTCAAACATTCCCCAAAATATAACTGCGTCAATATGTATAATATGTTGCCAAAATACTTACGTGAAATAAGTTGCCCAAGATTATTTAAAAAGTCAATCAAAAACTTTCTACTAGAAAATGCTTTCTATAGCGTTGACAAATTTGTATCCAGATAATTTTAACTTTTTTTCTGTTTTTAATATTTCTCGACTTGATAAGTAATATGTCTTCATAATTATTGTTGTATTTGTTTTTGTATGTTTGTCTTTTTTTTCCATTGTAATATCTGTTTAATATTATTAATATTATATTATTTATTATGTGTATATGTGTGTGTATATATTGTATATTATGTATACACATTTAAATGACTTGCCATATATACAATATGTATCAGAAATGGCCAATAAAGATTATTATTTGAATTATTCAAATACTTTGTTATGTTAAAAAGGATAATTTCTTGATCATTACTCGCTAAATGTGACATTTTCGTATCCTTTTCGACTTAATAATCGGCATTATTATTTTGGCATAATAATCGGTATGTTTTGGGGTTTTGGGGGTGGTTACATTGAGAAAAAAATGTTGGCACTTACAGAGACTATTCTTTGGTACAAAAACTACTAGTCTGAGAAGGTGTAAAAAAATCTGGAAAATGGTCAAGCAGAAAATGTTGGCATATGGTTCCAGCAATGAGCATTGACAACGAAAATTTCCGCCTGGTCAGAAAGGGTTATACTACGTTCCAATTTTGGCCATAATTAATGTCAGTGCTGCCAATTGCACGGAGAAAAAATGTTGGCATATATCGAATGTTGATAGCCAAGATAACCCTCTTCAACTAGCACCAAGCCCCAAAGGGTTATACTCTGTTCCACAATTGAATATTTTCGGGAGCGGCTAGCGCCAAAACGGTCAGGAGGGGAGGACTGACTTACATAAGATGACTGACTTATAAAATATATAAAAATATTTGCTAAAACATAACAGCAATGCCAACAGGTTACATCCCAGGCCCCATATATGTAGCTATCTCCTAGACTATTAGATATTGAGCGTATAAAATTTATCTGGTAAATGCCCAAAATAACATTTTTCAATAAGATCAAAGCAGAAATAAAATATTTTATTCTTAAATACTAAATGCAAGACTGTTTAGATAAAAGCAGATTGCGCTCTGGCTATAACGAAGCGTTATGTTGATTGGTTTATGCTTTGCACTAACGAATAAAATAATCAATACTAAAATTTTAAAAGGGACATTTTCATAAACTACTGAAATTCTCTGCAGCGCCAGTGTTCAAGCGAGGTAGAAAAAGAGCGGCAGCACTCAAGCTAATCACGTACTTAAAACTACTCGTACATTTTTCCAAAGGCACTTCATGGATACTTAGCTATCAACTAGAATTCTTGAATGGCGCGGCAGGGCTGTATTTAAAAAAAAAGTACTTCATAATATTGTAGGTACTTAATTTTGAACTATCAATGTTTTGTCATTTTTTAGACTCTGTTCACAGTAAGAGCGTCATAAACTGGGATGTAAACTAATCATATCAAAGCTTACCGACACATTGTCAGGATTAATCGCAATATCATTTTTTGCAAGAAAACTAGATGAAGTTTTTATAAAAGAATTTGAATTAACTTAATTGATAAAGAATTTAGGACGTTTAATAAAAATTTTGGTTGGCATTTACCAAGAACCGTAAGCAGAGGCTCTTGGGCATTTACAACAGCGTTAGAAGCTAATTTCTACCAGGTTAAATTAGCTATTTATGTAACCAATTGCGAAAGACGTTATTTTGTGTAACGAGTGGATGTTTGCGAGACAAGCGAAGCAAGATCCCGCAAAAAATAACACGAGTTACAGAAGATTGCCTTTCGAAACGTGTTACATGCATGGTTTTTTCTAATCTTAAAAGTCTAGAAACCCTTCAAATGTAAATAAAATAAGTGTATTTAAAGATCTTAAAAATTAAGTAATCTTTTTCATAGTTACTTTTGCTGCTATCACACTAATGTATCAATAATATAATTAATTTTAATGTCAAAATTGACAGACGTTATTTAGCCAAATTACAATATTATTTGAAATCCTAATTTGATAACATAAGGTAAATCGCATTAATGAAAAAGTTTTGTTAGCACATTTTGAAGTAAAGAATTTAAAAGCTTCCATCTTATAGACCCAGTATTAGGTTTTGTGTTGAATAAATATTGTTTCTTTTACTTTTTGAGAGTTGTTTATCATTCCTAATTGATGATATAATGGTGCGGGAGCTAAGTGTTGTATGCGTTGATTAATTCTATCGAACTTAAATAACGACTTCTGGCATATGCCAGCCCGTCGAGTTGGCCATGGTTCAAGATATAAAAATCGGTGAAATTATATCATCGTTACAAGGCTATTTTTTGTGTGTGTACACATTTTATGTTTAGAATGAATAAAATAAGATCGCCAGAAAGTGTGGGCCGTCAGGGGCGCAGCCAGAAAGGTCAAAGATATAAAAAAACGGAGTTATATAACATGATCGTTACAAGCTTTTTTTTTAGGCTGAGCATGTTTATTTAAATGTTTTGAACACAGAAAAAAAATCCCAGAAAGAAACTCCCGTCAGTAAGGCTAGCCAGAAAGAAAATGTTTAGGATTTTTGAAGAAAATTGGATTTTTTTCGCACATTTCATCTCAGAACTCTAAACTCATCGTTACAAGTTCTGGCTCCTTTTTAAAACGTAAATATAAGTTCCATCAACAATAGAATAGCCTCCCCAGAAAGTTCTAAGCGTCAACAAAAGTACCATCGGCCCTTAAATATGCAGGAATTTAACACTTTCGGCTAACTTGACTTCCTACCGTGCCTCAGATGTATTGTATCATTATTACCTTTCTGGCTGCGCCTCCTGACGGTCCACATTTTCTGGTGATCTTATTTTATTCATTATAAACATAAAATGTGTACACACGAAGAAAAATGAGCCTTGTAACGATGACATAATTTCACCGATTTTTAGATAGTGTTCATGACGCACCTGCCAGGAGGTGCCCCGCCAGAAGTCGATTTTATGAATCGTTATCATCCATTAAACCATACAAATATCTCAAAGTTCATAAAACGATGATGTGCCGAAAAAGCCACCTAGCTCTCGCTCTATAACGAACTTTTCGTCACCAGTTAGGTAAAATTTTACTTTTCATAACTGGTTATGAAAATTAGGACGTTTTGACACTTACGTCAGTTTTGAAAAGTGTCATTTTATATGTCAAAATTAGAAAATAGTATTTTATATAACAAGTGGCTAAATGGTGTTTTTTTTACAAGTGGGGCGTTTATAGTACGAGTCGAACGCGAGTGCTATAAACCACACGAGTAAAAAAAAACACATTTTAGTCTCGAGTTATATACAAAATTTTTTGTATCGCAATTCGAAATTAGAAAACAATATAATTTTGCAAAAATGGACTAAATTCTATTGCTGTTTCCATAGAAACCAATAAGTTTTATTTCACACTGTGAAATAAAATTTCTCTATTTCACTATTCTTTCTTTATTTTACACTTGTCAATAATGACATTGTTTTGATTCATTGAAACTGTCAAATAAATGTAATTTTAGGACATGGCGTTACAAAAAATATATTATTCAACGGGCGTAAATTCATGCTTGTATTTAGATAGTAAGCTGTATATTTTTGTTGTCAATTGCACATATAGACAGTGAACTGATATAATAATGGAAACAGGACACACTATGTTGAATTAAATCCACACTTACCTTTATTCTTGTTGAGACTAATGTTACTCGGAAAAGCTGCGATTTTCTTCCAAGCCTTCTTCCCCCAAAATCCCTTGTTGGGCTGCGGTTCCGCAGGGGTAGAGGTCCTAGGACCATACGAATTCGAGGACTTGGGCCGCTCCGGGCCCCTCCTCAAACTACCAGCCGCACTTCTATAACTAGCACCACTAGAACTACCACTAAAACCACTGTCAAGGTCAACCAAGGGCACTGGGCTTAGCAACTCGTCGGTGGGACCGACAGTCAGTAAATCCGCGAGTTGATCGTCCATCTCATTTTCACGATCCGTATCGTCACTGCCCTCACGCGAATTCGACGGCATCAGCATCGCCTCTACCGAGAGGTTAAGTTCACCTAGGACGCGGCGGTGGCCGCTCTGCACCCTGCGGACCTCTTCTTCGACGAGACTTTGGTTTAGGGACATTATAGACTCTTGGTGAGCTTGGTTGCGTTGATGTCTGCGAGCTCTGGCAATGTCGCTGATTTCCTCGTAGATGTTTTCTTCTGTGCCATACCTTGAGAAAAATGAATATGTCAAAAATTACAAGTCAACGTCCAAAATACTTGAAGACATAAAACTTTTAAAAACATTACTAGTGGAAAATAGTTCAAGAAAGCTGTAAAAACTTCATAAAATAGAGACGTTCACTAAACTTTAACTGAAATGAAAATCGATGGTGTAATAAGTTAGTAAACTGCTGTTACCCTACGTTTAAGTTCGAATATATCGGACACAAAACAGTAAGGGTTTATAAATAAATTAAAAAATAAAAATTCTAGAGATCACTATATTATAAATGTTAGAGTAACTAAGAGCATAAAAAACATAATGATTAAACCTCTAATTTGTCATCTTTTGTTTTTATTTGACTATGGGTACATGTCTATAAGGTATTGCATTTATTTCATTAGTATTAACAATACATGAAAGAGCTACGTAACAGCAACGCGAGAACCGCGCGATGTCACGCAGCGGTCAGGTGTTGTGGTAGAAATGCTTCCAGACATGATACAAAATAGAGACAATTAGCAAGTTTCTATACAGTCCTGCGGACTTCTTCTTCGACGAGACTTTGATTTAGGGACATTATATTTTGCATTTTATTTTAGATATTGAATTATGAAAATGAGACGATTAGAACTTTTATTATTTTGTCATAGAGAAGATTGTATAGGGAAAATTAATAAAAACCCTATTCAAGAAAGTAAAGTACTTATATAAAAACATGTTGTTGCATAATGTGCCTAATTTCTATGTGAAGGAATTTCAGCGAGGGGTATCAGGAAATGGGAAATGAATATGGAACAGTGTATGTTGGATTTATAGGTTTATGAGAGGTGAAGGTCTAATCAGTGTATAAACTCGGGCACCTCCTTGATGTTTTGAAAGGTTATATGAATCCCAAAAAATCAGAAAATCGGGTATTCGTAGACCTCAACAATTTCGAAAGAAATGGCGCTAATCATAATTGAAGACACAAGTGGATGATGGGTCGATGTAACAACAAAGTGATTTTGAGATAATTGATCTTAAAGTTTTTAACAACCTACCAACTTCAACAGTACATAGATCCTTTATAAATTTATAAATCAGATATTTTCGCATTAGAATCAAATGTAATGTACCTGGGAGAATTTTGTGTACTTATAGCCTTCATTGATATAAAAAACTCGTTTTTTTCAACAAAGTGATTTTGAAATAATTGATCTCAAAGTTTTTAACAGCCTACTAATTTTAACAGTACATAGATCCTTTAAAAATTCATAAACCAGATATTTTTGCATTAGAAACAAATGTAATGTACCTAAGGAAATTTTGTGTACTTATAGCCTTGATTCATATAAAAAACTCGTTTTTTTCGAAAATGTCACACAGACCCTTCATCCACTTGTGTCTTCAATTATAATACTATGTGTGAGTTGAACATAAAGCTCGACGATCAGAGTCAAATGATTACTTGTATAATTTTGGCCTTACTTTATACAACAAGTATTTAGGATTACCTAAAGAAAGAGGCATTTTACATCTACGAATTTTTAAATAGTGAGGTCCCTGCATTGTGATATAGTGGGATAGGTTAGAGTTGTATTTCAAGATTACCGTTACTTGGCGGATAAAAGCACCAAATTTGATATGAAGGTACCTTAAGGTATACTAATAAATGTTAGCCTAGGAGCCCTCTGGAATTTCAAAAATTTTCATGTACATCACAAAAATTTAAAATATTAAAAAATATATATCAAAACATTTTTTTCTTGTAATTATAAATTTAGTACAAAGAGAAGGTAGACATTATGCATATCATTTTCTTCGTAATTTAAAGATCTAATTAAATAACAGGTTGTCCCAAAGAGGTTCCATTAAAAAAAATAGTTTTCGTTGAAAAACCCATATTATTGAACTTAATGAAGAATAAATCAAGTTTAATGTTAGTATCTGAAGAGATAATATTTTAAGGTGCTTACAGACCAATTTTTAACAATTTTGGTAAAATCGCGGCCTTCTATTATTAAAACTAAAAATTAAAAATCTATTTTTTGAAAATCAAAATAATATTTGAGGGTCAGATCATATGCATTTTAGCCAGCCAAATTTTTTTTTTTTTTTTAATCGCCTTATTTATATTAATGTCCTGGCGGAGTTTAGCCGTAGGCTATTCTACCACTCAACCAGGACGGACACACACACATAGACAATATCACAACACCCATTCCCTGCGACATTGCCATCTGCCGCAGCTGAGACTCGAACTCAGGAGAGGAGAGCGACTAGATTGTGTTGTCTCTCACACAACGGCAATCTAGTACACTACTACCATCTCGGTAACACATGAAAAACGCCACTACACATCCATACCCTAGCCAGGATTCGAACCTGGGACCCCGTGGTCGCAAGCTTAACACCTTAAGCACTGCGCCACCGAGCCGGTGCAAATACAGGTTGTCTCATTTAAAAATTTGGTTTCCGTGTCAATTACATTAATTAATAGTCAATAGGTTAATAGTTCTCGTTTTATTTTAGTGTGTCTTAAAAAATGTGCTAGCAGCGAAAACGGTGTGAACGTCTATTTCGTGATTAACTTCTATGTTAGATGTACTAGGGACTGATTTTTTTTTTAAAATTAAAGGTAAAGAGCCCACCTTTCGAGAAAAGGGCCACATTAATAGATCTCATTTATTTTAGCTCAACATAAAAAATGCGCTGGCAGCGGAAAAGCTGTCAACGACTATTTCGCGGTCAACTTCTATGTTAGATGTACTAGGGACTTATTTCTTTTTTAAAACATTTCGATTAAAATCAGTCCGAAAAGGGCCAGGTTAATATATCTTATTTTATTTTAGTTTAACATAAAAAATGCGCTAGCAGCGGAAACGCCGTCAATGACTATTTCGCGATTAACTTCTATATTAGATGTACTAGGGACTTAATTTTTTTTTAAGTTAAAGCTAAAGAACCCACCCTTCGATTAAAAGTGATCTGAAATGGGCCATGCTATTCAATTTTTGTTTATTAACATATTACTTGACAAATTACGAAAACCTCGACGAAAAAGCTGCCGTCTGTTTCGCGACTAACTTCTATGTTAGATGTACTAGGGACTCATCATTTTTTTTTAAATTAATGTTAAAGAGCCCACCTTTCGATTAAAATCGGTTCGAAAAGGTCCAGGTTACTATATTTTTTGAATGCGAGTTTTACCTGAAAAATACGCGTTGGTCATCAAAATTATTTTGAGAATTTAAGGCTAATAGCCTTTTTATTAGCTCCTGGGTCATAATTTGTCGGTAAAAATGTTGATATTATCATTACCTATTGTATATTGTATTCAAAACCTATTGTATTCAAAAATGCAATAAAAAAATTTTTTTTTCGCTGCTAAAATCAGTCCCGTCAATAATGGCAACTGTCTTGCCGAATAAAGTCATTTTCTGAGTTTGACAAGTTAAATTTCATTTCGGAATTTTTTAAATTTTACTTCCACGTCGTGGAAGTATAGTAACGACAAAAAAATTTTTAGAAATTTTTATTGTTCAGATAGGCTTAGAATGTCATGAAACGTCAAGATTTTAAGTTTGAGCGAAAAAAAAATTCTGCCTGTCGGTCTGTCTGTTGGTCTGTAACTTTTTTTGTGCGCACGTTTACTCTGGAACCGTTTGAGATATTGACTTGAAATTTGGTACACATATGTACTTTAACGAGATCTAGAACTACATTATTTTCATCTTGTTCCGTCGAAGGGTTGGGGGGGTAAATTGGTAAATTTGGGGTAAATAGGTAAATCAAGCAGGTAAGAGTTCATAAAATTGGTATTTAGTATATACAAGAGAAGCTAAGGTCTCAAAAAAAATTTTGGCATTAGTCACCCCCATTACCCCCACCCCATTATTAAAGGGGATGAAAAAAAATTATGATTTAGTGTGTGTACAACAACCAGAAACCTCAAAATATTTTTTTATTTTATCCACCCCCACTACCACCCCCACCCCACTACCGACGTGGGGTATCGTTTTATGGGTTTTTGGGAGGATTTCAAATATTGTATTATTAAAGTTCCATAAACAATTATTTTCGCATACAAAATTTTTCGTTGTGAGTGACTTGGATAGAAAATCTGGATGTGGAAGTAGTGATTCCTTGGGCAGCGTTTTTTGAAATTTTGACCACTAGAAAAAATTATGATAAAAATATGCATGGAAACATCTGAAATACGAACGGATATGCTTCCCCGAAGCTTTTATGATCATTTCGACCCAAATCGGATCAACATTTCTGCTGCACTGTACAGTCAGCGCTGCAATTTCTGCGACTTAGGCTCTTGTTGCTCCGCAAAAACAGGGAAGCCGACGGGGGAGAGTAGGGGACTTTTTAGTACGTGTTATCCTAGATCAAAACTACAATCCTGCTAATTTTCAGCTTTGCAATAATTAATTCCGGGTCAAAAACTAAAATTCCTGGATATAGTAGAGTAATTGTCTTACAATAGCGATTTTCTTGCTGTTTAATTTTTTTTGTAATAATTTTGTAATGATGATGATAATGATTTTTGTATGATTTAACTGTTTTGACTGCTGCAAATGCATTTTTCTCGGAAAAAGTAGAATAACGTGGCAATGCCGAACTGAAGTCCAAAAATAAATATGCCCGGATAGAGAGAATTAAGAGTCAAGTACGAATATGTAAAACAAGGCTAGGTCAAGGCTTCCAACAAATTATTACGTAGAAAAAATGACTAAATGACTAAAAATTTTGAAAATAGTGACCAAATAATGACTAAACAATGGCCAAAAAATGACTAGAAAATGATATTCTAGATAATGGGCCTTTTCATTAGATTCTTAAATCTGAAAACAAATATGTTTCTTTGAAAGCTAACCGATAGATATTCACCTTGTGCAACTCTGTTTCAAGTATAAATTTCACAGTGTTTAATAAAAAAATAAACATTTATTACGGCAATTTGAACACTCATTTGACCTTGAGGCTGAGTGACGTCACACATCCCGGACTTATGTTGGCAGCATTTGCCAGAACGCTTAAAAGTCACTAACATCACACCAGAACTGACACGTGTTTATTGTTTACGATTTGTTTTGGGTGTTCCTTTACGAATTGTGTTTTGCTTTGTTTCTGTATAATAGTGCAAGAAAATGGAGCCAGGATTTTCTAAAGGAAGTGCAGAAAATTTGCCGAAAGTTGATTGGACAATTTATGTTGATATTTGTACATATTGGTACAAATCACTCTTTAAACATTTTCTAAACACAAAAATCCAAACTAAAGAGAAACGACTGTCAAGTGTCAATTTCAACGTCAACTATCAAAAAGCAAGGAACCAACTTTATGAAGGTCGTAGGCTCGTCGACGTCACTGAGGTAAGTGCGTGACGTCACGTTCAAAGCGCGCGCTTTATTTCCATACTTTTGATTTTTTTTTTCGATAGAAATCATGCTAAAAAAAATACGGCGAAATTTTTTTTATAAAACACTATCACAAAGCAGTTTGAAAAAATCACTGAAAAGGCTCATTGTTGTGCTGATTCAAAATTATTGAGTTTTTAAGAACTAAGATGGAAATGTCTATTTGTAAATTTTCAGTAAAACATTGATATATTTTTTAAGTAGGTACCAATTAATTCACTGATTAGTGAGTGAGTACGTATCAAAAATAAATAACGAAATTCTAAAATATGTAAAACGTAAGTACATAAACAAAATATATTATTAAAAAAGTCGCAAGTAACTCACTGACTAGTGAATAATACATTTAAAAAAAAATAATAATGAAATTCTAAAGTAAGTAACATATGCAAACAAAATATACATTTTTCATTTTTTGGCATTATATCATATAGATATAAGATTATTCTTCCTCTTATTTATATGTGTTTCTAAATCAACAATCAACAGCACCCTTTACTTTTACTTCCTTGGACGATTTAATTTTTTGGTACGAGTCGAGCTAACATTGAGCAACTTTAGCTCCATTAACATCTCCTTCGGAGATGGCTCTCTTTAATCTTTCAGTTCCTTCCTTTAATATTAGATCTAATTCCTTTCCGTCACTTTTCTCATCATTGCGAATTATTTTTAATTTATCCTCTAATTGCTGGATTGTTTGCTTATCACATGTCACTTTCTTTAATCTCGCTTTTTCCTCTCTTACACGATTTTGCTTCTCCAGTATTCGCCTTTCTTCTTCTTTTTGTTTTCTCTGATTTTCTAAATAGGTTTGGTAGCTTTTGTAGGCAACTTTGGCCTTAACAACTTTTGCAATATTACCATATTTAAGGTTTGTATCCCTTTGAACTTTAAAAACTTCTCGCCAAAAATATTCCACGTCACTTTGTTCGCGTGAAAAAGTTTCCATTTTATCAAATATTTCTTGCTCACTTTTAAGAAGACACCACTCATCCCCAATTCTCCTGGATCTACCTTAAACGGAAGTTTTTCACTCACCTTAATAATATGCTTTGACGTAAAATAATGGCAATAATGACCGTTTAAAATAAAAAAATGACTAAAAATGCCGAATAAAATAATGACTTTAATGACAATAATGACTTTGTTGGAAGCCTTGCTAATTGTTCCATTTAAAAATTTTTAGTATTAGCTTGCCACCCCTCTACCCTGTAGATTTTAAAATAATTTTAGAATATGCCACTCTCGATCTTCCACAACTTTCATCTCAGACATTTTTTCAATTTCAAATGGTTGAGAAGATATTGACCGTCCACACTCTACTGACTCGCTCTGTGTATGTCGGGTAAATTATATTCTCAAAAAATATAAACTTTAAATACATTACCTTGTAAGATACGTATGCCTAGTCCTATACGATCCCTCCCTGTAGGTCCCAGGATACTTGCTGGGGACGTTAGTGTGTCTGGTAGGAGGCCCTGGTTCATAATAAGCGTAAGAGTAGTCCATATTAGGCCATGGAGGATCCACCTGTGAGGAAGGTCCCGGAACACTCAGGAAGTGATCTTCAGCCATCTTGGATGTAGAAGGGAGCGGCGGCGGGTAATTAGGAGGGGGCGGAAAGTGTAAGTGGGCCCTCTGCAAGTCCGGAGGCATCTGAGGGACGCATCGTCGCATGTGCGACCCCACAGGGGGTTCGTGAAGTGCTCCTCGATGGCTGCAGGGGTGACTGTGCTCCATACTGCCGCATTGTTGTTGATGATGGTGTGGTCGGTGCCACAT
This sequence comes from Rutpela maculata, assembly GCA_936432065.2. Classification (NCBI taxonomy): domain Eukaryota; kingdom Metazoa; phylum Arthropoda; class Insecta; order Coleoptera; family Cerambycidae; genus Rutpela; species Rutpela maculata. The sequence continues at coordinate 391,429,932 of OW386285.2, forward strand.
TTACCTGAAACAAAGGGAATTATTTGTTTTTAAAGTATATATTTAATATGAAATGTTCAGCAGTTCCCAAGATATACCAACATTGTAATAAACGTATTTAGATACATCTCAGTAATTAATACACTCAAAGAAAATGATAGGTAAATTCAACCAAAAAGAGCATATGAAATCGCGCCTATCTAGTTTCATAGTTAAATCAATCAGAAAAGAATAGTCATACAACTTTATTTGTTTTCGTAAACAAATAGTAGTTTAATAATCATATCTTCTTGTAACAAATTAAATAGTACAATGACATTTTTTTATGTTCGCTAACCATTTTCAATTTACATACAAATCACTGACAATAATCAATCATGCATTATCTTATACTCTTATGAATTTATAGAAAATTAATAACATGATTGCAATGTTCAAATTCTCTTAGGGATCATCGATATATTTGGATGGATCTTATAAACGATCTCTACCTTTGGTTTGGGTGGTCTGATGTGTCAATACTGAGATTTTGGCTAACCAAAAAAAACTTCATCATACAATAAAGTGTAGATCAACCTAAAAATTAGTTGGTGAACAAAAAACAAAGTCGTTGTACTATTTATTATTTAATTGTAGACCAAATTGAAAATGGTTAGTGAACCTAAAAAAATGTCATTGTACTATTTAATTTGTTACAAGAAGATATGATTATTAAACTACTATTTGTTTACGAAAACAAATAAAGTTGTATGACTATTCTTTTCTGATTGATTTAACTATGAAACTAGATAGGCGCGATTTCATATGCTCTTTTTTGTTGAATTTACCTATCATTTTCTTTGAATGTGGTAATTCTTTTAGAACTTCTAGAAGACGACAATAATAATGGTTTGTCTACCAAGTACAATAATACAGCGAACTAATACTGGGTTAGAATTACAATTCGATAATACTTAAAAATAAAGTCTACTATTTATCTAGTTTCATTTGACAGAATTCAACAAATTATTAGTAAGATGAATAAATTATAGTCTTATGCACCTATTTTTTAAGTTAATGTTTATTTTGTTGTGTGACAATCACCTTTTGTTTAAAAATACTATTAAATATACTTCAATTTAACAAAATGAACAATATATATACTATTTTTTTTGATTGATTATACTATTAATGCTATTTGCAAACAAAAGCGCTGATGCGACGTCTTAATTCATCAAAGTGGATGGCAGAACGATGTTATGTTTATGTAAACAGAACTGCGGGTTAACTCTACAATAATATTGGTTTATCTGTCAACTATAATAGTAGAGCAAACTGCTACTGGGTTTACAATTACAATTCGACAATAGTTAAAAATAAAATATACTATTATCTAGTTTAATTTGACAGAATTCAACAAAATAATAGTCAGACGAAAAAAATAATAGTCTTATTCATCTATTTTTTAAGTTGTTTGTTTTGTTGTACGACAACTTTTTATTAATTAAAATAACCATCACCTCTTGTTTAAAAATACCATCAATATAATTTAGTTTAACAAAATTAACGATATTGTTAGGTAACCATTTTTTTGGTTGAATTTACCCATACTATTTATTTGAGTGTAATGGTGAAACAATATTACGTTACTAGAACATGATATTATATGGAAATGGTTAATTCCTCTGTGAAAATTTATATGCTGTCTTATTACGCGTTGCTGAAATTCATGATTTTCAGTATTTTCAATTTATGAATTTTACGTAACCATTTTACAAACTTATTTTACTTCCACATTGACGTCAAATAGGTATGCCACACCCGTCCGGCCAAATAAAGTGGTTTGCGTAATTTTTTTCTGAAAAAGTACGAAATTTTCTATCGAATACACTATAAATAATCAATATCCGCGATGAGAGGAAAACATTATTATAATAAAACATTTTTATAATAATTAATTTTTTTAAACATTTTTTCGGCTTTTTAAATCTACGTATACCAAGCTTATTTTGTTCGTATAATTTTCACATAAAAATTGTTCGATTCCGCTATGAGGGGGCTTTCAGTGTCACCGGCTCCGGAGCTATAAGGCTTTAGCCAATTGAAAAAGTGTTTCTGTGGGGTACGTAAGTATGCTCTTTCTAAATATTATTTTTAACATCAATTGTTGCGTAATTTCTAAACTTTTTATATGATACTCATACGCTCTATCCCAAACAATTATTCCATTTCTCAGTTGGCTTTCCACTAAGGCATAATATGTTGTCATTAAACTTTTTGTATCCATAAATCTTACAAAGAATTTAAATTTAGGTAGCAAACAGCGATCCTTTTTACGACAAGGTTTATATGGTTTTTTATAGTTTACATTTTAGATATGGATCTACTTGTGGTCCTAAATATGTTAAATTATTTATAGGGGATATATCAAACATGATGTTATCTAATTCTATTTTGAGTAATTTTAAAGTCGGCAGAGACACAGTACTCATAGCAGATGGTAGGAACTTAGTTTTTGATACATTCAGTATTAGAAAATGCAAGTCAAACCACAATTTTATATTTATGAAATACTTTTCAGCCAGATGTATAAGATCATCCCATGAATCAGCAATGTACAGGATAGTCGTGTCGTCAGCAATGTCTCCATAAGTACTAATAGCGAATAGATTATTTATATATATGCAGAATAAGATTGGACCGAGCACAGTACCTTGTGGCACTCTATACTATTTCCAAGACATGCTAAATATAATATACATTTTAAAGAAAGATTAGGTTGTTTTTTTCGCTAGCGTATATTTATATCTTTGGTTTTTAGTATCTTTGATCTTTTCTTACCACGCGACGATAAAAATTGCGCATTCCAAAACAAATTAAAAAAATGAAATTTTGCTTTCACATTCTCTCTCTCAAAGTAAATTCAGTTGAATGCTAAAAATAAATATTCCGCATTTTATGTCGAAGGAAATTATCATCGTTCACTACGTAATCTCTTGTAACAAGTTATCAATCATGTCCCATTTTAAAATATATTTTTTCTGTTATTTGTTAGATATGGTACAAAATGCCATACAGAGCGCACGGGCCATGTATACAGACTAATGTACGAAGACGCGACTCCTAAAACCGTGAGAAACGCTCCCACAAACTAATGATAAAATCAGAAACACTGCTGAGATGTTTTTCATGACAAATTTGACGCCCTGTTTCACGCTTGGCGCTTATACCTACAGCTTTTATTATAACTTCCCATTTATCATTTTATACTTTCTGTCCCACATTGTGTGTTACTAGAGCACTTTATACACTTAAGAGAAATATACTGGGTGAATCTGTTTTTAACAACAATAAAACGATCAAAGTTGATTCAAGTTAAGATATTGTTTACGTATTTGTTTAATAAAGTAAAGAGGTAGTTTAAAAATTATTTTAAATTGGAGATATACTGGATTCTCCAAACAGGGATTTTTTTTTATAAATAATCATATTTTTTTATTGGTTACCATTTTTACTATCCATAATTTATGATTAAGTTAGGTTGATACGTGGCTGGGGATCTAATCATATCCTCTGCATTATTTCTGCAGTGGGGCAGATACATAGAACGTGTTCTGCCATTTAGTCATCCTCCAAACACAGACGATGTTTAGTCTGTAGTGCCAAGTAGTAGTATTATTATTATGAAAAGATGTTCGAGGCGGAGCCAACGTGCGTGAATATTTTTACCAGAGGCATAGCGTCATCTGGTGTATAAGGATCTGTAATTTCAATAAAATGTTCAGGGTCAAGGAGCTGTGTATTCAGAAGATTAAAACTGCCAACTCTGGTATTTACACAGAGTACACACAGCTAATTGGCAGCGAAAGAATATGATGATATTTCGCACTCAAAAAAGGTTTATATCACTTAAATTAATCACCGCCAGCGAACACAACTCTACTCCAAACTACCGGTGCCGCTGGTATCGACATTGAATATGATGTAATTCGTTCTTACTGGCTTAGAATGATTGTGAGTACAAACTCGTTTCTGCGCATATTTTTTGCGAGCACCTCATAATAACACTACTCTATATAATAATAATAATAATAAAACGTCTTTATTCATTCCAAAGAAAATATAAAAAATTAATTACATTTTTATATAATCGAATGAATTCGCGAAGTCTCACCCAAAATGGGCGCTTTTAAACTTAACCAGAGAACTAAATAACAAACAAAGACAATAAACAAAATTCACTATTTCACACTATGTAAATATAACACAATGAGACAGTTATATAACTACAATATGATTCGAAACACAATTTACTTTTAACCACAAATCAAAATAAATATATAATGAGAATATACAAGTATACATATATACACGCATATACATACTTAAACAAATAATAAACAAACAAATAATCCTTAATCAACGTCCCTATATGCATTGCTAGATCTAAATATTATTATAAATGTGTTTGTAATAACAAATGAGCTTTCAATTTTTTCTTAAAATATTGCAGCGAGTAGTTATAGAATGCTGGAGAGAGCGCATTATATAATTTACAGGAATTGTAAGTAAATAAACGTTTAAATGTCACAGATTTATGTTTAGGCATTACTAGGAGTTTGGAATTCCGGGTGGAGAAGTTGTGTACAGATTCGAATTTTAATAATTTGTTATATAGGTATTGAGGTTCTTTTTTTACTAAAGTTTTATGAGTTAAATTTATGAGATGGAGTTTACGTAAGTTTTCTAGTTTTAATTTTTCCATTTCATGAATTTTATAGCTTATACGTTCGTACTTACGGATACCAAAGGCAAATCTGAAACACGAATTTTGAATTTTCTGCAATCTGTTGCTGTCATTAGCTAACAGTGCAGGTCCGTAGACACAATCACAATAAGACAGCTTGGAAATAATTAGCGATTCGCACAATTCTAATTTTAACTTTGAACTCATGACATCTCTGTGGGGAAAAAGTTGTCTAAGGGTATTATAAGAAAATTGACATAATTGATTAACGTGCTTAGTGAATCTTAAATCTGAGTCCATCCACAAACCTTAACCTCAGTTTTGACTGGCAAAAATTCTCCACCAATATGTATTTTAATGCTGGCCAACGCAGATACTCTTTTAGTTTTTGGACCAAAAAATATCACAGTACTTGCATTAAGATTTAAATTATGAGCAGTTGATATGTCAACTAGAGATTCCAATTCTGTGTTTAGTAAAGAAGATGCGTTGTATTGTTCAGGTTCAAATGAAAAATAGACTTGAGTATCGTCAGCATAATGATGAATATGGCATTTTTTTGCAACAAGGTGAAAGTCTGAAATAAATATAGAAAACAGCAGAGGCCCGAGTATGGATCCCTGTGGTACCCCCTGTGTTAACAACAGAGGCTCTAAATATTCTAAATTATATAATATTCTCTGGGATCTCCCACTTAGATAATTCTGAAGTAAAGTGATTGGTTGCTCAATAAATCCAAAGTATTTAAGTTTATCACAAAATAAAATGGGATCCATCGTATCGAACGCCTTGCTGTAGTCTAATAATATCAGACAGCTAACTTTACTTTCATCAGAAGCTCGCAATAAGTCATCCACAATCGTTGTAAGTGCGGTTGTCGTACTGTTACATTCTCTAAACCCAGACTGAACATTAGGAATAATTTTGTTTTCAAAAACATATTTGCTAATTTGCCTATGCATGATTTTTTCCAAAACTTTAGACAACATCGGTAACAAGCTGAGAAAATATTGATTGTACCTGTTCAAATTTATTACATTATTATTGTTTTTAACAACAATAATAAATTATTTTAAATAAATTCATTATGCACGTGTGCATCTTTCTCTTTGTACGCCACTGATGGCTTTATATAAACAAATAACATATACAAATAATATACCAATCGATAGAAAAAATAATGGTCTTTATTTTTTATATCTTGTAGAATTTTGATTTATTGGGTCGTTTTAGAGGTACAGCCAAACATGTGTCGTTGTTGGAAGGCTCCTCACCCTTTTTTTGCTGTGGGGCCTTAAAAAAAGAGAATAGCAAAAAGCAAATAAAGGGTTTATGCAAAATTTTATACTCTAACCTCCGATTAAAGAACTTATATCTAGATACATAACAGGCTATCTTTTCACTATATACCTTGTTTGCTCCTAACATAGTCACATTATATGTCCATTAAAAAGAATAGATGAACATCAGGCAACAGTGGCGTTGTGTGTGTAGAAAATGTGTAGAATGGTAAATATTTTCATTAAAATGAATTATTGCAATTCCTGCATTACCGGCTCTTTATATAACGTGATGTAGGCATACGATATTACAGTAAGATAAAACAGTAAGATAAATATGTATTGAAAGGATATTAAAATTTAATTGCTATTTACTTTATAACTGTAAACTGAACTTCATCATGTTACGACTATGGAACGATCGATTTTCTTCTTTTCTAAACTGCTTTCTGCAAACGGCACAGCACTTCACTATTTATTTGCACTAAATATATTGTCACTAAACTGTGTAAATATGAATAGAGAATATTATTTAGGTATTGAGCAAATCACAACTTAAAATAAAAAGACTTCTTCACCACATTTTGATCGAAAAACACAAAAAACGCTTATTAACATTAATGGCGGATATACTGTCAAAAGTGTCAAACTGAGATTATGATAATCAAACTGAACCGATGGTGCCCGAATCGGTCGCGAACAGATCGACTAGCCAATCAAGAACTTATGGGAAGAAGTGCCTTAGATTGTGAATTTTTCGGGATCACACAAAGTAATGCCATTATGTATCTAGATATAAGTTCTTTAATCGGAGATTCTACCGAATGGCGCCAAGATCATTTCTCTAGCTTCTACCGTTTTTGAAAAAAAAAAATATACATAGGCAGATACAGGCAGCCCCTTTGAGGGGGGGGCAGGGGGAGCAGGCATGATTTCTCGAAGTGGGTCTGTTCGAAAATCTACTTATTTTGACTAGTTCTATTCATGGTTAAAAGGATTTGCTATTACTCAAAAGTAGAAATATCAAAACACCTAATTCACTAAGAAATAACTCGTTTTTTGATTATAATGACCATTTGAGTAGGACATTTTTTGACGGCTTTGAGATTTTGAAACATCAGTATATCATCATTAATTTTATATCAAATTCAGCTTGTAACAACGAAACCCCCACAGAACTTATTTTTATGCCTATATCTGGGCACCGAGCACTTCTATAAAAAGTTACTCTGTATCTAAAATCTACATACTTAGCATTATTATTGAAAGCGCATATAATGTAAATATGTAAAGTAAAACTAAATAGGGCACCCCAATACCCAATATACTCGCCAATATATAATGATAGCTTTACTTTAATTAATTAATTATTCAACCAAAATATACCTAAAACAGCAAAACGAGGGTCAAGTAGTTGGCAATTCAGGAGTTGTGAAAACTAGTTTTTAAATAAAATGATTACTGTGAAATGTTGAACTTTGTGCTTGTTTTGTATTTACTGTTTCTTTTAAAATTACTCAACAACATTGAATCAGATTTCCAACAAACACAGCTAAGCTATTCTATATTACAATGCAACAATAACCACAATTGTATAAAATTTGAATATAATGCACATTGTTGGAAGTGTGATGGATCACGGCGAAGGATGTACATTATATCGTCTTGTCACCGCGCTCGTTAATAGGCTTGTTCTGAGACATTAAAAAAATCGATTCAATTAGGAACTGTCTACTCCCTAATTTTGCATTTTGGAGGAATATAGAAAGAAATAAGATGAAAATATAATCTAGTTCCTGATCTCCTTAAAGTACATACGTGTACCAAATTTCAAGTCAATATCTGAAACGGTTTCAGAGTAATCGTGCGCACAAAAAAGTTACAGACAGACAGATTTTTTTTCATTCGAACTTAAAATATCGACGTTTCATGACATTCTAAGCCTATTTGAACAAATTTTTTTGTCGTTACCATACTTCCACTGGATGTGGAAGTAAAACATCATTTTTCGCGCTGTAGCTTCGAAAATTCTTTAAAATATCTTTAAAAATGTAGGTAGAATGATTTTTTTTTAGACTGATTTTTTTCAGGGTTTGAAAAAAAGTTTTTTTTTCATTTTAAAAAAAATTTTTGTTTTAAACAGTCTTTTTGTTTAAACAGTTTATTCCATTGTTTTAAACGGTATGTTTAAAACAGATTAAAACGTTCAAAACTCTATTCAACTAAAATTAAATTGTCCCAAGTTACTGTGTCTGCTACTACTACTTGATGAAAGATGGCGCTCTTAAACGGATTTTACAGCACTCTACAAATAAAACGCTCAGTTTAGTGCATGTGATCACTGATCATTTGACTCATATGACTAAGAATACAGAGGCTATTACTTCCACATCCAGTGGAAGTGTAGTAGCGACAAAAAAAATTTTTAAAATTTTTATTGTTCAAATAGGCTTAGAATGTCATGAAACGTCGAAATTTTAAGTTTGAGCGAAAAAAAAAAAATCTGTCTGTCGGTGTGCGCACGTTTACTCTGGAACCGTTAAGGTATTGACTTGAAATTTGGTACACATTTGTACTTTAACGAGATCTAGAACTAGATTATATTTTCTTGTTCTGTCAAAGGGTTGGGGGCTAAATTGGGGTAAATACGCAAAAAAAATGTTGGCATTAGCACCCCCACCCCATTATTAAAGGGGATGAAAAAAAATTTGATTTAGTGTGTCTACAAAAACCAGAAACCTCAAAATATGTTTTTACTTCTTCCACCCCCACTATCACCTCCCCCTATCACCACCTCCACCCCACTACCGATGTGGGGTATCGTTTTATGGGTTTTTGGTTGAGGATTTCAAATATTGTATTATTAAATCTCCATAAACAATTATTTCCACATACAAATTTTTTTCGTTGTGAGTGACTTGGATAGAAAATCTGGATGTGGAAGTAGTGATTCCTTGGGCAGCGGTTTTTTTTTATGAGTGTGTTTACTGTTTATATCGGACTTATTTATCGGAATGGACCACCGCTTAAGAAAATGATTTCCTAATTCGATAATTTCTCCTATATCCCTGAACCGATTAAAAAATTTTTTTGATAGGTTTTTAGAGAAAACTGATCATAGACTATTAAAGTCGACAAAAAATTTATTTTTTTATTTTAGCACGAGAAAAAAAAATGTCCTTTGATTTTCAATAGCCCCTATAAAGTTGTCTTTAAAAGCCCATCAAATTTTTTTTTAAATCGGTTCAGGGATGTAGGAGAAAATGTCGAATTACCTTCATCGCACCCATCTACCTTAAAACATCGCACTGCGTTTTAAAATGTTTTAAACAGTTGTTTAAAACATCGCATTGTGTATTAATAATACATTATGCAACGACTATTTAATGATGGCTATTAACACATGAGCTTAAGAATTATGTCATGAGCCGTAGGCGAATGTCTTAATGAATGCGAGTGTCTTAATAGCCATTAAATGTGAGTTGCATACATTATTTTTTCTACGACCAGTCATAATAAAATAGAAAATTAACACTTTATTTCTGAAATTTATTAGGTAATTATAGATTACAATTTAGGAAATATTATGAAAACTAAAATTAGAAAATATTATGGATTATTATTTCACTTTCACTTTCACTATCACATATGTTCACTGATTTTAATTGCAAGATGCTCAAAGTTTGAAATTTGCTAGGTAAACAGGTAAATATGACTTGTCAAAATTGATAAATTTTAGATCTGTCAGATGTTCAAGGCAATAGTGTTGATATTGACAGAATATTGCTGTGTGTTGAGTTTCTATGGTTATAAACTTGTATCTTAATGGAAAAATTTGTATCTTAATGAATCTCATTAAAGTACAGGTAGGGATTGTCTAATAAACGAATTAGAGTATGAGAGTAGAAAAATCAAGGCGTGGTTCTTTAATGGCAACAAAGTCTAGAATATATTTTTGGGTACTGTTTTGCATTATGTTTATTTAGTTATTTATGAGTAATTTATTTTTTAATTTATTTATAAATCATATATTTTACATATTGTATACTGTTCCCTTATTGTATTGTATTGTATTGTACTTTTGTACTGTAATGTATGCTATATTTTCCTTTTTAAGTAATTAATTAGGTAAGTGATTTTATAAGGTTAAGTGTAAGAATAGCCACATGGCTAAACTTCGCCTTGTAAATTGCTAAACGTGCTTGCATTTGTACATCTACATTTTTCTAATAAAGCCGTTTATTATTATTACTTTCGGAAATGCTATGGTTTGAAATTAGGGCAAAAAATTGCGAAAAATGCCTCATTTTAAAAAGCGAGCCGGCAAATACGAATTAGAAGAAGTTATTTCACCCTGGGATTGCTCTCACTCAATGAACGTGTTTGCGATGTCGTATTGTTAGGATATTATTGAGCTAAAATATTTTTTTGAATTTTTGAAGCTTTTTTAATCTTAAAACCTTCTCTATATGATGTTAATTTTGTTCCAATAAAGAATGTATAAATCGCATTTTTACATGGTTTTTACGATATTTTGGATTGTTTTCGTGCTAGATGGCGCAAATTGAAAAAAATTACCTTTTTTACTTTTTTTTTGTTCCTCATAAATTCGTTTCTACGTAACTAAGTGTATTTTCTTCACATCCAAATAAATTCGAAAATGAAAAAAATAGCCGTTAGGAAACATTTTCTATTTAAATTCTAAGACTGGTCTATGAAATATGATTTCATCGATATTTTTAAATTTAATTAATAAATCTAGTTTTGGGTGCGGTAGATTTACCCCGCATACATTATGTATGTAATACATTTTTTAAAAATGGGTCACTTCAACAATAAACAATATAGGATGACTTTTATTTCTTTATTTAAGTAAACGCCTTAAATGGAATAATACTATCAGCGACATGATATATTGTGTGTCTCTTTTACATTTTCTGTAGGTGTCTTTGTTCTGAGATGCTATTACATTACGAACAACCCAGCAAGATACTTATATCGTTATTATTATTTTAATATTCAGTTGAAAAGTATTTTAACAAGGTTTCCATACTAATTATATCTTAAAATATACCTGACTTTCTTATAAAAGATATCGAAAACGGGTCTAGCGCACAATGGCATATAGTTTAAAAATATTTAAAAACACACAGGGTGATCCAATTAGGCGTGACGACATAAACTTGTTTTTTTCTAATGGAACACTCGGTATATTATTACATATTAGGATTCTCCTTTTGTTGTTGTTGATTCAAACGATACCCCATTCAATAAGTTTGCGGTGGGTCGGTAAAATGGAAAGAGCCGATTTCACCAAATATATTATAATAGCATACATATATCTAATATATAAAAATCTCGTGTCACAGTGTTTGTTATCGAACTCCGCCGAAACGGCTTGACCGATTTTTATGAAATTTTTGGTGTATATTTGGTAGGTCTGAGAATAGGTCGTAGGCTATTTTTTATACCCCTAGGTGATAAAGGTGGCCCTATCCAGAAATTTTCTTTTTATTTTTTGGACAAAAATTTATAATTTATATGGCAAAACAACGTTTGCTGGGTCAGCTAGTTAAGTTATATATTTCAAAATATTTTTGAACTATACACCTTTGAGCCATCTCATTTTTGAAAATTTTTAATATCATTTATTCCAGGAAAATTATAACGTCTTCAGTAGGGATTGCATTACCGGTTAACCGGTTAACCGGTTATTAGGACAAAAAACACATGACGATAATTACCGGTTATTTTAATTTTTTACCGGTTATTTCGGTAAATTCTGAACTTACGATATGTCACGTATTAAAAGTTTCTATTTATGTCACTGACTAGTATTCACTAAATACAGAGTGATTGTCCCAACACCGAGCACTTTTAACAATAAATAAATAATATTATAAAAAGTAAACTCCAAACACCAAGCCCTAAGAAATACAAGAGAGACATTGACAATATCTTACGACAGAAAATTGAATATTTCACTGCCGCAAATATCCTTGGAATACATTTACAATTATGTTATTACCAATTCTTATTAACTTATTGACCCACCAATATCGATTGAAGAAGGGCATCTTCAGCTGGGGTATTCTATGCAAAAATATCAGACGACTAACAGATATACGTTTTAAAATTGAAAAAATTAAATTAAAGTTGGCTTTGATTTTATGGAAATTTAGAACTGCATAATTAATTCTTAAATAACACCATATTTCTTACTCATGTTAATGACACCGTGGGTCTTCAAAGGCTTCGCTGCAGTTTTTTCAATTCAAGAATAAAGTTGTGATACTTTTTTTCTTAAATAAAAAACTTCTGTTAAGTTCTGTCACTCAAAATCTTATGATGCATTATTGTTCTCCGAGCTTCCTAGGATTAGAATTGTTCTTTTTTTATCTGAACGTTCAGAGTATATCATGTTTTTTATTTTAAATGCCCATTAAATGGACAATTTAATCAGGTCCATTGATTTTTATTTGAACTATGATTATGGAATTTTCTGTGGTAAACTTACCTAAACAATTTCTATCAGTAATTCGTGTCCACGTACTCAAAAAATGCCGATATTTTAAAAAAAATAACATACTCGTTCTTGGGTAGTAAGAAATTCAATGAATCAAAACAATGTCATTATTAACAAGTGAAAAAGAAATAAAAAAGTGGGAAGTAAAACTTAATATTTCGTTGTTTTACTATTGATTTCTATGGAAACAGCAATAGAATTTAGTCATTAAGACAAGGTAACTTTGGGCGATTTTGGATTTGGAACGATCTTTACGGCTCCATATCTCGAAACGAAGACCTTTTCGGACCTGGCTGCATTTGAACATTTGTTCAGGGAGTTCAAAAGAACATTTTTACGTGGGTTAGATTAAATTTGACTGGAGGCAGAAATCCCCTTATATGGTGTGCGGGGGTCCTTTGTTTTTAACTAAAAATTTTGCCAGTCAGTAATTTTGCTCGAAAAACTGATATTTGACAAAATCGCTCGCGATTTTTTCATGTCAGTTTTTCTTATAAAATCACTGATTTGGCAAAATTATTTCGTTACAAAGTGAAATTTATCCGATAAAAAAAAGCTCTTGTGATCTTACTGTTGATGAAAAACCATTTGTTTGTTCATTATATTAAATATACGTATAAAAAAATGTTTTTTGTTAAATTTAGATAATTTTGTACATGGAAAAAGACAATTGCCATTTTCGCCACCCTAATCATCCATTCTAAAAATTACCGGTAAATGCCGGTTAACCGGTTATTTACATTTTTATTTACCGATTTACCGGTTATTAAAACTTCCGGTAAATTGCAATCCCTAGTCTTCAGTACATAACAAATAGTTGAAAAAATTGTATGTATTAATGTTTTAACCTCTTTTAGTCTGCGAGCATGTCTCATAACAATGCCCGCTATATAGTACCATTGGAGAACAGATTGCAATCTTGGAGCAGTCTTCAACGCCACCTACTCTTTGTCTTACCTTGGGTCACCAGACAATGACCGCCTAGCAAAGAATGAGTCTTCTCACAGCAGGAGATTCTGGGTAAAAATTTTTAAAACCTAACTGTTACTCTTCCAGAAAGGCCCACATGCCTTGATTAATTTTAGTTCCATATTTCAGTTCAGAGTACAGTGAAGTATGGTCTCAAGGTACCTGACATCACTCTGGAGTTGAGTGCCCAATAATTTAGACAGTTTTATTTATTTGTTAGTTTCCTTTTTTGGTGACTAGCACTGTTTTTGTGGACGAACTTATCACCTTGCCTCTGAATGGCACAACAATAATTTGTATGCAATTGTGTCATGTGCAACGTTTAACGGTGTCTTTCCACTCTCAGGATGATTCGTTAAAACTCTTAAAAGACGACTTAGGACTTGTCCTGTGAGAGACAAGAAGGAAAATTATCTACTTAGTATAGATTGCTACTTTGCCATGCCGATGCCTTCTCCGATGTCTCTGTCTACGCTGATGTGATGCACTTTTTTCTGATATATGTCATAATCGTTTCCATGCTGCAATCGGAGTACTGAACCGACATGAGGAACTATATGAAGTCCTTAAAAATCAATTGCTGATTCAACGTTCAGAATCGCACGAGATGTTAAGCTTAAAATTAATTAATTAAATAATAAAGCTGGGATTCAATAATACTAATAATATAATAATAATAATGTTTATTATAAATTAAAGCAAACAAATTTCACAATAAAATGAAATTAATACTAAATAAACATGTATAACCCCACAAAGTTAAAAACTTGATCGTGGGTTTAGATAATACTAATTAAACTTACACAAAGTTAAAAACTTGATCGGGAGTTTAGATAATACTAATTAAACTTACATAAATTATAAATAAATTAATTAAATTCAAAATAATATTTTTAAAATGATATATGTGTGCTATACATTTAAAAAATTAATTGAAGTGTTAAGTGAGAGGAGGGAACTTGGGAAGCAAAATATAAATTTTTTTATTTCAAGTTCCATATATTTAGAAGGTAAGTATTTAATTGTTTTTAATATGTATCAATGCATGATTGTAAGTTCTTTGATTACCCATTTTCTGGTTTTAGTTTTAAAGACTCTGGTATAGTGAATATTTTTAACTGTCTGGTATATTATATATTTTAGGGCAAAAAAAATAAAGTACCTCTGTCTGATAGTTTTAAGCATTTTAGGTTGTGACATAGACGTCTCTTTTTTTCCCGAGTATCATATACATGATCGATTCTATGCAATTTGCATTTATATTTGTCCAAAAATAGTATAATATTGTAAAAAATAATTGTCGTATCTCAAATACCCCACTTTCAGTATAAAGGCCATCAGATGTGTAGGTGTAACACCTATTGTACATAATGTTCAGTTTCCACTTTTGCATAACTCTTCTAATTTATTTAGGTAAACGTTCATTACTCCGCCCCAACCAATAATCCCATAGCTCAAGTGCAGTTGTACTAAAGCATGGTAAATCATTTTTAGCTGAGCTTCTCCTAAAAATTGTTTTAGACATTTAAATTTAGGGAGTATACATCTCAATTTTTTAATTATATTACATATATGATCGTCCCATTTTAGGTGGCAATCGATTATCTTATCAAGATATTTAATTTTTTTGGTGGAGGAGAGCGGCGACACTAAGTTACCATTCAACTATTAATTTTATATTAATGACATTGACATCAAGCAGATGATGTACATAAGCATTGAAATGCTTGTTAAAGAAGTCAATGATCATTTTAAAATTCTATTATACTTTTTGTTTTAGAGAATTTCATGATTTATCCTTAAAAAATATTGCAGTATCGTCTGCAAAACTTACTATTTCACCTTCAACAGGTATTTTAAAAGATCAATAATGTATAACGTAAATACTACGGGTCCCAGAACGGTGTCTTGCGGTACACCATTACATATTCTTCAAGTGGAACTTACCCTGTCGTCTAACTGAACCATTTGTTGCCTATGTGAAAGGTAACTCTTTAATGGGTTATAGACAATTCCTCTAAACCAGCATTATCTGGCGTATTTAACAAATTTGGATGGCATATGGTGTTAAATGTCTTGACCAGATCGGCAAAGATGCACAATGCAGGCTCTCCTGCATCCATTGTAGTGTATATTTGGGCAGTTAAATCTGCTATGGCATGCCGCGTCGATCTACTCTATTACTGTATATTGATTAAACATTCAATTTGTGTAAAGTAAAATGATTCACTGCTTAACTAATTATGTATAAAACAAATTAGATCTGCACACCACGCATGGCAAGTTAGGGACACATCCTCAGAGGATGTTTAAGCTAAACTACGTACAATGATTAGAATGATATCAGTCGACTGACACAAAAATACGCAAATAGTTCTCTAAGAGATATGTTTGACAATGTTGGTTTTGGGAGTTGAAAGAACTGGGATTTACGATGGTAATAATATATTCATGAAAAATTTTGGTTCACTTGTGATGAGCTTAAAAAGTTTCGACGGACGATTATATCATGCGTCAGAACTAAACACTTGGAAATGTTTTTTAAGACAAATATATGAGTTATATACGAGACTTTCCAGCTTTTGCAAAAGTAATAATGGCCCATAACCCAATAAGGATAACAGGATTTCGTCCCGTTTTAGAGCTATCGTTAGGGAAACGTCCGTGTAATCATTGTATGTTTATTTCATTTTACAAGAATTACTTCCACGTCCAGTGGAAGTATATTAACGACAAAAAAATTTTAAAAAACCTTTATTGTCCAAATAGACTTAAAATGTCATGAAACGTCGAGATTTTAAGTTTGAGCGAAAAAAAAATTTGTCTGTCGGTCGGACTGTCTGTCTAACTTTTTTGTGCGCACGTTTACTTTGGAACCGTATAAGATATTGACTTGAAATTTGGTACACATATGTACTTTAACGAGATCTAGAACTAGATTATATTTTCATCTTGTTCCGTCGAAGGGGGTAAATTTGGAGTAAATGGGTAAATCAAGCAGGTAACCCCCACCCCACTACCGATATGGGGTATCGTTTTATGGGTTTTTGGGGTAGAGGATTTCAAATATTATATTATTAAAGTTCCATAAACAATTATTTTCACATACAAAGTTTTTTAGTTGTGAGTGACTTGGATAGAGAATCTGGATGTGGAAGTAGTGATTCCTTGGGCAGAGGTTTTTTGATAAAAAATAAAAAATTAGCCAT
The DNA here is from genome assembly GCA_936432065.2 of Rutpela maculata. Lineage (NCBI taxonomy): Eukaryota > Metazoa > Arthropoda > Insecta > Coleoptera > Cerambycidae > Rutpela > Rutpela maculata. Next base: position 391,446,621 of record OW386285.2, read on the forward strand.
TACGCATGAATAAAACTCGGCTAAGTCGTCCTCCGAAGCTTTTTTTCAAAGCTTTTGTCGCCGGATTAACACCACTATTTGTAATGTTAAAAATCCAATGCACAATTTGATTTTTTTTTTTTTTAACAAAAATTAGATTTGCGGGTACTTGAACTGAACATGAACTAGATTTTATTTTTAAGTCTGATTTTAGAATTGTTTTGAAAAAGTTCGAGCGACACTTTTGGTGCAATTTCCAAAATTTTGCCTCGTCGGGAAACATAATATTCTTCTGATATTGAAAACATTTTCTGGGTGTTAACAGTGAGAAAGTGTTCTATGAAGCAGTTATCGACTAACTTAAGAGAGTTTGCATAAGTTCGCATAATGGGTCTATAAAGTTCCCTGAGGTGCTACGTAAAGAACTCTTTTACGTCGTCAATAGCAACATTCAACAAATAAAACTGCGAAAAAGCGACAATTCTCACGTTAAAATCAATTTAAAAACTCATATTTTTTAACAGCAGTAGAAAAATATGCATTTACATCGTAGAATATTAAACAAGCAACTGTCATCGTCATTAATTTACCATTCACAATGTTTTAGTGCACAGGAGGACGCCCAGCGTTATAAATTAACATGTGTAATTTGGGTACATATTGTATCCACAAAGTAAATGAAACCGTATCAATCCAGCCTTCATGAAACATAAAAGTATCTTTAAAATTAACCAGATGTGTCCAACTTTTTCAGCGTGCCACCCATTAATTTGTCGACGCACCATCCCAACATACGAGCTGGATGTTTACAATAAAAATGCATTAATAAACAACACGCAACCATTTCCTAAGTTTTTATTCGAGGTCTGAATCAAATAAAGCAAACAAACAAGTAATTAACGTTTTAGACAAATGTGTCAAAAGTTAAATATTATGATGAAACTTTATGAGTTACTATCTATGGTGGGTGATTAACAGTAAAATGATTATATTTAAAAATATATTTTAACATTTTATACACACATATGAGAAACTTCTAAAAACAATATAATTACAGAGTGACCGGGGTTCAATATGTCACATTAAAGTAAGTAGTTCAGTGTTTCATCAAGACAAGAAATCTTGTCTTGACATTCATTTCTTGTCTTGACTTAATTTTACAAGACAAGAATAGCCTATACCCTTGACTCGACAAACTCTCAGCTTCTTGTCTTGACATTTTTTATTTTGATAAGGTGGTCGAGCGAAATACGGAATCAACTAATTTCAAAGCCGTGCAATCATAATCAAAGTCTCAAAGAGTGGATGATATCCTGTTGTATTTCAGAGCAAACTTTCGGAGTGTTCAAAACGGAAAGTTTTCCTTCTAACTTTCCATTGGGTATATTGATAGGCTATTTTATGGTGAAATCTGATTCGTCATGATGCAAGCTTCATTGTGATACCAAATAAGTGCATACAATTATATTATTTACATAACTTTTGCAGACTTTTATCAAATTTGGAAAGTTTCCTCAGCACATCTCTGATAAAAGGTAATCCATATAAACGTAAGATATGGGAAATTGGTCAATTCCGAATGTGATAATATAAATGTAATTATAAACAAATAATGGTTCATTCACCTAATATAGAGAAAATTAAAAACAAACTACTTAAGAATGAATAACTAAATATTTGCAAGAATTATAAATCGAAAGCAGTATAACAGACTTAACTAAATAGTACAAAATTTTGTGTTTATACACAGTCTACATGTTACATAGTTTCTTTAAAGGCGTATTAATCTGAGTTTTAAACAACGAAGACGTAGCACCCACGAAAACAATTTTGTCTGTTTGTTTACATGGAAAATAGAGAGACAAAAGTTAAAACTGGCCTAAAGTTTAGGAAAAGGAACGCACTGCATTAGCGATTAATAAGATAATACTTGTTTATGTACTTACAAGATCTGCTGGGCCTCGAAGTATACACTATAATAATGACTGCAGCGTAAAGTTATAGATTGGTAGCAGTTGTATGCACAATTAAAGGCATAATTATATATCATTTTAGGTATAATGAACACTGACACTATAATATCCTTTTGTAATTAAACCACTCGTAAAGTAAATACGACTTTATCAGCTTCTTATTGTTTCTGAAAGTCTTTACGAGTCAAATTGTCAAATTATGGTGTTAACATTTTATTTAAACTACTTGGTAAGATTCACCATAGCTATTTAAATAACACTACTAAAAAACTCGGGGCTGAGATTCTACCACTCAGTTAACGACTTTGCGAGCCAAAGGCCCGATTGGAAAAGTCTCCAATCCAAAGTGCCATATATCACACTAAATTTTCGTTTTATATTATCCTCGTCCGCACACTACCTCTGAGCCAAGCGTCCACATAACCGTGCCCGCTTTTGGAGGAAGACTTCCAGCGTAGCAGTTTTACCCGCCATTCCGCGTTAGTCTAGAATGTTAAGAATGCTGAGTTGTACATAACAAAAAGTAAGAGAGTACCGGCTTTAAATATTTGGACAAAAATAACAATTTAGATAATTTTTGTACTCAAGATATAAAATAATGTAATTTAGCAGATTTACTTAAAAAGTTGACCGTTTCATCTCATACAAGTCAACAAAATTGTACAACAGTGTTGATGGCGACATCAAACATAAGTGTGCAACATTCAAACATATTACCTACGGCAAAGTTACATAAACAGACTATAAGTTTTTGTTTTTTTTTATATATATAAAGTATTTTCTGTGATTAGTAGGTGATAATATGAGGATTAGTTATATGTAGGGAAGTGTTTCCCGGATATCAAAATGGATCACAGGGATTGTCAAACCCGCGGATACGGAATATTGAGGTGTTTTCATAAAATGGAAACGGTTCATTTCCATATTGAAAGGGGAGAGAGGTATATCGTAAATCTGATATAATATTGCAATGTCATGGAGAATAGATGTCCGTGTAAACTTCAAAGTCAGAGCTGAAGTGGGCGGAAAGTGTTGAAAAATCTGTAGTAATGTAATATTCAACTCTCAACTGTAACAAATGTTATAGTTGAGAGCTCAAGAACAAAGGTGTTAAAATATGACAAAGTTGATCGGTTCCTTTGGAATATTAATGAGCCGCCAAAACAAAGAATGCCAACACCCACAAGCACATCGACCGGCGACAACAAATAGAAAAATTTAAAAATACACATTAAAATTAGATGTTAATGATAGTTGTAAAACTTAAAAGAATTCAGAACGTGAAGTAAACTTGTTACAAAAAATTTAAGATAGATCATTTTACAAGCGAGACCAACGCAAGGAATGAAATGGCTTGAAAATTAATATTTTATTAGCTAGAAAAGTGGTTTTCTATTCACAAAAACCTTAAATTTGTTATAGGGTTATAAATCAAGATTTAAAAATCTAATCTTCTAAACCAAACAGGTGTGTTTTCAATTAAGCTGAATCATCTTATACCTGTTTTTAAATCGCTTCAATATAAACAGTTTTGAACCGACAAATTGGTAGAGTTGGTCAGAACCAATGAAGGTCTGCTTTTAGTTACTGTTTTAGTAAAACGGTACTAAAATAAACGTGGTTGAAACAGTATTGGCTATAATGATTATTTTTCAAAAGTTAGAGTTATATGTAGATAACTTAATACTTTTATTAAACAGATATGAAGGTAGTCAGAAACCAAAAGCCTTTTTAGCTAATATTAAGCAAAAAAATATGACCGACTTCGCAGTCCAGGTTTATCACATACGTAAAACAGCTATATAAGAAATACGAAACTATGGAACTCCAATTATATCGAAAACATTGTTCTGGCGGCTTATAAAAGTTTTGAGGGCGTAATTAAAAGTTCGAGTGGTTTTAATGGCATTCATTTGTTGCATTTGCTTTGTACTGCATTTATTAAACCCAAACTTGAATATCCTCCTTATTTCAAATCCCGCTTATGTTAAATATGGTATTATCGAGAATATTCACCATCGTTATCTGGAATTTATTTCATATAAAATTAATAATGTACACCCTGTTATTGAATGTACACCCTGTTATTGGTTTTCACCAAGAACAGTAGGCTGCAAAATATATACTTTTGTTTTAGTTTACAAGACCGCAGGAAACTTTGCTGTTACACAAAATAATATATAAGTACCTGAAGTTTCGAATGTTCACTTGAACGAATTTCATATGAAAAAGAAAAATTAATAAAGAAAACACTTCGATTTAGGTGTAAAAACTTAAGTATTGTGGATATTATTGTCAGCAGATATTATGGAAATAAAGTGTTTACGATGTGTGGTTTTTATTAACTTGTCTTTTTCATCTAAAATTCGTTCAAGTGAACGTTCGAAACTTCAGGTACATAAAATAATACATAATTTAGTCGAGTGCCCTAATATTGCACACTCCACTGGGTGTGTGCTCTATTCTAACTCAGCGCGTCAACGCTGAGTTTCGCTGATGAAAGTCAGTTTAACCGGTTAATTCTGCAACGAATCTATTTTCATTATGGCTTTTTGAAAAAAGAAGATTCTGTTCTAAAAAATGTATCATTTTTGGATTGATTTGAACTTTTATATTATACAATATTTATTTAACACCATCATGAGTGTATGTCCATTTCTCTAGTTCTCAGTGTTTATTGGATAATTAACGAGGGGGCAAACCGCGAAGAAAATCTGGTGTACACTCAGAAGGAAATCCGAGGAAATCTTAGGAAATCCCAGGAAATCTGTGTAATCTTAATGATTCGTTTTCTAAAGCTATGTCGAAAAAATATGACAATTTGCAGGAGTAAGTATAGTAGGTGAGAACCTCTTTTATCTTTCGTAATAGATACCTACCAAGTATGTTGAAAAGATATAAAGATAAAAGATGGAGACAACTTTTGTATTAGAAATTTTTTTCTACGATTCGCAGTTTCATGGTCATCACGTAATCAAAGAATAGTCTATCTTCATACCGTCCTCACCCTTAAATGTTATGTATTACTTACAATGGGCTCATTTAGTGATATTTACTTTATAATTTATTAAGTATTTAACCCTTTAAATATATAGTAAAAAAATTAGACCGCTAGCGTTAATATTAACCCTAATATTTGATTGCCAATTCGTAACATATTTGAAACGACCGACGGCGCGGAAGATGTCACACCACTCCATTGGTTCTACGATGTATGCGCTTATAATCAGTTTAAAAGCTTTCGTTGTACACTGTGTGGGTGTGATGTTATTTTACGTTATTTAACTAATTTGATTCTGTTATTTTTTATACATAAAAATATGTGTTCTCTAGAAAACGAATACGTCCAGGCTGATTTCAACATTTTGCCGTGTGTAGACATTTTTATGGTTATGGAATATTTTAATAATAATGATTACATAAGTGCTGAAATCACAGAGGTAGGTTAACTAGATACATATCTACTAAGTCTACCAAAGGACAAGGGTAGATAAGCTATATAATTTTCGCCCACTAATTTCATAAAAAAAGAAAAGTTCTCCTTAAAGTCATTAAGCGTTATTTATTTATAATTGAACATATGATCTTTATGTTTCTATATGTTTTACATTTGAAAAACAACAGTAGGTCATAGTAATATTATTTCAAAGTGGGCATGTTTGCAGTTTTTTAGTAATTTTTTACCTTTTTCCGAACTTTTAATGTATATTTCAGTTAGATGCGCTCGATGAAACAAGATGAACTATACCTCATTTCATTGTTGAGCATTTAAGCCTTTAAATAATGGTTAATTTATATTGTTTCATCAAGCGCTTCAATGTATAAAAAACAAAATCGTTTCCGCGGGAGTCGTAGTAGTGTCGACGTTGCGTGCGAATTGTCAGTGCTCAAAATCACATATTGTGGTATGCATTGAATAAGAATATGTTTATCCACGACCATCGTATAATCATTGCATTCTACATTTAACAATTGTCAAATAATGATAGCCATTATTCCAACCAAACGTATAATGAACATAATCTGATTCTAACACATATTTAACCAACCAGGAACTAGTTGTTTTCATTCTAACGCACCTTTGACCAATCAGAAACTAGCAATTTTCATAAGGAAACGGCGAATCCATTTTTCCATGTTTTCGTGCATATATTCGTGTTTGACGTTTAACACGTCAACGTTTTACTGTAAATGCACTTTATTTTTTCAGTTTTAAACGATTAAAACAGTTAAAATATACGATAGTCGTGGATAAATTATAGTATTCAGTTCGCGGATAATGGCTATTACACACTCGGATGATTTACGACACGACTTCGTCTCGTGCCGTAAACATCACCCCCGCGAGTAATAAGCCATCATTATACGCTCACTGAATAATCTACTATTCCAAAGAAGTTTTTTATTACTCGTCAAGACATATACTACTCGGAAAATATAATGACATACAACATGGCCGATGGGCGGAAAAAGGCCCTTATCTACCCTTGACCTTTATCTGACTTAGGTCAGCCAGACAAAATTACGGCGACAACGCTACGGACTACCACGACTAGCAAGGACTACCAGACATGTACTCATACCGCAAACTACGAGTACGAGTATTATCCCTTGGTACTTTTTCTTGATCATTTATCTCTTTGAAATCACACCGCGTGAGTATTCATTATAACCATAACGCTGACTAAGTGTTTACCTGTTGTTTTAAAACGTTCCCTGAAAATTAGTTCCTTTCACGCAACAGATAACAGACGTGTATTAAAAAAATGTAGTCAAATAAGATATGGAAAATCAATACTTGATACTGATTAGAGTTCCTGTTAATATTTATGTTCCGATGGTGAATTTTCTAATAAGGATATTCCGGGCGCTAATTTGAACAAATTACGTGACGATATTAATAAATCTGTTATAATTTATAATTTATTAGGTTACTAGTTCGTAAATTATATAATCCATATCCTGCACGCTAATACTAATATTAAATTATGTATCCCATAAATATTCACTACAATCGAAGTGGCTTGTTTTGTCTGGAAATTGAGGGCATATTGTTTTATTAAAATAATATTATTTTTAATTCTATTTTTTTGTCATTTATACATAATAAACTTTGCTACGTTCAAGGGGTCTACACACGATCCAGCGGCAGGGACCCGACATTGTGGGTACGCTTTGAAGATAATTGGAATTCCAGCGGACCAGTTCACTTTTACGAATGAGTTCAAAGCATGCCGACATGGTTGGGTCCCTACCGCTGGATCGTGTGTAGACTCCTTAAGTTTACTAAACCAACATATATTACTACAATGTAAGACTAATTAATTAAAGAATATTATTTTTTTACATTCGTACGAATAGAAAAAAAAACAAAATTAAATTATACAAATAATGTATATTGTTTTATTAGGAGTAAAAGTGACTTTTGTGACGAGTCCGGCAATTACAGATGAGTCACAACAAGTGGCTTTTACTCCGAACAAAACATGCTATTTTTTCTTCAAACGTCGATTAGCTATAAAAAAATAAAGATAAAAATCTCGAATTTCACCACCAATTCCGCATTCTGTTAGGTAATACGGCATAGCCGGCGTACTATAGTCGATTTTTGGATTTATAGTGGTCAAAGATGTAAAAACCAATGTTAAGTAATACAGATTTGTTTCTCATTATTTTTTGCTACTCTCGGAACTCCAAGAGATATCGTTGCCACCTTCGACTAGAAAGGATACGGCCTTAGAGGCGTTTAGGCATAATCTCACGGTTGGTAGCTTCGCACCACCGCCCGCTCGAGTAAGTGCGTGAACCAATGTCCGAACCTGCGGTTCCTCTCGTACTGAGCAAGCTTACTATCGCAACGACGAGTCATCAGTAGGGTAAAACTAACTTGTCTCACGATGGTCTAAACCCAGCTCACGTTCCGTATTAGCGGATAATAAAACCCAGGTCAGTTTTCTTAGAAACACATTTCCCCCGCGCACAGAAGGGTGCAGGCAGGTATAAAACCTGATTACATGCACTTGCTTAGTTAGCAACGCACCCTGGTTCGTGCGCAACGAGGACATCTTCAGGGACCTGGAGTACACCCCGGTCACTGAAATCATCAAGGAAAGAGCCAGAAAGATGTACGCCCTTGCTGAGGAGCATGGGAACCCACTGGTCAGGGAGGCCACTGACTACGACCCAGCAGATGCTCCGAGGCACAAGCGGCCGAAGATGCAGCTACGGGATAAGGGGTGAGTATAAAACACATCACCGTTCGATGAAGACACCCCACGGAAGAGACAGGACGATCACCCAACTACCCACCCAAGACCCTGCGGGTACCGGACAAACAACCGTCCAGTACCTGTAGTCCCCCTAGCTCCGGGCAGACCGAAAATGCTACCAAAGCAGTTAGGTCTGCCCTTCCTCGAGCTACACAGCTCATCCTTACCCTACCGATGATCCGGATGACAGGATGTCAATTGGCATTCTGTGTACCAGCAGTCACTCCTGCCAAAAACCCAAAAACACCCAACTGACAGATGACACCCCCCGGGGGGGGACAAGCTGGTGAAGAAAGAAGATCAAGACAGAAAAGCGCCAGAAGAGGCCTTAGCCAGCAAGGTCCAACGAGCCAGGACCCAGGGAGGTGGGCCGAAATCGTCTGCACCGCTCACATTTGTGAGTGGGGCCGACGTAAAGTAAGTTCGCCCGCCCTGCACGAGGCTGGTCCTCGGTCTACAGCGATGTATTGGGGTAAAGGGCAATAGTTCTCCCGACCCCAGTCATCCAAGACCGACATCTATAGCCAAGAATATTGGCTGCTCAGTTAGTTATATTTTCGCATTCCAAAGAGAACTGTGGATAGCTGTTACCAGTGAGAAAATTATTAGTGATAATATGGAAAGTGTGACGAGAGGTAAGCCTATTAATTAAATAAATGAAGTCTGTATTGATGATCATTTATAAAATATACCTTGTTATGTTTTGTCGCACTGAAACTAGAATACACTGAAATTATCTAACCTTTCATTAGATCAGCGGTATTTGGCGGACATAAACTCTCCATATATATGTAACTCATATATATTGCTATCTGTTTCAATAGAAATTATCAGCATAAAGTTGCATAACTGCTGTGTGTTTATTTCAGAATCAATCTATGTCATCTCGGGGCAAGATTTTTTAAATATTTTTCTTGAGAAAACCGATGCTGCTGAGATAGAAGTAGCTGTATATAACCATATTTTGCAGTCCCTGACACTTGAAAGTTTTCAGGATGCGATCGACAATGAGCTCAATAAAAAAAGTTCAAGTATTTGTAAGCAATTTAAACAGAAATGGCTAGAGAATCATCGTAGCTTACAAATTTTCGTACCAAAAATTCGATATACTTAAAGGGTCAATTTTCATTTGATGATCTGATGAAGAAAGGATAGTACCCAAAGAACCAAGCGAAGAAGAGTTCAACATTTTTTGCAACATAGTACAGAGAAACTTACCTATGCGGCACAAGTTCGTTTAATAATAAGGTCTGAGGGTAAATATACTGAGAGCAGGGTGCTAAAAGAAATATCTGAAAACATAGAGAAGCAGCCACCACAGAAATCAACATCAACCGAGATCATAACTATCTGCCGGATGAAGCATTAGCCTCAATGGTGAAGAACAGATTAACAATATATCGCCCTATATAGAGATGAATATGATATTGTCAGTGAATAAATTTTCCTAAACACACCAATTTATTTATTTTTACGCACCTAAATCATTTCGTTTACCTAATCTTATTTGTTACGTGCGGCTCAGAAGTTTAAATGAAAACCTATTACCTTTATCCCTTATTGAAGTGGACTTTTATTTCGGGTCTATATAGCAGATAATATTTTTGTCCACCATAAATCCGAAAATCGACCACTGTGCGGAGTATTGAATAAAATACGCGTTGTTATGGATATTACTTTTTCTGCGGCTCACAGCGTCAGAAAAAGTACTTATACCTCCGTTGTTAATGGCAACGCACAGTCGTATAAAAAGTCAAACTTTAAAGTCATGAAATGAGTAAGAAATGTCATGTTTTTCTGACATTTGAAGAAAAACTATATTATCGGGGATAATATAACTAGTGTTATGATTATCATCGGTGATAGCCCGAGGTAAAACCGATGAAAATTGACCGAGTGCGAAGCACGAGTTCAATTTTCTATAGGTTTTAACGAGTGGTATCACCGATTATTAATCATAACACGTGTTATATTTGGTGAGAGAATATAATGAACGTTTTGCGTTATTTTGATTCTCCTTGAAGCGCAAAATTCCATGAACTGGTTCCACTGAGATTCTTTATTAATTTTGGTATTTTTTTGGTGTTTTTTTCTCAATTAACTTTAGAATCTCTTCCTCGCTAGCATCTCCCCATCGACGGTGATCTACTGGTTGAAACATTTTTCTGCTTAAGATCACTATTTTCTGATTTCGACGCGTCTATTTAAACTTTCTGTCACTTTGACAGTAAACTATTTTATTCATTAAAAACAAGTGACAGTCAATATGCGGTGATAAAATTATCACCGATTTGATAGCCTATTATGCTCTTTTGTTTTTGTATTTTAACCAATGAAATTAATCAAAAATGTACCATGTGACACGTGAATTATATTCTCATTATTATAACTTGAAATAATACAGTACCCACATATGAAAAATATGCAAAATTTAATATTTGATGATTTAAATTTAAAACGTACTGTTCTTTAACTCTTACAAATTAATGAATGTATGAAAAGGTTGTATGAAATTTTAATAAAAGTTATATAATCATTAAGGGATGCACTTACATATTTTAACCCGATCTACACGTATGTCTACTTACAAGACATCTACGTCGATATCTGTATTTTTGTCCAGTAGTGTACATATTTTATTTTCTAAGAATAAAAATACACTTACGTCTTTTATTAACTTGTAGTAACAAACTTTACAAATGTTATTACCTGCATGACACAGCGATAAATTTGCTGGCGAATCAATGTTTACAGTTGATGCCGAGCTTTTTTCTATTCTACATTAAAAATTCAATTCTTAGATAAAACGAATACAAGAAATCAGTTCGTTTTTCAAACGGTCTCGGTAACTTTCGTAACTTCATTGTTTTACATATTATTCTGAGCAAGGTTCATTAATCATTCTTGATTTTATGGTATAACACACTTACCAATTGCTTTTATCTAATAAAGTAAGCTTACGAATGCCATATTTGAATAAAATGATAACGATTAAAATATCTCCAGACCGCTGCAACTACTTATAGCTATGGAGCTGGTAGCAGAAATTTTTATATGGTCTTATTATGTGACTGAAGTTGAAAAGTGTAAAGACATCATAATAGTCCAGGAGGCAGTGACGATTTTCGGTACTTATTTTCCCAGTTAGCAAACATGGATAGAATTGTTCGGTTAGTAATTCTAAGCAAAATTCATATATATTTAGGGGGGGGTTTTCCGATGGGTTGAGGCGGAAAATGCGTCAGAACATACGAATACACTGCAATTTTTTTCCCAGTGATAAAAATAGTTCTAGTAGAAAGAGGTATACTGAAGTTAAGTAAAAAAAATAGTCTGGCTAATCTGTGAGTATGGATAATATGTCTGGCAGGTGAAAAACTGAAAAGTTTTCATCAAAAAAATTTCCCTCATTTTCGCAGTCATGAAAATTTATCAGATGATGGCCTATATTATAATAACAGCTTAAAATACAATCTGGCTAATGTGGAACACCCCTAAAGCCTTGCCAGACTCGTCTAATGATCGTCAGGCGCGCTTAATTCGGCACGTTGAATTATACAGGTGATTAGTGTCATACGTACATGTTCTTTTTTATGACAGCATTAAATAATTGAATACAAAAAAGCAAATACACTGTATAGAGTGTAGATTTATGATGGGGCAGGTTGAAAAAATGTATTGATGAAATCGAATTTTAATGAAAGCCACAAAAAAGTCTTTATTTTACATCGGCTAATGAAAAAAATAACTATAATTGATCAAAAATAATAATCAATAATTTGCAGCGGGCAGCATCGTCGGCCCAATAGCAGTGATAGCACAAGCAGCGCATGCATATTCTTTCAGCTACAGCTAGCAGCAGGTCCACAGTACAGCACTTAGGAAGTGAATTGTAATTCATGTAAAAGTAAAAACTATTATTTTAACAATATATTACACATGATTATGTTCGTTCTGCTAGCGGAATATAAAAAAAAAACTGTAATAAACGTTAGAGATAATTTATATTTCTTTTAAAACTAATCATATTTAACCACCCATACAGATATTGCGTTTTTTTATATAAAGTTTCATTTGTTATCTGTAATACTGTTAATATGCGCCATTTAGCCACCCATACAGATATTGCATTTTTTTTATATAAAGTTTCATTTTTTGTTATCTGCTAATAGTGTTAATACTGTTAATATGCGCCATTTAGCCAAAACAACAACTAATGCTAAAAAATAGCTGCTATTAAAATAGCAGCTATTTTTAACTGCTAATTGAAAGTGGCAGTAGCAGAAGTAGCTGCTAAACAAAAATAGCTGGTTCGACCCATCACTATAGTGTATATTGTCATATGGTAGTAAGAACGAACTCAAAATCCGAGTAACTGACAGAGATAGGTACACAAGGGACAGGGGTCTAGGCAGCTGCGCTCAGGTAACTCGCATTCCAGCGTCGTTACCTAAATACGCACGTGCTGCTATTCCACTCCTCGTTTAACTACCTGGCTTGTGAGTCTGGCAAGGCCTTCGTGATTGTAAATGTCAGCCAGACGTGTATTTTCTATGAAATTATAGTATAATCTATCATGTGGCAAATTTTCAAATCCGGGAAAATAAGAGCAAAAATTTTCTATTTTTCCCATTTTGAAGATGCCGCCAGACTCATTTGCCAATTTCTTAAATGAGCCAGACTTATTTTTAATTACAGTTTAGAATTGTATCAATTTATGTGCTAAATTTCAAGCCTGGCAAAATAAGGGTTACGGATCCGCAAAATTCGTCAAATTTTGAAATCCGCAAATTTTCAGCCAGACTCACTTTCCGCTATCTGAGATAAGCCAGACTGCTATTTTCATAAACTTTATGTTCCACTTTAGTAAATTTAAAATATTTATGACTGGGAAAATAAGTGGACTTGCATTGTGTTTTTATTTTTTGAATCCATCCAAAAATTTTAGCCAGACTCAAAAATTCTTGTTTTTTGTCACTAAGAGAACAGATTAATTCATATACACCGACTGGGAAAATAAGTACGAAAAAATTTCACTGCCTCCTGGACTATAATAAAAAGCCGGAAAAACCATTTCAGTCATTACGGCGTTGGTGAGTTTTTAATTAACAGTTAATTAAAAATGCAATAAAAAAACGCTTCCATATGATTTCATTGTTTCAGCCACTTGTTTTAAACGTTGCTTGTCAATATGACACGATGCTGAAATCTATACATAAGTATGCGTTTTTTTTGCAATATAATTTTTTTAATTAATTTATGATATACTAAAAATTAAGTGAATTTATTGTCGGTGTACCTTATATCAAAAGTTTCTCAAAGTATTAATAAACAATAAAACAAACTTCAGTCACCTGTATATTACTGCGTAGGGGGAGAATTTTCAAAAATATGGTAAAAAAAACGCTTCTATATTATATTACCGTGTCAGCCACTTTGCAGGAAGCTTTGTTGATTTGTAAAAAACATAAAAAATAGTGGCCGAAATCTGCTGTTCTGATTTTTACTTCCACGTCCAGTGGAAGTATAGTAACGACAAAAAAATTTTTAAAAATTTTTATTGTCCAAATAGGCTTAAAATATCATGAAACGTCGAGATTTTAAGTTTGAGCGAAAAAAAATTTCTGTCTGTCTGTCTGTAACTTTTTTTTGTGCGCACGTTTACTCTGGAACCGTTTAAGATATTGACCTGAAATTTGGTACACATGTTCCGTCGAAGGGTTGGGGGGTAAATTGGGGTAAATTTGGGGTAAATGGGTAAATCAAGTAGGTAAGAGTTTATGAAATTGGTATTTAGTATATACAAGAGAAGCTAAGGGCATTAGCCACCCCCATTACCACCCCCACCTCCTTATTAAAGGGGATGAAAAAAAATTGTGATTTAGTATATGTACAGGAACCAGAAACCTCAAAATATTTTTTTACTTCATCCACCCCCCACTACCACCCTCCTACCACCACCCCCACCCCACTACCGATGTGGGGTATCGTTTTATGGGTTTTTGGGGTAGAGGATTTCAAATATTATATTATTAAAGTTCCATAAACAATTATTTTCACATACAAAGTTTTTTCGTTGTGAGTGACTTGAATAGAGAATCTGGATGAGGAAGTAGTGATTCCTTGGGCAGCGGTTTTTCATTGGCTGACGTTTTTTAAGGCCGGCAAAAAAGAGGTTATTCTTTTGATCAGAAACATCTTATCCTACGTTTGTTGAGATGCTGAAACCGATTCTGATATTAAAAAAAAAATCACCGCATCAGTTTTTATCTACCACCTTTTTTATCCCCTAAAAAGGGCAAAAAAGGGATTGTTCTAAGGTTCTGATCTAATTTTTCTGAAGTGTTTTGATGCGTTGAAGCCAATTTTGGACAAAAGAAAATTTCTTGTCAGTTTCCCTCTACAACCCCCTTTTATCTCCTAGGGGTGGTAGATGGAAACTGACACGATAGAAATTCTTAAGTTATTCAATGCTTAAGATACACATATAATCTCTATAGATAAGTGTGTATTTACAATCTGTTGAAATTCGACTAAAATTTGTTCACTATTTAAAACAAATACTAAATCCTTAACAATTATACAAACATATCACTTTAACATTGAATGTAACAAAGCTTTTTATACGTATTTGCATACAGATTCATTTACAAGCTTGCATTTTACTGTCAAGTGTTTTTGGTTACTTTATAATTGCACAAAACTCAATTTGAAAACGATTCTTTTAAAAACGCAAACGACATTATTATGCATTTTGTTATTTACTAAGGAACGTAAATTGTTCACGAGCCGTACGATTTCACCGAGAACTATACCCAAACAGAACGGTCTCATGTAGCGGACTTTTCTCTCAAATACACTTGCCGTTGAAAGAGATTGGAAAACTTCAAATGCGAACGGAATGTGAAGAATTGAAGCCATATTGCCTTACACTAACTCTTTTAAAAGAGCAATTAAAATCAAACACAGTCTTGTATTCTAGTGGTCTACGTGTACGCTTAAGAACTTAAATCCTTAGCAACTGAATGGCGAGTTTCATACACGTAGTTGTTCACTTGAAGTTTAAAAATCTCCGAAATTAAACTAGAACATGTCGGTTTTTGTAATCCAATATTACATAACGTTATTGAGAGGAACATATGTTCATGGGTGTTTCTTTACTAACGGGAAATCTGTCCATACAAGTTTGCCCGAGGACTTTTTAATAAGGGATAACACTACTTTAATATAAAGGTACAATCTAATTTTTCCTCTATTATGAAGAGTCAGTCAAGTTATCCAGCATTATTCATTTTATTTAAGTTTTACTAAAATATGATTCCAGGGTACGAGACCCTTGCCCAGGGTATTGACTTTGTGGAACAAAAATTAAAGAAATTATAGCAGATTATTATATTTAAAGTTTTCTGTTATTCTCTAGAGTAACATAAATTAACAACTCTTTTGAAACAAAAATTCGCAAAAGAGAAAACAATTCTAAATCAAAAAGAAAATGAAAATCAACTTCTAGGTATACTTACTTAAAATCTAATATATGGTTCTCATTAAGATTCAGTCTTAAGAATTTAAGAATATCTTCGGAATATCAATTTTCACCTCGATTTTTAGACTAATTATTCTAAAACCGCTGCCAAGGAATCACTACTTTCACGTCCTTGGATGGAAAATCTCCATCAACTCCAACTTTAATCATATAATATTTGAAATCGTCTACCCCAAAAAGCCATAAAACGATATCCCACATCAGTAGGGGGTGGTGATAGGAGGGTGGTGTGGTAGTGAAGGTGGATGAAGTAAAAAAAATGAGTTTTTGGTTCTTATACACACACTAAATTACATTTTTTTTTCACCCCCTTTAAAAATGGGGTGGGGGTGTTAATGGGGGTGGGTGGCTAATGCCAAAACATTTTCTCTTGTATATATTAAATACCAATTTTATGGACTCTTACCTGCTTGATTTATCTATTTACCCCCATTTATCCCAATTTACCCCCAACCCTTCAACGGACTAAGATGAAAATATAATCTAGTTCTAGATCACATTAAAATACGTAGTATACCAAATTTCAAGTCAATATCTTAAACGGTTCCTGAGTAATCGTGCGCACAAAAACAGTTAGACTATTACCACCACTACCAGATGAACTGCTCAATACAATATTTTGCAACTGCAAGAATTGTTGTGGTTCGCGCTGCGGATGCAGAAAACCAGGGTTGCAATGCTCTTCAGCTGTGGTCATTGTAATGGACAAGCATGCCTCAACGCTTCATCATATCCAAATGATCTCGATGAAGAAAGTGAATATGTACCTGAAATCCTTGAAGCTTTAGAGTCGAATGTAACAAACAACGAGGATGATAATAATAAATTTGAAATTCAAGTTGAGCGACCGGAAGAAGAGGACGATTATGAAAAAGAAGAAAATTAAGTTGCATATTTGCTATTAATTAAAAATAACAAAAAAAATCCCCCTCACATTTAAACTTAAATTATAATAAATTAATGATACACGATAAGTAAATATTATTAAACGAATGTCTGGTTTATGAATAATATCTATAAATATAATATATTAAATAAGGTTTATTCATACTTATAATATTTTTAATAAATAATTAACTTTATAAATCGTATTATTTATTGGATTCCACAGTTGACTTTGCGTTAAATATACGGCTAAGCGCTCCCCACTCTTCGCGCTCTATCCCAAGAACGTTTGAATGTATAAAATCTGTGACTTGGTTCTAAAAGGGCCAAAGTCAAAAATTTACAATTTGAGGAAATGAGGTTTAAAGTTTTTATGGAAAATTATATTATTATTACTATTTGTGTAAGTTATTATGATAAAACGGCCAAAGTCTACTTTGGGCTTTCTAGAAACGAAACATACCTTATTAATACAATTGGCCCTTTCATCTGTTTTACAATTTTTTTTTACTTTTCATTTTCCCTAGAAACTTAAAATTATCAGTCATTTATGAGAGTTTGACATTGCCCTTTTTTTTCAAGATACAATCTGAACGAATGTAGTTCCTTGATGTCAATAAGTCATTTTAAAAAAAAGTGACATTGGGCCTTTTAGAACCAAGCCACAGAAATATTGCTTGAAAGAAAATTTCTAGAGAATTTTATGCTCTACAACTTTTATAATAGAACAAAATCATTTTTTAAAAACTATTACATAGCAAACGACAATCGCATATCTTCGAAACGAATCGCAAAACAAATCGTTCTACATTTTCAAAATTGGGGTGATAACTTCACACACATTATCTTCGATCCTGAGGTAAACTCATCGGTTCCTGAAAGAGTAAATATCTCGCTTATTCCACTTATTTTATCAAGTATACGAAACATAACTTCACAATTATTTTGTACATTCTGATTTTTTTAAAATTCATTCCGTGCTTTTATTGAATTTCCACACTCGCGTCCATTCCCTCTGTATACACTTCCTTAAATGTGAGTGCTAGACAATATACTGCTTCAATCTTTTGTATCTCCCTTGTCAACCAGTCCTCTTAGCGGAAAATAAAAGCAAACTCACTTAAAGTACCGTTATTATTTAGACCACCCTGTAGATCCAAACTACAAATCAACAAGATCGTTATTCATTACGTTCAGTGAACTTCTCCAAGCTCGGCGTTGATGGTAGTGATATGTCGTTACAGCGTTAATTGGACGTCTTATTTTTTCCATCTGCTTATTTTGTACCATCATTGATCCTCTCGATTAATTTAGGTGTGTTCATTGTAGGAAGTAATAAAGGATTTTCAAATTAAATTCCTTTATGTTCTTTGACAACGCATTTTTATACATTGTATGCTACAAAATGCCTGATAACTTATTTTTATTAATTAACTTGTTAGGTTTTTTTCTAGGCGCTTTCAATGTTTAAGCTAATTAAATTAATCGTGATAGATTTCTCGGGCTACGGTTTTATATCAATCGATTTTCTTGGAAGCTTGCAAGAAGTAGATTCATTTTCCGATACGCTATACCTACTAAGTGACGGTTCCGATGAATTTATAAAAAAGACGTCGCTAGAGGAAAAGAATTAAGGAGTCTACGATACAAGATACAATTTTTCGGGTCCAATCTGCACGAATTCCTGTGAGTTTGAAAGGTTTAAATGAAGGATACGAAAAATGTTTTTTTTTTAGTTTTTTTCTTATCGAGGTAACCAATAGGTTGCCGTTTTGAAATAAACACGGCGCCGGCGAACCGGGCATATAATTATAGCAAATGTTAGCGAGGTCCCCTGCCTTCGATTTTATATCTTTTCTGTTTTCTAAAAACACAGATGTATATTATAAAAAAGCATGATAAAATAGCTGAGGTTTTCGACTGCGTCAATGAAGAAATACTGCTATATAAATTAGAATACTACGGCATAAGGCAAAATATTTTGAATTGCTTTCTTCTTATTTATTCAATACACAGCAATACGTAATAAGTCGAGATTACTACTTATTAAAAATAGTGTTCCACAGGGATCTGCTCTAGGACCTATTTTATTCCTCATTTACATTAATGGTCTGCCTTTCTCTATCGATCAAGGTTTATGTATACTTGGAGATAGTTTAATTGTTACAAAAAGCTGGTTTTATTCCAATAAGCTAAAACTAAACGAATCAAAGACCCAAAATATGCTTCTGAGCTCAGATAAATGAGCAGAAATATCTGAATTTAAATTGCTTGGGATTATACTTAACAGTAGCTTAAATTGTTCACCTGAAGTGGAAAATTATTTATTTTGCAAAAAGCAGTTGCATACTAATAATCACAAATTTGAATTTTAATGCATTTTATTAATTAGTTAGAAAATTCCTTATAGAGGAATGTTTCTACAGTGTACATGATCACCTTATTATTACTAATTCTAGATAATAGCACTCTTTTATTGTATGCAAAGTGGTCAAAAAATGTATGGTAAATTAATTATATTCGCATGTTCAGAAGTAGAACATCAATATAAATTATAAAATTAGGTAGTTTCTTATCAGTACGAAAATTTCGCATGCGTAATATCTACATAATCTACCAAGCAATAAAATAAGAAAAATATTTTTGCTTTAGGTGTCTGCATAAAAAAATTAAGTGGAGTAATGGGCAGCGTTTAGGATCAAACTGCCCTACTCATTTATTATGTAAATGCCTGGTTTTAAACACAACATTCAAGTTTCATATCTGAACCTTTATTGATATCAGAAACATCTTTTTTCTACGACTGTCTTCGAAAACGACAAATAATGCACAGTAACCATGACTCGAAACTGTATTTTTTCACATTATGTGTGCAAAAATCCAAAAAACACTTTACTGTTATGTTTTTCACACAGTCCTGCCAAAAACAGAAATGACACCTTTTATTTGTATTTTTTGAAGTAGGTTAGCTAGCTATAGCAACCGACTTGTTTAACTGCTCTAATTTTACATTAAATTTTAATTGTTAGAGTTTTGTTAAATAAGTAATATCTGTTTACTTATGAAATTGTTTGTTTTTCTTGCAGTCGTAGAAAAAATATTGTAAAAAACACGTTTGAAAACATCTTTTCACAGTCACTCAATTTGTAGAACTCGCCTTCGGCTCGTTCCACCAAACTGTCTCGCTCGTGTGAAAAGATTCACTTTCGAAACTTGTTTAAAATACTATTTCCTATAACATTTTAATCGCCTTTAAATTATACTTTACTGTTGGCATAATTTCACGTTTTCTTATATTTTTTAACCACCGAAATTCTACTACGGTTAAGGACTCAGAATAAGCAAAACTTTTTATGAAGAATGATTTTTTTTCTCAAAATGCGACATAAATAACATGGCCCTGTTTCGAAATTCTCATACGAAATCCACAAATATGTATAGTAGCGTCGGAGAAAAACAGTCACATCATCGCATCGGAATAATGATGGCAAAAATTGATTGTTTAAGGAAAGGCAAACATAAATAAAATTTGTATAAGCCTCTTCATTAAATATGTGTATTTTATGTAACTATTTTGGTTACATTTTATAATCATACTCATATTAAGAGAGATGTAAAAAAATAATAGAAAAAATGCTATATGATTTTATTAAAGGCTGTCTTTACATACGTTTAAAATAATTGAAGACACAAGTGGGTGAAGGGTGTGACATTTCCGAAAAAAAAAACCGAGTTTTTTTATATGAATGAAGGTTTTAAGTGCACTAAATTCGGCTATTGTGTGCGTTAATGGAGCATGCGCATTGTGGTTGCTGTTTCATAATTTAATGAGGTGTACAATGTACATGGGTAGGACTCATTTTTTTAGGGACATATTTTAAATAATGACTGACATGAATATTCCTTAACTTAAATTGAATTTGGTCTCATTATAAATGTTCGCTTTGGTACGGACAATAAGAGTAAGCGAGAGCGAAGGGGCATGTTACACTTTGCTTCTGCTAGAGTACTGGTAGTCGTCTTTATTGTGAGCGGTCTGTTAATAGCGCAATGCCAAACGCTCGACTTTCTGATACTGTAGATGTGCGTCACGAAAGCTTCTGGCTTACAAGCTCTTGAGAATGCAAGGGAGACATTGTGGAGGGTGAACACAACCAAAGAACCAACCCCCTAGAGGGGTGAAAACTATCCTCTGCTGGACGGGGGCGGAGGAAGATGTGCGGAGAGCAAATTTTTCTTGTTTTTACTGCGCAATGGTCGCAGTGCACTATGCAGAACAGCCCTCAACTGCTTTGCCCGCACCCGTCTAAGGGGTGGAAACTACCCCCAAATTCACAATAAGTATTCGAAAAACTTTTAGACCGGAAAGATGCACTCTGGAGATTCTCAATCTCAGAGAAGAGAAATCTGCCCACGGTATTGAGTTTGCACAGCAAGACCAACCCTCAAAGCAAGTAAAGAACATCCTTCGATGAGTGGGAAACAGGAAGGCGCAGAAGGATGTGGGGAGATTAATTTTTTTCAGTGCGGAATTTATCGAGCTCTCATACACCTTCTGGTATCCCTTCTCCAACCCTCGAACATTTGCTTAACCTTTTACTAAGATTTACTCTCCTACATCTTCCTCCACCCCAAGCTTTCATGATGCAGATCTATGTCCGGAAAGGTGTAGACGATGTACCAACCCCTTCGGGGGGGGGGGTGTTAGCACGAGGGTTGCAAAGTGCCCATTCATACTCCTTTCCGTAATGCTACTGTTATTCATAACTATTTAAGGGATATTTTTGGCTCTGTACGAATTTTCTTGACCTCGGATTCGGATTCAGCGTCGAAAAATACATGGGAATACCATGGTCAGTCATCCAGATCACGACCTTTTTTTTTTGTGGGGCTGTGTTATTAATCCAACATCACAGGCGGGACATGACACGGGAACGATAATTAGGAAGAAATGGATTTTTTTTAAAAGAAAATCAAAAGCTTCTCAGTACAATTATGTTTTAAAAGATTATAAAATACTGATTTATCCTCATATTTTATTTTCAATTTTTATCGTTTATATGGTCATAAAACTGATAAAGACAAGGCAAATGACATTTTACAGGCAATCGCCCAGCAGTAAGTACATTTTGTTAACTAGCTTAATTATACTTTAATTCTAAAAAAATTCTGTTTAACAGATTTTTATTGCGATTTTTTACAGCAAATACCATTTTATTTTTTGTGCAACAACCGAAACGAAACGAGTAATGGATTAGTTTATCCGGCCAAATCCGATAATTAAAAAGAAATCAAACATTTATGAACTTTCTGAAGCTTTGAAACGAATTTAAATAAACATTTCGCTTTACCTAAATCGCCCACTTATTTTAAAAGCCAAACATGTCTGCTAATTAAATTCACTGTATTCATTTGGTAAAGTGTTTTATTTTTTAAAAGCTGTTATTGTTTTCGTATAATTAAATCCTATATCTACATGGTAGCATCGTCTTCATTTATTCTAACTTTAGGTGCTCTGCTGTAACTCTTTTTTATGTATAATGCGGTTTTAATTGTTTCGAGTAAGGTTACAGCCTACGGGAAATGTATTTTGGTCATGTTTTATACAACTTGTAAATCTCTAATTCTGAATGAAACTTTTTAATTGAATCTACATATATAGGCTGTTCCAAAATTCGTAGATAAAATGAAGGGGGGTCAATAGGTGAGGTCATTTCCAATGAAAATAAGTATATATATGTTTAATCGCCTAGTACGTTTACTAAAGAGGTCTACACACGATCCAGCGGCAGGGAGCCAGCCTTATCGGTACGCTTTGAAGATAATTGGAATTCCAGCGGACCAGTTCACTTTTACGAATGAGTTTCCATAAAATCTAGTTAGCAATCGTCAATTTTAATAAAAGACAATAATACTTTCGACAATGTTGCAGAAAACAGTATTGGCCTAAGTACTGACCTCTGCGGTACTCCCGAATTGGCCCTTACACTATCACACACTTCCAAGTGATCTCAGTTACGTAATTTTTCCTTTTACATTTTGTGTGATAAGTAGTTAAGAAACCATGCTAACGTATTTGATGCTGTCTAGATAGTGAAGTTTTGCTAAAAGCATGTAAGATCAAGGCATAGCGGCTGTAGTTACCATAGATTTATCTATAGCTGCTAAGTTGTGATTTAAAACTAGCAAAATACTGATAGTAGATAGTGGGAGGGTGGAGCCTGGGACAATTTTGATGGCAATTGGAATTGCAAATTTATCTAAAGTCCATAAAAAAAATAGATCACAGGAAACCGCCGTACAGGTGAGTCAAGTCAATGACCTTGACCTTCGAACTACCGCATTTGATGAGTGTTTCATAGTATTTCATGAACTTTTATTCACCTGTAAAAAGCTGTGGCAGCAAAAGTACAGACCTGTAAAAACTTGTTTTACTAAAACTACAGATCTGCTAAAAGCTGTACCAATAATAGTGCAGACCTGTTAAAACTGTTTCAAAGTACAGATCTGTTAAAGCTATATCAGTGAAAGTATAGATTTGTATGTGTAAAGTTCCTGGAGTACTATGAAACATCTATCAAATACGGTAGTTTAAAGATTAAGGCCGACTCACCTGTCGCTTCCTTCGATCTAATTTTTTTGGATTTTAGGTTCAACCGTCCCACTACCTACTTACCACGTTATGAATTTCAATAACCAACATGGTTTTCGCTCTGGAATGTCTACCATAACGGCTACACATTCCTTTTACGAAGAAGTTATTAAATGTATTGATGCAGGTGAATACCCTGTTGAAGCCTTCTGTAACCTCAGTAGGGCGTTTGACTGCGTCGGAAACAATATGTTTCAATACAATATAGTGATCACGATTCCGTAAATGGTTAATTCTGATTTTTCTTTAGTAGATATGGGCGTACCGCAAGGCTCCGTCCTGGACCCTGTACTATTTATCTTATATGTAAACTCATTAGATTCTGTATTAGGTAAAACTTTTTTCACTATGTATGCTGATCATTTGTCTTTAATTATCTCAAATAAATCGTTTGATAATTTACATTTAGACATAAACAAAACTCTAGAACATGTCTGCAGTTGGTTCAGTCAGATTATTTACATTTCAATGCAAATAAAACAAATAATTCGATTTCACAATAGGCAAAAAAAGTGTGACACTGTAGCGGTTAATATCAATAATTGTAAAATTGAAAACGATGTTACTGGTAGTATTAGTTTTTTTTGGGAATTAATATAGATGAATGTCTCAACTGGAAAGCTCATTGTAATTTTCTTGTTTCCTATATGAGTTCAATCAATTTCTTATTTAAAAATATGAAGGAAATTTTAAATAAACAACAATTAATTAACTTATATTATACAAAGGTAGAGTCACGGCTAAGTTATGGTGTCTGTTTCTGGGGTGTGTGTCCACACTATCTCAAACCGTTTTTATATTGCAAAAACGTATCTTAACGTAACATAGCGAATGTGCCTAACAAACATACCTGCAGTACCATTTTTGTGCAGTATAAAATTTTAACTTTAACGTTAATAATCACCCAATTATTTAGGACTAAAAATTTTCAATAAACTGCCAAATGATTTTAAACAAAATATTGAATTACACCAATTCAAGAAAAAATTGAAATTATTTCTGGTAGATAAGTGTTTTTATTCTTTAGAGGAATTTTTTATTACTTAGGTTGTTAGATTAGTTTTTATTATATTATATTATTTTCTCCTTTACCACTTCTGACTATTTCTATACAATCTTGTAATTGTCCCAAAACAAAATAAATTGATTTGATTTTGATTTTTGATTTTGAATGGTTTTCAGGTTTAGAAAACTACAGGAAGTTCAATAATAATATTGCTGAAACTCACTTATTATAATTTATTTGTTTATACAGAATTTTGCGTAAATAGAAATTTAAAAATCAGTCTCGACAACTCTGAAGAATTAAATGCTGAATATTTCGAAGAAAATATATTTGAAAATGTGAAAATCGATTAAGAATTGTGGTCTGCAAACACTCTTGAATGACAGTAATAGGCCCGTTCCAAAAAATATAATTTTAGTATTTTTAGAATATTTACTTAATACAAAACACAGTGTGTAAAGGATTTTTCCTTATTCTTTTACAAACGGTATTCAACATGAAGGTCTGAATAAATCCGTTAGGCGCCCAAGCAACGCGTGACGTCATGTAGCATACAATTCAAATTAATTCCATTTATGGACATTGTTCTTGTAATAGCTTGCTAGTGGAGCGAAATAGACCACAAAAGTCTTAGTTCTGGAGAGAAAAATCAGCGTAGAACCAGACAAGACCTTATAGTTTTTATAAAATTAACAATTCTACATAAGAAATGGCTATTTACGACATTTTTTTGTGGTACAGATATTTTTTATTTCGATAAATTAACTCCTATGTAAAAAAGTCAATTTGACAGTCACATTTTGTCACTTTGACAGCGATAAAAAAGGTGCATCGTTTTTTATCACAATAAAAATGCCTGTTCCTCAAAAGCAGAGTATATCTAGTAGTCGCACGTCATTTTAAAATCTGTACTGTTGGCAAAAATTTTTAAGTCTTGTGGAAACTATACTGTACGATATGAGTCGTTTTGAGAAAATTATAATTATTTTTAATTGTTGTTGTTCTTTTGCATATTCTGCCGTTAATTTATCTTGCCAAAAATCACTCGAGCTTTTCTTTTATGGATAAATTTCTTTTTAACTCAAAATTTTGCCAATCAGTAATTTTGCTCGAAAAACTGACATTTGACAAAATCGCTCGACCTCCGGTCTCGCGATTTTTTCATGTCAGTTTTTCTCATAAAATCACTGATTGGTAAAATATTTCGTTACAAAGAGAAATTTGTCCGATAAAAAAAAAGCTCTTGTGATTTTACTGTTGAAAAAAACTTGAGAAATTGATTGATTATAAAAATCGTGTTTGTTAACATTTACACCGTCATATCTTCAATTGCTTATCATTTTCTTTAAATAACAATAAACTTATTACTTCGCTAAGAATGTACTCATATTCTAACTAAGCAACAAACTTTTTTATTTTTTAAAATTTTCATATACATGCAGCAAAGTTTTTGAAAACAAAAATTCATCTAGGACTTATAGTTTTTTTATTTATGAATATTTTTGAGACGCAGTAGCATATGACATACACCCGACAGGTCTACGGCGTAAATTATCCGACTGACCTTTGAAATAACCTTTTTCACCCATGTTTAAAACCAATTTAAACCATTTTTAAATATGGTACACTTAAATATATACTATAATTTAATATCACAGACCGAATACAACTAAATCATTTTCGGAAATAACCGCAAACTGCACGAGTTATATGTCCGAATCATTGCACTCGTAGAGATATACTGTCAGATGCACGTCCAATATGAGTGTGTTCTCAGACACGCCCCTCCTCCCGGATATTAGTCGGTGATTTAAATATTTTCCAGTTAGAAATTATGAAAACAGATTTGATATTTGCTAATGTTTAGTAACACTATATTAATATATATTAATTAATTTAAAAAAAAAATGTGTTCAAAATGTGTTTTAACCGCCTTCCATGTCACCTCAATGACCCTCTTAAGTCTAGAAGATCTAGATTTGTCTGAGTAAAGGAGACGAGACCCTACAGTTTATGGTGGAATCCGAACCACTTCTTGGGGAAAATTTCCTATGAAAATTCTTTTCGCTGTGTGGGGATCGAACCAACTTCGGTAGGTACGCTCAGAGAATTTAAAATATATGGTACATGCAAGTGGCCTATTGTGTGGTTTGACAATTTAATCGTTCTATTTCTAAATTGTTTGATTGTTGTCATCTATTTTACCACTAAGCAGCAGTAAAAAATTTTAAGAAATCTTTTGCTATTTACAAATTTCAATTATGTTAAGCTAAAAACGTCAATTTAATATTCCTTCATTTTAAATTTAAATAAATGTCCGATAGTAAAGTTGTTCTTGTTTTTCAGTTTTTAAAATTTACATTGACCCCGCCCCGGCCAATTCATCAAATGCCACGACGCCCACTCGCGTGGATGTCGTGTTGGTTCCGGGCACGGACAATCAGCACGGATTATATCGACTGTTAATCGTTAAACCGTTTTGATCTGAATGTTTTTGCATAGTCCGAACTTATCTATCATTCAAAATTAAATTAAATTCCTGTAATTGCATTAATTTTGTAATTATATTCAGATACATTTTTAGCTAAATATATGCAATCTGACTCTATCTGCATCTGGTAAGTACAAAATAAATTGTTTATTAAAATGTCGCCCTCGGGTTTGAAACAAGATTGCCTATCCAAATATGTTAAGTTGGATCACCTATTCAAAATTTAATCACCAATCTTACAAAACTTTCGTTTATTGCTTATTAATAAAGTAGATTAATTTAAACTACAATTCGATAAAAAAAGCTAATTCAAGTTCCAATTAAAATTTAATCAACAAAAATAGCATAACCGATTTGCCGATTCCAGCGGTGCGTTTCAAGCGGTATTTCATTTCATCTTGCCTCTATGGTTATTAATTTTTTACCGTTTCTTAACGATACATTGTTGCTTTCTACTTTTTGCCTTTAAACTTATTGTCAATATGCCTATATATATACAGTGTCGCATATGAAGGTCGTTTTTCATTATTGGGGATAGGATTTTGCAGAGTGAGAGGGAAATATGCGTTTATTTTCGATTTATTATAAATATTTTAAAAATCATAAATGACATCTTTAAAATAGTTTCAGATACTTCCCATTGGTCTAAGGAATACAACCATATACGGTTTTTATCATAAATTTTATATATAGTTAAATGCCATACTCTAATAGTGAAATTAGGAACTATTTTCATTGACAAACTACGGTATTCAAGAACAACAGAAATTTACTATTTTTGGGGTCAGTCAAAAGATGTTAGTAGAGTTTTTGTCCTTCAAAAATGAATTCTACGTTTAATATACCCAACAGTCGTCTTGTCGCGATTGTTTTAAATCTAACAAAATATTTACTATTAATTGAAGAGCTAAGTGGATAAAGGTGTTATGTCACAAAAACACGTTATTGAGTAATTTAACTCGAAAGTTTTTAGGCGAGAACTTTTTTGTTATAACGACTGTATAGCTTGCATTTTGCGATGATATTGACATTTAATGTACTTTTCAGAGACAAATAACTAAAGTTGTTAGTTGTCATTATTTTCGAAAATTTTAAAAAATTAATGTACATAACACCTTTATCCGTTCATAAGTTTCTCTGAAATGAATAAGGAATTAGTGAATAAAAGTGTTAAGAAATTAAACATATTTTATTATTATTAAAACATTGTACAATTTTTAGGTCGTCGGACAGTTTTACGGTTTTGAGCCACAGTTTGGTCATTTCCAAGTGTGTTGTGATAATACGGCCTTACCATTCATTTATGAATGGTAATTGTTCTTTAAGATTGGCCAGTTTTCCTACACTTAGGCTGCCGTTGTTTTCATTAAACACCGTTAGAGCAATACCGTCGGAATTTATCTTATGCATATTCCTTTTCTTTAAAATATCGACCTTGTAAAATGGAGTCATTTCATCTAGTGATGTAATAGTAGCACCCATATGTGCCATTTTATACCGTCGTGAAAATAAACCTTTTCATTGTTCAAGTTTTTCTTCCTGTTGTACAAATTGAGTTTTGAGGCAATTCCATCAATGTCCTTGAAATGATTCTTCATATCTATGACAACGGCATCTTTGGGAGTTCTTAAAATTTCTCGATACTGGTCCGGAACGGAGATGTTTTGATGTTTCCTTAAAATTTTCTCGACTCTGCCAAAGTCTCTGTCTGAATCTAAATATGAATGTCCCACCTCCGAAAATTTATGGTCGATAACTTTAAATTCTCTCTTTAAAATCAACAACTGGTAAAGTGTAATGATATTGAAGTTTTTATTTTGTCCATCACAGGAGTCGGACCATATTATAATGTGATCGATCTTTTCTTGGAAATATTCATTGTAAATTTGTGAAAAGGTATGTAAGCAACTAGCAATTTCTAGGCTTTCACGGCTGGCCATATCTTCAGTCCATGTGAAAAAGAACGTTTTTTTTTCAGTATTCCTCAATGTATGTATGCCAAGGTTGTAAAACCACATTTGACGAAGGTAAAATGTGGGTTGTAAAACCACATTTGACGAAGGTAAAATGCTTCCGATGTACTTAATTTTGGCAGCAGCATGGTTTGCTGAAGATCTAAAGTAAGAAAGCAAATCGTTCTATCTACTGTAACTTTTCCTCCGTCACGCTTTTGTTGTTCGAAAGCTAGTTTGTAATTTTCTCCGTATTCTTTAGTATTATTTATTTTTATTTTTTTTTTTTAACCCAATAGATGTAATTCTTAAACGACAACCTTACAAACCCAAATGACCTTTGACTCGATTGGCGTAATTATCATACTTATTATTTTTTCCGCAAGAATTTCGGAATTCGACAGATTTGCCTTAAACAATTTAATGCTCTTTCAAAATATTGGGTGGGCAGAAGCCATACCAGATATCAGTTTTGCTCTTGTCATAAAAATTTTTACGGTCCAGCCCTCTTCTACTTGTCAGCATAAAAATGTTTGTACAAAAATCAACACCGCAAAGCGTCACTTTCCAGTATTTCTGATTTACAGACTAATTTGCTAGAATACTTTGGTAAATTCGTATTTTATTAGGTATTGCATTTTATATTGATAATGTTTTGTTTTTAAAACATTATTAAAACTTGCCTGGGAAGAAATTTCCACTATGTGACTGATTTCTGCTGAATTGCCAAATGTGTTTACAGCAATTAGATACTCAAGTACCATCTCGACTCTTGTACCATCTCATACCATTTCGAAATTGAACGAAATGAATATATGGATTAAAACACTATAAGCACTATTTCCAAATATCAGCCAATTTATAAACATCTTATATGATTTATGAAATCGTTTATTCATTGCCATTTGTAATATCAGTTTACTACGACTGGACATTTTCACTATAATAGTAAGAAACACTTAACACAACTTGTCACATTAATGTCAATATAACATAACTTTAAAAGCAAAGTGTTTTGGATTAAAACAATTTAATATCGCACAGTAATGGATAAAGGTGGTATGTGATCATGACACCTTTATCCATTAGATTATATAAAAACCATATGTACATAACACCTTTATCAAACATTAAAACACATTTAGGAAAGGTTTATTATCCCAAAAACTTATTGAAATGATAGATTATAAGTTAAAATAGTTGTCTGTGTAGAAATCTCAAAATTTTCAAAAATGTCATATAACACCTTTATCCACTTAGCTCTTCAATTATTTTAATGGAAACTGCTAACTTTCACATACACTAACAAAAATAAGCTAATTACTAATAATGATATTCACTCGTATAACACTCGAGGTAAAGATAATATTTCAACATTAAAGAGGTCTACACACGATCCAGCGGCAGGGACCCAGCCAGGTCGGCATGCTTTGAACTCATTCGTAAAAGTGAACTGGTCCGCTGGAGTTCCAATTATCTTCAAAGCGTACCGACAATGTCGGGTCCCTGCCGCTGGATCGTGTGTAGACCTCTTAAAACACGACCATGAATTCTATAAAAATCACCTGTGTATGCAGGTAGCTCAATCGGTTAAGGCGTATTGAGTGGCGAATACGCTGATCGACTCGCTACCGCGCTCTGGGTTCGACTCCCAGCCCCGGTATTGGCAACACCGGTGGGTGTGGATGTATGTCTGCGTTTTCCGAATGTGTAACCCCCTTCCGGACAGCCTTGGCTTTGGATTTGGGGGTTGTCTACTATCTGTGGTGTGTTTATGTTATGTGCGCTGCCTGTAGACATTCGAAACAGTGTCTCTTTAATTATTTTTAAAAGACGTTTAAAAAAACTTCTCTTTACAGAACTATTTTACTCAATTAATGAATTTACGATATTCTTAAAAAACAAAATCTCCTGATAGTGTCCTATTTATTTATTTTTTTCTGATTTTGTATTTGTAAAAACATTCCCTAACGTTGTGATATTTATTCATTATATTTGCTATGTCTCTACAATGTTGTTTGTTACACAGTATATGTAGTTTCTGTATCGCTTTTGACGGATCCCATTTAAAATGATTTGTAGTATACAAAGGATCATTTATTTACTTATTTATAATTATCCTTTGATAATCTCAAAATTGTTTGTCTTTAATATAATTAGTGTTGTGTTCTTTACTTACTTGTTTTATTATATTATTTTATACAATCTGACTAGTCATTACATAGTTTTGTTTAATTTTATATTGTAATAATTATTATTGTGTATTATTTTATATTATACTACAAAACTGACTTGCCATAATGTGCATTTCTGTATCTCAGTGGTGAATAAAATTATTATTATTATAACTTTCTTTATTTTAGTGTCTTAATAACAGTGCTGGGCACTCTGAGCCATAAGCACTGTCATTCGTGTACCAACGAGGTGATCAAAGGTCTAGAACTTTTCTGATCAGATTTGCTGTTCCAAGTAATGCCGCTTTCTGGATGACTCGCTTATGAAAGTTGTTGAGATCTAAGTCTTTCATTGTATGTTTCCAGCTCTTGCTGACCAGCCCATTTGTTGAGATGACCACTGGTACTACATTGACTGCGTCAAGACGGTACATATGTTTAAGTTCTGTTGCCAGTGGTTGGTATTTTCATCGCTTCTCAACTTCTGTTCGTATGATGTTGTCATCTGATGGTATCGCAAAATCAATTATGGTCGCTGTTTGTAACCTTTTATTAAACACTACCAAATCTGGCCGATTAGCTTCAACTTGTCTATCAGTTATCATAGACATGTCCCACAAGATTTTAGCATTTTCGTTTTCGAGAACTGTTTCCGGTTTGCACTTATAATAAGGAGTTTCTTTCTCTATAAATCCATGTATTTTCGCCAGTGCTTGGTGAACTACTTTACCGATTGAGTCATGCATATTATTATTATTATTATTACAATAAAAAATATATAGTTTTATTCGTTAGAACAACAGCAAGTATCTAAAACAGTTTTAAAGATTATACTATATTTGGTTTTTTAAATATTCATAATAAATTGAAAATAAATCAATATTTCCCTCTCACTCTGCAAAATTCTATCCTTAATGGACGATGGTTAAAAAAGATGTTTTGAATATTTTTATGGCCATTTCGAATATCTTTATATTTTCAACGTCTTGATAACATTTTAGTGGTTTTGCGCTTGTTCCCTCATCCAACTATTCTACATTATCCTTTCCCCGGGTTGGTGTGCCAAAAAATTATGGGAATGAGAAGATTGAAACTTGCACATTATAGTAACATTTTTTTGAAAATATAAGAATGATACCAATTACTCTTCAATCGTTACTTGTTTCCATGACGTAGTAACTTTCGATGTTCCTATGGGAGTTTAAATTATTTAATTCCAGCTCCCATAGGAACTCTATAAGCTCGAGTTATAATAATATAACTACTAAACCATTTTAAATAACCATTAAATCTGATTACCAAAACTCAATAACCGATAATGCAGAGAACCTTATTAAGTTAGCCCTCAAACACCGGAGCAAATTTGGCGCAAAATGTTTATTTTGGCGTGTATAGTACTGTAGTGTACTGACAGACATTTCTATCGGTCGGTTTTTGAGCAATTTGCCATTAAAGTGGCGAAAAATGGACAAAAATCTTAAATTTTGACAAAAAATAGTTAAAACTGAAAAAAAAAAACGCCAGCTTATGGTTCACAAGGCACTAAAAAACACAAAAGACAGTAACCTTGGTTGGCAGACATTTTTGCCAAATTTAACCGCCCCCCCCCCCCCCCCCCCCTCTTGAAAAGGTTAAAAAAAATCCAGTTTTCCGTGTCTCTATCTTGACGTGTTTTGGATATGTTATTACATTAGGAAATACGAAAAATTTAAGCTCTGAATCTAACAGCGCAGCGAGACTGCCAGTAGTTGTGGTGGAGGGATAGGCGCGCAGTGAGGTGTCACTGACCGTTTGAGGCTGAAAGCGGAGCGGAGCGCTCGACGGCTGATTTTAAAATCAAAAACACTGAGAAATCAAATAAAAAGAAAATGAAATTGCATATCATTGTTCCATCCCTTAATGATTTTTAGAAACCAAAAAATTACTGTCCTACTATTATAACAATATTTGGAGCAAAGACGGTTGAAAAAAATATGTTTTTTGTTAAAAATTCTATTAATTATGAACGGATCTAGATACTGTAATAACATATCTAAAGGGCGTTTCTCAATATTCACAAAAAACAAAATGGAGGCACGGAAAACTAAAAAAAAATTGACCCTTTAAAGAGTGGTTTGTTGGGTTAAATTTGGCAAAAATGTCTGCCAGCCAAGGTTAGTGTTTTTTAGTGCCTTGTGAACCATAAGCTGGGCAGACGTTTTTTCAGTTTTAACTAGTTTTTGTTAAAATTTAAAGTTTTGGTATATTTTTCGCTACTTTGATGGCAAATTGCTCAAAAACCGACCGATACAAATGTCTGCCACTACAGTACAGTACTGTACACGCCAAAAACATTTTGCGCCAAATTTGGTCCGGTAAAATTTTTCTTTTCAATTTCCGGTTCCGCGCGCGACCGGAAGTTTCGTGTGCCAGCGTAATTGGGGTATGTGAAGTATATATACTAACTACCTATGCGAACAGATCAAAAAAATGTCCCCTCCCACTCCATCCCCCCCGCACCATAACAAAAATTTCCAGAGAGAAAAAACTTTGGTACTTATTTGGTCTCTTCCATTACCGACTGGCAGACGGTAACCTTTCATCGTCGAATTTGCACGCTATTTCCTAAACTATATAGATCCAAACTAAATAAAATAACCAGTGCGTATTCTTGACTATCCTCTATCAATTAATGTTAAATTCTTCAGGTATGCGTAAATCGGTAGGCATCAATGTTTGAGGAAGATTTAGTAACAAATTAATATTTTTTCCATCATATTCGCTAACGACACATACATATTGCATATATGCAACCTTTTCGGTTTACATAATCAAAAAAAAAAATGTGAATGGAGATAATTCTCTCTTCCAGTCCATTCCTGTGTTGAATGAAGTATTTATTATGACCCCGCGATTGTTTCAAACAAAGCCATATTAATTCATGTAAATAAGACATTAATTCAGATTGTTTACGCACACTGGCTTCACTTGTCGCATAACGGGCATAATATAAAGTAGTGTCAATTGTTTTCAACCTTCCAGACCGACTAGATTAGTGGACATATTTTATAACCCAGCTGGTCAGCAGATCGTTCCCAAGGGCTTTATTTTATTTTCCTTTTATCACGTGTGGTCCGCATTAAACTAATGACACGCCTAGTTATTTTGATATATTTTTAGTGGACGTCCATTTTTATGTCATTTCCATTTACTAGTCCGATATTTCTTGAATAAACAGCCATTCTGTAGTTTAATCCATGTTATCCTGGTTTTAATGCATTATTTTTTGAATTATTTATTAGTAATACAGTCGAAGCAAATCCATGATAATGGCAATAAAAGTATGGAAGAAGTTTTAAAGGGCTAGAGGCAATACAAAATAAAAAAAATACTCTACACCAAACTGGAATCTAATGACATTTTTTTGCTATTAGACACAAGAAGTCTCAAACAATGCAACGATAATTTGTAACACCGATGTACAACGTTGAAAATATTGTTATATACAAAAATGTGTATTGACAAATGTTGGCAGCAAATACTAACAGAGGTGCTGGAAATAGTTGTTCTAACAAATTTTGGTACATCTTTAATAACAGACATAAGAGATGTAGAAAACATTTAGTATATTCATAAAGCGAAAAATCTAGAAAATGTTTCATTGACAAACATATTTTTTTATACAGTGTATTTCACTTCTTGTGATGTATCTTTTTTATTTGTGACCCTATCCATTTCAAATTTTTATCAGCTATACAACTCCATAAGACGACTTTATTCAACACATTAATGCCCATTAGATCTAAAACGTCGGCCTACTGCGATAAAAAGAAAATCGAAACCATAGTAGACTTAGAAATAGATAAAAATTTTGTTAATGAAAGTTGTTCGGAATCACTTGACAACCCCCCCCCCCCCCTGTAAAGTTTTGTAAAAATCGGAATATTTTCAAAAAAAAAAATTGTTCCACTTCTCGTTATTTGTGGCCCAATTCATTTCAAATTTTTATCAGCCATACAACTCCATAAGACGCCTTTATTCAACACATAAATGCCGCCTAGATCTAAAACGCCGGCCTACTGTGATAAAAAGAAAATCGCAATTTTCGAGAAATCATAGTTGGTTTAGAGATAGACAAAAATTTTGTTACTGTGTGAAAATCGGAATGGAGTTGTATGTTATTTTTTATTTGTATAGAAGTAATAAATCTGTTGTTTAAAATCAGATTTTTATTTTTGTTTTATTCGCACAGGAAATATAACGAACTGTCACCGATTTTTTGTATGCAGAGGAATTCTTTGTTTGAAAACTGCTGTCTAAGGAATCACTATTTCCACATACCATCAAAGATGGTAATTTGATGATGGGACGAAGGTAATGGGGTGGCCGTGGCGGTGGTCGATGGAAAAATGTTTTGATAGTTTTGCTTCTCGTACACACATTTGATCACAATTTTATTTCATTAGCCCATTTAATATGGTAGCGGCAGTGGCTGATGTCAAAAAAAAAATTTGACACCTTTGATCTATTTGAATAATTGTGGGGATGGCTGATGCCAACAAATTTTAAGACCTTGGTTTCTCGTACATACACTAAATCCCGATTTTATTAACTCTTACTTGTTTGCTTTGCCTATTTAACCCTGTTTGCCCCCAACCCTTCGACAAAATAAGCTTAAAATATAATCTGGTTCCAGATCTCGTTACAGTACATAGATACATCACAAGTCGATATCTTAAACAGTTCCAGAGTAATTGTGCGCACAAAAAAGTTACAGACAGACCTACAGATAGATTTTTGTTGTTCAAACTTAAAATTTCGTCGCAACATTCTAAATCTATTTATATAACAAAAAAAAAGTAAATACAATTTTTCACTTGAACAGCTTCTGCTAGGAAAATGCTACCGATTTTTTCGTCTACCGATTCGTTATTTATTATACCATAGATAGACGAATCGAAATACGCAAAAATTATTTTTGATCACTATAGTTCACCGAAACGTGTTTTTTGCCACTTTGACAGGCGTCTGCCATACACATAGCTCCGAAAAAAATCGTCTGCCCGGGCGAGAATGTAATCTTTAGTTGTTGTATTCATCATTCCTTACATAATTTTTCTTGATAAATGTCGTTCATCAAAACCGGATCTGACACTTTGACAGCGTCTGCTAGGGTAATGGTACCGATTTTTTCGCCTGCGGATTCGTTATTTATTAAACCATAAGGGCGCGAAAATTATTTTTGAACAATATAGTTCACCGAAATGTGATTTTTTGCCATTTTGAGTTGCGTCTGCTATGATAATGCTACCAGAAAAATCGTCTGCCTAGGTAGAAATGCCGTCTAGACTAACTATATTAATCACCCCTGCA
This sequence comes from Rutpela maculata, assembly GCA_936432065.2. NCBI lineage: Eukaryota > Metazoa > Arthropoda > Insecta > Coleoptera > Cerambycidae > Rutpela > Rutpela maculata. The sequence goes on from OW386285.2 coordinate 391,482,897, forward strand.
AAAATTTTTCTTGAACAATATGGTTCACTAAAACCTAAAAACCTTTTTGAATACACCCCCCAAGTTAATGCTTCCACTTTGAAACGGCAGACGATCGGTTTTGACATACCCAAAGACCAAAGAATGGTCTGCCATCAGTGAAAATTTTGAATATTATCGTTCACCATAATGTTTGCCAGCTCTCCTACTATGTTTACGTACAAAATAATAGAGGAGCGGGTAATGAAATATTGTTATTGTCGAACTCTTTCTCTACCAGAAAACATCAGAATTTTTTTAAATTTAAAGCTACCCAATTTTGGATTTTTGCACAGTAGAGATGGGCACGTGACGTGAATTTCAACGTGTCACGCCGTGTCACGGCGTGAGCGTGTACATTTAAGGTACCAAATCACGGAAGATTTCGTGAGTGTGCGTGAGTCAAAAGATCCCGTGCGTGAGATAATATTCACGCCGTGACACGACGCCCCATCTCTGCTTTAAAACCTTAACCTGTCGTGTCGTGACAAGAATAAGAAGCGAAGCGATAGACGGATGACGGAACACGAGCGCGAGAAGGGAGGGAAAAGGACACGAGACAGGATGAATGACGCAACATTCAAATCAAACTGCGTAATTGCAATCTCTCTCTAGATTGTGGCCAGGGCACAGCGCAGCAGGGCACCACGTGAGCGAGCGTGAGTGTGCGTGAGTTTGCTTTAACATATATCAGTCGTGCGTGAGCTAAAGGTTTAAAGTCGCGAGCGTGAGTCAAAATCGACTCACGCGCCCATCTCTATTGCACAGCTAGATTAGTTATTTCGTCCAGTGTAGAACGGCTAAATGTACCCAGTAGAAAAGTTAAATTGACGTTTTAAGATTTTTTACCAAAATACAGTACAGCCACGTTCCAGAATTTACTCCATTTCAACTTTTCACGCTGGATGTACATACATTAATAGTAAAAAGGTATAAGAAAATCATACCAAATAAGTTCGACTAAAAATAAGAGTTATTATAACGTGCAACCACATCGAGTAAATATCCGTAAATATCTGTATATCAACATACCCGTGTATATTTATTGGCGAATATTTCATTTTATGTTAATTTCAGGCACATCGAAGCTCAGCGACACCAAAAGAAAGCTAAAGCGCGCCGATGGTATAACGGCACACCATGGTTTATCGACTTAAATCTTATATGGAAGCTACAAAAGGACCCAACGGAATCCTGTTAAGTGTAGCAGATACATGGGATACCGAACTAATTAATTGAAGGACAAAAATAACCTTGAAAATTATTTCAACTTGAGCATGGGTGGCTCTTAAATAACTTGAATTCTCGACTTGACTTGAACATATTTCACTAGTGTTGGATTTTATGAAACATTTATTATTTTGAGGAAACATTAGTTATTTCGAAGATGGCTGGTTATTAATCACATTAGAGGTGTTTACAAGGTTCTGGTGGGCTGCAGAAAAAAACTAAAATAGGGAATGTCTAAAATAGATAGATGGATGTACTATATTTAGCCGAAGTCAGCAAAGTTCACTTATCTAAAGATAAAAGAGGTGGTTACATTAAATCTTACACAAGACCTAAGACCTCGAAATTAGGTGGAAGAAAATTGTTGCAATTTTTTTTAATTAAAATATACATATTTTGTACTTGCGATTCACGATTAGACAAATAATAGTAGTGATATTCAAGAAGGAGGTATAATAGGAGTATATTTATATTAAATCCCTCCTACTCCTTGCGTAGCGGGTACTGTGATTGGATAGAATGGCGCGCGTTTGTTTGGCTTGTTGAACGAGGAATATAAAATATAGGAACATATAGAACATTGTAGAGCGGGTTATAATCTCTTAGTAGAACGACTATTATGAATATTTAATATATCCCGTTGGGTGTGTGCTCTATTCTAGCTTAGCGCGCCAGCACTCAGTTTCGTTGATGAAAGTATTTTTACTTGATTACTACCTCTAGGAATCGATTTTAATTATAGCGAAGATGCCACTCTAAAAAATAGTACTATTTTTAGATTTATTTAAACTTATTAAGTTCCAAAATGTCGATTGAAAGTTGCCATAGGGTCTCAGACAGTCGGTCTGTACGTATGTACGTACGGAAACATCTACAGATCGCAAATGTTAACGGATTCATTTGATTCTGCTTTAATCACTTTGTCTTAGTGATGGGAAAATTTCCACTTTGTGAAAATTCCCGGAAAGTTTCCGAAACTTTCCACTTTTGTTAAAATTATTATTTGTTTGAATTTTTTATATCGAGAGCTTTTCAAAAACACCAAACACATGTACTTTTTCTAAAAAGACAAGGAAAAAACTGTAATATTAAAATCTTCGTCTGGTTGTTGATGTTGAATAAATACTGTGAGGCATAAGGTACTTGATTAAACAAAAAATTAAAGATCCCATAATTTTGAAATTTTCGAACAATCATCAATAGGTGCTTTCTGTCTACCGACAATCTTAGCTTACCTGAATTTAAGATTCTTATATTAACTAACTTGCAAAAAGAACGTCAGAACTAGAAAATATAGGCATGCGCGTTAAGATTCAGATATTTTGACCAATCGCTGCCTGGAAATCAACTTGGCAAGTTTCTAAAGTTTAGGATGAAATTCGGTAGACTTGGCGTAGGTAAGGGGAATGTATTTGACTCAGCTAATCTAAGATAGAAAGGCCAAATAGAACGACCAAATAAGTTAGATTTCTTAAATCTAGCTCGGTTTATTGGTAAAAAGAAAGCAACTAATATGTCAATGTTTAGAAAACCGTCATTACTGTCAATTATTGGCGGGAACTTCAAAAATGTTTGTTTTTATGAGAATGTTTCGGAATGTTTCCGGAAATATTTCCGTAAACTTTCCAAAACTTATTTATTTCTTCCCGGAATGTTTTCAAAATCGGAAAATTTTCGTAAATGGAAAGTTTCCTCTGCCCATCACTACTTTGTCTATTACCAGAATAGACCCATATTGAATTTCACTATTCTAACCCAAAAGCTGGGGCGAGCGTAGAGGCGACTTCAATTTGAATATCAGTCGATATTCCGTTGAAGCAACGTCGAGCGCGGTTAGTACTTGGATGGGCTCCCATCTTGGGAAATACAGCGTTCTCGTCCCACCTTCTAGAGACTTGTACATCAGTGTATACGCGGAAGTTACGTAATTTCAGACGAGGATTACGTAGTGGATATACCATCCTTCGGAGGGGATGTAAAGCAGGCGGTCCCTTGTCTATTAAATGTTAGGCAAGTAAAAGATCCCTACTCTTCTTAAGGGAAGAGGTTCGGCAAAATTTCCAGGTTGGGGGTAGCTCGTCTCCTGGCGTCGGTGATAGGCCCTGGTAGCGGAAATAGGCCGACGTTAAATAATTAAAAAAAAAACCAAAAGCTAAAATCTTTCCTATGGGGGCATTCTTTATTTCGTCCAGCATCGGGAAACCAATGCCGAAGTGTTTGTGCCACAAGTTCATGAGGTTAGGGCAGAAACTTAGGATGTGGATTGAAGTTTCTTCTTCATCCCCGCAGAATCTGCCTATCAACCACTCCAATAATGAGCAGATGTTTTCTGAAAGAGTCATGTTCAGTCAAAAGACCTATCACGATTTTGACATGTTTCCTGCTTAGTCAAAGGATTTGTTCTGCTTACTTCGCCAAGGAACCTAAGATAAGGAGCTTCGCTTGCCATAGTCCTGAATGGGAGACCCAGAAGATAAAGAATTGGGAACGTATCTAGTTCTCTATTGCTTACTGGAATTTGTTCTAGGGTAACCGAGAGCTGGCTCCGGGACCACTAGGGACCGCTGAGGGTCCCCTCTGACCGTATCATCTGCCAGCTCATTACCCTCAATGTTATTTGGTCCAGGCACCGAGGGACGTTTGGCCCGGTTGGATAAACTAAGTCCACAGAAAGCCTGTTCTGCAAGAACCTTAAGGGCTGCTTGACTATCGCTGCATATATGTGTATGTAGTATATTTCTTAAGGAATATTCTCCTGTGCACAGACTAAAATAGCAAAGATCTGTCTGTAATACCGTGGCAAATTTACCCAGGAATTAAGAAAGTTTAACTCCGGGTCTTTCACCATATATCCCCGCTCCGGCATTTTCCTCATACCTCTATTCGTCCGTGAACCAGACGATATCGGCAGGTCTTAGTATGTCCTCGAGTGGGTTCCAGTCATCCCTTTTGGGAATGACAATCTCAAAAGCAGATATAGGTAAAGGAAACTTTTCAATGAAAGTTTACAGGAAATTTTCTGGAGTTTCCGGAACGAAGTTTTGATAAAAATGAAAGTTTTCAATAAAATATTTGAATATTTTGAAAGTTTCCAAAGGAAATTTTCCTGGAATTTTGGAAACTTTCAAATATTCAAATATTTTATTGGAAACTTTCATTTTTATCAAAACTTCGTTCCGGAAACCTTCAAATGGAAAATTTCCTTTACCCATCTCTGTTCAAAAAGTTTTGAGGAGAAGAAGGGTGCCGTATCATCACTGCTGGCTTCCAGCAAGTGTGCCTCGGACAGGACCCTCGTGTGGCCTAACATTCTTCCACTGACTACCGCATTCCACTCTGTAGGCCGTTTTCCGAGCCTCGGCCTCAATCACCAGGTGAAAGGGCACAAGGTCCAAAAGGACGTCCAGAGCTGCTGTGGGAGTCGTGTGTATTGCCCCTACCAAACAGACGAATCATTGAATTTGTTTTAGCTTTTGGTGATTGTATAGCCTGGTTACAGCAGACCACCAAACAACCGAAGCAAGTAGTCATTGGTCTATAACAGTATATTGTTACCCAGAAGTTTAGCCCCATGTTTTACAAAAGGTCCCTTCTGTACGCTCAAAGTTAGTTGTCTTCTGTATTTGTCTCTATATGATCTTTCCAGAACTTTTGAATCCACCAATGATATTTGTACAACCTTTCTGCCGTCCACTTCGAACGCTCTTAGGTATGAATATTTTTTAGGTTAATTTATTTCATTCATCAGTCATTACACATCACAAATAATAATTATTATCAAATCTTTTGCGTTATTTTATTACCTATTAAAATTTGGACTTACCTTATTGCAGGACAAATGTCAAATTATTAGGAAAATTATTACAAAATCTGTTCTGGTCACCTACCACGAGAATGTGAACGTAAAAGTCTGATTTGCAGTGAAACAAAATAATTCTTTTTTATTCATTTTTAATGTGACACAAAATCCAATAAAACTGCCAGAACGTTTCCCAGCTCCTCCAAAGCGGTGTTAAAAAATACAAAAATTACACATGGCTCATCATTTATCCTTGCATTATCATAGGGACACTTCTCGTTTTTTCTATTTCGCTATAAATAGCACTGCATTATTGCATTGAATATTCATTACGTTGAAAGCAATTCCATGCAGACATTATTCCGAATTTGGATATGACAACTTCAAGGCATTAATAAATTTACACACATCGAAGCCACACCAAGCATGTATTTAAAAGATAATTACTGTAATAATTGATTTTATGATATGCTTAACAATGTGTTTTGAATATAACGTCGTGTGCATACTTAATTATAATTTGTGACTTTGTCTTTGGTTTTATGGCCAAGGTAAATATTGGCGATTACATTCTTATACAAGGCATCATAGTCAAATTCCAACACGCTATAATATACAGAGAGATCCAGTCCAGACGATTGAGGGTGACGCTATCAAAATGATGAAAATTGATTTATATTTTGTCAACATTTGTTTCCTTTTCATTCAAACCTGTTATGCCTGCAGTACACTCTCGCCGAGACCGCTCGGCGAATGTCTCGGCGAGACATTTACCAAGAGGTGAGGAAGCACGAGGGCGATGTGTACACTCTCGCCGAGACCGCTCGGCGAATGTCTCTGTTTTTAGTAATGTGAATGAAAGACATGGATATTTTTACAATTAATTAATTTTATTTATTTGCTTTTATCATGATTGGAAAGTATTATTTAGGTATTAAGCAAATCACAACTTACACACTTTTTTATTTATTACGAAATTACCTACTTTCTGTATATTGTTGCCCTAATCTGGGCACGCTAATATACTAATTAGGTAAATACTTAAAAACACTCATTATTGGAGAATCAATCAAAACAACTACTCTTCTAGCTAATACTGACGAAGTATTGAATTACATGACATCGATTCCTAGCATTTTAAAGAAAAAAATTATGTTGGAAATAATATTTTCTAATAATGACATGGACGTTGCTGAAATTGCCGCTGCTGCAGCTTATTGTGCGTTTGCATAATTTAATTATGTGCATATATACAAAAAATATAAAATTGAAAATCCTTGGAAACCAAGAAGATGGTGGATGAAAACAATTAATCGAAATAGTGAGTGTTGAAAATTTAAATGTGATTTTAATTATTATTATTTACCTCACTGTATAACAATGAAACATGCCTGAATTAATAAAGGGTGTAGCCGGTTAAGCATATGAAAAATGCCCATAAAGGAAATTACATGAAATGGACAACAAAATATTCCCTTGACTATAAAAAAATATTTGTTACAATATTATTCCAGAAATCCAAATCGATAAAATTCTCAGAATATGTTAGTTATGAGGTAATCTTTGCAGAACGGCAATCAACCCCCTCATCTGTAGCCTAATAACCCAGCCAGACCATATTTTTAAATAAAGTTAATAAATTAATAAGCAAATTAGCCTTATAAATGCTTCTAAACTATGTATGATGTTTTAGGGCACCAGATTTTAGGTTTCTCAGGTTAAGTTTACTTAATTTTTCTCCAAGAAGTATGGTTTCCAAACGTTTTTTGTGTAATGTAGTACAAAAATTATGTTAACAATGCATCATCGGAATGACACAGAATGACTCTCGTCATCAGAATGACCTAATGAGCAAGATGCATGAATTTTAAAAATGCATTAATTTATTATTTTTTCATTATACATATTATATAAGCCGAGTATATAATAAAAGGAAACTATAAAAAAAGCTATTTTGTAAAAAAAAATCATTTTAAAATTCAAATTTTATCGGAACAAAACCACGTGACTATAAACGGTACTGATGTCATCTGGCATAATGTTTTAGTTTCATCCATAGACCGCAGATTTCTAAATTCACCGGTGGAGCGCATCAGTAAGAAATAACATTATATGATTGGCTAATTTGAAAAACACAGCCAATCAGCTTCGTATTTTATCCACCCAGCGGTAAATTTAGAAAAGTACGGAGACAAGTGACAAGTTTGATAGCTTTGACAGTTTACATCTGCTAGTGCTGAAATATTAAATTGTGTGTTAATTAAATGTTAAATTTTAGTCTGCTGACCTTTAAATATCGATTTGTTTATGTTTGTAAAAATTATTAGTGTATTAATTTATCTAAGTGGTAAAAATGACGAACAGCGACTTTGTGCAAGCTCAAAGTGACAATTTGCCGAAAATCGACGTGTTTATGATGAGCAATTTTTTGGTAATAATACCGATTATATCAGTGCAGAAATTGGAGGTGGAAAAGCGACAAGGATGCATCATTCATTGTTCGTAACAATAAATTTGTTTACGCTCACTTTTATCCTTTTACTGCAGTTAGATTTAGATACCTAACCTCAGAATATGTAAACATAATGCATTATTTTAATATTTTTATCAACATTAACTATTGTTTTTCGTCTCAGATTATATAACTTTTTTATATTAAATAGTTTGCCACCACTAAGTACATAGATTAAATATCTGTTGAAAATAATACTAATAAACATTGCCAATGCTAAATGCCGGATGCCGTCACACGCAAATGGCGGGAAACTTGCTTCGTTTGAACGTGTCTAAATTCTCAGCGAAACTAAATTATTTTTTTATCCTTTAATTCCGATAAAAAAAAAAATAAAAAATACATAGAAAATAACGCTTTTTAGTGGTCTATTATTCGGTGATGTCAAAAAAATTTATGCATTTTGCTCACTACTAACAGTATAATAAAATTTCGAATTGATATGAAAATAAACAAATGAAAACAAAATAGAACAAAATTGTAATGTTTAATACCTATTTAAAAAAATGAAATAAAACAAGAAGTTACAAAATCTACTACGTACTACTTATTAAATATTTGGTTAAAAAGTGTGTCAATTTCATCGTTATTTAAAACTTTAAAATATTTTGATGAAATTGGAACCGGTGCATCTTTTAATTTGCTCAAAATTCCAGTGCACTCCAGCTCCTGCCTATCTTCTTTATTGGGCCAAAAGAAAGTTTTATTGTTTCGGGCCATGAACGAAACAAGAATCTTGGTACCAATTTCTGTCTGTAATTAATTCGTGCACAGAAGACACTGCACTATTACCCATTTTTTGTTCCGTGAATTTTGAACACCCTGTATATGAGTTAAGTTTGAAATAAAACTCACTTTTCACGAGAGAAAATAAAATAAGTTTTTATTTTTGTTCGCGTTCTCACAATACTTGATTTTTGTTGAATAGAACTTAATTAGAGCGATTAATTAATTAGTACGATTAATAAGAACGACTGGATAAGCACTAGAGTTTTGTCGCGTTTCGACGTAATATTTTTTTCTGAATTCATCTGGAAGATCTTTATGGTCGATAATTTTCAAATTTTTTCGTCAGTTAGGTAAGTTGCAACATATTTTTAATTAACAATTGCCCTTTTTGCAAAAATTCAGCTCCCCCAGACAAGAGCAAGTGAGAATATACTAGGTGCCCTCGGCCTCACGGCTTGTGTTCCCTTTGACTCGTGGCCAAAAAACCGACACAAATCGGAGCGTTAACGAGGCGAGGCGAGGCGAGGCGAGGCGAGGCGAAGCGAGGGCGCACGGGGCGATGCGAGCGTAGCAAGTACACTCTCGCCGAGGCGTTGCGAGGGCAGGTGAGTGTATTAACGAGACAAGGCGAGGGCGCACGGGGCGATGCGAGAGCAGCAAGTACACTCTCGTGCTCGCCTGCCCTCGCAACACCTCGGCGAGAGTGTACTGCAGGCATAAAGAACAAACACTTTAAATTTTCACAAAGTCCAAATACAATTAGATCAAGGTTATTATGAGAATTATTAAATAATGCACACCTATTATTGAGAAATGACAGATCAGAGTTACCAATCCAAAACAAAGAAATTTGTAGTAAAATTTGTGTTATATAATTATTGATTCATTTTTTGCATATCTTGTTTAATAGGCTAGGTAAATATAGGTAAAATGCGAACTATAGATACTAATAAGCTCGTTGTTTGGGTTGAGTGTACCATGGCAATAAAGGCGCGTTTGCACTCATCCAGTAATTTAGTCGAGTCGTTTAGTAATTTAGTACTCGACCAATGCGGACAGCGTGTTTCAGTCGAGTAACTTAGTGGAAAGCGCTGTCCGCATTGGTCGAGCACTAAATTACTAAACGTCTCGACTAAATTACTGGATGCGTGCAAACGCGCCTTAAGAGAGGCACTAAGCAGGATTCACAAGACAGACGAAGTAGCTCTGTGGCAGGGTCATGGGTGGAGTCACAGTGTTCCTTGCCGGGGACTTCAGGTACATGCTCTAATCGTGGCCAGGGTCCGTAAATCAATGTACTGTCTCTCAATAAAAAGTAGCTCCCTTGGAGCTACTTTTGAGAATTAGCAGTGACAAGGTAGAAGAAGAGGAGGGGAGCAAGCTATCCGACAGCTTGTGTGACGTGGTGGAAGACATCAAGACATTGTCCGAAAATATATATTCTGTTTTGGAGAGCTTAAAGAGCTGAGGGGGCATGACATACCAATGTCTAAAAACCACGAAGCCACCGAACGTAATAATTTCCTCTTGGAAAATTTCATGACCAATTGCAAACGACATACGACTCTACAGATTCAATGGTCGAGGTGGAAGACACGATGCATTATCCGGCGAAGTGTCCGCGCACCCTCAACCTTCCAGGGTTCCTTCCTGACACATCCATTTTGAAGACAGGAGCTACAGCTGTAATATTAGCGAGCAACCGACTCTTTTTAACTAATCACCGTAACAGAGCAGTGCTTCATTATGTCATGCATCCATGATGAATTGAATCACCCTAATTACTCGGATTTGCCATCTTTAATAGGAGCACGTATGATGCTCTTAAGGAATTTGAACCATCGCAAAATATGCAATGGAACCAGACTTCACGTGAAGGCCTTCCATGTAAACGTTATATATGGACCATTATCACTGTGGCCAAGGAAAGAAACAATCTTCATACCACGCATCTCTCGCCTGATTATCCCATTTGGTTCAACCGACTCTTTGCGTTACGGTATTGTTTTACTGTGATTAGAAATAAGCGTCAGGGTGTTTTTGAAGGAAGGTAGTTGGAGTAATTGTACTGGAGGTGTTCTCTTTTGTCAGTTGCACGTGGCATACTCCACAGTCAGCTCATCACACAGTCTGATTGTTTTACAAGAACGTGTAACATCAAACACTGTATACAGTGGGTCTCCGGATTGAGTTTGCGATAGGTGTAATATACAAAAAAAATATAGTGCGGCTTTCATTTTCTGCTTAACGTAAAATGGATTTTTACCAAACTTCAGTTAAAATGGGTTGTAACTCGCAGAGTTAATCTAAGAAGAAAATAAATTATTGCAAGTAAACTGGTCTTTCTGTTAATTTTACGGAAAAATTCTTTTTGGATAAAATATTTGGCATTGAAAGTTAGAGCCATATATTTTCATTGCATTTGAACAAAAAAAAAATAATAACACTACTTAAATTCTTATTTTGAACACAATTAACAATGTTAACGAAACCTATTCAAATAGAACCCTACCTAATTCCACCCTTCTTCTAATTCTTTGTAACTTCTAATTTCTTCAAGAGGTATTATTATCATTATTACTATTATTTTTTGTTTAAATGCAATGAAAGTTGGCGTAACTTTCAATGCGAAATATTTTATGCAAATAGAATTTTTCCGCAAAATTAACAGAAAGACCAGTTTACCTACAATGATTTATTTTATTTTCTTCTCAGATTAACCCCGCGAGTTAGATACCATTTTAACTAAAATTTCGTAAAAATCCATTTTACGTCAAGCAGACAGAGACTGCAGAAAATGAAAGCTGTACTAATTTTTTTTGGCATATTACACCTATCGCAAACTCAATCCGGGGACACACTGTATAAAGAAGTGTGAGGGGATGTGAAGTATGTAACATATTCTTGAATCCGCGCGAAACTCATAAATCATAAATTGTTCGTCTCGTATTTTTAATAAATATCATTGTTCGTCCCAGATATATACCTTTACAAGAAAAGTGCTATAATCAGCAGTAGCAAAGAAGCAGGACTTTCAAGCTCTATTGTCCTATTTTCGTCCCGACGAGCGATAAACAGAAAACAACATGACAAAATTACACCTTAATCAGTAGATACACGTGCCGTATTTTTTTTTTGTATAAAAAGGTCTTTTGTGTGAAAAAATTTATATAATTTTAAGGCAACCGGGAGCATTCAGTGACGCAAGTATTCCATACAAATGAAATTTCAACCCACGTAATAAACAAAGACAGGCGACAGATACTACCGAGGATCGTACATGTACAAAGTGTCACAAGTTACAAAGGTTTATAAAATTCATACTTTTTTTGGCCTAATTTTTTATGTATTTTCTTTTCAACGCTAACTGAGAACATTTGAGAAATTAAGTATCGACTAATTATGGCAAATTTCACGACTAAGGAAAGAATCAAAATCATCTAATTTTATTTTAAAAATAATTATTTAATTCTTTTAATGCCTACCGTTAACATGTGAATAAAATAAAAATATCCTTCTCTTTTTAGTCTGCAAATATTCTACGTTCAAGCTTGTTAAAAAGTTCTCATTTACAGTTTGAATAAATATTTTGGTGAAAATTTTTCTAATTTGTTAAATGGTCCATTCACATTAAGAATGAAGCGTTGGTTTTAAATAGGAAGCTATTATCTTGCTTCTCATTAGCCAAAACGCAAGGCAAGTTCAGACTACAGTCTGTTCCTTGCGGCCATTGGTCTAGTCTGGTTCTGGGTTCAGTATTATTTGGCAGCTGTGTAAACAGGACTCAGCTGTATTTCGTTCTTAAGGTGGATAAACTATAAAATTACATTAATTCTTCAATTTTTCCCCTTTTATTATAATAAAATATTACTTATCTAATGCTCGATACAACACGACTGGTGTTAAAATTAAGCTATCATATTTTTTTGTGGCACTGAAGGCACTAGTTCAATCAGCCAGAAACAAAATACTAATAGTAATAGTAGTAGTAAGACCAATACTTCAATAAAGTTTAGAATTGATTGATAACTAATTTTGTATACGCTTATTAAGTCTATGAACGTATAGACTACATAAACATCAAGAAGTGGAGTTAAATAGATTTCAGCAAACGAAGAAAAAACCGCTGCCCAAGGAATCACTACTTCCACATCCAGATTTTCTATCCAAGTCTCTCACAACGAAAAAATTTTGTATGTGGAAATAATTGTTTATGGAACTTTAATAATATAATATTTGAAATCCTCTACTCCAAAAACCCATGAAACGATACCCCACATCGGTAGTGGGGTGAGGGTGGTGATAGGGGGTAGTGGATGAAGTAAAAAAATATTTTGAGGTTTTTGGTTCTTGTTCACAGTACACACACTAAATCACAATATTTTCTCATCCCCTTTAATAATGAGGTGGGGGTGGTAATGGGGGGTGGCCAATGCCTTAGCTTCTCTTGTATATACTAAATACCAATTTTATTGACTCTTACCTGCTTCATTTACCTATTTACCCCAATTTACCCCCAACAAGATGAAAATATAATCTAGTTCCAGATCTCGTTAAAATACATATGTATACCAAATTTTAAGTCAATATCTTAAACGGTTCCAGAGTAAACGTGCGCACAAAAAAGTTACAGACTGACTGACAGACAGACAGAAAGTTTTTTTCACTCAAACTTAAAATCTCGACGTTTCATGACATTCTAAGCCTATTTGAACAATAAAAATTTTTAAAAATTTTTTTGTCGTTACTAAGTATACTTCCACTGGACGTGGAAGTAATATAATATTAATATGTACCATTTTGCTTGAAACCATCCCCATAAAAAGTTTATTTTAGGTCGGATTTAGATCATTTTTTTTTAACGTAGACCTCTGAAAAGTACTTCCTTGCGGTACATTACATTTTATAAAACATAAAAGCTCGGCCTACTGCGGGTCTTTCTCGGGATGGAAAATGAAGAAATCTTATTAGTGGTTTTTTTAACTCAGTTTGAGTACTCTCACCGAATTTGTACCAAATTTCGTGAAAAAATTTTTGGATCTTTCCCCTAAGAAATAAGAAATTTGAAATGAAAATGATATGAGAAAAATTTTTTTGAAGAAAATCGATCGGTAAATAAAAAAGTTATTAATTATTTAATTAAAAATATATATATTCTCTTAATTTTTGTCGCTTGTACTAAAATGGAAATCTTGCGAAATATTATTTCCATAATATATATATTTTTTTGTTTATGGATTTTACTAATATATTTCATAGAAATAGGAGTTGAAATATGTATGATTGTTGAAATATATATATTGTAACGTGTTTCCACCCTTAGGAAACTACCCCTTGTAAATCCGTGGGTTCCAAAAATTATAACAAGAGATGTCCACTAACACACTTTATTAAATATTTACTGGATACTTCACAATACTATTATTAATTTAAATACACTTTACTGACTAAAATCACAATGTTTATCACTTTGTTTATCTTTGAAGTATTAACCTCACTTTCTATACTTTCTAAACTTCTGAACTACTCGCCGAGAATGCGGTCGGTCTTTTATACTTAAAAATGACAGATCTCGATTTTTCTGTGATGACGCCACCATTCTCTAGATAATTCCGGATGTCACTTTGGAATCTTCTGGTAGGTTCTTTTTCGAGTAGGTGCAAATACATCATTCTAGGGGTTGTAACACATTACACTGCCCCCTCCTTAAGCCTGAACGTCCCGGTCAGGCAATTCAGCCTCTTTCACATACTTCGCCAGTCTATCCAAGTGTACGATCTTCATCTTGGACTTTTTGTTTCGTTGAATCCGATAAACGACATCATTTATTCGGGTAATAACAGTATACGGTCCATCCCAAGGAGGTTGAAGTTTCGGGGGTCTCCATACCTTCCGCTGTGGGTTGTACAGCCAGACCAGATCTCCCACCTTGAATCCCCCTGTACTGGCATTCTGATCATAACGAGCCTTCAATCGGTTACTAGTTTTGTTCATCTGCTCTCGGCCATTCTTCGGCTGTTCTCGATTTCCATTTCTGTAGTTGCTCATGGAAAATGGTTCTCCACGGGCAGCACAATTCTTACACTTGCGACACCAGGCCTCCACATCCTGGCGACTATTAACCCAATAGAATTGTTCCCGTGCTCTACTCAATGTCTTGTTTATGCCGAAGTGTCTGCTGGACGTTTCATTGTGCGCTTTCTGGAGTACTTCTGGTACACGACACCTGGGAATCACTAAACGCATGGCAACCTGCTTCCCATCTGGGCTTTCCCATGCTCTCCTCAAAAGCCCATCTACGACCGTAAGTGAATCCCATTGTGACCATAAAGCCTTCAGCCCCATTTCTTTGTTGGAAACATCCTTCCATGCTGGACGCGTTCCCTCTTCTTTTGCTCTCAACATGGGTCCGATTTCTACATCGCGCAATTGCTCTTGCCTCAGAGTTTTCTTTGTCCAACTGTCTGGAAGATCGACCTTGACAATGTTGACTTCAACCATGTTCGGCAATTTTCCCACCTGAGGGTAGCGCTTGCAATCTTCCTTGTCTGGTTTTCTGGATAATGCAGGAGTTTTGACTGCCTGCGTTGTCAACAGCCTGGTTTTCTCACATTGGTCGTTCACTTTTGACAAAATAAATTGTTCGTTCCCAATCCTTAAAACTCGCTTTCCTACGTCAACAATAAATCCATACTGTTCCATAATGTCCAGTCCCAAAATGAAATCATCCGTGATGTCAGCCACGATGACCCTGTGGTCGAACCTTAATTGTCCAATCTGCAAACCCAGGTCTACTTCTCCATGAACCGTAGCCCTGTCCCCCGTAGCTGTCCGGACGATCACTTCTTCATTTTGCCTCTTGGTAATCTTTATGCCCGATATAAATCCTGGCCGTACTATTGATGACGTAGTACCTGTGTCGATGGTAAACAAACATTTTCTTCCGTTCACATATCCATGCAACAACAGACTGCTTGCAATTCTTCGAAGCTGGGAAATCTTTATTTCTCTGGGGGCACCGCATTCCCTAGCCAGCATAACCCCCCCGGTACTGTTTTCCTGCTTCTCTTCAACATTCACAGCATTTACTCGACTCTCCGAGTTCTGCTGTCGACAGTCTCGCTTCATGTGTCCTACCTTGCCGCAGTTGTAACATTTAATACCTCCGCTCGGCTTTCCTTTATTTTGTTGTTTTCTCTGCTCCCTGAGATCATCCACTTTGTTGAATAATTTGGTAAACATTTTCTGCATCTCCGTCAACATGGGGTACTGGTTCGTTTCTGGTTGCGATTCTTCGAGAGTCACAGCTCGCACTCTCGACCTTGGCGTATCCCTGTAAGCGGCTTCTACTTCGAGTGCACGCACCAAAGCTTCGCTACTACTTTGGTGTCTTGTCAGCCTCAGAACTCGCCTGACCTCTTCGTCCCTTATACCATCTAAAAAGGCCCCCACGGCTAATTGTTCCTGGAATTCTTTAGGTGCACTCGGATACGCCAGGTGTGCCAGTCTCTCTATCGCAGCTTCAAATTCTTGTAAACTTTCCCCAGCTTTTTGCATCCGGGATTTCAGCTGAGTCTGGTATAATTGGGCAAGGTGTTGATCGCCATACCTCAAGTCTAATGCAGCTTCCAAGACTTTAAAGTCCCTTTGTTTCTCCACCGGGATAGTCTGAAGTAATTCTGAGGCCTGGCCCCTTAACGCCAGAACTAATGCCATGGCCTTTTCCTCGTTATCCCAGTTGTTCGCACATGCTGCTGCCTCAAACTGCCTCTTGTACGTCGTCCAGGAACTTTGGCCGTCAAAAGAAGGAGGTTTTAGTCGCTGACCTGATGATACCACCTGCTGGCTTCCTCTATCTCTCAACTGTCGTTTAAGCCGGTCTATTTCTACTTCAAACTCAGTTACTTTTTCTTCTACCTTATCTACTTTTCCTTCAACCTTATCTACTTTTTCTTCGACCTTGTTTATCTCTTCTTTAACTTCTTCCTTGACAGAAATGATTGCGTCCTGTTGTATTTTTATTTGATCGCTCAGGATTTTCCTTAATTCCTCCTGGCGTCTTTCTTCCAAGTCTTCCATTATTTTTCTGAGTTCGTCTTTTTCCTCTTGACGTTGTCTTTCTTGTTCTTGACGTCATCTTTCTTCATCCTCTTTTTCTTTCTGACGTCTTGTTTCTTCATCCTCTTTTTCTTTCCGACGTCTTGTTTCTTCATCCTCTTTTTCTTTCCGACGTCTTGTTTCTTCATCCTCTTTTTCTTTCCGACGTCTTGTTTCTTCATCCTCTTTTTCTTTCTGACGTCTTATTTCTTGATCTTCCATAATTTTCTTTAATTCGTCCCTTTCTTCTTGACGTCTTCTTTCTTCCTCTTGACGTCTTTTCTCCTGTTCTACTTTGTCTTCCTGGCGTCTTCTTTCTTCATCCTCTTTTTCTTTCCGACGTCGCTTTTCTTGCTCTTCCTTTTCTTCTTGACGTTTTCTCTCCTGTTCTTCTTTGTCTTCTTGACGCCGTTTTTCCTCCTCCTGGCGCTGCTGTGCCATCATTTTTTGGAATTGTTCAAATAAGTCCTGTATTTGTTTATCGGATGCCATACTTCTTGTTGTTACGGGCATACGATGAAATTAAAATAAAATAAATTTAACTGTCACGTCAATATCGGTAATGGAACTTTCTAGACAAATCTCGAAATAGCACGAAAAAGTCTTATTCAGAGTCTTTTGTCACTATCCAGTTTAGAGAATTTACTAAAGTTCTAGAAATTTTCACGCACTAAATGAGTCTTTTTCAGTGTCTCTATCACTTCTCAGTTCAAAGGAATTAATTGTCACACTAATGTCCTAATAAAATGTTCTACAATGTCTCAAAAATGCACTTAAACACTATTTTCCTGTTCGAAAATAACCCTCGAACAATGTCCAGTAAATGAGTCCTCCGTGTTAGCACTAACCCTCGAGAATACTTCTCGAACACTCCAGCACAACTTCAGAGCTCCTCTTGTCATAAAATTCCGCTTTCTGACACCAATTGTAACGTGTTTCCACCCTTAGGAAACTACCCCTTGCAAATCCGTGGGTTCCAAAAATTATAACAAGAGATGTCCACTAACACACTTTATTAAATATTTACTGGATACTTCACAATACTATTATTAATTTAAATACACTTTACTGACTAAAATCACAATGTTTATCACTTTGTTTATCTTTGAAGTCTTAACCTCACTTTCTATACTTTCTAAACTTCTGAACTACTCGCCGAGAATGCGGTCGGTCTTTTATACTTAAAAATGACAGATCTCGATTTTTCTGTGATGACGCCACCATTCTCTAGATAATTCCGGATGTCACTTTGGAATCTTCTGGTAGGTTCTTTTTCGAGTAGGTGCAAATACATCATTCTAGGGGTTGTAACACATTACAATATATATCACAGACAAGCAATTTTCGTAGCAATATGTGGTGGGGCAGCGGCTAAAGTTTTGCGTTGCAATCCAAAGGTCCCGTATTCGAATCCCGTTCAGGTTAAGTATTTTTTTCATTTTTTTTTTCATATAATTTTTTTCACAATAAAGATGGTATCACAAAATTTAGGATGTCTAAAAACTAACATTATTTACAAGAAAACTGCGAAGAGTATCCTATAGAATGTGTAACAATTATATAAAAAGTTCTGTGAACAGGCGAAGAGTACGTTTTTAGCTTGTTTTTTACTTACCTTCTTAGATACCCCAGCAATTAGTTTTGAATGAAACCTAACTTTAGTAGTTTACAAGTACTTTACAGATGTTTGGGAATATTAAATAAATTTTAAGACAATCGCATGCAACCAACATTATAATAACTATGTATTGCCACAAACCTCCAAATTTTTTCTTCGATTGCAATAGACAACCGCTAGATGAAACAGCATAATTCCCAGTTGGTAACTGTAAATTAGCATAATTCCCAGTTGCTAAGTGTAAATTAGCCTAATTCCCAGTTTGTAACTGTAAATTAGCTTAACTCCCAGTTTGTAACAACTGTAAATTAGCCTAATGTCCAGTTGCTAAGTGTAAATTAGCCTAATTCCCAGTTTGTAAGTGTAAATTAGCATAATTCCAAGTTGTTAAGTGTAAATTAGCTTAATTCCCAGTTTGTAAGTTTAAATTATAAAAAAAACGTGGTCTTTCTACGCCTTCGTAGCATAGTGAGATGAACCCATACAAGAAAGTCTAGTTAATGACGGTAACTTTCACTAACTTTCCGTAAAGCCATTCTAGATGTAAAAAGCACCTAGAGAATCTAAAATTACCCAGCACATTGTACATCAAATATTTACATTATTAACGAATAAGAGCTTTTTTAATTTCTATTTTTATATTAAAAATTAACAGCTACCTACTTTCTTAAAAATTTCAAGGAAACGTTGAATTCTAACGTAAAAACAAAACAAACAAACTTTATATTCATATCATTTTAACTACTACTACATAAACATTCCAACAGCTCATTTTACGAAACAGCTGGTGTTTTTGCAAGGCATGCGACTCGAAACGAAAAAATAAATACTTTTCAATCGTTGCGACATGTGGTGCGTGTGTGAAGGTGAGGAAGCGTTAGAAAAAAAAAAAAAAATAAATTTTCAACACGCGTCATTAATTTTAACAAATGAATGTTTTCAGACTAGATAAATAACAGGGTTAGGTCAGAATATCATCACTTACATATATTGTAACTAATGGCACGAGAGGATGTCGGGTGGATGTATTTATGGAAGCGGTTACATTTTTTTGGGACAAATTTATAAAAATAAATGACAAGAAAATAAATTAGGGACAATATCTTATAAAATATAGGTACCGGGTGGTCTACCTAACACATTGCTTGCATGCAAATTGGTTTTCTTTGGAAATTTTAATTTTATTGAGGTATAATATCATGATTATCAAAAATGTTACGTGTTTACATTGACATACAGGGTCATACATGAGTTACGGCTTATTTATTGCCAAACCATCGGTTTTTCTTAAGGGGGTCATTCATGCTGTTTATCAAATTTTGTTTATGCAACTTACAATCGGATTCCACCATAAACTGTAGGGCCCCGTCTCCTTTACTCAGACAAATCTAGATCTTCTAGACTTAAGAGGGTCATTGAGGTGACATGGAAGGCGGTTAAAACACATTTTTTTTTAAACAATCAGATTGGTGCCATTATTTTATGAGTTTGCACGCTAGTCTCACATAAAGAAAATTGTCTGATGATCATTGTAATCGGGATTTTCAAAAACTTTTGTAATGATAACGGTAGATGGAGCTATCAACTTAATTTTTCAGTTGCTGTGTTAGGACTGGCCTTTTAAGATGAGTGGAGGCCGTACTTTCAAGTGAACGTGAGCCCAGAAGCTCGAATCCAGACCGTGGATGACAGGCCATATTATCCTATGTAATAACTTCCTAATTTAATTCCTAATTTAACGTAAAGTTTTCTCTAACATTCACTGCAGATACTTTACAAGCATCTCTTGTGATTATTTGATATATTCCAGAGCGCTAGCACTACCAACAAGATGAGTGGAGGCCGTATCGGCAGCTTCGGTCAGTCTACTTTCAAGTGAACGTGAGCCCAGAAGCTCGAATCCAGACCGTGGATGACAGGCCATATTATCTGATGTAATAACTTCCTAATTTAACGTAAAGTTTTCTCTAACATTCAGTGCAGATACTTTACAAGTATTTCTTGTGATTATTTGATATATTCCAGAGCGCTAGCACTACCAACAAAGGAGCCAGTACATGTTTAGAGGATTTACAATGAACATAGTTATCAGTACATTCACTGAATTAGAAATAACGGAAGAACAGCGTTAACAGGAGTATAACCTTTGTATAAAATAAGTTGCACCAGCACTATTGGCAGAACAAAATGTACACCTTGGAGATTTTGAATTAATAAATTGTAGAAAACTAACCGCCAGTTAACGTATTAACGAATAACAGCTTCTTTGAGTTAAGTGTATATACTGTGTAAAATGATTTACAAAACTGACACCAGAAAATAGCAATTTGACGTTTATCTTCCTCTGTATTAGAATCATTTTTTTTAAATAAAATATTTATATTACACATTTAGAACAAGTTTCATTTCTACGACTCCAAAATTTGCTACTTTTATTATGTAACGGCGATAAGGACGCCTTCCAAAACAGTGGGTTGACACTACAAAACTGATTGAAAGAAATTTGATGAGGCTGTGGCATTTAACCAACACCGCCTAAATATTTAGGCGATGCTGGTCTAACAGGCAATCGCGACTGATGGCGTGATGCCCACGACATGCGGAGGTCAACCAGAACAATGGAATTCATGGATCACAAAAGCGTGGCAACACGTTCTGAATCAGAAGAATGTAGGAATCATATTGCTTCCACGTCTAGTGGAAGTATAGTACCGCAAAAATTTTTTTGAAAATTTGTATTCTTCAAATAGGCTTAGAATGTCATGAAACGTCGAGATCTTAAATTTGAGCAAAAAAATGTGTCTATCGGTCTGTCTAACTTTTTTGTGCGTTTAAGATATTGACTTGAAATTTGGAGATATGGAACTAGATTACATTTTGATCTTATTCCGTTGAAGGGTTGAGAGGTAAACTGGGGTAAATAGATAAATCAAGCAAGTAAGAGTCCATCTATCTAATAATATATTATAAGAAAAGTTAAGGTTTCAAAAATTTTTTTGACATTAGCCACCCCCATGACCACACCCACTCCGTTATTAAAGGGGTGAAAAATAAAATTGTGATTTAGTGTGTGCACAAGAAAAAAGGCTTCAAAAATTGTTTTTACATGTGGCATATCGTTTAATGGGTTTTTGGGGTAGACAATTTCAAATATTATATTATTAAAGTTCCATAAACAATTATTTCCACATACTAATTTTTTTCGTTGTGAGAGACTTGGATTGAAAAACTGGATGTGGAAGTATTTTTTGTTGTTATTGCACAACCCGCTGTGTGTACTCTACTCTCGGTCAGCCTGCTAGCACTCACTTGCACTCGTCGATCAAAGTATTTTTACTTGCTTAATTTTGTAGGGAATCGATTTGAAATGTAGCTTTTTGAGAATGGTAGTTGCTACTCTAGAAAATAAAATCACTTTTAGCGAGATTTTTAGATTGATTTGAACTTTCATTAAGTTCTAAAATAGGTCACCGTCAGTTGGTCTGTGTCTGTACATACGTACAAAAACACTACAGATCGCAATCCTTAACTAATTCACTTAAATGTGTTATTAAACGCTTCGTCTATTATCAGAATAGAATTTATCTCGTTTTCGGTACTTATTGGTTAAATAAAACAACTATTTATTCGTTTAACTCACTCTAAACTCAAAAACCCAACAGGGAATTGGTCTCAAATTACCGTGTTATCACTACAACAAAATTTATCAATATGAAGCTCAAACTTTAAGAACAGTAGAAAAAAAAATTTTTAGGCTATGTAAAATATGAAAATCTGCAGGAGTAAATATAACATGCGGGAAACTTTCTTATCTTTCGAAATAGATAACACATATTTCGAGAAGAACTTAAGATAATGGATGAACGTAACTTTTTTCTAGATAAGTTTTGCATATTATATTCCCTCCACCGTTTTGCCCTGTTTTCAATTTTCAATAGTACCATTCCTTCAATGTTGATAAATTGTTTATAACAACAAATTAACCACGAAGTTAAAAAACAATTAGAGTAAACATCATACTCTTCGGCAGATTTTTTGTCGAATTTTTAATGTAGTTGTTGCATATTCTATAGCATACTCCTCGCATTTCTTTTTTGTAAATAATGTCTAAAATATCTAAACTACAATATACAGTGCGTGTTTTAGTTTCGAGTAACCTTTACATAGATACCTATATCAGTTTAATCTTAAAATATTATTAAGGAATTTTTTATAAGTCTAATAAAATGCAAATGGGATTTGCAGTCGGGCGTTGCCCAATAAATGTAGACTGGTGACAAAAAAATTTAGTAACATAATGATACAATTTTTTTTTCTACGAGCGATTTACGTCTTTAGAAATGTGCCGATCAAGTGCAATGTACTCTTTGTTTTTGTATTTGCGAACAGTATAGCAATAATCTGACCAATGAACTAATGTTATAGATTAGTATTACTATGAGCGAAAAAAATATGACATTATTCCACTAGTAAAAATATTGACGCATGTTGGCTCCGCCTCTATTTTTACAAAATCATGTGTGAAAAATTGGAACGGGGCCCTATATATGTATCTCCCCGCTAGGCCCCTACAAGCCAGTCTGGTCCTGCTTAGAAGGAAGGTAATTTCCTATTACCCATTGAAAGATCTTTTGATTTGCTACATAATTATGGAACATCCTGTAGTAGTACATTATTGACCAAATATATATAGCCAGTTCTCATTTTAAGTCCCTCTACTTGGTATGAGAGTTTGGAAGTATAATTTTGGAACATCCTATATTTTAGAGAAAGTTTAAGACAAGAAGAATTAAACCAATTATTAATATTTTCTAAATGGAAAACCAGTATATACTTGAATATTGAGGTTTTACAAATTATTCAGTGTTCCAGCTTAAAATAGAAATATTCTTTATATGGTGTTGAATAATTAATTAATGCATGATTATCTTGAGATTAATCTGACAGCAAGCTTCAGTATTAATTCAGTACGTTTTTCAGAAATTGCTTTTCCGTGTTTCCATGTCTGATACTATTTAGATAATCGAGTGCGTTGAAACTTTCAGGAAACGTGAAATCCATTATTCGTTCAGGTACACGGTTTTCAAAATATCGGGAAATTTGTTCATACATTTGTTTAAGTTCCTAAAATACAGTCTTAAAACATACTATATAACGTCGTCATTTTCTGAAAAGGAATTAAGGTATTAAAGTCCCCAAAAAGTAGATAAAAAGGATAGCCCGGTTATTTTATAAAAAACTATATTTTAGCAAAAGTGAATCTACTAATTTAAATAAAAAACTTAGCTTATTAATCTAATCCCAGTTCGGGGTATAAGGTAAAATTCGTAAATAAGCTAAGGGACTTTTGAAATAAAAAATAACTAGTTAACAATAACAAAATTTATTGTAAAGATAAAACGTTTGACAGATAAAGCAATTGACAAATAAAATATGTGCTTGGATTACATTTACATAGATCAAACAGAATAAAAGATGTACGGAGAGATAGACAGATTAATCACACACTAAATAAGGAAAATAGATACGGTAACTTACAAAGATAAATCCATAATTATTGGCAGAAGGCCACAATGCACAAAAACTACTGTGAATACTTCAAAAAGCTAGATAACTAAATTATTAGTTGATTAGTTGGCCAATCTAGTTATTACTAAAAGACAAGTGGCATTTTACTAATAAACAAATTTTGATATTTTATATCATAAACAACTCTTTAAACGTAAATAAAGGCGATAACATAGGCAATGAGATACATAGTAGCATTTTAAGCTGCAAGATACATACAGGAAAACATAATGTGCTCCGCACAGTAAATGATTTACAGGTATTAAATAAGAAATTTTATTAACAGTCCTTAAGAGACGGGACGAGCACTCGCGAAAAGGAGGTAACGAATTACCCGCACATAACACTGAAAGTTGCACCAAATTGGCGTCCTTGGTCACGATGTAGAGGAAAGTTACTAGAATTTCATCAAGTGCTGCTACCAGTTACCGGCAAACACAAGATAGAAATATAAATGTGCTTACAAAACTGCAGCAAATGGGACTAAGGCACTGTTACAGTTACAAACTCAAATTTACAAGTCGGTGCCAGTTGTAACGTCAACAGACTGCCTAACTATCCCATTATAGGTATAATAACTTTCTTATTTACTCACGTAAAGTAGCTAATATTATACCAACAAATGCTACTTTAATTCAGAAACGTCTATACTGAACATATTTTGATGTTAGCTTCTAACTACTCAGTACATTTCAAGTGAAATCTCGAAACTAATAAACATTTGAATGGTTCAAACTCCAGCCATAACTTTGACGACTTTGCGAGCCCGAAGGCCGCTTCGAATATATCACACTCATGTATGGTTTTATATGCGCGCCTAGCGCATTATTTTCAGGCGCATTATTTTCAAGGGCAACATAGGCATTATGTCATAACTGTACTTGCCATTGGAGGAATAATTACCGCGCGGCTAGTTTATCCCCTCATTTTCCGGAACTTCTAGAATGCTAAGTCGTAAACAATTACTGTCCGACAGGGCCGGCGTTAAATCTTGTTTTACAAAACAAACAAAATAGGTAATTTTTATAATAAAGATATAAAATAATGTAATTCAACGGATTTTAATAGAAATTTACGACTACTAAAAAAGTTGACCGTGACAACTAATTGCACTTATTGACTATATTTCAGTCTACAATTTACCGTTTTTCTAATTCTTTAAAGGATTGCGTAATTTCGTACAGTTTTTTGCTCATCAGTAGATGTCATGTTGCGACATTGTTTTGTCTAGTAAATATACTGCTGTTTTAAAATGTTTCATAACCTTTATATTTACTCATCGATTTATTATTTATTTACTCACAGTATTCAGTCATAGTTCTTCCTTTAGATAACACTAATTTATGGTCCAAATTTTAATACAACCGGACTTTTCTCATTTAAGTTATTTAACTTAAAAGAGACATGACGGACGGATAATTCTGTAACATAATGGTATGATATTTTTTCTCTGCGAGCGATATTTACAATTTTTTTAATGTGTCGATAAAATTCAATATACTCTTTGCTTTCGCATTTCCAAAGAGTATAACAATACAAACGAAAAAAATGCATATAATCTTTTTTGTAGAGAATTGTGTCTTCTTCAATTTTGTAATAACCTTTTTCCCATAAAAACTACTAATAACGAGAAAATTGACAAAAATTGATTTTTTTTGCCTTTTTTGGAAAATTTTGTTCCAGTCCACCATATCACAGGAAACTTGATATATTATATTTTATGTTCAAATAAAGCGATTAAAACAGTTTCAAGCTTTTTCCTATATTTTTTTTTCTAATTAAGGCCTTTTTTCGCCTCTGCTGACTGGCCTATTAAACCAAATACATATAATAATAATTTGACCAATGAGATAAAGTTATAAGCTCAGTAAGTAAAGTAAATTTTAAACCACTTATTTCATAGTTATTTGTAAAAGTTTATTTAGTATTTAAAACTGAGCAGGTATCCGACGGATATAAAACTGAGTTTCATATCCGTCGGCAGACGAATAAAAACCTTAGTATGACTACTACTACTAGTACAATTGGGCACAATACAATTTTTATGATTTTTTTTATCTGTAATGATTTATAGTTTATAGTGAACTACGAGGCCCATCACAGGGGATTAAAAAAGTAGCAAAAAAACCCAGCAGGCTGGCCACAGCATGCTGTGTGGTGTGTAGACCCCTTAATTTGTACCGCCGATAATCCAGCGATAAACGTAAAGGGTACCGACAGTGTACTAATTTCAGTCTATTTACATAAAAGGCCATAAAAGTGTTCGGCTTCTTTATTATCATCACAAAAAAATGGTTACATATTTCCTAACAAAAATGCAGGCCACTCCCACTGAATATAATTGGTTGAAATTTTCTCTACCGGAATTATGATAGGTTGGAATAAAGTATGTGGTCAACGTGGACCAGCGTTGTCAACGTGGACCGGCGGGCGGTACACTAACTAGAAACGGTCGGCGTCCTTTATGCTTTTTTGTGAGCTTTTTTACATCGTTGAGTTATATGTGGAATACACTATACATCTAACTTTAATTTTTGTCACATTGTCAGTTATTTCATCAAAATATTAAAATATTTCAATAAACATAAGAAATTATGAATATGCCACAAATAATGAATTATAAACAATATCAGGAGTAGGGTAATTGTGACAATTTACTTTATTCTACCTCGACCCTGTTCCTGCCCAACCCTTCAACTGCCCCGGAGACTTGGCTAGCGGATGTCCGGCTGGACAGGGAAACGAGTGTCGATTCGAAATTGTATTTTTAAATATGGAATAAATTTGATTTGATTTTGATTTGGTTAACCGGTATAACAAATCCTACCTAGATTATCACACCTCCTTAATCAATGTTAAATAGTTCGTTTTAACACACGCTTCTTAAAACTTGTTATTTAAATTTCCTAAAGACTAGAGAACAAGTTATTTTAGTACAAAAGTGCGACCATACTTTACATCTTAATACATTCAGCGTCCGAATAAATCCATTAATAAATAATGGCTCCTTTCTTTCCTCTTGTTTTCTCTGAAAATTGTTGCTCGTATTTTCCTCCAGGATAAACTAGAGAGATGAAATATATCATCTCCGGATATTTATTTTAATCACGGATCGATAGCTATAAATATATTTAATACACTGGTGTGTGTCTCCAATATTACATTATTAATGAAATTTTCTGTCAGCGTGTTATTTATGTCATATCCAAATTGTTTTTTGGATGTGAGCAGTGGAATTCCTCAATTATATCTAATGAAATTTTGCCAAATATTTATGAGTCGGAACGATTTAGGTTGACAGCTAGGTATTGTTCAATTAAGGCTTGTTATGCAAACTATAAATAGACATTATGAAGTATATATCTTGCTATTAAAAATATATTTTTCAAGTAATGACTCTCATTACCCACGCAGTGCCGGTTTACCCACTAGGCACACTAGGCACGTGCCTAGGGGCGCCGACGCTCTGAGGGGCGCCGACGCTCTGAGGGGCGCCTAAGGCGATCCTCAATAACAATAATTCTGTAAAAAAACGAAATTTTTAAATCTAAAACATAAAATGCAGAGACGCCTGTAATACCTACCTATTCTTAATTCATCATAAAAGCGAACAGCAAACATAAAATGGACAATGATAATGACGGATTTAATTAGATTTTGGATTGGAGAAATGCTAAAAATTAGATCTAAAGGTCTTACCTCTACATTTCCTAACATAGAAGTCGCTCACCCCCATTACCACCCCTACCCCATTATTAAAGGGGATGAAAAAAAATGTGATTTAGTGTGTGTACAAGAACCAGAAACCTCAAAATATTTTTTACTTTATCGTGGGGTATCGTTTTATGGGTAGAGGATTTCAAATATTATATTATTAAAGTTCCATAAACAATTATTTCCAGATATAAAATTTTTTTGGATAGAAAATCCGGATGTGGAAGTAGTGATTCCTTGGGCAGCGGTTTTTTTACACCGAATCCAAATTTCGAAACCCCAGGATGATTGACTGTGTCAATTTTTTTTATGGGCAATTTTGGATAGGGAGGATATACAGGTAATAAATAGACTTTTCCAAGCAAAATAATGACTGAATACACCACAAATGACATTTACAGGTATTTTTCGGTGCTGGATCCGATTCAGGAGATGAAGAATCTTGAAACCTCTGGCGGAAATCATCTAATCCGCAGATAAGAGCTTTCTTTGACTAGTCCCTTGAGGTAAACCAGAAAAAGGCAAAAAGCCCAAAAGTTCTGCGACTGGACCGCAAGACTTCTTCCCCCCGTTTTCGAGGGCGGAAAACACGATGGTGACAATATTTTCCGACCTACCCTCCAACCACTATCTCTAAACCGGAAAAACCACTCCATTTTTCGATTTTCCGGTGCTAGACATTTTTTTACCCGATTATTTCACTCATTAACGCTATAGCAAATGAGAGCCCGTTTTTTCATAACATTGCACCAATCAAACGTCATTATTAGTTACAGTACCTATGGTTTAACGTAATTCAAGCTAGATCTGCTTTTGACAGGACCAACATGCAAAATTTATCGCTCTAAATTTTTAGGTCTCTGCAGCGGCAAATATTGCGAAAATTTTTTGACGTTTTGTGTCGTGACATGTTTTCGGCAAATAGGACAAATCGTGCTTTTAAATGTTATCTATAAATATCTTCTCTAGCTTATTACTAATTGTTAACGTAAATTGTAAATTGTAGTACTGTATTAATAACCTAAAAAGCCAATGCTGTGTGGAACTAGGTTCGGGACAAGTTATAGGTACACAGCTTTCAATGGCTTAATACCTAACATAATTACAAAATAATTTTCCCAACTAAAATTAAATATGAATATCTACGAAGCAGACAAATCAGTTATTTCATGATAAATACACAAATGTAGGTACTTACTTATGGTAATTCATCAATCATTACAAAGCAGCTAACACTTATTTGGAAAATCAAAACTCTGCAGTATCACTATATACATTATAATTCGTTGTACTTAAAGTCTCTCTACTTAAACAAGTAAACCTTAACTTAACTATCAAACTTCTCAAATTAGAAACGAGGATTAAATACATAAATATATATTAATAAACACTTTAATATAATAATTCAATTCTCTGTTTAGGCTAATAACTAAGTTAAGCTAGCGTTACTAGATGGCGGTACCATACCATCTGAGCCGGCAGCCTTAGAACGTAAAAGGGATAGCTTGGTAATATGCAATTTGTGTGACTTCACTCGTAATGTGATTGGCCGAAGTGTGCTTTGTTGTGATGACTAGTCTTATAAGTTACAGTACCTATGGTTTAACGTATATTGTTTTTCTTGATTGTCATAATTTAAACCTACTTTGTTTTTTTATTAGATGAGTCGCTTTGGAAATGCATTTTTATGTGACGTAAATGATGAAATTGAAGATAAAGGTGAGTAATCTCTAAAAAGCAACAAGGAAACGTCTGAAGGCAATTAATTACTGAATATAATATTGAAGATATACTTAAAGAATTATTTATTCGTGAAATATTCTCCACAAATACCACTCGTGCTTTAAATTTTATCTAAAAATTTTTTCTCAAGCTAAGTTGCCCCTAGTTAATATACCTCGTGCAAATTGGCAGTTTATTATCAAAGATTAAATCCCTCCCGCTAAAGCGGTCGTGATTTAATCAGATAATAAACTGTCAATTTGCACTCTTTATATTACCAGGCAACACGCTTTCGAAAAAATTTTCGATAAAATTTTAAGCACTAGTGATATTACATACGAAAATTTTAATAACGAAAGTTGTTCAGAATTGTCCAAAAACCCCAAATCCAAAATTTAATTCAATCTTCCTCGCAAATGTCAAACTGTCATGCACACGTTGATTTCTTTACTACTTTGCACAAGTTAGCGAATCCTTTGTGTTCGTCGCAAAAACAGACAGGAGGGTGGATTGCGATGAGCTTATTGCAAGCTCCTCGCGAGCTGCTTGTAGGAGGCTCGTGGAGACGTACAAATATTACGAATCGTGCTCGCAGCAGGCTCGTCATATCTAAACGCACCTTAACAGGCAGCCACAATAGATGGCGTGGTGCCGTGAGGTGTGGTGTACGGCAAACGAAGGCCAAAATGAGAAGTTGTAGCCAGAAACCAAGGTGGGAAAAAATTATGATTTTAGCGAATATTTGTACTTAAGGTGCTCCGCACACGGAGCTACCCATTAGAAACGGTAACTGGTTTGGGACGGAAATATAAACTGATCGCTAATTATATAGAATAGAATAGAATAGAATAGAATAGAATAGCATAGAATAGAATACACTTTATTGCTGTAGATCTACAAAAAGAAGACATTAGCATTGTCAAAGTAATTAAGTATTTAAAACTTACAATAAAAATAAAATGTAAGAAACATTAAAAGTATATAAAACATTAAAAGTATCCAAAAAGAATATAAAAAGAGAGCAGCAAGAGGAAACAAAAATTCATACAACTAAAATTAGCCTAAAACTAAAAAGATAAAAGAATTCGTTAAACTGTTGCTTATAATATAATATAATTAACGAATAATACAATTTTTTTTATGTATTTAAAAAATCACTGAAAGAATAAAATGTATTTTCAAATAAATACAATTTAAGTTGTTTTTTAAATGAATTGGTATTATTTATTGATTTTAATTCTCCGGGCAGGGCATTGTAAGCCTTAATAGCGTTATAATAGGGACCTTTTTCATAAAAACTGTGGTGATGAACTGGTATTCTGAGATCTGGCCCATGTCTTGTTGTCATTACTTGATATATATCGTTATTTCTTGTAAACTCAGTTGGATTTTGTTTAACGAATAAGACTAATTTGTATATATACAGGGAAGGGATGGTAAGTATTTTCAATTCTTTAAAGAATGGTTTACAGGAATCTCTGTAAGAGGCATTCACCATACACCTAATTTTGATTAATACATATTTTCTGCCAATATAGGGAGGAACCCCAGAATATTATAGCATATTCCAAAATACTTTGCACATATGAAAAATAAAATATTCTTAGGCTGTCTATCGAAAGCTGATTTCTCATAAATCGTAATAGATAACAGGACGAATTTAATCTTGATATCAACGTATTGGTGTAAGATTCCCAATTTAGCTTACTATCTAGCGTTATGCCAAGAAATTTCACATTGTCTGTTTGTATAATTGAAGAACCCTTTAATTGAACATACAACGAATAATCAAGGTCAGTAGTCGGAGAAAACATTACAAGGGTAGTTTTATTTCCATTTAGGTTCAAGCCGTTCGAGTCACAATACTCAGTCATACTTGAAGATATTGTAGTAAGTTTATTTGCACAAGCCACTACGGATTCTTCAGTTGTCATGCATGAATTATCATCAGCATATTGATATAAAGTATCTATATTAATATGATCTTTTAAGTCGTTAGTATACAGAATAAACAATAGAGGCCGAAGTATAGATCCTTGGGGCACTCCTTGTAATACATGAACTTTATCTGAATAAAATGTCTGTAGTATTCCATTATTAAAAGTTGTTACAGTAGTGACTTGAAATCTATCAGTAAGGTATGACTGAAGTAGTTTGTTACACGTGCCCCGTACACCATAACAGTCTAACTTGTCTAACAAAATTGAATAATCAATGGTATCGAAGGCTCTTGACATATCAAAATAGAGGCAAGCTACCTTTAAATTTAAATCAAGTGCCGTAATAATTTTCGATGATTGATAAATAGCCTGTTCCGTTGAGCAATGAGGCACAAATCCGAATTGACAATCTTTAATTATTTTATGTTTAGTTAGTAACCGGGCTCCGCACATGAAGCTACTGTCTCTGCCACGAAATTTACATTCAATTGCTCGTTCATCTTGAAATCATCCAAAAGACACTTGTAATAGTATATTACGTAATGAGTGTTGTAAGAAGCATATTATGCACGAATGGAAAAGTTACGCACTCATGGAAATACGCACTCGCCGCTACGCGGCATTTATTTATTTATTTAGTAAAATCTGGATTTAGTTTACTTGTCAACAATATGATTCAACAAATATTATGTCAGTTTTGACAGCGTTTGAAAATTACGTAGGCACATTTGCTTTTTTTAAACCCCGCGTCAGCGGTATAAGCCACCTATAATTGCGTGTCCCGTGCGTTTTGTTTACCGTGCGATTTGTTTACAATATGTAAAGTTCAATTTACATAGATGGCAGGTAGTGTTTTTTACTATTTACAGTAGTGATCGTAGGTAAACACACAAAATACTCTGTAATTACTTCCCGAAACTAGGAAACTAGACTCAGAAGTGACTGCACGCAGGGTTTCTTAAAACTGATCACAAACCGATTACCAACTAGTTACTAACTAGTAGCGCCGTGTGCGGCACTCGATAGAATGTCATAGGAAGTAACTATTGAGTGATTGGTTACTAACTGCAGTCACCAATCAGTTTACTTCGAGTAGCCCCGTGTGCGGACGGCCTAAGAGTTGCAAGTGAAAAATGGTTTCCGCACTTCGGATGTAACCATTCCTAGAAATTTATCATTTATTCTATTGCCTGTTGCGGGTTTATTCTGTTTTTCCCGTCTTATCAGTCAAAAAGCCATCCGAGTGTTTTATTGTCACACCACGTCCTAATAAAAGTATGAGTATGAGCAGAACTTAATATATATAAACGACCAATAAATTTGATTTGATTGATTCCTAGACACATTATCATATTTTTCGTTTTCCGTTTATTAGATCGAAACTTCACTAACAAGAGAACCGTTTTATGTAGAATGTTGATGGAAATGATTTCCGAAACCAAAATAAAAGGCTTCTTGAATGAGATATATATATATATATATATATATATATATATATATATATATATATATATATATATATATATAGAGAGAGAGAGAGAGAGAACCCCCCAAGGCCAAGATGACCCTATGGTTATGGTAACACTGCAGCTGGGAGCAATAAGGATGTTTAGTGGCCTACAAAGGCTTGCTTGCCTGAATAAAACTGCTCCCACAGCTGCATTGAAGTTCCTTTTAGACCTGCCACCATTAATATATTTATCCAAGGGTAAGCTCGTTTAGTGGTGCACAGGCAAATACAAGGAACGCCGCCCATAAGGTAACAATAAGGAACAGAGCACAAGAGTTCTTCTCAGAGCCATTTTAGGAATGCCTACGGATGCCATAGTCCCAAAGTATAACTTCAACAAACATTCCCAGATCAAAATACCAGACAGAGAAGACTGGAAAAACGATCCTCCAATAGCGGCTCAAATAGTCTGGTATGCGGACGGCCCCAAGACAGAACAGGGAGTCGGAGCTGAGATTTACGGGTTAAGATCGAAAACAAAAAAATCCCGATAAGTAAAAAAACACGCCACAGTATTTCAGACTGAAGTGGCCGCTTTACAGTGGTGTGCAAAGGAAATAATAAGACAAGGAATTGTTAACCAATCGACTGCCATTTATTCCGATAGCCAAGCAGGGCTAGTGGCAATAGATTCCATGCAGGATGGTTCAAGACGTATAGAATTGCATAAATGCCATCATATACCTAGGAAGTCAGAACAAAATGACCATGGCGTGGGTACCAGTACGGGAGAAAATTAAAAGGTTGATGAACTGGCCAGAAAAGGCGCGTCTAAGGCCCTAATAGGACACGAACCTCTTTACGGTGTGGCTAAGCCATGCAAACGAACATCCATTAATTATGGGTACAAAATACATCTCTAAAATGGTGGAAGTTTTTCAGGACAAAGACAGGCCAAAGAGTTTATTAAAGAACGATAGGCCAAATTCACGGAAGACCTACTATTCCAAAATAGAAAGCTCATTAGGATAATGACCAAAAGGACATTTGTGGGTTTAATAGATATGAGTTCAATAGATCTGGCAGAAGATGCAACATGCAGATTCTGTCAAGAGGAAGAGAAAACCTCAGTACATGTGCTATGGCATTGCGAAGGCATGGCTAGACTGTGTTTCAAGCTACTTGGTGAGGAGAAACCAAGGTGGCAGATAGCTATACCAAGGAGCGCATATCAAGGCTGTGGAGTCTGAGAAAAAAGACAAAGGTAGATAAGGAGCTCTAAGTAAAACTAAACCAGGAGCACCACTATATGCACGTCCCTACTTGACGCAAATTAAGTTTGAGCCTTATTAAGGATCGCCTGCCTATCTTCATTTGGCATGATGGGCTTGTTACCGATAATGTTTTTTTCGTTACTTTTTTATGGCATTCGATAGAATTCGATCATCTAGATAAGCTGTTAATTTCAGCTTCATACCTTTAGATATTCAATGTTCAACTTTGGTAATTTATTTAAGGGCTTAAATGTCCTAATAAAAACCTACAAATTTGAAAGTTGCCTTAAAAAATGTTCTACTTTCGATTTCTAAAAAAAAAAAAAAAATGCTGAACGGGCCTATTACTACCAGCTCTCCACTGATCTAGTCGTCTTGCTTACTCTTAAATAAAAATTGCTTTCTGGGAGTCATCCTCAGAGGGGAGTAGCTCCTTAGGAAATATTTTTCGACCCCTGTTCATCTGAACTTTTTCCTATATTACTTCCACATCCAATGAAAGTATAGTAACGCAAAAAAATGAAAATTTTCATTGTTCAAATAGGCTTAGAATGCCACGAAACGTCGAGATTTTCAGTTTGAGCAGAAAAAAATTCCGTTTGTCGGTCGATCTGTTTTAACCTCCCCACAATAAAATTGTGGGAGGTTACTACAATCAGTCCAAAATCAAAAATTGAGATAACATCAAATCTTTACGTTTTGAGGTCCCAGGAACCCAAAAAAATTGTTTTTGAAAAATGTCTGTGTGTGTGTGTGTGTGTATGTATGTTAGCACGATAGCGGCGAAGCTACTAAACGGATTTGGATGAAACTTTGCATGAGGGTTTCTTTAGTGCTCCAGAAGATCTGAAAAGGTTTTGGTTGAGATCGGATTACGTTTAGTGACGTTTTGGCACAACAAGTTGTTTATTTTATGATTACTTACAATTTGTAATTGAACCATTGAAAAGCAGTAAAAATTCCGATTTCAACGATATATCACACTTGCACTTTTTCGATTTGGTTTCCGTGAAAAAAATTAAAAAACAAAAATTTCACTTATTTTGTCCTCAAAGCAGTGCAATGTACAGGGTGATATTCTAATAATGACAGAGGTGTTCAGTGATTTCGGCTGATAACTCGGGAACGGTTGAAGATATCGAACTGAAATTTGAAACGTAGGTATAAATATTGTAGACGGACGGATTACGAGTGAATTAATAATACACCTACGTCACATGACGTCACAAATAAGAAAAATTCTTAGAAACTAGTGCAGATATCGACTTAACTGGAAACATCCAATTAAAGTTTGAAACATAGGTGGAAATATTGTAAATGGATGGAATACGAGTGAATTAAAAATACACCTACGTTCTGATGACGTCGTAAAAGCATAAAATTCTTATAACAGGCGAATTGATGATGATATCAAATAAATATTTCTACAAGACGAGTCACGAAATGTTTTTTTTTAATTTCCAAGAAATGTAAAATTTTCGGAGAAATGTCACTTTTCAGAAAAATGTCAGATTTTTAAGAAAATGTCAAATTTTCAGGAAAACGTCAAATTTTCGGAGAAATGTCACTTTTCAGAAAAATGTCAAATTTTCGAAAAAATGTTAAATTTTCAGGGAAATGGCACTTTTCAGAAATATGTCAAATTTTCAGAACAATGTCACTTTTCAGAAAAATGTAAAATTTTCGAAAAAACGTCAAATTTTCGAAGAAATGTCACCTTTCAGAAAAATGCCAAATGTTTGAAAATTGTCAAATATTGTAGATGGATGGAATACGAGTGAATTATAAATACACCTACGTTCTGATGACGTCGTAAAAGCATAAAATTCTTATAACAGGCGAATTGATGATGATATCAAATAAATATTTCTACAAGACGAGTCACGAAATTTTTTTTTTAATTTCCAAGAAATGTAAAATTTTCGGAGAAATGTCACTTTTCAGAAAAATGTCAGATTTTTAAGAAAATGTCAAATTTTCAGGAAAACGTCAAATTTTCGGAAAAATGTCACTTTTCAGAAAAATGTCAAATTTTCGAAAAAATGTTAAATTTTCAGGGAAATGTCACTTTTCAGAAAAATGTAAAATTTTCGAAAAAACGTCAAATTTTCGAAGAAATGTCACCTTTCAGAAAAATGCCAAATGTTTGAAAATTGTCAAATTTTCGGAGTAATGTCACTTCAGAAAAATGTCAAATTTTCAGAGAAATGTCACTTTTCAGAAAAATGTCAAAAATTCATGAAAATGTCAAATTTTCGAAAAAACGTCAAATTTCCGAAGAAAAATGTCAAATTTTCGAAAAATATTAAATTTTCAGGAAAATGTCACTTTTCAGAAATATGTCAAATTTTCAGAAAAATGTCACTTTTCAGAAAAATGTCAAATTTTCGAAAAAACGTTAAATTTTCGAAGAAATGTCACCTTTCAGAAAAATGCCAAATGTTTGAAAATTGTCAAATTTTCGGAGTAACGTCACTTCAGAAAAATGTCTAATTTTCGAAAAAATGTCAAATTTTCAGAGAAATGTCACTTTTCAGAAAAATGTCAAAAATTTAGGAAAACGTCAAATTTTCGGAAAAATGTCACTTTTCAGAAAAATGTAAAATTTTCGAAAAAACGTCAAATTTTCGAAGAAATGTCACCTTTCAGAAATGTCAAATGTTTGAAAATTGTCAAATTTTCGGAGTAATGTCACTTCAGAAAAATGTCAAATTTTCGGAAAAATATCACTTTTCAGAAAAATGTCAAATTTTCAGAAAAATGTCAAATTTTATTAAATGGACTCAAAGGAAAATTCCCAAAAAATACTACGGGTCCATTTGTGGTATAAGTTCTCTGCTAGTGTGTTAAAGCGTGCAGACTGTATGCTGAGTATTTTTGACGTGTCAAGTGCATCGAGAGATTACAAGTTTTTTCGACGTTTATAAAGCCCACGGATGGTGTGAGAGGCCATCCTGAACCGCTTACAAGCCCTACAAGTGTAAGCAACCCCACCGGAACGCTTTCGGTGAGTTTTTTCCAATAAAACTTTAAAAGTGACAGTGACATTATATTTTAAAAACTATTTCCGCTACTTCCGGCATCCCGCCGAAAATTCTTCCGGCAACATAACCTAAAAATAGTACTACATAACCTAAAAACAATTTAAGACATTGACACCAACCTAAACATTTTTCAAAAACCAAATTCCCCAGAGAAACATTGGAACCAAAAATTTGACAGCTATCACTTCCCCGGCCGATTTAGTGAAAAATTGATCGAGGCCAAAAGATAAAACAAAATATACCAACTCAAACTTAAACGAGCCACCATGA
Source organism: Rutpela maculata (assembly GCA_936432065.2). Classification (NCBI taxonomy): domain Eukaryota; kingdom Metazoa; phylum Arthropoda; class Insecta; order Coleoptera; family Cerambycidae; genus Rutpela; species Rutpela maculata. Next base: position 391,519,882 of record OW386285.2, read on the forward strand.
ACACTACCCTGGCTACATCTGGCAGGGAACTGTCCACCAAGAGTTATATGGTTTTTTCCAAAGATGGCCATCCCTGCCATCCATCCCATTACCAACGAACAGGATTACCAACGAACAGGCTTTTCGTTTAGTTGTTTCCCAAAATTATTAAGTGCTCTTGCCTACGAACGTTTTTATAGAATTGTGTTTATTTTTATATTAATTTTAGGTCCATGTGGACACATTATAATTTTAACCTAGTCTTTACCCGCCTACAGAAGACAGGAGCTACTTTTCTATTTTTCTCCAAGCCAAACCGGACCTACCCCGTCCAGCCTCACACTCGCCACGGCGGTGTTCACCGTGGTTGTCTGGCTGGCCCCGGGCTAGGATCCGATGAAGCATATATTTGTATTAAAAACATTGAATAAAATATTAATGTTGTGCAGACTATAAATTTAACACTCAAGTTCTTAGGTCCAAATCCCACCGAACGCAAGACTTTCTTTCTGATTTAATACGAAAAAAATATTTCAACTTAATAAATATAATTAAATGAGATGGTTCATATTGTTTAGTGCTCTTTTCGGCTTCAAAGATTCACCGGGTGGGGAGGTTCCAGCCGCTTCCAGTAGCTGCCGATTTTTTGAATATAGAATCAGCTCCTTTTCTTTGCATTTATTATTGGACATCTTGTGCAGCAAAAACTGAGACAAAACAGAACTATCTCCTCCTATTTCTTTAGAAATTTTGGGGTTGTCTATGGAACATCCTGTATATGAAGTTGCACTACCCCATAAAAACTCTATTTGAGGATTTGTGGAGACAACTCTTATACATATATAAAAAAAATCGTCTAATAATTAATTTATGACTGAACGACGTAATATGTGTCATCAATGCATTTAATTACACTCTTTTTAATATTCGTGTCATTATTGTATGTGTAAAATGTATCTTTAATAAAAATTGATAGACATTTCATAAACTTTCATCCTCAAGCAGGCCGAAGGGAAAATTATAAAAAGTCACGCTTGCCATTTTCCATCTGAGAAATATGTGCTCTGTAAATAATTCATTTATAACACTTTAGAGAGGCTCGACTATAATGTTATCAACTTTTTCGACATTTCGCTGGAATGCGTGGTGTGATATAGAAAGTGTAAGTGAAAGATTAAATTAAATTGTGGTAGGATATTGTTCGTTGGAATTTGCCAAGAACGTGACAGAAGAAATCTTCTACATGGTTGGCTTGGTATGATGGGACTTTATTTAAGTAATTCAGTTTTTATTTAAGATGTTCGGTTTGAGATGTAGGTAGTAATTTGCTAGTTATTACTACGTAAAATTACAAAGAAATTCTGAATCAATTTTTAAGATAATGGTTTAGTTAAATATTGTTTAGCAGTAACCGCGACTGGAGCCTGCCTCGATAGGTAAATCGAGTTCACAAGCTTGATATATGCCAAGAACTCCGTTACCCTCTCCATTTCACAATAGTTTACCATTTTTGCTTACTTTTAATTAATATCAATCATTGAGTCATAACCATAACTGCCATAAGATTTTTTTTTATTTTTTACAATTAATTATTTTTTATTTATTTGCTTTTACCATGATTAGAGAATATTATTTAGGTTTTATGCAATATACAGAAAGTAGACAATTTCATATTAAATAAAAAAAGTGTGAACGACTAAATGTAAATAAATGATTTAAGTACTTTCAATATTTTTTTTCTTTAAAATGCTAAGAATCCTATCATGTAATTCAATACTTCGTCAGTATTAGCTAGAAGAGTAGTTGTTTTGATTGGTTCTCCAATAATGAGTGTTTTAAAGTATTTACCTAACTAGTATATTAGCGTGCCCAGATTAGGGCAACAATATACAGAAAGTAGGTATTTTCATACTAAATAAAAAAGTGTGTAAGTTGTGATTTGCATAATACCTAAATAATATTCTCTAATTATGATAAAAGCAAACAAATAAAACATAATTAATTGTAAAAAATAAATCAAGAATAGGCTTGTAAATAATGAATGAATGTTTCTATACTCAACTGATGAGAACTAACGAGTTCGAAAAAACTTGTACAACTTTTCTAGAGTTGAAATAGAATGTAAGGTTCAATAATAATTGTTGTGAATGACTGAATTTCAATAAATAATTTAAGTATTTTCAATATATTTTTTTTGCCTTAAAATACCAGGAATCCTGTCATGTAATTCAATACTTCGTCAGTATTAGCTAGAAGAGTAGTTGTTTTGATTGGTTTTCCAATAATGAGTATTTTAAAGTGTTTTCCTAAGTAGTATATTAGCGTGACCCGATTAAGTTACCAATATACAGAAAATAGATAATTTCATATTAAATAAAAAAACTGTGAACGACTAAATGTAAATAAATGATTTAAGTATTTTCAATATTTTTTTTCTTTAAAATGCTAAGAATCCTATCATGTAATTCAATACTTCGTCAGTATAAGCTAGAAGAGTAGTTGTTTTGGTTGGTTCTCCAATAATGAGTGTTTTAAAGTATTTACCTAACTAGTATATTAGCGTGCCCAGATTAGGGCAACAATATACAGAAAGTAGGTATTTTCATATTAAATAAAAAAGTGTGTAAGTTGTGATTTGCATAATACCTAAATAATATTCTCTAGATGATAAATATCTCTCCGTTCTCAAGAAAAAAAAATCAGCGTAGAACCAGACCAGACCTTATAGTTTTTATAAAGTGAACAATTCAACATAAGACCTGGCTATTTACGATATTTTTTTGTGGTACAGATATTTTTTATTTCGAAAAAACTTGAGAAGTTGATTGATTATAAAAATCGTATTTTTAACATTTACACTGCCATATCTTCAAATGTAATTGAGCCATCGATCTGAAATTTTTTTAAAATTCAAGTACACAAATAAGCGCTTCCAATGGCCTTTTTGTTTCTATCGATAATTGTTTATTTTCTTTACACAACAATGAACTTATTACACGACCATTACTTCGCTAAAAATGTAGCCATATTTTGACTAAGCAACAAACTTTTTTTATTTTTGAAAATTTTCATACACATGCAGCGAAACGATTGAAGCCAAGATACAGAAGTTTTTTAAAAAATCAGATCGATAGCTCAATTAGATTTCAAGATATGGCGATGTAAATTTAAAAAAACACGAATCTTCTAAACAGTCAATTTCTGGAGTTTTTTCGAAATAAAAAAGTCCTGTACCACAGAAAAATATCGTAATTGCCCATTACAGGTCCCAGACAACCTACTCTACAAGATCTACAAGGTCTCCTCTCTAGTTCTACGCAAAAAAAATAAACGACATATTCCTAGGTTGATTTCGCTCCACTACATGTCCGAATCATTGCACTCGCAGAGATACACTATACACTGTTGTCACTGTTTTCTGTTACATGACGTGACGTTGAATATGAGTGTGTTTTCAGATATGCCTCTTCTCCCGGATATTAGTCGGTGATTTAAATACTTTCCAGAAATATTGATATATATATATACAGTGTGTCCCAAGATAGATGTAACAAGAGGTGTAATGGACCAAAAATTTTGGAATTTTGGAATGGTATTTGTGGATTGAGTCCTGCTCGTTGTAAAACTAAAGTATACCAAAAATGACTTGATTTGGTGTTTTATATGCAAAGTTGTAAAAATCACCACTAATAAAGTACCTTTATTTTTCAAAATATGAAAAAATTCCACTAAGAAAAGTAATTTAGAATGCAATTTTATACCTCTATACCAAATTTCAGGAATATAAAATTATTTTTTTGAAACTTCCCATTTTTTGCGAATTAAGAGTTGAATTCATATTTAAAGTTGTGTAGGAGCAAATGTTAATCACCTCAAAAAGTAGGCTATTGGTAAATAAAAAATTGAATATACGAGATGTAAGAAGGTATAATGTTAATCGAACTAATTTCTATGTAGTTTTAATTGAATGGTTCAAAATAAAATACTAATTTATTGAAAAAATGGGAAGTTTCAAAAAAATAATTTTATATTCCTGAAATTTGGTATAGAGGTATAAAATTGCATTCTGAATAACTTTTCTTAGTGGACACACTGTATATATTTGTGTACATTTTGGGAGCTTTAACGGTTGCTGGGAATGATTTTGATATTTGATTTATGATGATATATCACGAACCCCAACTATTGGATGAAATGGAAGAATCGCGCGTTTTAAAGAAAATGCTGAAGATTTCATGTGAAGCTTTGAGGGTTGATAAGTTTGAGTTTAAAAACAGATCTGCGATATATCGTACTAAAAAGGAAAAGTTAAAATCTATTGCTTTTATTAAAACTGCCCCAGTAGTTCTTAAATAAAAGTGCTTTTTTTACTTACTTATTTTATTTTTATTTTAACAATAGAATATTATTTGAGAATAAAATTTTAAGGGTCATTATTTTATCATATAATTGAGTTTCTTCAGCAAAAGTGCATTTTTAGCGGTAACAGCTTTATAATCATTTCATAGATGGGGAAAGTGTTTATTTTTAAATGAGTTTCTCAACAAAAATAGCCTATTTGACCTTGGGGATGGAGATTCATCATTAGGGACCCATCACATTGACATCAGTTCCTGTTTCTAATTTAACTTTTGCGTCTAGACGAATGCAGTAATGTTCTAAAAATAATTAAATTCCTTAAAACTATCAGCAAATAAATCATTTGGATGTTGTTCAATATTCCAGCACAAAAACAAAGTACAAACTGATAATATATAATTACACATCGAATTAATAGAAAATATTTTTTTAAATTCCGAATCGTTTATAATTTTCCTACTGAAAGAAAAACATGCAACCAATTTAAATCGTGAGTTAGGATATTGTACGAGACACCATTTTTCCAAATGTACGCCAATACATTCCTTAACATTTAAATGGCGCATAATCTGTATAACAAACGCGTACAAAAAGAAACATATGTAAAGAATGGCAAAGAGAATAGAAACGAAGTAAATTTTGGAAGTTCTTCTCATTCACAACAAACATTTTGTGTCCTCGCATATCCCGAAGAAGAGTGCAATAAGTAAAAAGTGCATTTTGCAGGAGAACAAAAGTTTGGTTTTAAAACTCTTAAAGGTTAATAGCACATGTTCTATTGTATCTAAATGATTATAACTCATACAAGTCTGAAGAAAATTATGTTACAATAAACTTTATTACCATTTTATTCGGAGGAAGGTTATTGTTTATACTTATGAATTTTACCTTACTCAGGCGCTGATCCAAGGGGGGGCAATGAGTGCAATTGTGCTGTGTGAAAAGCAGAAACGTCCGGTCCGGCGGCGTCGCATATGTTTTTTTACACCGTTCCCAAGTAGCTAAGTAATTTTATAAAGGTTGTATAAACTACTATAAAATAAATTATTCATTTTGCTACTTGGGTTTTTTTATCAAGTACTTTTCAATATTTGTCAATTTGTGCAAGTGCCCCCCCCCTTAGGAGCTCCTGGATCCGCCCATGACCTTACTCCTGAAAATTTTGAGTTATTACTTTTTCTCGGGTTGTGCTAAATTCTAGTGGATCCCTTTTGCTGACACCATCACACCACCATCTGACGTGGTTGTCTGACCCGAAGATTTGCAGTTAATTATGTGAAAAAATACACCATCGCACTATTCAATTATGTGATACTGCGAAAACCCCATTTTATAGGTGCCAATATTAAAAAATATGGCAATTTAACTAGGAGAAAAATTATTCAGGTTTCAAGTCAGGCAAAACATTTCAGTCATTGACTGTAACTTTCGTTTTATTTGTCTCCAAATTATGAAGGAATAACGTTATATTATTTTTACAAGAAAATAGCTCAGCTTGAGATCTCAGGCAGGGTCATTTACTAATTGATTTATATTATTTTCATATGTGTAATTACTTTAATAGAAATCCAATCAAATACATAGAGACAGAACCAATTAAGGAAACGAGCATAAACTTCACAAAAGTTAATTGTTGATTTTTATTTTGGAAAAAAAAATGGAAAAACGCTCTTGATTGCATCTCGAAAATAAAACAAACAAATAAACAATAACAAAACATATTACAGTATTTCCTGTAAAAACCGCAAATACACCGTGTAGGCAAAATAAATAAACACAGTATTAACAGAATAAGGACTTATAGGCACATTCAAGAGACAGTTATTACAAAATGGATGGCATATTCTGGCCAGCACATATTCTACAAAAGAACAATAATTCAATGGAATACAGGGGCCCATAAGAATTGAAATTATTTTATAACAGCAAATCTACATGAGACGCATTATAAATATAAATAGTAAACTAATATTACGGACTCATAGTCTACATGTAAGTTACGATAAAAAAAGGTAAAGTTTATTCTGACAAGCTCATAGTCAAAAAAAGAACAATAACTCAATATAGTCTGAAGACCGTAAGAGTCTCACTTATTTAGTCACAACAACTACATGAGACGCAGAATAACACACTTGTAAAATAGCATTACCGACTCATAGTGTCCTGCTTATTCTAGTAAGCTGATACCTAGTTAACGAAAAAACAATAAGGCTATGCAATATAGGGACCACAAGAGTCTCACTAAAAGAAAACTAATAAAATATAATAGCCTTGCCGGTCCATACATTATTGCCTTTTAACCAAGCACCTTAGTTGGACCCAGCCAAGAAATTCTCAGCCATTGGAACGTACGGCACTAATGCCGACTCACAAGTAAAATTATACCGTGTGTGTAGTCGCGGGCTAGGCATGGGGAGAAGAATTACAACATCGCGCGTGCCAGCTGGCTGCAATGAAATAACAGAGCTGGAATGCTCCACCAACGGACGAATTTACGGCTGCCGGTGTTGTCAAATCTCTCGCGCTACGTGAATGTACATGCCTAATGGGAAATTACACGCACGGTACTTCCGCCAATTTAGCTGTTTTCACTCACTTCTGCCACTTTTTGCGCACTTCAAAAATTCTTACTTAATCTATATTAAGTTAGATCAAACAAATCTATATTCTATAGAACATATAGGTATTCTACCAGGCCAAGCCGGAATAATTTGCAAATTTCCTTATTTTCGTAAAATCCTATTCACTCTCTCGACACAACCACCTGTTTTCGCCGCCTGCTCTGTCCTGCCCGTTCCCCCGGCTCGGTTCTTGCGCGCGTTATCACATAATACCCGTGTTAAAATTTTTGGCTATTAAGTAGTAAGGGAACACAAAAAAGGAACCGTTACATGACGTGCATTTTTATTAAGAAAAAAACGGGTTGATTTTTCGAGAAGTTGTATTAGACATTTTTTACTTTTAAATACTATACGAGCTGTACGGCTCTAAAGGAATGTTTTTTCTTTATTTTTGTTGTATCTGTCAAGTAAACAAATATTTTCTGTCAGTTTTTAACAAGAAAATATTTTTCTTATTATTTAGTAATAGTAATTTTGGTTCGAATTGACTATAAACCATTTCTAAAGAGAATGAAAAAAGTTGATCAATTTTTAGATCGTTGAATCAGTCGAAATAAGAAGTATACATTTTGTTCAGGACATGCATGCGGTAACTGAAATTTTATACGCTTTTTCAATGCGCTTTGAAATGTTTATTTATGATGGAGTATCCTCTAGGTAGGGCTAGAGATACCTACTTGATAAGATATCTGGATGCTGGTTCCCGGGTCTTCTTCCGTAGACTTGGTTGAGTGCTTGACGTTTCGACCATCTTGTCGTGGTCTTCTTCTGAAGCGAAATGAGCTCTGCTGGACTGAGCTCCTCTATTTTACAGGTTATCAGGGGGCGTGTTGCGGATCATTGCTCAAGCGGAACATTGACTTCCCCACGCTATTTTGTTTGTAGTCCGTTGTCACGATTATAGTTATTCGGATGTTTGTTTATTTCAATGGCTCCTGTATCTTCTTGGCTAATTTCTTTGTCTTGTCGAATTCTATCAGATGGCCGGTTTCCTCCGAGTGTTCGGAAACTGCTGATTTTGTAGAATTTCCCTTCTTTGTATTTCTAATGTGTTCTCTGAGTCTGGTGTTTATATATCGTTTGGTCTCTCCGATGTAAACTTGTCCGCAGGAACATGGAATGCTATATACTCCTGTTTCCTGGTGTTTCTAGTTCTTCTCGACCTTGGTATTTGGGAAAATGTGCCACCTTCTGTTTCGCATTATATATTTGACGTTTTTTTTTCTCCAAACCTCTTCCGATTCTATCCATACATCCTTGTATATATGGTAGGTAAGCTGTTGCCGTGTATTTCTTTTCTTCTTTTCCTTCTTCTGTTCTGGTTGCATCTTGTCTCTTTATTGCCATTTTTCTGTAGTGATGTTTCTAAGGTCCGCTAATCTTCTTGGAGATGTTCCGTTTCGCATATTTGCTTCGCTCTATGTACTAGTGTGTTAACGATGGCCGGTTATTGTGCTGGGTAGTGGTGAGAATTAGCGGGTAGGTATCTGTCGGTGTGCGACGGTTTTCTGTATACCTTGTGTCCTAATTCTCCATTGTTCTTCTTGTTGATATACTAGCATGATCAGACTTGGATCAATAGTATATGGAAAGAACGAATCGTTTTTTTGAAAGCTATCTGCTAAATACTCTAAATAAAATTTTTCAATATGTATTTATATTTTACAAAACAACGGAACTACTCAATTATAAAACGGCCCGAGGCAAACAGGTTGTCACAATATATTATTTTATACGTATTAAAATATAGAATGTACAAATATCATTATAACCATTAAACTATATATCTGAATTCACCGAACTGTTCAAAATTACATGACGGAAATGAAATTTATAAATAACACAATTAATTTTACAGAATAAACTCATTTTACAATTGATGATTGTTGTAGGTAACAAATTTATTTTCAATGCACAAAATGAGGAATTAATTTTCAAATGTGATATTTATATATAGGACTACGTTGATAGTTATAGAAACTTGTTAATATCTCAGGTACATAAAAAAAGAAACAAGTACTAAGCACCAGACCACCCGATCACCATACTCTTGGAAACTCATATTATAACACAACTAAATCCAAAAATAATAAAAATTAAAACAGGTAAATGATCCAAAATTAAAATTATCGCATAATCATGTAGTCAAGAGAACATAAAACTTTTTTAACTTCTTAATGTATTTTGTATCAGTTACATATTTTTTAAATTCTTCAAAATCTAAGAGTACATTGGGTCTTCCAGGGGAAGAATGAGGTGTATTTTATTATAAAGATATCAGTCATTCACAAAATTCACCACACTTGGTAAGGTAATCAAGTTTAAAGTTATTTAAGTATTATAACTTGTAACTTAAAAAACACAAAAATAACTCCTAAATAGGCTGTTTAATTTTTAGCTGAATCCTGATAATTTCATATTTCTGTATTTGGTTTCGTCTGAAGCAACCAGAATTGGTAAATCATTTTTTATCATTAAGTTGTACAGCATTTTTTATATGTAACAAATTTTAGTCCAGTATGTTACCTAACGATATAAGTTTAAAAATGTTTAGTACATGGCGCAGAAGATAGATACACAATATATAAAAGCTGTTACGTTTTGAATTCTGTGTTTGACTTGTTTAGTGGATTAGTTTTGTTTAACTCACACACCAGATATCTGTGTTGGTTCTAATTTGTAAAAATTCAGTGTCACCTGTGTTACTTTAAATTCAGGTAGATTTAATCTAATGTATCTAATGTAAATTATAAAAAAAATCTCTTTTTTGTGAAGGCTTTAAACTTTTTAATGAATTGCCCACAGAAATTAAAATGTTCAAACTTTCAAACAAATGACAAAGATGTTATATTTAAGTGTAGGTACTGTCGTGCGCAAAAAAAATGGGACAAGTTTTATAACGTATTTTTGCTAAAATCTAGTTGCGTACATATAACTATAATCTTTGTGACATTGTCAGTTATTTGTCAAAATTCATTGCAAGTGGACAAATAGACAGATTTACATTAGAAAAAAAAGTTGTCATATTTTTTTGCTCACGACAGTACATAGTTTCTATTTTATGTTAATGAAGTTATACTTAAAAAACCGCTGCCTAAGGAATCACTACTTCCACATCCAGATTTTTTATCTAATAATTGTTTATGGAACTTTAATAATATAATATTTGAAATCCTCTACCCCAAAAACCCATAAAACGATACCCCACATCCGTAGCGGGGTTGGGGTGGTAATAGGGGGTGGTAGTGGGGGTGGATGAAGTAAAAAAACCATTTTGAAGTTTCTGGTACTTGTACACACCCTCAATCACATTTTCTTTCATCCCCTTTAATAATGGGGTGGGGGTGGTAATGGGGGTGGCTAATGCCAAATTTTTTTTTGAGACCTTAGCTTCTCTTGTACATACTAAATACCAATTTTATGGAATCTTACCTGCTTGATTTACCTATTTTCCCCAAATTTACCCCAATTTACCCCTCAACCCTTCGACGGAACAAAATGAAAATATAATATAGTTCTAGATCTCGTTAAAGTACATATGTGTACCAAATTTCAAGTCAATACCTCAAGCGGTTCCAGAGTAAACGTCCGCACAAAAAAAGTTACAGACAGACCGACAGACAGAAAATTTTTTTTCGCTCAAACTTAAAATTTCGACGTTTCGTGACATTCTAAGCCTATTTGAACAATAAAAATTTTAAAAAAAATTTTTTGTCGTTACTATAGTTCCACTGGATGTGGAAGTAATTGAACAATGTTTTAACTTTGTATTATATTATTTTTCTTTACGTTTGTAACAAATATTATTAATTCTTGTAACTAGCAAACTGCTAAATAAACTGTTCATTTATTTACTTGTTTATAATAATTTTGTGGTTTTACATATAGCCAACCAATTTCTCTAAATGCTGAGAGGTACGATCTCTTCTTCAAAAACCACATATGAGATATTTAAAGAAATCTAAATTATTTAAAATTCATAAAAAATCAGGGTTGGCATGTTTAAAACAAAATGTTTTAAACAAAGTGTTTAAAACATGTTTAAAACATCGTACTGTGTTTTAAACAATTGTTTAAAACACAGTGCGATGTTTTAGATAAATGTATTGTTTTGGAGTTTGTGGAAAAGCAGGAAAAGTGCCGATGATGGTCCATTCCGATAAATAATTCCAATATAGTGGTCACGTCCACTAAACTGAGCATTTTATTTGCAGAGTCCTGTAAAATCCGTTTAAGAGCGCCATCTGACACCAACTAGTAGTAGCAGACATAGTGTGCCTGACACCATTTAATTTTAGTTTTAAACGTTTTAAACCTGTTTTAAACGTGTTTTAAACATACCATTAAAACTTAAAAAAACCTGTTTTAAACAAAAAAAACTGTTCAAAACAAAAAAAAAAATGTTTTTTTGTTTAAAATGAAAAAAAACTGTTTTTTTTCCAACCCTGAAAAAATATGTATTCATATTTTTGTCCGTTAAGAATCTAATAAAAGTCTATACAATTTTGGCACATAAGAATCTCGAATTTTTTCACAGTAAAAATAGACAAAGGTAACAAATCCACAGGGACCACTTTATAATCAACAACAAAAAAAGTTTATTCAGAATAAAGATCATTGTCACACCTGCCTCTAACTAGGTATATCACATGTTAACATATCTAAGGTAAATATTTGTTAATGCATTTTAGATTAGGCGCCTTTGAAGGTGATTTCCATATCTTTTCGCAAATAAATTGTGTAAACACCGGTTCCTGCTTTCCTGTATTTGGTGGGAAGTAGATAATATTTAGCAGATACATTTACATTTTATTTTAAGATTAACTAATTTCATCTTTTTTGGGTTACGATACGATATTTTTATAAGCTTTTATTTTACTTCATCTGTTTGTATGTAATCAGCATGTTTGATTTGTAGTCAAATTTTGCAAGTAAAATTTAAACCACTTAACGACGTCCAATTGAGCTAAAATTTTGCATACACGTGTAGTTCTGGTGACGATACAATAATATGATTCCAAAAGGTGTGTTTTTTTTTAGTTTTTTAAACTTATTAATTCAAAGGATTGTTGAATGCTGCAACGAAATTAGAAACAGTCCAGATAGCCCACATGGCTACCCAAGATATTGGGTAAAAAAGACAACTTTAATTCTCCATAACTTTCACATTGACCTTATTCAGTATCACTAGTGTATTACATGTGCCAACTATGAACTTATTATTTCATTCCTTTACAAAGTAATAACCAAAAGAAAGTTTGGCAATATATATATAAAACATCATGTATTTCAGCAATGAGCAGGGCCGTTTCTAGAGATTTGGTCGCTGGTGTGGAAAATTTAAAATCCCGCCTCCTACTTCAATAGTAGGGGATCTATTTTTCAAATTTGCCAACTTCGTAAACTTAAGAGGCCAACTCTGTAAATAAATAAATAATAATTCCTCCAAAAAATTAATGAGCGGGGGTAGAAAATTAAAAAATAACATTTCCACCGAAATAAAAATTGATGGGCGGGGAGAGAAAATCAAAAAAAATATTTTCACCGAAATAAAAATTGATGAGAGAGCGGGAGGGGGGTTACGAAGGTGTGCGCACACCCGCTCTACGCGGCCCTGGCAACGAGGCCCAACTAACTCTTTGGGTATTCTCATTACCCTCCTCTAAGCCATGTCTGTTTTCTCGTGAACCACCCTGTATATTATGGATTTTAAACTTTTTCTTGGCAAGGCTGAAAGTACGTATGTAGATAAGCGATTATGGAGAAACCTTTTGCATATTACTATCTCACAATATTTTCTTTCGCTATGTAGAAGTCAAATAAGGGTCCACTAAGAATGGAGATTTTTTTTGTTTTGTAAAAAATAAAACCGTTTTTTAAAAAAAAGATAATATAAATTATGAAATGTAATTTCACCCATTCCCAGTTACTTGGGCCTTATTACCTAAATAGATATTGACATGGAATATTTTACTCAACTCTTTCAGGAACCGAAAAAAATTCTAATGTTTAAAGATATATTTTTAAAAATATTCAGAAATGATGGCACATTCGAGTTTCGGCCACGTTGCCGTATGTCGGCCGGTTACAAAAGTGTTGGTGCTCCATTAATTCGTCAATTTCCTTAATAAAAGATAGTGTACAGCTTGTGACAACATTCCATAATAATATATCTAATGCGTTGAAATATGATTTTCGAAAGATATACATCTGTGATTCTTTTAAGGTGGCCATTAGAATATTTCCCATTTGCAGATGAGATAGCCATTTGAGATTTGGTACCCTACCCTAGTCGACCATAACATAACAGAATGACTGACATTAATGATTGTTTCTAATCATAGGTAAGTTGATGGCAATTTTTATTAAAAATTTTTGGACATTTAAGAAAATCGCCAATATTTCGAAAAGTTGTAACTTTAACCTCTACAATGCTTATACTAGAAAATGTAAAAAAATACAGGGTGTTCCATTTGAAATAAAAAAGTTTTTGAGGTTTGAATTTGACAAAATGTAACGTGAAAAATAAAACACTTGGTATACTATTTTGGAATCTATTTTTTTTTTGTAAAGAGTAGCTCATCTTGTGTTCTTTCTACGTACCAAAGGGCAAATAAGGATCTCCTACACGAAGAAAGTTATAACGGTTCTTGCAAACCGCTGCACCTGTCAAATTTTTTATAAAATGTCAAATATCTCCGAAACTGCTCGGTTTAGGTATAGGGTGTGCTACATGTTTTGACTCAGAATTTTATGGTCATTTCGAAAAGTCGAAAATATATAGGGTGTTCCATTTAAAATAAGCAAGTTGGTATCGACTTCCGGTATTTCCGGAAGTGCCGCCATTTTGAAAATATTATTTTCGGACTCACAATGGTCGATTATGGTAGGGTACCAAATCTCAAATGTCTATCTCATCTGCAAGTGGGAAATATTCTAATAGCCGCCTTAAAAGAATCACCCTGTATAGTACAGGCATTTAATTTTTGTAGTAATGTGTGATGGTTCAGTGGCTAAAGTTTTGCCTTGCAATCCAAAGATCGTGTGTTCAAATCTCAGACAGGTCGGATGTTTTTTTTCTCATTTTTTTTTCATATATTTTTTTTTCACAACAAAGTTGGTATCACAAAATTTAGGATGTCCAAAAACTAACATTATTTACAAGAAAACTACGAAGAGTATCCTATAGAATGTGTAACAATTATATAAAAAGGTCAGTAAATGGCGAAGAGTACGTTTTTAGCTTGTTTAAAATATTCAATTTCCTTATTCAATCAGCAACTAATGTCAACTTAAATAATTTTATTACAAACTAAACATGTTTCAGCAGAAGTCATCACAACATTTTATGGCTTTATAGACACCTATAGTAAATAAAATGTGTACTTCCTGCAACATACTCTATCGTACAACAAAACACCGTCCAAAGGCTGATGGCGATGAGATAATCAAAAGCGTCAGAATAAACATGTTGTAAAGTATAAACAACATTCACGATGCTTGTACGTAGTATGTTTATGCAGAACGGTTAATGGCTACAAGCTTTTAGATAATTGCATTTCTCGCAGCTTTTACTCAAATTAGAATATGCCAAATATTACTTGCACTAAGTGCAAAGTAGTCTCTGACATTGGGACATAGTAACGAAATTACTTAAAACTTCTTTAATTAAAATTAGTACTATTCCACTTCATTAATATATAATAGTGAAATCTAGCATGTCCCAATTAATCATCTTAATAAAACATTTAGGATTGAATAAATAGTAAGTACATGAAGCAATTTGGGGTATAATTAATATAAACATTATTGAAATATTATTCACTTAGGAATCATGATTTTCTAAACCTCATTGAAATCCGTATTTTTCATTTTCTAAACAAAAATATTGAAGCCTACTGATTTTAATTATAGCTTCTTGCAGGGCTTCTTGTAAAAGGAAAATTCCACTCTAAAAAGTGGTCCCGTTTTTAGAATGTACCTGAAGAGCGAGTATACACTGGGCGCTTGGCGTTCGGTACGCGTCCGTAGCGTACACACAGCGCGCTTAGCAAGGCGTTCTGTGTTGACCAACAATATGGTCTTACTTAATATTTAGTTCAATAAAAGTCCTCGTTGACAGTTAAGCAGTGGACTATATAATGATACTGATATATTTTACAAGCAGAATACATCTTAAATAGTATAGGAAAATACACTGTTGCCACGTAGGGCAGAAAGAATTAAATATACCATAAAATATAAAATTAAAATAAAATGAAATCTGGTACTGCACACGTTCAATGAGCGTTTTGTAATAGAGGGTGTGCGTTCACTCGATACGAAAGCGCGCGATCAAATGTACAACACAATGGAGGCGTATACATCTGGAAACGCGTGGTTAACGCGCGTTCAAACCATAATCTGACAACGCGCGCTTGAATGTGTACACCTTCGCAGGCCACCTTGGTTCTTAAAACGCGCGTTGCTAAAGCGCGCGCTTCAAAACGCCCAGTGTGTACTCGCTGGAAGTCTCGAAGGTTCAACTTAAACGAATTTTAGATGAAAAAAAAAAGTTCATAAAAACCCAGAAATTAGTGTACTTTTACTAAGAAATACTAATAAAAATTGGGAAATACCTAGAAATACCATAGAAATACTTGGAAATACTAGAAATAGTCGGAAATACCACGGAAATATTTGGAAATATCAGAAGTATATAAAGAACTACATAGGCATATATACTTGCGTATATACAATACACAGGTTGTAATAATTGTGTACAGTATATAATTTGATGCCTAAATATTTCAGACAACGCCAACGCTCCCAAATTAGGAAAGACAATGGCTAAAATGTTTTTTTGCAAATACCTCGGAAATTGAGTTGAAAGTTTGAGTTCATTGAAAAATATCTAGATAGGTTATTTAAAGCTTATTAATTTATCTTTCATTTAAGACCAATGTAGGCTAATTTGGTAAATTTCTCTGTTATTTATTAGTCATCCGATTTAAATCAAACTTGAATTGGTACCACAGACCTTTATTATGTCCCGATTATGTCCTTTTTAAGTAAAACAAAACTTATTTTAGTCACTGGCGTACATTTTTATTAAGAAAAGATTAGACCTGGAAAAAACTTCCAATAGTCTTGAAAAATCTCGAAAAGTCAGGGAATTTAAGTTTGAAAAATTGCTAGGAATCCTCTATATCCAAAATTTAACAATATTTTGATTTATGGTTTTCGAATTTCGGGTCCCTTAAAATTGCATTTTTTAAACATTAAATCATCAATAACAATTGTTTTTCGAAAAAAAGTCATTCTTCATTTTCTCTTTAAATTAACTTTTTTTGCCAATGCATGTCATCGGTACTTTCAATTCGGTAATCTCTAATGCTGGTTCAAAACTTTTGGTAATTACTTCCACATACAGTTAGTCGGGGAGCCCTCCCTAGCTGTACGTGCACCCCCCGCCCGATCCTTGGGGACAATGTTTTTCTTAAAGATTGAACCCTAGGGAACAATTTAAGACATATTCTAAAAAAAAACTGGCTGTACTTTCAAAATGGCGGCCATATGTTAAAAAAAACTGTTGCCAATGTTGTTTTTGTCATTTAACAAAAAAACTAAAAAAGATGGACAAAAACTTTCTTCACAAAAAACAACGTGCATACAATTTTCTACAATTTTGTATCTATACAATATTTTGATAGGAGTTACCATTTTCCAGATAAATGAGTCCAAAATTAAGAAAACATGGAAATTCATATATCGGTAAATCACTTAAAGAAATAACTGTGACAATTGAGGCTACCAGCGCGAAAACGGCCTAACCCTAAAAAACGGTCTAACCCACAGAAATGTGGGTTAGGCCGATTACACGCATGACATGTTGCCCTAATTTTAAAGTAAAGTGAAACTAGTGGCACTATCTTTTTAATAGTGGGCAAAGGTCGCTTAGGCCGTTTCACATTATAAATGTATATACTTAGGCAGCAAGTTGAGCCGATAAACTCAAACGCATAAAATGTGGCTTAGGCCGTTTTCGCGCTGGTAGCCTCAATTATTGTGAGGCTTATAATCTAACTTTATATTATTAACATAAAAATTAAATAAAATAAACTGAAAAAAATTAATAATAATAATATTATAATTTGCAGACATTTACCTCGAAAACGGTAACAGTGGTATCTGGAAAACGGTAACTCCTATCCAAATATTGTATAGGAACAAAATTGTAGAAAATTTTATGCACTTTGTTTTTTGTGCAGAAAGTTTTTCTCCATCTTTTTTAGTTTTTGTGTTAAATGACAATATAAACAATATTTGCATTTTTTTTTAAACGGAAACCATCTTGAAAGTACAGCCAGCTTTTTTTTTTTAGGACATGTCTTAAATTGTTCCTTAGGCTTTAATCTTTATGAAAAACATTGTCCCCAAGGATCGGGGGGTGCACGGACAGTTAGGATGGGCTTCCGTAGTGTTACGTTTTATATTGAATCTTATATTTTATCTTAAGAGCTGAATCATTTATCTGGAAAATGGTAAGCCAATGCAAATATTGTATAGCAACAAAATTGTACAAAATTTTATGCACTTTATTTTTTGTACAGAAAGTTTTTCTCCATCTTTTTTAGTTTTTGTGTTAAATGACAAAAACCATATTTGCAATTTTTTTTTAACGGACGCCATTTTGAAAGTGCAGTAATATTATCAGAAAAATTGTACGCCTAAGTCGATTTATTGAAAATTTTCATATGAAATTCGTTCAAGTGAACGTTCGAAACTTCAGGTAGATAATTTTTTATTGTTCAAATGGACTTAGAATGTCATGAAATGTCGAGATTTTAATTGTCTGTCTGTCGATCTGTAACTTTTTTTGTGCGCACGATTACTCTGGAATCGTTTAAGATATTGACTTGAAATTTGGTACACGTATGTATTTTAATGAGATCTGGAACTAAATTATACTTTAATCTTATTCCGTTGAAGGGTTGGGGAGTAAATTGGGGTTAATGGGAGTAAATAGGTAAATCAAGGAAGTAAAAGTCTATAAAATTGATATTAGGTATATATACGAGAAGCTAAGGTCTCACAAAACTTTTTGGCATTAGCCACCTCCATTACCACCCCCACCTCTTTCTCGACCACATTATTAAAGGGGATGAAAAAAATGAAATTGTGATTTAGTGTGTGTATAAGAACCAAAGACCCTAAAAAATTTTGTTTCATCCACCCCCACTCGAATTTGGATCAGGTTTTAGATGAGGTCATAACCCAAAAATTAATATTGAAATCGAAAAATACCAAGTCATTAGTGTTGATCATACTTGGCATATAGGGAAAGTAACAAAAATTGAAAAAGATGACTACAACGAAAAACTGTTAACAGAAGACTTATATAGTTATAACTGGTCAAGCAAACACCAACGAAAACGTTACAAATGTTAAAAAAGAATTTATTTTTTATGGGCCAGTAAATCTCATAGGCATAGGAAACGGGCCGTTTTATTTAGATTATTATGGAAACTAAAAGTATAGAAAAACAATTTAAAGGTAAAAAGCATGAATTAAAATAATAATACAGTATTTTTTTAGATACATATTTTATTTCTCTTAATGTATACTTTAATTTCATTGGCATTTCCTACCCAACACATAGTTTTACATAGCCTGTAAATTTAATAAACAGTATCTACTTACTATTAAATAAGCAAACTCAGCAATAAGGTCTGATAAAACAAATTTAAACCAATGGTATCTAAGTGGTTTTAATGTGGTTTTTATTAATTTTTCTTTTTCATATGAAATTCGTTCAAGTGAACGTTCGAAACTTCAGGTACATTTTTTAGACTGATCTGAACTTGTATGAAGTTCTAAAATAGCTATAGAAAATTGAAATATTTCAACCGTTTGAATTTTTTGAATCGCTCCGTCTACTGACAGAACAGATATTGAATTTCATATATCCTAGGGACGCGAGTGATTTGGCGACTTTATACCAATAACAAAGACAAGGCAGTCACCATCTAGCCACGTATTCCGTATTATCTTCAGACTCTGAAGATCAAAGTAAATATGGCCGTTTCTATCGTCCACTACAACGCCCCTGGGAGTAGCAGACTTGCATTCGTGAAATGTCACGCGGTAAGCTGAATAGGCATTACCATACAATTTTAAGTTCAAAAAATCAACACCTGTGGCACGATATACAATTACCTTCATTTGTAGTGCACACCCCACATATATCGGTATATTTTAGTCACGCCCCGGTCTGCTAATTTTTACCCTTTCATCCCTTTATTGTATTAAGATTTATATGAAAGGATTGAGGCCCTTGTGAATAACGAGCAATAATAGATTTATTACCCTTATCGTTTCCCACACATTAGGACCTAATTATTTCAATATTTTATGTATATCACACAATGTCCGTTCTCGTGCAAGTTTAGATTTTGTAAGCTTTTAATTTTATTGGGAAGATAATTATACATCATTAATGCTAAAAAGATGTAACTCAAGAGTTAAAAATTTTGACGCAGCTGTAGTTTTGACAGAATATTTTATTTTATATCGGGTTTTGTGTGGATAATCAACTTTTTTTTAGTCTAAAATTGTATATGCACTTAAAATATATAATTTCCTTATGTCCAATATATTTGTTTTTGAGTATAGCAAATTTGAGGGATAACTACTTTTCCTGTTTAACATTACTATAAGAATTTCCAGCTATTTAAGATGAGCATCTGATGCCACTCTTCCCCAACCTAAAACACCATATGATAGTCGAGATTCGATTAATGCATAATAATCGAGTGTAAATATTATACATAAGATGCTTTGTAAGGTTCTGGCTACATTAAACGCATGTACATCTCATCATAAATGTTTCTCGATTAACACACCAAGATATTTACGGCTTCAATATTTACCGAGGCAGAGTTACTTTTCATTGTTAGTGTTTTATATTCAGGTAAGGTGTTTTTATAACTAGAAAAAGATGCGATTTTTTTTTAATAATTAATCGTGAGTTTGCTACAATTAAACTGATCTATCACTTAGACATACAATTTGCCATTTTTTGTTTCAGATACCCCAAGTATCATCTGAATAAAAATAGCTGCATCATAGGCATAACTTAAAATAATTCTACAAGAGTTTTGGGTTAGTAAACTATTTAACCCTTCACTGCGCACGGCCGAAGTGCCGTGGCTGGTGCTGTGCGCAACTATTTTGCCGCTAGCGATTATAGTCGTCTGGAGCAGTATAGTTCGAAAGAATATTTTTTTAATATTTTTTTTTTAGTTAAAAAAAATTGTCAAAATAAAGCATATAATTTTGAAAAAAATCATAACCTATACAAACTAAAAGAATTAAAAAAAATATGCAAAATTGCAGCGCGATTGCGATTGGCCGACTCCCACTCATAAAAATGAATCAAACTTTGCGACTAAATCCGGCTAGAGCAGTCAGATCCTATTTAATTTTGAACCGCGAGTTATCTCGTCTGGAGCAGTTAACCCGTTGGCGAGTATATTCGTCTTGAGCAGTGAAAGGGTTAAATATATAATAAAAAGAACTGGGCCTAGTGCGGTGCCTTGGAGCATCTCACTCTACTTTTCTACGCACACATGCATCTGGGACCTATGAATGGGGCAGTTTATTTGTCGTTCTGTAAACATTACGCAGAAAAACAGTAAAGAGACAGAAACTACAATGTGACCTGTGATCTCGAGGACAGGGCTATCGAATAACCCAGACGGCAGAGAACAATTTATAGTGAAACCCACAAAAACTTTCAAACTGAATAATTTTTTTTTAATGAGTTCGTGAAAGTGTATAGGATAATATCCTGAAAAGTTTACATTCCGCTCGGATGCAGATCATAAAAAAAAGTGAAAAAAATTTTTTGTTTCATCCATTTTTTCAAAATTTTTAAATTAAGCCAGGGTAGGAAAAAAAAACAAAAAATGCAGATGGATAGACCACGTGTTTCTGAACAGAAAATGTCCTAATAAAATTTATCGCTAAAGCCACGGTATTCCTGGAAAAAAATAGTGAAGTAACTTTGTCACTCTGCGCGGCCAAGCACACGGTTAAATGCAAACTAAAAAAAAATTCTTAGCAGTTCTAACGAGTAAAATAAATCTTTTTTTCTCTTTCTGATTACACATTTTTAACATTTTTCTTAGTGAATAGGAGGATAAATAGTGAGTCTGGAGGGAAAATATATTATGAACGCATACACAGACACCGCACATAGCCGCTGAACCGCTCGCATGAATTTTTACGTGCCTTTACTTGTATTGTATTTATTACAGATACACCTATCCACATTTCAGCTATATCCAATGGATTCCTTATATATTTGTTAATGCATTGGAAAAGTTCCACAATTTATATTCAGAACAATCAAAGATATTTTCATAGTTATAAGAATAAGATCGTGAAAATCGCAATTTCTTATCATGATCTGATTAATCATATTTTCGAAAAAATGCATACAAGTAAACGAATTTGTGTTTGAACATTCGAAAACTATACATTTTTTTCGAAACAGGGATGTTTTATTTTTTCCAATGGCAAGTTACAGCCTCCAATAGGTATATGTATTTATCAAGAAAATCATCAAGCAAGGAAATTAAAATGATTTGAGATGTACTTTTGTTTTAATCCACGTTACTGCAATTTAATAAACCATAATAATCATGAAGTGTACATACATTTTAACAATTCTCAATGAAGAAAGAATTTTTTTGAAGGGCTTTTATTTTTTTCTATATTTTTTATTGCGACGATTGAGTTCGGGCATGATAATATATAAGTATATTTATCCCATCCATCCTTTGCTTGTATTGTTTAAAACAAAAAAGCATCAGAAAACTGTAATTTCCACCTTTTAAATGAATCAACACTCATATAGATTGAACAAATTCTGATTCAGTGACATGTAATTCAGTTCGTCGCGTCGGTATCACAGTCATGCGTATTCAAGCGCGCGGACGCATGTATCTGGCTCCGAGTTATAACGTTACACTTGACTATTTTTTTCCGGGAAAACCGTGGCTTTAGCGATAAATTTTGTTAGGACATTTTTTGTTCATAAATACGTGATCTATCCATCTGTATTTTTTATTTTTTCCTAGCTCGACTTAATTTCAAAATGTTGAAAAAATGGATGAAAAAAATGTTTTTTCACTTTTGTTTATGTTCTGCATCCGAGCGAAATGTATACTTTTTAGGATATTATTCGATACATTTTCACGAACTTATTAAAAAATATATATTCAGTTTACAAATTTCATCGACTGGGCTAGAAGTATAATTTATATTATAATTATGTCAAACGAACGTAATCTGATTAAAAAACATTTTGTTGTAAAACTGATACTCGCTTATAACCTATTATAGAAAAACACAACATTGTTTAATTCTTAGTTTGTCTGATCAATTGACCAGTTAGACACATAACTTAAGAGCTTATGTCTAGGCCTACTGGTCTTCTCATACTGGAGTGGGTTCGATTTCCCCTCCTTCAACTAAAAAAAATTGAAGATTGTTCTGGCGCATGTGTAACATAGATGTTTGTGAGGTTGAGGACATTTTAGGCAAAATGGCCCGAAAAGAACTTTAATCTTTCTATTTTCCCCCGTCTAGGAGCTGTGGGAACGATTTTTGGCCATTGGTTATTTCAAAAATAGATTGTTACAACAGTCTACGAAATATGTATAATTTTAAGTCGAACTGCGTTAACATTCTTAAAAAATAATTGTTTCTGTAAACTTCAAAAAAAAATTACTCAACGAAATTATACCTCGGATAAAGTATACTGCAAGTGCCGATAGATTACCTTTCGGTAATTTATTAAGAACCTGGATACAACGGACAGTCTTAAAAGCGTTGTTTGACGTATATTTAGCCGGTTAATCAATTACCCATTTTTTAAAGAATCAACAAGAAAGCTTTTAAGTCAGTCGACTTTATTACTGTGATTAACCCTTCAGAGTGCATCTCGGAAGGTATTTCAAATTAACTAGCAGCTCCATAAAGAACGTAGAAGGCACTTTTATCAAAAGAAGTATGTCAAGTCGTAATAAAAGCTGGAAACTTAAAAGAAAACGCATTCTCTAGGGTCCATACTCATCAGGTATTGTTTCTGAAAATGATAGGAGTTTCGTACATTGAAAAGACATGGAAATTAGTACAGTCTCTGAGGAAGCTTCAGAGGAAATTATGTAAATTTGATGTTGATATTTTAAGTGGATTATTTTGGATTGAGATTGAGAGGTCTTTGAACAAATAAAAACATTTTAAGTCTTATATGAGCTTCATTTCAGGAAATGCGATAAAGCCATTGAAACTTCAGAATATAAGATGGCTACTTTTGAAAAACATCAAGAAATTTTAAGAATAAAACAACTTAGAAGAATTTTCAAAATGTTCATATGTAAGCGAAACCACATATAGGGTGTTTCATGTGTGCAGTCATTAATTTTTAGGGGTGATTTTAAGAACAAAAATTATTTTAAAAAATTCCTACAAACATGGGTCCGGAAATTCCTATTAAGGGAGCTAGGGCCTTCTGAAGTAAACCAAGAAAACAAATGACATCAGATATCAACAATTTAAAAAAATGTTCACTGTTCAATCATACAAAATATATATAACAAATTGAGGAATTTCTAAAAGACAATGCTCTAATGCATTAAGTATGTTGTGATTTATTTATTTTATTTTCATTATTTTTTCCGTTAAAAAGAAGGAAATATGCTGACTTCTACATTTGAACCAAACTGTAATGCCTGCAGTACACTCTCGCCGAGACCGCTCGGCGAATATCTCGGCGAGACATTTACCAAGGGACCAGGAAGCACGAGGGTGATGTGTACACTCTCGCCGAGACCGCTCGGCGAATGTCTCTGTTTTTAGTAATGTGAATGAAAGACATGGATATTTTTACAATTAATTAATTTTATTTATTTGCTTTTATCATGATTGGAAAATATTATTTAGGTATTAAGCAAATCGCAACTTACACACTTTTTTATTTATTACGAAATTACCTACTTTCTGTATATTGTTGCCCTAATCTGGGCACACTAATATACTAATTAGGTGAATATTTAAAAACACTCATTATTGGAGAATCAATCAAAACAACTACTCTTCTAGCTAATACTGACGAAGTATTGAATTACATGACATGATTCCTAGCATTTTAAAGAAAAAAATTATGTTGAAAATAATATTTTCTAATAACGACATGGACGTTGTTGAAATTGCCGCTGCTGTAGCTTATTCTGCGTTTGCATATTTTAATTATGTGCATATATACAAAAAATATAAAATTGAAAATCCTTGGAAACCAAGAAGATGGTGTATGAAAACAATTCATCGAAGTGTGAGTGTTGGAAATTTAAATGTGATTTTAATTATTATTATTTACCTCACTGTATAACAATGAAACATGCCTGAATTAATAAAGGGTGTAGCCGGTTAAGCATATGAAAAATGCCCATAAAGGAAATTACATGAATTGGACATCAAAATATTCCCTTGACTATAAAAAAATATTTGTTACAATATTATTCCAGAAATCCAAATCGATAAAATTCTCAGAATATGTTAGTTATGAGGTAATCTTTGCAGAACGGCAATCAACCCCCTCATCTGTAGCCTAATAACCCAGCCAGACCATATTTTTAAAGAAAATTAATAAATTAATAAGCAAATTAGCCTTATAAATGCTTCTAAACTATGTATGATGTTTTAGGGCACCAGATTTTAGGTTTCTCAGGTTAAGTTTACTTAATTTTTCTCCAATAAGTATGGTTTCCAAACGTTTTTTTGTGTAATGTAGTACAAAAATTATGTTAACAATGTATCATCGGAATGACACAGAATGGACTCTCGTCATCAGAATGACCTAATTACTAACAGTATAATAAACTTTCGAATTGATATGAAAATAAACAAATGAAAACAAAATAGAACAAAATTGTAATGTTTAATACCTATTTAAAAAAATGAAATAAAACAAGAAGTTACAAAATCTACTACGTACTACTTATTAAATATTTGGTTAAAAAGTGTGTCAATTTCGTTATTTAAAACTTTAAAATATTTTGATGAAATTGGAACCGGTGCATCCTTTAATTTGCTCAAAATTCCAGTGCACTCCAGCTCCTGCCTATCTTCCTTATTGGGCCAAAAGAAAGTTTTATTGTTTCGGGCCATGAACGAAACAAGAATCTTGGTACCAATTTCTGTCTGTCTGTAATTAATTCGTGCACAGAAGACACTGCACTATCACCTACTTTTTGTTCCGTGAATTTTGAACACCCTGTATATGAGTTAAGTTTGAAATAAAAGTCACTTTTCACGAGAGAAAATAAAATAAGTTTTTATTTTTGTTCACGTTCTCACAATACTTGATTTTTGTTGAATAGAACTTAATTAGAGCGATTAGTTAATTAGTACGATTAATTAGAACGACTGGATAAGCACTAGAGTAAAAATTTGCCTTTGAGTTTTGTCGCGTTTCGACGTAACATTTTTTTCTGAATTCATCTGGAAGATCTTTATGGTCGATAATTTTCAAATTTTTTCGTCAATTAGGTAAGTTGCAACAAATTTTTAATTAACAATTGCCCTTTTTGCAAAAATTCAGCTCCCCCAGATAAGAGCAAGTGAGAATATACAGGCGAGTGCATTAACGAGACAAGGCGAGAGCACACGGGGCGATGCGGGAGCAGCAAGTACACTCTCGCGCTCGCCTGCCCTTGCAACGCCTCGGCGAGAGTGTACTGCAGGCATAAGAATGGTTTATTTTAAATGTTTTTAACACTTTTGTAATTTACTGTGCGTGTGATATTCTTTTCATTATTATTTATTGTTAGTTATTTCTATCTAACATGTTCCACACCCGCAAAGGGTATATTATCATGTAATAAAAAGTGAACTTCAAAATAACAGGTCGACAAAAAAAATTCTGCTCCAAGGACTAAACCTCATGCCTTAAGTATTTTTGTGTACTGAATCCGAATTTTCAATTTAAAAAATTTTCTACCACGTAGATTTCGAGTAAATCCCGGTTTTTATCGTCAAAATACGGTTTTTGACAATAAAACTCGAAATCTACGCTGCAGAAAATTTTTTTAATTGAAAATTCGGATTAAAAAAAGTTAAATGGAGTCGAAAAATATTTGACTAAAAATGGAAACGTGGAAAATACACCGAAATATTTATTTTCTATATTTTATGTGGTTTTACCACTTTGCAAATATTCACATAAGAACAATACAAAAAGGCTTATAAAAACGTATGAGTTGTAATTTAAAAAGGTTAAAAACAAAGTACTGAAATTAGAAAATTGTAAAAGGCGTGTCGGTCCAAATTGATTTTTTGACAAAAAGAAGCAAATCCAAACATCCAGTGGCGGCTTATCCTTGATGTGCATGACCACCGGATGACTATAAGAAAGATATGTTCTCATGCCTGAAGACATATTATTAATTTTAAAGAGGTTATTAGAAAAAATCCCTTAACACGTTAGAATCCTTACACGAATAATTACAAAAGGGTAGCTCGAAAGCGCACCCTTGGCACATCACCCTTTCATACAACTTATATATAGCTGTAACAAGCGTTATCAGTATCAAATGCCTAGTTCTGTGAATCATATAATCACATATTGGAACTTTTCAAACCAATCACAAGTGCACCGAAATTTTGGTAAAATATTTTTATATTAATAGACAGTCAGTCCCTAGTCCAGGAGCTAAACATAAATTTTTAAAGAAAATTGTGAATCTTTTTTATGCCAGTCAATTATAACTTTATTTTCTCCATTGCATGTAGTTGCGATAATGCCCTTTGAGGGTGGCGTCCTGCCCTTGCCAGGCTTGGAAGGCGCATTCCCATATAGGTATACCTATATTGAATTTAATTTGCTAGATAGGCTATTTTCATCCATATTGTTCTTATATATACAAATTTTGAAGTTTAATTACAATAAATGGTTTTATTGAATTTTTGAGTTTTCTTGGTTTGAATGATTTACCTCAAGTATAGTCTCTCAGACGTCTTCATGTGTTGCAACGATCACTGTTATCAAAATATTTATCATAAGACTCTTAAAATTATTATTCAGAAAATCGATCGAATCGCGAAGATTGATGAAAATTGTTCTATAAAAGTAATTTAAAAAACCGCTGCCCAAGGAATCACTACTTCCACATCCAGATTTTCTCACCACAAAAATTTGTATGTGGAAATAATTGTTTATGGAACTTTAATAATATAATATTTGAAATCGCCATGGACTTCAAAGGTCTATTGAAGTTTTAACGTATCTCGCACTGGTTGCGAGATATTGGCAGCGAAAGCCAAAAAAAAAACAAGGAATTAAAGAGATTTTTGTTTTTTTTTAAATCTACCATTTTTCGAAAAAACAACCAATATTCTTGATGTAGGGATCATTTTCACCAAAGTTATCTCGGCGACCTACTATTGAACTATAGTCTGTGGCCCAGACTATAATGTATTAATGCATTTTTAACCCCCAACCCCAAAAGAGGGATGTTATAAGTTTGACGCGTATGTTTGTATATTTGTTTGTCTCTCTGTCTGTGGCTTCATATCTCTTCAACGGGTGATCCGATTTTGATGTAGTTTTTTTTTGAAAGAGTATTTTGTCGAGAAGGTTATAGGCCATATTAGATTTTGATGTTTGGTCGTCATGTTGAACTTCTCTAGAAATTGTCCGATTGAAGTAAAATTGAAAATGTGCAGACAATTATGGTAGCCGAATATGCGGCTGTCCCAAGTCAAAACACTGTATAAGCCATTTTCATCAAATATCATATTTTGACATTTTTGGATATACAGTATCAACATCTACCAATCCGTGATTGAGGAAAACTAAAATTCGATGTTCAAGGTCCATGTGTAAACAATAATATCCACTAACCGAATCAGGTTACTAATTTAAAACACTGAATTCCATAATTTTTTAAATGGTTTATACAGTGTTTTGATTTGGGACAGCCGTATGATTTAGGCCTCATTTTAATTCGGCCATATGAAACTGGTACGATTAGATACATTGATCGAGGGTTTTTAAAAATTTTAAATTTTACTTGTAATAAATCGCTGATTGGAACAGAAATTAAAAAAAATCGATATATTTTTTAAATTATTTATTGTTGTATCATTGGACCATTGGGTACTTTTTGACGTTTTACTATTAGTAATGCATTGTTAAAGATTTATTTTAATATGAAAAAATTAAAATCAGTGCCATTGAATTAGTGGTAGTTTTAATGGTAATAAAACATGAAAAATTGGAATATCTCGAAAACTAAAAACTTTTGCATTTAACATGTGAGTTGAAATGAGTGCAAATTAGGTCCTCCAACACCTCTTGACAGTAATACGTCGAGTACCAGTAACTCTGTATACTGATAATGGTTATGTAAATAATAATCATATACTAAAAAAAATTCTACTTTCGACGTAATTAACAATAATCAAAATATTTACTTAATATATTCGAGATAATTAATTGTTCTGAACTTCACAGAATTAAAATATATACGGGGTATTAGGGAAATAACTCTGATTCGTTCAAGAGCTAATTTTACACGCAAAAATTGCAAGAAACGTTTCTTAAATATGGATCCGGAAAATCACTTTGCCAACTATTTAGGTGCCATCCTCAGAGGACAGTAGTTATCTTAGGAAGCACTTTTCTTAGCATTTTTGGGGATAGAATCACCAATAAATCAGATGAGAATTAGTTCTAACGCCGCGCAGAAAGTATCATGTCAACGCAGGGCACATATGTCGGTCAAACGAAGAAACAGTTAAAGTTTAGCATAAACAACCACAACCAAGAATTTTCAAGAAATAAAGCCTTCTACATTACTTTCAATCTATACCTACAATAATTGCAAGTAGGTTTACAGTTTTAGAACATGGCTAGCAATAAACGTTAGATAACAAATCTACCTGATATTGGTAAGTTGGAATAATATACATAAAATATATTTTTTCCTAATCCCCAGGAGGCTAACAATTCTGAATACAAATTACTGGTATTTTCAGTACATGTTGATAAACCATCCACAGGAACTGGATCTTATCAAATGACATTAAAATTTTTATATTATAAGAGCAAGGCTTAAAGTATGTCAGTTGACTGAACATCTACTGATTAGAGTTATATTTAAAACGTCTTATACAGTTCTCATTAACTTTTTTTAACTTACTTTTATGCGTTATTTATCAACTGAAATAAAAAAGTTTTACGATTTATGAGTATAGATGCCGGAAATTGATAACATCGACATAATTCAGATTGTTTTTTAAACAAAAATATTTAAAGATTTAACAATTTTCGAGACAATTTTATTTCTGGTTTATATAATTTTTGGCAGGAGGCATTTTACCACTAATTAGGGTCCAAACTTGAGCCAAGTTGAGAAGATTTAAAATTCTCTAAGTATTTATGTTGCAGCAAGTATACTGCGAACTGTTGATTTCCATTATGATAAAAATATGTCGGTAGATATTCATAAACCAGCTTGTGATAGTAATAGTAAACATCTGTCTTTATAATAATAGAAATGGAGGTAGTCCCCATCAGTCTCCCTTGTAGATGCGTTGCTTTGTGTACCCGCTAACCGTCAGTTTAATGTTGATCGTCCATATTGTGTAAACTGTCAGTGCGCCACGTGCAAAAATGTTTACAGAAAGGTGGCGATCTTGGAAAACAAAAATTTAATAAAATGCTTGAAGAAAAGTAACAATGCATCACTGTTAAAATTTGTAAGAATACAAACGCTTCATAGTCTTTATCTCTACAGCAAGAATATCTTTGATGAAAATTGTGCATGGACATTGGTAACACTTCACTTAATGATAGCAAGTCGGAATTTTTTTCAAAATGTCTGAAGAGGAACGTTGAGTTGCGATCTCGCATAATTCCCGCTAACTGAAACAGCAGCTTATCAACATTATTTGAGAACCTATCAGCAAGTTCAAGAATAGTGTGGTAACTTAAAAAATTCATTGGAATTGGATTGGTAAGCCAATTCTTATGTTTGACACCTGAAACAACATCAAATGGCCCTGTTCCACTAGAGCTCTTACTCCAAAGGCCATGGCAGGTTAAGATAAGTGTCCGTGCCTTTGCAACCTTTTTGGGTGTGGTTCCTTCCAGTGATGTATCTTTGCGTACGATACTACCACAAAAAGTTTTGACCACAAAAACTTCATATCTGGGAAACAAAATGTTTTCTTAATCAAGTAATACATAAAAAAATTGTGGGTTTATTAATAAGAATACATAATAAAAAAACATGTTTTGCTAATAATATATGATAATATTAGTCGTTTTCATCACTGTTCTTATTGGACGTAAGTTGGCAATATTTATTGAATTTTTTTTTTTAGAATCCCCCCCCCTCCATAATTTTTTTTTTTTGAAGGAATTATTATTTAATTATTTACAGAGTTGGCTTTTAAGTCTTATGAAGTTGGCAAATTTAAAAAATAACCCCCCTGGATGAGGACGACTAATATTATTATATATCATCATTAGCATAACATGTTTTTTTTATTAATAAACACATAATTTTTTATTACCGTTTCGATGAAGTTTTGTAGAAAATATAGGTATGTATTGTAAAAAATACATCTCGTTATTTAAAAAAAATACGTAAGCTGCTAAAAAAAAATTTTCAACACGTGTAATTCAAGCAGTTGTTGTTCATTCATATATTTATTAATATATCGAGCTTCTAACCAATTTATACTCTTTTTATTTATTTGTTGTAATTAGTACATAAGTAAATACATTATTGTTTAGTGTTGCCCTGGTGTTATAACTTCTGAACCCAAGATACTAAGGGGGAGGCGTAAGAACGTAACATTATCTTTGCCAGTTTTGTGAAAAATATATGCTACAGCTTAATGTATGGTGTATAATTAGTAAAAAATTGGTGGTGGTCGCTAACATGTAAATTGGTAAATTTAGGTTTTTCAAAAAATTCAAAAGCATCAATCTTTGTTTTCTTCGTGAGAAGGATTCCCTGAAAATATCATTAATACATTGTCTTGAATAGATGTACAATATATGTGAAATACAAACAAATTGGCTCACTTGATTAAGAAAACAAAATTTTTTTCGGATTTTCGAAAAAAAAAAAAATTCCCAGATATGAAGTTTTTGACGCCAAAACTTTTTGTGGTAGTATCTTACACAAAGATACATCACTGGAAGGATCCACACGCAAAAAGCTTACAGTTGTTGGAAAGGTGGGTTTTACTGCTCAATAATTTGAGGACGTTGTAGACAATCGTGTACCTACTAATATTAATGTTGAAGAGAAGGACTCGCTTGACTATGACGAGCCAACTGAAATTGAACTTCAACATTTTAATAATGCTGATGATGATGGTGAAGATTCCCTGATAATGATGATGGTAATAGTAATGGAACTGTAAATACCGAGGAACAAGAAGTTGAAGATAACACCGGAAATATATATACACAACCGAGAACCACAAATTAATCAAACATTATGTAATCGTGTATAACGCGGAAAAGATGATTTAATTAATAAAATATAGTTATAAATATAATGATCTACTTATTAAAAAGTCGATCCTGACCTAAACTAAACATCAATTTTTATTTCTATAATTTTCATCCTCATTTTATATTATTATAGCTTGTATTATACTAAATTTCTTGGATTAAACTTGGAAAATTTAAAAGCCGCGCAATCAACTGAATTTTGGACAATTACTGGAAGAATATACATCGGGCGATAAAATTGTATAACATAATTGTTTTGTAGAGAATTTAAATTAATTTTGTACATAATCATTTTTGTTGTAAATTCAATGGGGAAATCGGAAATGGCAAAAAATCACATTCTTGTAACTTACCCCCACCCCCCCTCTCCTGAAGGGGAGGTTTCAGGCCTCGTAAACTTCAACTTTCTGAGTTGTAATTATTGAGCAGCCGTGTTTAATACGATGCAAACTTGAAACAAATACACTGCACTTGTTTTTTATATTGAATATTAGTCATTCACAACAAATTAACTTCTTTTGACACCGAGTAAATCATAAAAAAAGAGTATTGTAGGAACCATTATCGATAATTATGCAATAGTTTACGCCTGATCATGGATGGGTATTCATATTTTGTGTAAAACTACATAAGACCCCCACGGCCATTTTATTTTACCTAGGATTTTTATCGCAAGAATGAAATGAAACCATTTATGTCCGTGATATAACTACGTTATAATACCAGCTTTGAAATCACTATATCTTTACTACCCGTCTAAATTTCTCATATAGCCTTAAGACTGTGCTAAAAGTTACTCAAAGCTCTTACTTTTGTGTAAATATCTCCCATATAATGGCTTCCATTTACCAAAGAAGGTAGTATTACTTCGCCTCGTGCATTTAGGTGCACAATAGGCCACCCCATATATTATTTAACAATGTCTATTGTTGGACTATTTGCACGGAAGTCGAGGATCTTATTAATAATGTGAATACTTTTTGGGGTTTGCCAAAACACCAGGCAGAAGGGAGGAAATAACATTATTAGTGAAAATATTAAAGTAAATACGGCGGAGTTTGATTGAAATGTAAGTAAAATATTGGATGTCTGTGATACTGTCGTATAGTAAGTAATTAGTAAGAATTTTATCGTAAATGCTTAGCAATATAAAGAGTGTAAATTGGCAGTTTATTATCTGATTAAACCTCGAGTGATTTAACGCCCACGGATTTATTTTGATAATAAACTGCCTAATTTACAAGAATTGTATTACTCTTGGCAACGTAGCTTGAAAAAAAAATGTATAGATAAAATTTAAAACCAAGAGCGTATTTCAAGAATAAATTAATTTTAAATAGATGAAACATATTTTTAGTTTTTTTTTAATAGACAAAAATATTTAATTTGAATTTCAAAATAGTAAGTGACAGTTTTCACAACTAAATGACAAAAGAGCATAAGAATCATAGATACTATATGGAGTCTTTACTACAAAGGGTTACTCGCGCACAGTTCGAACAATCATATGACGTGAAAAGACAGAGAGAGCACTACATTTGACCAACTTCACACCCGTAACCATATTATATATCCGTGACCAGTAGTCACGTCGATATCATAAGAAGTTAATGAAAATCCAGTTAGAGAGCGCAGCTCGATCTGTATGTATTCGCCTATTTCCAGAATGTACCAAAGTGAAACGATACAATTATTATTATTGTTAGGTTAAATTTATTTACCCATTAAATCCTTATTTTTAATTTGAGAAGTTTGAGAATGAAGTTAAAGCTATTTAGTTAAGCAGAGCGTACTCGCTGAAAGGATAAATAAGAGTTACTATCGAAATATATAAGTATTGTGCAGTGCATCGTTTTGATTTCTCGAATGAGTAGTTAGTTGCGACTCATTATTTACCCATTTAATCCTTATTTCTAATTTGAAACGCTTAAAGTGAAGTTAAAGCTGTTTAGTAAAGGAGAGAGTCTTCTCTGAAAGGTGTTTAAATAAGTGCTATAAACTGTAACGTACATTGTATCGTCTTGATTTCCCGAAAAATTAAAGACTTTTTAGATTGTAAAAAAGTTAGGAAAACCACCATATACATGGCAGTAAATACTAACACTACAAGGATAATAGTAAAAATGTAGGAAATTATTTGTATTTGAACAAAGCTGATTTTGATTGAAACCCGTGTGTGGGCGGCATATTGAAAAAATGCCAGACAAAATTAGTTTTCCGTATATCTCAAAGCCCAAAACTAATTTCTGTAAATAATACTTCAGTACGGAATTGCAAAAAAATTCAATTTCCTTCGACAGATTATTTTATCTGTATTCGAACAAGCAACGGTTTCGGTGCAAAACGATGGTAAAGTATGGGTATGGGTGAACAACTCATGCAGGAAAGAGTAAATGGTTCTGAAAAGGGAAAGTCGTGTTGCAGTCGAAGAGGATGTTATTCTGTTTTTCCTCCTATTACTTACAGCTTTAACGCCAACTGAGAAAGCAATGTTTTTGTAAATTTTGGTAAAGCCAAAATTGAAGCCTTTCTCATCGCATAGTTTGGAAACAAATTAAGACACAACAAAGACATTTTTTTTATTCGCACATTTACAGGCGACTGTATTCAAGAACGACAAAATGTCACTTATGAAAACTTTAGCAAACAGAAAGTTAAAAGATGTAACGGAAATTTTCCAAAACGTATCTCATCTCGCCGTCCTGGTTAAGTGGTGGAATAGCATTAGCTAAACTTCATCAGGACGTTAATATATACCTATAAGGCAATTAAAAAAAAAATACAATTGTAAATGCAGGAAATGAAGATTTTCTTGTCTCATGCGACGGCGCACAGTGGGAAAAATATGCCCTTTTTTGGACAAAAATCTGCCAACAGTAGAGATTTCAATCAAATTAAATTTAAAAAATGGAAAATACCCATAAGACATTGTACTTTAGAGTACTACTGCGACAAATTGGCTTTGGGTTAACCTAACCTAAAAATCCCAGATATTACTTCCACAACCAGTGGAAGTATAGAAACGACAACAAATTTTTAAAAAATTTTATTGTTCAAATAGGCTTAGAATGTCATGAAACGTCGAGATTTTAAGTTTGAACAAAAAAATGTCTGTCTGTCTGTCACTTTTTTTGTGCAAACGATATTGATTTAAAATTTGGTACACGTATGTATTTTAATGAGATCTGGAACTGGATTATATTTTCATCTGATTCCGTTGTCGCAGCAATACTCTAAAGTACAATGTCTTAAGCATTACCATCTTTTTCATTTAATTTGATTGAAATCTCTACTGTCGGCAGATTTTTTGTCCAAAAAAAGGGCATATTTTTCCCACTGTGCGGCGGCGCTAAGTAAAATTAAAAGTGACTATATTATTATTGTTTCATCTGCTTTAAAAATTGAGTTGGCCAAAAAATAAACACCTTTCATCGATGCCTTCAACGAAGGATACTACTCGATAGTACAGTTATCGAGTACCTATCTCATCACATTCAACTTTGATGGTAATAAAATTCCTTACTGAACCTTGAAACTGGTAACAAAAACCTAATCAATTGCTTATTCCTTTAGCAAAGTCTTTTAAATATTTTTGCAGCTGCACTAAGGCGTGGGGTTACTGAAAAGTCGGTGTGACGTGCAGTGGATCTTGTACGGTACGGTACGCCCATCTCATTACTGACCTAGAAAAGGAATAGTTAGAAGACGTCAACGAAGTGAAAGAAGATTTCAATATACCAGTGACGGGGGGCGATGCTGACGAAACGGCCATCAATAATACTGATAATGATATCGATTATGTCACCAATTATGACAGATAATTAAACCGATTACGATTTTAATACCAATGATGAAGATAAATAGTAGATCTCCAAAAAGATTTACTGCATTTTCATTAGAAAAAAGAATCCAGTTAACTACAACTGATTATATCGACATTTTTTCGAATCAAAAACACAATATAAAAATACAACTTTTTGGAAACAAAATAGAATACTAACTCGTGTCCACATTGACAACTGAAGGAAAACAAACAGGAAACAAATGTTCCAATTTCGATTGTTTTGCGCCTTCACACCTACACATTTATTTATTTTTAAACCCCAAGCGGTGGCAAGTTCAAAACGCAACATACTTGACGTGTTTCTAACAGATTGGATCACTATCAGGGATAACAATATTTCAAGTTTGAAAAATACGATTTTTGGGCTTAACATAGCAAAAAACCGAACCTTATCCTTTTTTAAAGTTACGAGAATTTTCTTTTTATACCGCAATGGGGGCCAATTCATGTTTTTTATTTTTTGGCCCTTTAAAAAATATATACTGAGTTGAGTTAGTCGATCTTTGTTTTTTTTTAACACTTAAAGAGTTTAAACAAATGAATCAACTGACTTATCTCCTTACACCTCCTGTTTTGACTATGTGAATGACTGGACTATTAAAAGTTTTCACTAGATATTCTCACATTTCTCTCAGCGTGCGCCGATCGTCGCGAGTCAGTACCTTCCAAGGACACGGACCTCCTAGGCTCAGTAACATGACCTGGGTTAAAATTCCAGGAAACGGCCAACTGGTATCCATCCTAAATTTAACTACTATGCACTTCTCTGGTGATATAAGTTGAACATTTCGAGGAGCCATTACCGGCAGCCATAAAGTTTATAATGATCACGTGCAATTCAATTTAATGTATTATACTGAGGCATTTTAAATAGAAATACACGTAAATGACTGAAAAACCATACGGTGGTATACCTTGGGTGGGATAAAATCGTCACTCAACTAAGTTGAAAGCGATTTTACTTTAGTATCGGTTGCATGTAATAAGAAAATGTGAATTGACAGGAACTCCACAACATCTATAGTTTTTCATAATAATTATATTCAAATTCTTTCACTAGAAAAGTACTGGAGAATGAAGAAAACATCAATGAAAACTTTATACTAACATACCTAGTTTTAAAGTGTTAAGTAAATTTTCCTAATAAGTACAATAATTATAAACTTAATACCTAAGTAATACTTAACAAAATTATAATTATAAAGAAATATGTGCTGATTGACAGAAATCAAAATAAATATTAAAGAAAACCCTGAGGAAAAAATTGCGGAAGAAAAAAAAAGACTAAAAAAAAGCCATGGGTAGAAAAACAACTTTATGAGAAACACAGAACAGAAAGGAAGAATAGAACAAGCTAAAAACGTACTCTTCGCCAATTTCCTGAGCTTTTTATATAATTGTTACACATTCTATAGGATACTCTCCGCAGATTTCTTGTAAATAATGTTAGTTTTTGGACATCATAAATTTTGTGATACCAATTTTATTGTGAAAAAAAAAGAAAAAAACACACGATCTTTGGATTGCAAGGCATAGCATAAGCATAACAAGTATTTATTTATGGTAAATAGTACAGCCATGTACCTCCTCGGAGTATGGCCCGGAGCCAGCCAGACAACCACGGCGCGTAGCGCCGTGGTGAGTGCAGGGCTGGACGGAGCAGGTTCGGTTCGGTTTAATAATAATGAATAAAATAAAACTACGTTAAGACTCCCATCCGCTTGAGCGGATTTAAAATTAACGGTGTGTTTAAAATTGCTGCCCATATGGGCCTAAAACTAATTCACATTAAAAACTTAAAGCTAATTGGTTGAGGCGCACGCGCACTAAAAAATTTTGGCTGTTGACACGGGAAAAAGTTGAATGAAAAAACCCGCTCGAGAGAACTGCCACCCTGATGGTGTCCGTGACGCCAGGAAGATGTGGTGGGAGGAAAAGAAAAATATGTTCGAATTTTTAAAAAGGTTATCGGCCAAAAGGAAATTTTATGGAAAAGAGGACAAAAGACAAAAAGGACAAATTGAACAACAAAAGAATAGAAAGGATTGTAAAGGTAAAGTTGTGATAAAGATTAAAGTTGAGGAAATGAGAGGTTATGGTGTAGGAAAGTATGGCCAGGCAACGCATGGTATGGTAGGGGGTGTTGAATACCGAAAAGTATTGCATTATGCTGTCTGATTCGGGTTGTTGCGGGTTAGCGGACTATCGCCCAGTTTAAATTGACAGAATTTTTGAGAAATTTCTTGCACGTAGTCCGCTAGTGGGGTTATGTCATGGCAACGATCATATAAATCTCTAAGGGAGGTGTACCTACCGGAATCAGAAATGAGGCGCATAAATTTGTGTTCTAAAACTTTCAATTTTTGCATTGTCATGGCCGGTATGCTGCATCAGGCCGGCGCGGCGCCGCACAATGGGAAAAATATGCTCTTTTTTGGACAAAAATCTGCCGACAATACAGATTACAATTAAATTAAATGAAAAAAATGGTAAATACCCTTAATACATTATACTTTAGAGTAGTGCTGCGACAAATTGGCTTTGGGTTAACCTAACCTAAACATCACAGACAATACTTCCACATCCACTAACGACAACAAATTTTTAAAAATTTTTATTGTTCAGATAGGCTTAGAATGTCATGAAACGTCGAGATTTTAAGTTTAAGCAAAAAAAGGTCTGTCTGTCGGTCTGTCTAACTTTTTTTGTGCTCTGGAACCGTTTAA
Source organism: Rutpela maculata (assembly GCA_936432065.2). NCBI lineage: Eukaryota > Metazoa > Arthropoda > Insecta > Coleoptera > Cerambycidae > Rutpela > Rutpela maculata. Next base: position 391,557,994 of record OW386285.2, read on the forward strand.
GATATTGACTTGAAATTTGGTACATATATGTATTTTAACGAGATCTGGAAGTGGATTATATTTTCATCTTATTCCGTTGAAGAACTGGGGGGGGGGGTAAATTGGGGTAAATATGGGTAAATAGGTAAATCAAGCAGGTAAGAGTCCATAAAATTCGTGTTTAGTACATACAAAAGATGCTAATGTCTCAAAAACATCTTTGGCATTAGCCACCTCCATTACTACACATTCCTACCCCCAGCCCATTATAAAAGAAGGTGAAAACAATTGTGATTTAGTATTTGTACAAGAACCAAAGGCCTCAATTTTTTTTTAACTTCATCCACTCCCACTACCCCCCCCCCCCCCTTCCACCACCCCCACCCCCACTACCGATGTGGCATATCGTTTTATGGGTTTTTGGGGTAGACGGATTTAAATATTATATTATTAAAGTTCCATAAACAATTATTTCCACGTACAAATTTTGTTTCGTTGTGAGAGACTTGGATAGAAAAATTAGATGTAGAACCAGTGATTCCTTGCGCAGCGGTTTTTTTCTCTTTATTCCGCGTTTACCTCCTTGGGCGAGAGTCAGAAACAAACTAAGTAGTGTTCATGTAGATTGGGTAGCAAATTCATTTTTATGGGATCATAAATTAATTGCATAAGTTTCTTGAATCGTTTCTAACGTATAAACCATAACCTTTTAAGGGATTAAAATAGGAGTTGAAGGTTTAAGGTGGTGAAAATTCGAGATTCAAGTGAAATAAAGTTTAAGTGATCAAAAGTTGTTCTTCAGGGTTTTTTTATGCAAATTTCACATTTAATCTTACTCGATCCCATAAAAATTAACACTACTTCGTTTGTTTGTGATTCTCGACCAAGGAGGCAAACGCCGAATAAAGAGAAAAAAATCGCTGCCCAAGGAATCACTACTTCCACATCAAATTTTTCAATCCAAGTCTCTCACAACGAAAAAAAATTATTTGTACGTGGAAATAATTGTTTATGGAACTTTAATAATATAATCGTCTACTCTCAAAACCCATAAAACGATATGCCTCATCGGTAGTGGGGGGGTAATGGGTAGTGGGGGTGAATGAAGTGAAAAAAAATTGAGGCCTTTGGTTTTTGAAGACATACTAAAACACAATTTTTTTTCACCCCCTTTTATAATGGGGTGGGGGTAGTAATGGGGGTGGATAATGCCAAATTTTTTTTTTTAGACATTAGCTCCTCTTGTATATACCAAATACCAATTTTATGGACTCTTACCTGCTTGATTTACCTATTTACCCCCATTTACCTCAATTTACCCCCCATTTTTTGACCCCTAAAAATTATTAGCATAAACCCATTTACAAGTAAAAATGCAAGGGGGCAATAACTTGAAATTATGTGTCTCAAAATTGCATAAGTGATTACCCCCTCGTAAAAATATTACTGTTGTCTAGGGGGATGAATAGTTTATTGGTATCCAGGAAAAGACATCCTCGTGCTCTCTCATGGAAAATAATAGATACAACTTCATTACTGTTTTCTTCGGAGGAAGGTTGTTTATACGTATGATTTTTATGTTATTCCTAAATATGGCATATTTTGAGTTATTACACTTTTTCTCGGGATGTGCGATATACATACACACATCTAAGACAGGTGACTCTAGAAATTGTTTTAACCTAAATTTCGACAACGACGATGTAATCCTTAGTTTATTGGTATCGAAATATATTATAATCTCTACGTGACATGTCCACCAATTACTGTATGTGTTGAACTCTCCATAAATAATCCATTTTGATAATTACTTCCACATGCTATGGAAGTATAGTAACGCAAAAAAAATAAAATAAAATTTTTTTATTGTTTAGATAGGCTTAGAATGTCATAAAACGTCGAGATTTTGGGTTTGAGCAAAAAAAATTTTTCTGTCTGTCGTCTGTAACTTTTTTTGTGTGCACGATTACTCTAAAACCGTTTAAGATATTGACTTGAAATTTGGTACATGTACTAGATTATATTTTAATCTTATTCCGTTGAAGGGTAATTTGGGGTAAATGGGGGTAAATAGGTAAATCAAGCAAGAGTGCATAAAATTGGTATTTAGTATTTATAAGAGAAGCTAAAGTCTCAAAAAATAAAATTGTGATTTAGTATGTGTACAGGTAGCATTCTTTTTTTAATTACCCACCCCACTATCGATGTGGCATATCATTAGTAGGTGATTTCAAATATTACACTCTTAAAGTTCCATAAAGTTCAATATTTACAAACAGAGAGTTTTTCAATGATGTCTGCCTACGTGTACCTTTGTGAACATATTTTGATAACGACGATTTGAACAAATCTGAATAACTTTCCGAGTTGGTTAATATTTTGACGAAACATTCTTGCTCCAAAAAAGAGAACTAGATATAATTTTAAAGAACTAAAGAAATACGAGAAAAATCTCGATCTAAAAAAGCAGCTAAATATTAATGCTAATTTATTAAAGTTTCAAATATATCTCAAAATCTGTAAGATGTTCTACATTCCCAATTTTGTTAAAAAAAAAGAAGCAAAAAAAAGCAGACCAAAGAAGAGGTGAATTGATGATGTAGAGAAAGATTTGAAAGTTATGCGAGTGAGGAATTGGAAGAGACTCGTTTGAGAGTTGCAGCTGAAGAAGAAGTATATTGGGTACTCCAGGGTGCAGTTTTGAGTCCTATCTAATTTAACAGCGCATTTGTTTTGCAATTGGTACGATAATTAAGCGTAGTACCAAAACGTTAATTGAAACAATTAGTTGGTAAAGAATTTGAGTTATTAAGAAATTGGTTTAATATAAATTTGATTGCTACTGACTAGGGTAAAACTAAGTAGTCCTATAAATCCTGTTAATTATACTTAACTAAAGTTGGTCTCTTGAGACAAAAAAAAGTAAAGAACTTTTTGAGTTATTATGGATGCAATCTTGTATGCATTTTTTTCTTCAATGCCCACACACCGAGAGACGAAAGGAAAACAAAAACGTTAAACAAAATTGCGAATGTAGAACATATGTACAGGGTGAGTCATGAGGAACTGTACATACTTCTATCGTAAGTAGAGGCAGTTAAGACAAATACCAAGTGATCATTAAAAAGTGTTTGTTCCCTTTCTTTACTATCATACAGAGTGATTTATGAATTTTGTCCAAAAATTGTTTTGGTCATAACATTTTAACGGTTAATCCGATTTGCCTCATTTTTTACAACAATGTACACTGTTGCCTAACAACCATCATACATATCCAAAATTTAAAAAATCCAGGGACGGTTTCAAAAAAATTTGTTGGATTGCCTCGTATACGATAGTTCACCCTGTATATGATTTATCTAAAACTTGATAGGACACAAATAGGTAGTAAAACCTGAGTATTTGAAATTTTTGTCACACTCTCAACAATTTTTTTTATTAACGATCAAGTCAAATGAAGTTTGGCAAAATGGAATATTTTAATGCATACTAATATTAATTAATACAAAAATTTAGCTAAAAGAAAATAATACCTACATACCTCGTGCCTAGGTTTAGTAAGTACCATCATTTTAATCAATTTCCAGGCCAGGTCTTAAAAATGTGGCTGATGTGGTCCATCTAAAAAGTTGCCTCTGTATGTATTTTCTCCAATTCGTCAAATTGCTTTCAAAAAGGAAAGAAATAAGTAGTCAAATTTGTGTTACCTAAATTTAAAGTACCCAACCTATATGTTCAGTTTAAGATCAATTTTAACGAAAACTGTACATTTTCCGAAATATTTTTAAAAGCCATCATATTCAAATGTAAGCATTGAATTTAAAATAAATACAAGATACTGATCTACGTTTTGATATTTCGGGAGCACTTTTTGGCGCCCTTTCCTGAAGTCATCACGGACGTACTTCATACTAAAGTACAAGGATATCCCTTCGAACTCCGCGATCAATCACTGCTTTTTGTCGCCTCATGGGGGGGGGGGTGTTATTAAAAATCCGAAAAAAATTTTTGCTCAATTTGGCACCCTTCCGAACCGGCGCTCCGGTTTGCGCGGCCCTTAAGCCGCCCCTGTACGTATTGTAAATAAACATGTAAGACCTGGCCTGGAAATTGATTAAAATGATGGTACTTATTAAACCTAGGCACGAGGTATGTAGATATTATTTTTTTTTAGCTAAATGTTTGTATTTACAAATATTAGTATACATTAAAATATTCCATTTTGCCAAACTTCTCATCTGACTTGAAAATTGATCGTTAATAAAAAATTTATTGAGTGTGACAAAAATTTCAAATACTAAGGTTTTACTACCTATTTGTGTCCTATACAAATTTCATATCAAGTTTTAGATAAATCATATACAGGATGAACTATCGTATGCGAGGCAATCCAACAAATTTTTTTGAAACCGTCCCTGGATTTTTTAAATTTTGGATATGTATGATGGTTGTTAGGCAACAGTGTACATTGTTGAAAAAAAGAGGCAAATCGGATTAACCGTTAAAATGTTATGACCAAAACAATTTTTGGACAAAATTCATAAATCACTCTGTATGATAGTAAAGAAAGGGAACAAACACTTTTTAATGGTCACTTGGTATTTGTTTTAGGTGCCTCTACTTACGGTAGAAGTATGTACAGTTCCTCATGACTCACCCTGTATCTCTTACAGATTTTGAGATATATTTGAAACTTTATTAAATTAGCATTAATATTTAGCTGCTTTTTTAGGTCGCGATTTTTCTCGTATTTCTTTAGTTCTTGAAAATTATATCTAGTTCTCTTTTTTGGAGCAAGAATGTTTCGTCAAAATATTAACCAACTCGGCCAGTTATTCAGATTTGTTCAAATCGTCGTTATAAAAATATGTTCACAAAGGTCGGAAGAGCTTTTGGTTACATATGAACTTGATTTGCATATGATTGATTGCCGAAAAATGGACCGGAAAAAATTGTCATAAATTAAATCGTACACGAGATTATGTATTTGGCATAATCAATACAACGATTCATCCAAACATCAATCATTTTCTTTCAATTATGAAAAGTATATAAAAATGTATAAAAACAAATTGCCAGGTAACACTCCTATAACTGATATTCCATTATATTTTCAGTAAAATAATAACTAAATGAAAATAAAAAATCATTGTTAAATTTGCCAAGCTTGTAGATATATAAATCCTATAATTCTCGCCGCGTGCAATGAATGGAACGATCTGGGATCGCAAAAAATGAATTATAATAATTATCTCTCTGTCCTATATATTCAGTATATCACGCAAATATATATTCCCGAATGCATCCCATTGTGTTTTCTTATGTCCTCCCCTTCATAGTACAGCCTACATTCTCCACGCAATTTCCTACCCCCTAAATAAATATAAACCGTAACAATAACGAGGATTTATGGCAATTTCTCCTTGAGAAGAGTTAACTTGGAGTTTGTCCAAGGAACCACAATCCGCTTTTGATTTATCTCATAACATTCTGTAAAGTGAAAAAGTTTCTAGGATAGATCACCGATCAAAACAAATTGCAATTTGACCTTGAAACTGTGAACTGAGGTCTCAAATATCCAGTCAATAAAATACTCGTAAGAATTTTTGTATTGTTCAAGTTTAATGCAGTGCAGACTAAAATCGCAGAAGTCCTAAACTTCAGAAACTCAGCATTGCAATTAGATTGCATATTTTAGCATTCATTGCTTATTGTAGGCATAAGAAAAATAATATTCGGTAGGTACCTAGTTGTTATTTACAACGAAGAAATGAAATATACTTTTAATATACAGGATGAACAATAAAAAATAATTAATTAAATATAGGTACGTGACAGAGCTATTATATTCTAGTGATTATTTCACTAATTAACGTGATAGCCAATGTGAGTCAGTTTTTTTACAACATTGCACCAATTAAATGTCATTATTAGTGGTAAACTAACCTAGCATCGGCTTTTGACAGTACCAACACGAAAAAATTATCGCTCTAATTTTTTGTGTCGACAAATATTGCGATAATTTTTTGACGTTTTGTTTCGTGAAATGTTTTCGGCAAACAGGACAACTCATGGTTTTCCATTTTATCTATAAATATCTTCTCTAGCTTATTGCTAATTGTTAACGTAAATTGTAGTATTGTATTAAATTTAAGTAGTAATATAATATAAAAAAACCGCCGCACAGGGAATCACTACTTCCACATCCAAGTCTCTTACAACAACTATATTTGCACTCCACTATGTGGAAATAATTGTTTATGGAACTTTAATAGTATAATATTTGAAATCATTTACCCCAAAACCCATAAAATTATACGCCAGATCGGTAATGGGGGTGGAGTGGTGGTGGGGGTGAATGAAGTGAAAAAAATTCTTGATGACTTTGGCTCTTGTACACACACTAATAATGAGGTGGAGGTGTTAATAGGGGTGGCTAATGCCAATTTTTTTTTTTGAGACCTCAGCTCCTCTTATATTTACTAAATACCAATTTCATGGACTCTTGCTTGATTTATCTATTTACCCCCATTTATCCCAATTTACCCTTCAACTTTGCAATGGAATAAGATCAAAATATAATCTAGTTCCAGATCTCGTTAAAATACATACGTGCGCCATATTTTAAGTGAATACCTTAAACGGTTCCAGAGTAATCGTGAGCACCAAAAAGATATAAGACTAACAGATAGACCGACGCGACAGACAAATTTATTTCGCTCAGACTTAAAATATTGACGTTTCATGATATTCTAAGCCTATTTAAATAATGAAAATTTCCAAAATTTTTTTTGCGTTAATATACTTCAACTGAATGTGGAAATAATACGCAAAAAATGGCATAACAAGGATATAAAAAATCGTTGTGTGCCGTAAACTACACGATAGAAGTAAAGCCTCTACTTCAAGCATTTTCTGCGAGGAAACCTACTTCCAATCAAGGTAATCCACTCTGCATCCAATTTACTCGAGGAAAGCCACTGCACATTCATACTTCTTGAAGTAACCCACTGCGCATCCATTTTACTCGAGGAAACCCACTGCGCATCCATATCACTTGAGGTAACCTACTGCGTATCTATAGCACCCGAGAAAAGCCACTGCGCATCCATACTACTTAAAGTAACCCACTGCGCATCCATACTACTTGAGGTAACCTACTGCGATCTATAATACTCGAGAAAAGTAACTGCGCATCCAAAATACTCGAAGGAAGCCACTGCGCATCCATAGTAGTCGAGGAAAGCCACTGCGCATCCATACTACTCGAGGTAACTTTACCAACATAATATCTGAAATCGCCAAAAACCCATGAAACGATATGCCACATCGTTAGTGGGGGGTGGGGGTGGTGGTAGAGGGTTGGTAGTGGGAATGGATGAAGTGTATTTTGAGGCTTTTGGTTCTTGTACACACACTAAATCACATTTTTTTTTTCATCCCCTTTAATAATGGGGTAGGGGTGGTAATGGAGGTGGCTAACGCCAAAAATTTTTTTGAAACCTTAGCTTCTCTTGTATACACTAAATACCAATTTTATGGTCTCTTACCTGCTTGATTTACCTGTTTACCCCCCACTTACCCCAATTTACGCCCCAACCCTTCGACAGAATAAGATGAAAATATAATCTAGTTCCAGATCCCCTTAAAGTACATACGTGTACCAAATTTCAAGTCAACATCTTAAACGGTTCCAGAGTAAAGGTGCGCACAAAAAAAGTTACAGACAGACAGAAAATTTTTTTCTCTCAAATTTAAAATCTCGACGTTTCATGACATTCTAAGCTTATTTGAACAATACAAATTTTCAAAATTTTTTTTGTCGTTACTATACTTCCACTGGATGTGGAAGTAATAACCTAAAACACCACATAAGTTGATAACTCCCAGTTGCAAAGCCAAGGACAAGTTATACACAGTTTTCAATGGCTTATAATACCTAACGCCATTACAAAATAATTTTCACAACTAAAATTAAATACAAACGCCTACAAAGCAGACAAGTCAATTACTTCATGTTAAATACACAAATGTAATTAATAGTAGATTGTAATACAAGTGTGGCAAGGGCTTCATTGCAAAACGATGTATGAAAGTAGGAACACGAGCGCAGCGAGTGTTCCTATCATACGAGTTTTGCAATGAAGCTTGCCACATGTGTGTTACATCCCATTTTTTCTACGATTGTGAAGTTATTTCCCTTTTTTAAAGTCTTTTCCAAAATTTTAAATTTGCTGCCTGTCAGATTTTATTTAAAGTGACATTTTCCGCAGTCATTCTGAAGTTAGAAAATTTGACTTTGTAATTGCAATTCATGTGTAATTAATGTATATTTATAGAATTTAATTGTTATTACCAGTAAGTAATATAAAATTCTTTAAGGTATACACAATATTTCATTCCGGTGTGTGAAGATGTAATAAAGGCGTGTGGCAAATTCTTTGCCGCACAGCGTGCGGCAAAGAATTTGCCACACGCCTTTATTACATCTTCACACACCGGAATGAAATATTGTGTATACCTTAAAGAATTTTATATTACTTACTGGTAATAACAATTAAATTCTATAAATATACATTAATTACACATGAATTGCAATTACAAAGTCAAATTTTCTAACTTCAGAATGACTGCGGAAAATGTCACTTTAAATAAAATCTGACAGGCAGCAAATTTAAAATTTTGGAAAAGACTTTAAAAAAGGGAAATAACTTCACAATCGTAGAAAAAATGGGATGTAACACACATGTGGCAAGCTTCATTGCAAAACTCGTATGATAGGAACACTCGCTGCGCTCGTGTTCCTACTTTCATACATCGTTTTGCAATGAAGCCCTTGCCACACTTGTATTACAATCTACTATTAATTACATTTGTGTATTTAACATGAAGTAATTGACTTGTCTGCTTTGTAGGCGTTTGTATTTAATTTTAGTTGTGAAAATTATTTTGTAATGGCGTTAGGTATTATAAGCCATTGAAAACTGTGTATAACTTGTCCTTGGCTTTGCAACTGGGAGTTATCAACTTATGTGGTGTTTTAGGTTATTACTTCCACATCCAGTGGAAGTATAGTAACGACAAAAAAAATTTTGAAAATTTGTATTGTTCAAATAAGCTTAGAATGTCATGAAACGTCGAGATTTTAAATTTGAGAGAAAAAAATTTTCTGTCTGTCTGTAACTTTTTTTGTGCGCACCTTTACTCTGGAACCGTTTAAGATGTTGACTTGAAATTTGGTACACGTATGTACTTTAAGGGGATCTGGAACTAGATTATATTTTCATCTTATTCTGTCGAAGGGTTGGGGCGTAAATTGGGGTAAGTGGGGGGTAAACAGGTAAATCAAGCAGGTAAGAGACCATAAAATTGGTATTTAGTGTATACAAGAGAAGCTAAGGTTTCAAAAAAATTTTTGGCGTTAGCCACCTCCATTACCACCCCTACCCCATTATTAAAGGGGATGAAAAAAAAAATGTGATTTAGTGTGTGTACAAGAACCAAAAGCCTCAAAATACACTTCATCCATTCCCACTACCAACCCTCTACCACCACCCCCACCCCCCACTAACGATGTGGCATATCGTTTCATGGGTTTTTGGCGATTTCAGATATTATGTTGGTAAAGTTACCTCGAGTAGTATGGATGCGCAGTGGCTTTCCTCGACTACTATGGATGCGCAGTGGCTTCCTTCGAGTATTTTGGATGCGCAGTTACTTTTCTCGAGTATTATAGATCGCAGTAGGTTACCTCAAGTAGTATGGATGCGCAGTGGGTTACTTTAAGTAGTATGGATGCGCAGTGGCTTTTCTCGGGTGCTATAGATACGCAGTAGGTTACCTCAAGTGATATGGATGCGCAGTGGGTTTCCTCGAGTAAAATGGATGCGCAGTGGGTTACTTCAAGAAGTATGAATGTGCAGTGGCTTTCCTCGAGTAAATTGGATGCAGAGTGGATTACCTTGATTGGAAGTAGGTTTCCTCGCAGAAAATGCTTGAAGTAGAGGCTTTACTTCTATCGTGTAGTTTACGGCACACAACGATTTTTTATATCCTTGTTATGCCATTTTTTGCGTATTATTTCCACATTCAGTTGAAGTATATTAACGCAAAAAAAATTTTGGAAATTTTCATTATTTAAATAGGCTTAGAATATCATGAAACGTCAATATTTTAAGTCTGAGCGAAATAAATTTGTCTGTCGCGTCGGTCTATCTGTTAGTCTTATATCTTTTTGGTGCTCACGATTACTCTGGAACCGTTTAAGGTATTCACTTAAAATATGGCGCACGTATGTATTTTAACGAGATCTGGAACTAGATTATATTTTGATCTTATTCCATTGCAAAGTTGAAGGGTAAATTGGGATAAATGGGGGTAAATAGATAAATCAAGCAAGAGTCCATGAAATTGGTATTTAGTAAATATAAGAGGAGCTGAGGTCTCAAAAAAAAAAAATTGGCATTAGCCACCCCTATTAACACCTCCACCTCATTATTAGTGTGTGTACAAGAGCCAAAGTCATCAAGAATTTTTTTCACTTCATTCACCCCCACCACCACTCCACCCCCATTACCGATCTGGCGTATAATTTTATGGGTTTTGGGGTAAATGATTTCAAATATTATACTATTAAAGTTCCATAAACAATTATTTCCACATAGTGGAGTGCAAATATAGTTGTTGTAAGAGACTTGGATGTGGAAGTAGTGATTCCCTGTGCGGCGGTTTTTTTATATTATATTACTACTTAAATTTAATACAATACTACAATTTACGTTAACAATTAGCAATAAGCTAGAGAAGATATTTATAGATAAAATGGAAAACCATGAGTTGTCCTGTTTGCCGAAAACATTTCACGAAACAAAACGTCAAAAAATTATCGCAATATTTGTCGACACAAAAAATTAGAGCGATAATTTTTTCGTGTTGGTACTGTCAAAAGCCGATGCTAGGTTAGTTTACCACTAATAATGACATTTAATTGGTGCAATGTTGTAAAAAAACTGACTCACATTGGCTATCACGTTAATTAGTGAAATAATCACTAGAATATAATAGCTCTGTCACGTACCTATATTTAATTAATTATTTTTTATTGTTCATCCTGTATATTAAAAGTATATTTCATTTCTTCGTTGTAAATAACAACTAGGTACCTACCGAATATTATTTTTCTTATGCCTACAATAAGCAATGAATGCTAAAATATGCAATCTAATTGCAATGCTGAGTTTCTGAAGTTTAGGACTTCTGCGATTTTAGTCTGCACTGCATTAAACTTGAACAATACAAAAATTCTTTCGAGTATTTTATTGACTGGATATTTGAGACCTCAGTTCACAGTTTCAAGGTCAAATTGCAATTTGTTTTGATCGGTGATCTATCCTAGAAACTTTTTCACTTTACAGAATGTTATGAGATAAATCAAAAGCGGATTGTGGTTCCTTGGACAAACTCCAAGTTAACTCTTCTCAAGGAGAAATTGCCATAAATCCTCGTTATTGTTACGGTTTATATTTATTTAGGGGGTAGGAAGTTGCGTGGAGAATGTAGGCTGTACTATGAAGGGGAGGACATAAGAAAACACAATGGGATGCATTCGGGAATATATATTTGCGTGATATACTGAATATATAGGACAGAGAGATAATTATTATAATTCATTTTTTGCGATCCCAGATCGTTCCATTCATTGCACGCGGCGAGAATTATAGGATTTATATATCTACAAGCTTGGCAAATTTAACAATGATTTTTTATTTTCATTTAGTTATTATTTTACTGAAAATATAATGGAATATCAGTTATAGGAGTGTTACCTGGCAATTTGTTTTTATACATTTTTATATACTTTTCATAATTGAAAGAAAATGATTGATGTTTGGATGAATCGTTGTATTGATTATGCCAAATACATAATCTCGTGTACGATTTAATTTATGACAATTTTTTCCGGTCCATTTTTCGGCAATCAATCATATGCAAATCAAGTTCATATGTAACCAAAAGCTCTTCCGACCTTTGTGAACATATTTTTATAACGACGATTTGAACAAATCTGAATAACTGGCCGAGTTGGTTAATATTTTGACGAAACATTCTTGCTCCAAAAAAGAGAACTAGATATAATTTTCAAGAACTAAAGAAATACGAGAAAAATCGCGACCTAAAAAAGCAGCTAAATATTAATGCTAATTTTCCAAAATTTTAAATTTGCTGCCTGTCAGATTTTATTTAAAGTGACATTTTCCGCAGTCATTCTGAAGTTAGAAAATTTGACTTTGTAATTGCAATTCATGTGTAATTAATGTATATTTATAGAATTTAATTGTTATTACCAGTAAGTAATATAAAATTCTTTAAGGTATACACAATATTTCATTCCGGTGTGTGAAGATGTAATAAAGGCGTGTGGCAAATTCTTTGCCGCACAGCGTGCGGCAAAGTGATATTTTCTGCAGTCATTTTGAAGTTAGAAAATTTGACTTTCAGCACAATCGTAGAAAAATGTAATTTTTTCTTTCTACCCTATTTTTTATTAAAATGAAATATTAATAAAAAAAATATTCATAAATAAAGTTTTTTAATTTGGCCCCTTGTAACTTTTTTTGGGCTGTATCTCAGAAACTGGAAGAAAGACCAAGTTGGGCACATGAGAGCTTTTGATGAAAAAGTCGACTGCAACTGCAACTTATTAATTCAGCCAATTTGATTGAAATTCAATTTCTACAAGAAAATAGTAGGGCCCTTTGAAATATAGCTCCCCCCCTCCTCTATTTTCTAAAGTACATGACTCAAAAATAAAAAAAATCATAATAGAACTTTTTAATTTTATCAAAGACAAATAAGTTTGGTTTGGATATCTTAAAAATGTATGGGATATGACATTTTTTATGTCATAACATAAGTCATAATAATGTTTTTGGATCACTGATACAGGGTAACACTACTAATTTTCCGACGACACCTTTGGGAACAGAGTTGCATTTGACAGAATTATTATTTTATATAATATTATCCTTGATCAGTCATCACAACAAGAGTCTGTCTCCCCAAGAATCTTAAACCGATGTTATATTTTTTAACTCCAAGTAATTATTTTTTTTCTTTTTCTTCTAATAATCACATAAAAATATCATCTTTCTATGAATTTAGCACAACCTATAATATTACACTTATTTTATATTATTGTCTGTATTTTTATCTAACCTGTAGATTTATTAACACCACCTTTTCTTCAACCGCTAGGTTGAATACAATTTGTATTTATTAATTATCTCTCGAGTTATCTATTATCACCTTACAACTCTTCAAATTTAAAAAATGGGGGACTCCACCCGGGAATGTCCCTACCCTTCTACACAGACACCACACCTTCTACCTTGGTGTGTAGTGTTTTTTGTTTCTTGATTCTTTTTAGCAACCGTTCTTACTCAGTCCTTTGTCTGGAGAGCCTCAAGTTTCTAAAACGGCATCTTTAGTGCTCCAAAGTGGTTGTTTGAGGACGGCGCGGAAATTAAAATCCATTACCAACATTTTTAATTCCAACAAAAAAAAATTAATTTGATGAATTTCGTTGGTTTGCGTTGAAATGAGGGCGCTATGTTGGAATTTGCTGTAAAAAGCCGGCAAGAATAATAAATAATTACTGTTATATAATACAATAGTCGTTACAAAAAGAACAGGTCGTTCGAAGCAAAAGCTCCTGGGTCATGCAGCAATGAATAGTGATAGTTGGCTGGATGATAGATGTGTCTTGGCGCGACGCAGCGGTTCACGTTGAACCTGTTCGGTAGGGTCAAAAACTAATTTGACTGCTTTGCGAGACACGCGGATAATAGTTTGTTATTTCGTCCTCTTTATCTCAAGGGCGTATCTCAAAATGGGATATATCCGTTATACTGTATATTTAATCCACTCTACGTTGTGTCCTATGCGTGTAACCCAATGTTTTGTCTTCTAATAGATATCAGCATAAAATCAAATAAAAGGGCCTATTTCGAAAATACTTTAAAATATTTGTTACTAACAGGCGTATCTTGGGAGAACCCTTTACAGGGGGCGTATCTCAAAAAATGGGAAAATGATATTATTTGTCGTAGTAGTTTGATGAAATACGTCATTTCGTGAAAAGTCTAGACAGTACATGAACTGCCGGCATATCATGCAAATTCTTGAGATTGCACAATCTGCCTAGGCATTTAGTGAAACGCCGTGGTCGTCTCGGTACATAATGTTTAAAGTCATTCGACACGATCTGCCGCAAATTAGACCGGCACATTGTGTTCTATTACTTGCTGCCTACTTATTTCTTTTGTTTATTATGAAAAGTAAGAGTGAAGAAAACTTGTTTAATGATCATTACAAAGAGTATTATGAAGCCAAGCCGAATAAATGACCGTATACCATCAGAAAATTAAACGAGGTGCGAAAAATATTTAATTAATTTTGAGGTTAGGTTAGGGTAAGATTTTATATTCGTAATTCGTAATTTCGTTAGCAATCTAAAACCTGAAACGTACCAAATAAATCTGAACCTAACCTCAAAATTAATTAAAACTCCCCCTCTGTCTTTGTAATGATCTCCGAACAAGTTTTTTTCAGTCCTTAATTTCCATAATAAACAAAACAAACAACTCAACATGGTTTCCGGGCAAATAAATCGAAGGAAACAGCACCTCAAACACACAACCCAACACAGTCGTCGGTCAACATCTAATTTGCGGAAGATCTTATAGAACGACTTTAATCATGTGCCAAGACGACCACGGCGCTTCACGATATGCCTAGGCAGATTGTGCAACATCAAAAATTTACATGATATGCAGGCAGTTCATGTACTGCCTAGGCTTTTCACGAAATGACATATCCATTATATTGTATATTTTAATTCACTCTATATTATGCTTTACGGGTGCAACCCAATGCTTTGTCTTCGTGAGCTGGCTGCTCAATACGAGAGGAACCGCAGGATCGGACATTTGGTTCACGCACTCGCTCGAGCTGGCGGGCAGTGGTGGAAGCCACCATCCGTGGGATTATGCCTGAACGCCTCTAAGGCGAAGGTGGCAACGATATGTCTTGGAGTTCCGAGAGTCGAAAGGCTCAAAACAATGTGACTTTACTAGGTGATCACGGTTTGCCGCCATTTTTTATATTATGCCTTGCAATTTTTTGTGTATTATGGCTAGGGATTGCAATACCGGTTAACCGGTTATCAGGACAAAAAACACATGACGATAATTACCGGTTATTTTAATTTTTTACCGGTTATTTCGGTAAATTCTAAACTTAACGATATGTCACGTATTCAACGTTTATTTATGTCAGTGACTAGTATTCACTAAATGCAGAGTGACTGACTGAGCACTTTTAACAATAAATAAATAATATTATAAAAACCGCTGCCCAAGGAATCACTACTTCCACATCCAGATTTTCTATCCAAGTCACTCACAACGAAAAAATTTTGTATGTGGAAATAATTGCTTATGGGACTTTAATAATATAATATTTTAAATCCCCTACCCCAAAAACCTATAAAACGATACCCCACATCGGTAGTGGAGTGGGGGTGGTGATGGGGGGGGGGTGGTAGTGGTGGTGGATGAAGTAAAAAAATATTTTGAGGTTTCTGGTTCTTGTACACACACTAAATCACATTTTTTTTTCCATCCCCTTTAATAATGGGGCGGGAGGTGGTAATGGGGGTGGCTAATGCCAAAATTTTTTTGAGACCTTAGCTTCTCTTGTATATACTAAATACCAATTTTCTGGACTCTTACATGCTTGATTTAGCTATTTACCCCAAATTGACCCCAATTTTCCCCCCCAACCCTTCGACGGAACAAAATGAGAATATAATCTAGTTCCAAATCTCGTTAATGTACATATGTGTACCAAATTTCAAGTCAATATCTCAAACGGTTCCAGAGTAAACGTGCGCACAAAAAAAGTTACAGACAGACCGACAGAATTTTTTTTTTCGCTCAAACTTAAAATCTCGACGTTTCATGACATTCTAAGCCTATTTGAACAATAAAAAATTTAAAATTTTTTTTTGTCGTTACTATGCTTCCACTGGATGTGGAAGTAAAAGTAAAATCCAAACACCTAAGAACTACAAGAGAGACATTGACAATATCTTGCGACAGGAAATTGAATATTTCACTGCCGCAAATATCCGTGGAATACATTTAGAATGTAGTATGTTATTACCAATTCTTATTAACTTATCGACACACCAATATCGATTGAGGAAGGGCATCTTCAGCTGGTGGTATTCTATGCATAAATATCAGACGACTAACAGCTATAACTTTGACTAACAGATAGTCCTTTAACGGGCTATTTTTAAAAATATTGTATTTTTAGATTAGGTATTCAGTAAATACCCAATTTGAGTTTATGTTTATAATTTTTGTTATTTAAATTAATATTTTTGTAAATTACCGAATTATTTATTTAAATTTATTTCATTTATATTTTTTCCTTTTGATAAAAAACCTTTTGTTTGTTCATTATATTAAATATATGTATATAAAAATGTTTTTTGTTAAATTTAGATAATTTTGTACACAGTAAAAGACAATTGCCATTTTCGCTACCCTAATCATTAATTCTAAAAATTACCGGTAAATACCGGTTAACCGGTTATTTACATTTTTATTTACCGATTTACCGGTTATTAAAATTTCCGGTAAATTGCAATCCCTAATTATGGCCTTTTGCCGGCTATTATCGCATTACATTTTTTATAGGTTTATAAGTGCTTTTTGTGTCTGTCTGTCTCTCGCATTGTACTATGCAATATTGATGAGATGTTTCATAAAAATATAATATCGAAAGTATTGTTTTATTTACCGACACTGAGATATTTCATTGTTCTACCAATATATTTATCGTTATAATAAATTTTGTTATTTTTAAATAGTAACTTTTATTTCAAAAGTCGTATTAGCAAAAAGGGACCTAAAATCTCTCTAAGGCCACTAACAGTTAGTTCACGACAATAATGTCAAACTATCGTATGAGCCCAAGGTGATTCTATCTATTAGTTTTTTGTATTGATTTTCTTTCGTCGATTGTGTATTCTGTGCCATAGTTTTCCAATAAATCTTTTCATCATAGCCCCACCATTAAATTATTGTTTTTTCCTTCGGCGTGTTTAAAATTAATCTTCTGAAACTGATTGACAACACTTAGGATTCAGGCAGAGTTCTGCTAATATACAAGGTGATACTTATTTGCCGATCTCTTGATAAACCCCATAGTTAAAAACAAAAACACACATATGAGAAGAAAATATTCACCATATAAAAACAGTATGTCCTAGTAAAAAAAGGAATGAACTTTTGTAGAGAAGGTAACAAGATTAAAAAACAAAGGACGGATTTTGATGTTTAAGCAGTGTTTTTGTTGTATGGTTCTGGTAAGTTGGTGAGCAGTATATTTCAGTTTTAATCATCAGGGTTGGCATGTTTAAAACAAAATGATTTAAATAAAGTGTTTAAAACATGTTTAAAACATCGCACTGGGTTTTAAACAAATGTTTAAAACATATTTAATACACAATGCGATGTTTTAAACACAGTGCGATGTTTTAAATAAATGTATTATTTTGGAGTTTGTGGAAAAGCAGAAAAAGTGCCGATGATGATCCATTCCAATAAATAATTCCGATATAGTGGTCACGTGCACTAAACTGAGCATTTTATTTGTAAAGTGCTGTAAAATCCGTTTAAGAGCGCCATCTGACATCAACTAGTAGTAGCAGACATAGTGTGCCTGGCACCATTTAATTTTAGTTGAATATAGTTTTAAACGTTTTAAACATACTATTTAAAACTTAAAAAAAACCTGTTTTAAACAAAAAAAACTGTTCAAAACAAAAAAAAACTGTTTTTTTTCCAACCCTGTTAATCATAACAAAATCTACCTGACATTCTTCACACTCGTAGTACGCCTGAAGCCCGTTAAAACTGCTATCCGTGAACATGATTAATTACCAGTAATACTATGTTTTTATGTTTTTAAGCCAAGTGTGTTTATTAACTAAATCGACAGCATACAGCAGATTGGATAAATAAGGGGAGAATTTTTTTTTTTAAATGCCTATGTAATATAGACTTTATTTTTGTAAAATTACCAATAAATTACTTCTTGCACTTGTTACATGATTACATGACGAAATTTGAAACGTGGCAAATTTTGAACATTGTTTAAGTGAACCATAAGAATGACAAAATTTATTTTCCATACGGATTGGTGAGGATAAAACTGACGCCAGACACGCCCAAAGCGATAAAATTTATGATGAATTATCGGTTGACATTGTGAAAAACAACATTTAAACTAAAAGAACGTCGAAAACATTACTATCAAACGAATAGAATGTAAGTAATATCTTCTACTGCCGTAATTTTTTTTTGTGGACAATTTCATAAGCTGAGCACACGTATGCATCCGTTTACTACATCAAAACTAGCGAATTTATGTACCTGAAGTTTCGAACGTTCACTTGAACGAATATAAAGAAGAAAAATTAATAAAAACCACTCTTCGATTTAGGTCTGAAAACTTAAGTATTGTGGATATTATTGTCAGCAAATGTGGCAATGAAGTGTTTACGCTTAAATCGATATGTGGTTTTTATTAACTTTTCCTTTTCATCTAAAATTCGTTCAAGTGAACGTTCGAAACTTCAGGTACATGCGAATTTCGGTATGGCATTTGCTTATCTTGTCGATCGGAATAATTTTAACATAATGTCATAAATTGCTATAGGGAATTTTTTAACTAGTTCTTTTTCCTTATTATATTCAGAAACTGTAAAAAAAGTTTTGTACGGGAAATTTCAATCGATAGCAGCCTAGATTAGATTAGATTTGAAAAAGGAGCTGACTTATTGACCTTGACCACCGCCGAGGCCGAGGGGGCAATCACTTGAAATTATGTGTCCCACAATTGCAATATTGCACACATATTGCATACATATTGCACACCATTACACATATACCTGTCCCACATATTGCATAAAGTGATTACCCCCTCGATTGTGGCACTTCTTGTCTAATTTTACTTAAAGCTCCCTATTCAGCTTTATCTTTTGTATCAGACTCCATAGCCTTGATAAGGGCTCCTTGGTATAGCTATCTGCCCTTGGTTTCTCTTCGCCAAGTAGTTGGAACCTCAGTCCGGCTAGGCCTTCGCAATAGGACAGCACATGTACAGAGGTTTTCTTTTCCTCTTGATAGAATGTGCATGTTGCATCCCCTGCCAGGCCCATTAGATTCATATGTCTATTAAGCCTACAATGTCCAGTTCGAAGACCTACCGTTATCCTAATGGCCTTTCTATTTTGGCGTAGTAGGTCTTCCGTGAATTTGTCCGATCGCTCTTTAATGAACTTTTTGGCCTCGTTTTTGGCCTGTCTCTGTTGTGGGAAATTCTTCCACCACTCTAGAGATTTATTTTGTACCCATTCATTAATGGATGCTCGTATGTGTGGCTTAGCCACACCGCAAAAGAGTTCGGGTCCTACTAGGGCCTTAGATGCGCCTTCAGCCTTCTCATTTACCCTGTCTCTCGTGTCCTTGCCACGGTCACTTTGTTCTGACTTCCTAGGTCTGTAAGGGCATTTATACAATCCCATACTAGTCTTGAATCGACCTGCATGGAATCAAGTGCCTTTAGTGGTGCTTGGCTGTCGAAAAAAATGGCAATTGATTGGTTTACAGTTCCTTGCCTCATTATTTCCTTTGCCCACCACTATATAGCGGCCACTTCAGCCTGAAATATTGTGGCGTGTATTCCTAGACTTATCGGGATTTTCGTTTTCGACCTTATCCCGTCAATCCCAGCTCCCTGTTCTGTCTTGGAGCCGTCCGTTTACCAGATCGTTTGCGTCCATATTGAAGGACGTTTTTCCAGTCCTCTCTGTCCGGTATTTTGATTTGAAAATTTTTATAGAAGTTATACTTTGGGACCATAGTGTCCTTGGGTATTCCCAAAATGGGATCTGCCTTCTGCTCTGAGTATAACTTTTGGTGCTCTGTTCCGTGTTGTTGCCTTATGGGCGTTGGGCCTTGCATTAGCCTGTGTACCACTAAACGAGCTTCCCCTTGGATAAATATGTGTAGTGGTTGGTGTCAGGTCTAAAAGGACTTCTAATGCAGCCGTGGGAGCAGTTTTTATGGCCCCAGTGGCGCACAGGCAAGTAAGCATTCGTACGCTACTAATAGCCTTATTGCTTCAAGCTGCAGTGTCTTGGTCCACCATACAGATCCATAGGTTGTCATGGGTCTTACAACCCTAGTGTATAACCAAAGAGGGGTTTAACCCACAGTTTTTTCCACACATCTGCCTGCACCTTCCCAGGGTAATGGTTGCTTTCTGTATGACTTTTTGGATGTGGGAATTCCATGTCAACTTTTGGTCGAAAATGACTCCTTGTTATTTAACCTCCCTGGCAAATGGAATTTTCACTCCATTGAGCCTAGGGGGGTTTAGGCCTCCCAAGGCTCTTTTCCATATAAAGGTGACGACTGTAGTTTTGTGAGGATTTATGGAAAGTCCTTCCTCACTACACCACCTGTCGACAATGTTTAGGGCTCTTTGTGAACGCTGATAGCAGCCGAACTGGTTGACAAATTAACAATTTTTATAAACAATTGTAGAACATTTACTTATTTCTTTTTAGAATTTTTAGGTAATTTTAAGATGAAAATATTCCTAAACAGTTTTTTTTCTAAAATGCCATCCTATTAACTAAATAATGATTAAAGTCTTGATTTTGCAAAAAAATATGAATTGACGAATATGAATTTTTTACTTTTTTAAAGTTTCTTTGGTACAATTAGTATTATTAACCTATATTTTATCAGGATTTTTTTTCTATTTTCCTCGTATATTTTGTAGTTCAAATTATTTATATTATATTTTTAAGTTTGTCACACACATGAAACATTGTCCCATTCAGGGGGCTGTAGCTAGTTTCTCTTCACTACCCCTCGTAAAAGAATGAAAATTAATTTGTAAGCAACTCAGACATTCGCTTACGACGAGCTATATAAGCGAGTACATAAGATTAAAAGTTGTTAGGAGTTGATTTTGGTGGCTTAATCCAGACAAGAATAAATAGGTTCTTCCAACTTCTTTTCAAATCTCGTTTCTGCTCTTGAGCCAATAAAGAGAGATAATATAATAAGATAGGATATGGATTCGATAACATTACCCGAGGCACTATAGTACTTTTTAATAAGTATATAAGCCTTCGTGCAACTCTCGATGCAGTAAAATTTCAGATAAAATACTTACAGAATATGTATAAAGTTAGTTTATTTTAAAATAAGTAAAGTGGTACGCCTAATAGAGAATATTTGTTTATTTCTGAAACATGGCAAATATATTTAAAAAAAAATGGAAATAGTAACGAAAGAATTCATACAGTGTGTGAAATGCGAGTAGGTATTGCATACATTTTTCCTCCGAATTCCATGCTGGTGAATGACTGAATAATTATTGGAATGACATATTAGATGATAACTTCGAATACCTACATAAAGCCTCACTCCTCGGTTATATAAAACGAGTAATACATACAGGATTGGCTGAAAAAAACACATTGGAAAAAATAGGTAATTTTAATTGTTTTTTATGGACTGGTCAAATAAAAATGAGTGTATTTTTCTATTTTAATACATTCAGAATGTCAGTATGTTTTAGAGCATTTATTTCCGAAACTCAATCATAATAAATGCATAATAAAAAAATATACTTTCTTACATAATTATACTGAACAAAAATCTGGAAATTGTGCATATTTTTGCTTCAAATAATTTAAATAAGGGATGGTTTCAACTGCACTTTAAAGTTTATGACAGTTGGTAATTGATTTTTGCGTCCATTTGTTTTCCATTATTTTACGTTTAGTACAAAATCCAGTAATTTTTTACAAAAAGTTTTCTAATGAGTTTTCTATTTAATAAATGAAATTCGAAATGAAATGTTTTGTATTCTCCTCTTCTCTAAATTATATTATAACTGATAAAACCAATAAACAAAAGAAAAATCACACATTAAAAATATGTTTAGCCATCTACTGCGTACGTGATTTTTTTAATGTACCGGGTGATTTTCAATTATGCTGCAATATTTCAGAAACCGATAATAGATGAAAAATACAAACATACAAGAAATAAACTAAGACCATTGTATATAGAATATATACAATGCTAAGACCACCGGATGCGCCATCTTTGGGAGAAATCAGTATCTAAGCACGTAAACAAACCTTTCCGCCGTCCATCCAAATCCAACAGATGACGTGATTTGATATTTTCAAAATAGCGCGTACGCCATGCCAGGCCAGCATCGTTCGAAAAGAGCCAAGAATTGTAGTGATAAATAATCTTTCTATGTTGTTGTTATTGCTTTATAATATTATAATTATGACATCCAAACGAAGAAAATCCAAAGGAAAAAAAAATACTTGCAGCGGTTGGCAGTGTTCTGCTCGCTTCGCTCGCACTTTCTCCCCACACACTTTACCATTTGTCCTGGTTTTCAAATCTACAAAAATGGGCACCTTACCCCAAGACCTACAACTTTGTAAAAAAATTGCGGTTGTTCCGCTTTTTTTTTTTAAATCGTATTTCCGGTGGACTATAGCTGTAAAAAGGAATGATGTGAATTTGATAAGTATAATCACATTTATTTCTGTAATACATAGGTATGCAAAATTACACATTCCAGTGATTTTACACATCTTTTCCAAAATTATTATACTTACAGGAGATTTTATATAAAAATGTCTGTCAAATTTACATAAATATTTAATGTAACTGCATTGTAAATTTACCCCGACTTTTTACAGTGTACTGTTAAAAAATTCGATTTTTTTCTTTATATACTTCACCAGTAAAATGTTAGTGTATAATTTTTTCTTGTTCATGTACCTTTTTGTTTTTAATATTGTAGGCCTAACACAGAAAATGAATTAAGTATAATGAGAAAATAAACACGGTAGGTACAAAAAAACCACCAGAGCTATCACTTTCTTGTTTAAATACAAGAGGGAAGCCTAGAAATTCTTAAGTAAACATTTTTTTAAAGTACCTACGTGCTTTCAGCCTATAAAGCGAATATCAATAGTGGTCTTGTTGCATGTAACTCATTTAATTATTCTAATATAAGTGCCTATATCAGTTACATATGCACATGCATCAGATATTAGACCATGTATAAAACACGTTTATTCTCTCTCGGCTTTAGCTTTATTATACTTTCCTATAATCTGTATAAAAAACTTATGTACAACTAACACGCTGAGAGTATCGACATTTTATACGTCCTGATCGAGAGGTAGGAGACGCTGGATATCTTTTATAAGAATCAGAATTGTCCCGTCCAAATTGAACAACGAAGGATTATAAAATTTCAATTTCTTGTTATATAATTCTCCGCCACTTAAATGTGCTAACTAAAAATTTGTTAATTTATAGTTCTCTACATAGGTATTTATACTCCACATAAAAAATTCAAAGCTGCCGACCGAGCTAAAGGTATAAGGGGAGACCGGATCATGCTTTATTTTTCTACATTATATTAAATAACAAATATAATGTATTAATAGATAAAACATCATTACTCTTACGTAAAGTATGTTCTGACATGATTAAAATAAGAAATAATTTAACTTTAAATTTTTAACTCGTGATATCTCGCGTGATATAGTTACGCGAATCACCCCAACTAGAGCGGCGCGGCCTTTATTGTCGGCGTTCAACGTAAAGTAACACGATCCAGCGGCAGGGACCCGACATTGTCGGTACGCTTTGAAGATAATTGGAATTCCAGCGGACCAGTTCACTTTTACGAATGAGTTCAAAGCATGCCGACATGGCTGGGTCCCTGCCGCTGGATCGTGTGTAGATCCCCTAAACAGATCTACTTCTCTACATGTTTGAGGGGTCTACACACGATCCAACGGCAGGGAGCCAGCCATGTCGGCATGCTTTGAACTCATTCGTAAAAGTGAACTGGTCCGCTGGAATTATCCAATTATCTTCAAAGCGTACCGACAATGTCGGTCGGTATCTTTGAGTTTTTTATGTGTAGTATAAATATGTAGAGTATACAACTGAAACTGCTTTATAGCAGAGTCTGTAGACTGTAACCGAAGCCCCCAAATTAGGACGGTAAGGTAGCAGAGCTGCGGTACTGAATTACCTAAGTACTTAAAATTTGTACTTAAGTATTTTTACTTCAAGTCCCAACAAAAATGCAGGTACTGGTACTTAAACTTTTAAGTATTGGCCATGGTACTTGTACTTAATACTTAACTTTTTATTTTAAGTACTTTTTACTTATTCCTACTCGAAGAAAAAGGACGTACTTAATATGGAAATGTACTTAAGTATTTCTTAGGACTTAAAATTAACACCTGATAAATTTAAGTCTTTTCTAGCTCAGTGTTAGATTTTTATTTTAGTTTAGAAGGAGAGGCCAGTGAATAATGTTATTTAGTGTCGTCTGATTGCTGAAAGTTATGTGTATTCTTTAGTTTTATTTGACTTTGTTCTATCTATATATTGCATATTATAATAATAATATATTGCATGTTGTCTATTTATTATCATCGTTCCAACGAATATAGCTGCAGATAGATGACGAAAACACTCACTCACTGGTCACTGTTTATAGGTATTATATGTAATTTTATTAAAAAGAGATTTGATAGGTATATGTCCTTTTCATTTAAAAGCTTCTTAGCTCTTAGGAAACTTATAAAATTCTTTCAACTGTCACCTCTAGTAGAGGTGACAGGTAGAGGTCCTCTACCTTGCAATTGAATCTGTTTTTCATTTAATTTGACTAGTAATATTTTTTGTACAAAAAGTTGTTTTGCTCATTACATCAAAAATAATATATATAAATATAAAATATAATAATACAATATAATGGTAACAGACGAAGACAGTTTTTTGCGACAAAATATATAAGTAATGGTATTTAAATTCGACACTTAAAGTACTTGTACTTACAATGGTGGCTTATTTAAGTAGTAAGTACTTTTTAAATACTTAAAGTAGCAAATTGATGTACTTACTTAATACTTAGTACTTGAATTAACCGAATTCAAGTAATACTTACTTAAATTGTTAAGTTTCACCTAAGAGACTTGTACTGGGTACTGGTACTTATTTATATTTTTAGAAAATACTGGTACTTAATACTTACGTACATTTTATCGGTACTTACAGCAGCTCTGTAAGTTAGGTAGGTACTTGAATGTGGGTACGCTTTATCTTTTGTCGATAGCCTTTTCTACAGAGATTTATGAATAATTCTGCATTTTCGCGGGACACTGGAATTTTCGCGAAATTTCCTTAGAATACACCTCGGAATACACTAGTTTGAGGTAGTAAAAGCACGAATCTGAAATCAGTTTTCTATGTAAATGCATAACTTAGATTTTCAAAAAAAAATTTTTTGAAATTTTTACCATAACACTATTTTATCATTGAAAACACTAAAAACACCTTGAATCTCGACCGATTTGGATCTCGTAGTCACAATATAAGTGCTCTTTAGAACAATGCACCTTTAACGCACTGCAAAAAATAGCTGAAATTCGGAAATGGAAGGTGATCAACTGTCAAATTAATACGCATGCGCCTTCGTACTTTTCAATGCTATTGTGTCTAATAGACCTACGGCCTAGCCTACGGCCAAGAGGCAAATAAGTTACCTCATCGGGTACAAAAGGTCTGAGTTTTTGTAGTAAAAGTACCACATATACGTAGCAAAAAATCGACCGTCTGCCGGGGCTCAATGCTCAACTTCTCATTATGAGAGCTTGTCAAAAAGGCGAAAAAACTCGCTAAAGTTACCTCATAGTGTTCATGCTTAAAAACGTAACAATTCACTGGGAAAACCATTACAATTTTTATTTTGTGTGGCAGACGTCAGTATTTGAACGCATACGTAGAGCAGACGCCCGTCGCGACGCCCAAAATTCCGACGTTTCTTACCTCATGAGGTACATGTACAAACCTGGGTTCAAATCAAAAGTTTTTTTATGTAGATCATAAATATTTTTCCGAGTATTTTTCAAAAAGCTCGGCAGGCGGTCAACTATAAAGAGCAGACGCTCTAGAAAATATAACCTGAAAGAATAATGCCAAAGTCGGTACAGGGTTTTATTGAGTACATGTTCGGAAATTTGACAATGCACTAGGAAAATTATTATTTTGTTTGTCAGACTTCCGTGAATATGTAGGCAAAACAACTTCGTATAAAAGAAACAACAGCTCGAACAACAGCAATAATAAACAATAGTAGTAAATAAAAATAGCAATAGCAAAATAGTTTTACTCATTACATGTTCGGAACTTTGACAATGCACTAGGAAAACTATGTACACCATGAGGTAACTTTAGCGAATTTTTTCGCCTTTTTGACAAGCTCTCATAATAAGAAGTTGATCATTGAGCCCCGGCAGACGGATGGTTTCTTGCTACATATATGTGATACTTTTACTACAAAAACTCAAACCTTTTGTACCCGATGAGGTAACTTAGGTATTTGCCTCTTGTCCGTAGGTCTATAAAGTATTGAACAAAATCATCAGGCGATTTCTTGCCTCAGGTTTTTATATGGTATTTGCAGGCGCGTGCTGGGACCATTTTGGGCCCAGGGAAAATTACTTAGAAAGAGCCCCAGGCAGAAATTAGAAAAAAAATTATTTTGAAAATGAAAATTGATGAGCGAGGGGGACAGCCCTTCATGGAGGGCTTCTTTATCAAGGACCCACCGGGAAACTCCTCGGGAAACTTCCGGTGGGCCAGCACGCGCCTGGGTATTTGTGTATTTTAGCAGGGAAAAAAAATCCTCGAAAAAATCTGACACTGTGGTAACAATGTCATTTTTGAGCTCGTTTTGGGTTAGTTTAATATGTCGACGTATTTACAGTTGTAGAAATTCAAAGTTTTAAACAGCTGAATACATGGACTTAAGGTTAGTTGTTTAGTTTATGTTGGGTTTTCTTTTTTGCTCAACTTTTTTAAATTTTATTATACTTAAATAAAAAAAAGGTGCAACCATCTGCAAAAAAGCAAAACCAGACTAATCTGAACAACTACGTAACCCTAATAATCTACATATCTGCTGCCGCATATACTGCTTATACAATAAAAAAAAAGTTACGGCCGAGGATAAGTGAACGATTTTTCGTTCCTTACTTGCCTTACCGAGGCGATCTAAAAGGTAATCCAGAGGCAATCCGAGGTAATATACAAGCAACCCGAGGCGATCCGAGGGGCGATATTTCGTCCCCTTTTCGCGTGGGCTACTCCATCTGGAAAATAGGTAAACCAACCAAAACTCAACACCTAAGCTTATAAATTAGTGTACACAGAGCTTTTTAAAACTAATATAAGTAACAGGTACAAATTGTATTAATTATATTAAGTGTTGAAAAGCTGTGTACATAAATTTTGGGTTAGTAGTTCCTTTTTTGCTGATGCAACTTTTTTTATTGTACTTATTATGTTATAAAAAAGTTGCAGCCATCTACAAAAGAAAAAAAAAAACAACCTAATCTGAACAACTAACCTAAGTCCACATGTACACAGCTTTTTAGAACTTTTAATAGGTATACACCTAACTAAATACAAAATACAAGTAGGTACTATTTAAAAACTTGACAGGCAAAAAATCAATCCCTGAATATTTTTCTCGATACCTTAGACACAACATTAAAAGTATGGAGACACATGAGTATTAGTTTGACGATTTGATTACCTTTTGTTTCCTAATCCTCTGAAGTTTTAGTTAAGTAACAATAGGTATATCGTTTTTTTATGAAAAAGCTATTTTTCTGCCGTGCGTAAAAGGTGCTTTGTTCTGAAGATAACTTACATTGTGAACATGTGAAATCAAAGGTGTTGTTTAGTGTTCACAATGATAGAAAGTAAGAGTATGGCTGAAAATAACAATTTATTTTTTTGTAAAAACTATGCATTTCCATTGAAAACTAATTTCAGATTCGTTTTTATACGAACCCAAATCAGTGTATCCTGACAAAGTTTAGCGAAAATTCCAATGCCTCGCTAAAATGCAGAATTACCCTCGGTTTTTGAATCGTTTCCTAAAATTTGTTTAAAAAACATATCTCGACTTATATATAACTAACACGCTGAAAGTATCGATATTTTAAAAGTCCTAATCGTCCCCTGGATATCTTTTATAACAATCAGAATTGTCCCGCCCAAACTGAGCAACGAACAGATTAGGTATCGAAAATTTCAATCCCTTGTTAGGTGTATAAATGTTCCACTATTTAAATGTGCCAACTAAAAACTTGTATCTTTATACTTAAAAATGCTTTATAACCAAGTCTGCAACCGCTATGGACGATTAGGACTTGAATGTACACTTTTGTCGATGGTTTTTTCTACCGACTCTTAAGAAGGGATTCGTTTATAAACATCTCAATCGGATCGCAAACATCACTACTACTATCTACATAATAACACTATTTAACAACATTTAATATTCTTAATAAGGTAAATACTTGGTACTCACTGTACAAATCATCAATTTTCTTGATGCTTATTTAATCCCAGGTAAATAACGTAAAAAGATACTCACTATTCATGCGTATCCGTGCAAAAAGGAAACAAAAAAAAACACGAGAAAGAACACCCACACGTCCACAACACCACAAACACAAGTGAAAATAACTATAAACTACAACAAAAACAATAAAGTCAACAGTCCGTAAAGCAAGAACGAGAACGGCGGGACGGGACGTCTGCAAGTTTGGAATTCAAAGCACCGGCGGTTACCACAAGCCGTACTCTCTTCGCAGAGGCGCAGACAAAACTGTCAGAAGCATGCTGCGTGAGTCCCAAGCCGCATGCGCCCTACCGTATCCACATGTTGTTGCAGCTGTTTTGTTTCTCGCTAAAACGATAACACAAATTACCAGTCAATCTATGCAATATTTTGCCTAAACCCAGAAAAAAACAATAAAGAACTTTGTTTTGGTATAGTTATTCCCTAAGGATGCAGATTGCAGATCCAACATAGGTACTTAAAGTCCTTTGACAACCCCCTTTTTTGTCCCGCGAACGTGTACGTTTTTATATTTGGGCTATTTTCTCGAAAATTATTGATTTTATAAAAAAAATATAAAAGTGCTTTTTGTATAAAATTTTCTTTCCAACGATGTATAACAACCTAGAGGCGTTGAATTAGGGGCTGATTTAAAAATTGTTTTTTTAAACTGAAAATACTTTTTTAGCCATTTTGAATTTTTTGTCACAACTCACAACCACTTCCTATTTGATTTTTTCTGAAGTTCAGGAAAATACAGGAGAAATGAAAGAAGCAGTCCATTTGCCCAAGCAATATCGGGGTGTGATAAAACGTGCTTTATACAACAAGGACAAAAAGAGTACCTATAAGTTGCTACAGAAAAATAAAACCGAAGAGATAAAATTTGGCGTATACAGTATGTCCGCGGATGGGGGTTACAATAGGTGTAATGGTTAAAATGTTTAACTTTTCGAGAAAATGTTATTCTTTATAAAAGTTTTTGCTTGCCTAAAAAATAGTAATAGAAAAATTATATTTTTCTGAAATCAGTCGGCAATGTCTACATTTTCGGCGCGATTTCAGATCGAAAAATGCACAATTCCAGTATTTTAGTCCGTTGCTAAGAAACTATCAGAAAACAGACCGGAAAAGATCCGTTGCCAAGCAACGATCAACAAAACCGTACGGGAATGTTACTTTCCCGGCCTAGGCCGGGAAAGTAACATTCCCGTATGGTTTTTTATGTATATTTTAGACAGAAAATAAATAAACGCAGACAAACCAATTCACATTAAAATTGCATTTATTAATAAGCAGTTAGATTGTAATGAAGAAATGTTATGCATTAATACAAATTCCTTAATTTATAATAATATTGACTGTGATTTCAGAAAAAATAGTATGTGTACTTCGGTGTGAAAGCACATTCCCGGACTTCGATGCTTGTTGGCCGAGGCGCTAGCGATTTGCATCGTCGTCCGGGAATGTATTGCTTTCACACCTAAATACACAATATACTATTTTTATATGGCTTGCTCAAAAATTACAAAAACTCTAAATTCCGTAAGAGTAAACTGGTTATATTTTTTATTTTGGAACAAAATGTGAAATAAAAAATTTGTTTCGAATTATATGGTCTGCAGAAATGCAAAATTTCATTTGAATATTGTAATGTTTCGAAATAGGTGAATTTTTATTAAAATATTCGTGGGTTTTGTCAAATTTTTATTTGTTTTTTAATTTTATTTTATTTTGACAAATACTACAAGCTGCAGAATTTTGGAATTCTATTTTAGGATCATCCTGCATAATTCCTGTAATGTCCTATGTGACTGTTAGGTTCGTTGTTACCAAGTTACGTCTACATATCATGACATATCTGCATTAAAAAAATATTTTTAAAATGTTAACTGTCGAGCAAAGATTTTTTTTAATAGATTGCTATGGAGACGGTAGAAGTTCATACCGTTACGTTCTTCAACAATTCAGTGAGAGATTTCCCAATATGTATGTTTCGAGAATGACAGTTCATAAATTGGTCAAAAAATTTAGAAAAACTGGTTAAGTGACGTAAAGAAAGAGAAAAAAATGTAATCAAAATGACGCCACCATAATAAATCCCCAACTTTCATTAAGAAATCGAGCTCGGCATCTGGAAGTGGTTAAAAAAACTTACATCCAACAATTTTGAAGAATAGAATATTTCCATACAAATCTCATTTTAACCATACCTTAGAAGGAGATGAGGAGATGAAGCAAAATAAGAAGCATAATAAGAAGAAGAAGCAAGATTTCTGTTTATGAGCTGGAAATGAAATTTTAATTGGCAACACGAATTTTTGTAAATTTATCATATTCTCCGACGACTCAACCTTTTCAACAAATGGGACTGTAGCTTCACAACATGTTAGGAGTGAGACCAATTTAGAATTTTAACTGGAAGGCAATATTTGAAAAAAATGTCCAGTGAGCTATTTCGTATCATGGCATACTTTTTGAAAATACGTGCAGTAGGAAAAGAGTTCCTACTAGACCTGTGTAAGAACACAGGTCTACAAAAAAAAAAGAAAATTCTGCTCCAAGGACTAAACCTATCATGCCGTAAGTGTTTTTGTGTGCTGAACCCGAATTTTCAATTAAAAAAAATTTCTACCGCATAGATTTCGAGTAAATCCCGATTTTTATTGTCAAAAAACCGTATTTTGACGATTATTTCACTCATTAAGGCTATAGCCAATGAGAGCCCGTTTTTTCACAACATTGCACCAATCAAACGTCATTATTAGTGGTAATTCAAGCTAGATCTGCTTTTGACAGGACCAACATGCAAAATTTATCGCTCTAATTTTTTAGGTCGCTGCAGCGGCAAATATTGCGAAAATTTTTTGACGTTTTGTGTCGTGATATGTCTTCGGCAAATAGGACAAATCGTGCTTTTAAATGTTATCTATAAATATCTTCTCTAGCTTATTACTAATTGTTAACGTAAATTGTAAATTGTAGTACTGTATTAATAACCTAAGAAGCCAATGCTGTGTGGAACTTATATAGGGTCGGGACAAGTTATAGGTACACAGCTTTCAATGGCTTAATACCTAACATAATTACAAAATAATTTTCCCAACTAAAATTAAATATGAATATCTACGAAGCGGACAAATCAGTTATTTCATGATAAATACTCAAATGTAGGTACTTACTTATGGTAATTCATCAATCATTACAAAGCAGCTAACACTTATTTGGAAAATCAAAACTCTGCAGTATCACTATATACATTATAATTCGTTGCACTTAAAGTCTCTCTACTTAAACAAGTAAACCTTAACTTAACTATCAAACTTCTCAAATTAGAAACAAGGATTAAATACATAAATATATATTAATAAACACTTTAACATAATAATTCAATTCACTGTTTACTAGGCTAGTAACTAAGTTAAGCTAGCGTTACTAGATGGCGGTACCATACCATCTGAGCCGGCAGCCTTAGAACGTAAAGATAGATTGGTAATATGCAATTTGTGTGATTTCACCGGTAATGTGATTGGTCGAAGCGTGCTTTGTTGTGATGACTAGTCTTATAAGTTACAGTACCTATGGTTTAACGTATATTGTTTTTCTTGAATGTCATAATTTAAACCTACTTTGTTTTTTATTAGATGAGTCGCTTTGGAAATGCATTTTTATGTGACGTAAATGATGAAATTGAAGATAAAGGTGAGTGAGTAATCTCTAAAAAGCAACAAGGAAACGTCTGAAGGCAATTAATTACTGAACATAATATTGAAGATATACTTAATGAATTATTTATTCGTGAAATATTCTCCACAAATACCACTCGTGCTTTAAATTTTATCTAAAAATTTTTTCTCAAGCTAAGTCGCCCCTAGTTAATATAACTCGTGCAAATTGGCAGTTTATTATCAAAGATTAAATCCCTCCCGCTAAAGCGGTCGGGATTTAATCAGATAATAAACTGCCAATTTGCACTCTTTATATTACCAGGCAACACGCTTTCGGAAAAATTTTCGATAAAATTTTAAGCACTAGTGATATTACATACGATAAAAACCAGGATTTACTCGAAATCTACGCGGTAAAATTTTTAAATTGAAAATTCGGATTCAGCACACAAAAATACATAAGGAATGGTAGGTTTAGTCCTTGGGACAGAATTTTTTTTTGTACAGGTGCACTTTGTGCACAGGTCCACAAAAAAAAATCTATTCCTTATGTATTTTTGTTTGCTGAATCCGAATTTTCAATTTTAAAAAAAATTACCGCGTAGATTTCGAGTAAATCCTGGTTTTTACCATAAAAATACGGGTTTTTACAATTTTTGACGTTTACTCGAAATCTATGCGGTAGAATTTTTTTTTAATTGAAAATTCGGATTCAGCACAAAAATACTGAAGGCATGATAGGTTTAGCCCTTGGAACAGATTTTTTTTGTAGACCTCTTATTTACATATGCTTAATACATTATTCTCTGATTAGTTAGTCGATTTGTCATTAGAATATCGTAATAGAATGTATTTTCAACAGAATGGATGTCCGGCACATTCTGCCTGCGTCGTACGTAATTGGCTCAATTGTAAATTTGAACGACAGTGGACTGGTCGCAATGGTCCAGTTTTGTGGCCCCCAAGAAGTCCAGATTTGACAATTGCGGATACATTTTTTTGGAGGCATCTAAAACAAATTACCTACCGAGAACCAACAGACAACGACGTTGAAATTCTAAAGCAGCACATTTCGGCAGTTGTGCAATCAATTTCCATTGAGGAAGTTAGAAATAGTTTTCACAATATTCGGAAACATATAACAACTTGTGCCTGGCTGCATGGATAACTCCTAATGCCATTAAAAAAAAAAAAAAAAAAAAAAAAAAATATTCGGAAACGATTGGAATCATGCGTTCTATTTGAAGGAGACATTTTTGAATTGTGATATTTAATAAAGTCATAACCTTCAAATATGTACTTGCTTTTATAAATTCAGAGTTGTTTATCTGATATTTGCTCGCCTTGTTCGAATGCAATTAGCTAAATAAAAAGTTGACAAAAACCGACAAGAATTTTACTAAAAATTCACTTATTTCGAAACATTGCAATTTTCAAATGAAATTTTGAATTTGGACAGACCATATAATTTGAAACAACTTATTTATTTTTGTTCCAAAACAAAAAATACAACTAGTTTACTCTTACGGAATTTAAAGTTTCTGTAATTTTAGAACACCCCGTATAAAAAATATAATTTTTCTCAACGTCATTACTATTTTTTAGGCAAGCAAAAACTTGTATAAAGAATAACATTTTCTCAAAAAGTTACAAATTTTAGCCATTACACCTGTTGTAAGTCCCATCTGCGGACATACTGTATACAGCGTGATCTACCATGATATGAGGAAAATAAAATAGTGTACTAGTCTTCAGTGTGGGAAAGCCCCTGCACAATTTTAGAATGTTCTGAGGTAATTTAGTATATTAAATTATTAGTAAATTTGCTAAGATACGCTACTGATATTGAGTATTAGGGCGACAAACTTACTTCTGAAAGAACACAAGCCGACGAGTGCGGTCAAAGCACAGATCAAAGTGCCGCATTTTTTGCTTTCGGTCGAACAATGAGGACACCGGCGTGTTATTGACGGGTTTAACTAAATATCTCTTATATCTGCTTGTTGTTTCAAAGTTCACTACCATAGGGTCAATGTCTTTTCGATTTATTTCGATTTATTTCGATATTTTTGTAGTGTGATTTGATCAAAACTAAAAAGTCACTTCTACCCTCTCCAGCTTTGCTGTCAATAGTGTCAATCCCAAGTCTGATAAAGTGATATGGTTGTACCGTGTTACGTCAGATTGGTTAAAGTCATTGGCGGTGCATTTCTACAAAAAAACAAGGTCTTTTTTTTAATTTTTCATTTTTTAACTCCTTTCGGTGGGGACAGCCTAGTGTTAAATTTTCCGCATGTCATGGTAGATCCCGTTGTACTATAACAATCAACATCAGTCTAAAAGTGAAGTACTAGTTGACGAAGAGGTTATGATTTTTTTATAATATACATCATTTTCGAGAAAATAGCCAAACAATAAAAACGTGCACACTCAGGGAATGTCTATATCCTATATTTTTTTCTGGGTCGAATGCCTGGATTGACTGGACTAAATAACGAATAACCATGTATATCAAATTATTCGGCTACATTCGGATTATACTTGTTGTGGCATGTCATTATAGCCTACTAATTGATATTCATTATTAACGCTGTCGAATGTGGCGGGTATTAAATCTAAACTGGTAATGTTTTTGCGGGAGAAACAAGTCTGGCGGATTCAAAGTTTTAAGTCGGCATCGGCATGTGCAACTGTAATTTCTGTTTTAATGGAGTCCGATCTGATAAAAAGCTAATCAAATCCGTTGGGAGATGGTCTGTGCCTGCCTTTCGATTAGTTCCTCTGTCAATTATTTCTCGATAAAAACACTTATTATTTATTAGCTATTACAAAACGATTTAAAACCTGCAAAAAAATTGACATAAATAGGTTTTTAACGCATTTTTCCTTTAATATTTTCTGTTTTGTTAATGCTTTAATCGATAATGAAAATTAATGCAAGAGTAAAATTTAAAAATATACAGTGTGTGCCATTTAATACCACAACACGCCAATATTTTGCGTCGCCCGATTTAATTTTTTTTTTTTGAGATATAATGCTTGATGAGCTCTATTTGACTGTTTTGAAAAAAAAAATGTAATTTTCATATCGTTCAAGGCCTACTAAGTTCTAAATGGGTCGACATTTCGAGATCGACTATTAAGAATTTTTTTATCGGTAAATTCGATAACGTATTCGATTTGTCGTTTTCTCAAATACTTCTATACAAAATTTTAGCTCGATACCTCATAGAGGGTGTTCGTTATTGAATAGCCAAATTTAAAATTTTTCACTTTTCGACTGGCCTTGTATAAAAGTCGGTTAGATTTATTAAAAAAGGTAAAGTAGTCATTCGACTATACTAAATGAGGAAGAAAAAAGAAAAGCTATTCCGTCTATTTGTTGAATTTTCTTTTTAAAAAATTAGAAAATTATGTTTTTTTTTTTAATTTAATCGATGATTTTTATTTTTTTAATTAAAATCAGATTTTGCCCAACCCTAGTTAAAACAATTATAACATAACATAAACATAAACACACCACAGATAGTAGACAACCCCCAAATCCAAAGCCAAGGCTGTCCGGAAGGGGGTTACACATTCGGAAAAACGCAGACATACATCCACACCCACCGGTGTTGTCAATACCGGGGCTGGGGGTCGAACCCAGAGCTCGGTAGCGAGTCGATCAGCGTATTCGCCACTCAATACGCCTTAACCGATTGAGCTACCGTGCCGGTACACCTCTGTTTTTTTATATATTCAGAGGATAAATGAGTGCTAAATGATGGTCCACATTTCGCAATTAAGTCCCATGGTTGTTGTGCGGGTGTGAATTTAGCACCAAAAGTATAAAATCATTAACATGACTTCGTAAACCAATTAGCACCTTTTGTTTTTATGACATTTTGGGTGCTAAATTATGGTATAGATTTCGCAATTAGAATTGATGGTTGTGGTGCCAAGTTCACAGATTTATATCTTCAGTTCTATTTATCGCATTAATGTTACAGTCATTTTATACAGAATTTCATATGCAACAAAAAATAATATAAATTAACACTTTTTGATGTAGCTTTTACCGTTCTTCCCATAGAAGGCAAAAACCACTAAAATGTACTGTTCATTAGGGTTTGCATGTTTGATTGATTGATTGATTTACCAGGGTGAGGTAGGCATTGCTGCCACTCCCAGGTATACAGCTGGGCATGCTACGTCCACGCTGGGTTGGACTAAGGTCATGCTTGTTGCCAGCAGCGAGAGCCATATGACGCATGGTAAAGGAATATGAGATGGGAGGTGTAGGATGCGTTACCGCATTGTGTTTTTGGTTCTGGACTTCTGCCTCTTAAGAGTCTTCTCGTGAAATATGTTGCCGCGTTGTGTCGTAATACGAAGTGTGAGTCTTCAGATTCCTCAGTTTCTGATTGTGGTAGAGTATATATCGTTGCGATTTCTTTGTAGTAATCATTTTTTGATTCTGATCCTCTCAGTTGTTGTTCTCCGCTGTAGCATGGTCTCCCTGTCTGTTTGTTGATGTTCGGTGCTAGCGCTTTCTTCAGTAGATGTGTTGGGTCCTTTCCTTGGGTATGTCCCCAGTACTTCATTGCGCGTATTTCTTTTTTTAATTGTCTTTCCTCCTAATAGTCTTCTGGCTTTTGTTGTTGCCGCGATTTTTAACACTATATGTCATCTTTGGCCGTTTGACGGCTATGTACACATATTTGGTAAGGTCCCCTGATAGTTTATTTTTCTCAGTGACTCTGTATGCCGTTTTGATGCTGTCCTTTATCGTATCTCTCCATTCCAGATGGTTCGTCAGGTCTGTTCCTAGGTACTTCAGTTTGTTCGTTGTTCTCAGAGAGTATTATTCATCTATTTTGTGTTCCTCTCCGCTGGCCCAACTCCCGTTTGTTGACTGGTATCGCTCCATTATTAGCTGTGTGTACTTGTTTATTTTTTCCTGTTGGGCTCATAAGTGACCTGTCCCTTTTTGTCGTCGCAATTTTTAGTTTTGATTATCCACTGATATCCAGTCTAATTCTTCTCCTGTCAGTTGTTTTTCGATTTCCTCAGGTACTCTGTGGTGACCACATTATTTGAATATTAGTCATATCACTTAATTCTTGTTATGTTAGTATGATAAAAAAGATATATCATTTTGTGGGTCTACACAGGAATATCATGACCACATTTTAATAATTATAATAAGTACATACATAAGTATAAACAATCAGTATGTTTTTATAGCATGCATGAGGTTTTCTTTAATTTTTAATGGCACTGAAACCAAGCTAATGGGCACCAATTTTATCCTACTTTTTATTATATTTTTAAATTGAATTAATTTGACACGGTGTACTGTTACCATGAGGGTACGCCCCTGGCGAGGCTCATATGTAAAATTGCTAGAAAGAATTGTTTATTGACTTATTACTTCCACATCCAGTGGAAGTATAGTAACGACAAAAAAATTTTTAAAAATTTTTATTGTTCAAATAGGCTTAGAACGTCATGAAACGTCGAGATTTCAAGTTTGAGAGAAAAAAAAATTTCTGTCTGTCGGTCTGTAACTTTTTTTTGTGCGCACGTTTACTCTGGAACCGTTTGAGATATTGACTTGAAATTTGGTACACATATGTACTTTAACGAGATCTAGAACTAGATTATATTTTCATCTTGTTCCGTCGAAGGGTTGGGGGGTAAATTGGGGTAAATTTGGGGAAAATAGGTAAATCAAGCAGGTAAGAGTCCATAAAATTGGTATTTACAAGAATCGGAAACCTCAAAATATTTTTTTTTACTTTATCCACACCCCTCTCCCACCCCCTGTCACCACCCCCACCCCACTACCGATGTGGGGTATCGTTTTATAGGTTTTTGGGGTAGAGGATTTCAAATATTATAAAAAGTTCCATAAACGATTATTTCCAGATACAAAATTTTTTCGTTGTGTGACTTGGATAGAAAATCCGATGTGGAAGTAGTCATTCCTTGGGCAGCGGTTTTTTTAAGTTACTACCTGACCTGGTTTTGTTTATGAAATTTAAAACGCAGTGCAATGTTTTAAACAAATGTATTATTTTGGAGTTTGTGGAAAAGGAAAGCTGCCGATGATGGTTCATTCCGATATAAACAGTACTCACAAAAAATAGCATCTGTAGTCTCACTCATATGTGAGTCAAACGGTCAGTTGTCACATGCACTAAACTGGGCATTTTATTTCTAAAGTGCTTGTAAAGTTCGTTTAAGAGCGCCATCTGGCGTCAAGTAGTAGTGGCAGACACAGTAACTTGGCACCATTTAATTTTCGTTGAATATAGTTTTAAACGTTTTAAACCAGTTTTCAACACACCATTTAAAACATTGAAAACAACTGTTTAAGACAAAAAACACAGTTTTTGTTTAAAATGAAAAAAAAAGACTGTTTTCTTTCCAACCCTGCTTTTCATTGTTGATAATTTTAAAACGCAACTTATTCAATAATGTATTTTTTTTTATTACCTATTTTATGAAATAAAATATTATGTATCTATTTTCTTTCAATTACTGCTCTAACAGAGATCGAAAACAAACACATTTTCATATATATTCAAGTCGCATGGTAAGAATCCAAGAACGCGGAGGAAACAATTAAAAATAACATAAATAATATCCTGGCGCTCCCTCCTTTTCCGCATCGCGGTGATTCCTCGGATCGTAATTCACATCGGCCGGGAAAATAAGAATGTATTTTATTCGTTCTCACAACAGTTTATTGCATTA
Organism: Rutpela maculata; assembly: GCA_936432065.2. Lineage (NCBI taxonomy): Eukaryota > Metazoa > Arthropoda > Insecta > Coleoptera > Cerambycidae > Rutpela > Rutpela maculata. The sequence goes on from OW386285.2 coordinate 391,597,014, forward strand.
TAGTTTGATGTTTAGTGCTCTAATGGAATTATGTACGCTGAATGTGGTGACGTGAACCGAGACGTCCCTTGACGGCTTTGATCTTTTTTGGGCTCCACAAAAAGTTGGACAGACTCGTGAAGTAGAAGTATTCGTATTGAATGTTGCCAACGACTCCCCGCGTGGAAATGATCGGGTAATGGACAGGTGGGACGCCGCGCCAGATTAAAAAGATCTCAGGTGAATGCTGACGCGCAAAAAGAAGCTGTGGACCACGTTAAAAATGAATGCGTTGTATACATTGTATGGAAGTTCCTTTAAACATACATATTCATAACAGCAGTAGGAACGATTGAATTTTATTAATCATTATACGGGGCGCGTCCTTCAATTAGTTGGATAAAAGTTAACTGTAGATTTTTGAGTGTTGTCTCACCCAGTTTCTAGGATACAGGCCTCACAATGTAGCTTTAAACACCTTGTTTTTCTAAAATTAATAGACATCGGGAGGCAGCGATAAAAGACATCAAAACAAAGGTTGGATCCAGGATCCAGGTGATGTGCCACCGCGTAAATATGTTCATGCATATAAGACGCTTACTTGCGGCTATTTTGGCGAGCTCGTTAGCATCCAAAGTTTATATGAAGGACTAGAAGTATTGATGGATTTAGCACTAACACACACGCACATGTATTTTTAACTAGCAATCACAAAAGTAAAAGTATACAACAAATTTTGTTGCAAATGTTAATCTCTGGCGTCTTTCACTAAAAATTCATTTATGAGGAAAATTATTCAACGTCGACAGATGTAAGTTGCGCATAATTAAAATAGCTGAAATTTTTTAGAGACTCCACATTTATGTTTTGTGTAGAAAATTGTATTACTAACTTGCCGCTGAAAAGGTCCACTATACCTGACATCATAAGATTATCCTCGAAATAGCGCCGATTTTTTTGTTATATTCTCAGAAATGTTTCCTGATAGTTGAAAATTGAACACAATATTCATTTAATCAACTGTAGTCAATTTTGATGTTTCTGGTCTTCGTTGCAGGTTGTGTATGGCTAGAAGAATTCGTGAATAATTTCCGTGTATTTTCTTGGTTAGTTGGATCCGTAAATGCATGTTGATTCTGTGAAATAGCAACTACGTCATCTGAGTTTAACTGCTGTAGTACTGATTTTACGCCATCAAAGTATCAATAACAGTATGATATATTTGGAAGGTTATCGTTAAATTCTTTTTTAAGAAAAACTTCTTTTACACTAGATAATTATTTATTGACATGGTAGCACCCCTTAATAGTTTCAGCAATTCTTGGTCCATGTGCTAGACATGTTACATGAAATGCATGCTGATATGATTTCTCAAAATTGTTCCAGCAGCTTTTATATAATTAACTCCATCAGTAAAAGATAATAATAACTTGTACCTATTTTCTACGTATTTGGCGCTCCATAATTTTTGTATACTTGAGTATGTCATACAGGGTTGAAAAAAAAACAGTTTTTTTTCATTTTGAAAAAAAAACTTTTTCTAATTTTGACGTATAAAGTGACAGTTTTCAAAACTGACGTAAGTGTCAAAACATCCTAATTTATGTAACCAGTTATGAAAAGTAAAATATTACGTAACTGGTGACGAAATAGTATTTTATATAACAAGTGGCTAAAACACACATTTTAGTCTCGAGTTATATACAAAATTTTTTGTATCGCCATTCGAAATTAGAAAACAATATAATTTTGTAAAAATAGACTAAATTCTATTGCTGTTTCCATAGAAACTAGTAAGTTTTATTTCACATTGTTAAATAAAATTCCTTTATTTCACTCTTTTTTCTTTATTTTACACTTGTCAATAATGACATTGTTTTGATTCATTGCAACTGTCAAATAAACGTCGTTGTACGACATGGCGTTACAAAATAGTATATTATATAACAAGTGGCTAAAATGGTGTTTTTTTTTTACGAGTGGGGCGTTTATAGTACGAGCCGAAGGCGAGTGCTATAAACCACACGAGTGGCTAATGCCAAAAATGCCAAATGCCAAAAATTTTTTTGAGACCCTAGTTTCTCTTGTATATACTAAATACCAATTTTATCGACTCTTACCTGCTTGATTTATCCATTTACCCCAAATTTACTCCAATTTACCCCCCAACCCTTCGTCGGAACAACATGAAAATATAATCTAGTTCCAGATCTCGTTAAAGTACATACGTGTACCAAATTTTAAGTCAATGTCTTAAACGGTTCCAGAGTAAACGTGCGCACAAAAAAAAGTTACAGACAGACAGACAGACATTTTTTTTTCGCTCAAACTTAAAATTTCGACGTTTCATGGCACTTTAAGCCTATTTGAACAATAAAAATTTTAAAAAAATTTTTTGTCGTTACTATACTTCCACTGGATGTGGAAGTAATTAGAATTTCAAATAATATTGTAACTTGACTAAATAACGTCTGTCAATTTTGACATTAAAATTATAATGCGTGATAGCAGCAAAGGTAACTATGAAAAAGATTACTTAATTTTTAAGATTTTTAAATACATCCATTCCATTTATTATTACTTCCACATCCAGTGGAAGTATAGTAACGACAAAATTTTTTTTAAAATTTTTATTGTTCAAATAGGCTTAGAATGTCACGAAACGTCGAGATTTTAAGTTTGAGCGAAAAAAAAAATTTCTGTCTGTCGGTCTGTCTAACTTTTTTTGTGCGCACGTTTACTCTGGAACCGTTTGAGATATTGACTTGAAATTTGGTACACATATGTACTTTAACGAGATCTAGAACTAGATTTTTTCATCTTGTTCCGTCGAAGGGTTGGGGGGTAAATTGGGGTAAATTTGGGGAAAATAGGTAAATCAAGCAGGTAAGAGTCCATAAAATTGGTATTTAGTATGCACAAGAGAAGCTAAGGTCTCAAAAAAAATTTTGGCATTAGCCACCCCCATTACCACCCCCACCCCATTATCAAAGGGCTCGTTAAAGGGGATGAAAAAAAATTTGATTTAGTGTGTGTACAAGAACCAGAAACCTCAAAATGTTTTTTACTTCATCCACCCCCACTACCACCCCCTATCACCACCCCCACCCCGCTACCGATGTGGGGTATCGTTTTATGGGTTTTTGGGGTAGAGGATTTCAAATATTATATTATTAAAGTTCCATAAACCATTATTTCCACATACAAAAATTTTTTCGTTGTGAGTGACTTGGATAAAAAATCTGGATGTGGAAGTAGTGATTCCTTGGGCAGCGGTTTGTTTAAATTGTTTTTAGAATTTTAAAATTAGAAAAATCATGTATGTAACGAAAGACAATCTTGTGTAACTCGTGTTGTTACGTCTTTTGTAACTGGTTACATAAATAGCTATTATAAAACGTTTATTTAGTTGTTTTTAACCGATCGACAGGAGTTGTTGTCGTCTGTGTGGTTTATGACGCTTAGTCATATTGAAAATTGATGAGTTGCAGCTATAATAATAATTATTATTGCGTTAGGAAAGTGCTATATAGGGTAAAGTGCATATTAAAGTAACGGAATTTCTTTTCCAGACATTTAAAACTAGTTTTAATATTTAATTTGAACAAAGAACAACTTTTAAGCAATTTTTTTAACGTCAGTAGTTTTGTGCGCGTTTTCAACTTTTTTTTAACAGTTAAACTCAGAGTTAAACTTTATGAAATGCATATTTTGCCAACAAAATAGTGAAGAAACTGTGCAGGGTGTTACAGAAGAAGCACTGGACTAAGCATTTAAAGCAGTTTCTATAAAGTCGGATGATATCTCTCTTAAGTTGAAATATTACACCAAAAAACGGGATTTATTTTTGTCAAAATGTCCTGTCTATCATGCAAGATGCAGAAGAAATTACACCCAAAAAGCTTATAAACAAAAAGCAGAAAGCACAGACGTGGCTAATACTGGTTATAAAAAAAGGAAGACCGTTGAAAGCCCAAAACGTTGTATAATTTGCGATAAAAAAATACAAATGTGTTAACTTTCTCTTAAATATTGTTGCTTAATTATACGAGTAAAAGTTAAATGTGGAAATAAAATGAGTATGTCTAAATTGCCTTTATCAAAATTTATAACTTTATTTTTTATATTTTGCTCCTTTTTTAAAATTAAAATTTACTGAATAAACGATTATTAAATAGGTTATTATTAGTACAATACAAATCCTGGCGCTCTCAAGCTATGCATGGCGTTATCGCTTGTGCAGTACGTGACCGGCCGCGGCCGGCATAGTTCTTTTCTATATTGCGGCACCGTTATATTAAAAAAAGTTTCTTTGGTTCTTTGGCTACAGCTTTGTAGCTTACTATATACATCTATCTTTAAAAACAAAAAAGTTCTCTCGATCGAGTATTTGTTGCTGCATTTTTAACAAATTTCGTGTCACCAATTAAAAAAATATTACTGGTGATACGTAAATTTTTTTTGCATTTCTGTCATGTCCGTCATGATAACAAAGGTCTAAATTGGCTCTCCTAAACATTTCAATTTAACCGGAATTAAACTAACTAAACTAAGGGTGATAAGTAAAAATTTAAAAATATCCATAAAATTTGAGATTTTTCGGAAATTGCCGATTTTGACCAGTTTCGCAATTCCGGATTGTCTGGCGAACTCCAAAATCGGTCGATTTACACAAGAATCAATTTTTTTTAGGTGGTTGTTCGCGAGTGTAATAGAGGGTGCATCTTAGACATTGTTCGTTCTCCGACTATTATAGAACCATGGAAAATTCAGCTAGGCTAATAAAGACAAAAAATATAATTATACAAATTCCTCATCATATAACAAGGTCACAATGTATTCTTTTTGGAACTACGCCTAAAACCAACTTAGAAAATAATTTTTAGCACGTCCGAAGGCGTATGGCATTAAAAGCAAAAAAGTTAAAGGTGAGCCGAATTTTGACATCTTCGAGGATGGCATCAAAGACAAAAATTCAAGTTTTAAAATTCAGAACTGCGCCGAATTTAGACGTCAAAAGTTTTCAATGTCTTTGGCATGTCAAAGGACCTTTTGAAAATTGTTTATTTTTGAATAATCGAATAATCAAAATTTAGTAAATAATTAATACAAAATGTATAGAAAATGTATTTATTTTCCACATGCAATTGAGTGTAAATGTAATAACCATAGCCTTGCAATCCGCTTATATCTATCTGCATTGCTTTTGGACACTCGACAATAACACACTGCGACAAGCAACAGTTTTTAACAGATGTGTATTAATTTGAACGTTTACTCGCATAAAGGAATTTTGTCAACCAATAAGTAAATAAATATCTCTACTCGCCCACCGGAAGTAATCGTTTTTTATAGCTGCTTGCCGTTCTCATTACGTACGAAAAACCTTTAATTGTTTGTTCCGATTTTTATACAGATTTATTGCATAATACGTAAGAATACTTTAATCATTTCATCCTTTTTCTACATCTTTTTTAACGCTTCTTATATGGTTAACTATGATAGGAAATAACACTAAATGAATAAAAACAATTATAAAGAACAATAGATTATCTAGATAAAAAATCCACTTTACAATTATTTTTGTCACGCCCTACGTAAACAAATAGAAGGGAACTAGATAAAACAGTTGCAAAATTGGAAAAGGCGTGGAAATCATCACTGACTAACTCCATTCCATTTTATGGATTGTATTCATCAAAATTTAGTAGATGAATAAACTGATCGATGTCTCTAATAAATTGCAAATTTTATCCACAGTTTCATTTCTCGCCCTCAACGAGGCCTATAAAATTTAGTGGGTATAAAAGTGGATTTTACAGTTCATAGAATGTGCCCGAAATGTCACTGGAGTTATTGATAAAATCACTTCGAATAAATAAACTAGTTTGGCGCGATATACACAGTGGTGCAAAATTGTCTCACAATATTTCTGTGAATGTACATCCAAAAATAAAGGTATTCTGTGTTCCATATTGCTTGGAACCACCCCATAAGATTTTTGATTTAGGTCCGATTAAGATCTGCTTCTCTATAATATAGGTCATTGAAAAGTACATTGTTCTTGTGGTCAAACATTTTCTAAAAAAAAACGCACATTTATTTAGTTTACTTAAAAACAGTGCATTGTACAACAAAATTGCAGGCCTCCTACCTTTATGTTTCAATTTTTTTTTATGACAATTTATGACACAAAATTTGAGTTTTAATGCCTAAAAAATGAACTAGAAGCTATATTTCATTAATAGTTTTTTATTGAAAATAAGAGTATGTTATAATACCTTGTATTTAGGTAGTAACGTTATGTGGAAATTCTTTCTACTCTGGCAATTGTTTTAAAAAAATTTTCTTTACCTTCTTTCAAAATTCGAGATAACACTTCTTTTAAAGAGAGCCATCGACTATTTACGTGCTTTAACATGTGTTCCATTTCAATGTCAGTAATCGATGCAGCAACTACATCAAAATCTGCTCTTCTCCCTAAGATCAAATTTCGATTAAGAATAGGAGTTAAAGCAAAATATTTACAAATTGCATTGTATAATTTATTTACCTGAGCTATATTTAAAGAAGAAATGCACATCTTGCGCAAAAGAATCGAAATCAAACGAAATTTTTTTAAAAACTCGCCAAAGGACCACGCACACAATACATGGGATTTCATGCAGCCGTCGATTTGGCTGAACATTTGGTACGTTATAGTCCATAACTTCCTGATCAAAAGTGCGTATGGCCACAAAGCCCAAAATGTCCTAATTTTCGAGATATTGAAGGTCAAAGGTCGTATGAGCTATCACTTATTATAACGATGGCGACTCAGTCCTTTGGTAGAAAGTAGAAAGGTGTTGTTAATCATGGCACACTGACCCTTGACCTTGACCCGTGAGTCATGGGTCAAGAGTCAAGCTACAAAAAAAAAAAACTGTCGATACCTCTCTTTTATATGCCAGATAAATATTACTATGGTTGGTGTGGCACTTTTAGGTAACTTTGGCCATGATCCATGGGCCAAGGTCATAGATCTGTTCAAGGTCGTTGAGTTTTATACGAGAGTAATATTTCTAGGGTCAAAGAGGCACTTGCAGGTGACTTGATAGCTATAATAAGTGATAGCTCATACGACCTTTGACCTTCAATATCTCGAAATATAGGAAATTTTGGGCTTTGTGGCCATAAGCACTTTTGATCAGGAAGTTATGGACTATAACATACCAAATTTTCAGCCAAATCGACGGCTGTATGAAATCCCATGTATTGTGTGCGTGTCCTTTTAAATGTTCTGAATTGCATTAATATGGTTTAACAATTTTATGCATGGTTGAAAATGGTAACGGAAACAATTTTTTTTATGATTTTTATGACAAGAGAACGATTTTATGACAATTTTAGGACATTTTGCATATTTTATGACATTTTAGGATTTTATGACAATTGAATTGAGGTTATAAATTTCCTATAAAACGAAGTACTGTCAAATTATTTCTTATGTATTTTTAATATCTTCATCGAAGTGCGAAAATGTTTAAAATTTTTGAAAACTTCACACCACTGTGAAAAGCGCAACTCCAATTTACTACGGTAGCCCACCCTAACTGTACGTGCACACAAAGTAACATTTTTAGGGGATTTATCTTTCCTTTTCCCTTAAAGGCGCTGAGTCGCATCCAGTAAATGAATGAAGGTCCAGTAATGCCGAACATTTTTTTATGTCCGTACTCTTCTGCTAATGAGGATATGTTAATAAGCCTTCTTTTATTGCCAAATCCGGTATCAAAGAGCAATTTACATTTAATTTTATTGGAATAAGCCAGCAGAATCCAAAATATGTCACTATCAACACTTTTAACCCTAATCTGTTTCGTAACCCATTGTTACCGTTTTCGAGATAAATGTCTGCAAATTATAATATTATTACTATTATTATCAATGTTAATAATATAAAGTTATATTATACGCCTCAGAATAATTGTTGAAGTTATTTCCCCTAAACGAATTACCGATATTTGAATTTCCATGTTTTCTTAATTTTGGACTCATTTATCTGGAAAATGGTAAGTCCTATCAAAATATTATATAGGAACAAAATTATAGAAAACTTTATGCACGTTGTTTTTTGTGAAAAAAGTTTTTGTCCATCTTTTTGTGTTAAATGACAAAAACAAATTTTGAAAGTAGCCCTAAAATTGTTCTCTAGGCTTTAGTCTTTATGAAAAACATTGTCCCCAAGGATCGGGGGGCGGTGTCCGTAGAGTTAGGGCGGGCTCCCCAACTAATTGGAAAAACAACATATTTGGAAATTTTAAATGTAAATTAAAATTACACCGTCAGAAATCTGATGATTTTCTTTAAAATCAACACTCTTGAGAAGCTACGTCAGTTATAACTTTTTTTTACAAAAATCAATGTTGCAGTTTCTCGCTTTCCAGGCGTAATAGTAGATGTACTGGATAGCAGTACATTTTCTTCAGATTCAGATAGTATTTTTAATAGTAGTGTTCTATAATAGTTTTTCTCCACAACCATTATAGAATGTAATAATTCCGAAATCATTTTTAATAATAGAAAGTAAAAATTCTCACTCTTGAGATAACAAATGCCAGAATGAATATACCATAATTATGCTCAACGAAATACACAGATTGCCGTGAATGTCAAAACTGTCAGTGTCAATTCAGTAATTATACAAACACTATAAATAGGCGTCTGCCTTGGATTTTTTCCCAAAAATTTTCTATATCATTTGAGTTAGCTACGGATTCTTATAGGAAAAATTCCGCTGAACAAGATTTTCTTATGTAAAATTTTCCTAAACCGCGAGCTTCATGGTCAAATAATTGTTTAAACAAATTTTTTTTCGTTTTTATTTAATAAAATGAAAACGGTTTGACGGATCCGACAAAATCTTGATTCAATCGAAAGATATTTTCAATACGCGTCGTTTGGCGCCAGATACAACTCAGTTTGTCAACCCGTTCATTTGTTATAGCCAAAATAAATTTCTTAATTAACAAATTGATTACTTCGAAACTAATGGGGTCAGGATATTGTTTTTTTCAAAAAATATGCCTTTTATACCAAAGAATATACCATATTTTTTTTGGCCCGATATCTCCAATACTCTTTGATTGCTTAAACAATTGGCATAATTTGTTAATTAGCAAATAACTTTTTTTTTCGAAAGTTTGATCGACTTCAAACCAACTTTAAACGATAAATATTGATGTCGGGCATAACCCTCATAGAAGTCTGCACCAATGCAACTTTTTGCTTTTGTTTAGTTAAAGTTTAAATTAAATTTGCAAATTAACAAATGGAATATTTCGGCTCTGGGTAAGCGTATCAAAATGGGGTTTTGTGCATATGAAAGTGCTTGGGAAACAGGGTTGGCATGTTTAAAACAAAATGTTTTAAACAAAGTGTTTAAAACATGTTTAAAACATCGCACTGTGTTTCAAACAAATGTTTAAAACATATTTAATACAAAATACTATGTTTTAAGCAACTGTTTAAAACATAGTTTAAAACACAGTGCGATGTTTTAAATAAATGTATTATTTTGGAGTTTGTGGAAAAGCAAGAAAAGTGTCGATGATGGTCCATTCCGATATAGTGGTCACGTGCGCTAAACTGAGCATTTTATTTGCAGAGCGCTGTAAAATCCGTTTAAGAGCGCCATCTAACATCAACTAGTAGTAGCAGACATAGTGTGCCTGACACCATTTAATTTTAGTTGAATATAGTTTTAAACGTTTTAAACCTGTTTTAAAACATACCATTTAAAACTTTAAAAAAACCTGTTTTAAACAAAAAAAACTGTTCAAAACAAAAAAAAACCTGTTTTTTTGTTTAAAATGAAAAAAAACTGTTTTTTTTTTCCAACCCTGTTGGGAAAAAAGAAAATTTTGAGACCAGAAAGAACTTGATCGGATAACCGAAACCGGAAATATAAGTGATATTGCATTAGACGCTCTAATTTGTTTATTAACGACTTTTTTGACACGAGGTTTGGTGCAAATGAAAGCTAACAAGTTTTTCCATCGACCACAAAAAGTTCTACAAAAAATATTCAATTCCTGAAGAGTTATACGCGTTTTATAGTAGGATTTGACGCGCAATAGGGTGGAGGGTTCGATCCTCGATGTGGACAAATTTTTTTTCGTCAAATTTGGTTTTTTTTTCATGTAACCAAGTATTTTTTATGATAATAAATCTTTTTACTTTCTGAGAAATTTTTAGAAACGTCGTTTTTTGCAATTTTCATTAAATAAATGGCTATCTTGCAACAAACATATGATTGTTCTTGTCCAAGGAGGGTTTGTCGGTAGTTCTTGTTTTTTTTACTACTTTTTGTGAAAGAGAAGGCTTGTTTTTCTTTATTTGAGAGGGGTTCCTGTAGAAAAAAGACCAAAAATAAAAAGGCAACAATTTTTTTTTTTCACTTTTTTCTTATAATGAAAAAAAGTTCACGTCTCATGAAAAAAACACACACTTTGTTATTTGTAAATGAGAAATAATCAAAAGATTTAATAATTTTAATGGCATTATTATTTTATTGTTTTAATTACAAATATTTACAATTAATAACTATTAACGCTAATAACTATGTGATTAGAACTAGTAACAATCGCATCGTGGTCAAGGACCACCGTGTTGTAAAAAACCGGTCCTCCACCGTTCCATGACTTCGACTATAAGAAATGTAGAGCATACAAAGCAGGTGCACAGCATCAGCTCCAGAGTTACGTTAAATCCGTAAAAGTAAGATTTGACGTGCAATGGGGTGGCGGGTTCGATCCTCGGTTTGGGCAATTTTTTTTTTCGTCAAGTTTGCTTTTTTTTCGTGCAATAAAATATTTCCTATTATAAAATACTTTTTAAATTGTAAAAAACGCTATAAATAATTATTTATTCTTGAGAACTTCATTAAGAAGTTCTCAAGAATAAATAATTATGTTACTTGTTATCTTAAATAATAAATAGCACAATGCAATGTGCTAATTTAAATTCAAAAACTAGTAATTTTCGTTTAGTATACTTTAGAATACTGTGTGGTTGGTATGTTGAATGGAGGGGATACCGATATACTAGCTGGCACAGAGCAAAGGAAACTGGATTTTCCGAGCTCTGGTACAGCAACTACAGTCACTTCATAAGTTTGATAATTAATTAGACACACGTGGTGTCCCTTTTGCCATTATCAACAATTACATTAGTAATCATTCAAGTATAAGGTATATAAATTTATTTATTTAATTGCTCTCATTAATATTCAACAGCCTTCTGCGATATTTTTTTAGTATTCTGTTTTTTTTTAATTTTATGTTTAAAGATAACAGTGGTTAAGCAAACACGTACTATTTTTTTTTCTTCTTCCTGAACGTAGGAGTTTTGCTGTTTAAGGATTTGAACATCTAAAATGTCTAAAATAAAAGTCTAAAAAGTTCAAATTAATTTATCTACTTACAATTTTGGTGCTATCCTGTTAGCTGCTTTGCTGCTTACTATGTCATCGATTATTCAAATAAGAAGATGTAAATTGCAACGATCCGGAGATCCATAATATTTTAGTATTTGGTTAAATGCTTATGAGATTCATAAATTCATAACTTCATGGTCAGATCCAGTAATGTATTGTCCAGTCAAAAGTAGTCAACTTTAGTAAATCATATAACAACACATAGCAAAACTCTATCGTCATCCAGGTAATCCTGAGTATATCATGGCACCGTCCAGAGGTCCTGTCATATGTGGTTAACAATGGCTGATGAACCCTGGCAGTTTCTACGTATAAACGTAGAAACTGCCAGGGTTCATCAGCCATTGTCACCCATTTTGTAATACTGGATTGGTGAAAAAAGTGCTTATTTTCTTTATTGTTCATTTTTGTGCATCGATTAACATGACATCAAGAATTAAAGTGAATTATTACCTATATTTTTTTATCAATCATCACGTAATTTATATATATATTTTTTTCTATACATATATGATCACAATTTACCTATAACGTCTTAAATATTTATCATGTCTTGTTTCTTAGATTTATAAGTAATAGTCAGGGTGTGTTTACCCAGAACTTGATTAATAATCTAAATTTTGTTAAATATTTTTGATAATCTTTTGAGACCATGTGGTCACATTTTATGCTACAAGTATATATAAATTTACTATTTTTGATTTAATTATTTATTCAATTCCTTTTTTTATGTCATTGAATTTTCACAATTTAAATTTGATTAATAAATGTCATATTTTATCTTAAAAATTTACATTTTTCATTTTATATGTTTTGTGTCTGTTCCAACATCAGGCTATTCCACAGCAGCCGGTTTTGTGACTAAAGAAGGTAGTGTAATGTCTATTTTTCTGTGGATGGCGCCCGGTTCATAAATATATTTTATGACTGCTTTCTTGGTCACGAAACAAGCTAGCTGGGCGAACACCTGTGAACTTATTGATTCTCTCTGTGGCTCATATTAAGAATTGAACCCATGACCTAGCCCCGCACGAGATCGGCTAGCCGCTAGCCTTCTTCACTGCGTTTTGTTTGAATTTCTCTTGGATTTTACTTTAGTCGGTATTTCCAATTGAAATTTTTGCAAAGCAAAGTGAGGATGTAACAACCTTAGAACAATTCTTGAAAAAAAAAATATATCCTAACAATATTCAGTTCATTGGCAAATATCACTCATTAAACCTGAATTGTAAAAGCATAACTGATTTCATCAGGCCAACAAACTGAAAAATATAAATGTATCACATAATTTTCTTTCAGTAGCTAAGGATATCGATGTATTAGTTCTTTTAATTGCTTCAAAACCGCATGAAATTTATTTCCTGAAACCACCCAAGGGGAAAGTTGTGCGAAAAGTATATTCTTCTGTAAGCCTAGATAAAATGCTTTTCTGCAAACAACACGTCCTTTTTATACAGTGACACGTCGGCGATAATTATTAATAAAGGAAAAATAAAGTTTGCTAAAATCTTTAGGATACTGCCAGTGTTGGCGAAAAAAAATCTAGCTCCTGTTTATATTTTAACGTTGGACTAAAATACATTCTAGACTTTATATGACGTTCCAAAATCTGCGTTTGATTCAAATAAATATAGGTAACAATATTTCACAAAACCTAAAGATTCCAGTATACATCTGGAAAATCTGCCATGGGCAACTGATGCAGCCCTAGAACACCTAAAGGAGGTACCCTTGCAGGTGCAAATAATATGGCTGAGTATCGATTTGGTACCAAATAAATGGGGATAGAAACTACATATTTTTTTTTCGTTCCAAATCCTATGAATCAACAGCCAAACCGGGCAACCGGGCTACACTGCACCTCAGCTTCTACAAAGCTCAGCGGGGAGATGTGTACTGTACCCGCCACGGATCTTGGCGAGCGGCAGGGACTGTAGGGGAACGTAGCGGCCCATCGGATAACTGCGTGTCCACTTCTTATAATAATTTATCAGTGTGGAACACCAGTCATGGTAGCGGTGCGTGTGCTGGACTCTCTATACAGAGATCTCCCCTTGCTCGCCAACACTCGTGGCGGGTCTGTACTAACTGTGAACCTACTGTCCTAATCGATGAAGACGATGTTATAATAAACCGCTGCCCAAGGAATCACTATATTCTCTATCCAAGTCACTCACAACGAAAACACTTTGTATGTGGAAATAATTGTTTATGGAACTTTAATAATATAATATTTGAAATCCTCTACCCCAAAAACCCATAAAACGGTACCCCACATCGGTAGTGGGGTGGGGGTGACCGAAGTAAAAAAATATTTTGAGGTTTCTTGTACATATAATAAATCACATTTTTTTTTCATCCCCTTTAATAATGGGGTGGGGGTGGTAATGGGGGCTAATTCCAAAATTTTTTTTTAAACCTAAGTTTCTCTTGTATATACTAAACACCAACTTTATGGACTCTTACCAGCTTGATTTAACCATTTACCATTTACCATTTACCTTTAATAATGGGGTGGGGGTGGTAATGGGGGGCTAATTCCAAAATTTTTTTTTAAACCTAAGCTTCTCTTGTATATACTAAACACCAATTTTATGGACTCTTACCAGCTTGATTTAACCATTTACCCCCAACCCTCGACGGAACAAGATGAAAATATAATCTAGATCTCTTAAAGTACATATGTGTACCAAATTTCAAGTCAAAATCTTAAATGGTTCCAGAGTAAACGTGCGCACAAAAAAAGTTACAGCAGACTGACAGACAGAAATTTTTTTTCGCTCAAACTTAAAATCTCGACGTTTCGTGACATTTTAAGCCTATTTGAACAATAAAATTTTTTTTTAATTTTTTTTGTCATTACATACTTCCACTGGATGTGGAAGTAATAAACAGGTATATCATATGTACCAGAAGAATGAAATATTTGAACACATTATGTTGTATTTAACTCGTTTTTTCTTTCACTTTTTATTAATTTTATCTTTAGAATTTTCAGTTTTCATTAAGTTTTTTTCAAAAATGTTGTAATTTTTCTAATAAATATAGTTTTGTAGTCACAAAAATCCTACAACTATTTTATTTTGATATATTTAAAAAATGCATCTTCTTTGTGTTTCATTTTTATTCCGATTTAATAGATTTTTCTTACAATTTTCTGAACAATAGCGGTAATTTTCGAATTGGGATTTTAATATTTAATATTACGAACCTATAAAAAAATTACAGCCAAATCCGTATTTTACGTACCGGTTTCCAAATAAGGCCCTACTTTTCCCGTAACGTTTCTCCACTCTAGCAGACACAGAAATATCTAGAGACAATTTTGGTCCACTGTGTATTTGTTGCGTGACAAATGAATTAATATAAATATTAGGGCGCGTATATTTAAAAATAACAAATAACGAAATAACAGGATTTTAATTAATTTACCTATAAAGCGTAAACAAACACCAACAGCCTCACGCACAACTTAAATGCGGAACTGCTTAAAAGCTTTATTTGATTTATAACCGAACATGAAAAGCGGATAATCTGATGGGGACTAAATTAGAACAGAATAGGTAATAGCTTTGAAGTTGCTTTTAACGAAATAAGCGTTTTATTTGTCACCTGTAAACCACAAATAAGCCACTGAGCATGCAGGTTTGGTACATTTAACTGTGAACTAAGTGGCTACTTGAACAAGTCAGAGGCGTAGACCATGACCCTCCTTAGAAATTCATAAATATAACGAGACTGCTTGACACTAGGCCAGATGCCAAGTTGGAAAAACCATCAAAATTACAAATTTTATTATTGTAAATATGTGAGGACACAATGAAGCAATCTGGAATATAAGAGGACTCTTACAGCCGGGAAAACTGTCCGCTGGAGAAGTAATTGCCAGACTCAAACATTAAAATAGCAGTTCTTTCCTAGATGCATTCGTTATAGGGACTCTGGATATTTTAGATCTTCGACAGTAAACATGTTCTCCGGAAATAATGACATCAGCCGAAATTGAGTAGGATTCTGGTTTTTTGAAAGTCAGTCCTCGGATATGTAGCTACTAGTAATCGGATAATCTCTCTAGTGAGCAACGCCAAGCCAACAGTAGTAAAGGTGCAAATATATGCACCAACAACTGCTGCTGATGAGGAGTTGGAAGCGTTTTATGGAGTTCTAGAAACTGTACTCCACCCTATTCCAAACAAGGAAATTACCATTCCACACTGAAAGATGATTACCTGCGAGCTATAGACCTTTTAATCATAGAGCATTTTTTGTGAGACCCGCCATGTCTGCTCGAACAATTTTTACATGTCAATATTTGATTTGATATAAACATTACGTTTTTTAAACAAATAATGATGAATCTGTTGCCAATTTTTGGAAATAGGTAGGTATTTTAGACTAAACACATTTGTTTTCTCTTAATGCACTTATATAGAAATTGATACCGTGCGTGTAATTTCCCATTAGGCATGTACATTCACGTAGCGCGATAGATATGACAACACAGCTGCCGTAAATTTCTCCGTCGTGCGGAGCATTCCAGCCTGTTATTTCATTTCAGCCAGCTGGCACGCGCGATGTTGTAATTTTACTCCCTATGCCTAGCGCTGGGCTACACGCACGGTATGATAGTTAAATTCTAACCTTGCAACCAGCTCTTTCTTGCTCCCAGTCACTTTACGGCCATGACACATGAGCCAGCGCCTTAACTGAGCGCAAAAGTGTGTTCTTCCGCAACTGTGTGCCCTAATTTTGCACCGTGAATATCACTTTCGTCTAAATTAATGTGAAAAAGTGATACCGAACAAAAGGGAGGAAAGGGGCTAATTCATTTTTTTTTGCTTAGACGATAGTTATACAGTCAACACGGCATTCTAACAACATCCACAGCGCCTTTACAGTCGGCTATCACCTGGCGGTAGATGTCGGAACGAGACTGACTATATTATGATAAGAAATCGATGGAGGTCTTCAATAAAGAGCACTGCAAAACTTTACCTCCTGCTGACTGCGGTTCAGATTACCAGTTGCTCATGTACAGTTTCTCGCTAAAACTGAAATTATGCCAAAGGAAAATACAAAAATGTTTGACCATGATAACTGATGGCCCAGCTTTCCAAAATAAATTAGAGGAATACATAAACGAACTCAACATATTAATAGTGTAGCTGAATTGATTTTTTTTCGGCGACAACATCCCACCCGAAATTTTATTGTTGATTCTTATGTATTAATATTTGCGCCCAAAAATTCCTTGTGCCTCAAAAGTTGTTTTTCTATTACCTCTTCACTAGGTGGAATTGCAGACAATTTTATTTTGTATTGAAAGTCGACACTATTAACTCCGACAAATGTAAAGTTGCTAAAGGCGTCAGATAGGGCTGTATTCTCTCACCTTGGTTTTCCAATAAATATGTTCCCCAAAGCGACTCTCCAGCATCGTATTCTTCCGAATTTTTTTATTCTTTGGCCACTTCAATCGAAGAGAGGACGACATAAAACGGCTGAGAGTTCGGGGAAAATCAGAAGAAGAGCCCTCCAAAACATTGAGCTGACGTCACCAAAAAAACAAGGAAGAGTTACAGTGAGGCCGTACTCCAAACAGACAACCACGACAAATGTCGTGATGCTGTTTAGAGGTGCCATACCGCAATGCATACGTTGTGCATAAGAAATAACGTATAGCAAATCTGTTTTTTTTAAACTATAACGTTCGTTATTTTCTAGAGAGCAAATTATAAATCTTTAAAAAAAATGTCAAATAGCAAAGCCCGGCTATCTTTAAAAAACTATATTTTTATGGCTGCTGAAATAAAACATATCTAATTAACAATAACAAATTTATTATGAAGCAAAAAGACATGGTAGAGCAATTGACAAATCAGGGGTGAGCAAATAAAATTTGTGCTTGGAGTATGATCACAAAAATCAAACAGAGCAAAAAATTGTACAGAGAGACAGACATTTATAAGATAGGTACTCACAATAAATCACAGATACGGTACCATAAAAAGAAACTCTTTTGTCGGCAAAAGGCCACAATACACAAAATAATATTGCAAAATATATAGATAACTAAATTATTAATATATATGCATAGTTGGCCAACGATTTGTCCTTAAGTAGAAAGGTAAAATGACATCATACTAATAAACAAATTGTAATTTTTATAGGAATCAAAACAAATCTCTATATGTAACTAAAGTTAAATAACATAACAAATGAAATGTAGCATTTCATGCTACAAGGCACATATAAAAACAAAAGGTACGAAACATAGAAAATGTTTTATAACTATTAAATGAGAAATTTCATTATCAGTCTTTTTAAACGGGACTAGGCACTCGCGATCTCGAAATGCCGCACTTAGCACTTAAGAGTTAGTTTTTGCGATGATTGCCTTTGAAATATAGAATAGTTTGATTACTTACATTGAAGTTGCCTGTCAAATGGAATACACTTTCCTCTAAACACCGTACACCTTCAGAATTGAGCACTACAGTGTAAGTAGACTCAGAACAGCATTAAAACACTATTTTTACGTACAATTGTACACACAAAAGAATATTTTTAGATTACACTCTTAAAAAAACAAACATAACCATTTAATAAACTCCCATTGACGAGAAATGGTTAATTGTACTAAACAAATCATAAATATAGGTAATAAAATCAGGGTTTATAAAGACTCAACCCTCTAACACTAGGACGATTATTCATCTTACGAATTTCACGTCCAAAAACCATATGTCTCCCGCTTGGTTCGGTATTTATCTCTTCCCCCACTAGTAGTCAAAATACCTCTAGTCCTTAAACCCGCGAATTTAAACTATGGTTTCTCATTGGAGGAAAGGCATTATTTTCAAATATTTACCAGTAGAGCCGAGAACTAGACGACGGTTACGTTACCTTCTAGAATCTTACAGTAGCGGCGATAATTTATTTTTTAAGAGGTAACAAAATAGGTAATTTATGTACGGAAAATACGAAATAATGTAATTTAAGGGCTTTTATGCCTATGAATAAAAATGACCGTTACACTCTCCCTCTCCTTACTAGCGGGATCCTTCCCAAAAGGATGGAGACCGGAATAACTGAGGTATAGGAAAATAATAGGGAATATCTCTTTAGCATTTTCAAACATACTTCATTCGTGTCACATACATCAAAACATACTTAGCTAAAGAGAGGGATTAACTCAATCAATACCGAACGTTCGGATTTCACACATACTTCAAACAAAAGGAATAAGGAAATAGTTAGGGAAGTATAGTAAAAGGTAAAGTAATAAGAAGGAGAATGCAATTAACGTTATTCAAAAATAAAGCTGAACAAAAGTGAACCAAACCAAAATGGAAACGAACCAATGGACACAGTTGAACCCACGAGTAAATATAAAATTTTTGACTTTAAAATTTATAGATAAGGTCTACTAAATAACTGAGAAGGGTTAAAATTTATAATACTCTAAACAAATTCCTCAGCTTGCCAAGCTCCAAATGTTCATAATATATAGAAGATAAGTCTGTCTATATAAACCATGTCTTATTAACTAATACCTAAACTAATATCATACAGATATTCAAAGGAAAAGGGAAGATAGAAAAGGGAAGGGAAAAGAAACAAAATGAAGGGAAGGGATTTTTATATAAGGCCCCCAACGAACCCAATGTCCAGAATATACGGACCCTGTTACTAAGGAATGGAGGTACGCACACTACGCCGGGGTCAAGGGTGGTATGTAGGAAAGAGAAAAGACTGCCCACCTTTCAAACTTCCCTTGGCACCGCCGTCAGAATGGACCAACCACCAGTGCATCGCGTATAAATTTTTTTTTCTGGACATTATGTCACGTAGTAAAAATCAAAAATGTATGTGTTAGCTATTCGCTAACACATACTAGTCTGGGCCTAGTTGAAACTAGTCCAGACTACACAAAAAACTAAACTTGAAACATATAAAAATATTAGCCTTGGCTAATTAACAAAGTATCCTCAACTAGATATTCCTAGTCAAGTTGACGCAAAATATTAGCATTAAGCTAATAACCTAAACAAAAAATATCCCACTAGACTTAGCTAGACGGGAAAAACGAAAAGAAACCTTACTAATACGTCTATTAGCAAGGAAAACGAAACATAAACTAGTATGAAATTAGCTATACCTAGCTTGCAACTAACTCTTTAGGTCAGCCAAGACTTACATGGTACTCTGCACTCAACTCTTTGAGCCAGGAAAAGGTAAAAGTAAAACAAACATTCCTAGGCTATTTATTATCTCAGCCAGGAAAAGATAAAGGTAAACGTAAATATGATGCACGAAAAGAAATCGTATGACAATGGTAATTGTCCACAACAAATGCACAACAAGGTAACCCGCACTAAGCAAAATTTAGACGGCAAAAGGTAAGGTAATGAAACATATCACCATAAAATTCGTACAAAAGGTAATTCTGGACTAATATCTTAATTACGCAAAAATGTAATGTAGAATAGTAGAACTCCGTACTGGCACATAGCGAATCGGAAAGGTAAAGTAACAAACATGTTTAAAGACTTAAGGAAAGAGAACATTTAAATAATACTAAGACAATGAACTCATAAAATCAATTTTAATTTTGAAGGGCGCCAGGTATTTTGAGGAGAAATACCAACCAGAAGGGAACGAAACAGACTCAAGACATAATTTCTTTAAAATGGGACTACTAAAAAGAGAAAGTGAATTTCACTTAGAAAATGAATAAAGAAAGGGACTAATTAAGACAAAAATTTAAGAGGATTCCTCTTCGAAATCACATTGATTTGGTTTCAAGTCTTTAATATGCCAACGACCAAGGGGTTTACCATACATATCTACCAATTCGTAGACCAAGGGGGAAATAACTTGAGTAACCATACAAGGGACATATTTAGGTGCCAATTTCTTAGTGAAATTTTTAGAGGCATCAGATAAATAATGTGTACGTTTCCAAACTGTATCACCTAATTCAAAACGTAAAGGACGTTTACGCAAATTGTAATATTTGGCATTTTTTTCATATGCCTTATGCAAACGTTCTTTAACCTCCGTATACAGTTCAGGCAACATAGACATTTCTTTTGCCCAAAATAAATTGTTTTGAACTTCAAAATCATTTGAAGTCGCGGAAGACGAGTAGAAATCACCGGAAACTGGGACATGTCTGCCAAAGACAAGATAGGCAGGGGAGATGTCGGTAGTGTCATGTTTGGCCAAACGCAATGCTTGTGCTATTTCAGGAAGTTTTTCGTCCCAAACATTTTGATTGTCGGTAATGTAAGAAGAAATTGCCGTTTTTAAGACTCTATTGACTCGTTCTGTTGGGTTTACTTGGGGATGGTACCTAGCATTAAACCAAATTTTAGGGATAGAAAAAGACTTCAAAAATTTCTCAAATTCTTTAGAGGTAAATTGTGATCCATTATCAAAAATAACAATTTCAGGAACACCAAATATAAGAAAAACTTGTTCTCGAAGGAATTTGATTATGGGGGCCGTAGTGGCTTTACGCAGAGGTTGAACTAGGACAAATTTGGTAAAATAGTCGGTAACGACAAAGACATACTGGTTTCCTTTTTTACTTTTTGGAAACGGGCCCATTAAATCCATAGAGATAGCCTGGAAAGGAAAACTAATATTCTTTTCAGAACCCATTAAACCAGGACGAGCAACATTTTCACTTTTTTGTGACGCACAAATTTGACAGTTTTTAACATATCTACTTACTGATTGTCTTAGCCTCGGCCAGTAGTAAAATTCTACTATTCTGGACATAGTTTTGGATATACCTAAATGGGCAGCAGTAGGAGAATCGTGCATTTGCTGTAAAATTTGTAGGCGATTATCGGTAGGGACAACTAATTTCCAATCAGGCACATTAGAATTGTTAGGTAAAATCGAAGGTAAGTGTTTATACAGGCAGTTATTAACTACCTTAAAATCGGGATATTTATCAGGAAAATTATTAACCTTAGCGATCATAGTTAAATACCAAGCATCAGGTTTTAAAGAAGTCATATCAAGGGAACTCACATTGCGGGACAAAGCATCAGGAATTACATTTTGAGTACCTGGCCTATGTTGGACATCAATATCGAATTGAGATAGACGTAAACACCAACGAGATAATCGTCCAGTTGGCTCTCTGAGGCGATGTAGCCAAGTCAAGGCAGAACAATCTGTAATTACAGTAAACTTAGTACCTTCGACAAATCCACGAAATTTCTCAATAGCATGTATGATTCCAATTAATTCACGCTCGGTGGCTGAATATTTACGTTCGGCAGATGTTAAGGCTCGACTAGCAAAAGCTATAGGATGCTCTGCACCATTAATTTTCTGAAAAATTACCGAGCCTACACCCACATCGGATGCATCTGTCTGAATGAAGAAAGGTTGAGTGAAATCTGGAGACGCAAGAACGGGAGCCGTAGTCATCCTATGTTTAATTTCAGTGAAGGCGACTTCTGCCTCATCAGTCCAAACAATAGCCTGACCTTTCTTTCGTCCTTTCAAAAGAGAAGTAATTGGCGCAGCCACTGTCGAAAAATCTTTAATAAATCTTCGGTAATATGAAACTAAACCAATCAAACGTTTTATTTCCGTTGTATTAGTGGGAGTCTTAAAATTCAGGATGGCGGAAACCTTATCCGGATCAGTTCGAAGTCCATTTTCATCAATTATGAAACCAAGGAAAGAGAGAGACGATCTACAAAACTCACATTTATCTAGATTGATGCGGAAGCCAGCCGCAGCAAGGCGTTCACTAAGAAGTTTTAACGAAGCGATATGACTCTCAAAAGTCGAAGAAGCAATTATTACATCGTCTAGATAAACGAAGGCAGAACCATTTAATAAATCAGGACCTAAAACCCGTTCCATAGTTCGTTGCAACATTTGTGGACTATTAGAAAGGCCAAAAGGCATGACCACAAATTCAAACAGACCCATACCAGGTACGCAAAACGCTGTCTTTTCACGAGACGATTTCTCTAAGGGAATTTGCCAAAATGCTTTACGCAGATCTATGGAAGTTAAGTAACGAGAATCACGCAAACGATTTAAAATAGAATCTATTTGCGGAAGCGGATAAGCATCCTTAACGGTAACAGAATTTAATTTACGACCATCAAAACAGGCACGTAATTCACCATTTTTCTTTTTAACCAATAAAATGGGAGACGACCAAGGAGAATTTGAAGGTTGTATTACACCTAAACGTAACATATCATTTACTTCTTTATGTAAATGCTTTTGCATTGCCGGAGATAACATATACTGTCTTTGCTTGAATGGTCGAGCATCACTAGTATCAATAAAATGCTCCACTAATGTAGTCCTACCTAGAGTATCAGAAGACAAATTTTTAAATTGTTGAATGGTTTCATTCAATATACTCTGTTGCTCAGGAGACAAAGATTCACGAGGTTGAATAGCATTTATTGAATGAATATTACCTTCTGGAACAAAAGACCATGTATTTTGTGAAAAATTTAAACAAATATTGAAAGCAGCTCCGAAATCAACTCCCAAAGTAAATGCATTCTTAATGGCAGGAACAACCAAACATTTAATAGCTTTAGTCACATTTCCCAAACTAAACGACAAAGTGGTTTCACCCAATACATCTTGGATGACTCCATCGGCAGTAGTAACAGCAAAGGGTAAGTTATTGATTTTATAAGGAATTTTATTTTTATCTAAAAATTCAAGCCCAAAAGACAAAATTTTTCACGACACGATTATGTTTGCTTTTTTAACTTTGAGCAGTACAATTTCTTTACACAAAAACGGAACATAAAATTTACATAGGTACATACAGAAAAATCACAAATAGGTAACCTGAAAAAAAAATTTTTCGAAAGCACAAATTTTATTCTCTAATTAAAATTTTTAATTAGACCTAGCCCCACGTTGGCAAAGCCAGTTTATAACGTTCGTTATTTTCTAGAGAGCAAATTATAAATCTTTAAAAAAAATGTCAAATAGCAAAGCCCGGCTATTTTTAAAAAACTATATTTTTATGGCTGCTGAAATAAAACATATCTAATTAACAATAACAAATTTATTATGAAGCAAAAAGACATGGTAGAGCAATTGACAAATCAGGGGTGAGCAAATAAAATTTGTGCTTGGAGTATGATCACAAAAATCAAACAGAGCAAAAAAAATTGTACAGAGAGACAGACATTTATAAGATAGGTACTCACAATAAATCACAGATACGGTACCATAAAAAGAAACTCTTTTGTCGGCAAAAGGCCACAATACACAAAATAATATTGCAAAATATATAGATAACTAAATTATTAATATATATGCATAGTTGGCCAACGATTTGTCCTTAAGTAGAAAGGTAAAATGACATCATACTAATAAACAAATTGTAATTTTTATAGGAATCAAAACAAATCTCTATATGTAACTAAAGTTAAATAACATAACAAATGAAATGTAGCATTTCATGCTACAAGGCACATATAAAAACAAAAGGTACGAAACATAGAAAATGTTTTATAACTATTAAATGAGAAATTTCATTATCAGTCTTTTTAAACGGGACTAGGCACTCGCGATCTCGAAATGCCGCACTTAGCACTTAAGAGTTAGTTTTTGCGATGATTGCCTTTGAAATATAGAATAGTTTGATTACTTACATTGAAGTTGCCTGTCAAATGGAATACACTTTCCTCTAAACACCGTACACCTTCAGAATTGAGCACTACAGTGTAAGTAGACTCAGAACAGCATTAAAACACTATTTTTACGTACAATTGTACACACAAAAGAATATTTTTAGATTACACTCTTAAAAAAACAAACATAACCATTTAATAAACTCCCATTGACGAGAAATGGTTAATTGTACTAAACAAATCATAAATATAGGTAATAAAATCAGGGTTTATAAAGACTCAACCCTCTAACACTAGGACGATTATTCATCTTACGAATTTCACGTCCAAAAACCATATGTCTCCCGCTTGGTTCGGTATTTATCTCTTCCCCCACTAGTAGTCAAAATACCTCTAGTCCTTAAACCCGCGAATTTAAACTATGGTTTCTCATTGGAGGAAAGGCATTATTTTCAAATATTTACCAGTAGAGCCGAGAACTAGACGACGGTTACGTTACCTTCTAGAATCTTACAGTAGCGGCGATAATTTATTTTTTAAGAGGTAACAAAATAGGTAATTTATGTACGGAAAATACGAAATAATGTAATTTAAGGGCTTTTATGCCTATGAATAAAAATGACCGTTACAAAACACAGCAATTTTTACTTCAATCCAGAATGTAAAATATGCTGATTAGCACTTTTACTGGCTTGTTAAGCCATTGACAAAGTTTACTTAGCTAATTAGATTTTTAATCTAGTGTTTTCACCCAATAGACAAATATTTAGTTTGCAACGCAGAACAAAAACAAAACTATATTACTCCACTTAAGTGTATTACCTACCTAACCTAAGTATCTGCAATTCGCAAGAACAATATTTTCTTAGCTTCGGTAATACTATTATCTATTCAGCCAGTGTAATTTGGTTAGTTCAAGGTTTAATTAGTAATTACCCAGCGCTGACAAACCGAGTGGTAAGAGGAGCGAGATCAATAGTTCCTATAAAAATTTCATTACCTTTACAATTAGAATTGGTTCACGGTTGCGATAACGCCGTAATAGACCGGTTACTTTTAAGTTTCCACACCCTATTCTCGCTAGAAGATCACTCCCACGGGCAGTTTAAATATTAACAGTGAGTGAGCAGAAATACAGGGAAATATTAATAAAACTGGTCCAATTTCGTAATTTTTAGGCAGGTATTTTATGTGTATGTTGCATTTTATTTAGTTGAATTTATACTCATATCTACATATACAGGGTATTTAAAAAAAGTAACAGTAGTACAGTCATG
This sequence comes from Rutpela maculata, assembly GCA_936432065.2. Classification (NCBI taxonomy): domain Eukaryota; kingdom Metazoa; phylum Arthropoda; class Insecta; order Coleoptera; family Cerambycidae; genus Rutpela; species Rutpela maculata. The sequence continues at coordinate 391,622,396 of OW386285.2, forward strand.
GACACAATAAAGTTTTCAACCAAAGCAGTTGTCTTGTTTTAATGAGGTTTACTCTGATAATTTATTTCCGCTTCTCCTATACTACTGGCAGAGATTAATACACGTGGTTACGTTTTATTTACAAGTTATGTTAACAGTAATTCATGTTTTAACTGCCACTGACCATATGTTTATTTTATCTGACATTTCAGATACTATCTTGACATATCCTGTAAATAATCATTTCGAATTTTGAAATTTAGATATCACATTCGTATTCAGCGACATCAAAAACCCTTGAGTATAAATCTTCACTAAATTACCCATATTCTCTGAGATGCATTCAACAAAGTGGTAACATGACAAATTAAAGAACCTAAAGACATTTTAAATGCATTTATTTGCTTATTTTAGCAAATCATATGTACCTGCAACAATTCGCTTAGAAATGCATTAAATAGTTATCTCATTTCACGAAGATTGTCGTTCCTACTTAAAACAGATACATACAAAATGGCCCTGACAGCACCCTTGCCTTTTCGTTAAGACTGCGCTAGCATTGATGAGCCGCTCTTACTCTCTTAACGATAATTTTCAACCAAACCTCAAAATCGGGTAATTTCCTTTTTGGTGCAGACGCTCCAAAGTTTATCTGGCTTTTAAACGGGGTGACAAATCTGATATATTTCAAATGATACAACAGATATCAATACGTTGCATTTAATGGTTTCAAGTCTGTCACATACATCGTTACCTCTGGAGTCCCGCAAGGGCCAATCCTTGGCCCACTACTTTTTATTATATTTGTTAATGATATTGCAAATGATTTAGATTAAGTAAGACATTTATTGTACGTTGATGACCTGAAACTTTTTTGCAAGACCGGTAGCATAGAAAGATTACACTTACAAGAAAACTTACAATAAATTAGTAATTGGTGCACTAAGTACAAACTTCCAATAAATCCTTACACACACAAATGCATTAAACACGCAAATCATTGCCAATATCATACAATCATGAAATTAATAACATTGTATTGCATAGGTCTGATACGCTCTGGGATTTAGGTGTTATTTTTGACAAGTCTCGTTAATACTCCTATTAACACCATTTTTCATGAAGCTAGGAGATTGTATGAATTTATAGTTAGAAATTCGCGTGAATTTTCGAATATGGGCATACTAAGATGCTCTATTGCTGTTACGTCGAATTTCAAACATGTGTCAGTCTTTTGAACGCTTCATAACAATGTACATAAATAATCTAGAATTAGTTCTACGCAAATTCTTATTTCTGTATTTTAGAACTGAGGGCAGTTATGGTGAGGTCGGTTTTCCACAGCAAGACCTACTTAATAAGTACTCTTTAAATAACCTGAGCCGTAAGCATTAGACGCGAATATATATCTCAAAATTTTTGTGTAGAAAATATTAATAATAATATTAATTCAAAAGAACTGTTTCCTAACTATATTCCCAGAACAAATTGACACAGTACTTGTACACAGTACAGTGTTTTACCTACCCCACGCACAAATGCATTAATATTCCCTTCCATTAATAAAATTTGCGAAAAACACAACTTAATCTGTCGTAATATTGACATATCTAATTGACCTATTTCACGTTAGAAAGTTTGATAAAAAGTGCCACGACGAAAACTAGGTTGGTATTACTAAAAGTAGTAAAAAGTCACTGCACATGTTGACCAACTCGTCTAGTTCCCAAACTTTGTAAAAATGAAATACCTATAATATTGTGACGTGCTTACACCCTTTTTGTAAACACCCTGTATCGTGGATTCGGAAATTATAACAACCAGGGTAACACTAAACACTAATTTATTAACTTACTTAATTACAACAATAATTTACTTAACTAATAACACACTGTGTACTACTTGATCACTTTACTCTCTTCTGATCTTACTACTCTTGCAATCTAAACTGAACTTTATCACTGTGTTTACTCTCTGACCATTTCAACTGACAATTAGTACTGCACTAACTTCCCCCCTTTTGGTTTACTCCATGCCTTATATACCTAAAGATGACAGATCTAGAAGCTTCTCTGATGATGTCACCATACTCTAGACAGTTCCAGAACAGATATGTCATCACTCTAGACCTTCTAGTAAGTTCTTTCCACATTCAGACATCCGAACTACTGAATTCTGTGCCTACTTTTCAGTGCAACCAACATAACCTTAAATCTTAAGGGGTTGCAACATATTACAATATAATAATCATATCATTGTTTTCAGTACATTTAATGTTAAACTTACTAAAGTAAGCTTAAAACTTAAAGCTTAAACTTACTAAAGTGTGCTTAACATTATAGACACTGAAAACAATGATATGATTATTATATTATAGGTATATTATTTCAAATTTGAGAATTAGACGAGTTAGTTAACATGTGCAATGACTTTTTAATACTTTTAGTGACACCAACCTACTTTTCGCCAGGACCAAACTTTTTAACGTGAAATAGGTCAATTGCAGCCTTGGTGCTCTGAAAATTTTTTAAAGTGTCTAATTCTTCATCTTTGCTTTTTTTTGCGTTTATTGAATATTTATAAAATGTTGTTTTACATTGTCGGTCGGTCTGATCTGTCTGTAACTTTTTTGTGCGGACGATTACTCTGGAACCGTTTAAGATATTGACTTGAAATTTGGTACACGCATGTATTTTAACAAGATCTGGAACTAGATTATATTTTGATCTTATCCCGTTGAAGGGTGGGGGGTAAATTGGGGTAAATAGGTAAATCAAGCAAGTAAGAGTGCATTGGTATTTCGTATATGTAAGAGAATTTCTAAGTACTGTCTACCTTGATTTAATTTCATTTACAAGTTTTTGTTTACACTTACCAAACCCGTCAGCAACTTCCTGCCCTGTATTTGGGTCTAGTACTTGTTGGGCAGAGTATAAAACAGACAAATAAATAAATCAAAACTATTTTTGAAAAACAGCGTTTTTTATTTTTGCAAAAGCAATTGTTTTTAATGGGTAAATATTCAAACATTTTATGTTTAAAACAAATTGCCAAAAGTTTTAAGCGAATTTCCTGATTGAGGACAACTTTAGGGTTTATTGAAAAAAAAAAACACTTTTGACATTTATTTACAGTCCACTAACAAATAACTGTAAAATTTCGCATGCGCGCTGTTACCTAATTTCGATGTAAAAAAATAGACTACAAACATTTGAACCAAAAATGTACTTTCACTATCATGAAAACAAGAGCACCTCACCTAACACGACAAAATTCTCACGATGTAGCTGAAGTGATTGTTCTGTAGAATTTAAGGCAAAGGAACTCGTCTCTGACAACATATACAATAAATTGGCGGCAGCGTTCGATTGAAACGAAATGAATTATAGCCAGTCTATGTGTAACCCCCAGATAGCGATTTTCTGTAAATTTCTCTGAACCGGTGGCGTGTATGTGTGTGTGACGTTTTGAGTTAAAATATTTCAGATCACGGATAGGATGTGCAAGAGTTCACTTGAAGAATCCAACCTCTGTTCCGAATTAGACTTGCCTACCGTTTGAATGCGGTGTTGTGAAATTTACAGAACTTTTGCGAGGATTCGATGGGGAATTTATGTATTTATGGGGAAACATATGTAATGTGAACACTAATCTCTTATAGGTTTAAAATCTAGAAATACTATTTCTTACAATGTGTACTAATAGGTTGACAAAAATCAAGTTTAATTTTTTGTCACTTTCCAGATTTGTTTAAAAAAATCCCAAAAAAAAATATCTTATCTCCAAATTTGGGTTTTGTTATTATTAACATATGCCTTCGAAAGGATGAGGTTTCCAATATATTTGTTATGGGAAAATGTAGTGAAATAAAAGTTCACCCTTCAGAATTGACCAGGGAACACGAATTAATAATTCCCTGCTTTGCACCTGTGACCTCGCCTATTTTTGACGTTTATTATTATGTATTTACGACTGTACTCAAATTGTTATTAATTAGTCAGATTTTATTCTATAAATTTGTAAAACTTCATCTTGAAGGTCCAAACAATGTTACTGATTTTATGCAGATTGTAATTTTTACTTCCACATCCAGTGGAAGTATAGTAACGACAAAAAATTTTTTAAAAATGTTTATTGTTAAAATAGGCTTAAAATGTCATGAAACGTCGAGATTTTAAGTTTGAGTGAAAAAAAAAAAATTCTGTCTGTCTGTCTGTAACTTTTCTTTGTGCGCACGTTTACTCTGGAACCGTTTAAGATATTGACTTGAAATTTGGTACACATATGTACTTTAACGAGATCTAGAACTAGATTATATTTTCATCTTGTTCCGTCGAAGGGTTGGGGGGTAAATTGGGGTAAATTTCGGGTAAATCAAGCAAGTAAGAGTCCATAAAATGGGTATTTAGTATACAAAAGAGAAGCTAAGGTCTAAAAAAAATTTTTGGCATTCGCCACCCCCATTACCACCCCCGCCCCCTTATTAAATGGGATGAAAAAAAAATTGTGATTTAGTGTGTGTACAAGAACCAAAAGCTTCAAAATATTTTTTTACTTCATCCACCCCCACTACCAACTTTCTACCACCACCCCCACCCCCACTACCGATGTAGCATATCGTTTTATATGTTTTTGGGGTAGACGATTTCAAATATTATGTTGTTAAAGTTACCTTGAGTAGTATGGATGCGCAGTGGCTTTCCTCGAATATTTGGATACTCAGTGACTTTTTTCGAGTATTATAGTAGGTTACCTCAAGTAGTATGGATGCGCAGTGGGTTACTTTAAGTAGTATGGATGCGCAGTGGCTTTCCTCGAGTACAATGGATGCGCAGTAGGTTATCACGAGTAGTGTGGATGCACAGTGGCTTTTCTCGAGTGCCATAGATGCGCAGTAGGTTACCTCAAGTGATATGGATGCGCAGTGGGTTTCCTCGAGTAAAAAGGATGCGAGTGGGTTACTTCAAGAAGTATGAATGCGCAGTGGCTTTACTCGAGTAAATTGGATGCACAGTGGGTTACCTTGAGTAGTATGGATGCGTAGTAGGTTTCCTCGAAGAAAATGCTTGTAGTAGAGGCTTTACTTCTATCGTGTAGTTTACGGCACACAACGATTTTTTATATCTTTGTCTTGCCATTTTCTGCGTATTAGTTCGACATTCAGTCGAAGTATATTAACGCAAAAAAATTTTTTGGAAATTTTCATTGTTTAAATAGGCTTATTATATCAAGAAACGTCAATATTTTAAGTCTGAGCAAAATAAATTTGTCTGTTGCGTCGGTGTGTATGTTAGTCTTGTATCGTTTTGGTGCTCACGATTACTCTGGAACCGTTTAAGATATTCACTTAAAATATGGCACACGTATGTTTTTTAACGAGATCTGGAACTAGATTATATTTTCATCTTATTCCGTTGCAGAGTTGAAGGGTAAATTGAGGTAAATGGGGGTAAATAGGTAAATCAAGCAAGTAAGAGTCCATGAAATTGGTATTCAGTAAATATAAGAGGAGCTAAGGCCTCAAAAAAAATGGCATTAGCCATCCCCATTACCGCCTCCACCCTATTATTAAAGGTGGTGAAAAAATAGTGTGATTTAGTGTGTGTAAAGAGTCAAAGTCATCAAGAATTTTTTTCACTTCATTCACCCCCACCTCTATTACAGATGTGGCATATAATTTTATGGGGTTTTGGGGTACATGATTTCAAATATTATATTTGTTGTAAGAGACTTGGATGTGGAAGTAGTGATTCCTTGGGCAGCGGTTTATACTTTTGTTGAATCAAAGTTTGCGAATAGAACCCGCAAATTATTTAAACATTTATTTATCTTACTACGATCCAAGTTATCTAATATGCTTCCAAAAATAATAAAATAGAAATTAAATTAAACTTCAAAAACATTTATTACTAGTTCTCACTAATATACGTTATCTCTAACCAGATCCATTGCTACAATAACTGCATCATATCTGTTAAGTATATAGATGATGACATTTTTTTCTTTAAATGCTTTTATAGTTCAGGTAGTTCAGAAATGCCAAAATTAGTTTTGCAGGCATTGCATCAAATTGTTTGAAAAGTTAAAACGAACTGTAACTTTCTAGCTTTACCTAAAAAAAGATAGTATCAAACAAAAAAAAATGTTTAAAATTTTGTCGCCTGCTTAAAAAACATTCTGTCATTTCAAATATGAGACTAGAGTTGAATAAATGTTGAAAAGTAAAAATATTACAATGTAGCTTTATACTGAAAAAAATATGAAAATAAACAATAATAATAATTTCAACAATTTGCATTTTTCAGTAATCTTAATCAACAAATTAACAAAATTAACAAGAGATGAAGATATTACAAATTTACAGCAAAATATAATTATTTGAAAAATTATTACATGAACTATATGGAATCCGACTAATTATGCTCTATTTTTGACTTTATGGGGTCTTATGGAGTATAATTTAAAAAGGAATTATTCGCATTCTGGATTCTCTTAATCCCCCCTACACCACCACCTTGAGGAGGGAAGGGGTGGGCAACCTTAAAATCTTAAACGGAACCCCATATTTTTATTGGCGGATGTAGAGTCTGGTAAACAAACAATTCAAAAAAATTTCTTCGTTTTGGCGAAAAAAAAAAAAATAAAATCCAATCCAATTAGCATTTGAAAATTGCCCTCCACTTGGTGGGGGGGGGGTATTAAATTTAACAATATTGAATAGCTTTTTCAAGAAAATGAACTCGTACTTTATTATTTTTCATTCTTCCGTAGAATTTTTTAGAAATTACGAAAAAAAGTATGTTTGCGATTACAGCGCCATCTGGCATGAATCGGAAAAAAAAACGTTTCAGATAAACTTGACGTAATTTTTGCCGTAGAACCGATTCTGCAATAAAAAATAGATTTTAAAGTTGCCCCCCACCCCACTCCAAGGGGTGGGGGGTCGCGTTTGGCATCATTGGATAGCGCTTTTAAAATTATTAAGGGCCTGTTTCTTTTTTGGATACAATGTGTATTTTGACCGTTTCCAGACTTTTTGGACACCCTGTATATTAATAAATGGCATAAAATTGTCTCACCTTTACACTGTTGATAAGAACATCGGCCACCTTATAGGTTTTCGTACAACTGAAATGGTCTCCTGCATTCCTATTTTCACCTAGAACAAGTTAAATTCATTTTCAAAAAATTTTCTTTATTTTTTTATTAAGAAATAAACATTAAACTATTTTTGGTTTAGATGGTCTCATTTTTCATATTATTAGGACCAAAGCTGTGCCGAGCACTGTCCAAAAAGTGCTCGCGAACACTAAATAATATTTATACCTCAGCCGGTAAAGGAGAATAGTGATGAATTGAAGTGTCAATAGTGTAGAGCGGCTCATGTCATTGAGCGACGTTGACTTAATTATTTTGCATTATCCAAATAGCCCCCTTGCAAAAAAATATAATTTTAGTATTTTTAGAATTTTTACTTAATACAAAACACAGTATGTAACGGATTTTTTCTTATTCTTTCTTTTACAAACAGTATTCAACATTAAAATTTGAATAAATCCGTTAGGTGCGTAAACAACGCACAGACCTTCAGTTCTTATAAAGTGAACAATTCTACATAAGAAATGGCTGTTTACGATATTTTTTTGTGGTACAGATATTTTTTATTTTGAAAAAACTAGAGAAATTGATTGATTATAAAAATCGTGTTTTTTAACATTTACACTGCCATATCTTCAAATCTAATCGAGCTATCGATCTGATTTTTTTTTTAAATTCATGTACACAAACAAGCGCTTCCAATGGTCTTTTTGTTTCTATTGATTATTGTTTATTATTTAGAATGTACTCATATTTTGACTAAGGGATAAACTTTTTATTTTTGCAAATTTTCATATACATGCAGCGAAGCGATTGAAGCCAAGATACAGGAAAAGTTTTTGGAATAATAAAATTTCATCTAGGACTTGTAGTTTTTTATTTATGAATATATTTGTGACGCAGTAGCATATGCCATACATTCTGAAGGCATACGGCGTAAATTATCCGATTGACCTTTGAAATAAACTTTTTCAGTCAGGTTTAAAACAATTTAAACCCTTTTAAATATGGTGCACTTAAATCTAATATATAAAAATCTCGTGTCACAGTGTTTGTTATCGAACTCCTCCGAAACGGCTTGGCCGATTTTTATGAAATTTTTGGTGTATATTTGGTAGGTCTGAGAATGGGTCGTAGGCTATTTTTTATACCCCTAGGTGATAAGGGTGGCCCTATCCAGAAATTTTATTTTTATTTTTTGGACAAAAATTTATAATTTATATGGCAAAACAACGTTTGCTGGGTCAGCTAGTATACACTATAATTTAATATCACAGACCGAATACAACTAAATAATTTTAAGAAATAACTGCACGAATTATATAT